>JAJJWX010000811.1:0-1497404 GCA_023529315.1 Papaver bracteatum | reverse complement strand
TTGGGTACCTACATGTAGTTGCAGAATATCCTACAACTAAATCCTCAGTAGAATTTGTAAAACTTATGAAGTTCTTGATGATGAATGACAATTTTCTTATTAATTTTCTCAATTGATTACAAAGAAGTATCTAAATGGAACTAGAATAGTCACAACTTTCTCTATTCTCTTTCCTAAGATATTTCCTAACACTCATTAAAAGAACCCCCTCAATTTTACCTTTGAACTACTATTTATAGTGAAATTTGTACATCTGTATATGCCTTGCGAAGTATCGCAACTTATATTCGTAGGTTTGTTCTATATTCGTAATCTCTTCACACTTTTCCCGTGTTTCTGCTATTATCGCATTATCTTGCGATTCTTTCCTCTTATGTTCGTAAACTAGTATCTTGTGATATTCGGTACCTACATCTTGCCTCTTCTCATGTCAGTTCTGCGAAGAATAAATGTCATGAGAATCATTATTGTCGTAAATTTAATACAGTTATCATCATCTGTTAGATTCGCAACAAGTATTTTCTCTTTCATTAAATTTTTGACACGTTTCTTCGTAACCGTTCTTTTCAACCGTTCACGTCTAATCGCATTAATGAATTTCCATCTTCATCAAACTCTCCTTTCTTTATAAATACTACCTTTAAATTTTTTCTCTTTTTTTTTTATTCCTTCACCCTGTCCATCTTCCTCATCACATCTGCTTCTGTAATTTCTTCCCTTTTTCTTCTATTACGACCTCTTATCTCTTTTACATCTTTCCTTTTCTATTTTCTATCCTTTATCTAATGGCTCCAAAGAAGAAATCTGTAGAACAACTTAATGCAGAGTTTGCTGATAGAGACCTCGTTTTTTCTGTAATTGATGGTCACAACAACAAATCCTCTCTCTGTATGAAACTCTTTACTGATCTTCACTGGGATGATCAAAAAAATTTAGTTTCACGAGGTCAAATCCTCGCAGGTCTTCCTATTCCTATTTATGATGTCACTCTTCCTATATTCTATGAAATTATTTCCCACCCAAATTTCTCACGATCCATTTATCAACTAACTGGTGATTGTATTCGTATTCTGGTTGAGTTCGCAAATCGTGCTGCTTTTGGAAAATCTTTGTATCCAATCGAACGTAGGAAGCCTGTATTTAGAGATGTAGAGATTATTGCTGAGAATTACACGGTTGAGAATTTCTTTAAGAATTATACACTAATTCCTGCGAAGAGAGAAGATAAACGTTGGGGCGTTCGTCTTCATCGTAGATCTGATGTCGCAGAAGATGATCTCCTTATGCATGATATTTATTACGCTTCTGGAAACAATCATACTCCTCGCCGTTCTCATGATGAAGATTGGTATAACTATCCTCTTGCATTATCGGGTTCTTATATTTCTGGAATAGTAGACCTTCCTGCGAATCTTCGTGATCGTAACTATCAACCTTGGGTATTTTCTTGGCCTAACAGAGATAAAGATGTACGTATCCTCATCCCTTTATTTTCTTTGTTATTTTCCTTCTTTTGTTGATCCTTTTGCAATATTTCCCAGGTGAATGAACTCAAGGAAAGTTATCTTAAAACTGGGAAACCCAGTACTCGTGAGGCTTTCAACTTGTTTTCAAATGAGGTAAGAAACATTCTTATATATTTTAAACAATATATTGTTGCCTCTGTTTCTTATCCTTATTTGAATTTGTAGGTTCTCCCTAATATCCCTGAGGCTGTTGTGAATGAGAACAAGAATTCAATTTCTTTCGAGGTACTAACTACAAGACAAAGGACACTTCGTTCTGCGAAGAATACCCAAATTTCTGGTGACAAAGAAAATGTTCTTCGTAAAGGAAAAAGGAAACTTGAGGATATTGTTTCTAAGAATAAGAGGAAAAGAGTCCCAGTCAATGCTTACTCCAATGTGAACTCCTCTAGCAAAAATGTTGACGAAGAACAAAATGATGAAGGTGATAAGCTTCCTGAGAAGGATCTTAGTTTCAATTCTGATACTATTTCTGATAGGGGACACGATGAAGATGATGATGAAGATGATGAAGAAGATGAAGACTTTAGCAATGCGGAAACTTTTGAGTCTGCAATGATTCAATTGTCTGAGGCTTTTCTCCACTCTTCTCGTGGATTAGGAAACTCTTCTACTGCGAATGCTCGTAAACTTATTGCGAAGGCTTGTAAAGTTCCTACTGTACTCAACAATAATTCCCTTACTGGAATTTCAAGATTCTTCTCTCCTGCTTCATTATACTCTTTGGGGAGTATGGTAAGTTTCTTTTATATCCCTTGTTTATTTTCCTTGTTTCATTGATTTCTAATCCTTTTTATTTGCTCAGGTTGGGAGAGTCAGCTGCGCAGTTGCTTCAGACTGGGAAAGACGTCATAATATTGCTGAGAAGAAAACTTTAAATCGTTGTAAGAAGTTGGAGGTTGAGAATTTAAAACTTTGTCAGAAAATAGAGGATTTGAGTATTGATAATACGGAATTGAAATCTCGTTGCGAAGTTGATCCCCAATCTGTGAGTATCGCATCTGGAAGTTTTTCTCTTCTTGAGGAGAATAATCAATTGAAGCTTGAAAATACTTCTCTTCGTAATGATAAGAAGCGATTAGAAGGTAAGTTTGCGTATTTTAATTACTTTGACTTCGCAATCTGCTAATCAATTCCTTGATTTCTTCCTTTATTCTTTATTCTCTTATCCTTTTGCTTTGTGGATGCTGCAGAAAATTATATGAAGATGAATAATGATCTGGAAACAATTCTTGCCGCACGTAACCAGAAGATTTCTGACTTAAAGTCTCAGTTTTAGATATCTCAAAACAATCATAGCTTAAGTATCAAACGTTTCCGAGCTATGATGACTCGCAAGATTTGTGAAGAAAACCAAATTCCTCTCAAAAAGTATCAGACGCTCCTTTCTGAAGAAATTCCTGAGGATACCCCGTATTTGGAAATCTCTGATAGTGAAGCTGAAGATGATATCTCCGAAGAAGAAAAAGAAGATCATTTTGATGGGAATAAATCACCCGCAAAATAGCTTTATTCTATTATGTATATCTGCACTCCAGTTCTTTTCATATTGTCTGTTTGAGTACAACATTTTCTTCTTTCTTGCACTTTTAATCAATCAACAATTCCTTTTTGAAACTTCATTAGTATTAATGTCTTAATTTTGCGATGATGAATTGATCTTTCTTTAATTGAGTGCTTTCCTTATCTGCATAATTTGATCATATGAAGAGAAATAATATATTTTGAAGACCTAGATTAGTATTCCTTTTCCCCTTATTATTATTCTTCAGATGATCAATCTTTGTTGTAAATATTAGAATATCTGCCTCATTTTAAGCTGCGAAGTTACAATTTGTTGCGAGGTAAATAAGAAATCCTCCCCTTAAAATATAAGAAGTATAAAATCTCCGTGAAAAATTACGAAACATCCTTGAAGAAGTATAAGAAGTATGAAATATCCTTGAAGAAGTATAATAAGTATGAAACGTCCTTGAAGAAGTATACGAAGTATGAGACACCCTTGAAGAAGTATAAGAAGTATTCAATTCGTGAAGAAACATTCAATGTTTGAATAAGTATAAGGAGTATTGAATCTCTGAAAAAGTATAAGAAGTATTCAACCTTCGTAAAATTTAATGAATATGAAATATCCGTCTTTGATTGCGAACAAAATTACCTCTATTACTATGAATTCTTTATATATATTCTCGTAAAAAATTCTCCAACGATACTGATGGAATTGATTTCATTAGTTACTGTGGTCTTATCATGCCTTCCTAAGTAAAGGTCTTATTTTGCCACCTCTTTAGTGATATTTTTGCTACAATATGACGAACCTGAACATTCTTGCGAATATACAACCTTGTGACATTATCGTCTTGCGATGAAATTGCAGGACGTTATCACACTTTCATGTAATAACCCATTGATCTCATCTTAACTTCATTGTATGTAATTCTGCGAATATGTATATATATATATATATTATTTTTTTACTCGCAGAAATATTATTGTTGCACAAATATGACAAGCCTTTATGTTCTTGCGAACAAGAAGTCTCATGACATTTGCGTCTTATAGCACGTATCAGCTCCCTAATGGAGGGTGCTGCCCTTTATCTTCCCCTTGGTTGCCCCTTCAAGGAAGCGTACATCGACCATACAAGGTTAGCTCTTCCCATCCGGTTTTGCAAACAACCAGCTTTTGTTCGCAACCTCTCATTTTTTCCTATAGGGCTTATAGTTACGAGGTTGCACCCTATGGGGTATATTTGGGCCAAGTGCATCATTTTCCAAGACTTGTCAAAAATGGCAGATGTGCTTCAAGCCCATCCGGCACTCTTGACCCAACCGTGTACCTCGGCGCCTTGATCGTTTTCTGAACTTCTTGGGAAAGACAGTATGCCTTAGTCGCCCAACCTAAATCATGTTACATCGCAAGATTAGGTTGAGAATCCAAAGTGTTTAACCCAGATAGGCACCCCGCTTTTGGGTTGTACCCCATAATGTCCATGTACTCAGGTTCCTTGGTGGTGTTCCGCTTTCCCTGAGCCATGCTTATAGGTACCCCCTTAAATGACGTACTTTAGGACTTTGCCTCTTACGAAATGTTGCTTCGCGAACTAGGGTGTACGCCACAAAGGTTTGCCTGTGTAAAATTTCTGCGGCTTTCTTTCTTTTTTGAAAGCTAATCACAGTTTGCGGTCTTTTGTTCGCAAATATCTTTTGCGTCTTTCTTTAATGAAAGCTAATCGCAATAAATCTTTTGTATTCGTAAAAATACCTCACAAATATTTCATGTTGCGAAATACCTCATTTCATTTTCTTGTTTTTCAAAATACATTTTATTATATGCTGTGAAGAGATATATTGATTACCTTTTTTCTTCATTTTCTTTTCTTCGTAAATCATATCCATTCTTTATCATCGTAAATTTCTTGTATGCTCAATCATTGTAACTTCATTCCTTCATGTCTTAATCCTCAGCCATTAAATTTTCACTTCTCTTTGCAGCCTTTGCTCTTTTTCTCCAACTTTCCTTTTCAACAGTTTTTCCTTCGCAAACTTCTACTTCAGTATCGTAACATTTCCTCCCTTCTGCCCAATCACCCTTGATAACTACAATACCTTTAGGATGAGGAAATTTTATGCATTGATGAAAAGTTGAAGCTACGCCTAAAATACCGTGAAGCCAAGGTCTCCCTATCAAAGCGTTGTACGGTGATTCAACATCAACAACGCAAAATAAGATTTCAGTTTGCATTCCACCTAATGGAATTCGCATGCTTATTTCTCCTTTAGGTTTATTGGCAGTTCCATTAAATCCATAAATCCTGTAAGTAGAAGGTATTAGATCTGCGTCCTTTCCCCCATGATTTTGTAAACAGACTAGAAGAGAATATTGACAGAACTTCCTGTATCAATTAAGATTCTAATAAGACCAAATGATTCTTCGTCTGTATCATCCTCACTTTCTTCCATATTCAAACAAATTTCCAATCTTACTACCAATGGATTATCATGTATTTTGCAACCTTCTGGAATTTCTGTGGCTTCAAAAGAGATTTCACGCTTCTGCCAATCTTCAAGTCGTGAAATTTTTGCGATGTTCATTATTTCTCTTCCTTCACCATCTATCGCATATAACCTACTTAACACATTATCATGAAAATCTTCTATGGTTTTATATGAGTGAACTATAGAATTGCAGAAAAAATTTCTTGATTTTGGTCCCACTTCAATGTGTAAGATTTCCTTTCCCTTTTCTTGTGTTGTATTCACCATGCGAGTTTCCACTGGGCTTGTGGTAATTGTTGCGGCTGTGCTTGCTTGAGTAAAAAGTGATCCAATTTGCCTTGATCAATCATTCGCAAGATAATCCTTTTGATATTATTGCAACTATTTGTAGAGTGTCCATGAAAATGATGATACAAGCAAAATTCATGACTTCTTGGACCCATTGGTGGTTCCTTTACCATATTCCATGGAGTTGGTATATGCTCCATCAAGATAATTGCCTGCCATATCTTTTCTACACTTGTATTCAAAGGTGGCATCTTTATTTCTTCCCTTATCATTCTTTGACCTCCTTGACAATTGTTATAATTTTGTCTATGATTCCCTTGTCCAAAATAATTCTGCATTTGTCCCCCATAATTTTCCTGCTGCTGATCTAATCTTGGAATCTGATTATTTCCTCCTCGGCTATAGAAATTCCTTTATCTATCATACTCTTCTTGATCTTTGCTACCCATTGCTACCATTTTTGGCTGGATATTGTTATTTTTCTTCTCTTCTGATATCTGCGAAGATGTTTGCGAGGATGTCTGCGAAGTACCTGCTATGAAATTGATTATTTTAGGAAGTAAGTTTGCTCATGTATCTTGTTTGTTGGTGTTTGTCACAGGATATGACTCCATATTGTTTTGCTTTTCCTCTAATGTAATGTATTCCTCTTGTAATTCTCGCAACTCTGTCATCATAATAGAATTCTTTCTTCTGAAGATTTGAACATATAGTTGTTCAGTTGCAAACATCGCATTTACGAAAGATAAAATCAGGTATCTCTCATCCACACGCCCTGCCATATCACTGCACATAGTTTTCCATCTTCTTACCAAATGTTTCAAACTTTCACCAACTCTTTGTTTTAAACCAAACACATCTTCAATACCAAGTCGTGAGGAATGATTTGTGATATATGCTCCTAATAAAGTTGCTTGTAGATGATTAAATGACGTAATAGTGTTCTTGGGAAGTCCTTCGAACCATTTTAGAGCTTCTCCTGTTAAGCTTGATGCGAAGTACTTGCATAATACAGCATCGTGATTCTCCCACTGTAACATGCATCTTATATATGCTTTAATGTGCTGAATAGCACATGAAGTCTCGTCAAATATACTGGTTAGTGTAGGCAGATTTCATTTTGGCGGAATCCCTCCCAATTGTACTTCTCTAGCAAAAGGAGTCCTCGCAGCTTCTTCTATTGCTTCATCTAATTTCCTTCTATCTCCTCCTATTCTATTGTTTAACATCCCTCTCATTTCCGCTAATTCTCGAAAGATCCGTTCATTTGCCTCAATATTCTCATCCATTGGCCTCTTTAACGCAGTCTCTCTTCTTCTACGTTCTTGTATCTCTTCTCTTGCGATTCTTCGCATTCTGTCATACTCTTCATTAATGTTTTCATTTTCATAATTTTGCAAATATTTTCTTTCCAGATTATCACAATTATTTTGTTGCAAAGCATCTTGAAATTCTTGTTCTTCCATTTCTATTCTCCTTATCCTTCTCATGTGATTATCAGGAATTTCTTCTTCTTCATTTCTCCTTCTTCTATGATTTATCCCTTCCTGATTTGCCTGAACTCTGATTCGAAAATTTGGTTCGTTCCTTGCTATTTATTCTCGTTGATTTCCAATCCTCCTCCGAATTCTACCATACTCAAGATTTTGATTGTTGCGAGCATGTTCACGTCTTCTTACTCTATCCTCGTAATTGTTTTGATGCATAGTTTGTTGTCTCTCAGCTTCTTCCATGAGTTGCCGCTCTTCCTCTTGATTTTATTCACCATTCTGATTATTTTCCCTTGGAAATGGCTCTGTTCGTAAATTCTCCATGTTTTGTTCGTGATTTGGTACTAGAATGAAGCGATTCTCTCGATTTCTTTCAACTTGATTATGTGCTTGTTCTTGCATAGCACTTTCACTATTAACTATTGGCGAATTTTTTTCTTCTCTCTCTGGTCTAACATTTGATCTCACAATACTTTGAGATTTCCTCCTTTGTAACATCTCATTTTCCCTTCTTAATTCTTGATTCTGTCTTGTTAGATTGGCACGTTCTTCAGCTTCTAACCTTCGTTCTTCTTGAACTTTTTGTCTCAATGTTTCTACTATCTCCATTTCTCTTTCACGAATTGTTCCTCCCATCAATCTCCCATTTTCTCTAATTTGTGGTTCTCTGTATGTTTCTGCTGGTGTATCAGTTCTCCAAGTGTATATACTCACTCGATCATGACCTTCTGTTTGTTGAGTTTGATTTCTTCGATTGTTCCTTCTCCTACTAGGTTCTCCTGTTACGTTTGCTTCTCCACCTGCGAGTCTTGCACTTCTTCTTACTGTAGTCAATGGTTCTGATGTATTTCTTCTTCTAACCATTTCTTTGATGCAAAACTCTTTCCTCCCTGTTTCTAGCGCCAATTATGTAGTTGCAGAATATCCTACAACTACACCCTCAATAGAATTTGTAAAACTTATGAAGTTCTTGATGATGAATGACAATTTTCTTATTAATGCTCTCAATTGATTACAAAGAAGTATCTAAATGGAACTAGAATAGTCACAACTTTCTCTATTCTCTTTCCTAAGATATTTCCTAACACTCATTAAAAGAACCCCCTCAATTTTACCTTTGAACTACTATTTATAGTGAAATTTGTACAGTTGTATATGCCTTGCGAAGTATCGCAACTTATATTCGTAGGTTTGTTCTATATTTGTAATCTCTTCACACTTTTCCCGTGTTTCTGCTATTATCGCATTATCTTGCGATTCTTTCCTCTTATGTTCGTAAACTAGTATCTTGCGATATTCGGTACCTACACCCTAAATGTCATGCATCTCGATTTGCGTGCCCAAAGGTGGCATGTAAGGACACTTCTAATATCGACCATCCGTCATCGCAGGCCAGAACGTGCGACCCAAATCACTCCAATGAGATTCAACTCTACATGGGCGTGTAGATTGGCGTCCTGCCTGCGTGCAGGACCAATCGGTCCTCCCTTGCATGCCTCCCAAGGCATAAAACCTTTAAGGTGAAGAAGGAAGCTCGCAAGCCTTCCATACCCTAATCCAACGGTTATCTCTCCATCAATCTCGTCCGTCCAAGTTCGCATGCTTGGATGAATATCCCAGGGAGGGAGTTAGGTGGCAAACAAGGTATCACCATGATCACCATCCTCCACTCTACCACACCATGTGGTCGGTCAAGGAAGGGTTTGCATGCGCAACTTCCAAACCATGTTGGATATACTCAATGCAGCACATGCATAGTATACACACGATACTTCACAAGTATCAATTTCCATCCTGGGTTTTGCTTTCGGGCTATTTTATCCTCCCGAACGAGCTTAAAACCTAAATATTCCCGCGTTCGGAGATAGGAAATTATTTTCCGTATGGAATGGAGGGGCGGATCATCAAAATCCGAGTCCGTACTAGAATTCTACAACGATTCTAGTAAGGAGCGCTAATTAGGGTTTCTGGTGCAACGATCAACGGTTGCCCCTCCTCTCAAGATGAAAAATCTCGACCGTCGAAGGTCACCAAGATTGCAAGCTTCCTGAGCCTGACTTTCCAAGCTACAACAACATTCTACATGTTTTCCAAAACACTCGAGACGTTAATCACGTCACAACTGAGGGATACAAACTTGGGTATTGGTCTGGCGGTTTACAGCGTGCAACACGCCATCACAAGATCGTGTCAGGGAAACATGGGCGGTTAGCGATGATAGGAGAAGTGGGCAAGCAACCGTGTGACACTAACACACAACTCCACTTACTCCATCACTCCACTTCCTCCACTTTCCCACGAGAGACGTGATGAAGGCTTATCGACTTGTATAAATAGGTTCTCCTCCCTATTTCCAGAACACAGAAAAACCAAGTGTTAATACCATCGTATTCAACACCCAGAGCCTGCCTGCAACATTTGCTAGCCTGCTAAACCTTATGTTAACAAGTCATCAAATAGCCTTCACCTTCATACTCTCAACACCTTCTTCGCTTCCCTCCCTAAGATCAACCTCACATCCTTCACCTGTGACCGAAGCAAATCTGGAACGGCCGTGTCTTCGGTTTAGGCCAGAATTGTACAGATTATCTCTCGAATCAAAAGTGCTTATCGTGCATCACATTTGTTGAAGGTTTAAATTCACTTCTCATCCACACACACCCAGAATTACCTAAACCCGCAGAAGTAGTTTTCTCCCACAAACAATTGGCGACCACAGTGGGAGGTTAATCTCTCGGTTGTGAAGTCGATTTATTCAATACCAGTACAATTTCTCTGATTTCAAGAATGGTGGATATTAGGTCTGGAATAGTAACTAATCCCGATGGAGTTAGCGTCGAAAACACTTTTGTCGCTGATATCCCAATCACTGGTGTCACCATACAACCCGCCTTTACAACCAACGTGTCCCGTGGAATTGCGTCATCTTCCATCAGTACCAGTACCAGCGGAGCAGCATCAGACATTACAGTCGGCGTGACACCTCCCATTACAAGAGCCATATCGGCTGCAAATCCAGGCATTTCCTCAAGCATGACACCTCCATCCGTTACCAGAACGACTGTTACTCCCCCTTCAGGATGAGGATCTGGAGGACCCAAAGGAGGGAAACCTCCTATCACCATGGTGGACTTGATGGAGAGACAAGAAACCCTCGCTAAAGCCCAGGCATACATGGAAACCACTCAGAAGGAGGTACTCACCTTCCTTAAAACATTAACCGATCGATTACCACAAGAGTCGAGACAGTCCCAAGGGCCAACAAGAAATACGTTCAGCACACCTGGAGCAGGTGCCTCAGTTACACAAGCCTACCTGAACGAAGAGTCTTATGCTGCTGACCACGCAAAAGAAAGGGACCAGGAGTGTCTCAGGGAAAGGATACGATCATCCAACTTTATTACACGTGAAGATCTGGAGAGACTCCTCCAAAATGGTGGCAAAGAAAATACGATGGACGCGCATCGACACCAGCCTCCATATCCACAAGACGTGCAGCGGATTCCTCTTCTCAGGGGATACACCTCCCCTCAATTCACCCTTTACGATGGTACCGGTAATGCTCGTGAACACGTCTCTCGATTTTTAGAATCCTTAGGAGAACACGAATACAATCACGTTCTCCGCCTGAAGGAATTCTCCAAATCTCTTACGGGGAGAGCCTATACGTGGTACAACAACATCGCACCCGACAGCATATCCAATTGGAGTGAGATGGTCAGCGCGTTTTACAGGAAGTACTTCTTTGTATATTAGCAAGTTACTTTCTCAGACCTGGGGAGAATCTCCCAACGGAATAACGAACATCCAAATGATTTTGTCAAAAGGTTCAGAACACAAGCGTTGGACTGCCATGAACCGAATGTCACAGAGCGACAGCTGGTGGAACTGTGCATCAATGGAATGATACCCATATACCGGGACTTGTTGGGGAACCTAGGGTTCCAGATGTTCCATGAGCCCCGTGAAGCCGCCAAACGCTCAGCCACTACCGCCCCATCACTATTGGAAAGAACCAGAGTTGTTCGGAGTAAAGATTCCCGGGTGAACCGAGAAAACAAGTGTCTCATCAACAAACAGTACGACACTGGTCCTTTTGTGAGCATGGTGGGCGAAGGCAGAAAAAGGAAGGCCCCGACAGCTGAACAACAACCCAAGCGTGCAGCTCCAGCGTATACAGTTGCATCTCGAAAAGGAGGAGACAAGGCTCCTATGCAAGACGCTGAAGATACATGCTTACCATTTCCTATGAACGAAGTAATGGAGCTAGTGGAAGCATGGATTCAGGATGATGCTGTCAAGATGCCACGTGTCAAACGCCCACCGACCGAGAAAGACATGACGGACGCCAATTACTGCTGCTATCATAGGTTCGTCAACCACCCAACCAAGGATTGCAACAAGTTGAAACAAATCTTCAGAGAGAAGATGGAAGCGGGAGAACTCCATCTAGGAAATGAGGGCATTTCATAGAGATCCTCCCCAAAGAGCTGCATGATTTCTGGGGACTCTGTTCACAAGACTGTACAATATACGATGGACTACCTATGCGTTTATATCCAGAGAAGGAAGCTGTATTGGCATCTCAACTCCTCCTCGAAGTCACCACCAGCAAGCATCCATGTCCAGAGGATAAAGCTGTCTTGGCACCTCAGTCTGAAGTTACCACCAACAAAGGAAACTGGGGACTGTTAACCACTGCTCACTTAAAAGATGTCAAGTTCGATAACACGCTGATTAATACAGTTTCCGTATTTAACATCGTCACTGTCAGGACCCTGAGAGCCGCAAAGATCTCAAAGCAGGAAGCTACCCTCAATCCTACTGTGATCAAAAACCCAGAAGGAGAATTCGTGGGCGCCTACGGATACATTGACCTTGAATTCAAGATCCATGACACTCCAACACAAGCCAGGTTCCACATAATCAAGGAACATCCGGATTACGACATGATTCTAGGGCGCCCGTAGAAACACAAGGCGAAATCCTTACCGATCTCAGTACCTGGATCTTCAACAAGCCAGCCCTGATGATCTCCAGCAAACCTTGGAGTCTTGAAGACTACCTGTTGCCTCCGTACCAACTACTCACAGGCATAACGCAACTTCCTGGTGAAAGTATTTTGTCCTACGTCAAGAGATTCTGAGCTCAAGTAAGTCTTATTGAAAAACCCTCTTTGCAAGTAGTGAATGATCACCCTGTTGGACCACAGGGGACTGCATCACCTGACAGGATGACCACCACCAAGAGATGTGAGTGGAGCGTTGTTCCCTTTAAGCGCTTCACCAAAAGTTTGGAAGCAGTGAAGGACAACACGTCTCATAAGCAGGATGTCATACCAACTCCAACTCCAGCATCATATGCATGACTGCCGTGATGGTGAAACAACAACCATGGTATTTCATATCCGGATCGATGGTAACTACATCAATGAGAGACAATTTCATAATTTGTATCCCGTATAAGAAGTGGTTGCATTACCAAAGGAGTATGATTGGGACTTTTTAGCACTGCCCATCTCAAAGACGGTAAATTTATATATGCAAGCATGCTATTATTATGATTCCAAGATGTCTAAAGAAGAGGATGTACTCAAGAGAGAAGATATGGCCTCATGAACCTAGCGTGACAACTCCTATCAATTCGAAAGTTTTGGGTACTCGTCGACAGGGGACTGTCTCCTTATTCTCCATCTCATGAAGGAACGTCAAGAAAGTCGTTGGTTCCATATTACACCTCTACCAATGAAATGAGAAAAGCTCTACCACTATATGGAGACTGCCAAGTTCGTGCCTGTATATACCATGCCTCTCCCTGCCAGTCTCTTCTGATCAAAGATGTTGCTGTTGATATTATGCCTGAACTTTGCTATAGCAACAACCACTACCGACATAGGTAATCCGAACTTCTGCATATTTTCCCATGGAGAAGTAACAGAATCATGTAGGCGAGATGATATCTTTATTATGGTAAAATCACCAACGGTGCAACATAGAACCACATAAGTCATGCTTGAGTACTGAGGCTCAGTATGAGATTCCTTCACCATCAGTCAAGGAATTACTCAACACAAGAGATGATCAATCAAGAAGCATGTGAAGGGAAAACCAAACTAAAGAATCTGCTTCGATGCTCTCTCAAGGAACCGCATGCAATCCACTTCAGAAGCCACTTCAATGCTCTCTCGAGGAGCCGCCTCCAGTTCTCTTCAGAAGCTGCTTCAACGCTCCCACCAGGAGCCGCCTACATGTTAGCTTCAGCCTGCTTCAACGTTACCGCTAGGATCTACCTCCACGTTCGCTTCAGAAGCCGTCTCCAACTCTCCGAGACGCTCCAGAATCTGCTTCAACGTTCTCCAGGACCTGATCGCTCCAGAAGTTGCTTCAACACTTTTATGCTTGAGCAAAACAAGCGTGCAGTGGGTCCCATATTCGAGCAGTCACCAAAGCTGGTGTCGATTCAAGGAAGAAAGAATGGCGTTTGGTCTAGCAGGTTCAGTGTTTGGTCGAAGTAATAAGGATGACAAACGAATGTTCAATCGAAGCAGGCATAGCAAGCCCACGTTCGATCAATCAGGCGCATGATGAGTCCCACGATTAAGCGAAGTAGGCGGCCCCACATGTGTATCAAACAGGTGCAACATGGAGACATTCGGTTGAAGCATATACGTGGTAGGTCCACATTCATCTAGGGTTAGACTCACAGCTGCCCACAATCAGAGCAAGCATGCTCGCATCAGGTCCCACCAAAGCAGGCTCTCGACTGAAGCATGCATAGTAATGTGGATCGAAGCAGGAAGGATCAATATCATGCTACTCGAAGACTCGCCTGGGCGCCTCTTGAATATAACATACTCCAAGAACAGGATGACTCGTCTCTCCTGGTAACATCCAACTTTGTCTCAAAAGTTTATCTTTATTTGTCACCATCTCATGCCTACCCCGCAATGATGTAACCATTGTGTGCTAGGCAGGGGACTTAATGTTGATGGTGGATTTTAGTTTAGGGCTAAAATTGTAAAACCAAATTTAATATGTTGCCACCCTGCAAAGGATGAAGCTAATTTAATAGGCTGACATCCTCCAAAGAATAAAACCATTCAAGTGACGAATACTTCTCACTTTATTAATTCACCAAAGCATGTGCAACCATCCTGTGAATTTAATATACCCAGAACGGAGCATGTAGCAACCATCCCGGTTTTCTGTAGGTATACAACATTACTATTAATGCTTTAATTAAAGCCTTATGTTCGACATGCAAACACCCGTAGGCTACCTGATGGCGGGTTATATTAGCCCCGTTGAACGCATGCAAGACTACCCATGTTAGTCTCACCTGCTGAAAACAAACTCAAAAATAGATCTCATCTGTCCAACTTCGCAGGCATAGTCGGACGGCCTAGATCGCACGCGGGACCGAGTAGCATGCATGCACATGCTCACCACCAGCCTACCTTCCTTCTTGGTTGATTGGTTTCCCCAAGGGGGCCGTAGAAACCAAAAAATCGTTAGAGAGAAGTGGCGGACCCACAAACCCTAAAATTAGGGTTCTGCTAAACAAGTTGCGACCAAGCAACTTGAAACCAGCGTACACGAACGGATTGGTGTCCCAACCACTGGACGGAAGCACTTGCATGCTCACCTTGGGCCCGGATACACGGCCAACCAATCGTCCATGGTTGGTTACAGCCGTCCGTCTCGAAAATCGTTCCCAAAGGTAGCATGTAAGGCCACTTCTAATCTCGGCCATCCGTCATCGCAAGCGTGTTTGGATGGCTTAGATCGCGCCTATGGTCGCAAACCAAGCATGCACATGCTCGCCACCAACCCACCTCCCTGCTGGTATAATCGGCTTGCCTGTGGGAGTCACGGACGTTGGGAAACGTTAGTTTGAAGGTTGGGCCCGCAAACCCTAAAATTAGGGTTTTCCGACAAGTTGCGACCACGCAACTTTGGGCGGGTGTGTACGAACGACCAGGAGGCGGAATTGCTCGCCGACAGTGTCTACATGCTCACCATGGGCCCACCTCCACGGTGAACCAATCTGCCAGCTCCCCTGACTGCCATGCATCTCGATTTGCGTGCCCAAAGGTGGCATGTAAGGACACTTCTAATCTCGACCATCCGTCATTGCAGGCCAGAACAGGCGACCCAGATCACTCCAATGAGATTCAACTCTACATGGGCGTGTAGATTGGCATCCTGCCTGCCTGCAGGACCAATCGGTCCTCCCTTGCACGCCTCCCAAGGCATAAAACCTTTAAGGTGAAGAAGGAAGCTCGCAAGCCTTCCATACCCTAATCCAACGGTTATCTCTCCATCAATCTCGTCCGTCCAAGTTCGCATGCTTGGATGAATAGCCCAGGGAGGGAGTTAGGTGGCAAACAAGGTATCACCGTGATCACCATCCTCCACTCTACCACACCATGTGGTCGGTCAAGGAAGGGTTTGCATGCGCAACTTCCAAACCATGCTGGATATACTCAATGCAGCACATGCATAGTATACACACGATACTTCACAAGTATCAATTTCCATCCTGGGTTTTTCTTTCGGGCTATTTTATCCTCCCGAACGAGCTTAAAACCTAAATATTCACGCGTTCGGAGATAGGAAATTATTTTCCGTATGGAATGGAGGGGAGGGTCATCAAAATCCGAGTCCGTACTAGAATTCTACAACGATTCTAGTAAGGAGCGCTAATTAGGGTTTCTGGTGCAACGATCAACGGTTGCCCCTCCTCTCAATATGCAAAATCTCGACCGTCGAAGGTCACCAAGCTAGCAAGCTTCCTGAGCCTGACTTTCCAAGCTACACCAACATTCTACATGTTTTCCAAAACACTCGAGACGTTAATCACGTCACAACTGAGGGATACAAACTGGGGTATTGGTCTGGCGGTTTACATCGTTCAACACGCCATCACAAGATCGTGTCAGGGAAACATGGGCGGTTAGCGATGATAGGAGAAGTGGGCAAGCAACCGTGTGACACTAACACACAACTCCACTTCCTCCATCACTCCACTTCCTCCACTTTCCCACGAGAGACGTGATGAAGGATTATCGACTTGTATAAATAGGTTCTCCTCCCTATTTCCAACAGAACACAGAAAAACCAAGTGTTAATACCATCGTATTCAACACCCAGAGCCTGCCTGCAACATTTTCTAGCCTGCTCAACCTTCTGTTAACAAGTCATCAAATAGCCTTCACCTTCATACTCTCAACACCTTCTTCGCTTCCCTCCCTAAGATCAACCTCACATCCTTCACCTGTGACCAAAACAAATCTGGAACGTCCATGTCTTCGGTTTAGGCCAGAATTGTACAGATTATCTCTCGAATCAAAAGTGCTCATCGTGCAGCACATTTGTTGAAGGTTTAAATTCACTTCTCATCCACACACACCAATAATTACCTAAACCCGCAGAAGTAGTTTTCTCCCACAAATACCTAGATACCCAACATGTCCCTGACCCAGAGAACCAAATACCAGTGATTTTAGGTCGCCCATTTTTAGCTACATCCAATGTGATCATTAACTGTCGAAATGGTATTATGAATTTGTCTTTTGGTAATATGACTATTGAGCTGAGCATTTTTAATATTAGTAAGCTACCCTCTGAGCTAGATGACTCGAACATAGAAGAGGTGAACATGATAGGAACATTAGTCAAGGAGTAATTACCAAACACTTTGTTAGAAGATCCATTAGAGAAATGCCTAGCTCACTTTGGGATTGATTTCGATGATGATAATGTGATTAATGAGGTGAATGCTTTGTTAGATTCAACCCCTTTGATAGACACTAGTAATGGATGGAAACCTAAGTTCGAACCTCTACCCATTTCTATATCTACCCTAGTTCCTTCTTTAGAAAATCCCCCTAAGTTGGACCTTAAACCATTACCAGATACCCTGAAGTATGTGTTTTTAGGCCCATATGAAACGTTACATGTGATTATAGCATCCGACTTGGATAGTGATCAGGAAAGTAGGCTAGTGACCGTCCTTCAGAATAACAAGGAAGCTTTAGGGTGGACCAAAACAAATATTAAGGGTATAAGTCCTACTGATTGTATGCATCATATCTATTTAGAGAGTGAAGCCAAACCTTCTAGGGAAATGCAACGTCGACTGAACCCTAATATGAAAGAAGTAGTTCGAACCGAGGTTCTTAAGTTGTTAGATGCAGGCATTATCTACCCCATTTCAGATAGTAAGTGGGTTAGCCCCGTTCAGGTTTTTCCCAAGAAATCCGGTATTACTGTAGTCCAGAATGATAACAATGAGTTAATCCCAACTCGGATGACCACGGGTTGGCGTGTCTGTATTGACTATAGAAAATTGAACAAGGTCACTAGGAAGGACCACTTTCCCCTTCCCTTCATCGACCAAATGCTAGAAAGATTAGATGGACGAAACCATTTTTCCTTTTTAGATGGATACTGCGGTTATAATCAGGTTTTTATTGCCCTAGAAGACCAAGAGAAAACCATTTTTACCTATCCCTTTGGTACCTTTGCGTATAGACGCATGCCTTTCGGGCTATGTAATGCTCCTGCGACCTTTCAACGTTGTATGTTGAGCATATAATCTGACATGGTAGAACGGTTCTTAGAAGTTTTTATGGATGATTTTTCAGTGTTTGGTTCGTCTTTTGATGAGTGCTTGCATCATTTGTCATTATTTTTAACTAGGTGTAAGGAAAAGAATTTAGTGCTTAACTGGGAGAAATGTCATTTCATGGTTCGTTCAGGAATCGTTCTAGGGAATGTCATATCCTCGAAGGGTATAGAGGTAGATAGAGCCAAAGTTGACCTTATTAAAACTTTACCGGTCCCAAAAACCGTAAGAGATATTAGGTCATTCTTAGGGAATGCTAGTTTTTATCGTCGATTCATTAAGTATTTTAGCTTGATTTCTAGACCTCTTTGCAATTTGCTTGCAAAAGATGCTAAGTTTGTCTTTGATGATGCTTGTTTAGAGGCTTTTGAGAATCTTAAGACTTTACTCACTACCGCACCCATAGTCCAGGCACCCAACTGGAACCTACCCTTTGAGATCATGTGTGATGCTTCAGATTATGCTATTGGTGTTGTGCTAGGTCAGCGAGAAAATAAGTTACTTAATGTGATTTACTATGCTAGTAAAACTATGAATGATTCCCAGTTGAACTATATTACTACGGAGAATGAACTATTAGTTATTGTGTTTGACTTAGACAAGTTTATATCCTACCTCTTAGGTTCTAAGATCGTAATCTATACTGATCATGCTGCTTTAAAATACCTTTTCTCTAAGAAGGATACCAAACCTAGATTGATTAGGTGGATCCTATTGTTACAAGAATTTTCTCCCGACATTAGGGACAAAAAGGGTGCAGAAAATATAGTAGCAGACCACTTGTCTAGGCTAGTTGTTAGTTCCCCTAGTGATTCCCTTCCTATAAGGGACATCTTTCCTGATGAACAATTTTTCTCTATTTCCCAATCACCTTGGTATGCGAATATAGTGAACTATCTTATTACTGGTCGAATGCCCCAACATTGGGGTAAACAAGATCGTTCTAGATTTTTATCCGAGGTCAAGCACTTCTTTTGGGATGATCCTTATTTGTTTAAGTATTGTCCAGACCAGATTATTAGGAGATGTATACCTGAGAGTGACCAGTCCAGTATTATTTCCTTTTGTCATGATCATGCTTGTGGGGGTCACTTTAGTGCTAAGAAGACTACTGCTAAGATATTGAAGTGTGGATTCTATTGGCCTTCGTTGTTTAAAGACTCCCACAGTTACTGTGTTACTTGTGAATGTTGCCAGAAATTAGGAACCATTTCCCGTAGGAACATGATGCCCTTGAACCCTATTTTAGTTGTTGAGGTCTTTGATGTGTGGGGTATTGACTTTATGGGTCCGTTTCCTATTTATTTTGGTAATCTATACATCCTTGTCGCCGTAGACTATGTGTCTAAGTGGATAGAGGCGGTTGCGTGTAAACCAATGACCATAGGGTTGTGATTGAGTTCTTAAAAAATAATATACTTACACGTTTTGGTACACCGCGAGCTATAATTATTATATTACACATAAGGTAGCCACCCCGTACCATCCGCAGACTAGTGGTCAGGTAGAGGTTTCCAATAGATAGATAAAACGTATATTAGAGAAAATAATTAATCCTAATCGGAAAGACTGGTCGTCTAGGCTCACTGATGCCTTATGGGTTTACCGTACTGCGTTTAAGACCCCAATTGGAATGTCGCCTTATCGGCTTGTGTATGGAAAGGAATGTCATTTACCTGTTGAGTTATAACATAGAGCTTATTGGGTTGTTAAGCAGCTAAATTTTTCACTTGACAAGGCAGGAGCCCATAGGAAACTCCAGCTCAATGAGTTGGACGAGATTCATATAGATGCTTACGAAAGTGCGAAGGAGTATAAGAACAAAATGAAACTTGTGCATGATAAAAATATTTTACGGAAGTCATTTTCTCCAAGTCAAAAAGTTCTTCTGTATGATACCCGCTTGCACCTTTTCCCTGGGAAGTTACGTTCTCGGTGGACGGGTCCTTTTATTGTTCGCACTGTCTCATAGAGCTATTGAAATTGAGACACCGGATGGTAGTAGTTCTTCGAAGGTTAACGGTCAGAGATTGAAACCCTTTTTTGGACCCTTTCATATAGGTGATGTTGAGGAGGTCCCTCTGGAGGACCCTGTTTACCCTTGATTGACCATCGAGGGGATTGTATGTTGTATATTAGTTTTTGATTTCTCTCTTCACCCAGGTACTATCTTTCCGACTTCTCTCTTTACTGATTCCTCATGTTACTTTACTTTTTGGTATTGCTCTTTCATTAGAAACATTGAGGACAATGTTAGATTTAAGTTTGGGGGTGGGGAAGAAACTTCTTGTTAGTTTTTAGTTGCAATAAATACACTCCAGAGCCTAGAAATTTATGTTTATTAAGGATGGCACTAACCAATCTAAGTGGATGGAAGCATTTTGGTTGTAGGAGTTGAGGAACCAATCTGATTAGATGGAAACATCTAAAGAGTCTATTCATAAAAGCACGGAGCTCGGGTGTTAGAAAAGAAAACATGGTAGTTTCGCCATATCCCCGTGATGGAAACATCGAAAGAATCATGATCACTTCTTTTTCTTTTTACCATTGCTAGGGTGAAATAGAGTGACTGAGATCTCAAAAAAAAAAAAAGGACCAGACCACTAGACCAACCGGAATAAATACAATAAAGTATACCACTGGCACCCTTGTATATTCCAGCTGATTTGACCTAGATTTAGGATTATCGACCACTGGTCCCCTTGTATATGCCAGTGTGTTGATATTAGTCCACACCAGTATCTTAGTCCATTAGGATAGGTTCACCCTAGACAACATCATCCACGTTTTTCTCTATTTTCTTAATCTATCCATGTGATTGGTTGACTCCGGTTTATGATGTCCAAAAACTATCTGATTAGAGCTCTGTCACTTTATATGAATTTTAGTATGCTTGAGCGCAAACTCGTGTACAACAATTGGAATTTCGCATCAGGGTACTTCCTCCTGTAGTCAATAAGTATGCCAACCAAGGAGATTCTTTAGTGCCTTCCAAGGTTCTGTGTAGATAGCTAGGGTCTGGAGTAAAGGTTTTGTGGGTACACTTATGGCAAACCCTCTGGAGACAACACTCCGCCGCTAGGGCCACCTAGCGGTTTAACGACTTACTACACGTGCTAAGTGTAGCAATTTTATTTTCTAGATTATATTTCCTCGGGACAAGCAAATAATAAGTTTGGGGGTATTTGATAGACACATTTTTGTGTATGAATTGTCCTCAGTGTCTCTATTGTTAGTCTCGATTTTTGTACTAATTATGGTGTTTTATGTATTTATAGGTGTTTTTGGAGAAATACACTTGTGTGGAAAAAGTTGCTCAAAAAGTGCTCTTTGGACCCCTGGAGAAAAGTGATAAAGGCACCCTAATTTTGGATAAGGGCACCCCAGGCACCCAAGCGGATAAACTCACCTGACTTTTGGATCTGGACACACCATCCCTACCATTCAAATTCTGTTTTTGGCGGGAAAATATTACAGCTCACGACCAGATTTAGGGTTCGATTTTTGGGTGTGTTTGAAGGAGATTCAATGGATGAATTTGTTAGGGATGACTTGAATCATACTAATAGGCTTGGTATGGTCATCGTTTTCGGTTAGAATTGGCTGCATCGAGAGATTTTTGCAAACAGAGCCAACACACACATACACGAAGCTCTTCACGGGTTTGCATGAGATTTGGACGTGATTTGTGCGTATATGAGGACTCGAGCAAACAATCAGGAGCGTGTAAGAAATAAATAAGGAAGATTCAGCAGCTGTAGACGCGTGGAGAAATAAAAAATCTAAGTTATTTCCTAAACTGCCCGTGGAGAATAATGGAATTTATGGAGGATTATTTGGAGTTATTACGGATTATTTTTGGTCCTGTGAAGCATATAAAGGCCTGAGGGATCATGGAGAAGCGTTACAGAGTGATTGGGAGAAGAACAGAGCAATAGAAATCAAGTTGGAAGAATTCTGTTGCTTCTGCTGCTGTGAAGAACACGAAGAACTTTAGACGCAAAAAGTCAGTCGTTTATCAACAGTGACAACGACAGAGTGTAGCGAGTCGTATTTCAACAGTGACAGTGACACTTTTGTGTTATCATTCTTTGTAACAGTTCAGTTTGTAACAAATATAAATGTTACAAACCTGATTTTTCATCATTTCTCCCTTATTCATCATTTGTAAACCATTTTTGAGCATAAATAATTCTTTGAGAGGGTTTTCAACATGATGATCGGCTAAAATACCCAGTGACTGAGGCAACGGAGGAAACTATTCACTCATGCTTGATTGATAATTTCTTTAATTATTTATTTAATTTAATTCACTAGGATCAACATAAAGATAAAATTGGTTTTCTTAATTAGTTGTGAATCAATTCGATGTGTTATGCTTAGAATCAATTCTTTGATAATTCATGCTTAGGGATTACAATTTACTGTTTGGACACCATATAGATTAATAGTGAATTAATGAGAAAAAGAGCTTAATAATAATTCTTGAAATATCATTATAAACCAATCAATTAGGAGGAATAGTGGAGTCCGGAGCCTTGGTCTATTTTTAAATCTTGAAATCACTTTTTAAATTAAGTTTTGTTTATTTTTAAGTCTCATTAAGTCTAAATTCTATTGCTTTCACAAGTCTCAAGAACCTTATTACTACAACAACTTTGATTTCACATCACCTGTTTAAAGGTTTCGAACCCTACATCCTTTTTCCTTCTATAAAACCTCTTTTTATCTCAAGACTACTTGTTGAGTTAATTGTGAATTCCTTTCACAATCCCATACATTCATGGAAACTCCAAGTATGATATCTTCTGATGGAAAAGATGGTAATATGATTGTTAAGCCATCAATCACGAAGGAAAAAGAAAAATCTCCATTGCCTCCAACATTGAAAAGGAAGAGTAGGAATGTGAGGAAGCCAAGAGCCGTTCCTTCAAATTCTCAGAAGTTTTCTGATGTTCTTGAAGTGTTGAAGGAGATGCGGAAGGAGATTCAACAAATAAAGGTTTCTGTGTATAAGACTCATGAGATTCAGAAGGCCCTGGTTCGACA
The DNA here is from genome assembly GCA_023529315.1 of Papaver bracteatum. NCBI lineage: Eukaryota > Viridiplantae > Streptophyta > Magnoliopsida > Ranunculales > Papaveraceae > Papaver > Papaver bracteatum. Next base: position 1,474,424 of record JAJJWX010000811.1, on the reverse strand, counting down.
ACAACAACCAAGAAGGTTTATTGATATAAACTCCTACATTAATGAACCTTATGTTCCAATGGCTGTTGACGGCAAGGAGTTTGGGGACGATAAAGAATTCTTCAAAGGTCTTATTGCCTAGTAAATCTTCTATTTTTCTCTTTTTGTTTAGAAGAATAACTAGTATTTTGGAATAGCCATTATTGTGTTTACACATAGCTATGTCCAAAAAATTTCATCTTCTTGTTTTTATATTTATTGGTTTAAATTCTAAACTTGTTTGGAAGATGATGGTTGCAGTATTAATCTTTATGGTTTTATATATTGCAATATTTTGATGGGATATATGTGTTTACGTCCGTGAACTTGATTGTCCCAGATTTTGTCAAAAGTAAAGTCGTTCGTGAATTGATATGCAAATATTGATAAAAGAATGAATAGACTTTTGGCAAAAACACAAAATTTAAGCCTTCATTGTCAATTATTGATGTAAGATATGTTAAAATATTTTGTGATTCAAGGATTATGTCTATTGTGTGTCATTGTGCAAATAGTGATGGAAACATAGAATGAATCCTTGCTTATTCCACGGTATAAGGTCGATTCTCCGATCCATATTTTTTGTGTAAATACTGTGTTGTTCCATGAAGTGTCTTATGTTGAGCACTAACACAACAAAAGTTGATTTCTTTGTGATTAGCTTAGTTGTTATTCCATAAGGTACTTTATGTTGAACATGATAAACTAAATTAATCATCTTGTGTGGTTATTTAGTTATCACTCCATAAGTTTTCTTATGTTTGAGCATCTCTTTGACTAGGTTGGTTATTCGTGATTAACTTAGCCCTTGCTCCATAGAATTTCTTATGTCGAGTGTGGCCAATTAAATTGATTACTCTTGTAATTGGTTTGGTTGTGCATGACAATTAGATTATTTGCAAGTTCTCTTGTGATAAATCTAATTGGTTTCTTAAGTCTCCATAGGTTTACTTGTGTTGAGCACATTTAGTCAAATTGATCTTGGTTCTCCTTGGTTAATATGATTTAATATTTCTTTTTGGATTCCAAATTCATACTTGTATGTGATTTGTTGAGTCTAAAGAAATCCTTCTTTTCTCTTTTGAAATTTTATGGGGGAGAGTTCTTTTGAACTTGTGTTTAATTGCCAAATCTTTGTGGCGAGTGCGGCTGTGGAGTATTAGAGGGGTTATCTTGCATCTTTATTGACTCCTTGATGAATGCATTTAGCTTCGGATTTATGATTGCATCTAAACAAGATGATATACATTTACCTTTGGTCATGAAATGTCTCTTACAGAAATTTCATTAGGATCCCGTTCTTGTACCTTTGCCAATTTTATTAACAAAAAGGGGGAGAATTAATATGTAGTTCACACTATAAATACATATGGTTTTCAGATCATTATGTGAGGGGGAGTAGTTTCCATGTGAGATGGAGTATTTACTAAGGGGGAGTAAAGTATCACCATAGTATTGTTGTTAAAGTTGTGATGCAATTGGACTTTGACGCTGTGTAATGATACTATGACACTGTATAACAATGATTGAGAACCATTGCTTTTCTCATTGTTGTAGCTACGGATTTTCAACAACGATGGTGCTAAACTTACAACCTTTGGGATCATTGGATTACTTGGAAGTGACGAAGATTTCGAGTATTGTTGAAAATTAGACGACATGTGGAATAGGAGCTACAAAGTTTATTTATATATTTTGTATTCCATATGTATTAATAGTTTTTCCACTAAAATTGACAAAGGGGGATATTGTTAGAGCATTGCTCGGTCGAACTCGCATGCGTAAAATTTTAAGCTTGTTTGTCAATGTTAGTGATCAAAACTATAAAGTCTTGATTTCTAATCTACTATAGCTAAGGTCTCAGACTAGGATAGAAAGTGTAGTTGAGATCAAGAACTCCATGGCGATCATCATACAATACGAAGGACTACTCAAGGAACCAGTGGATCTTCATCGACTAAAAGGTATATGGAGACTTGAACTTATCTATCACTCAAAAGTCTATCTACTCTATCTCCTATCATGAGACAAAAGTCGTATTACTATATAGACTAAGATTGTACACATATGATATTTCGAGATGAGTATATGTCGCTTATTTATTTCTCAAAATATGTGTTGGTAAAGCTTTCGCTTTATCCAAGTTCATCTTTACCTAGTGATGAAAGTCATGTTATGTTTCAATCATTTTGGAGATCGCTCTGACGAAAAATAGTTTGTGAATAACAACTATATAACACTCTCTGAGAATGTTTCAATGATTGAAATAAGAGTTTAGACAATATAACCATTGAAGGATATAAGCATTATTGTGGTAACACATATATGTATAAGTCCTTAATGCTTGAACCGAAGTTTGCGAACTTTTTTGATCAAGTGAAACCGGAGTAGTGCGTTAGCTCAGTCCGCGAACTCAACATACAAGGTCAGTCCGCGAACCCAGTCCACGAACTGGCGTAGTTCTCGAACCCGAGAATTTCTACTGGAGTTTGTGAACTCCGTCCGAGAACTTAAGTTCGTGAACCCAGTCCGCGGACTTGAGTAGGTTATGTCTAAAAACGATGTTTGTGAACTTATCATAATAAACTAAGGAATGCTATTGCAAACCATGGATTTATAGTTCATGAATTGATTCGAGTGAATCACATCGTTTTTGCTTCAATTGTGTCTTGTGTAATACATAAAGATCTAATCAATTGAACAACTCTCTAACTAGTTCATTTGAGTCATTTGGAATAGTTATGGTGAAGAAGAATATGGTTGATATGAAAGTTATCAGTTGGCTAACCATTTGGTTAACTAGTGTTGAACCAACTAATGTACAAGTTTGGGTACGGTTTTTGATCGATGTCGTATGCGTCAAAAATAATTACACCTTCTTACTACTCAAAATATAAATATAGCAAGGGCAAGAAATGATCGATCCCACAGAGATGTCTAGTTTGTATCGTTGTTTCGGTTTCCTATAAGTAACACCGGGGGTTTTCTGATTTTTATAACGTAAAAGTAAAATAAAAGCAAGTAAAGAAAAGTAAACACTCAAATCAAGGTAGTGAGAATATTGGTTACAGATTTCATCTTCAATTGTAAGCAAGTGTTGAATATATGAATAGAATTCTTATTTAATCTCTCTATCATCAAAATCCCTAGAATACCTTATTGCAAGAATACTCCGTAAATTTCCTAAGTAATCAACACACACTTAGAGCTGCGTATGTGAATTCTACCTAAAGAATAACTCAACGCCTTGCGCTAATCAAGTTCAATTCCAAGGAGCATTAAGTTTAAGAAATAGGCTAATCAATGCAACTATCACACATTGCGCATGACAATTCGGACAAAGGTTAATTTCTACATATGATTACAAGGATGTATCACTACAAACCGTAATCATATCATGCTACTCATATTCAAGGTTATCGCTCGATGAGAACCCTAAAATAGCTATAGATATGGATGTATGTTCAATCAATTCTAGACTCAACCAAACAAACATTCAATCATATTTCAATACATCAATCATGCAATTATTATAACCCAGCAGAAATCAAACGATAATATTGAGAGAAAACTATTTCATAAAATCCATAACTTGGTTTTCAAAATCCAACTACATCTTTAACCAATAGCAAAATCAAGCACTCATGTTAAAGGAGTTCATCACAAGAAGAAGAAGAAACCCTAACATGTTTCTAAACCCTAGAACAAAGTAGAAGAAGATATAATATCCTTGTCCAATTAGGATATTTAACCTCCTCAAAATCCACCAAAAACCCTAATTTTCACGTCCATAGCAAGCCCAAAACGCATCTCTCCTTTCTCTTTTCGCGCAGGCCCAACAGAAAGCCTAATCCAAATTGGTTTCACCATTTTGCTCATAACTTCTTCATACGAACTCGGAATGACCTCATTCTTTTTGCGTTCTTTTTGCGTTTGAATTCTCTTCGAGATGGTGATAATAATTCCTTGAGTGAAATGAGTTAAAATTGGTCTTTGGCCCTTCTTCATCAATAACACTTTACTTGTTTGCTCCTTTTAGCATTTTGTAGCTCCTAATGGCTAATCTCTCCTTCTTTTGCTCCAAACGACTCCAAAGCACCTAATACACTCAAAAGTAAGCATAAGATACATAATTCACACTAAAACTCGCAAAGAAAGCATAAATACTAGATATAAAATTAGGTGTTTATCACACCTATCAAATTCCCACACACTTAGACTTTGCTAGTCCTCGAGCAAATCAAACAAAACTAAAATACAACAACTCCGTGACGTCGAGGCTATGGTTAATTTTAGCATAAATAACAAGCCTTTAAACCCCTAGGTGTCCCAAGTGGACGAGTTATAGTCTCGTGAAGGTTTACTAGAGATATACCTACAAAACCTATATTTCCAACTCCGTCTATTTGTGACAAATCAATGAACGAATCTAAAATGACTACAGGAGGAGGTACCTTGCAAATTCAATTCAAGTATTAGTAAATAAACTCTAATTAGATAGTTGAACAAGCCACAATACTCGGAAACTAACAAACCACAATCACAATGAAAAGATTAAGAAGATGGATATAGATGTAGATGTTGGCGAATGTTCACAAGTGATCGATGTTTCCCATATCTGTCTGAAGGTCACTGCCAAGATGAACCTATTCCTATTGGATTGATCTACTTGGTTTGAATTCTACATCAACTCACTGACATATACAAGGGAACCAGGAGTGACTTTATTCAACCAATATAATACTTTTTTTTTAGACAACATGATTGGATCAAACTGGATCCAAGCGCATGATTCTTGTCAGCAAATTACACGATAGTTCCCTTGGATCCTGCATTCCACGCTTGTTTAGGCGATGGAGACAGGGAGAACACACACATATTGCTTTATCCAAGTGTCTTTTATTCCGTTTGGTCTAATTGGTCGGTCTCTTTTTTTTTTTTTTTTTAGCAACTCAATCACTCTATTTCATCCTAGCAGAAATAACACGTCGATGTTTAGTGACCCACCAAAGCACTTAGAGAACAATAGATAAATATGGAAAAATAAAAATAGAATGTGATATGGTGATATTCCGAGATATGGTAACAACTATCATGTTAATTTGTGATTTCTGAGCTATGTTCGTCCCTTTTATTTAATTGGTTCCTCAACTCCTGCATTCAAAATGGTTCCATCCACTAATGGTGTCATCCTAAAGGCACAAGTTTCTAGATTTCGGAGTTCAAAAAGCACATTTTTTCTTGGTTTTTCTATTTTTTTGATTTTTTTTTTTAATAAAGGCATAAAACAAACTATACAAACATATAAATACTCCCCCACACTTAAACTGCACATTGTCATCAATGTATAAAACCGAAAGTTCTGAATTCTGACGTAACAGCAGATAAAACGCAAAAACTGTGAAAATTGGTAAGGAATTTGGAAAGACTCCATTTCACAAAAGTTGTTCACCTACGTGTTTTCTACACAGTGTCAAAATTTCACAGTGTTTTGATAAACGGTCTGACATTTATGGTCTCTGGACTGAACTACGCGCAGTCTGAAATTTTCTGACGAAAATGTATTCATCATAATTCTCTTCTAAGATAGATTATGGACTTAATGAAATTAAACATGGGGATGCAAATATGATATGAAAACAATAAAAAATAAAAGAAACAAAAATAAAATAAAAAGCAAAAGGATAAAGATAAGAGATACAAAACCGGTGGGTTGCCTCCCACTAAGCGCTTGTTTTTAAGTCATCGGCCCGACTTAGCTTCTTGAAAGATTCACTCCCCATATACCAATAATCTGAAAATTTGGGGATCCATCCATAGTACATGTTTTGCAAACACTAGCTTCACACAAATATTAGTACAAGAAAATAGAATTGAAGCTATGAACCGATAAAAGCTTCCCCCACACTTATTCTTGTCCACACTTGGAAGTGCATAAAGAATATAGGAGTCGGGTACTTCCACGGTTTCTTGTTCCAAAACCTGCATAGTATGAGAATCAAGTTTCTCTAATGGAGGAAATCGAGAAACAAAGTCATTCAACAATGTTTTCGAAGCACATATATTCAAACCAATAAGAGGTAAAGGAGAAGAATCAATATGCAAAGGGTTAGACAAACCTTGCACAATCTCTTGTAGCACGAAATCCTCTTCATCCTTGAAAAATTCAAGTGAACTATTCACCTCTTGTATATCATGGTCCTCTATCAAACCTTGCAACCATTCTTCGTCCATTTCTGCCTTAACCAAAGTCTCGACATCAACATATTCATTACAATCATTCACAAGTTTAATTGGGTCTTCCATAATATTGGTCATAACGGTCACATTCTCAACATACTCCTTTTTATTGCAAGGAACATACTCTTTTGCGGATGCAATTCTGTCCATAAGGAATTTCTTTAGAACACTCATTGCATCATCCTCAAGCTCTACCTTATGAATAGGTTCTTGATCATTATAAAGATCAATGCTTGAGTAAGCTACACTAGTGTCATCATATTCCTTTGCAACTTCACCTTGATTGCAAAGAGATTCCATTGTACACTCTTCGGGTATGTCACCATAAATTGGTTCAAGCGACGTATTTTCATAGTCATCGTCACTATCATAGTCAACATAAGATTGGCTACCACTTCCCAAAGCTTGGTCTTTCGCAGAATTTTGCATGTCCTCTTTGTATTCTTTAATTCCTTGTCTTAAGTTGGAAACATCTTTTTGAAGCTCTTGGAGTGATCCATTCAAATACTGAAAATATGATTCCATTTGTTGGTAAAACTCATTCGACAAGGAAGAATTACTTACTTCATATTCGGTCGATGAAATTGGTTCCACGCTTGGTTGTCTAATTGACTCCATGTAGACCATAAATTGTTGCATCTCATCTACCAAACTCGAAGAAATATGCATATGAGAACAACTAGCCTCCCCTCCTTGTGGTTGCTCACTTACATACCCACCATAAGAAGGTTGATATGTATGAGAATAACTCAAAGGGTACGTGGAATATTGATCATAACCAAAGGATTCGTTTTGATTGTATTCCCCGCAAGGGTGATAGTTGTCATGTTGTTGAGGTTGAAAGCCGTATCCATTGTTCCAATAGGCTCCGTCCATAGAAATTGGTACCTGAAATAAGATTCTCAAACCAAGGTTAAAAACCAGAAATAATAAAAAACAAAAATAAGACTAAAAACAAAAACAAAACAAAAATAAGAAACCAAAAACAAGTGACAACCGTTGCCTCCCCGGCAACGGCTCCAAAATTTGATCGCTGTCATATGCGTCAAAAATAATTACACTTTCTTATTACTCAAAATATAAATATAACAAGGGCAAGAAAGGATCGATCCCACAGAGAGGTCTAGGTTGTCTCGTTGTTTCGGTTTCCTATAAGTAACACCGGGGGTTTTCTGATTTTTATAACGTAAAAGTAAAATAAAAGCAAGTAAAGAAAAGTAAACACTCAAATCAAGGTAGTGAGAATATTGGTTACAGATTTCATCTTCAATTGTAAGCAAGTGTTGAATATATGAATATAATTCGTATTTAATCTCTCTATCATCAAAAGCCCTAGAATACCTTATTGCAAGAATACTCCGTAAATTTCCTAAGTCATCAACACACACATTAGAGCTGCGTATGTGAATTCTACCTAAAGAATAACTCAACGCCTTGCGCTAATCAAGTTCAATTCCAAGGAGCATTAAGTTTCAGAAATAGACTAATCAATGCAACTATAACACATTGCGCATGACAATTCGGACAAAGGTTAATTTCTACATATGATTACAAGGATGTATCACTACAAACCGTAATCATATCATGCTACTCATATTCAAGGTTATCGCTCGATGAGAACCCTAAAATAGCTATAGATATGGATGTATGTTCAATCAATTCTAGACTCAACCAAACAAACATTCAATCATATTGCAATACATCAATCATGCAATTATTATAACCCAGTGAAAATCAAACGATAATATTGAGAGAAAACTATTTCATAAAATCCATAACTTGGTTTTCAAAATCCAACTACATCTTTAACCAATAGCAAAATCAAGCACTCATGTTAAAGGAGTTCATCACAAGAAGAAGAAGAAACCCTAACATGTTTCTAAACCCTAGAACAAAGTAGAAGAAGATATAATATCCTTGTCCAATTAGGATATTTAACCTCCTCAAAATCCACCAAAAACCCTAATTTTCACGTCCATAGCAAGCCCAAAACGCATCTCTCCTTTCTCTTTTCGCGCAGGCCCAATAAGGCCCAACAGAAAGCCTAATCCAAATTGGTTTCACCATTTTGCTCATAACTTCTTCATACGAACTCGGAATGACCTCATTCTTTTTGCATTCTTTTCGCGTTTGAATTCTCTTCGAGATGGTGATAATAATTCCTTGAGTGAAATGAGTTAAAATTGGTCTTTGGCCCTTCTTCATCAATAACACTTTACTTGTTTGCTCCTTTTAGCATTTTGTAGCTCCTAATGGCTAATTTCTCCTTCTTTTGCTCCAAACGACTCCAAAGCACCTAATACACTCAAAAGTAAGCATAAGATACATAATTCACACTAAAACTCGCAAAGAAAGCATAAATACTAGATATAAAATTAGGTGTTTATCACACCTATCAAATTCCCCCACACTTAGACTTTGCTAGTCCTCGAGCAAATCAAACAAAACTAAAATACAACAACTCCGTGACGTCGAGGCTACGGTTAATTTTAGCATAAATAACAAGCCTTTAAACCCCTAGGTGTCCCTAGTGGACGAGTTATAGTCTCGTGAAGGTTTACTAGAGATATACCTACAAAACCTATATTTCCAACTCCGTCTATTTGTGACAAATCAATGAACGAATCTAAAATGACTACAGGAGGAGGTACCTTGCAAATTCAATTCAAGTATTAGTAAATAAACTCTAATTAGATAGTTGAACAAGCCACAATACTTGGAAACTAACAAACCACAATCACAATGAAAAGATTAAGAAGATGGATATAGATGTAGATGTTGGCGAATGTTCACAAGTGATCGATGTTTCCCATATCTGTCTGAAGGTCACTGCCAAGATGAACCTATTCCTATTGGATTGATCTACTTGGTTTGAATTCTACATCAACTCACTGACATATACAAGGGAACCAGGAGTGACTTTATTCAACCAATATAATACTTTTTTTTTGTTTGTTTAGACAACATGATTGGATCAAACTGGATCCAAGCGCATGATTCTTGTCAGCAAATTACACGATAGTTCCCTTGGATCCTGCATTCCACGCTTGTTTAGGCGACGGAGACAGGGAGAACACACACATATTGCTTTATCCAAGTGTCTTTTATTCCGTTTGGTCTAATTGGTCGGTCTCTTTTTTTTTTTTTTTTAGCAACTCAATCACTCTATTTCATCCTAGCATAAATAACACGTCGATGTTTAGTGACCCACCAAAGCACTTAGAGAACAATAGATAAATATGGAAAAATAAAAATAGAATGTGATATGGTGATATTCCGAGATATGGTAACAACTATCATGTTAATTTGTGATTTCTGAGCTATGTTCGTCCCTTTTATTTAATTGGTTCCTCAACTCCTGCATTCAAAATGGTTCCATCCACTAATGGTGTCATCCTAAAGGCACAAGTTTCTAGATTTCGGAGTTTAAAAAACACATTTTTTCTTGGTTTTTCTATTTTTCTGATTTTTTTTTTAATAAAGGCATAAAACAAACTATACAAACATATAAATGCTCCCCCACACTTAAACTGCACATTGTCCTCAATGTATAAAACCGAAAGTTTTGAATTATGACGTAACAACAGATAAAACGCAAAACCTGTGCAAATTGGTAAGGAATTTGGAAAAACTCCATTTCACAAAAGTTGTTCACCTACGTGTTTTATACACAGTGTACAAATTTCACAGTGTTTTGATAAAAGGTATGACATTTATGGTCTCTGGACTGAACTACGCTCAGTATGAAATTTTCTGACGAAAAGGTATTCATCATAATTCTCTTCTAAGATAGATTATGGACTTAATGAAATTAAACATGTGGATGAAAATATGATATGAAAACAATAAAAAATAAAAGAAACAAAAATAAAATAAAAAGCAAAAGGATAAAGATAAGAGATACAAAACCGGTGGGTTGCCTCCCACTAAGCGCTTGTTTTTAAGTCGTCGGCCCGACTTAGCTTCTTGAAAGATTCACTCCCCATATACCAATAATCTGAAAATTTGGGGATCCATCCATAGTACCTGTTTTGAAAACACTAGCTTCACACAAATATTAGTACAAGAAAACAGAATTGAAGCTATGAATCGATAAAAGCTTCCCCCACACTTGGAAGTGCATAAAGAATATAGGAGTCGGGTACTTCCACGGTTTCTTGTTCCAAAACCTGCATAGTATGAGAATCAAGTTTCTCTAATGGAGGAAATCGAGAAACAAAGTCATTCAACAATGTTTTCGAAGCACATATATTCAAACCAATAAGAGGTAAAGGAGAAGAATCAATATGCAAAGGGTTAGACAAACCTTGCACAATCTCTTGTAGCACGGAATCCTCTTCATCCTTGAAAAATTCAAGTGAACTATTCACCTCTTGTATATCATGGTCCTCTATCAAACCTTGCAACCATTCTTCGTCCATTTCTGCCTTAACCAAAGTCTCGACATCAACATCATCATTACAATCATTCACAAGTTTAATTGGGTCTTCCATAATATTGGTCATAACGGTCACATTCTCAACATACTCCTTTTTATTGCAAGGAACATACTCTTTTGCGGATGCAATTCTGTCCATAAGGAATTTCTTTAGAACACTCATTGCATCATCCTCAAGCTCTACCTTATGAATAGGTTCTTGATCATTATAAAGATCAATGCTTGAGTAAGCTACACTAGTGTCATCATATTCCTTTGCAACTTCACCTTGATTGCAAAGAGATTCCATTGTACACTCTTCGGGGATGTCACCATAAATTGGTTCAAGCGACGTATTTTCATAGTCATCGTCACTATCATAGTCAACATAAGATTGTCTACCACTTCCCAAAGCTTGGTCTTTCGCAGAATTTTGCATGTCCTCTTTGTATTCTTTAATTCCTTGTCTTAAGTTGGAAACATCTTTTTGAAGCTCTTGGAGTGATCCATTCAAATACTGAAAATATGATTCCATTTGTTGGTAAAACTCATTCGACAAGGAAGAATTACTTACTTCATATTCGGTCGATGAAATTGGTTCCACGCTTGGTTGTCTAATTGACTCCATGTAGACCATAAATTGTTGCATCTCATCTACCAAACTCGAAGAAATATGCATATGAGAACAACTAGCCTCCCCTCCTTGTGGTTTCTCACTTACATACCCACCATAAGAAGGTTGATATGTATGAGAATAACTCAAAGGGTACGTGGAATATTGATCATAACCAAAGGATTGGTTTTGATTGTATTCCCCACAAGGGTGATAGTTGTCATGTTGTTGAGGTTGAAAGCCGTATCCATTGTTCCAATAGGCTCCGTCCATAGAAATTGGTACCTGAAATAAGATTCTCAAACCAAGGTTAAAAACCAGAAAATAAGAAAAAACAAAAATAAGACTAAAAACAAAAACAAAACAAAAATAAGAAACCAAAAACAAGTGACAACCGTTGCCTCCCCGGCAACGGCGCCAAAATTTGATCGTTGTCGTATGCGTCAAAAATAATTACACTTTCTTATTACTCAAAATATAAATATAGCAAGGGAAAGAAAGGATCGATCCCACAGAGAGGTCTAGGTTGTCTCGTTGTTTCGGTTTCCTATAAGTAACACCGGGGGTTTTCTGATTTTTATAACGTAAAAGTAAAATAAAAGCAAGTAAAGAAAAGTAAACACTCAAATCAAGGTAGTGAGAATATTGGTTACAGATTTCATCTTCAATTGTAAGCAAGTGTTGAATATATGAATATAATTCGTATTTAATCTCTCTATCATCAAAAGCCCTAGAATACCTTATTGCAAGAATACTCCGTAAATTTCCTAAGTCATCAACACATACATTAGAGTTGCGTATGTGAATTCTACCTAAAGAATAACTCAACGCCTTGCGCTAATCAAGTTCAATTCCAAGGAGCATTAAGTTTCAGAAATAGGCTAATCAATGCAACTATCACACATTGTGCATGACAATTCGGACAAAGGTTAATTTCTACATATGATTACAAGGATGTATCACTACAAACCGTAATCATATCATGCTACTCATATTCAAGGTTATCGCTCGATGAGAACCCTAAAATAGCTATAGATATGGATGTATGTTCAATCAATTCTAGACTCAACCAAACAAACATTCAATCATATTGCAATACATCAATCATGCAATTATTATAACCCAGCAGAAATCAAACGATAATATTGAGAGAAAACTATTTCATAAAATCCATAACTTGGTTTTCAAAATCCAACTACATCTTTAACCAATAGCAAAATCAAGCACTCATGTTAAAGGAGTTCATCACAAGAAGAAGAAGAAACCCTAACATGTTTCTAAACCCTAGAACAAAGTAGAAGAAGATATAATATCCTTGTCCAATTAGGATATTTAACCTCCTCAAAATCCACCAAAAACCCTAATTTTCACGTCCATAGCAAGCCCAAAACGCATCTCTCCTTTCTCTTTTCGCGCAGGCCCAATAAGGCCCAACAGAAAGCCTAATCCAAATTGGTTTCACCATTTTGCTCATAACTTCTTCATACGAACTCGGAATGACCTCATTCTTTTTGCGTTCTTTTCGCGTTTGAATTCTCTTTGAGATGGTGATAAGAATTCCTTGAGTGAAATGAGTTAAAATTGGTCTTTGGCCCTTCTTCATCAATAACACTTTACTTGTTTGCTCCTTTTAGCATTTTGTAGCTCCTAATGGCTAATTTCTCCTTCTTTTGCTCCAAACGACTCCAAAGCACCTAATACACTCAAAAGTAAGCATAAGATACATAATTCACACTAAAACTCGCAAAGAAAGCATAAATACTAGATATAAAATTAGGTGTTTATCACACCTATCAGTTTTCACAAGCCAACAAACGTGTAGTACATGTGTGTATGACAAGCTAGGTTTTATATCTAACGGTTGATAAATATTATCTTGAATCTAATTAGGTTTTCATCTAATGGTGAATATTGAATGCTTTGTTACTAAGCTAACATTGATTTCAAACCATGATTTGAAGAATATATAAGGGAGAACTCTAGCAACTGGGAAACCTAGTTCCCACACATTCCGTGTGATACTAGTTTGCTAAGCTAGAGTCAATTCTCCTTTAACCTTAGATTTTTTTCTTCTAAAACCAGGTTAATGACTTAAAGACTTCATTGGGATTGTGAAGCCAGACCGATACTACTTTTATCGTAGTTGTGTGATCCGATCTTGCATCTTCTATCGTACGAGTACAATTGTAATAATTGGCTTGAGATTTATTTCTCCAATAGGCGAGATATAAAAGTAATCACAAGCATCTTCGTCTCATCGTTTGTGATTCCTTAATATCTTTTTTCTCTGCGTCAATTAAGACTATTGTGAGGTGATTTATAAAACTGAGCTGCTCTTCGGGAATATAAAACTCATAGGTTTATTCATGAGAGACGAATTTATCTATCTTGTAGACTTTTCTGTGTGAGGCAGATTTGTTATTAAAGTCTTCGACTTTGAGTCGTAGCAGCTCTTGGTTGTGGGTGAGATCAACTAAGGGAATCAAGTGTGCAGTATCCTGCTGGGATTAGAGGTGTAGGAGCATAACTATACCTTGGATCAGTGTGATATTGGTTGGGGTTCAACTACAGTCTAGACCGAAGTTAATTTGGAGTAGGCTAGTGTCTGTAACGTCTTAATACAATGTATGTTTAATATGAACTCGGTCCCGAGGTTTTTCTGCATTTGCGGTTTCCTCGTTAACAAAATTCTGGTGTCTGTGTTATTTCTTTTCCGCATTATATTTTGTTATATAATTGAAATAATACAGGTTGTCCGTTTTTCAATCAATTATAATATCCGACCTTAATTGTTGTTGATTTAAATTGATTGACACTTGGATATTAGTCTTTGGTACCATCCAAGTTATCTCTCTTTGATTAAGACTCTCATATTGTATTTGCTTGAGTAAATCAAATCGAGAGATTGAGATAATAACTCCTTGAGATATTTTCTATTGATTGAGTCTAGTTGATTCTCTAGAAAGAGTTAGAGCATTGCTCGGTTGAACCCACCAAGCATTGGTATTTCAAGTTTGGTTGTCATATTTTAGTAAAGAAAAAATCAATTAAGAGTCGCTTGATTTAAATGTACTAGAGTCAACTTCGTATAGGTTAGCTTGAAAGTATTAGGGTGAGACATTACAAGTATTGCGAAGACTTGAAGAAGTACGGATTTATAACGACAACATCGTCCTTTCACTTGAGGTTGGTGATATTTGATTTGAATAGTTTCATTCCCTAAGGTATCTTTCAAGTCATGCATATTGAAAACATAAAACTGCGAAGCCTGAACACTCTAGATAGACATAGTATTAAGGAATACAATATGAAGTTTCTTTCTTAACCATTAAACTTTGTATATAAGACATCGACGTAATCGTATGAATGCTATTGTGATTATGTATGGGTATGAGGTGAGGATTTCATCCTAGGGAACAATGTTTACATGTGTTCTAAAGAAGTAAGTTCATGATATGTGTTGTGAACCTAAAAGGAAATCTCCAGGCGTTATTGGGGCTATTTTACATTGCATATCTTATGAACGACCAATATGTGTGATTAGTATAACCGCTCATGACTTGTCTGTGTTCTTGGTAAAACTATTCACATGAGGCCGGACTTATATATTGGTATGACTTTTATTAGTGAAACCGATCTTAAGTAATCACCTGGGGTATGATCGGGTTGTGAGTGTCTGAACTTATTACAGGGAAGAGGGGAACCGATCCTAGTAAGAGGTGTAGTGCATCACAAGGGTAACCGATCCTTGTATGAGGTGCAACAAGGTTTATGGAAGAAAGGGAAACCTATCCTATGAACATGTGCAACACTTTTTTGGGAAGGGGGAACCGATCCTATGGACATGTGCAGTGCATACAAGTTAGATACCAAATATATGTGGGGAACCGATCCTAGTACTTAGTCAGCCGTATCTTTGGTAAGCTAGTGTAACTATGCATAGTACTCACATGGAGGTAGAACCGAAACTTGTTTTGGTAGAACCGTAAACCCATGAGTTGTGATTGAGTGGAACTTGATCAATCACATAGTTCTTGAAAGTCAGATGGACCAATTATAAACTCGTTTGAAAGCATGGTAAATAGGTTTCAAGTGAGCAAGCATGGAAAAGACTTGCAAGAGTAAGATGTCGTCACACTTTGAGCACGGTGCATTAATGATTATTCTATATTGTTCAAAGATATTCCTTAACGTCTAACAAGGAAGTAAATCCCAAGATCGAATTTAAATAAGTTAAGAATCTTTTTAATTAAGGGTTTTTAATTATATATGGAAAATAAGAATTAGTAATGTGCATTTACTAGTTAAAGATTTTCCAAGGAGATTTCGATCATATTTTTGGACACTGCATTCACAGGAATTATGAAAACCGAATTTGGGTTAATATGGAAAAATATCTTGAGTATATTTTCGGTTTTGGAAATTCCTTGGTGTCCAAACTTCCTTGTCTATAAATATTTTGAGTTTGCATTTCTAGCAAACTAATCATGCGTAACATTAGACTTACTCTTTTGTCTTTGTTACTAGTGAAGCCGCCTATCAGAGAGGAAATTAATCTAATTAGGTGAAATCTCTTACGGCCGATAAATTTAAAGTCTTCTTTGGGATTGAGAAGCTCTAGCGCGACCCGCTGGTGGGAAACTAGATATTGCGGTTTATCTTTAGTTTTCGTATTGATTTGATTGACTAACGGTGGTTGAACTTTGATTGCACCTAGTTTGTTTATGCTTGAGAATCTTCTCTTCTGATATAATATTCACTCAAACTAGTTCAAGGTTTTGATAGGTATCTTTTGACTGTTGTTAGATCTAAAGACGATCTTGTGATAATACATTGTTAACAGACTCCGTTCTGTGTGTGATTGATCACAAGAGATTCAAGTAGTTGTGTGCAGGTGTTTATTGAAGATTTAAGAAGATTTGAAGACAAAGAAGATATTGAAGATTTCTGACTTGGTTATTACAATCTTTGGTGTGCACAATACTTATTTGGGAAAAAGAGGATCCAATTAATAATCGGTTTATCCTTGTGGTAGACTGGATTGATTAATTGAGGAAGATCGGCATCAATATGATTCCTTGTGATTAAAGGTATTGATTGGCTTAATCTTAACGATTTCCTTTGGGTGATTGAACATAAGATAGATCTTGGAACCTGGCAAAGGAGTTTATGTTAAGATAAACAAGGGAAACTTTACGCAACTCATATCACTTGGTTGAAGAGAGTTGATACCAAACAGATTTGTTGTTGCTTACAGTTTGGAATATGAACCAAAGGAATTGGTCCAAGTACGTGACTTGTTTACAGGTTCGAGGCGTGGGAATACAGACGGAACTAGGTGAACTATATGTTTAGTTGCTTGGTCTCAACTATACGAAGTTGCCTTATTTTGTATAGCGGCTTAATCCTGAGAGTATTCAATTCTGGACTAGGTCCCGGGGTTTTTCTGCATTGGCGGTTTCCTCGTTAAAAAAATCTTGTTGTGTCATTTACTTTATATTTTCGCATTATAATTGTTCTATTATAATTAAAGTAATTTGCACAAACGTTAATTCCTATTTACTTGATACGTGAATCCTATTCAGTTTGGTTAAGTCCGAACCTTCGTATCAAGTAAACACACCTTTTTGTTGTATTGTCTCGATCTCGTATCCATAGACAATCACACAAAGTGTGAACTGATTTGTTGTATAGTCTCGACTCAGTCCATAGACAATCACTTTCGGGGAAAAGGACTTATAGGAAGGAAAAGTAATAGATTGAGGTATATTTGGGGTACCCTCGCCTTTTCAATTGGTATCAGAGCAGGCAAACATGAAAAGATCTAACAATCTGTGTTAGGTGCGATCCATCCTATAAGAATTGAATCTAATGAATGATTCAGTTAACGTAAACCAAGACATCAAGAGTTTTGAATTAACACTTGATGATGGGATCTACGATCAAATGTCTGAAGAAATCATCTCTAGATATTCTACGAGACAAGTTAATCTTGTTAATAATGTAAAAACCGATGACGACTGGAAAATACGTCTACAAGAAAGGTTAGATGAAATTTCTGATGATGATGACTCAAATTTTGAACAAGAAGTAGAAGAGGATATCTCAAAATACTCTAAACTACTGGAACCTTTGAAAAATGAAAAAATGAGAACTTCTTTTATTGGTTTTATGCCTCCTCTTTGTCGTGAGAACAAGAAACTTAAGATGGTCTTTCAAGAATATTATACTTGTTGCCGCATTGGTGATTCTCTTCTTAAAGATCGTACAGACGAGTTAAATTATACGAAATTAGAATGGGAAATTCTTCAAAGAGATCTATTTTTCTCGAAAAATAAACTTGTTGAATTTGAAGCAAGGGATAATTCTCAACTAAAGAGTTTTTAAGAGAAAAAAGGTGTATATCTCTCACGAGAAAAACATCTTAAGGATGATCTAGCTGGTGCTCTTGATAAAATCAAGACATTGGAAGAAGAAATTTTGGACCTTAAAAAGTTCAATATCAGGTCAAACAATTTAACCTCAATGTTAGAAGTAAGTAGAAATCATCGTGATACACGAGGATTGGGCTATAAGGGAATAGATGCTTCAAATATTAACAAGGAGGTAAAATTTGTTAAAGCTGTTAATTTTTCTCAACTAGAGGCTTCCACTGTTGTCAAAAATGATACTATTTCTTGTAAAGAAGTAAATCCAGTCAAGCCTAATAATTGTGTTCAACTAGCAGCAATCAACGAGAGCACTTTTGCTAATGTCAAGAAAGAAACAACGTTGAACAAGGATAAGAAGAAGAAGAAGAAGACTCGTCAAGCTCCAATGCAAGAGGATCCACAAAAAGGTAACACTAAAACTCATAATTCGTATATTTATACTAAGCATTGATATTATTGTGGTAATAAAGGACACTTGCAATGGGGATGAAAAGTTCGTAAGATGCAAGATACACTTTCCATTGTATCAAACGAATTGGCTAAGTTTTCTCCTCATAAGAAATCAAATCGGTATTGTCCTAAGTTTAGGAAAAAGAATTATTATAATGATAGCTCAAATTTTGCATATTACTCGTCAAAATCATTTCATAAAAGACCTAATTATACAAAGAGAGATGACTTTGTAAATGCAAAAACAAGATCTGATGTTCCAAATTGGAGAAAGGGTGTTTCGCAAAATATTCAAAAGGACATTGATCCTAGTGGTATGAAGGGGAAAATTTCTCATGCGAAACCCAACTCTAAATGGGTTCCTAAGTCCTCCTTAGTCAAGAAGGGACCAAAAGTTAGTCACAAGAATGACTCTCAGCTGTTAATTGTTGGTGACAATAATTACAAGAGTCTTCTTGAATAACTAAAGAAAGACATTCTGTCTGCAATCTCTTGCACTAGTAAAGATTGTGATAATGACACTCTTCATCACAAGTCAAAGAAGAAAAACAAGAGATGGAACAAGAGAAAAAAAACCATGCAAGAGGTCAAGAATGATGATTCGGTCTTAGTCACTCGTGACGAACAAGACAAGGATCAACTCAACGCAACCTAGTTGTGTTGGAATGTGCATGCTCTCCCTTGTGCTAAATCTTATGAAGGGT
Organism: Papaver bracteatum; assembly: GCA_023529315.1. Lineage (NCBI taxonomy): Eukaryota > Viridiplantae > Streptophyta > Magnoliopsida > Ranunculales > Papaveraceae > Papaver > Papaver bracteatum. Next base: position 1,455,551 of record JAJJWX010000811.1, on the reverse strand, counting down.
GAGGAAGCATGTAAAACTGAGCACATGATCTCTCGGGAAATTATATGACTAATTAACATCTTTAGGAGATTTCTTTTCTTCTATACTCATACTCTATATATATTTGAGTTTTGATAGAAACGGTAATTTTGAGTTTATGATGTTGATATCTACTGATCATATATGTGTAGCTCTTGTTTTTACGATTAAAACGAGCCAAAAATCACTAAATTCGGACATCATATGCAAAAGTTATGTCGAAAACAGTTTAGTATTGTGATCTTTCACTAGAAACACAAGGAAACCGATCCTTGTGAGAGGTGCAACACAAGGGAACTGATCCTCGTGAGAGGTGCAACACATGGGATTACCGATCCTAGTGAGAGGTGCAATACGAAGGAGTGTAAAACAATTTTTCCCATAACTTCTTCGTCCGAACTCGGAATAACCTCATTATTTTTGCGTTGTTTTTGCAATTCAATTACCTACAAGATAGAGGTAATTGCAATACTTGATTCTTTGTTGAAAATTTATGGTGTATTGCATTTGTGTTTATGGGATGTTTGATTACGGTTTTATTACCTTGATATTCAATCTCATAATATGTTGTATACCCTTATGGTTTTGGTGAATTTTTGATTTAGAAGGATTAAGTTCTAGCCCAAGTTGGTAGAATTTATCAAAGGATCATGAGGGATTCCTGTGAAACAATATGTGAAAAAGTCACAATGTGTTTGTAGTTGCAGAATATCCTACAACTACACCCTCAGTAGAATTAGTAAACTTAAGAAGTTCATGATGATGATTAACAATTTTCTTATTAATGCTCTCAATTGATCACAAGAAATATCTAAATGGAACTAGAATAGTTACAACTTTCTCTATTCTCTTTCCTTTAATATTTTTTCACACTCACCAAAAGAACCTCCCCAATTTAACATTTGAACTACTATTTATAGTGAAATCTTTATAACTGTAATAATCTGCGAAGTATCGTAACTTATGATCGCAAGCTTATTTTATACTCGCAAATTTTCCATTCTTCTCCCGCGTTTCTTCTATCATCGTGTTATTTTGTGACACTTTCCTCTTATATTTGTTGCTATATTCGCAACCTAATATCTTACGATATTCGGTACCTACATCTTGCCTCTTCTCATGTCAGTTATGCGAAGAAGAAATGTCATGAGAACCTCTATTCTCGTAAATTTAATCACATGTTAGATTCGCAACACGTATTTTTCTCTTTTATTAAAATTTTGACACGTTGTTTCGTAACCGTCCTTCTCAACCGTTCACGTCTAATCGCATTGATGAATTTTTACTTCCATCGAACTCTCCCTTATTTATAAATACTATCTTTTTATTCTTCTTTTTATTCTTTTATTCTATTCATCTTCTTTACCACACCTGCTTCTGCAATTTCTTCCTTTTTTCTCCTATTACGATTTCTTATCTCTTTCACTTATTTTCCTCTCTGTTTTTCTATCTTTCATCCAATGGCTCCAAAGAAGAAAACTATAGAACAACTTAATACAGAGTTTTCTGATAGAGATCTCGTCGTTTCTGAAATTGATGGTCATGATAATAAGTCCTCTCTCTGTATGGAACTCTTTACTGATCTCCATTGGGATGATCGGAAAGTTTTAGTCTCATGAGGCCAAATCCTCGCAGGTCTCCCTCTTCCTCTTTATGATGTCCATATTCCTTTATTCTATGAAATTATCTCCCATCCAAATTTCTCACGAGCCATTTATCAATTGACTGGTGATTGCATTCGCATTCTGGTTGAATTCGCAACTCACGCTGCATTGAAAATCTTTATATCCAATTGATCTTAGGAAACCTGCATTTAGGGATGTAGAAATTGTTGCTGCAAATTATACAATCGAGAACTTCTTCAAAAATTATACATTAATTCCTGCGAAGAAGGAAGGTAAGCGTTGGGGTGTTCGTCTTCATCGTAAAGCTGATATCGCAGAAGATGATCTTCTTATGCACGATATTTATTATGCCTCAGGAAATAATAAAACCCCTCTCCGTTCTCATGATGAAGATTGGTATAATTACCCTCTAGTATTATCGGGTTCTTACATTTCTGGGATAGTTGATCTTCCTGCGAACCTTCGTGATCGTAACTATCAACCTTGGGTCTTTTCTTGGCCTAACAAAGATAAAGATGTATGTATCTCCATCCCCTTATCTTCTTGTTATTTTTCAATTTTTTTTCAAATGAGGTAAGAAACACTTTTATATGTATTCTAAAAAATATATTGTTGCCTCTGTTTCTTATCCTTATTTGAATTTATAGACTCTTCCTGATTTTCCTGGGACCGTTGCAAGTAAAGATAAGAACTCAACTTCTTCTGAAATGCTATCTGTGAGACAAAGAACGCTTCATTCTGCGAAGAATACCAAACCTTCTGATGAAAAAATACTCTTCGCAAAGGAAAAAGGAAGCTTGAGGATGTGATTTCTGCAAAGAAGAGGAAGAAACTCCCAACCAGTACTTACTCCAACGTGATTTCCTCTAGCAAGAACGTTGACGGAGAACAAAGTGATGAAGATGATAAATTTCCTGAGAAGGGTCTTAGCTCTAACTCTAATACTATTTCTGATAGGGGATATGATGATGACAATGACGAAGAAGGTGAAGACTATATCAATGCAGAAACTTTTGAGTCTGCAATGATTCAAGTTTCTGAGGCTTTTCTCCACTCTTCTCGTGGTTTAGGAAACTCTCCTACTGTGAATGCTCGTAAATTTATTGCGAAGGCTTGCAAAGTTCCCACTATACTCAATAATAACTCACTTAATGGAATTTCAAGATTCGTATCTCCTGCTAAATTATACGCTTTGGGGAGTATGGTAAATTCCTTTTCTATTCCTTGTTTATTTCCCTTATTTCATTGATTTTTAATCCTTTTTATTTATTCAGGTTGGGAGGGTCATCTGCGCAGCTGCTTCAGATTTGGAAAGGCGTCATTCCATTGATGAGAAGAAAACTTTAAGCCGTTGTAAGAAGTTGGAAATTGAGAATTCAAAACTTCGTTAGCAAATAGAGGATTTGAATATTGATAATGCGGAATTAAATTTCCGTTGCGAAGATAACCTACAATCTGCGAATATTGCAGCTGGAAGTTCTTCCCTTCTTGAGGAGAATAATCAATTAAAGCTTGAAAATACTTCTCTTCGTAATGATAAGAAGAAATCAGAAGGTAAGTTCGTGTATTATGACTACTTTAACTCCATAATTTTCTAACCGATTTCTTAATTCCTTCCCTTAATCTTTATTCTCTTATCCTATAATTACTGCAGAAAATTATGCGAAGATGAATGATGATCTGAAAACTATTCTTGCCGCACGTAACCAGAAGATTCGTGATTTAAAATCTCAACTTCAAATTTCTCAGGACAATCATAATTTAAATATCAAGCATTTCCGAGCTAAAATGACTCGCAAGATTTGTGAAGACAACCAAATTCCTCTCAAGAAGTATCAGACACTCCTTTCTGAAGAAATTCCCAATGATACCCCGTATTTAGAAATTTCTGATAGTGAAGTTGAAGATGATATCTCTGAAGAAGAAAAAGAAGATCATTTTGATGAAGATAAATCATCTTCAAAATAGTTTTAATCCTTTCTGTATATTTGCTTTAGTTCTTTTATCTTGTTTACTTGAGTACTGCACTTTTTAATCCATCAACAATTTCCTTTTGAAATTTAACTAGTACCAATGTCTTAATTTTGCGATGATAAATTGATGTTTAACTGAATGCTTCCCTTTGTTTGCATGACTTGATCATATGGAGAGAAATAATATAGAGAAATAATATATTTTAAAGACCTAACTTAGTATTCCTTTCCCCCTTATTATTGCTCTTCAGGTGATCAATCCTTATTTTAAGTATCTAGAATATCTACCTCAGTTTAAGTTGCGAAGCTTCAAGATTTTGCGAAGTATATATGAAATCTTCCCCTTGAAGTATAAGTATTATGAATCCTCCTTTTAGAATTACGAAACATCCTTGAAAAAAGTATAATAAGTATGAAATATCCTTGAAGAAGCATAAAAAATATGAAACATCCTTAAAGAAGTTTACGAAGTATGAAACACCCTTGAAGAAGTATAAAAAATATTCACTCTATGAAGAAACATTCAATGTTTGAAGAAATATAAGAAGTATTGAATCTCTGAAAAAGTATAAGAAGTATTGAATCTTTGAAGAAGTATAAGAAGTATTCAACCCTTATGAATATGATTGCGAACAAAATTGCTTCTATGCTTATGAATTCTTTATATATATTCTCATAAAAAATTTCCAACAATATTGATGGAATTTATTTCATTAATTGATGTGGTCTTATCATGCCTTCCTAAGTAAAGGTCTTATTTTTCCACCTCTTTTTGTGATGATATTTTTGCGATAATATGACAAGTCTGAACATTCTTGCGAATATACAACCTCGTGACATTATCGTCTTGCGATGAAATCGCAGGACGTTATCACACTTTCATGTAATAACCCATTGATCTCATCTTAACTTCATTGTATGTAATTATGCGAATATGTATATATATAAATATATTTTTTTATTTTTTTATTTTTTTATTCGCAGAAATATGATTGTTGCACAAATATGACAAGTCTTTATGTTCTTGCAAACAAGAAGCCTCGTGACATTTGCGTCTTATAGCACGTATCAGCTCCCTAATGGAGGGTGCTGCCCTTTATCTTCCCCTTGGTTGCCCCTTCAAGGAAGCGTACATCGACCATACAAGGTTAGCTCTTCCCATCCGGTTTTGCAAACAACCAGCTTTTGATCGCAACCTCTTATCCTTTTTTCCTATATGGATTATAGTTACGAGGTTGCACCCTATGGGGTATCTTTGGGCCAAGTGTATCATTTTCCAAGACTTGTCAAGAATGGCAGATGTGCTTCAAACCCATCCGGCACTCTTGACTCAACCGTGTACCTCGGCGCCTTGATCGCTTTCTACACTTCTTGAGAAAGACAGTATGCCTTAGTTTCCCAACCTATATCCTGTTACATCGCAAGATTAGGTTGAGAATCCAAGGTGTCTAACCCGGATAGGTACCCCGCTTTTGGGTTGTACCCCGTAATGTCCATGTACTCAGGTTCCTTGGTGGTGTTCCGGTTTCCCTGAGCCATGCTTATAGGTACCCCCTTAAATGACGTACTTTAGGACTTTACCTCTTACGAAATGTTGCTTCGCGAACTAGGGTGTACGCCACAAAGGTTTGCCTCTGTAAAATTTCTGCGGCTCTCTTTCTTTTTTGAAAGCTAATCACAGTTTGCGGTCTTTTGTTCGCAAATATGTTTTGCGTCTTTCTTCAATGAAAGCTAATCACCAAAAAAAAAAAAAAAAAATGTATTCGTAAAAATACTTCACAAATATTTCACGTTGCGAAATATCTCATTTCATTTTCTTGTTTTTTCAAAATGAATTTTATTATACACTGTGAAGAAATGTACTGATTGCCTTCGTAAATCATACCTATTCTTTACCTTCGTAAATTTCTTGTATGCTCAATCATTGTAACTTCATTCCTTCATGACTTAATCTTCAGACATTAAATTTTCACTTCTCTTTGCAGCCTTTGTTCTTTTTCTCCAACTTTCCTTCTCAGCAGTTTTTCCTTCGCAAACTTCTACTTCAGTATCGTAATATTTCTTCCCTTCTGCCCAATCACCCTTGATAACTCCAATACCTTTAGGATGAGGAAATTTTATGCATTGATGAAAAGTTGAAGCTACGCCTAAAATCTCGTGAATCCAAGGTCTCCCTATCAAAGCGTTATACGGTGATTCAACATCAACAACGCAAAATAAGATTTCAGTTCGCATCCCCCCTAATGGAATTCGCATGCTTATTTCTCCTTTAGGTTTATTGGCAGTTCCATTAAAGCCATAAATCCTGTAAGTAGAAGGTATTAGATCTGCGTCCTTTCCCCCCATGATTTTGTAAGCAGGATAGAAGAGAATATTGACAAAGCTTCCTGTATCAATTAAGATTCTATTAAGACCAAATGATTCTCCATCTGTATCATCCTCACTTTCTTCCATATTCAGACAAATTTCCAATCTCACTACCAATGGATTATCATGTATTTCGCAACCTTCTGGAATTTCTGTAGCTTCAAAAGAGATTTCACGCTTCTGCCAATCTTCGAGTCGTGAAATTTTTTCAATGTTCATTATTTCTCTTCCTTCACCATCTCTCGTATATACCCTACTTAACACATTATCATGAAAATCTTCTATGGTTTTATATGAGTGAACTATAGAATTGCAGAAAACATTTCTTGCTTTTGGTCCCACTTCAATGTGTAAGATTTCTTTTCCCTTTTCTTGTGTTGTATTCACCATGCGAGTTTCCATTGGTGCTTGCGGTAATTGTTGCGATTGTGCTTGCTTGAGTAAAAAGTGATCTATTTTGCCCTGATCAATCATTCGCAATATAATCCTTTTGATATTATTACAACTATTTGTAGAGTGCCCATGAAAATGATGGTACAAGCAAAATTCATGACTTCTTGGACCCATTGGTGGTTCCTTTCCCATATTCCATGGAGTTGGTATATTTTTCATCAAGATAATTGCCTGCCATATCTTTTCTACACTTGTATTCAAATGTGGCATCTTTATTTCTTCTCTTATCATTCTTTGACCTCCTTGACCATTGTTATAATTTTGTCTATTATTCCCTTGTCCAAAATAATTCTGCCTTTGTCCCCCATAATTTTCTTGCTGCTGATCTAATCTTTGGATCTGGTTATTTCCTCCTCGACTGTAGAAATTCCTTTCTCTATCATACTCTTCTTGATCTTTACTTCCCATTGCTACCATTTTTGTCTGGCTATTGTTGGTTTTCTTTTCTTTTGATATCTGCGAAGATGTTTGCGAAGTACCTGCTACGACATTGATTATTTTAGGAATTAAATTTGCTCATGTATCTTGATTGTTGGTGTTTACCACTGGATATGACTCCATATTGTTTTGCTTTTCTTCTAATGTAATGTACTCCTCTTGAAATTCTCGCAATTCTGTCATCATAATCGAATTCTTTCTTCTGAAGATTTGAACATATAATTGTTCAGTTGCGAACATGGCATTTATGAAAGACAAAATCAGGTATCTCTCATCCACACGTCCTGCCATATCACTGCACATGGTTTTCCATCTTCTTACCAAATGCTTCAAACTTTCACCAATTCTTTGTTTTAAACCAAACACATCTTCAATGCCAAGTCGCGAGGAATGATTCGTGATATATGCTCCTAAGAAAGTTACCTGTAAATTATTAAATGATGTAATAGTTTTCTTGGGAAGTCCTTCGAACCATTTTAGAGCTTCTCCTATTAAACTTGATGCGAAGTACTTGCATAATACAACATCATGATTCTCCCATTGTATCATGAATCTTACATATGCTTTAATGTGCTGAATAGCACATGAATTCCCGTCAAAGATGCTGGTTAACGTAGGAAGATTGCACTTTGGTGGAATCCCTCCCAACTGTACTTCTCTAGAAAAAGGAGTCCTCGCAGCTTCTTCTATTGCTTCATCTAATTGCCTTCTATCTCCTCCTTCTCTACTGCTTATCATTCCTCTCATTTCCGCTAATTCTGGAAAGATTCGTGCATTTGCTTCAGAATTCTCCTCTATTGGCCTCTTCAACGTAGCTTCTCTTCTTCTACGTTCTTGCATCTCCTCTCTTGCGATTCTTCGCATCCTATCATACTCTTCATTAATGTTTTCATTTGCATGATTTTTCAAATATCTCCTTTTCAAATTGTCACAATTGTTTTGTTGCAGAGCATTTTGAAATTCTTGTTCTTCCATTTCTGTTCTCCTCATCCTTCTCATATGAATATCTGGAATTTCTTCTTCTTCATTTCTCCTTCTTCTGTGATTTATTTCTTCCTGGTTTGCCTGAACTCTGATTCGAAGATTTGGTTCGTTCCTTGTTATTTCTTCTCGTTGATTCTCAATCTTCCTCCGAATTCTACCACACCCAAGATTTTGATTGTTGCGAGCTTGTTCACGTCTTCTTACTCCATCTTCGTAATTGTTTTGATGCATAGTTTGTTGTCTCTCAATTTCTTCCACGAGTTGCCACTCTTCCTCTTGATTTTCTTCGCCATTCTGATTATTTTCCCTTGGAAGTGGTTCTGTTCGTAAATTCTCCATATTTTGTTCGTGATTTGGCACTAGAATGAAACGATTCTATCGATTTCTTTCAACTTGATTCTGTGCTTGTTCTTGCATCTCATTTTCACTATTGATTGTTGGTGAATTTTGTTATTCTCATCTTGGTCTAGCATTTGATCTTACAATACTTTGAGATTTCCTCCTTTGTAACATCTCATTTTCCCTTCTCAATTCTTGATTCTGTCTTGTTAGATTAGCACGTTCTTCAGCTTCAAACCTTCGTTCTTCTTGAATTTCTTGTCTCAATGTTTCTAACATCTCCCTTTCTCTTTCACGAGTTGTTCCTCCCATCAATCTCCCATTTTCTCTAATTTGTGGTTCTCTGTATGTTTCTGCTGGTGTATCAGTTCTCCAAGTGTGTATACTCACTCGATCATGATCTTCTGTTTGTTGAATTTGATTTCTTTGATTATTCCTTCTCCTACTAGGTTCTCATGTTACATTTTCTTCTCCACCTGCCAGCCTTACACTTCTTCTTACTGCAGTCAATGGTTCTGATGTATTTCTTCTTCTAGCCATTTCAGATTTTTAAAACTCCCTAGAATTTTTGCTAGAACAATCTTCAATCCCTGTTTCTAGCGCCAATTATGTAGTTGCAGAATATCCTACAACTACACCCTCAGTAGAATTAGTAAACTTAAGAAGTTCATGATGATGATTAACAATTTTCTTATTAATGCTCTCAATTGATCACAAGAAATATCTAAATGGAACTAGAATAGTTACAACTTTCTCTATTCTCTTTCCTTTAATATTTTTTCACACTCACCAAAAGAACCCCCCCCCCCCCCCAATTTAACATTTGAACTACTATTTATAGTGAAATCTTTATAACTGTAATAATCTGAGAAGTATCGTAACTTATGATCGCAAGCTTATTTTATACTCGCAAATTTTCCATTCTTCTCCCGCGTTTCTTCTATCATCGTGTTATTTTGTGACACTTTCCTCTTATATTTGTTGCTATATTCGCAACCTAATATCTTACGATATTCGGTACCTACAGTGTTGAATCGGTTTTGGTTTAGCATAAAAGCATATGTGTTTCGACGGTTTTCAACTTTTGCTTGCAATTGTTAAAACCGATTTTCAACCTTTCTCTGGTAAAGGTTGGTTGTTGTTATTCTTTTGTTTTTGACATGAGAATGACAACATAATGGTATTTCGATATCAATTCTCCCGGAAGAAGAAAGCGATGGAATCATATTTGGAGAAGTTGGATGCGAAATTGAGGTAACAATATTGTTAGTTAATTGTTTTCCTGTTTTAAGAAAAGCCTATTTTTATTTGATATATATATATATATTTCTTTTGCTTAAAAGAAATTGTTGGTACAATTGATGTGTTTATTCCATTATGTATGTATGGATGTGTGTGTGATTCAATTGTTTCCGGTTAAGTAAAACTTTTGTTATCTTACTTTGTTGTGTGATATCATTAGTTTAGGCTTAGAAAATTTGGTGCAGTTGCGGTGCTTTAATACATATGTTAATTCAATTGATTTCAGTTAAGTAAAACAATTATTATTTGTGCTTTATTGTGTAGTATCAATTGTTTAAGCTTACAAAATTTCTGTGCAATAGTGAAACTTTGGTTTATGTGTGCTGTTTCTATTGTATCCGGTTGAGGTGAATAATTATGCAAGTTGATTTATTGGTTTGTATGAATTGTTTACGGATTAACGAATGAATATGTTGACGGGATGAGTTGTTTAGTCCAATTCGAGTCCGGATAAGATAAACTAAGTTAATTATGATCTTAGTTAGACTTATCAAAGTGGAGGTTTCGGTTATTCAAGTCTAGCCGAAAGCCTAAACAAGGAAATGGTAGTTAACTAACCTAGTATTTGGATTGTTTGAAATCTAAAGGTCTAAATTATATGGATAATTAGAACCTGATGAGAAAAATGGAGTTTATCTTTGTTTTGGTCTTGTCGAATGAAGCGGTTGTATTTATACAATCGGTTTAGCGAAGGAACTAAGTTTCTTAGTTGATTTTTGGTTTGCTAAACTAGTTGGGAAAATTGCTTCGGGCAATTATTTCCACGATAACATATCAAAACGTAATTACTTGTAGTTTCGGTTTTGATATTGGTTATCAAAAATGGTATGTGGAACCCGCGTGCTTGACTCAACAGGTTGCAAGTCTATTTTGAGATTTGTAAGATCCTTTTCGTGTTGTCCTTTATTTGTTCGCTTCTTTGTCATTTTTGTGACAAAAAAGGGGAGAAATATATGGAGTAAACAAGTGATGCTGGTATCAATTTATGGTTGATTGGTGTCACTAGGGAAGAGGACAATGGTGCTTGAACGTTTATCTAACGAATAAGGAAAATCATAGACTAAGGGGGAGTAACATATCATATGATTGGGATAACAAAGACGTGCGGATTAAAAATCTACCTAGCTCACCTTTAGGGGGAGTATAAGCTTTGTTATTATAATGTCAATAGCGGCATTTTAAGTATTGAATTAATGCACGTTATGTGTTGTTGGATTCGGGAATCAAGGGTATGTGTGATGAATTCTTGTAATATGTTTATCCATATGATTGTAAGATTTTTGTCACTAAAATTGACAAGGGGGGAGATTGTTAGAGCATTGCTCGGTTGAACCCACTAAGCGTTGGTATGTCAAGTTTGGTTGTCATATTTTAGTGAAGCAAAACTCATTTAAGAGTCGCTTGATTTAAATGTACTAGAGTCAACTTCATATAGGGTAGCTTGAAAGTATTAGGGTGGTACATTACAAGTATTGCGAAGACTTGAAGAAGTACGGAGCTACAACGACAACATCATCCTTCCACTTGAGGTCAGTGATATTTGACTTGAACTGTTTCATTCCCTAACGTATCTTTCAACTCGTGCATATTGAAAACATAAAACTGCGAAGCCTGAACTGTAGCGCCCCCTAAGCTAGCAGCTGACTAATCCAATAAATTAACTAAATAAAGAGGCACTAAAATTTAAAACATGCAACCCCGCTCAGAAATATATATACAAGGTCTTCTCTCAAATGATACATGTATAATAGTCATTTGGTTTTTAAATAAAATATACAACATAATAAATATAACTGAAGTTAATCAACTAGCGAAGTCAACCCGTGAAGATTTCGTTGCGCAACCCTGATCTGTCACAGAAACTGAAGTGGGAATAATTAACATTTAACCATCTAAGTAATCATAGGCAAGATTTGGAAAACAATACATGTTTTTCCGAAAACATTAAACAGTGACTAAGTCACTGGAAATAATCATACATGTATATGGAACAAACTCCTTCGTCAAACAATGTATAATATGGTTGTAAATCCCTACCCGGCAATTCACAACTAATAGCTATGGATGCCACCAAGACCATGATGACCGATACTCTAAACAATAAAAGCTGAATTAAAGTAGGTATAAATGTGAAGGAGCGTATCCTATATACCACAAGTAGAAATTCTCATTTCCCATAACAATTAATATTGACAACACATTACAAGTCCTTTCCACATCGTGGAAAGATTCACCGAATCGACAGGATTATCATAATGCATTTTAAACAAAACATGGAATGCAGAAACAGACAATGCATGAGTTTGTTAAGCATAAAATTTTATAAAAGTAACAATAATGAATACAAAGAGTCAAATGCATTCCCACACCTTTTGATGACAAGTCACGCCTACCTCGAGATCCACGATCCACTGGTTCATTCTTTGAGTCGATCGTTGTTAATAACTAACTGTTAATCATACAAGAAGTCTAAGAATCTAGCCAAAATGGCTCATACAAGAATCGTATAGTTACATCTCACAATTGTAGGCCCATTTATGATTCTACACCTTTTCATTATCTATTATTAACAAATCTAAGGTTTACTAATTCAATTAGGTTGGTTCTATAATCTATTAGCTAAGTATTATGAATGTCTACAACTTTGTAGAAGAAGCCAAAGGTCAATTCGGACCATAAGTGGTCCAAAACATCAATATAAGATAACTAGTCTAAATCCCAAGCCCACTTAAACAAACCCATTAATAAGGGCCTGGCCCAACTGGGTCAATCTAACGGTCAACGTCCAAGTCAAGTCAATGGTTTGAGTCAACTGGTCAATGTCAGGTCAAGTCTATGGTCAACTGGTCAATTGGTCAAGGTACACTGAGTCGATTAGGGAAATCGGTGAGTTAACTCAGGTTCAACAAAACTCATTCAGATAAATGAGTCAGCTAATGTTAAATCAGTCAGATATCTGACTGGGTGACTAACAGGCAAAAGCCTAAGCTAAACTTCTATTACAGATTAACTTCAACTAGAAAACTTACATACTTACTTTCATTTAACATAACAACATTGATTCATTCATTCTAAAATAAACTTTGAATTCCAATTACAAAAGCAAACTAAGTTTACCTGCAATTGCAGCTCTAAAAAATACTCTGATACTATTTAAAATTCAGTTGTAATAGTTTTTATCACCAACATCTTCAAATCTGCAATTGCAACCTCATTAACAACTTCAAAACCATAACTCAATAAACCATCACCACCTGCGAATTCTAACAGTAATACTACTTCTCCATTTCAATACCAATGACCATATACAATCAACTGAATCTCAACATGTACCTCATTCATTTACAAACTCAAATTCAGTTTACCTGAGTGTAGCATCAATTCTATGCTTTCACCGACATCACCATCTATAATCTTGCATTTACCATAAACCAACTCAACAGCTAGGAATCACGACACCATTTCAACTCTATCTTTCATTCTGTTCCATTAGTAACCGCAGATACAACTGATATCTTAACTCATATAAATCTAACTAATTTCTCATTTTAACACCACTAGTTCATACAATACAACCACCATATCCCTTACTCTATAATTGCATCTCCAATTCAGCAATACCAAAACATCAAGACCCCATCTGCACTTCAGTTGAGATTATACTCACTACCACCAATAGTGTTACTAATTCAGCTCCATTCAAACCCATTTCACTTCATCTTCATAAACAACATCACCTCCAGTTACCATTACTTCTAATCTGCAACTACAATTGAAGAGAACAACACAGAGCTAATGTTCTTGAGCATAACACCATTGACCACAATTATAACTCAATCCCAACTCAGCCATATCTATCTAACATCACTCTTTCACCTGCAACTCTGCATCTCTCATATCTGCAATATCACAAAGATCATTCCACTACCAAGATTCATGTACATCCCTGTCATTTCAACACCACAACACCATAAACATCAAGAAAAAAACTACAGGAACACCACTAGCTTCAACTATCACCACTGCCCATTCAACTTAACCCAACACTAGAAAAATATGCATTCACCTCAACATCATTCTCTTGTTCAGTCACCCTCAAATCAATATCAATTGTCATTATCATTCCTTTAACTCTTCTCCCTATGCTTTAGCACAAACCTAACCAATATACAAACTCAAACACATACCCAACAATTCCATGTCAATTCTTAATTCATTAAGAAACTTATAAACTCAATAAAGAACTTGAACTGATTAATACTAATAGAACAATTACCTCAAAATAAATCCATTCCAGCAAATATAAACCAATCCATGTTCTTGCCTAACTGAATTCTGTAATCTTCTTAAGGCTACACTAACCCACCAAATCAGTTCATCCAACACCAAATCACCCCCATCATCATCAACAGTTCTCAATTAAACCCTAATTTCTAAATTTTGGGAAGAACATGAACAATTGAAATCAAAATCGAACTCATGCAAACATTACTACTTCTTACCTGATCAAAACCCATCTCAAATTAATCTGCAAAGTTATCAATTTCATATTCCGATTCTTCTTTGAACTCCTTATAAAACCCTAACTTTGATTCAACCATCAGAATATCTCAATAACGGCAATTAACAACAACCCTCTTCTTATTTGTCTAACAACAACACGATTTACATCTCAAATCCATTCAAACCCTAACTTCAGAAATCATATCTTGGATTTACAAAGAAGAACGACCTCTCCTCTTCTTCCCAGAGCTAACCAAAATCAGCACCACCACCAACAACCACTACTCAATCATCCTCATCTCTCCCTCGATCTGAAAACTCGATTTATCTCTCAAATCTCTACCATGCGAAGAAGAAAACAGAGAGAAAGAAATAATGAGAAGAAAGAAGAAAGAATAAGAAAGAAGAAAGAAAAAGAAGAAATGAATTCCTCTCGGCGGTTTGGGGATAAAGCCGACCCAATCTTCTGATTCACCCCTTTTCTTTGACACGTGCAGATACAAGGATTACTATCCAAAATTATTATTTTACCCTTCTTGCAATCTAAGTGATATCTTCTTTGCCCAGTGTCCGAATGACACGCTCAAGTAATACATTCCGCGTAAATTTTCAAGATCTATCTAACGATACTAGTTTCATATCTAAATCGTTGTTAGATTAATTTCTATTAATTAACGTTCGTGTTAAACTAATCGAGTTATTATCGTCTAATTCGTCACTTGATCGGTCTAACACATAAGTGACGAGCTTGCGGTTCCTTACATTCTCCCCACCTTATATCATTTTCGTCCTCGAAAATCAAACCATCCTTCGGTCTTCAAAAACTCCCCACCTTATAGAATTATCCCATCTCTTATTTAAGCGCGCAACCACATAAAACAAGGCACAAACCCAAATGGCTTTCTATAACTAAAGTTTGTGGCTCTAAGTTCAACTACGCTAATTTAATTTCTATCAAATAGGGAAGTCTAAGTTTCCACAACAAATTTCTATTTTATAACATATCTGTCTCTAAAAACAAGAGATTCCTTCAATTTATTTCTAAGTGAAATTTATATGTATAGGTTTCTAAAATAATTACAACATGCTAAACTTCTATGATTGGTCATCTCTGAATGCGAGTTGCCTTGTCAAGGTTGGCGATCCGACAATGCCTTCCTACGAACAGAGAAAACACAACCTTCACTATTCTCCAGTGCTAGATTTATTTATTAAGATTAATTAATTTCTAACTTAACTGGTGTAATTCGATAATTTACTTCGTAAAATATATATACATAATTTACATCATTTTATGTAATTTATTCATCAAAATTTGATTAATTAAATACTAACTTATTATGACTAATAAATCTCTAAATTCATTGTAACTAATTTAGCTTAAAATTTCTACTTCATAAATTATATAGATAGGTTACATCATTTTTAGCAATTTAATCATCATAATTTATTTGATTTTATTTGTTTATTTTGTCTATATGGTAATCCAATTTCGATTTTACTTTAATTTATAGTATATGATATTTTTGACTTTGTTGTAATATCATATATAATTTTTAAATACATTTATTATTTAAGAATAACTAAATGTTATAATCATTATCCAAATGTTACTATTATTATGTTCAAAGCATCTATTTGTTTATTTTATCATGTGACGTGATATATAAATAAATAACGGCTAACAATTTCTTTCATAGTCGTTTGGTATTAATAATTTATTATTATAATTGTTATATTTATTTCTTATTTATTAGACCGATACAAGTTAAATCGTAATTATAGTGAGAAGTTTAAATTTATTATTAATACTAGATTTGATTTGATCTAGATTATTAATACTAGATTCGTTTTGGTATTAATAATTTATTATAATCGTAATTATTAATACTAGATTTGATTTGATCTAACTTTATTTTCTTAAATTTATTCTAGTGCCAAGTAATCCTTAAGTTGTATTATTAATAAAAATTACATTTTGTTGTTACTATCCAATAATTATTATACAAATGATATTACAATAACTCTAACTTTACAAGTAATTAGTATTATATAATATTATTATTTGCTGATCTTATAAAAATTATTGTCTTGATTATATTATCATTTTCATTATTCTTAAGTTAAGAGTCCATGTGGTACACAACGCTTTAATTTTCTAAATGTAACTCTATATTCACGTAAAGATTTATATAGTAGATTTTTATTTATTCATATTGAATCGGTAGTATAGTATATCTTGTCACATATTGGCGTTGGTAATTTAATATAATTTAAATTTTGAGTCCGCATAAAATTTCAATATGTCTCAATAGTCTTCAGATTATGGGTATTAATAATAAGTATTTTATTCATAAGCAAATTGTTCTCCTTTAAGTCTAATTTTGTAATACGTATCCAAATACTATAAATACCACTTCATTTGTATAATTTAGTGATTTAGTGAATCCTTTATTGGACTAAAGATAATTTAGATATAAGAACGTTAACAAGTTTTAATCTTTATTTTATGCCTTATATGACCTCATGTTCTAAATCCTATAGAAGAAGTCTTGTTTATCTATCTGGTTTAAATGCAAAACACATTATTCTAATTTGTTATTAGTTAACTTTGCAAACCTTAATCATAGATAAGCACTAATAATTTTTCCATGGTTATTCAACCTTAATCATTATTTTATCGCTATATATTTGCTAATGATATTTTAATTTTAAGTTATGCTTAATATAATATTAATTTAAATTCTAAAAGTATAAGTTCTTCATTTTAATTTTCCATTTCAAAAGATGATTGAATCTATTTACGAAGAAGGATCCTAACAATATACGAATTTATTTTCTTTTAAATTCTAGTATTACACTAAGCATCTGATTACTATTATTATTACTTCATGTTTATTTATTTCATTTTAAAGATTTATTGGATCATTTGTAAGATTAAAGATAATTTAGGTACAAGATTATTAACAAGTTAAGTCTTTTTATTTTATATATTATATCTCACCTTTTACGTCTAACGTCTAATAAGTATTATTTTAATTGTCTAATTTAAACACAAAACTTACATTTCTAATTTGTAATTAGTTTAATTTGCAAAACTTAACTATACACAAGTGTTACTAATTTTTCCATAACTATTTATTTATTTAATTATTATTATTATTTTTATCATTATATATCCTTGTTGAAATTTTAGTTAAATTAAGTGTAATATAATACTAATTCATAAATGCTAACATTACTTTATCAAAATTATCACTACTTTAATTATCATACATAATTACTATTATAATATTTGTATTATTGACATTGCTTGGTCAAACTATTATTCTAACTACTCTTACAAATATTATTGAGCCCCAAAATTATTAACATTTATCTGATTATAATTTATCGATCCTACGTATAAGTCAAGGTGCTTAATAAGTATACATGTGACTTCCAAAATTTATCAATCTTGCTAATCTCATTATTTTTATTCTTAAATTGTCCATGTGTTCATAATTTTAAATCATTTATTCTCTAATCATCATTAGATTAATTATTGGTGTACCCTACAATTTTTACTTCATTACATACAAACAACCAAACAAACAAATCAATCAGATAATTCTTTTAATTATTAATTAATATCTTTTAGTGATTAAGATTTATCTCACAAACCCAACCAGTTCTAAACCAATCTAGTTCACTAACTGGCACTGGCTATTCCTATTGTCTACCATATAAGATATAATAGTGAGCTCTGATACCAACTTTTGTAGCGCCCCCTAAGCTAGCAGCTGACTAATCCAATAAATTAACTAAATAAAGAGGCACTAAAATCTAAAACATGCACTTAAGCATTCAATTAAGAAATGCGATACAGAACTTAACCCAAAGCTAACCCCGCTCAGAAATATATATACAAGGTCTTCTCTCAAATGATACATGTATAATAGTCATTTGGTTTTTAAATAAAATATACAACATAATAAATATAACTGAAGTTAATCAACTAGCGAAGTCAACCCGTGAAGCTTTCGTTGCGCAACCCTGATCTGTCACAGAAACTGAAGTGGGAATAATTAACATTTAACCGTCTAAGTAATCATAGGCAAGATTTTGAAAACAATACATGTTTTTCCGAAAACATTAAACAGTGACTAAGTCACTGAAAATAATCATACATGTATATGGAACAAACTCCTTCGTCAAACAATGTATAATATGGTTGTAAATCCCTACCCGGCAATTCACAACTAATAGCTATGGATGCCACCAAGACCATGATGACCGATACTCTAAACAATAAAAGCTGAATTAAAGTAGGTATAAATGTGAAGGAGCGTATCCTATATACCACAAGTAGAAATTCTCATTTCCCATAACAATTAATATTGACAACACATTACAAGTCCTTTCCGCATCGTGGAAAGATTCACCGAATCGACAGGATTATCATAATGCATTTTAAACAAAACATGGAATGCGAAATGACAATGCATGAGTTTGTTAAGCATAAAATTTTATAAAAGTAACAATAATGAATACAAAGAGTCAAATGCATTCCCACACCTTTTGATGACAAGTCACGCCTACCTCGAGATCCACGATCCACTGGTTCATTCTTTGAGTCGATCGTTGTTAATAACTAACTGTTAATCACACAAGAAGTCTAAGAATCTAGCCAAAATGGCTCATACAAGAATCGTATAGTTACATCTCACAATTGTAGGCCCATTTATGATTCTACACCTTTTCATTATCTATTATTAACAAATCTAAGGTTTACTAATTCAATTAGGTTGGTTCTATAATCTATTAGCTAAGTATTATGAATGTCTACAACTTTGTAGAAGAAGCCAAAGGTCAATTCGGACCATAAGTGGTCCAAAACATCAATATAAGATAACTAGTCTAAATCCCAAGCCCACTTAAACAAACCCATTAATAAGGGCCTGGCCCAACTGGGTCAATCTAACGGTCAACGTCCAAGTCAAGTCAATGGTTTGAGTCAATTGGTCAAGGTACACTGAGTCGATTAGGGAAATCGGTGAGTTAACTCAGGTTCAACAAAACTCATTCAGATAAATGAGTCAGCTAATGTTAAATCAGTCAGATATCTGACTGGGTGACTAACAGGCAAAAGCCTAAGCTAAACTTCTATTACAGATTAACTTCAACTAGAAAACTTACATACTTACTTTCATTTAACATAACAACATTGATTCATTCATTCTAAAATAAACTTTGAATTCCAATTACAAAAGCAAACTAAGTTTACCTGCAATTGCAGCTCTAAAAAATACTCTGATACTATTTAAAATTCAGTTGTAATAGTTTTTATCACCAACATCTTCAAATCTGCAATTGCAACCTCATTAACAACTTCAAAACCATAACTCAATAAACCATCACCACCTGCGAATTCTAACAGTAATACTACTTCTCCATTTCAATACCAATGACCATATACAATCAACTGAATCTCAACATGTACCTCATTCATTTACAAACTCAAATTCAGTTTACCTGAGTGTAGCATCAATTCTATGCTTTCACCGACATCACCATCTATAATCTTGCATTTACCATAAACCAACTCAACAGCTAGGAATCACGACACCATTTCAACTCTATCTTTCATTCTGTTCCATTAGTAACCGCAGATACAACTGATATCTTAACTCATATAAATCTAACTAATTTCTCATTTTAACACCACTAGTTCATACAATACAACCACCATATCCCTTACTCTATAATTGCATCTCCAATTCAGCAATACCAAAACATCAAGACCCCATCTGCACTTCAGTTGAGATTATACTCACTACCACCAATAGTGTTACTAATTCAGCTCCATTCAAACCCATTTCACTTCATCTTCATAAACAACATCACCTCCAGTTACCATTACTTCTAATCTGCAACTACAATTGAAGAGAACAACACAGAGCTAATGTTCTTGAGCATAACACCATTGACCACAATTATAACTCAATCCCAACTCAGCCATATCTATCTAACATCACTCTTTCACCTGCAACTCTGCATCTCTCATATCTGCAATATCACAGTATCATTCCACTACCAAGATTCATGTACATCCCTGTCATTTCAACACCACAACACCATAAACATCAAGAAAAAAAACTACAGGAACACCACTAGCTTCAACTATCACCACTTCCCATTCAACTTAACCCAACACTAGAAAAATATGCATTCACCTCAACATCATTCTCTTGTTCAGTCACCCTCAAATCAATATCAATTGTCATTATCATTCCTTTAACTCTTCTCCCTATGCTTTAGCACAAACCTAACCAATATACAGCTCAAACACATACCCAACAATTCCATGTCAATTCTTAATTCATTAAGAAACTTATAAACTCAATAAAGAACTTGAACTGATTAATACTAATAGAACAATTACCTCAAAATAAATCCATTCCAGCAAATATAAACCAATCCATGTTCTTGCCTAACTGAATTCTGTAATCTTCTTAAGGCTACACTAACCCACCAAATCAGTTCATCCAACACCAAATCACCCCCATCATCATCAACAGTTCTCAATTAAACCCTAATTTCTAAATTTTGGGAAGAACATGAACAATTGAAATCAAAATCAAACTCATGCAAACATTACTACTTCTTACCTGATCAAAACCCATCTCAAATTAATCTGCAAAGTTATCAATTTCATATTCCGATTCTTCTTTGAACTCCTTATAAAACCCTAACTTTGATTCAACCATCAGAATATCTCAATAACGGCAATTAACAACAACCCTCTTCTTATTTGTCTAACAACAACACGATTTACATCTCAAATCCATTCAAACCCTAACTTCAGAAATCATATCTTGGATTTACAGCAGCAACGACCTCTCCTCTTCTTCCCAGAGCTAACCAAAATCAGCACCACCACCAACAACCACTACTCAATCATCCTCATCTCTCCCTCGATCTGAAAACTCGATTTATCTCTCAAATCTCTACCATGCGAAGAAGAAAACAGAGAGAAAGAAATAATGAGAAGAAAGAAGAAAGAATAAGAAAGAAGAAAGAAAAAGAAGAAATGAATTCCTCTCGGCGGTCTGGGGATAAAGCCGACCCAATCTTTTGATTCACCCCTTTTCTTTGACACGTGCAGATACAAGGATTACTATCCAAAATTATTATTTTACCCTTCTTGCAATCTAAGTGATATCTTCTTTGCCCAGTGTCCGAATGACACGCTCAAGTAATACATTCCGCGTAAATTTTCAAGATCTATCTAACGATACTAGTTTCATATCTAAATCGTTGTTAGATTAATTTCTATTAATTAACGTTCGTGTTAAACTAATCGAGTTATTATCGTCTAATTCGTCACTTGATCGGTCTAACAGCGTTGACGAGCTTGCGGTTCCTTACATTCTCCCCACCTTATATCATTTTCGTCCTCGAAAATCAAACCATCCTTCTGGTCTTCAAAAACTCCCCACCTTATAGAATTATCCCATCTCTTATTTAAGCGCGCAACCACATAAAACAAGGCACAAACCCAAATGGCTTTCTATAACTAAAGTTTGTGGCTCTAAGTTCAACTACGCTAATTTAATTTCTATCAAATAGGGAAGTCTAAGTTTCCTCAACAAATTTCTATTTTATAACATATCTGTCTCTAAAAACAAGAGAGATTCCTTCGAATTTATTTCTAAGTGAAATTTATATGTATAGGTTTCTAAAATAATTACAACATGCTAAACTTCTATGATTGGTCATCTCGAATGCGATTTGCCTTGTCAAGGTTGGCCATCCCGACAATGCCTTCCTACGAACAGAGAAAACACAACCTTCACTATTCTCCAGTGCTAGATTTATTTATTAAGATTAATTAATTTCTAACTTAACTGGTGTAATTCTGATAATTTACTTCGTAAAATATATATACATAATTTACATCATTTTATGTAATTTATTCATCAAAATTTGATTAATTAAATACTAACTTATTATGACTAATAAATCTCTAAATTCATTGTAACTAATTTAGCTTAAAATTTCTACTTCATAAATTATATAGATAGGTTACATCATTTTTAGCAATTTAATCATCATAATTTATTTGATTTTATTTGTTTATTTTGTCTATATGGTAATCCAATTTCGATTTTACTTTAATTTATAGTATCTGATATTTTTGACTTTGTTGTAATATCATATATAATTTTTAAATACATTTATTATTTAAGAATAACTAAATGTTATAATCATTATCCAAATGTTACTATTATTATGTTCAAAGCATCTATTTGTTTATTTTATCATGTGACGTGATATATAAATAAATAACGGCTAACAATTTCTTTCATAGTCGTTTGGTATTAATAATTTATTATTATAATTGTTATATTTATTTCTTATTTATTAGACCGATACAAGTTAAATCGTAATTATAGTGAGAAGTTTAAATTTATTATTAATACTAGATTTGATTTGATCTAGATTATTAATACTAGATTCGTTTGGTATTAATAATTTATTATAATCGTAATTATTAATACTAGATTTGATTTGATCTAACTTTATTTTCTTAAATTTATTCTAGTGCCAAGTAATCCTTAAGTTGTATTATGAATAAAAATTACATTTTGTTGTTACTATCCAATAATTATTATACAAATGATATTACAATAACTCTAACTTTACAGTAATTAGTATTATATAATATTATTATTTGCTGATCTTATAAAAATTATTGTCTTGATTATATTATCATTTTCATTATTCTTAAGTTAAGAGTCCATGTGGTACACAACGCTTTAATTTTCTAAATGTAACTCTATATTCACGTAAAGATTTATATAGTAGATTTTTATTTATTCATATTGAATCGGTAGTATAGTATATCTTGTCACATATTGGCGTTGGTAATTTAATATAATTTAAATTTTGAGTCCGCATAAAATTTCAATATGTCTCAATAGTCTTCAGATTATGGGTATTAATAATAAGTATTTTATTCATAAGCAAATTGTTCTCCTTTAAGTCTAATTTTGTAATACGTATCCAAATACTATAAATACCACTTCATTTGTATAATTTAGTGATTTAGTGAATCCTTTATTGGACTAAAGATAATTTAGATATAAGAACGTTAACAAGTTTTAATCTTTATTTTATGCCTTATATGACCTCATGTTCTAAATCCTATAGAAGAAGTCTTGTTTATCTATCTGGTTTAAATGCAAAACACATTATTCTAATTTGTTATTAGTTAACTTTGCAAACCTTAATCATAGATAAGCACTAATAATTTTTCCATGGTTATTCAACCTTAATCATTATTTTATCGCTATATATTTGCTAATGATATTTTAATTTTAAGTTATGCTTAATATAATATTAATTTAAATTCTAAAAGTATAAGTTCTTCATTTTAATTTTCCATTTCAAAAGATGATTGAATCTATTTACGAAGAAGGATCCTAACAATATACGAATTTATTTTCTTTTAAATTCTAGTATTACACTAAGCATCTGATTACTATTATTATTACTTCATGTTTATTTATTTCATTTTAAAGATTTACTGGATCATTTGTAAGATTAAAGATAATTTAGGTACAAGATTATTAACAAGTTAAGTCTTTTTATTTTATATATTATATCTCACCTTTTACGTCTAACGTCTAATAAGTATTATTTTAATTGTCTAATTTAAACACAAAACTTACATTTCTAATTTGTAATTAGTTTAATTTGCAAAACTTAACTATACACAAGTGTTACTAATTTTTCCATAACTATTTATTTATTTAATTATTATTATTATTTTTATCATTATATATCCTTGTTGAAATTTTAGTTAAATTAAGTGTAATATAATACTAATTCATAAATGCTAACATTACTTTATCAAAATTATCACTACTTTAATTATCATACATAATTACTATTATAATATTTGTATTATTGACATTCTTTGTCAAACTATTATTCTAACTACTCTTACAAATATTATTGAGCCCCAAAATTATTAACATTTATCTGATTATAATTTATCGATCCTACGTATAAGTCAAGGTGCTTAATAAGTATACATGTGACTTCCAAAATTTATCAATACTGCTAATCTCATTATTTTTATTCTTAAATTGTCCATGTGTTCATAATTTTAAATCATTTATTCTCTAATCATCATTAGATTAATTATTGGTGTACCCTACAATTTTTACTTCATTACATACAAACAACCAAACAAACAAATCAATCAGATAATTCTTTTAATTATTAATTAATATCTTTTAGTGATTAAGATTTATCTCACAAACCCAACCCAGTTCTAAACCAATCTAGTTCACTAACTGGCACTGGCTATTCCTATTGTCTACCATATAAGATATAATAGTGAGCTCTGATACCAACTTTTGTAGCGCCCCCTAAGCTAGCAGCTGACTAATCCAATAAATTAACTAAATAAAGAGGCACTAAAATCTAAAACATGCACTTAAGCATTCAATTAAGAAATGCGATACAGAACTTAACCCAAAGCTAACCCCGCTCAGAAATATATATACAAGGTCTTCTCTCAAATGATACATGTATAATAGTCATTTGGTTTTTAAATAAAATATACAACATAATAAATATAACTGAAGTTAATCAACTAGCGAAGTCAACCCGTGAAGCTTTCGTTGCGCAACCCTGATCTGTCACAGAAACTGAAGTGGGAATAATTAACATTTAACCGTCTAAGTAATCATAGGCAAGATTTTGAAAACAATACATGTTTTTCCGAAAACATTAAACAGTGACTAAGTCACTGAAAATAATCATACATGTATATGGAACAAACTCCTTCGTTAAACAATGTATAATATGGTTGTAAATCCCTACCCGGCAATTCACAACTAATAGCTATGGATGCCACCAAGACCATGATGACCGATACTCTAAACAATAAAAGCTGAATTAAAGTAGGTATAAATGTGAAGGAGCGTATCCTATATACCACAAGTAGAAATTCTCATTTCCCATAACAATTAATATTGACAACACATTACAAGTCCTTTCCGCATCGTGGAAAGATTCACCGAATCGACAGGATTATCATAATGCATTTTAAACAAAACATGGAATGCAGAAACAGACAATGCATGAGTTTGTTAAGCATAAAATTTTATAAAAGTAACAATAATGAATACAAAGAGTCAAATGCATTCCCACACCTTTTGATGACAAGTCACGCCTACCTCGAGATCCACGATCCACTGGTTCATTCTTTGAGTCGATCGTTGTTAATAACTAACTGTTAATCACACAAGAAGTCTAAGAATCTAGCCAAAATGGCTCATACAAGAATCGTATAGTTACATCTCACAATTGTAGGCCCATTTATGATTCTACACCTTTTCATTATCTATTATTAACAAATCTAAGGTTTACTAATTCAATTAGGTTGGTTCTATAATCTATTAGCTAAGTATTATGAATGTCTACAACTTTGTAGAAGAAGCTAAAGGTCAATTCGGACCATAAGTGGTCCAAAACATCAATATAAGATAACTAGTCTAAATCCCAATCCCACTTAAACAAACCCATTAATAAGGGCCTGGCCCAACTGGGTCAATCTAACGGTCAACGTCCAAGTAAATCAATGGTTTGAGTCAACTGGTCAATGTCAGGTCAAGTCTATGGTCAACTGGTCAATTGGTCAAGGTACACTGAGTCAATTAGGGAAATCGGTGAGTTAACTCAGGTTCAACAAAACTCATTCAGATAAATGAGTCAGCTAATGTTAAATCAGTCAGATATCTGACTGGGTGACTAACAGGCAAAAGCCTAAGCTAAACTTCTATTACGATTAACTTCAACTAGAAAACTTACATACTTACTTTCATTTAACATAACAACATTGATTCATTCATTCTAAAATAAACTTTGAATTCCAATTACAAAAGCAAACTAAGTTTACCTGCAATTGCAGCTCTAAAAAATACTCTGATACTATTTAAAATTCAGTTGTAATAGTTTTTATCACCAACATCTTCAAATCTGCAATTGCAACCTCATTAACAACTTCAAAACCATAACTCAATAAACCATCACCACTGCGAATTCTAACAAGAATACTACTTCTCCATTTCAATACCAATGACCATATACAATCAACTGAATCTCAACATGTACCTCATTCATTTACAAACTCAAATTCAGTTTACCTGAGTGTAGCATCAATTCTATGCTTTCACCGACATCACCATCTATAATCTTGCATTTACCATAAACCAACTCAACAGCTTAGAATCACGACACCATTTCAACTCTATCTTTCATTCTGTTCCATTAGTAACCGCAGATACAACTGATATCTTAACTCATATAAATCTAACTAATTTCTCATTTTAACACCACTAGTTCATACAATACAACCACCATATCCCTTACTCTATAATTGCATCTCCAATTCAGCAATACCAAAACATCAAGACCCCATCTGCACTTCAGTTGAGATTATACTCACTACCACCAATAGTGTTACTAATTCACTCCATTCAAACCCATTTCACTTCATCTTCATAAACAACATCACCTCCAGTTACCATTACTTCTAATCTGCAACTACAATTGAAGAGAACAACACAGAGCTAATGTTCTTGAGCATAACACCATTGACCACAATTATAACTCAATCCCAACTCAGCCATATCTATCTAACATCACTCTTTCACACTGCAACTCGCATCTCTCATATCTGCAATATCACAATATCATTCCACTACCAAGATTCATGTACATCCCTGTCATTTCAACACCACAACACCATAAACATCAAGAAAAAAAAACTACAGGAACACCACTAGCTTCAACTATCACCACTTCCCATTCAACTTAACCCAACACTAGAAAAATATGCATTCACCTCAACATCATTCTCTTGTTCAGTCACCCTCAAATCAATATCAATTGTCATTATCATTCCTTTAACTCTTCTCCCTATGCTTTAGCACAAACCTAACCAATATACAGCTCAAACACATACCCAACAATTCCATGTCAATTCTTAATTCATTAAGAAACTTATAAACTCAATAAAGAACTTGAACTGATTAATACTAATAGAACAATTACCTCAAAATAAATCCATTCCAAAGAAATATAAACCAATCCATGTTCTTGCCTAACTGAATTCTTAATCTTCCTTAAGGCTACACTAACCCACCAAATCAGTTCATCCAACACCAAATCACCCCCATCATCATCAACAGTTCTCAATTAAACCCTAATTTCTAAATTTTGGGAAGAACATGAACAATTGAAATCAAAATCAAACTCATGCAAACATTACTACTTCTTACCTGATCAAAACCCATCTCAAATTAATCTGCAAAGTTATCAATTTCATATTCCGATTCTTCTTTGAACTCCTTATAAAACCCTAACTTTGATTCAACCATCTGAATATCTCAATAACGGCAATTAACAACAACCCTCTTCTTATTTGTCTAACAACAACACGATTTACATATCAAATCCATTCAAACCCTAACTTCAGAAATCATATCTTGGATTTACAAAGAAGAACGACCTCTCCTCTTCTTCCCAAGAGCTAACCAAAATCAGCACCACCACCAACAACCACTACTCAATCATCCTCATCTCTCCCTCGATCTGAAAACTCGATTTATCTCTCAAATCTCTACCATGCGAAGAAGAAAACAGAGAGAAAGAAATAATGAGAAGAAAGAAGAAAGAATAAGAAAGAAGAAAGAAAAAGAAGAAATGAATTCCTCTCGGCGGTCTGGGGATAAAGCCGACCCAATCTTTTGATTCACCCCTTTTCTTTTACACGTGCAGATACAAGGATTACTATCCAAAATTATTATTTTACCCTTCTTGCAATCTAAGTGATATCTTCTTTGCCCAGTGTCCGAATGACACGCTCAAGTAATACATCCGCGTAAATTTTCAAGATCTATCTAACGATACTAGTTTCATATCTAAATCGTTGTTAGATTAATTTCTATTAATTAACGTTCGTGTTAAACTAATCGAGTTATTATCGTCTAATTCGTCACTTGATCGGTCTAACAGCGTTGACGAGCTTGCGGTTCCTTACATTCTCCCCACCTTATATCATTTTCGTCCTCGAAAATCAAACCATCCTTCTGGTCTTCAAAAACTCCCCACCTTATAGAATTATCCCATCTCTTATTTAAGCGCGCAACCACATAAAACAAGGCACAAACCCAAATGGCTTTCTATAACTAAAGTTTGTGGCTCTAAGTTCAACTACGCTAATTTAATTTCTATCAAATAGGGAAGTCTAAGTTTCCTCAACAAATTTCTATTTTATAACATATCTGTCTCTAAAAACAAGAGAGATTCCTTCGAATTTATTTCTAAGTGAAATTTATATGTATAGGTTTCTAAAATAATTACAACATGCTAAACTTCTATGATTGGTCATCTCTGAATGCAGTTGCCTTGTCAAGGTTGGCCAGTCCCGACAATGCCTTCCTACGAACAGAGAAAACACAACCTTCACTATTCTCCAGTGCTAGATTTATTTATTAAGATTAATTAATTTCTAACTTAACTGGTGTAATTCTGATAATTTACTTCGTAAAATATATATACATAATTTACATCATTTTATGTAATTTATTCATCAAAATTTGATTAATTAAATACTAACTTATTATGACTAATAAATCTCTAAATTCATTGTAACTAATTTAGCTTAAAATTTCTACTTCATAAATTATATAGATAGGTTACATCATTTTTAGCAATTTAATCATCATAATTTATTTGATTTTATTTGTTTATTTTGTCTATATGGTAATCCAATTTCGATTTTACTTTAATTTATAGTATCTGATATTTTTGACTTTGTTGTAATATCATATATAATTTTTAAATACATTTATTATTTAAGAATAACTAAATGTTATAATCATTATCCAAATGTTACTATTATTATGTTCAAAGCATCTATTTGTTTATTTTATCATGTGACGTGATATATAAATAAATAACGGCTAACAATTTCTTTCATAGTCGTTTGGTATTAATAATTTATTATTATAATTGTTATATTTATTTCTTATTTATTAGACCGATACAAGTTAAATCGTAATTATAGTGAGAAGTTTAAATTTATTATTAATACTAGATTTGATTTGATCTAGATTATTAATACTAGATTCGTTTGGTATTAATAATTTATTATAATCGTAATTATTAATACTAGATTTGATTTGATCTAACTTTATTTTCTTAAATTTATTCTAGTGCCAAGTAATCCTTAAGTTGTATTATGAATAAAAATTACATTTTGTTGTTACTATCCAATAATTATTATACAAATGATATTACAATAACTCTAACTTTACAGTAATTAGTATTATATAATATTATTATTTGCTGATCTTATAAAAATTATTGTCTTGATTATATTATCATTTTCATTATTCTTAAGTTAAGAGTCCATATGGTACACAACGCTTTAATTTTCTAAATGTAACTCTATATTCACGTAAAGATTTATATAGTAGATTTTTATTTATTCATATTGAATCGGTAGTATAGTATATCTTGTCACATATTAGCGTTGGTAATTTAATATAATTTAAATTTTGAGTCCGCATAAAATTTCAATATGTCTCAATAGTCTTGATTTATGGGTATTAATAATAAGTATTTTATTCATAAGCAAATTGTTCTCCTTTAAGTCTAATTTTGTAATACGTATCCAAATACTATAAATACCACTTCATTTGTATAATTTAGTGATTTAGTGAATCCTTTATTGGACTAAAGATAATTTAGATATAAGAACGTTAACAAGTTTTAATCTTTATTTTATGCCTTATATGACCTCATGTTCTAAATCCTATAGAAGAAGTCTTGTTTATCTATCTGGTTTAAATGCAAAACACATTATTCTAATTTGTTATTAGTTAACTTTGCAAACCTTAATCATAGATAAGCACTAATAATTTTTCCATGGTTATTCAACCTTAATCATTATTTTATCGCTATATATTTGCTAATGATATTTTAATTTTAAGTTATGCTTAATATAATATTAATTTAAATTCTAAAAGTATAAGTTCTTCATTTTAATTTTCCATTTCAAAAGATGATTGAATCTATTTACGAAGAATGATCCTAACAATATACTGCATTTATTTTCTTTTAAATTCTAGTATTACACTAAGCATCTGATTACTATTATTATTACTTCATGTTTATTTATTTCATTTTAAAGATTTATTTGGATCATTTGTAAGATTAAAGATAATTTAGGTACAAGATTATTAACAAGTTAAGTCTTTTTATTTTATATATTATATCTCACCTTTTACGTCTAACGTCTAATAAGTATTATTTTAATTGTCTAATTTAAACACAAAACTTACATTTCTAATTTGTAATTAGTTTAATTTGCAAAACTTAACTATACACAAGTGTTACTAATTTTTCCATAACTATTTATTTATTTAATTATTATTATTATTTTTATCATTATATATCCTTGTTGAAATTTTAGTTAAATTAAGTGTAATATAATACTAATTCATAAATGCTAACATTACTTTATCAAAATTATCACTACTTTAATTATCATACATAATTACTATTATAATATTTGTATTATTGACATTGCTGGTCAAACTATTATTCTAACTACTCTTACAAATATTATTGAGCCCCAAAATTATTAACATTTATCTGATTATAATTTATCGATCCTACGTATAAGTCAAGGTGCTTAATAAGTATACATGTGACTCCAAAATTTATCAATACTGCTAATCTCATTATTTTTATTCTTAAATTGTCCATGTGTTCATAATTTTAAATCATTTATTCTCTAATCATCATTAGATTAATTATTGGTGTACCCTACAATTTTTACTTCATTACATACAAACAACCAAACAAACAAATCAATCAGATAATTCTTTTAATTATTAATTAATATCTTTTAGTGATTAAGATTTATCTCACAAACCCAACCCAGCTTCTAAACCAATCTAGTTCACTAATCTGCACTCGGCTATTCCTATTGTCTACCATATAAGATATAATAGTGAGCTCTGATACCAACTTTTGTAGCGCCCCCTAAGCTAGCAGCTGACTAATCCAATAAATTAACTAAATAAAGAGGCACTAAAATCTAAAACATGCACTTAAGCATTCAATTAAGAAATGCGATACAGAACTTAACCCAAAGCTAACCCCGCTCAGAAATATATATACAAGGTCTTCTCTCAAATGATACATGTATAATAGTCATTTGGTTTTTAAATAAAATATACAACATAATAAATATAATCAAGTTAATCAACTAGCGAAAGTCAACCCGTGAAGCTTTAGTTTGCGCAACCCCGATCTATCACATAAACCGGTGGGAATAATTAACATTTAACCGTCTAAGTAATCATAGGCAAGATTTTGAAAACAATACATGTTTTTCCGAAAACATTAAACAGTGACTAAGTCACTGAAAATAATCATACATGTATATGGAACAAACTCCTTCGTCAAACAATGTATAATATGGTTGTAAATCCCTACCCGGCAATTCACAACTAATAGCTATGGATGCCACCAAGACCATGATGACCGATACTCTAAACAATAAAAGCTGAATTAAAGTAGGTATAAATGTGAAGGAGCGTATCCTATATACCACAAGTAGAAATTCTCATTTCCCATAACAATTAATATTGACAACACATTACAAGTCCTTTCCAAGATCGTGGAAAGATTCACCGAATCGACAGGATTATCATAATGCATTTTAAACAAAACATGGAATGCGAAAAGACAATGCATGAGTTTGTTAAGCATAAAATTTTATAAAAGTAACAATAATGAATACAAAGAGTCAAATGCATTCCCACACCTTTTGATGACAAGTCACGCCTACCTCGAGATCCACGATCCACTGGTTCATTCTTTGAGTCGATCGTTGTTAATAACTAACTGTTAATCACACAAGAAGTCTAAGAATCTAGCCAAAATGGCTCATACAAGAATCGTATAGTTACATCTCACAATTGTAGGCCCATTTATGATTCTACACCTTTTCATTATCTATTATTAACAAATCTAAGGTTTACTAATTCAATTAGGTTGGTTCTATAATCTATTAGCTAAGTATTATGAATGTCTACAACTTTGTAGAAGAAGCTAAAGGTCAATTCGGACCATAAGTGGTCCAAAACATCAATATAAGATAACTAGTCTAAATCCCAATCCCACTTAAACAAACCCATTAATAAGGGCCTGGCCCAACTGGGTCAATCTAACGGTCAACGTCCAAGTAAATCAATGGTTTGAGTCAACTGGTCAATGTCAGGTCAAGTCTATGGTCAACTGGTCAATTGGTCAAGGTACACTGAGTCAATTAGGGAAATCGGTGAGTTAACTCAGGTTCAACAAAACTCATTCAGATAAATGAGTCAGCTAATGTTAAATCAGTCAGATATCTGATCATGACTAACAGGCAAAAGCCTAAGCTAAACTTCTATTACAGATTAACTTCAACTAGAAAACTTACATACTTACTTTCATTTAACATAACAACATTGATTCATTCATTCTAAAATAAACTTTGAATTCCAATTACAAAAGCAAACTAAGTTTACCTGCAATTGCAGCTCTAAAAAATACTCTGATACTATTTAAAATTCAGTTGTAATAGTTTTTATCACCAACATCTTCAAATCTGCAATTGCAACCTCATTAACAACTTCAAAACCATAACTCAATAAACCATCACCACCTGCGAATTCTAACAGTAATACTACTTCTCCATTTCAATACCAATGACCATATACAATCAACTGAATCTCAACATGTACCTCATTCATTTACAAACTCAAATTCAGTTTACCTGAGTGTAGCATCAATTCTATGCTTTCACCGACATCACCATCTATAATCTTGCATTTACCATAAACCAACTCAACAGCTAGGAATCACGACACCATTTCAACTCTATCTTTCATTATGTTCCATTAGTAACCGCAGATACAACTGATATCTTAACTCATATAAATCTAACTAATTTCTCATTTTAACACCACTAGTTCATACAATACAACCACCATATCCCTTACTCTATAATTGCATCTCCAATTCAGCAATACCAAAACATCAAGACCCCATCTGCACTTCAGTTGAGATTATACTCACTACCAC
The DNA here is from genome assembly GCA_023529315.1 of Papaver bracteatum. NCBI lineage: Eukaryota > Viridiplantae > Streptophyta > Magnoliopsida > Ranunculales > Papaveraceae > Papaver > Papaver bracteatum. The sequence goes on along the minus strand of JAJJWX010000811.1, from coordinate 1,422,346 downwards.
CAATAGTGTTACTAATTCACTCCATTCAAACCCATTTCACTTCATCTTCATAAACAACATCACCTCCAGTTACCATTACTTCTAATCTGCAACTACAATTGAAGAGAACAACACAGAGCTAATGTTCTTGAGCATAACACCATTGACCACAATTATAACTCAATCCCAACTCAGCCATATCTATCTAACATCACTCTTTCACCTGGAACTCTGCATCTCTCATATCTGCAATATCACAGTATCATTCCACTACCAAGATTCATGTACATCCCTGTCATTTCAACACCACAACACCATAAACATCAAGAAAAAAACTACAGGAACACCACTAGCTTCAACTATCACCACTGCCCATTCAACTTAACCCAACACTAGAAAAATATGCATTCACCTCAACATCATTCTCTTGTTCAGTCACCCTCAAATCAATATCAATTGTCATTATCATTCCTTTAACTCTTCTCCCTATGCTTTAGCACAAACCTAACCAATATACAGCTCAAACACATACCCAACAATTCCATGTCAATTCTTAATTCATTAAGAAACTTATAAACTCAATAAAGAACTTGAACTGATTAATACTAATAGAACAATTACCTCAAAATAAATCCATTCCAAAGAAATATAAACCAATCCATGTTCTTGCCTAACTGAATTCTGTAATCTTCTTAAGGCTACACTAACCCACCAAATCAGTTCATCCAACACCAAATCACCCCCATCATCATCAACAGTTCTCAATTAAACCCTAATTTCTAAATTTTGGGAAGAACATGAACAATTGAAATCAAAATCAACTCATGCAAACATTACTACTTCTTACCTGATCAAAACCCATCTCAAATTAATCTGCAAAGTTATCAATTTCATATTCCGATTCTTCTTTGAACTCCTTATAAAACCCTAACTTTGATTCAACCATCTGAATATCTCAATAACGGCAATTAACAACAACCCTCTTCTTATTTGTCTAACAACAACACGATTTACATCTCAAATCCATTCAAACCCTAACTTCAGAAATCATATCTTGGATTTACAAAGAAGAACGACCTCTCCTCTTCTTCCCAGAGCTAACCAAAATCAGCACCACCACCAACAACCACTACTCAATCATCCTCATCTCTCCCTCGATCTGAAAACTCGATTTATCTCTCAAATCTCTACCATGCGAAGAAGAAAACAGAGAGAAAGAAATAATGAGAAGAAAGAAGAAAGAATAAGAAAGAAGAAAGAAAAAGAAGAAATGAATTCCTCTCGGCGGTTTGGGGATAAAGCCGACCCAATCTTCTGATTAACCCCTTTTCTTTGACACGTGCAGATACAAGGATTACTATCCAAAATTATTATTTTACCCTTCTTGCAATCTAAGTGATATCTTCTTTGCCCAGTGTCCGAATGACACGCTCAAGTAATACATTCCGCGTAAATTTTCAAGATCTATCTAACGATACTAGTTTCATATCTAAATCGTTGTTAGATTAATTTCTATTAATTAACGTTAAGTGTTAAACTAATCGAGTTATTATCGTCTAATTCGTCACTTGATCGGTCTAACAGCGTTGACGAGCTTGCGGTTCCTTACATTCTCCCCACCTTATATCATTTTCGTCCTCGAAAATCAAACCATCCTTCTGGTCTTCAAAAACTCCCCACCTTATAGAATTATCCCATCTCTTATTTAAGCGCGCAACCACATAAAACAAGGCACAAACCCAAATGGCTTTCTATAACTAAAGTTTGTGGCTCTAAGTTCAACTACGCTAATTTAATTTCTATCAAATAGGGAAGTCTAAGTTTCCACAACAAATTTCTATTTTATAACATATCTGTCTCTAAAAACAAGAGAGATTCCTTCGAATTTATTTCTAAGTGAAATTTATATGTATAGGTTTCTAAAATAATTACAACATGCTAAACTTCTATGATTGGTCATCTCTGAATGCAGTTGCCTTGTCAAGGTTGGCCAGTCCCGACAATGCCTTCCTACGAACAGACACAACCTTCACTATTCTCCAGTGCTAGATTTATTTATTAAGATTAATTAATTTCTAACTTAACTGGTGTAATTCTGATAATTTACTACGTAAAATATATATACATAATTTACACCATTTTATGTAATTTATTCATCAAAATTTGATTAATTAAATACTAACTTATTATGACTAATAAATCTCTAAATTCATTGTATCTAATTTAGCTTAAAATTTCTACTTCATAAATTATATAGATAGGTTACATCATTTTTAGAAATTTAATCATCATAATTTATTTGATTTTATTTGTTTATTTTGTCTATATGGTAATCCAATTTCGATTTTACTTTAATTTATAGTATCTGATATTTTTGACTTTGTTGTAATATCATATATAATTTTTAAATACATTTATTATTTAAGAATAACTAAATGTTATAATCATTATCCAAATGTTACTATTATTATGTTCAAAGCATCTATTTGTTTATTTTATCATGTGACGTGATATATAAATAAATAACGGCTAACAATTTCTTTCATAGTCGTTTGGTATTAATAATTTATTATTATAATTGTTATATTTATTTCTTATTTATTAGACCGATACAAGTTAAATCGTAATTATAGTGAGAAGTTTAAATTTATTATTAATACTAGATTTGATTTGATCTAGATTATTAATACTAGATTCGTTTGGTATTAATAATTTATTATAATCGTAATTATTAATACTAGATTTGATTTGATCTAACTTTATTTTCTTAAATTTATTCTAGTGCCAAGTAATCCTTAAGTTGTATTATGAATAAAAATTACATTTTGTTGTTACTATCCAATAATTATTATACAAATGATATTACAATAACTCTAACTTTACAAAGTAATTAGTATTATATAATATTATTATTTGCTGATCTTATAAAAATTATTGTCTTGATTATATTATCATTTTCATTATTCTTAAGTTAAGAGTCCATGTGGTACACAACGCTTTAATTTTCTAAATGTAACTCTATATTCACGTAAAGATTTATATAGTAGATTTTTATTTATTCATATTGAATCGGTAGTATAGTATATCTTGTCACATATTGGCGTTGGTAATTTAATATAATTTAAATTTTGAGTCCGCATAAAATTTCAATATGTCTCAATAGTCTTCGATTATGGGTATTAATAATAAGTATTTTATTCATAAGCAAATTGTTCTCCTTTAAGTCTAATTTTGTAATACGTATCCAAATACTATAAATACCACTTCATTTGTATAATTTAGTGATTTAGTGAATCCTTTATTGGACTAAAGATAATTTAGATATAAGAACGTTAACAAGTTTTAATCTTTATTTTATGCCTTATATGACCTCATGTTCTAAATCCTACAGAAGAAGTCTTGTTTATCTTTCTGGTTTAAATGCAAAACACATTATTCTAATTTGTTATTAGTTAACTTTGCAAACCTTAATCATAGATAAGCACTAATAATTTTTCCATGGTTATTCAACCTTAATCATTATTTTATCGCTATATATTTGCTAATGATATTTTAATTTTAAGTTATGCTTAATATAATATTAATTTAAATTCTAAAAGTATAAGTTCTTCATTTTAATTTTCCATTTCAAAAGATGATTGAATCTATTTACGAAGAAGGATCCTAACAATATACGAATTTATTTTCTTTTAAATTCTAGTATTACACTAAGCATCTGATTACTATTATTATTACTTCATGTTTATTTATTTCATTTTAAAGATTTACTGGATCATTTGTAAGATTAAAGATAATTTAGGTACAAGATTATTAACAAGTTAAGTCTTTTTATTTTATATATTATATCTCACCTTTTACGTCTAACGTCTAATAAGTATTATTTTAATTGTCTAATTTAAACACAAAACTTACATTTCTAATTTGTAATTAGTTTAATTTGCAAAACTTAACCATACACAAGTGTTACTAATTTTTCCATAACTATTTATTTATTTAATTATTATTATTATTTTTATCATTATATATCCTTGTTGAAATTTTAGTTAAATTAAGTGTAATATAATACTAATTCATAAATGCTAACATTACTTTATCAAAATTATCACTACTTTAATTATCATACATAATTACTATTATAATATTTGTATTATTGACATTGCTGGTCAAACTATTATTCTAACTACTCTTACAAATATTATTGAGCCCCAAAATTATTAACATTTATCTGATTATAATTTATCGATCCTACGTATAAGTCAAGGTGCTTAATAAGTATACATGTGACTTCCAAAATTTATCAATACTGCTAATCTCATTATTTTTATTCTTAAATTGTCCATGTGTTCATAATTTTAAATCATTTATTCTCTAATCATCATTAGATTAATTATTGGTGTACCCTACAATTTTTACTTCATTACATACAAACAACCAAACAAACAAATCAATCAGATAATTCTTTTAATTATTAATTAATATCTTTTAGTGATTAAGATTTATCTCACAAACCCAACCCAGTTCTAAACCAATCTAGTTCACTAACCGCACTGGCTATTCCTATTGTCTACCATATAAGATATAATAGTGAGCTCGATACCAACTTTTGTAGCGCCCCCTAAGCTAGCTGCTGACTAATCCAATAAATTAACTAAATAAAGAGGCACTAAAATCTAAAACATGCACTTAAGCATTCAATTAAGAAATGCGATACAGAACTTAACCCAAAGCTAACCCCGCTCAGAAATATATATACAAGGTCTTCTCTCAAATGATACATGTATAATAGTCATTTGGTTTTTAAATAAAATATACAACATAATAAATATAATGAAGTTAATCAACTAGCGAAGTCAACCCGTGAAGCTTTAGTTGCAACCCCGATCTGTCACGAAACCGAAGTGGGAATAATTAACATTTAACCGTCTAAGTAATCATAGGCAAGATTTTGAAAACAATACATGTTTTTCCGAAAACATTAAACAAGTGACTAAGTCACCTAAAATAATCATACATGTATATGGAACAAACTCCTTCACAAACAATGTATAATATGGTTGTAAATCCCTACCCGGAAATTCACAACTAATAGCTATGGATGCCACCAAGACCATGATGACCGATACTCTAAACAATAAAAGCTGAATTAAAGTAGGTATAAATGTGAAGGAGAGTATCCTATATACCACAAGTGGAAATTCTCATTTCCCATAACAATTCATATTGACAACACATTACAAGTCCTTTCCACATCGTGGAAAGATTCACCGAATCGACAGGATTATCATAATGCATTTTAAACAAAACATGGAATGCAGAAACAGACAATGCATGAGTTTGTTAAGCATAAAATTTTATAAAAGTAACAATAATGAATACAAAGAGTCAAATGTATTCCCACACCTTTTGATGACAAGTCACATCTACCTCGAGATCCAAGATCCACTGGTTCATTCTTTGAGTCGATCGTTGTTAATAACTAACTGTTAATCAAACAAGAAGTCTAAGAATCTAGCCAAAATGGCTCATACAAGAATCGTATAGTTCCATCTCACAATTGTAGGCCCATTTATGATTCTACACCTTTTCATTATCTATTATTAGCAAATCTAAGGTTTACTAATTCAATTAGGTTGGTTCTATAATCTATGAGCTAAGTCTTATGAATGTCTACAACTTTGTAGAAGAATCCAAAGGTCAATTCGGACCATAAGTGGTCCAAAACATCAATATAAGATAACTAGTCTAAATCCCAAGCCCACTTAAACAAACCCATTAATAAGGGCCTGGCCCAACTGGGTCAATCTAACGGTCAACGTCCAAGTCAAGTCAATGGTTTGAGTCAACTGGTCAATGTCAGGTCAAGTCAACTGGTCAATTGGTCAAGGTCCACTGAGTCGATTAGGGAAATCGGTGAGTTAACTCAGGTTCAACAAGGTTCACTTAACTCATTCAGATAAATGAGTCAGCTAATGTTAAATCAGTCAGATATCTGACTGGGTGACTAACAGGCAAAAGCCTAAGCTAAACTTCTATTACATATTAACTTCAACTAGAAAACTTACATACTTACTTTTATTTAACATAACAACATTGATTCATTCATTCTAAAATAAACTTTGAATTCCAATTACAAAAGCAAACTAAGTTTACCTGCAATTGCGACTCTAAAAAAATACTCGACACTATTTACAATTCAGTTGTAATAGTTTTTATCACCAACATCTTCAAATCTGCAATTGCAACCTCATTAACAACTTCAAAACCATAACTCAATAAACCATCACCACCTGCGAATTCTAACAGTAATACTACTTCTCCATTTCAATACCAATGACCATATACAATCAACTGAATCTCAACATGTACCTCATTCATTTACAAACTCAAATTCAGTTTACCTGAGTGTAGCATCAATTCTATGCTTTCACCGACATCACCATCTATAATCTTGCATCTACCATAAACCAACTCAACAGCTTAGAATCACAACACCATTTCAACTCTATCTTTCATTCTGTTCCATTAGTAACCGCATATACAATTGATATCTTAACTCATCTAAATCTAACTAATTTCTCATTTTAACACCACTAGTTCATACAATACAACCACCATATCCCTTGCTCTATAATTGCATCTCCAATTCAGCAATACCAAAACATCAAGACCTCATCTGCACTTCAGTTGAGATTATACTCACTACCACCAATAGTGTTACTAATTCAGATCCATTCAAACCCATTTCACTTCATCTTCATAAACAACATCACCTCCAGTTACCATTACTTCTAATCTGCAACTACAATTGAAGACAACAACACATAGCTAATGTTCTTGAGCATAACACCATTGACCACAATTATAACTCAATCCCAACTCAGCCATCTCTATCTAACATCACTCTTTCACCTGCAACTCTGCATCTCTCATATCTGCAATATCACAGTCTCATTCCACTACCAAGATTCATGTACATCCCTGTCATTTCAACACCACAACACCATAAACATCAAGAAAAAAAAACTACAGGAACACCACTAGCTTCAACTATCACCACTGCCCATTCAACTTAACCCAACACTAGAAAAATATGCATTCACCCCAACATCATTCTCTTGTTCAGTCATCCTCAAATCAATATCAATTGTCATTATCATTCCTTTAACTCTTCTCCCTATGCTTTAGCACAAACCTAACCAAAATACAGCTCAAACACATACCCAACAATTCCATGTCAATTCTTAATTCATTAAGAAACTTATAAACTCAATAAAGAACTTGAACTGATTAATACTAATAGAACAATTACCTCAAAATAAATCCATTCCAACAAATATAAACCAATCCATGTTCTTGCCTAACTGAATTCTGTAATCTTCTTAAGGCTACACTAACCCACCAAATCAGTTCATCCAACACCAAATCACCCCCATCATCATCAACAGTTCTCAATTAAACCCTAATTTCTAAATTTGGGGAAGAACATGAACAATTGAAATCAAAATCGAACTCATGCAAATATTACTACTTCTTACCTGATCAAAACCCATCTCAAATTAATCTGCAAAGTTATCAATTTCATATTCCGATTCTTCTTTGAACTCCTTATAAAACCCTAACTTTGATTCAACCATCTGAATATCTCAATAACGGCAATTAACAACAACCCTCTTCTTGTTTGTATAACAACAACACGATTTACATCTCAAATCCATTCAAATCCTAACTTCAGAAATCATATCTTGGATTTACAGCAGCAACGACCTCTCCTCTTCTTCCCAGAGCTAACCAAAATCAGTACCACCACCAACAACCACTACTCAATCATCCTCATCTCTCCCTCGATCTGAAAACTCGATTTATCTCTCAAATCTCTACCATGCAAAGAACAAAGAATAAGAAAACAGAGAGAAAGAAATAATGAGAAGAAAGAAGAAAGAATAAGAAAGAAGAAAGAAAAAGAAAAAATGAATTCCTCTCGGCGGTCTAGGGATAAGGCCGACCCAATCTTCTGAGTCACCCCTTTTCTTTGACACGTGCATCTACAAGGATTACTATCCAAAATTATTATTTTACCCTTATTGCAATCTAAGTGATATCTTCTTTGTCCAGTGTATGAATGACACGCTCAAGTAATCCATTCCGCATAACTTTTCAAGATCTATCTAACGATACTAGTTTCATATCTAAATCATTGTTAGATTAATTTCTATTAATTAACGTTCGTGTTAAACTAATCGAGTTATTATCGTCTAATTCGTCACTTGACCGGTCTAAAAGCGTTGACGAGCTTGCGGTTCCTTACATGAACACTCTAGATAGACATAGTATTAAGGAATACAATATGAAGTTTCTTTCTTAACCATTAAACTTTGTATATAAGACATCGACGTAATCGTATGAATGCTATTGTGATTATGTATGGGTATGAGGTGAATATTTCATCCTAGGGAACAATGTTTACATGTGTTCTAAGGAAGTAAGTTCATGATATGTGTTGTAAACCGAAAAGGAAATCGCCAGGCGTTATTGGGGCTATTTTACATTGCATATATTATGAACGACCAATATGTGTGATTAGTATAACCGCTCATCACTTGTCTGTGTTCTTGGTAAAACTATTCACATGAGGCCAGACTTATGTATTGGTATGACTTTTATTAGTGAAACCGATCTTAAGTAATCACCTGGGGTATGATCGGGTTGTGAGTGTCTGAACTTATTATTGGGAAGAGGGAAACCGATCCTAGTAAGAGGTGTAGTGCATCACAAGGGGAACCGATCCTTGTATGAGGTGCAACAAGGTTTATAGAAGAAAGGGAAACCGATCCTATGAACATGTGCAACACGTTTTTCAGAAGGGGGAACCGATCCTATGGACATGTGCAGTGCATAAAAGTTAGATACCAAATATATGTGGGGAACCGATCCTAGTACTTAGTCAGCCGTATCTTTGGTAAGCTAGTGTAACTATGCATAGTACTCACATGGAGGTACAACCGAAACTTGTTTTGGTAGAACCGTAAACCCATGAGTTGTGATTGAGTGGAACTTGATCAATCACATAGTTCTTGAAAGTCAGATGAACCAATTATAAACTTGTTTGGAAGCGTGGTAAATCGGTTTCAAGTGAGCAAGCATGGAAAAGACTTGCAAGAGTAATATGTCGTCACACTTTGAGCACGGTGCATTAATGCTTTTTCTATATTGTTCAAAGATATTCCTTAACGGCTAAGAAGGAAGTAAATCCCAAGATCGAATTTAAATAAGTTAAGAATCTTTTTAATTAAGGGTTTTTAATTATATATGGAAAATAAGAATTAGTAATGTGCATTTACTAGTTAAATATTTTCCAAGGAGATTTCGATCATATTTTTGGACAGTGTATTCACAGGAATTATGAAAACCGAATTTGGGTTAATATGGAAAAATATCTTGAGTATATTTTCGGTTTTGGATATTCCTTGGTGTCCAAACTTCCTTGTCTATAAATACTTTGAGGTTGCATTTATAGCAAGCTAATCATGCGTAACCTAGACTTACCCTTTTATCTTTGTTGCTGGTGAAGCCGCCTATCAGAGAGGAGAGTAATCTAATTAGGTGAAATCTCTTACAGCCGCTCAATTTAAAGTCTTCCTTGGGATTGAGAAGCTCTAGCGCGACCATTGGTGGGAAACTAGATATTGCGGTTTATCTTTAGTTTTCGTATTGATTTGATTGACTAACGGTGGTTGAATCTTGATTGCACCTAGTTTGTTTATGCTTGAGAATCTTCTCTTCTGATATAAGATTCAATCAAACTAGTTCAAGGTTTCAACATGGATCTTTAGACTGTTGTTAGATCTAAAGACGATCTTGTGATAATCCATTGTTAACAGACTATGTTCTGTATGTGATTAACCACAAGAGATTAAGTGATTGTGTGCAGGTGTTTATTGAAGATCTAACAAGATTTGAAGACAAAGAAGATAATGAAGATTTCTTACTTGGTGTTTTTATAATCTTTGGTGTGCACAATATTTGTTGGGGAAAAAGAGGATCTAATTAATAATCGATTTATCCTTGTGGTAGATTGGATTGATTAATTGAGGAATATCGGTATCAACACATATCACTTGATTGAAGAGTGTTGTTGGCTAAATCTTACTGATTACCTTTGGGTGATTAAACGTAAGATAGATCTTGGAATCTGGCAAAGGAGCTTATGTTAAGATAAATAAGGGAACCTTTGCGCAACTCATATCACTTGGTTGAAGAGAGTTGATACCAAACAGATTTGTTGTTATTTTACTGTTTGGAATATGAACCAAAGGAATTGGTCCAAGTACGTGACTTGTTTACAGCTTGGAGGCATGGGAATACAGACGGAACTAGGTGAACTATAGGTTTAGTTACTTGGTATCAATTATACGAAGTTGTCTTATTTTGTATAGCGGCTTAATCCTGAGAGTATTCAATTCTGGACTAGGTCCCGAGGTTTTTCTGAATTTGCGGTTTCCTCGTTAAAAAAATCTTGCTTCTCATTGACTTTATATTTCCGCATTATAATTGTTTTATGATAATTAAAGTAAATTGCACAAATGTTAATTCCTATTTACTTGATATATAAATCCTATTGAGTTTGATTAAGTCCGAACCTTTGTATCAAGTAAACACACTTTGTTGTTGTATTATCTCGATCTCGTATCCATAGACAATCACACAAAGTGTGAAACGATTTGTTGTATTGTCTCGACTCAATCCATAGACAATCACTTTCGGGGAAAAGGACTTATAGGAAGGAAAAGTAATAGCTTGAGGTATATTTGGGGTACCCTCGCCTTTTCAGAAAGTAACTCGGAAATGTCCATACATATTGCTAATCGAAATATTAGGTGCCCGCTTTTTCAGTCCCCTTTTTCTGAAAAGGTTCACCAACCTCCCTTAAACAAGGGTGAAGGGCTTCCTCCAAATGGTGTATCAATATTTGCTTCTTGGCGCCATTTGTTGTAGCGTAATGCTTGGCTATTCGTGCACACAAATCAGACTCATACCACGACGGACCTTCAACTACCGGGGTGCTTGGGGTGAAATTTAATTGCTTCCAAAATGGATGAATATCATTGATGTCAATCACTTCGACATACCTACCCATTTTATGATGACAAGGGAGTCCAATACCTATCATATCATTGCAAACACAAACCGTATTCTCGTTATCGTAAGCTCTATATGACTTCAATTGTTTCATCATGTGATTTATTGCCCATCTTGAAACTTTATGAACAATTCCCCTTAGAAGCAATCTTTCTTTTTCATGTTCCGTAGGGAATATATGTACACTAAATTGCATACAACCCATAATCTTTATGAGATCACGTTTGGTGAATTCATGGATTGCTTCTTGGATTGACACAACTCCATTTTGACTACCAATTAGTATTTTCTTTAATCTTCCATGGGACCCCTCTGAAATGCTTGTCACCTCGTTCTTGAAGTTACGACATTCATATGTCCATACAAACACAAACCTCTCCTTAAGTGGTAACCATTGTTTTTTACAATACTCAACGGGTTTTGGGTAGTTTGTGCCATATTCATCCTCAAATTTCTTCAAATTATGTTCGTAAATTTCCTTGGTCATCGACCAAACAATCTTGTCCCATACTTTCATGAACATTTTCCAAATGTTCCCATCATCCGTCCACTTTTCTTCAAATAACCTTTTCTTTTCCTCGCGTTCTTCCTCGGTTAATTTACTAATGTGCTCATCCTTTTCCTTTGACCTCTTGGTACCCTTCCTTGGTCTTTTAGCTTGGAAATGATGATGACAATTGGATTTGATGTTGCATTGAATGTGCCACGTACACTGCAAGTTCCAGGCTTCCGGAAACACTACCGCTATTACATGCATTAAGGCTTGATCGTTATCCGTTACAATAACCCTTGGAAAATCTTCGCCGTTATAAATGGACCTCAATGTCTCCAACATCCAAATAAAACTCACATTGTTCTCATGATCCATTAAAACCCATGCAATCGTAAACGTGTTTTTGTCCGACATGTGACAAGCAATGTTCAACAACGGCATGTTATATTTGTTTGTCTTATAAGTTGCATCTATCAACAAAATTTGATGAAAGCATTGTGCCAATTGGATCATTAAATGATGTTCCAAGAAAATATGTACCACTTTACCATCCTTTTATTCCTTTCGCAACGTGTAGTCATGTAACTACGCTAACCACTCCGATTGTTGCATAACCATTATACCGTCCCATTATGTCCTTTTTATCATAGCTAGGGCGGACTTAATTATAGACAAGGAAGACAAGTTGTTTGGGTCATCCGCCTTTATTTTACTTAAGATCGCACTCGCTTTTTGGATCCGCATAGACCTCACCATCTCCATTTCATGTGGTTTTAACTTCGCAACCATTACATGTCCAATAAGAGTATCCGGATCATCGTGGTTGTGACAACCATTAGCAACTTTAGACATTTTCCACTCCTTACCTTCCCTACCGTCGGGCGTATAGAAGACAATCTTAAATGGGCATCCAATATTCTTTGTATGAGTTTGGTATTTCTTCCTCTCCGTCTTCCTTACATACTTACTATCTTTCGCTCGTGACTCTTTTTCTCCCCACCTCGCTCACATATTAATTCAAACTTGTTGCCCTTCACATAATGGTTCTGAACTACCACGCACATCTTCTCTTTTTCTTTGTTTATAAGCCATTCCCTTGCCTCCACCTTATTTCCAAATGTTTAAATGCGCATATAACAAAACAAAAATAATAAGCATAACCATTTAACATACATGATTTGAAAAAAAAAAAAGATAACTCATGAGCATACCAAATCGTTTGCATAGTGTAGGGAAGTATCATGCCCAAAATAATAATTGTCTTCAACCGCTACAATAGCCTACGTACGACAACAACAAGTTATGCATTAATAATATGACGAAATAATCTTAAGAGATATAATCGATTATTACACAATCGTTAGTAATATACGACCCTAGACTACCGATTAACATAATAGAAAAATGTAAAAAAATTCTGCGTGAAAAGCTTAGATAATCGGAGGATAAGTGCATTCATAAATAAACGATTATGATTAATTGAAACTTTCGATTTGGGGATTTTTAAATAATCGGTAGTTTTATACATCCAAAAATTTCCGATTATTGATATTTTGGAACCAGTTTCATGTAATCGGTAGCTATGGAACTCCATAAGCTACCGATTATGTGTCGTTCATGGCATTCAATGCATCCAGAAATCAAATTTTCTCGTTGAAAAACACACATACATGTAAATAACATGGGTATTATAGTTTGTTAACAACATACTTGTATGTTTGATGCATCGTTAGCTTCGATATCGGTTGATTCTCCAGTTTCCTATATGAAAGTGTCGTCTAAGGTTTCATCTCCATGAAAGTTTGGATCATTCAAAATATACCCCAAATCGTCTTCTCTAAATGGTAGTGAACCTAGATATTCAACAAGTTGACGTTCTTCTTCGTACTCATCCATGTTTATGGAAGTTGGCAACAATCAGTAGTTGGCCACATTTTTTTTTTGTTTTGTTTTCTTCTTCTTCTCTCACTCAATCGGAAGTTAGTTACATATCTTACAATGACTCAAAAACTTCCAAAAAATAATATATAAACACCCTACACTACCGATTGTGTGTTTACCTTCCGATTTTGTTAATCGGTAGGTATGTAAGTTGGATTATCTACCTATTATAGCATATTTCAAATTTCACCATACGAAGGATTTATGAAAAATCTATTTTTGGGGCAACCTATAATCGTAAGGAAATGTAACTTACTTTTCTTCCGATTATGGCTACATCCAAAACACAAACCAAGTGGTTATGGTTGGATCTGCACTCTGAACCAAGTGGGGCTACTTAACATTTGGTAGATAATTATATTATATTAACTACCGATTATATAGTTTGACAGATAAAACCATTGTCAACCTAAATTCATTTCATTTCGACTCTTTTCAACTTCAACTCCTCTTCTCTCCTCTTCCACTCCGATTGCAGAGAGGAAAACTTTCCCCCTCGTTCAACTTTGCTTCAATACATGGTTATCGTTAAGCATCAAATCGAATCATCGTCGTTTATTCTCTATAAAGATGAAAGATAAGGAACGTACAAAAGCTAAACAAAAAATGTTTATCGCGGTGACGATCCAAAAATTGGACTGAATGCCCGTAATAAAGAGATTCTCACTGAAGAACATGAAGAACGCGAAGAACAAGAAGAAGATGATGTTTTGATGTAGGTGATTCTGATACCCAAACTCTCAAGCAACTTCAAATGGCCCCGATTAGGTAAGATTCTACAAATTTTTTTGGTTTATATTGCTTTACTTCGACGAATCCACGATATTGTTTTTAGGGTTTTTGGTTATCACCCAGATTCGGTAGTTTAGTTATTGTTTTAAACTTCCGATTGTGGTCGAATTCTTCATTGCTCAAGAACATTGGTCATATTCGGGTGCTAAAAATATAGGTTTCCTATCGATTGCATAAGTTTTTCATTACTGAACCCTAAATCGACCATAATTGGAAGTTAAATGTCTTTTTTACTTCCGAATATACTAGGCTTTAGGGAAGTACAAGTAATAGAGATGCAGTAATCAGATGATATGTTTTGTAATTTTTTTACGATTGTTTAGGCTCAACCACTTTAGTGATTTCTGGACACAAAGTGATACATATTCGGTAGAAAGTTGTTTTGTATGGCTTTTGATTTTGATGTATTCAGTTGGATATACTCTCTTATGCCTTTCGATTATGTGTATTCAGTAGGATATAGTTGAAATATATCTTCTGATTATTTATATTCGGCCGCTTATGTTGAACTCAAACTTACGAATATGAACCTATTGTACTTTGTTTTGCTGGTTAGGGATAAGCGAGGTAAAAAAAGCCGAAGACGCCATTGTCTCAAATAGTGCAAGGATGGAAAGGCGTAAGAACTTGACAGCTAGTGCAAGGAGAGTTAGGGCTGCTAAATCCACTTCAACTGCTCAACCAGTTCAAGAAGCTGTAGAACCGAGTGCTCCACAATCACAAGCTGAAATTCAACCTAGTGTTCAACCAGAAGCACCAGTACCAGAAGTAGGACAATCTAGTGATGCGCAAGAGGAAGGAGAAGCCGTAAATAAAAATCCCCCTCGAAAGAAAGCGAAACACCTTGTCCCAAAAGAACTGAAGGTGAAGGATATTCCAGAAGGTGTAATCCTTGGGCTACCGAAGGATGGAGGACAATTGTTATTTGGATACAAAGACTCATGGGCCAAAGAAATATATGAAACCGAGGTAATAATTGTATCCATTTTATTTACGTATTTTCTTTTTCTTCGTAATAGTTTGAAGAATCAATTTCCTAATACTTGCAAAAATGACAATATAGACATGGATCTACGACCAATTCCCTATCTTGTAATTGGCCATTGAAAACCCATCGTGGGCGAAAGGTGACCCTAGAGGAAAAAGTACGTATTTGATGACAACCATTCTAGAACAAAGGAGCAACAACTGATTCGTTTGAGGGATATTTTGGACTCACTGAAAGCCCAAGAGGTATGCTTTGATCCATATAAGGAAGACCGAGATAATGGACATATCGCGGGTCGGTCCGATTTGGCCCTTTAATTTGGACCATTGTGGCACCCCACATGATATGTGATATACAATGCCTCAAGGGTGATGCGACAAAACGGTTATGTACAAGGTATACCAAAGCAGAAAATCCATGGAAATTTCTCTTTGGATTTGGAACAATGCAAGTCTGATAAAGATTTTATCACGGTGTTTTACTCGGGTAAACCATCCTGTAAATTCTATTGGGATAGAAGGATGGTCTACTTGATCAGTGGTGGAAGGTCAGCCAACCAAGGTTTTGAAAATGCTCCCAACTATATGGATTGGTACTGGAATGTTTCTTATTTTCGTGTAATTCGTGATCTTAAAGCAAAGCCCCCAACACCGTATAAGAGTATATATCCTCAAATAGAAACCTCCGGGTTTTGATAGATTGGTACGTATTGTTTTTTTAATTTAGTTTAATATTATGGGTCAAAATTAGAGTAGTAACCGTTTGATGGTATGCTATGTTTTAAAACAGATGAACATGTTAAGAGGTTTGTCCAAATGGTGCACTAATTGCATAAAGTCCGGAGAGCCTGTGCCAATTAAGAAGAGAAAAGAGCACCAAGAGTTAATTGATAACGTTGACAATGAAAAGTATGCATCTCAGTTCGGGGAAAAATTGAATAAGAAACCTGTAAGAAGGTGAACAAAAGAACTCGGGCGTCATCGAACACTCAAGTTGAAGGCTCAAATGATGAAACCAATGATGGTTCTGGTCCAAGTCGTGGAGGTCGTAAAGGTCGCAAAGTCAAAGCAAAGAGGAACGACTAAGGTGTCAATGTTTTGTTAACTTTATGGATAACTTTGTTTATGTCGGATTATGTAGTTTTCAAAGTTTGTGTCGGATTATAAGTTGGTATATTATGTTTATGGTTTGTGAATGGTTCGTTTTATGGATTATGAATGGTTTCATTGCTATATTTATGCATTTAACGATGACTCGCAAGCGAATCACATGCAGATATATGAAACTGTTGAATTTTATACAGACAATCGAAAGATTAGTTTATACTGTTGAATTTGCAATTTCTTTGTCAGAATCGGGAGCTATTTATATTATGTATCTACCGATTATGCTTTTTGAAAAAATAATTTTTTTCTGTAACCAAACAACACCATATTCGGTAACGAAGTTAACTTATTAAACTTCCGATTATGATCATCGGTAGAGTTAGTTTATATTGTGCCTACGATTATTCTATGTGAAGATTTTTTTTTCTGGATCCAAACAACACCATAATCGGGAACTAAGTTTATTCCTTGCCGTCCGATTATAACACTCGAAAATAACTTGTGTTCTGTAACCAAACAACACCATATTTGGTAACGAAGTTATCTATCGATTATAGCAGATTTCAAAATTCACCAGACGAAGGATTTATGAAAAATCTATTTTTGGGGAAACCTATAATTTTTTTTTTTCAGTAGAATTTTTTTTTACTATTAAATATAAATTTAAAATTTTATCAATTACACAAAAGAGGTTTTAGTTGGTAGTCGAGCAGCAAGATGAGCCCCAACCCATTTTTGAATAGCAACACCCAATCTATGAAAAATAAAACTACCAAGACTACTACCAGCGTCATGGATAACTAAACAATTCTTCAGACGCTTGAAAAAACATACCAAATCATCACTAAGTCCCCCTAAGGTAGTAAAGGCAAGCACCCCTAACCCATAACCGTGTAAAGTACACTCGTTCAAATATTTAGAACGTTTACGCGATATTACCTTAGAGATAGCCTGACCTGTAACGTAATTTTCTTCCGATTACGGCTACATCCAAAACATAAACCAAGTGGTCATGGTTGGCTCTGCACCCTCAAAACCTCTGGTTGGCTACTTATAATCGGTAGTTTAACAAGTTGAATTATCTACCGAATATAACATATTTCAAAATTCACCAGATGAAGGATTTATGAAAAATCTATTTTTGGGGCAACCTATAATCGTAAGGTTATGTAACGTACTTTTCTTCCGATTATGGCTACATCCAAAACACAAGACAAGTGGTCATGGTTGGCTTTGCACCCTTATAACCCCTGGTTGGCTACTTATAATCGGTAGTTTAACAAGTTGAATTATCTACCGAATATAGCAGATTTCAAAATTCACCATATGAAGGATTTATGAAAAATCTCTTTTTGGGGCAACCTATAATCGTAAGGTTTTGTAACCTACTTGGCTTCCGATTATGGCTACATCCAAAACACAAACCAAGTGGTTATGGTTGACTCTGCACCCTCAAAACCTATGGAATTTGGTCAAGGTTGAATCTGGGTGGCTACTTATAGTCGGTAGTTTTAGAAGTTGAATTATCTACCGATTATATAACGGAATATTAGCCGAAATATCCACACATTAATCGGTAGCTAGTAATTCAACTTAACCTACCGATTGTTTGTTCACCTACCGATTATGGAAAGGCAGAGTTGCCATTTCGAAAAATCGGAAATAAAGGGTAGCTTAGATTTACGTTTGGGTGAATTTTTTTGTCTTTTTGTGTCGCCCCTAATTCTTTTGGGACCGCCCCTAAAAATGTCAGGATTAAAAACACGACGGGACATAAAATATATGGCAGTAACCAAAATGTTAGCGCTTTAAATTTGAATCCTATTATTGGGGCTAAAAACGAATGGGTTTTTGGGGGTTATTTGGGGTCATGAAATAACAACCCATAGGACCCCTTATCCATCATTTTTTGTAATGCCCAATCTACCCTTAATTTGATTAGTGCTAATTAACTTGATTAAGCTAACTAATCAGTCTTAGTGAATCAATTAGACTAATCAAAACATTAATCTTTTGCAAATCAAAACTTGATTTTTTTGAGTTTTGAAGAAGGAAAAATGGTGATTTTGGTGAAATATTTTTGATTTTTTTTGAAGAAAAATGATGAAACCCTTCATCACAAAATTCAAGATAACCTTATAATCAACTCCCAACATCAATTTCATCAATTCAAATCCGTCAAAAATCTGGAAAAAAAAATCTAGAATTTTCTGCTGTTACGGCTGGGTAAATTTGTCGACCCGGACGGAATTAGTAATTTACGGCTCGGAATTAAAGATTTCACAGCCGTAAATTACTTTCGCGGTTGGGTCGACAAGAACTCCCAACCGATTTTTTTCCTACTATTTTTTTGTAAGTAACAGAAACAGTTACGGCTAGGTTTTCCAAGACGAAAATTCAAGTTACGACTAGGGGACCTAGCCGAAAGTAAGCATTTTCGGCGGGAAAACCTAACCGAAATTAGACCTATGTTTTTTTTTTATGTGATTATCAGAATAACTTACGGCTAGGAAAATCTAGCCGCAGACACTCTTTTACGGTTGGGAGCTCTTACTTTCCCAACCGTATAGGTAGGTTCTGGGTTCATGGTTTGGAAACATGTATTTTCCCAACCGTAATACAGGATTCACGGTTGGGAAAGCGTGAAATCCCAGCCGTTATACAATTTCAGAAACTTTTTTTTTCTCAACTTAATCGAATCGAATTTTTAAGTCGATCAAAAGTAAAAATAAATGGTGAGTTTTCTTAGTTTTTGTTTTTTTCTATCATCTCTATACGCAATGGAGAAGATGAAGAAGAAGAGAGAAAGAAAAATAATAGATTTTTATTTTATTTTAGGATCATCATCTTCATCACGATGAAATGAAGAATCACGATGTGATGTTGAAGAAATAGAAGAGAGGAAGAACAAGATTTAAGTTTTTTAATGATCACGATTTCATCATGAAATTATGATCATTATTTTCGTGATTTTATCATGATGAAATGAAGGAGAAGGGAAGAAGAAAAAAAAAGAGAAGATTAATATATTTTTTTTTTATTTAATAATATGTTTATAGGAAAGAGTATATTTAATATTTACTATTGATTTGGTTTCCCCATATACCACTTAACCTCCACTTAGTCTTTTAGCCCCAAATTTAAGGGAAGAAGTTAAGTGTACTGCTCTCAATCTGATTTTTTTTTTTTTGACTCTGAAAGGGCAAAATATATTAAAAAAACCAATACATCACCAAGAGAGTAACGTATTAGAGGAAACAAATTGCAACAAGAACTCGCTTAAAGGAAACAAGAAAGAAAAAACCAAACCAAAAAAGAAAACTAATGAACAATCGCCTCCCAGTTTTGTAGAACCATCGTCATAGTGATGCTCTCAATCTGAATTCAATTCTATGTTAGTACTGTTAATTAGTTTTTCTAAAAACCCTAACATTTCATTTAGGTATTTGAAGTGAAACCCAATTTTATTGCTACTGTTTAGTTTCTTCCCGTACTGATTTGATTTTGGAATTTAAATGAA
The DNA here is from genome assembly GCA_023529315.1 of Papaver bracteatum. NCBI lineage: Eukaryota > Viridiplantae > Streptophyta > Magnoliopsida > Ranunculales > Papaveraceae > Papaver > Papaver bracteatum. The sequence goes on along the minus strand of JAJJWX010000811.1, from coordinate 1,402,391 downwards.
TGTGTTTGTGTACAGAATATAGTTTCTACCATGGGTTTGAAAATTAAGAAGCTGCAGAAGGGGAAAAAGAACAGTTTGAGTGGTGCAGCAGCAACAGGAGCAGGAGAAGATAGGATTATTACCCGACTGCCTTATTCATCATATACTTTCTTTCCTTCAACTCAAGTATATTGTTCGCACTAGTGTATTATCTAAAAGATGGAATTGCATTTTCACATCTATCCCCATCATTGATTTTTGGGGGTTAGAAGAAATGAGACCAAAAATGTTGATGGATATAGTGGATAGAATATTGCATCTTCACGATATGTCGAAGATACAGGAATTATGTCTAGAATATTATGACCACTTGAAACCATCTAAAGTTAACTTATGGATCTCTGCTGCAATAAAGCGTAATGTTGAAAAGTTTGATTTTAAATGGGTTCAAGAAGTTGGAGAATCTTTTCATATGCCCTTATCTCTTTTTACTTGTGAATCATTGATTACTTTGAAGCTAGATATATGTACTCGGATGTATCTTCCAAAATATATGTCTAGTCCAAGACTCAAGCACCTTCAACTTCGTGGAGTTGATTTTAGCGATGAGTACAGTACTGAGCAGCTCTTCTCCAATTGCCCCGTCCTAGAAGAGTTGATGCTGCAAGATTGTGACTGGTCTCGCATGAGGAATTTCTGTATTTCAGCACCTGCACTGAAAATTTTGAAAATTTGGGGTTGGGGTGTTGACGTTGACTGTAGATGGGATAATGTATATAGTTTATAAGGTTGTGCTCTAAAAGTTGATGCTCCAAATCTGGTATCTCTCAGCTATAAATGTGATCTTGCAAAGGAATATGTCACATCTAGCTTTCAGACACTAGTTGACGCAGATCTTGCCTTCAACTTTGACAAAAATGCTGGTGACGCGACAAGGAGGGTATATATGATAGGTCTTGGTGCAGTTGCGAGTAGTTTTTTTTTCAAGCGCTTTCACATGTAAAGCGTCTATCGATTTCTGATCGAGTCCTACGGGTATTGTTTCTTGCTATTACCTATTGGCCTTGTGATGAATAGGTTCTGTCCTGCGCAGCAGATCTCAAAAACTATTTGCCTACCTTCCATGTTAACTCAGCATCTAATACGTGTGTGAAATAACACACGGTACCTTACAATACAAGAATTATAGTTTAGGAAATCATGTATTTTAGGAAATCTCAATACCTTGCAACTCAAGGAAGTTTATGTATATATATTACTCTGTTCGGAAGTTCAATTGTACACACAACAATTAATTGAAATCAAGTTTCTGTTCGTCTCTTCTTCTTCTTTATTATCTTCTTGTTTTTAACCTAGTTCTAAACCAAAACCTAAGTAGTTCTAACTTGGTATCAGCTAGGTTTAGGTCCTTCTACCTCTTGTTTATACAATTCTTCTTTCTTGAACCTAAAACAATGTCTACTGAAGCATCTACAACATCTGCACTTGTTCAATCTAGGGTCATCAATCTGTCCGGTCCTCCCGTAGTACATATTTAACCTAACCTTGCATATCAACATCGGTTCCGGGTCCTAACGGTTCTGGGTCCGGTTCCATAATGTGTTGGCCCAGAACCGGACCCGTTTAAAGTCCCGGATACCCGTCGGGTCCGGGTACCCGTTGGGTATTAAAAAAACTATTAAAATCTTAATTTCTTTCTCTTTTTAACTTGAATATAAATTATTTTTATAAAAAATTATTATTATTTGTTTATTAATGTACTAAATAAATATTAAATGTAAGAAAAAAATCAAAAATAAAAAAAATTCAAAGCCGAAACTAGCAAAAATACCTATAATTTTGCTAAAAAAATGATCAAAAGGTAAAATAAACGGTATTTTTCACGGTATTACCCGTTTGGACCCGTTAACATTCGGGTTCAATCGGGTAATTACCCGTCGGGTCCTAAGTTGCTAATGGGTCCAACTTTAGGACCCAGAACCGGACCCGATTTAGCGGGTCCGGTTTAGGGTAACGGGTACCCATTGACAGCCCTAGTTCAATCATCTTCCTCTTTGACCACTGTCCACTTCTCTCAACCTCATCATGTAATCACCGTTAAGTTGGATGAAACGAATTATTCTTTGTGGCGTGCTCAATTTCTGCCATATCTTCAGGGTTACGATTTAGACGGTCATATTACTGGTGCAACACCTTGTCCAGCATCTCCCGTTGATGATGCGGCTCCTACACCAGCGTTTCTCTCTTGGATAAAACAGGATAAAATCCTGGTAAGTTGGTTATTTTCTTCCCTTACACCTGCTGTTTTTCGTCATGTTCAAACTTCCAAAGCTATCTGGGACTCTCTTGAAGCTCAATATGCATCCAAATCTGATGCGCAAATTCATCATCTTCACTGTGAGCTACGTGCTCTTAAAAAAGGGTCAAAAACTATGCGAGAGTACATCAATCATGCTCGAAATTTGGTGGATAGTCTCGCTGCTGCCAATACAACGGTTACTGACAAAGAATTTCGTCACTGTCTTCTCGCTGGTCTTGACAGTTCGTATGATTGTATTGTTACATCTTTAACTACCACGATGAGTTCTCTAACCGTGGAAGATTTTCTCACTTTTCTTCTTACCTTTGAGTTACGTATGGAGCATCAAGGGAAGGCGCTGCATACACAACCTGTAGAAAATATCGCTGATCAATTACGTGGAACTTCGTCATCTCGTTTCTATAATTCTGGTCCAACAAAGTCTGTCTCGACTAGCCCCAGTTCTACAACATTTACAGATCGGCCCAACTCTGGAATAAACACCATATTCTCGTCCCAGCCCAACTATGGAGCGAACACCAGAAATTCAAACATCAGTCCTCGTTTTCAAGCTTCTTCATCACAGCGCAACCGGTCCGAGCTTCCTTGTCAGCTTTTTGGTCGTCCCAATCATGAAGCACTAGACTGTTGGAATAGGTTTGATTGCATCTTTCGTCCTCCGCGTCGTCAACCACCAGCTTCCGCACCTCGTGCCTATACTTCTCAAACTGGTTTATTGCCAACTCCTCCATGGACTCCTGATAGTGGTGCTACGGATCACATAACAAATGATTTTTCTCGTCTTCAGTTTTCAACCGAATACACTGGTCCTGATCAAATTCAAATGGGTAATGGCTCTTCTATTCCAATTTCTAATGTTAGATCCTCTGTTTTGGGAACTCCCAATCGTAAGTTGCAGCTTCGTAATGTTATCTTTGCTCCACAAATTTCTCGTAATCTCTTGTCCGTATCTCGTTTCATTACTGATAATAATGTCTTATTTGAATTTCACCCAAATTTTTGTCTTGTGAAGGATCGATGTACCGGGAAGGTTCTTCTTCGCGGCAGTAGGAGGGGTGGTCTCTATCAACTTGATGGTAGGAGAACGTGCTAGTTTACAAAACTGGCACTCTAGATTGGGTCATCCAATGCTGCGTACAATTCGTAAAGTTATTTCTCAGTTTTCACTTCCGGTTTCCAGTCAGACTTTCAAGTTTTGTTCGTCTTGTCATGAACATAGGAGTCATAAGTTACCTTTCAATCCTAGTAAAACTACTTATTTGAATCCATTAGATTTAATTGTTTCCGATGTATGGGGACCCTCACATGTTTTATCTAATGAAGGATACAGATATTATATTATTTTTATTGATGCGTTTAGTCGCTTTACTTGGATGTTTCCTATGTCTCACAAGTCTGATGTCTTTTCTATATTCTTTTTGTTTCAAAAGCATGTTGAAAATCTTTTTAATCGAAAAATTAAAAAAATTCAATCTGATAATGCACTTGAGTATCGAAAACTTACTCCGCAACTTCAGCAACTTGGAATTTTTCATAGATTTTCGTGTCCACACACTTCTGAACAAAATGGATTAGTGGAACGCCGTCATCGTCATATTCGTGAAACTGGACTTACAATTTTAAACATGGCTTCTGTACCATCCTCATATTGGTATGATTCGTTTTACACTGCTTGTTATCTAATAAATCGTGTTCCTTCTACTTCTATTAATAATTCATCTCCATATGAAGCTCTTTTTGGTATTCCGCCGGATTACACCTCTTTACGTGTGTTTGGTTGTTTATGTTATCCTCACCTAAGTCCGTATATATCTCACAAAATGGAGCCCCTTTCCTCTCCATGTGTGTTTATTGGTTATAGTTCATCTCAAAAGGGCTATAGATGTCTTCATATTCCTACATGTCGTATATATGTCAGTCGTCATGTTGTTTTTGATGAGACTACCTTCCCCTTTGCCTATCTACCTTGACCGACATCGATCTCTTCTCAGGTAAATACTTCTACACCCTTAGCAGTTTCCTTACCATCATTTATTTACCTCGGTCTATTATGCCTGCACCGATACCATCAGTTCGTGCAGATTCCCTGCATATGCATGACTCCAATCGTCACACAACACCGTTACCTCAGTCAGTCTCCAATGTTTTTCAGACGCCTGTCCGTGCATCAAAACATCCAGCTCAACCTACTTTGGTTGATGCCACTTCTCTGAATGATGTTATTATTTCACCAATCATCACGGGTTCCTCTCCTAATATTCTGTCGACTACACCAGCTGCCACGTCAACTATAGCATCCAGCTCTTGCTCGAGTTCTTCGTCAATTTCTTCCCCAGCTTTCAGTTCTGATACTTCACCAGCTTCCGTGTCCACTAACACTGCACCAGCTTCCGTGTCCACTACAACAGTTGCTTCAAGCTCGGATCCTACATCCACTCTTGGTACTCATCCAATGGTAACTAGGGCTAAAGATGGAATCTTTAAACCCTCTTATAAAGCTCTAAGTGCCTCCAAATATGCACTGGTATGTGATTCTCTTCGTGAACCAACTTGTATTTCTGAAGCTCATAAAGATCCAGATTGGCGTGTCTCCTCGGATGATGAGATTAACGCATTACTTCGAAATGGTACTTGGACATTGGTACCATATGATCCTTCTATGAATGATATTGGCTGTAAATGGGTGTTTCGCATTAAACGAAAACCTAATGGTGAAATTGAACGTCGTAAGTCTCGTTTGGTTACAAAAGGCTATAATCAACAAGAGGGAATAGATTTTTTGGAAACTTTTAGTCCGGTTGTTAAACCATGCACTATTCGTATTATTCTTACATTAGCTTTGTCTTCAAATTGGCCTATTCATCAACTTGACGTGCAAAATGCCTTTTTACATGGTGAACTACAAGAAGAAGTATATATGAAGCAACCGCCGGGTTATATAGATTCTCGTTTTCCCACTCATGTATGCAAGTAGCATCGTTCTCTCTATGGTCTTAAACAAGCTCCTCGTGCATGGTACCACCGGCTTAGTACCTTCTTACAATAAATTGGGTTTGTCACTTCTAAATGTGACTCATCTCTATTTATCTATAAAGGCTCAAAGGGTACTATTTATTTATTGGTGTATGTGGATGATATTATTGTTACAGGTTCCAATTCTGCTGGTATTAAATCCACTCTTGATCGTCTGCAACAAGAATTTGCAATTAAAGATCTTGGTTCTTTATCTTATTTTCTCGGAATTGAAGCAGTTCGTACCTCTTTAGGGTTATTTCTCTCTCAACAAAGGTATGCTCATGATCTCCTTATTTGAGCAAAAATGGATGGTGTTAAACCGGTTCAAACTCCACTCAGTACTTCTGGTGATATCTCTTCTGATCGAAGTTCTTTATTAACCGATGCTACTGAATATCGTAGTATTGTTGTAGCCTTACAACATTTACTCGTCATGATTTAGCGTATGCTGTTAATAAGGTATGTCAGTTTATGCATGCACCTACTGTCTTTCACTGGGGTATGGTAAAGCGTATACTTCGTTATCTCAAAAATACGCCTACCTTTGGTATACTTCTTCGGCCATCTTCTTCACTCAAGTTATCTTTCAGTGCGTACACTGATTCAGATTGGGCTGGTTCTCTTGAAGATCGACGTTCTACTAGTGGTTATTGTATTTATTTGGGTGGTAATATTGTTTCTTGGAGTGCTTGTAAGCAGAAAACAATATCTCGTTCTAGTACTGAAGCAGAATATAGAGGAATTGCAATTGCTACTGCTGAAATTATGTGGATTCAGTCACTTCTTTCAGAACTTTGTGTTTCCACTCAAACTCCTCCTGTCTTGTGGTGTGACAATCTTGGTGCTACTTATCTCACTGTCAATCCTATTTTTCATGCAAGAACAAAGCATATTGAGATTGATTATCATTTTGTTCGTGATCAAGTTGCTTCTAAACTTCTTGATGTCAGGTTTATATCCTCTAAGGATCAAATAGCGGATATATTTACAAAACCACTTTCTAAAGATCGTTTTTCGGTTTTACGATCCAAGCTTACGGTTCAAGAGAACCCGTTACGCTTGCGGGAGGGTGTTAACTCAGCATCTAATACGTGTGTGAAATAACACACGGTACCTTACAATACAAGAATTATAGTTTAGGAAATCATGTATTTTAGGAAATCTCAATACCTTGCAACTCAAGGAAGTTTATGTATATATATTACTCTGTTCGACAGTTCAATTGTACACACAACAATTAATTGAAATCAAGTTTATGTTCTTCTCTTCTTCTTCTTTATTATCTTCTTGTTTTTAACCTAGTTCTAAACCAAAACCTAAGTAGTTCTAACTTGGTATCAGCTAGGTTTAGGTCCTTGTACCTCTTGTTTATACAATTCTTCTTTCTTGAACCTAAAACAATGTCTACTGAAGCATCTACAACATCTGCACTTGTTCAATTATCTTGCTCTTTTACCAATGTCCACTTCTCTCAACCTCATCATATAATCACCGTTAAGTTGGATGAAACGAATTATTCTTTGTGGCGTGCTCAATTTCTGCCATATCTTCAGGGTTACGATTTAGACGGTCATATTACTGGTGCAACACCTTGTCCAACATCTCCCGTTGATGATGCGGCTCCTACACCAGCGTTTCTCTCTTGGATAAAACAAGATAAAATCCTGGTAATTTGGTTATTTTCTTCCCTTACACTTGCTGTTTTTCGTCATGTTCAAACTTCCAAAGCTATATGGGACTCTCTTGAAGCTCAATATGCATCCAAATCTGATGCGCAAATTCATCATCTTCACTGTGAGCTACGTGCTCTTAAAAAAGGGTCAAAAACTATGCGAGAGTACATCAATCATGCTCGAAATTTGGTGGATAGTCTCGCTGCTGCCAATACAACGGTTACTGACAAAGAATTTCGTCACTGTCTTCTCGCTGGTCTTGACAGGTCGTATGATTCTATTGTTACATCCTTAACTACCACGATGAGTTCTATAACCGTGGAAGATTTTCTCACTTTTCTTCTTACCTTTGAGTTACGTATGGAGCATCAAGGGAAGGCGCTGCATACACAACCTGTAGAAAATATCGCTGATCAATTTCGTGGAATTTTGTCATCTCGTTTCTATAATTCTGGTCCAACAAAGTCTGTCTCGACTAGGCCCAGTTCTACAACGTTTACAGATCGGCCCAACTCTGGAATAAACACCAGATTCTCGTCCCAGCCCAACTATGGAGCGAACACCAGAAATTCAAACATCAGTCCTCGTTTTCAAGCTTCTTCATCACAGCGCAACCGGTCCAAGCTTCCTTGTCAGCTTTGTGGTCGTCCCAATCATGAAGCACCAGACTGTTGGAATAGGTTTGATCGCAGATTTCGTCCTCCGCGTCGTCAACCACCAGCTTCCGCACCTCGTGCCTATACTTCTCAAACTGGTTTATTGCCAACTCCTCCATGGACTCCTGATAGTGGTGCTACGGATCACATAACAAATGATTTTTCTCGTCTTCAGTTTTCAACCGAATACACTGGTCCTGATCAAATTCAAAGGGGTAATGGCTCTTCTATTCCAATTTCTAATGTTGGATCCTCTGTTTTGGGAACTCCCAATCTTAAGTTTCAGCTTCGTAATGTTCTCTTTGCTCCACAAATTTCTCGTAATCTCTTGTTCGTATCTCGTCTCATTACTGATAATAATGTCTTATTTGAATTTCACCCAAATTTTTGTCTTGTGAAGGATCGATGTACCGGGAAGGTTATTCTTCGCGGCAGTAGGAGGGGTGGTCTCTATCAACTTGATGGTTCATCTAAGTCTCCAAAAGTTTGCTTAGGAGAACGTGCTAGTTTACAAAACTGGCACTCTAGATTGGGTCATCCAATGCTGCGTACAGTTGGTAAAGTTATTTCTCAGTTTTCACTTCCGATTTCCAGTCAGACTTTCAAGTTTTGTTCGTCTTGTCATGAACATAGGAGTCATAAGTTACCTTTCAATCATAGTAAAACTACTAATTTGAATCCATTAGATTTAATTGTTTCCGATGTATGGGGACCCTCTCATGTTTTATCTAATGAAGGATACATATATTATATTATTTTTATTGATGCGTTTAGTCGCTTTACTTGGATGTTTCCTATGTCTCACAAGTCTGATGTATTTTCTATATTCTTTTTGTTTCAAAAGCATGTTGAAAATCTTTTTAATCGAAAAAATAAAAAAATTCAATCTGATAATGCACTTGAGTATCGAAAACTTACTCCGCAACTTCAGCAACTTGGAATTTTTCATAGATTTTCGTGTCCACACACTTCTGAACAAAATGGTTTAGTGAAACGCCGTCATCGTCATATTCGTGAAACTGGACTTACAATTTTAAACATGGCTTCTGTACCATCCTCGTATTGGTATGATTCGTTTTACACTGCTTGTTATCTAATGAATCGTGTTCCTTCTACTTCTATTAATAATTCATCTCCATATGAAGCTCTTTTTGGTATTCCGCCGGATTACACCTCTTTACGTGTGTTTAGTTGTTTATGTTATCCTCACCTAAGTCCGTATAGATCTCACAAAATGGAGCCCCTTTCCTCTCCATGTGTGTTTATTGGTTATAGTTCATCTCAAAAGGGCTATAGATGTCTTCATATTCCTGCAGGTCGTATATATGTCAGTCGTCATGTTATTTTTGATGAGACTACCTTCCCCTTTGCCTATCTACCTTGACCGACATCGATCTCTTCTCAGGTAAATACTTCTACACCCTTAGCAGTTTCCTTACCATCATTTCTGTCACCTCGGTCTATTATGCCTGCACCGATACCATCAGTTCGTGCAGATTCCCTGCATATGCATGACTCCAGTCGTCACACAACACCGTTACATCAATCAGTCTCCAATGTTTTTCAGACGCCTGTTCGTGCGTCAAAACATCCAGCTCAACCTACTTTGGTTGATGCCACTTCTCTGAATGATGTTATTATTTCACCAATCATCACGGGTTCCTCTCCTAATATTCTGTCGACTACACCAGCTGCCACGTCAACTATAGCATCCAGCTCCTGCTCGAGTTATGCGTCAATTTCTTCACCAGCTTTCAGTTCTGATACTTCACCAGCTTCTGTGTCCACTAACACTGCACCATCTTCAGTGTCCACTACAATAGCTGCTTCAAGCTCGGATCCTACATCCACTCTTGGTACTCATCCAATGGTAACTAGGGATAAAGATGGAATCTTTAAACCCTCTTATAAATCTCTAAGTGCCTCCAAATATGCACTGGTATGTGATTCTCTTCGTTAACCAACTTGTATTTATGAAGCTCATAAAGATCCAGATTGGCATGTCTCCTCAGATGATGAGATTAATGCATTACTTCGAAATGGTACTTGGACATTGGTACCAAATGATCCTTCTATGAATGTTATTGGCTGTAAATGGGTGTTTCGCATTAAACGAAAACCTAATGGTGAAATTGAACGTCGTAAGTCTCGTTTGGTTGCAAAAGGATATAATCAACAAGAGGGAATAGATTTTTCGGAAACTTTTAGTCCGGTTGTTAAACCATGCACTATTCGTATTATTCTTACATTAGCTTTGTCTTCAAATTGGACTATTCATCAACTTGACGTGCAAAATGCCTTTTTACATGGTGAACTACAAGAAGAAGTATATATGAAGCAACCGCCGGGTTATATAGATTCTCGTTTTCCCACTCATGTATGCAAGTTGCATCGTTCTCTCTATGGTCTTAAACAAGCTCCTCGTGCATGGTACCACCGGCTTAGTACCTTCTTACAATAAATTGGGTTTGTCACTTCTAAATGTGACTCATCTCTATTTATCTATAATGGGTCAAATGGTTCTATTTATTTATTGGTGTATGTGGATGATATTATTGTTACAGGTTCCAATTCTGCTGGTATTAAATCCACTCTTGATCGTCTGCAACAAGAATTTGCAATTAAAGATCTTGGTTCTTTATATTATTTTCTCGGAATTGAAGCAGTTCGTACCTCTTTAGGGTTATTTCTCTCTCAACAAAGGTATGCTCATGATCTCCTTATTTGAGCAAAAATGGATGGTGTTAAACCGGTTCAAACTCCACTCACATTTCGGTGATATCTCTTCTGATCGAAGTTCTTTATTAACCGATGCTACTGAATATCGTAGTATTGTTGTAGCCTTACAATATTTAACATTTACTCGTCCTGATTTAGCGTATGCTGTTAATAAGGTATGTCAGTTTATGCATGCACCTACTGTCTTTCACTGGGGTCTGGTAAAGCGTATACTTCGTTATCTCAAAAATACGCCTACCTTTGGTATACTTCTTCGGCCATCTTCTTCACTCAAGTTATATTTCAGTGCGTACACTGATTCATATTGGGCTGGTTCTCTTAAAGATCGACGTTCTACTAGTGGTTATTGTATTTATTTGGGTGGTAATATTGTTTCTTGGAGTGCTCGTAAGCAGAAAACAATATCTCGTTCTAGTACTGAAGCAGAATATTGAGGACTTGCAATTGCTACTGCTGAAATTATGTGGATTCAGTCACTTCTTTCAGAACTTTGTGTTTCCACTCAAACTCCTACTGTCTTGTGGTGTGACAATCTTGGTGCTACTTATCTCACTGTCAATCCTATTTTTCATGCAAGAACAAAGCATATTGAGGTTGATTATCATTTTGTTCGTGATCAAGTTGCTTCTAAACTTCTTGATGTCAGGTTTATATCCTCTAAGGATCAAATAGCGGATATATTTACAAAACCACTTTCTAAAGACCGTTTTTCGGTTTTACGATTCAAGCTCACGGTTCAAGAAAACCCGTTACGCTTGCGGGAGGGTGTTAACTCAGCATCTAATACGTGTGTGAAATAACACACGGTACCTTACAATACAAGAATTATAGTTTAGGAAATCATGTATTTTAGGAAATCTCAATACCTTGCAACTCAAGGAAGTTTATGTATATATATTACTCTGTTCGGCAGTTCAATTGTACACACAACAATTAATCTTCTTGAAATCAAACCAAAACCTAAGTAGTTCTAACTTTCCATCATTTGAAACAGCTGAATGCGGAACGTGAAGCATGTACCAATGAAGCACTAATTGCTTTGCTAAAATCAGCACCTAATCTGGAGTCCCTTCTTTATTATCTTCTTGTTTTTAACCTAACATTCTAAACCAAAACCTTGTAAATTGTTCTTTTGTTCTAACTTTCTAGGCCATCATTTGAAACAGCTGAATGATTGGGATCCTGACGATGAAGCATGTACCAATGAAGCACTAATTGCTTTGCTCCTTGTTCTCAAAAACGTGACAAGCAAAGAAGAATTCATTACATCCTCAGCTGATTGTCTCATATATTGACCCTCTTTCTTCAGAACAATGAAAGAACATGAAACTCATGTTAGTAACTAGTCACACAAGTTCTCGGCATGAAAACTGATTAATATGTACGGGATAGTTTGCAACTGTGTGATCTGAGGTAAAACTTATTCCCAAGTTCATGACATGAAATGAAGCAAAATTCATTTCTATGAATTCTAATCCAAAATGTTGCACAATTTAAACGGGCGCCACAATTGACTTAGGCTGGCCAACTGCTCCCCAAAATGTATCTTAGACCTTTCCGGCCATGTACACTTGGACGGGGGCAGCCGCCCCTCTGACAAAAAATTAGCCGATAAATGAACCGGACACTGAATTTGTGTCCAAGCCCAATAGATATTGCATCGTATGCGTATTAAGTCCAAATGAATACAGTGCGAATCTTCCACTTATTTTTTCCCATTTCCCATCAGGGAGAAAAAGAGCGAGGAGGAGCAGAGAGGGTTTTGCAGCTCTGGGTTTCTAGGGCATCTTGTGTTTTTTTGGCATTGGTGGATTTCTTGATTGTTTAGAGGTAAAGTTCTAGTCCTGTTGTGTTTCTTCATTCTAAATTTTATTTTTATGTTAGTAATTTGTTCCAAAAACAAAAACCCTAACATTTTAGGTACATATATAAATGAAGTGATGTACCCAACTTTTTAGTTTCTTCCAGTTGTGAGTTTAGCATTTGAATGATATTTTCTTGTGTACAGAATATTGTTTTTATCATGGTTTTGAAAAATAGAAAGCTGCGAAAGGGGAAAAAAAACTGTTTGGCTGGGGCAGTGGCAGCAGCAGGAGGAGAAGATAGGCTCACCAACTTACCTGAATGCCTTATTCATCATATACTTTCTTTTCTTGAAATCAAGTATACTGTTCGCACTAGAGCATTATCTAAAAGATGGAATTGCATTTTCGTGTCTATCCCTACCCTTAATTTATGGGGCTTGAGAAACATGAAAGCCAAAAAGTTTATGAATACTGTGGATAGAATATTGCATCTTCATGATATGTCGAAGATACAGAAATTGCTTCTAGAGTATTGTGGCTGGTTGATACCATCTAAAGTTGACTTGTGGATCTCGGCTGCAGTAATGCGTAATGTTGAAGAGTTCGATCTTGAATGGGTTTCAGAAGCAGGAGGACCCTTTCCTATGCCCTTGTCTCTTTTTACCTGTCAATCATTGGTTACTTTGAAGCTAGATATATGTAGCCGTATGTATCTTCCTAAATACATATCTTGTCCTAGACTTAAGCACCTTGAACTCCATGAGGTCGTATTTAGCGATGAGCACAACAATGAGCAATTATTTTCCGATTGCCCTGTTTTGGAAGAGCTGATGCTGGAAAACTGTTACTGGTCTAGCATGAAGAATTTATGTATTTCAGCACCTGCACTGAGAATATTGAAAATTTGGGGTGTTGATGATTGCTATAGATGGGATAACTCAAATGGTTTACAAGGTTGTGGTCTAAAAATTGATGCACCAAATCTAGTATCTCTCAGCTACAAATGTGATCTTGCAAAGGAACAGGCCATATCTAGCTTCCAAGCACTAGTTGATGCAGATCTTGACTTCAACTTTGACAAACATGTTGGTGATGCAATAAGGAGGTTATATGTGATAGATTTTGGTGCTGTTGCAAGTAGGTTTTTTCAAGCGCTTTCACATGTGAAGTGTTTATCAATTTCTGATCGAGTCCTACGGGTGTTGTTTCTTGCTGCTGCCTTTATGGTATTTTTGGTTACGTCGTTCTGTGATTGATCTGATTTTTTGAAACTGATACATATTTTTCTACTGCCTTGTGATTAATAGGCTTTGTCCTGTGTGAAAGATCTCAAAAACCATTTGCCTACGTTTCATCATTTGAAACAGCTGAACGTGGAACGTGAAGCAAGTACCGATGAAGCACTATTTGCTTTGCTCCAATCAGCACCCAATCTGGAGTCCCTTGAATTTAACGAGGCAAGTACAGAAAACTTTTGAGTTTCAGCAAACCTGTCCCTGGATATTAAGATAACATGTTTTGGTTTACATTTGTTTTGTCAACTATGTCGTTGTAGTAATAGTTCTTTTGATGCTTGTTTTTATTTTTCAATTTCAGTTCATTTCAATGTATAAGCGTTATGGCATAGAACAAGATGATGGAGAAGATCACGACAACCACGTCAACGATGATGATGGTTTGGATCTTGATAGGATGACTACTGGATGTTTCCTTGTACACCTCAAGTCATTTTGCTTTAAGGTATTTTCAGGTCAACCAAGAGAGACGTGTTGGTTAAAGCTAACTTTGAAAAACGCAGAAGTTTTGGAGAGAATGACTGTTTATTATTCTCCTTGCACTCACTATCCAAATGTGAAAAGCGAAGAAGAATTTATGCAAGAGTATCCAAGTCTTTTTGCTGCGTCCGAAAATTGTGAATTTCAAATCGGTTCCATGGATTGTCCTCACTGAAATGTTTTTCAGATGCTATTTGTTTCTAGTTTGAAATCTGATCCTTAAAATTTTTAGTGCGATGCTTTAGAAACTTTTGATGGTTGTAATCTTTTTTATAATCAACTTGGACTGCTAGTTATTATCAAATATCCCTTCGTCATTTGTTTTATTACTGTACGTTTTATTATTGTATCTTTGTTATTTCCTCTCCTTTTCTGTTCTACTTATTTTTTTGTCGGAATAAAAAAGCGTAAAATGAAAAGAAGCATTATGTACTTTGTGCTACGAGCATCTGGAAACAAGACTGCAAAGAGTTGGCTCGAATCAACCATCTTCATTGGAAATAAAGTTTATGAAAGAGGGAGGCTATATTTACACCATTTCACACTACACTTTAGACACTATTATTTTATAAAAACCAAATGGTAGCGTATTTGACGCTAATATTTTGGGGATATATTTGTGTTTCCATGCTTTACATACCCACAAAGGATGGAGCAAATTCCGAAACATATACTTCCGCCATCTATCACTTTGAAAATCAATCGTCGAAAATCAACGAATTTTTAACGGTTAAAATTAAATCGGTAGATGGTAAGCTTTAGAATTTTGGAATGAGCTTATTTTTTTAGGTTTGTAGAGCTTTGTTAGGCGAGCATATTTCCAAAATATTAGCTTCAAATATTCTATCATTAAACTATATATGCTAAGGTTTCATTAGACTTGGGAATTGAATAATTGTATAATTTAGCAATATGCTGAGGTTTCATTAGACTCGTGAATTGAGTAATTGTATAATTTAGCAATACCTCAGAACATTCAATTTCTAATCCATGAAAATCCTAGCATGGAACACACAAGGGTGTGGTCAGAAAAAAACGCAGCAACACTTGAATAATTTGTTAAACACTGAAAAACCCGACGTTCTATTTTTATCTGAAACCAAGTCTCAAAGGAGCTTGATGAGGAAAATTCTTGATTTTTTCCCAAATACCCACATTGTGGACCTAGATGGAATTGCTGGTGGTCTGGAAATTGCTTGGGTGGATGGTTTTCATTTTGAAGTGGTTCAATGGAACCTTAACATGATAAATGTCATTGTTAAAAATAACTTCAACTCAAAAGAATGGTTATCAACTTGTTTTTATGGAGCCTCAAAACATAAAAAATAAGCTAGACACCATAGGTTTCTTAGAAGAAAAAACATACAGGGTGAATTTGAACCAAATGCCTTGGATAGTAATAGGAGATTTGCACATCATCTTCAACAGTGAGGAGAAAGAAGGAGGACCGCCCTTTGATAGGAAAAAGGTAGAACCTATATTAAACCTTCCAAGTAGAACTGGGTTAGAAGATTTAGGTTTTCAGGGTAACATCTTTACCTGAAACTATAAAAGGAAAGGAATATCTAACATCAAGCTATGGTAAATGCTGAATGGACCATTGAATTCCAAGAGGCAACTCTGGAAAACTTGGTGGCAATAGGTTTTGATCATGGACCTATTTGTCTATCTATAAACTCTTTAAATACATTTTTTACGCCTACTTTCAAGTTCTATGATGTATGGCTCAAGGATTCTTCTTGATTAGAGGTCATAAAAAAATCTTGGAGTAGTTTGCAACTATCTCCTGCCAATAACTTAATCCAAAACATTTTAGCGCTAGGTGAAAACTTAAGTTCTTGGAAGAGAGACATCTTTGGGAAACCAAATAAACAAATAAAATAACTTCTGAAGCAAATTGATTACTTATCAGCTAAGCCTATACACCTCACAAACTCTGAGCTAGTAAACAAGAAGATGTTTGAGTTAGAAAAACTATACGATACTCAAGAAGAAATAGCTAAACATCAGTCCAGAAACAATACCATAACACTAGGAGAAAGAAACACTAAGTTTTTTCATGTAACTACTTTTAAAAGAAGGAAAAGAAATAACATTGACTGCATCCAAGATAAACAAAATAAGGTGGTCTCTTCCAGCAAGGAAATCGAAGAGGTCTTAACTTCCTATTTTTCTGATCTATTTTCTGAAACTTCTAACAATACTGATGAAGAAATCTTCAAACATGTTAAACCCTTCCTAACCATGGAAGAAAACATGGAAATAACTGCCATCCCTACACCAGAGGAAATTTGGGATGTGGTAAAAAAATTAAAGCCAAATAAAGCTCCGGGCTAGATGGTTTCTCGGTAAGCTTTTTTAAACATAACTGGAAAATTGTAGGAGACCAGATGATAGCAGTAGTGCAAGATTTGTTCATAAACAAAAAAATTCATCAAGAATGAAACAAACTTTCTTATTTCTTATACCTAAGATTAGAAATCATGAATCCCCAGTTGATTTCAGGCCAATAGGCCTTTGTAACACACCATATAAGGTCATTGCTAAGTTACTGACAAATAGGTTCAAACAAACTCTGGGAAAAATTAATTTCTCCTTTACAATCTGCATTCCTTTCCTATAGTCAAATCTCAGATAACATCATTGTTGCCCATGAGATTGTTCACTCTATGAAGAAAAGTAGGAAAAAAACAAGAAACACAAGAGCTAAAATAGATATGTCCAAAGCATTCGACAAAGTTAATTAGAATTTTTTGATAAAACCTCTTAAATCCTTTGGGTTTCTAACCATTGGTGTGATCTAATATTTAAATGCATCTCAACTTCCTCTATTTTTGTCTTGTTAAATGGGAATCCTTATAAAGAGTTTAATCCCTCTAGAGGAATCAGACAAGGGGATCCTTTATCCCCTTATCTTTTTATCCTTTATATGGAAGTTTTTTCCAGGTTGATGTGCCATTTGGAAATAGTTAAACTTGTTCCAGGCATCAAGCTCACTCCTAGATCTCCCCCATATCTCATTTATTCTTTGCTGATGCCCTTCTTCTTTTTGTTAGGGATGACTTAGGCAGCTGCAAAAACCTCTTAGATGCTATTAATCTCTTCAGCCACTCTTCTGGTCAGGTTATAAACTTTACAAAATCAGGTTTATTCTTTAGTAAGAGAGTGCATAACAAACACTAAGGGATAATCTCTATGTTATAGCATTGCTCGGTCAAACTCGCATGCGTTGATATCTCAAGCATGTTTGTCAATATTAGTGATCAAAACTATACGTCTTGATTTCTAGTTTACTTATGACTAAGTCTCGGTCTAGGATAGTTAAGTATAGTTGAGCTCCAGACTCCATGGCGATTATCTTGCAAAGACGAGGAACTACTCAAGGAACCGGTGGAACTTTATCCGACCAAAAAGGTATGTGGAGACTTGAACTTATCTAGCACTCAAAAGTATATATTTCTCCTACTCTTGAGACAACAGTCATATAAGTATGATAGTTTTCATATATACACATTTGCTATTTCGAGCCGAGTTTACTCGCCTATCCTTTTCTCGAAATATGTGTTGGTTATCTTTCGCTTTAACCACGTTTCATCTTTATCCGTGATAAAAGTCATGATGACGTTTCAATCTTGAAAATATCTTTGATGAAGATAGTCGATTCTTTATGTCTAACGACTATTAACATTATATAAGAATATTTCATTGATTGAAATGTAGAGTTGAGATTACGTAACCACTTATGGATATAAGCATATATAGTGTGTTCGCACATTAGTGTATAAGTCCATATACCAAAAACCAAGTGGTGCATATGTGTGCATGCGGTATTGGTGAAGGAGACAGGTTGGGTACGCGTACTGAAGGAAGTTCACGTACGTGAATTTCTGCTGAGTTTGGAGTTTACGAACTTACAAACCAGTCACCTTAGTTTGGAGTTTACGAAAGTTTTCCATCAGAGAATTTCTGATGGGTTTTCAAACCTAATTCTGGTAAAGCTAGAGTACGCGTACCCAAGATGGTTATTTCTCAAATCGGTTGTTCATGAACTTAAACAATAAAACAATAAGGAATGCAATCTTTGCAAACCGTGGCTATATTTTTCATGAATTGATTCAAGTGAATCAAACCGATTTTGCTTCAATTGTGTCTTGTGTAGTTACATAAGATTTCCTTGCAATTGAATAACTCTTAAACTAGTTTTTATGAGTCATTTGAACTAGTTATGAGAAAATATGAATATGGTAGATATGAAAGTACTCATACGGCTAACCATTAGTCAACCATTTGTGAACCAATTAAATGTACACGTTTAGGTACGTTTACTCAAACCTAAATGAAATACATATCATTTATGTGTGTGGCAAGATAAGTTTCGATCTAACGGTTGAAAGACATTAGCTTGGATAAATCATGTTTTTCATCTAACGGTGAATATTGAATGCTTTGTTACTAAGGTAACTTGGATTGCAAACCCTGATTTGAAAACTATACAAGGGAGACATCTAGCAACTGGAAAAACTAATCCTCACACCTCCTGTGTGATACTAGTTGGTTTTGCTAGAGTCAATTCTCCTTTAATCGTAGGTTTTTTCTCGAGACCCTGTCGATTAACGATTTGAAGACTTCATTGGGATTGTGAAGCCATGCGAAACTACTTCTCTTGTAGTTGAGCGATCTGATCTTGCCATTTTCTATCATACGAGTTCAATTGAATAATTGGCGTGAGATTATATCTCCCATAAGGCATGATAAAAAGAAATCATAAACATCTTCATTTCATCATTTGTGATTTCACAATATCTAGTTTCGTTACCATACGATATAGATTATTGTGAGGTGATCAATGATTCTAGGATGTTCTTCAGGAATATAAGTCCGAGTTATTGATTGGTTCCTGTTCACCTTAATTTTATCAAAAGACAAAACAAAACTCGTAGGTTTATCTGTGTGAGACAGATTTATTTATTATCGTAGAATTTTATGTGTGAGACAGATTTTTTTATTCAAGTCTTCGACTTTGGGTTGTAGAAACTCTTGGTTGTGGGTAAGATCATCTAAGAAAATCAAGTGCGTAGTATCCTGATGGGATCAGATACGTAAGGAGCACAACTGTACCTTGAATCAGTGTGATATTGATTAGGGTTCAACTACAGTCCAGACCGAAGTTAGTTTGTAGTAGGCTAGTGTCTGTAGTGTCTTAATACAGTGTGGTGTTCAATCTGGACTAGGTCCCGGGGTTTTTCTGCATTTGCGGTTTCCTTGTTAACAAAATTTCTGGTGTCTGTGTTATTTCTATTCCACATTATATTTTGTTATATAATTAAAATATCACAGGTTGTGCGTTGTATCGATCAATTGTGAAATCCAACTTTTGGTTGTTGATTGGAAATTGATTGATCCTTGGATATTGGTTTTTGATACCATCCAAGTTTATATCTCTTGTGTTTGATAAAGACTCGCATATTTCTATTTGCTTGAGTATAGATCAAATCGAGAGATAGAGATATTAACTCCTTGATATGCTTTTTATTAAGATTGATTCTCTTAAAAGTATATTAGAGTTAGTCCATACAGATTGCTAATCGAAATATTGGGTGAGGTTGTTAGACCCCCGCTTTTTCACTCTAGACTTATGAAGAAAAAAAAACATTAGAGATACCCACCTAGGAGTCCCTCTCTTTGTTGATAGATCCAAACTAAAATCATTTGACAACATAATTGAAAAAAATGGAACAAAGAGTCAAAATTGGTTAGCAAAAGTCCTTTCTCAGTCTAGCAAAATTATTTTAAACAAATCCATCCTTTCTAGCATGCCTATCTTTAGTATGGGTTGTTTTGTTTTACTAAAAAAAATAACAAAAAGAATAAATGACATCCAAATAGATTTTTGGTGGGGGAAACATACTAACTCTAAAGGAATTTACATCAAAGCTTTTGACTTCTTATGTAATCTTGTTAACCAGGGGGGATTAGGCTTCAAGGAGGCTAACAAAGTAATCCAATCCATGATCAGTAGGATTGCATGGAGATTAGTTAGTAAACTTGATGACCTATGGGAAATTTTTTTAAAATGGAAATACTTAAGAAGACATGAGCATTACATTCTAAAAATAAATCTTCGACCTCTTGGATATGGAAATGTATCCTGCAAGGCACTGAACATATAAAGAAATACAGCTTTTAGGAAGTAGGAGATAGTTTCTCTATCAACATTTGGTATGAAAAATGGTTACCTACTAGGGATCAACCACTGCAAACTCAATCACCAGAATTTCCAATATAACACTTGTTCCTGATTTGATCAATCATGACACAAAGAAGTGGAATGAATCCTTTTTACATTCTTTTTTTGACAGTTCTTTAGTCTCTGAGATTTTGAATATCAGACTATACACATATAACAATGGTAAATTGAAAATAGATAAATTGAGATGGATGCTCACCAGAAATGGTGAATTCTCTGTGTAATCCCTATATGCTAAATTGCTAAACCCTTTAGGATCAGTTTCTTCTGAGACTAAAAGATTCTGGAAGGGTTTATGGAGAATGGATACTTTACAAAGAATAAAGCTCTTTAGTCGGAAATGCTTGCAAGATACTCTACCAACAAGAAGGAAATTAACCTCTATTCTTGATGTGGAAATTTAGTGCATTTTCTGCAAACAGGCTGTAGAATCAACCTTCCATCTGTTTTTTGGTTGCTCATATGCTAAAGCAGTTTGGGATTTAGCACCAATGGAATCACAGGGAGTAACTTCTATCAATACAAATACTTCTTTCTTAAATAAATATAATGAATGGGTGAAAAGAGACATCAACTTTATATCCATGGCTCTAGCTTCAACCAAATGCTATTTCATCTAGAAAGAGCGTTGCCTTAGAGTTTTTGAAAAACAAGAAAGAACACTAGAATAGCTAGCCATAGATATCTCACGTCATTTTTCTTATTGGCACCCACATAAAATTCATACTCAAAGTGCTAAGATTAGAACTGATTCATTACTGCATACTCAATGGAATTTCCCCGCCAAAGATACTATTAAATTAAATTGTGATGCTTCTTGGGTTTCAAAATACACTAATACAGGTTTTGGTTTTGTGCTTCGTAATTGGTTAGGCACAGTCAAAGGAGCAGCAATGGGAGTCTGCAGAGCATTAACAGCTGGAGAAGAAGAAGCTTTACCTCTTCTGCAAACTACCAAATGGGCCAATCATAATAATCTACAAAAGCTTGTCATTTAGGGAGACAACCAAGTCACTATCAACTATGTACAAGGGAAAGCAATATCACTTCAGTATCAAAGTATAGTTATCTTAGATGAAGTTAAAGCTGAAGCAGCAAAATTAGTTTCTTTTTTGGGCTTTCAACATGTCGACAGGCGAGCAAACAGAGTTGCATATTTACTAGTAAAGAAAGGGAGGAAGGAAAATGCTTCCGCCTGTTGGTTAAATTATGTACCTACGTTTATATTTCTTTCAATTAATTTTGACTCTATCAAAGCAAAAAATGCATGTAATGATCAAAACTCTTTTATACTCGTTACAGATGCTGTCAATTATGCAGATTTAGTCATCAGAAGAACAACTCTTAATAAATTGATTCCAAATGAGACTGAATCAAGGGATTGACGCTCTGCTTGGTAATCTATATTATTTTCAAGAAAAAAAATACTCTATCATTAAATATTTCCCAAAGTGTGAGATAGTGTGAATATAAAAGTGTGAAGTGATTCTCCCTCTTTATGAAAAGAACTTGAAATTTAAGCGACAAATAAAATTGGGTCTCTTACGGCTAAAATATGAATCTTTGTTTAATATCATGTGGCATGTCATGCTCTTAGCCTTTGAATGCAATTTATGAAGCACCGGTACTGATACGGATATGCAAATATCGATATGGGGATTTGTCAATTATCAAAATCTCACATACATCGAATAAAAATATTTTATATAATTATATACCATTTAATAGAAAAATCACTTGAAATGAAAATTAAATAAAAAACATAATTAGCATTTGGAACAATAAGAAATGTGATAAAATCTATCTAACTAAATGCACATTGCTCAGTATCAATAAGATATTTTTGTGAAGAGTATTGTTTGCAGTTTTGGATCGTCTGGTGAAATTTTTGTAATTTTGAGAAAAATTTACAACTTCGAGTTCTCTTACACGATTCAAGCGGATCAAATGCATTTCCACTAAAAACTCACATTCTATTTTCCCTACTTTTGTAAACTTTAGACTTAATTTTCTTTTTTATTTGACGGGTAATGAACTGATCATCAAATCTAGTTGTTTATATACAAATTTCTATATTTGAGAACAAAAGCTAGTATAAGTATATCAAATTGTAGAAAATATTCCCTTCCAAAGTATCTGTAAGGTATTTCCAAGTATCACATACCCTTTTCGTAAATCAAGAAAAGGCGTACCTGAAATGAAGTATTCGATACGTATCCCAGGTATTCGAACTCGATAAGTTAGCAATACAGACACATCATCAATTGTGAACCATCTGTGCTTCATAGAATACAATGGTATGCAAAAGTCGTCAAAAATAGGATCGGCAAAGCCTACTTAGAAATTCGGTGATGTAAACTAAATTAGGATCGTCCAAAATAGGATCGACAAAAATTAGGATTGGCAAAAGTCTGCAAATTGATCGCTAAGAAAAATGTAAACTCGGTCAAATATGCGTGATGCACGAAAAATTTGGAAATGTGTTAATTCATGTATACTAATTTTTAGATATATGAATCCGCACATGCGGCATACGTTAAACCATAAAAACGACTATTTTAACAAGATTCAGATGATTTTATGATAAAGTATAATTGATAAGAGCATGTGGTTCCATGATTTTTTTTTTTTTTTATGGGTCACTACAGCGGCTAGTTAGTGGTCCCTAAATACTACTAATAATTACAATGTCCATGAGAACCATGAGGAAATTTAATGTGAGTGTAATAATTTTTTGATGGATCCCTACCTCCTTTAAGGGAGGGAAAATGAGAACCATGAGGAAATTTAATGTGAGTGTAATAATTTTTTATATTAGTGTCATAATTTTTTCTTCTTCTTTTAATCAATAAAGAATCCATGATTTGATATGAGTAATTATTTTATTTTATTTTTTGATCAGTAAGGCCAAGCACTATGGTGAACGATCACGCTTAGATATACCTTAATTATAGTGAAATACAAGTACTATGGTCTTCCGTGTCGCTTTAGAGTTGCGATATCTCTTAGTTACACTTTAAAGTTGAACCTACCTGCCTTGTAGCGAAGAGAAATCACACGAAAACTGAGCAACCGTTTTCTTTTTCACTTTGCGGCAACTGAGTTTCCGTATAATGTTCAACGGAAACTCGTTATCAGTTTCTGGATTTCATTATTTTACGCTAATATATTTCTTTTTCACTATTTTATTTACTTTCACTTTTTTTTTACTACACGGATACTCAGTATTCGTTACATGGAAACTAAGGGATGACATAACGCCATAGTGAGGTTGGATTTAGACTCATTTCCCTTAACTTTAAATAAGCTATATAGCTAGTAGGAATTACTGTTTAATCCAGTTTTTAATTATCCAGTTAATGGCTAGTCCACCCGTGGAAAATATTTACTTGCTAGTCCAAAAACATGTTTTTGGACTAGATTATTTACTCGCTAATCCAAAAACTTTGTGGAGATTATAAAGTATATTTTATAAATGCCTAAAACAACCTTCCAGAACTAATTAGTATCAACACATGTAAATGTTACTAGCAGTATGTTACTACATACTAGTAGTATCAATATGGTGATACTACATATTGATATGTACTATACTAGTAATAACAAAAATATGTTTAGTAAATTACGTAACTACTTTACTATACTAGTAGTAACATATGTACTAGTTTACTAGTATACTAGTAACTAGTATTAATATGTAGTATACTAGTAACTAGTATTAATATGTAGTAACGTATGTAGTATAACATAATAGTATTAATATGTAGTATCAATACATAACATAACAGTATTGATATGTAGTACAATACATATTGATACTACATATCAATATGTAGTATTTATTTATATGTACATAACATATTGATATGTAGTGTAAATATGTTGATACTACATATTGATATGTAGTATCGATACATAACATAACAGTATTTATATCTATCTTACAAAAACAAATGGTTTTTGAACCATCTGATGGATGTAAATGAGCCTTTGTAACCCATTAACGGCTCTCACTGCTTTTAAAACACAGGAAAGTTGAGAAGATAAATCGCGGTTTAAAATCTTTCCATACTTTACGCCCAAATCCAATGACCCATATTTTATTTACACATATGATGCGTGTCGTAACCACAACAAATTAATTAATATTTTACTACCTAATTAACAAGTAATATAGGGTATTCAAGATCGTTCCCACGAGGAGCAAGAGGTTTTAGTTGTCTTATAATGTCACAAAAGGGGGGTTTTGGTTTTAGATATTAAGAGAAAAAGAAAGTAAATAAAATAAATAAACAAAGCAATTAAAAAGATAAAGGAAATCAATAAAGAGAAAGTAGATCAAGGAATCCTTCTTCGTAGAAAAACAATGATTCAAGTTATGTTCTTTTCCACTTTTTATTAGTCACATATTATCACCAACCGTAGGATAGCAGGTTCGCTTAGCTAACCCCAAAATTCCTTATTTCACTGAGTAACAGGTCCGCTTAGTTATCAGATTCTTTTCAAAAGAACCACCTTGAGGTTCGCTTAAAAGATGTAATTCCCCGAACGCATTAAGATTTATGAACTTAGGTTTAGTACTAGTAGTTAGACTCGGTTCGCTTGGTCCACTTTCTAGCGTTGTTTTCACACACAATTGCTCCACAGAATCCCTCCGCAAGGTCTTGTGTTTTCTACTTGTGTAAAGAATCAAGAAACTATTGCGTATTCCCTAACCTTCACTAGCTTTAGATCAATTAACAAATCAATTTAGTATGCATCCTAAACAACCTATCAATCAATCATAAACACTCATATTAGTAAAAACAAACGATAATCATGTGAAAATTCGAAGTAGATTTGAAACAAAACTCAAAACATGTTAAGAACTAGGAATTCATCCTCAATCAATAAAATTAGTTACTCATGCTAAAGAGTTCACACAAAGAATAAAGAAAAGAGAAGTGTTTTGTGTGTAGAGGTTGCAAAAGATGTGCACAAAAGTGTGTATAGAAAAGTAGAGAACTTCTCTATTTATAGGCATCAATGTTATCCAAATCTTCCAAGGAATAGAATCCCTTTCCTTTAGCAATTCAATTTCCAAATCCAAGCCTTTCTCAAATCTTCCATCTTCTCATTCCATATTCAAACCAAGTTCTTCATCTAATTCCAAGTCCAATTCTTCACATCCCATGAGAGAAATACATACAAAATTCTGCAACTTTGGCTCGCCGAAAAACTGGGTTTTTGTCCGGAAATATGCTGGAATCCGTCACCGGCGACCACCTGGGATTCTTCTCCGATAGGGAATATTCCGTCAGTCCACCGTTAGGGATAAAGGTAAAACATGTCAACTGTTAGTCAATGGGTCAAGGGAGGAGTGAGTTAGCCCAAGTCAGCTGTCTTACTCGATATTACTGGATACTGACTCAACTGAGCCACAAGATGGATCGGTCATCGGGCTCACTGAGTCGACTCACCATAACCAGAATCCGACCGAGTTCTGTTCGTTTATATGACTTTCTCAGGCCAAATTTCAGGCCAATCTTTTCTTCAATTCCTGCACAACCTGTATCTTATCATACATCTAGTTGAAGCAGCATTTCGTTCACAATTCAATCCATCATTCCCTGTAAACCAGCAGTATCATTCACAACACCAGCAGACTCTAAACCATTATCACTGCCTTCTCCTCTATCATCCATTCCTTCTTACTAAATTATTACAGCTGCAGCTCAATTCTTCTTCGAGCTCAATTCTGCACCACCAACACCAATCAAACCCCGGTTGTAATTCCAGAAACCCATATCTCCTTTGTAAGAAGAATTCATACCAACACATAGCATTTCTTCTCTTCTGTTGAACTCGAGCCTCAGATTCCACCCATTTCCATCGATCCGATTCTTCTTCATCACATGTCAAACCATAGAAACTCGATATGATTCAACCATCATCCACATCACCCATCGATTCTTTCTTTCAACACCATCACAGATCTATTTTCCATTCCTCCATTTTTCTGTCCAACTGCGAATCTGCTCTAAACCCATGTCTTCTTCATTGAACACGGCTTCAATTCATTGCATAATAGAACCCATTACCGACCCATAAATCTCTTGAGATCTCGATTCATCATAAATTTGAATCAAGCATAAATTCGTATCATGCTAACCCATTATTTATCTCGATAAAACACTAATTCCTCCTTCTCCAATTTCTATCAATTTCATCTCCCTCGATTTGATTTATCATCAGATTTCTTCCCCTCGGTTCCAGTAGCAGCAACAGCTGTTTGTTTTTTTAATTTCAGGTGAAAGAGGGATTGTGAATGAGAGACGATGTCTCTCGTATTTAGGGTAGGTTGGATTTGGGTGCTAATATCACACCCATGACAATGGATAGGGGACACCCCAATGATATCCCCTTAACAGCAGTTGGGCCTGTCTTTAGTGCTTCTGTAAAACTGTTCGACCCTTAACCTTGACTGGGTTCCAGGTAGTGTTCGCCTAATTTTGTCCTTTTTGCTCAAATTGGGTGTTTTCTTTTTCTCTTCCTCCGTGCGACTCCAGAGTATCTATTAACTCAAATACACACGTAAAATACGTAATTTACAAGAAAAATAGCAAAGAAAGCATAAACCCTATAGATAGTAAATACGGTTTATTCTACACCTATCAAATTCCCCCACACTTAGACTTTGCTAGTCCTCGAGAAAATCAAACTAAAACTTACAACTTCAAAGCGTTCCAGCGTTCCAGCGTCCCAAGCATCCAAAGAGCTATGAGGACATAGAGTTTCTGCATGCTAGTAATAAGAAGTTAGAAATACTAAAGAACATATTCTCAATCTTAAATTTTGAGTGAGAAATAACCACACCATAATGAGAGAAAGCGTGTTTGAGAAACAATCAATAAGCATTTCGCCTCGACTTATGCCTCAAAAGGGTTTTATGATAATTGCACTCAAAAAGATGGCTTTTTTATTGGTCTCACATGTGTGCAGGTAGGAATGAAGAGAGAATTCCTACAACACGTTGAATGGTGGGAAGGAAAACTTCCGAAATATTTTGAAAACCCACATCTTTTAACATTTTGAAAAACATTTTTTTCACATCCGGTTTCCAATTATGATAACACCACTCTCACGACATCCAATAAAAACGTCTTCCTCTCCTCGTCTTCATCTTCTTGGTCTTCGGCTTCAACTATTGATGATAAACTTTCGAATTTCGTAGATCCTCGACAATTTGTAACCTTTTTCCTTAAAATCCTTGTCGCTTGAAACTTCCTTATAAATTTTCTTTCCCCACGGCTTATTCAATAAAAACAAAAATAAAACAAAACAATAATAGATATTTCTCTTGTCTCATATTTTTCAATTTTTTTTCTTTTCTTTTTCATTTTTCATTTTTCATTTTTCATTTTTTTTTATACTTTTTTTTTTAAGACAAGAGAAACTAAATACAAAAAAAAAGTGAAAAATAAAACAACCATGGCCGTGGAAAAGTACTTTACCGCTTGATTCTTCACAACTTGTATCGTCTTGAAATCAAAAACTTCAATAATTCTCACCTTTTACTTTCTTCGTTCTTGAAAATTAGTCTTCATACTTGAATATAGAATTATGCTCATTGTATTGTAAGTCTTCAACATATATGTAAAAATCTGCTCATTGTATGTTGCTTTACTTGGATT
Organism: Papaver bracteatum; assembly: GCA_023529315.1. Classification (NCBI taxonomy): domain Eukaryota; kingdom Viridiplantae; phylum Streptophyta; class Magnoliopsida; order Ranunculales; family Papaveraceae; genus Papaver; species Papaver bracteatum. The sequence continues at coordinate 1,374,509 of JAJJWX010000811.1, read as the reverse complement.
TGAAATTTGCTCTTTTCTTGTCTCATTGTTGCTTGTAAACCTTAAACGTCTTCAACTTTCCTTGTAGATTTTGATGTCGCTCCCTGTTGTTGATGATGGTGTTTCTATGGACCCATTGTTGTCGAGAGAGAGAATGGTGCTAACTGCAAATCGAACTACAAGAAGGAGGATTTCATCCATAGACGTCACCCTCATGATTGACAAAAATTAGCACTCAAGAGATCAAAAATAGTGCTGAAAATTGGTGTGAAATTGGGTAGCTCACCATTCTACCCGGAATTAACGTACGGTGACACACACTCAAAAGAAGCTCTTTAGTCACGGAAGAATTTCTGGTCGGTGCCTTGGTTGATATGAAAATGGGTAGTCTCCACTAATGATTGATCAACAACTCTAATAATGCATTCTTCTCTGCTCCTAATTTGCACCGAACGTAGTTCCCTAACACTTCCAAGTTCAGTTATGTCGGTCAGAATTCTCTATGTAAACATACCTAGAAGTATGCTAGTGACTCTAAAATCTCTAAAATTTGGAAGTTTTATGCAAATTTTTTTTTATGCAAAAATATATGCTTAGCCACTCCCCCACACTTAAACCTTACATTGTCCTCAATGTAATTGAATCCTCCTAGCAAAGTCAAGGTGGGAAATCCTAACATGATATGGAACAAGAAAAATAAATAAAAAAATAAAAAACAAAAGGTTAAGAAATACAAAACCTATGGGTTGCCTCCCATTTAGCGCTTGTTTTAAAGTCGACGACCCGACTTAGATTCTTGTAAGATTCATTCCCCATATACTAACAATCGGAAAATTTTGGGATCCTCCCATGGTACCTGTTTTGCAAACAATAGCTTCATACAAATATTAGCACAAGAAAATAATAGTAAAGTTATCGCCCGATAGAAATTTCCCCCACACTTATTCTTGTCCACACTCATAAGTGCATAAAGAACATAGAATTTGGGAACTTCCATGGTTTCCTCTTGGAAAACCTGCATGGTGTTAGCATCAAGTGTTTCCAATGGTGTATATCGAGAAACAAAGTCATCCAAAAATACTTTCGAAGCACATACATTCAAACCAATAAGAGGTAAAGGAGAAGAATTAATACACAAAGGGTAAGACAAACCTTGCACAATATCTTGTATTACGAGATCCTCTTCATCCTTAAAAAATTCAAGTGAATTACTTACCTCTTGTATATCGTGGTCCTCTATCTAACCTTGCAACCATTCTTCGTCATTTTCTACCTTAACTAAAGTCTTGGCATCATTAAAATCATTAGCAAGTTCAATTGGGTCTTCCACAAATTTAATCAATTTGGTTTCATTATCGAGCATCACCTCTTCAACATCTTCATCATCGGAATCGGGTCATTCACTAAAATGATTTTCGTCGGTATAGATTGTAAGATCTTATTGTGAGGGTGTTACACCATTTATAACAATAGGAAAGTCACATCCAATCTCCTCCTTTTGAATAGGTGAAGGATCGTTATTATGATCCGGAGTTGGAATAACTTCCTCATTGTTACAAAGATTTTCAAAAGGTTCAAAATCATCATCGTATCCCATAGAATAACGCCTATCATGTTCCTTTCTTAAAAACATTTTAGCTTCAAGAATTTCTTCATCGGAATCTAGGCCGTCATCAATCAATTGATAGGACTTTTTTTCAAGTTCCCTTAAACTAGGTTGACTTACACAAAGGAGATCACGCATAGGTTTAGAATTTTATCACAAGCCTTGGTTGGTGTAGAATTAGAAGCATAACTATCCTCCACTCCTAGTGATCCATAAAGTGTGTATCCTAAGGATGGTTGGAAGTTGACATAATGTTGAGGTTGAAAACCGTATTGATTGTTGTAATATGCTTGCTCTTGTCCACCATACATGGAAAACCGGTACCTGAAATAAAATTCTCAAAAACTAAGTAAGACATGATATAGAATCTAACAAAGCAAAAATAAAAATAAAAACAACTAAAATCGCTCGCTGCTCCCCGGCAACGGCGCCAAAATTTGATGCGTGTCGTAACCACAACAAATTAATTAATATTTTACTACCTAATTAACAAGTAATATAGGGTAGTCAAGATCGTTCCCACGAGGAGCAAGAGGTTTTAGTTGTCTTATAATGTCACAAAAGGGGGGTTTTGGTTTTAGATATTAAGAGCAAAATAAAGTAAATAAAATAAATAAACAAAGCAATTAAAAAGATAAAGGAAATCAATAAAGAGAAAGTAGATCAAGGAATCCTTCTTCGTAGCAAAACAATGATTCAAATTATGTTCTTTTCCACTTTTTATTAGTCACATATTATCACCAACCGTAGGATAGCAGGTTCGCTTAGCTAACCCCAAAATTCCTTATTTCACTGAGTAACCGGGTCCGCTTAGTTATCAGATTCTTTTCAAAAGAACCACCTTGAGGTTCGCTTACAAGATGTAATTCCCCGAACGCATTAAGATTTATGAACTTAGGTTTAGTACTAGTAGTTAGACTCGGTTCGCTTGGTCCACTTTCTAGCGTTGTTTTCACACACAATTTCTCCACAGAATCCCTCCGCAAGGTCTTGTGTTTTCTACTTGTGTAAAGAATCAAGAAACTATTGTGTATTCCCTAACCTTCACTAGCTTTAGATCAATTAACAAATCAATTTAGTATGCATCCTAAACAACCTATCAATCAATCATAAATACTCATATTAATAAAAACAAACGATAATCATGTGAAAATTCGAAGTAGATTTGAAACAAAACTCAAAACATATTAAGAACTAGGAATTCATCCTCAATCAATAAAATTAGTTACTCATGCTAAAGAGTTCACACAAAGAATAAAGAAAAGAGAAGTGTTGTGTGTGTAGAGGTTGCAAAAGATGTGCACAAAAGTGTGTATAGAAAAGTAGAGAACTTCTCTATTTATAGGCTTTAATGTTCTCCAAATCTTCCAAGGAATAGAATCCCTTTCCTTTAGCAATTCAATTTCCAAATCCAAGCCTTTCTCAAATCTTCCATCTTCTCATTCCATATTCAAACCAAGTTCTTCATCCAATTCCAAGTCCAATTCTTCACATCCCATGAGAGAAATACACACAAAATTCTACAACTTTGGCTCGCCGGAAAGCTGGCTTTTTGTCCGGAAATATGCCGGAATACGTCACCGGCGACCACCTGAGATTCTTCTCCGATAGGGAATATTTCGTTAGTCCACCGTTAGGGATAACGGTCAACGAGGTCAACTGTTAGTCAATGGGTCAAGGGAGGAGTGAGTTAGCCCAAGTCAGCTGTCTTACTCGATCTTACTGGATACTGACTCAACTGAGCCACAAGATGGATCGGTCATCGGGCTCACTGAGTCGACTCACCATAACCAGAATCCGACCGAGTTCTGTTCGTTTATATTACTTTCTCAGGCCAAATTTCAAGCCGATCTTTTCTTCAATTCCTGCACAACCTGTGTCTTATCATACATCTAGTTGAAGCAGCATTTCGTTCATAATTCAATCCATCATTCCCTGTAAACCAGCAGTATCATTCACAACACCAGCAGACTCTAAACCATTACCACTGCCTTCTCCTCTATCATATATTCCTTCTTACCAAATTATTACAGCTGCAGCTCAATTCTTCTTCGATCTCAATTCTACACCACCAACACCAATCAAACCCATGTTGTAATTTCAGAAACCCATCTCTCCTTTGTAAGAAGAATTCATACCAACACATACCATTTCTTCTCTTCTGTTGAACTTGAGCCTCAGATTCCACCCATTTCCATCGATATGATTCAAGCATCATCCACAGCACCCATCGATTCTTTCTTTCAACACCATCACATATCTGTTTTCCATGCCTCCATTTTTCTGTCCAACTGTGAATCTTCTCTAAACCCATGTCTTCTTCATTGAACACGACTTCAATTCATTGCATAATCGAACCCATTACCGACCCATCAATCTCTTGAGATCTCGATTCATCATAAATTCGAATCAAGCATAAATTTGTATCAAGCTAACCCATTCTTTATATCGATCAAACACTAATTACTCCTTCTCCAAATTCTATCAATTTCATCTCCCTCGATTTGATTTATCATCAGATTTCTTCCCCTCAGTTCCAGTAGCAGCAGCAGCTATTTGTTTTTTTAATTTCAGGTGAAATAGGGATTGTGAATGAGAGACGATGTGTCTCGTATTTAGGGTAGGTTGGATTTGGGTGCTAATAGCACACCCATGATAGCGGATAGGGGACACCCCAATGATATCCCCTTAACAGCAGTTGGGCCTGTCTTTAGTGCTTCTGTAAAACTGTTCGACCCTTAACCTTGACTGGGTTCCAGGTAGTGTTCATCCAATTTTGTCCTTTTTGCTCAAATTGGGTGTTTTATTCTTCTCTTCCTCCGTGCAACTCCAGAGTAGCTATTAACTCAAATACACACGTAAAATACATAATTTACAAGAAAAATATCAAAGAAAGCATAAACCCTATAGATAGTAAATACGGTGTATTCTACACCTATCAACATATTTGTGGGTTTTCTTCAAGTTATTCCTACTTCAGTTTCATACGTTATGAACAACAAAGATCCTATTGATTCCATTTAGCATTGTAATATCTGTTATTCAAATCCTATTGATTCTAGCTGCCAAAAGTAGGGTTCTTTCATACATTACGAGAGAAAAGAAAGATCCCAAGTAACAGCTCAGTAACAACTCACTAATTTCTTATGAAACTAACGAGGGCGAAAGATCCCAAAAGTAGGGTTCTTTGGAAACGTCGGCAAGGTGTGGAAGCTAACGAGGTTATCAACATACGATATTCAGAACTATTTTTCTTTGTGTGTATTGATATAACATATAAACTTACTTTTGATTTTCATGTTAAAGCTAAATCAAACAAACTCATTGGTCTCGATTTTAATCTTTTGCTTTCCATTTTTTTTAACCCATTATGTGAAGTTCGGTTTTTGATCCTTTGACTGGGGTTTGTATGCTTTCGATTATCTAATGAGAAGTGAATCAAGAGGGAAGTTTTCGTATTAAAGTAGTTGCAATGCCCACGGATTTGAAAATTTTATCTGTTATAACAATATTAATTTTTTGTTTTTCCTGTTAAAGCTAAATCACATAAATACTAGAAGATGAGTGCAGGGTGAGTGTTAAATTACTTTCAAGGATGTAAAAACCATTAATTTTGATTTATATAGTTATTGGAGTTTTGGGGTTTCTAAACTGGACTAGGGGTTTCTTTTAGGCTGCTCTACTTTCTCTTTTCTTATATTCTCATCCTTGGTTTTTATTACGTTTTATCTATCAACCATGTTAATTCAGTTATATGTTTCGTGTCTCTGCAAGTATAATTACAGGGTGTACTGTAGATGGTGTCCCCTAGCTAAGGTTTTTGCTCGCTATTCTTATATTTTAGAAAGCATTCGAGGAAGTGACAACTCTGAGATAAGGTACTAAGCACTACTCTCTAGCTTAAAGTAAAGAGTACCCGATAGTGGTGTTTCTCACATCCATCCAATTGGCAGGTGGTTTCGAATCATTCTCTCTAAAAATATCCTTATATTGTCACATGCGAATCATGTTTCCTTATGGCTATGTTTTTTAATAAAAATCCACCATAAACATAATGTCATGAATGGGTTAATGCGCATTGTTTATCACCTTTTAAAATGAACATATGAGCCCAACCTGAGAATCTGAGATTTGTTCCACCTGTTATAGTCCTAAGTAGAAGATGATTTTGTTTTCCAATAATTATAGACATGTAATGAAAATGGTCTTCTTTGTTGGTGCTTGAGAAGTGGTAAACCACATCCTAGCCTTATTTTTGTCTAATCCATTTCATTTTGTTAATCAAGTATTTACAGGAGTAAGACTTTTGAATTTTCCATCCTATATCTCTAAGTTAGAAGTTTATCTAACATTCTCTTGGAATAAATTCTCTTTGAGTTGTTCAAGTTTTGCTTATTTCTATAACCTATGTGCTATTTTGCAAGATGACACCTCTTGATCGCAAGTGTAATTGGATAGTAGGCACCACTGTAATTGATTGTGATCTCAATAGTATACCTAATGGCTTTGTATTTAAATGGAAGGGCTGAGTGAAACAAACTGGATGTGCTACTTAGAATGTTGTTTCAATATTTTGTCAAGTTCTGTTATGCTACTTGACAATGAGATATACACTAAAAAGTGCCTCTACATTTACTAATTTGATTTGTTGTACTATTGTGCCTCCTTGGCACTATGTTATCAATTTTAACCTATCTTTAAAAAAAAAAAGTGCCTCTACATTTCTTAGAGATATTTTTACCGTTGCAAAAATATAAAATTTTGGTTTTGTTTTTTCAACTTTCTGTTAAATCTATAAAATGTTATGGATTGGTTTTCAGGGATTTTGTTTTTGTAGAAAATTATCGATGAAATTGCTAGAATCCATATCTTAAGGAGGAAAAGCAATAAAGATAAATATGAAGAAGGACGTTGCATATCATCTTGCTAACAGCCTTGCCTAAAAAAACACATAATCTGCCGAAGTGTGAGTCAAAACTGACCAAGTACATTCAATCTATTTTACAGTTAACCATCTGTTACGTGAAGTATATGTTTAACATCATCTTCATCTCCCATAAAAAGACAGAGTCAGTGTATATTAGTTATGGTTGGTCTATGTTCCCAATTTTGTTCAACAATAATATATAAAAGTTTACCACTTTGTGTGAGTTCATTCCCTGTGGAAGTTCGCGCATTCATAGTTGCATTATTTGGTACCCTGAGAGACCCAAACCTTTATTTTACCATTTCATTGATAGTTTAGAAGGTTGCTCTTAGAGTAGCTAAGAGACCCACCTTTCATCGTAGTGCAGAAACACAAGTTATATATAGAGGCTTTAAAAGTTCAAACATCTTGCTTGACTCAGTTTCCAATTCATAATATAGATTCATCTCTAATACCTATGTTGATTATTTTTGTGTTTTGATTCGTATAGAGATCTCTATACTGCAATGTTAAAAGTCACAGGCTTACAACGTTAAGCTTTAATATTTTGGGTGGAAAAAGATGGTCCTACTGGTGATAGAAGTCATGTGTATACAAGAGTCATGGGCACCTGTGGAGTCATGTGTCTACAAGGGCCAATATGTACGATTAACCTTCTATGAACTTCTTTTTACTTGGAAATTGAGAGTTTGAGTTCCTATTTGTATCAAAAATAGGCATATTAGTGATTCCATAGCCCGATTTTTTGAAGATTTTGGAGTCAACCGAACAAATAGGTTTTGTGTTGTACTATTTTTAGTAAGTATACTTTCTAAAAAAATTATAAATTTGGCGGTATATGTTATTTCTGAGGTGTTTCGCTTTTACTACTATTTGTTCATTTCATTAGGAAATTGGGAATCCTAAGATTCATATGATTTATGTGCTTAATTATTGTATATGTTCCTGTAATGTAGAACCACCCTCTGAGTTCCGATCCTTAAATGTGGCACTGGAAGATCTTTGTCATTAGTACGCAACCCTGACTATAAACTTTCTAACCTTGCCTGTGTGAATAGCTCGACTTAATCCCTTATAGATCTTTTATGTATATCTGTTATTTCAATATGTACTTAATAGGATCAACATCTGAAACTAGAGGTAAGTCGTGTTTTAGTTTGTGTTTGGTCGAGAAAACAAGGAAAATTTGAAACTTTAAAAGGTGTAGTGAATGGTTAGGATTTACATGCAAACTATTACATTATCTATACTTTATCCATTGAAATTGGGTTATGCATGAGAGTAGTTTGGTATACATGTTTTAAAACTTTAACAATCAGATTTGGTTTACTTAATTACTTTATGGTTATAGAATTTTTATTGAAGGACTATTATGTCTTCTGAATAAGGTGTTGATTCATTCATATGTACCATTTACAGTAGTTTGAAGTACTACCTCCATCTTCAAGGAAATGCACGCTGATTATGTAATTTGCTTCTCTGTTGAGAACTGAAGAACACAAAAGAAATCCTACATGCCTCAGATGCGTGTGACATAATTGGAAATTCTACTTCTAACTGAACTTGGTCGGTGTTCATATGTCTAATCAAATATATTTTGACGAAAATTCTGCTTTTTATTGAACTGGGTATGCGTGTCAAAAGAATCTATCATCATATATAGAGACTACTAATTGAATTATAAGAATAAGAAATAAAGAACTAATTGCTTCTCGACCACCCAATATGTAAATCCAATTTCAGATAAAATTCAAACATGACTATTTTTATCTGTTGGCGACAAGTTAATTGTTTTGCTATAATCTTTCATTAGGTGAATGGAAACTTTAGTCTGTGTTCAAGGGAATGATATTTCTAATTGTTTTCCATATTTTGTCCCTTCACATGATACATATCTCCATGAAAATCATACACAAGGATTCTGAGTTATTAAGGATTACTCACTTGAATTTGTTGACAATTGCAAAAAAAAATTCTTTTCAAGGAGTAAAAATATATGATTGTATCAATGTCTACTGATCTATTGAATTTGTAAGTGGGCTTGGTTTACTGTTGTAAATATTTATCCACATCATTAGAAACACTTTCTCCGGTTATAGTTGTATAGGAGAAACAATCTTTCTTTCCTTAAACCAAACATGGATTGAATTCGTATGGCATATATAATTAGAGCCCAGGTATAAATTGGGAGTAACCAAGGGATATTCACACTTTCCCACGATGAAATACAAATAAAATTGACAACGATAAAATTTGCGTTTGCATGATGCCAATTCTAATTACACATAAATCTGTGGTACCTATTGTTAACATGGATGTATCTCAAACTAATACATGGAGTTAAGTATCTTGAACATATATAACCTAAAAACGTACCATACAAAAAATAACATTACATGTGAAACATCAGCAAAAACACGAGTTATATAATCTAAGATCACATACATTCTCTGATAACAACAACCCAAAGGCCGGGCCGTTACGGCACGGGTCATATACTAGTGTAGTAACATATGTTAAAGTTACTAGTAACATATGTAGTAACATACTAGTACTACTAGTGCTATACTAGTACATATGTTACTAATAACATATGTAGTATGTAGTAATATATGTAGTAACATACGTAGTATTATATGTTAGGGTTAGTAGAGTAATTTTGTTCTTTTCAAAACTTTTTTGGACTAGGGAGTAAATATATTTTCCCGCTGGACTAGCCATTAACCCGGGTTGGGTTTAGTGGACTAAACATCAAAGTTCCCATATAGCTAAGAAAAATCCTTCACCCATAGTGTTTGCCTAAAGAATCTAGTGGTGACTAGTATCATCATCCGATGACTTAATCACTATAATACAATGACGTTGGATGATATTTGGTCAAACTAATATATAAGCACATCCGTCGAAATTTGGTAATAATATACAAGTAGGTATTTACAATTTTACACCTAACTAGTAACCGACTATTTTAGGCGAACTAATACGTCTTTCACTATATCCCAATTTCTCCTGAACCCACCACGAATTCCAATACGCAATTTTTTCTTTAAATGCATAAAATATGCATTTAGTGCTTTGAATTTTTAAAAACGCATTTTACGATCGAGATTAGATTTGAACGGCAAATCTGACCCGGAACTCGCGAGTTGCCGAATTACTAACTAGGATATAAACTGCATATAATAATTGGAGCTCGGATTAGGCCTCCTATGATATGAATTTTTTTTTTCTTGGAAAAACCTTAAAGAAGATAAACTTAGTTGGTCAAGGTGGAACCCTAAAGAGCCAAATATCTAGTTACACTATTACAGTTAAAAATTAAACTTGCAGTGATATCATCCATAGGAGATATGACTAAATAGTTTGCGAGAGATTTAAGTTTTTTTTCTGAAAATCAGACCTCAGGGAAATACAACTAAATTGTATGAAATAAGCAAAAAGTTCTATACTACCATCATCGATCATAGTGTTGTTTGTTGTCTTTGTTGGGTGTCTCCACTTCAAATTCAATTGCCTCATCAGTGTTTTTCCTTCTATTTGGATGTTGCAGACTCGGTTCTCTAGATGTTGGAGCCATTTGGACCCCAACATGTTGCTCTTCTCCAGGAAATATACATCGCAGGATAAAACTTGTTGATCATCAATTATGTCTCCTTCATCTGTAAAAAGAATTATAACAGTTGTAGTGGTTAAGTTACTAAGCCAGGTGTTCTAACAGACCATAGAAAGTTTGTGCTTTTTGATCTAGATTGTAGAATTTTTAGTTACTCCAAACATTGATTTCTATTGTAGGTGGTGACGACATAGATGGTATTGAGTAAAGTTGATATGGTTATGGATGAGGGTGATAGTAACCTCTGGTAATGGAGTCTTATTCTGGAAGCATTTTTATAATCGAGCTTTCCATATAAACTATAATGTAAATCGCATACTAATGACTCCAGACAACAGTTCTAACAGAGATGATATGGGTGATATTGCTTCAGGATTCAATCCAAGGTTTTATGTATTTGCAATATTATTATCCAAGATACAACTTAATCCAAACCATACGACCTTGATGAAAGCGCAGAGAAACATGATATAAATACCAGTTTCCACATTGGTGTCACACATTTTGCAAATGGGAGATATATTATTGGCTCAATTGCTTACCTTGCCACTCAATGATAAAATCCCTCATAACATTTCCATAAAAATATATGTATACAAGGGCTAACATATATTGTCCATATATGTTTCCATGTTGGATTAGTGACCATGTTTTCCAGTCTACATGCTAGGTATATAATCATAAACTGATTTACAGTTAAGTTACTATATTTGTTTAAAGAGTAGACAAAAGTATCAGTTTGGCTACTTCCTTGATTGAGGTTATTGAAGCAATGTTTTGTATTATTGAAGTTGTTAGAATTTGGTTTAGGAAATCAAAGTCCCGGTTCTTAGTGTGTGCAGGGCCGGACCAATATGGGAAGCACGGAAAGCCCCATTCCGGGGAAACAAAGCATAAGGAACAACAAAATACTTGCTTTGCATTTTGGGTTTTTATCAAAATAAAAACAAACATAGGCTTAATTCGTAAATTATGTGATAAGGCAGAAATTGAATAGCTTCAAGACTAAAATGGAATTTTTTTGGTTGCATACTTGCATTAAGTAATCCTTACCGTCTGGCTTTAAAAATAAAAACAAATTGGAGCTATTATGATCTCATTCTTCTTTTGTATTCATGTATATGTGAATTCTCTTTATAGTTTAAGTTTACTATTTTTATTGTTGAATTGAGTTGAATCTCAATATACCATTGCCCACAAAAAGTAAACTAAACATATTTATTACTAGTTTTTTTGCTTGCTTCATAAATTGCTAGCTACTATTTTGAAGGGAACGAAGCAAAATAAGATCAGAAGAATACTGAGGTCCAGTGTTATTATCGGAACTTCTACCAAGGCTTTGACTTGTTAACCATATACCACATACATATTTCAGACACAATTAGTTGATGTGTTGATGTTCAAAGCTTCTATCCTATGAAAATGTTCTAGGTTTGTAGCTATCCAATTTCTTGTTATAATTGAGAAATGATAAATCATATTCATTCCACTTATCAAGATTCTTGTTTACCGCAGGTATGCCTCTAGTTAAAAATAAAAAAAACAAGCTTTATGATCTCAAAAATAATAATAAGTTAAACTAAACACGCAGCTTATAAAAATTATACTATATAATTATGGGGGCAAAAATAAAATGTATGCTTCGGGGAAAAACGTACTTAGGACCGGCCCTGAGTGTATGGGTCGAAAACTCCATTTACCCTTTTGAGAGTGTTCACCACCTGAGGTATATGTCTTTCTGATCGATCGTGTTTGGGCAATGTAATTATATCCGTTTATGGTTCCATAAATGGATATCATTTCCATTGCATATGTTCTAAATTTTCACTTCTTGTATAATTTGTGCTCCAATCCACTGGCCCTTCTAGAACCAGAAGCAGTTGTGGTCGATTTTTATAAGATTATGGGTGAAGATATTTTAAAGTATTTGGCTTTTAGAACTTTATACCACTTGGAAACTTTATTTTTTTTTATCATCCTCTATTCCATTTTAGCAATCAAAGCATGTTTGAAACCCATCCCTCCCTTAAAATTTGGTTAAAAATGGTAGAGCCATACTTTTGGGAACTATCCTTTATTACCAGTTTTGTGGCCCCACCGGAAAAATTAGTTTAGTGCATCGATTTCTTTAGTAAATTCTTTAGGAATAACAAAATATCTGATATGTTGTCAAGAAATAAACCACATGTTTTATCATAACTCCCCTCCCTGCCGGAGATATGAGTTTTCCGGACCAGCCTTCGAGTCTAGCCTTAAGATCATTGACCATGGGTTGAAAACATTTTATCGTGGATTTGTGAGTGAAAAGTGACACTCCCAGGTATTTGTCATTCATTCTTAGGCTGCCAAATTTAAGGTAAGAAAGATTTCCCTAGCCTCGGTATTGGATATCGAGTTGCTAAAAAAAAGTGGAAATTAAATAAATATCCATGCTTTTGATGGGCCTTCATAATTATCCATGCTAACAACAATTATATCCCTCCCCATTCTAGAAGAAAATAATTATATTTGTAATACCAAAAATTATACATGATATAAGACTTACAAAAACATCATTTCTTTATTTTTATTTTCAGATTTAAAGTTTCACTTTTCTTTTTCTTCCAAAAACAGCCGCTACCATCACCGTGTTTCTCCCTCTTTTCTTTGCCGTCGTTAATGGTGATGATGTTGATGGTGGAGGATATCTATTTTCTTACTGAATTTCATAAATATATATTTTACTAGCTGATTATGATGATGGTGGTGGCGGTGAAGGTGGTGGTGGAGTAGGATATTTGTTCTTTGCTCCGCCAGATGTTGTTGTTGATGATGGCGATGATGATAGAGGTGATGGTCATGGCGGTGGTCGAGTAAGATATAAAAAAATTATTCTATTAGATGATGACGATGGTGGTGGTGGTGGTGGTGGAGGAGGAAAATATTAGATCTATGTTTAGAATGATGGTGGTGACGGCGGCGATGGAGAAGGTATGCATTTCAATCCATGATTGTTTCAATCGTATAAAGAATTGTTGTTTCAACAGACAAATGAGAATTCCTTCACTGGTCTCACTATTATACACAATGGATTATACTTTTAAGATTGTAATGGAGTTTTTATTTCTAAACCCGAGAGATAAAAGAATGATTTAGCCTGCATCATGTGGTTACAATAATGTAGGTTTTTGATATCTGGTTATGTATTATGTCACACGCATTATGCTTTTAAATATGATTTATTTATTTATTTTGTATTGCACATTTTAGTGATTGATCTAATCAATTTTCACTATTCTCATGATAATGGTATGGAATGGTGGTGGAGCAAGAAGGTGGTATACTTTTGGTATTATGTCTACATAGTTGGCACAAATAATAGGGTATGTAAGAGATGATCATTATTCTTTTTCTGGTTGCATTTGGTGTTCCATGTATAGTAATTATCCTTTCAGTAACCTACTTACTTCAGTTTTTATGGGATTAATTACTGTTGTTGATCCCGTTTATGGGATCAACTCCTATTGTTGACCCATTTTTTTATGGGATCAATTATTATTGTTGATCCCATAAATAGGATCAACTACTGTTGTTGACATCATTTTTTACATTTTAAAGAAACATACTCCTAAAATGTTGTTGATCCAATTTTTTATGGGATCAACTATTGTTGTTGATCTCATTTATGGGATCAATATAGACGCATGTGAAACAAAGATCAAGCCTTACCATTTGTTCATGTATATCTTTGGACTTCGGTTTTTATGGGATCAAATACAGTTGTTGACCCAATTTTTTATGGGATCAACTACTGTTGTTGATCCGATCAACTCCTATTGTTGAAAACATTTCCTTGGATTAGTATAATCATGCTTGTAGTTTCAATCATGTAAAGTTCTTCAAATGTTGAATTTGTGGTGCAATGGTAGTGTAGGGGTAAAATATCACACAACACATTTATTAGTGTACGAGATGCATTCATTTCTATAGATCGCGAGAAGGTAGCAAGAACCTGCGAAATTATCAAAGACCTGCGATAATATGAGTTGTATGTGAGCTGTCATCCACTATGTAAACACCTATATAAATAGGAGAGAAGGAGAGAGAAAATGGAGGAAACACATTTTTTGTAAGAGAGAGAGAGATTTATTTTCTTTATCATCTTCTTCCCCAAAAACTAGATCTAGAACTCTATCCATTATTGGAGATTCTCAATGTAACCCAAATGTAATTTCAATAATCATAGTGAGGAACCCTAACCCCGTGGATGTAGATCACATTGATCGAACCACATAAATCCTTGTGTCCATTTTACAATTTTAGCATTTTTATCTTTATTTTGATTGTGAAATAGATTTATATCTACAAAATATTATATAGGGTGTGTTGTGGGATTTCCTGCAACTACATTTTTGGCGCTAGAAACATGGATTATGTTTGCTAGATTTAAGAAGATTCAAAGAAATTAGTTATTGTGGATCTGGATCTCTAAAGTTTAAAGGCAAATATGAAGCTTAGTCGAAGATTTCATCTCTTTAGACAAGAAGTAACGTTTGCAAGTTAGAGAAATCCAAAAGAAACAAGATATACGGAGGTGTTAGAGCAACATTGGCTGCCGATTTTGAAGAAAAACGCGGAAGTAGAATCAAAGGAGTCTTCATCAATAAATTACAAAAAGGACAAATCTCTTAATTTCATTTTCTTATCCTGTATTCCATCTGGATTTGAGAGTTTTTAAAAATAAAAGCTAGAAAAAAATTCTTTAAAAAGCCAGATCCATTTTCAAATAGAAATTTGTTTTCCTTACAAAAATCTTAAACCAAAATCATTTTAATTATAGGGTAATGACTAGCAAATGTTTCTTAGCAAACCCATTTAAATAAATTCAAAAAATGTTGAGTTTTAAAACTTCGATTTGGTTTAGGAATTTTATAAAATCAAGATGATAACCTTACATTCGATGAAACCATTTTAAAACCTGTGTATTCAATTCATCAAGTTAGTTAATCATTTGCAATGTGTATGATTGAAACCATCTCAAAGCAGGTGATATGCAAAGGAAAAAATTTAGCGTGTATGATTTGGGAACTTGCAGCCGCGAAGAGACAGTTGAATTGAATTAATTGCAAATCTCAATTGTTATGGTTCGCAACAAATCAATTGGGAGTAGTATCTCAAATTAAAGGGACCGTGAGCGAAGAAAATACAGCATCAAAATTCAGCGAAGATGGTTTACTTCATCAGATAACTAGGGAAGAAGAACTTCTGCGACGTAGTAGGATGGATATAAAGATGAAGAAGTTCTGCGAGATTCAAAATTCTTTTTCTTATTTACTGAAGTAAACTAATATCTTCATTCGCAGCTGGTGGTGTACTTTGCAGAATCAATTTGTTGCAGGCGAGCGAAAAGATAAAGAATCAACAAACCACATAAGAAGGAAGCAGTGACATAACCGTATGGCAGAAAAGCTAAGTAGATGAATAAAGGAGCATCATAGCATCAAGAGCCAATAAAGCATCCAGGGTCTATCTATCATGGAACTGATAAGGAAATGGAGATTTGCAAGGATCTGTAGTTGATTAAAAATAGGGTACCAGCGAAGAACAATCATCATAGTCGTAGCATCACCAATAGAGAGCTTCATTTATAACAATGGAAGAATAAATAGCACTTAAATGACCTGGTTTGATTTCGTGAACAATAAAAATAAAGAACACCAAAGGAAAAATGTTACAGGAGCTATAATCACTAGGTCATCACCTCAGGAAAAGAAGAAGGAAGTACGAAGAGAAAAGAGTATACAAAGGACATTAAATAAAAATAATCATGTTGTTCCAACACAAACATAAGCCAGCATAGTTGGTTGGGTTTGCCGATTTATAGCAACAGGGCACAAGATCGATTCCCATCTCTCGATTAAATTTTTGCTGCTGCGAAAGATTTCCAAAGCTAATCAGTTCATGTTTAGGCCCAACTTTTCAAAAGCCCACTAAATCAAACCAAGCAGGAAACAAGCTTGCGAAAATATTTCGCACAGGGAATGTAAGGATGAAATTATTCGCACAAGAAACCAAGCTTGCGAAATCCCACCACTTCATATTCAGGAAATATCATAAACTCACAAATACCTCACAAAACAGCGGCTAGCGAGCTAATGAAGTCAAGTTTCGGTATGGTGCGTTTACTTCGCACAAGAGAACTAGCCAAGTTGGTAAGGAGGCATGAATGCAAGCAATAGATCGCGGGATCAATTCTTTCTTCTCGCACATTTATTTTTTATTACGCGAAATTTTGCACAGACTTTGATTATTTCGCAACGATTATTTCGCAAATTAATTTCGCAAGAGAAGGTTAGCGCAGTTGGTATGGTGCGAGAGTATGCAAGAATCATGTCAAGGGTTCAAGTCTCACTTCTCACATTTCTTTTTGCTGCGCAACATTCAGGAAACTCGCATAAGAGCTAAGTACACTTTCATAGAACATTTCATTTACAGAAAATAAAAGATTTTTTATTTGATTTACAAAAAGCAATTCAAAATTACAAAAATTACAAAAAACTGAGAAAATTCAATCTATGCATTTATCTAGAATATCTCTTTTACGGAAAATAAAATATTTTTGATTTACAAAACGCGATACAATCGCAGAATTACAAAGATTTCAGAACTAAAAAGATTTCGGAATTACAATGTATTAGAATTTATCTTGAATATTTACTTTGCTTCAATTGATATTATATTATGAGAATGAAAGAATAAAGAAAAGCGAAAATTTCACAAGAGACAATCTAAGATCCAGAAAAATCTAAGATTAGAATGGGACGAACCTTTATGGCGTACACCCTAGTTCGCGAATAAAATTTCGCAAGAGGCAAATGTAAGACCTAAAATACGTCATAGAAGGGGGTATATGTTGCATGGCTCAGCGATAAGGTTACACCGCTACTTGAACCTGAGTCATGGAGATTTGGGGTCAATGAAATCCCATCCAGGAGAGTGACCTTGGATTTTCAACATGAACTTATGATTTAGGTTGGACGACTGAGGGTCTCTTCTAAGGAGTGCAAATTATGATCAAGGCACTGAGGTACACGGTTGATCCAAGATTGCCCGGGGCGTATGAAACTACCCTGGCCATTCTTGGCAAGTTTTGACTATGATGCACTCGGCCCAAATAAAACCCCACTTAGGGTGTAGTCTCGTAACCATAAGCCATATAGGCAAAAGGGATAAGAGGCTGCGAAAACAACTGGTTGTTGTCAAGACCGGATGGGAGGAGCTATTCTTGTATATCAGAAGTACGTCTCGTTTAAGGGGAAACTAGGGGGAGATAAGGGCGGCACCCTCCATTAGGGAGCTGATAGTGTCAAAAAAGACGCAAATGTCATGAGGCTTTATGTTCGCAGTAATATTTAGCCTTGTCATATTTGTACAACAATCCTGAAGAGGAAAAAATACTAGAGAAAAGATAAGACGAGATCAATGGGTCTATGCATGAAAGTGTAAGGACGTCCTGCGATTTCGTCGCAAGACGGCAATGTCATGGAACTTTCTTCTCGCAAGAATTTTTATGCATGTCATATTATCGCAACAAAAACGACAAAAGAACAAAAAGATAAGATAAGATCAATGGGATTTTTCATAAAAGTGAAAAGACGTCCTGCGATTTTGTCGCAATGACAAGAGGTGGCAAAATAAGACCTTTAATTAGGAAGGCAAAATAAGACCACATAAGAGAGTACGCAAATAAACTTGCGAAGATGATTATATGTAAGCAAACAAGCTTGCAAACACGTATAAAGAAATGAAATTGAGATAGTGAAAATGATGCACCGTTGATATTTTGATTATATTATATTATGCGATACTAATAGTGCATGAATAAACAATGGAGACATTAAAACAATGAGATTCAATGAGTTAAAGATGGACAGAGAATAAAAGCAAGAATAAAATGAAGCACAAGCAAATGAACTTGCGAGAACAACAAATATGCAAAGAGGAATGCATATACTAGAGACAAAGCCAAAGAAATGGAGAATGGAGGCAATTTAAAGCTACATCAATTTTAACGTGTAAAGTGAGCTAAGTAACACAAATATTAGCTATACATTGCAATAGATAAACATTCTCATCATACAAGCATCATACTCGCATCATAAAAGCATTGCATAAACATTTTATGGCATAAAACATCGCATACACATTTCATAACATAATTATTACATAAACATTATATTCGCACAAGTATTTTACAAAACTTTACAGAATAATATTGCAGAATTATGTAGAATCATTCAGAATTTCCCAGACTCATTCAGAATTTCGCAGGATATGATTATTTCGCTCAATTATTTCGCCCAATTATAAGAAACTTGAAGAGATTATACTATCATATGAGCACAAAACATGAGACGGAGGCAAGATAAGAATAGAGAAGTAATTCGCTCATTCAACACTTTTTCAAGGATTCTACCCTCATAGATAAAGAACAGAGCCAACTATGGATTACCAAGAAAATATTTCATGTTATTTATCTTCTCGGCAAGAATCATTTCCAAAGTGGACGTTCACTAATGAACAAAAAGAATCCTCACCAAAAATGGAGTAATAATTTCGCATGAATAGAGGCAATACTTATTACTCTCATTTAAAGACAGATACTTCTTATATTTTGAAGATTGAGTACTTCTTATACTTCTTAAAGGATACTTCATACTTCTTATACTTCAAGGGTTGATACTTCTTATTTATTTCGCAAAGCTTCGGAACTTCACAAAAGAATAGAGGCAAGTACGTACTTTTCAAGTCCAGTATTCTTTCGCTCGTTCCTTCGTCAACAAAGATCAAAGACTACTACAACAACGGATTTTTTTCTTAAAGATAGCTCTTCAAAAAGAGGCAAAATATAGGGGAAAAATATCGCACAACACATTTATTAGTGTGCGAGATGCATTCATTTCCATAGATTGCGAGAAGGTAGCAAGAACCTGCGAAATTATCAAAGACCTGCGAGAATATGAGCTGTCATCCACTATGTAAACACATATATAAAGAGGAGAGCAGGAGAGAGAAAATGGAGGACACACATTTTTTGTAAGAGAGTGAGAGATTTATTTTCTTTATCATCTTCTTCCCCAAAAACTAAATCAAGAACTCTATCTATTTTCTTAATCAAGAACTCTATCTATTAATTTCATAGTGAAGAACCCTAACCCCGTGGATGTAGATCACATTGATCGAACCACGTAAATCCTTGTGTCCATTTTACAATTTTAGCATTTTTATCTTTATTTTGATTGTGAAATAGATTTAGATCTATAAAATATTATATGGGATGTGTTGTGGGATTTCCTACAACTACAGGTAGCATGACTGACTCCATGTCATATGATGCGTGTTCGACTCATGCCAAGTTCACTCCATTTATATGGATCGACTTTCATTGTTGATCCAATTTCAGGGATCAACTACTATTGTTGATCCCATAAATTGGATAAACTTTTACTCTTGATTTTTTTTTTTGGATCAAATATTGTTGTTGAACCCCTAAATTGGATCAACTTCTACTTTTGTTGATACAAAAATAGCAATAGTGGAGGCAGCGGCGACGAAGGTGGTGGCGACGGTGGTGGTGGCAGCAGACTAGTGGTGGAGGTGGCGATGGACTAGTGGTGGTGGCGGACTGGTGGTGGTGTAATGGTAGTGGTGACAGACTGGTGGTGGAATATAAGTGGTAGTGGTGGTTAGGAGGTGGTGTTCTTTGAACGGTGGTGGTGGAATGGTAGTTGAATGTTGGTGGTGCTAGTGGTGGTGGTGAAGTGGTAGAGGAAGATTTTTTTTTTATTTTGAAATAAAGAAAAATATTATGAGTGAGGGTATTAAGGTAATCTAATTTTAAATGGATAAAGTTATTAAAAAATAGAGATATATTTATTGTTGTATAAGGATATATTTGTAGGATGTTAAAACTAGGGACATATAATTAATATACCCCTAAAAATTGACTGAGTTTTCGTAATTGATTAACAGCCGTGAGCCTCGGCTAAAAATCTCCTTACACTTTTTTCCAACTTGTGTGAAGATGAGGCAGTAATCTGCTAATAAGATGTGAGAAACTAATGAAGACTCTCTTCCAATATATACCATAAATAAGTTTTTGATCTTCAACCTCCACTAAGATTCTGGAGAGTCCCTACATATAGATAATGAATAATTGTGGAAATATGGGTTTTTCTTGTCTCAGACCCTTAGTTGCCTTGAGAACCCCAGTAGGGGACCTATTAACCATAACCGAACTCAACGTTATTTCTACACGTTACATAGTGAGCTCAATCCACTTAGTGTTAAGACCCATTATTTATATTACTTTTCTCAAGAAGACCCATTTCACTCTATCAAAAGTTTTTGACATGTCTATTTTTATTCCCTAATAACCTTTATTTTTATTTTCCTCCCAGATCTCATTGAGAGAATAATCTCATGGACTATAACTATATCCGCTATTTCCTTCCAAGGACAAAGGCTGATGGAAATACAGAGATAATATTATCAAGAAAAGGTTTTACCCTATTTGCAAGCAGTTTGGAGATAATCTTATACATAGTGTTGCACATAGAGATTGGTCTGAAGTCCTTAGGGGAATCCGCAGAGTCCACAATTTGTGATAAGGGTGATTAAAGTAGAGTTGAATTATCTAGGGATATCTTCAGCTCTAAGAAATCCTGAATTAATTTTGTTACTCCATCCTTGAACGGGAACCAAATTTCTGGAAAAAGATAGCTGAGAGACCATCTTGTCTGGGGATTTATTAGAGTGCATATGAAATAGTTTGGAGATAATCTTATATTTAATGTTGTGTTAGAGCACTGCTCGGTCGAACTCACAAGCGTTGCTATCTCAAGCTTGTTTTCAAGTTTAGTTGTATACTTATAGCTAAGTCTCGGATTAGGATAAAAAATGTAGTTAAGCATTAGACGTCACAACGTTCATCGAATGAAGACGAAGAACTAATAAGGAGAGCTTGTGGAACTTCATCAACAAAAGGTATGTGGAGACTTGAACTCATCTAACACTCAAAAGTATATCTACTCTATCTCCTATTTGAGACAAAAGTCGTATAGATATATAGACTTAAATTATACACATTTGATATTTCGAGCTGAGTTTAACTCACTTACATATTTATCGAAATATGTGTTGGTAATCTCTCGCTTTAACCAATTTCATCTTATATTCTTGACGAAAGTCAAAAGATGATCATGTGAAAATTGCCTGGTAACATCTTACATGATTTGTGTGAGACAGTCATTTGATGTAGACTCATAATGTTTCGTATTGATCATTTGATCACTTCAAAATTGATTTGAAGCTAATAGTTTGTATGAGACATCTATTGTCATCTTCCGATAATGTTTCAATGATTGAAAGAATAGTTTATAACAATTGGATATTAGCATAGTATGCGTACTTGCATATATGTAATCCAAGTCCGAGAACCATGGTATGCATATCCGTATGCGTACTGCTTGGTTTGGTGAAAGTATGGGAACCTTGTACGCATACCGGTACGCGTACTGGCATGAGGTTCAGTTCCGGGAATTTTTGTTGAGTTTGGAAGGTATGCGTACCAGGTCGCAAACTGGCGAACCCAAACTTAGTCCGGCCATTTAGGTATGCGTACCTGTTTGCATACCTGAGTAGATAATGTTCTAAAATCGGTTTGCTCATGAACTAATACATTTATATAGTAAGGAATGCAATCTTTTGTAAACCTTGGCTATAATGTTCATGACTCGGTTCGAATGAAAATTAATTTTGCTTCAATTGTGTCTTGTATACTTCCATGAGAATATAAACAATTGAACAACTCTAGAACTAGTTTCATTTGAGTCATTTGAACTAGTTATGGTTAAGATGAATAAGGTTGATATGAAATCGTTCATATGGATAACTTCGGTTAACTATTATTGAGCCAACAAAGGTGCACACGTTTAGGTACGGTTACTCATATCTAAATGAAGTCACTTTTCATTTGTGTGTAGCAAGCTAAGTTTGATCTAACGGTTGAAATATATTAGCTTGAGTCTAATAAGGTTTTCATCTAACGGTGAATATTGAATGCTTTGTTTCCAAGGTAACATTGATTGCAAACCCTAATTTGAAGAATATATAAAGGAGAACTCTATAAACTGGGAAACCTAATCCCCACACCCCCTGTGTGATAAAGTTGATTCTCCTTTAACCTTAGGTTTTTCAAGAAACCCTGTAAGTTAACGACTTGAAGACTTCATTGGGATTGTGAAGACAGACCCAACTATTTTCTCTGTAGTTATGTGTTCTAATCTTGCAGTTTTCTATTGTGATTGAGTACTATCTTCTCTAAGATTTGCTCGAGATTTAATATCTGATAGGCAAGATAAAATTAGTCACAAACATCTTCGTCTCATCGTTTGTGATTCCATAATGTCTTATTTCTCTACCATACGATTAATATTATTATGAGGTGATTGATATTTATGTTGGGTTTTCAAACCCAATTCTGGTAAACCTAGAGTACGCGTACCCAAGATGGTTATTTATCAAATCGGTTGTTCATGAACTTAAACAATAAAACAATAAGGAATACAATCTTTGCAAATTGTGGCTATATTGTTCATGAATTGATTCGAGTGAATCTAACCGATTTTGCTTCAATTGTGTCTTGTGTAGTTACATGAGATTTCCTTGCAATTGAACAACTCTTGAACTAGTTCTTATGAGTCATTTGAACTAGTTATGAGAAAGATGAATATGGTTGATATGAAAGTACTCATATGGCTAACCACTGGTCAACCATTTGTGAACCAATTAAATGTACACGTTTAGGTATGGTAACTCAAACCTAAATGAAATACATTTCATTTGTATGTGTGTGACAAGCTAAGTTTCTATCTAACGGTTGAAAGATATTATCTTGGATAAATCAGGTTTTTCATCTAACTGTGAATATTGAATGCTTTGTTACCAAGGTAACTTGGATTCCAAACCCTGATTTGAAAACTATATAATGGAGACATCTAGCAACTGGAAAAACTAATCCCCATACCTCCTGTGTAATACTAGTTGGTTTTGCTAGAGTCGATTCTCCTTTGATCGTAGGTTTCTTCTCGAGACCCTGTCGATTAACGACTTGATGACTTCATTGGGATTGTGAAGCCAGACGAAACTACTTCTCTTGTAGTTAAGTGATATGATCTTGCCATTTTCTATCGTACGAGTTCAATTGAATAATTGGCTTGAGATTATATCTCCGATAGGGAAAGATAAAAACAAATCCCAAACATCTCCGTCTCATCGTTTGAGATTCCGCAATATCTAGTTTCACTACCATACAATTTAGATTATTGTGAGGTGATCAATAACTCTAGGTTGTTCTTCGGGAATATGAGTCTGAATTATTGATTGGTTCCTGTTCACCTTGATTTTATCAAAACACGGAATAAAACTCGTAGGTTTATCTATGGGGGACAGATTTATCTATTATCGTAGACTTTTCTGTGTGATACATATTTGTTTATTCAAATCTTCGACTTTGGGTCGTAGCAACTCTTGGTTGTGGGTGAGATCAGCTAAGGGAATCAAGTGCGTTGCTGGGATCAGAGACGTAAGGAGCGCAAATGTACCTTGAATCAGTGTGATATTGATTAGGGTTCAACTACAATCCATACCGAAGTTAGTTTGTAGTAGGCTAGTATATGTAGCGTCTTAATATAGTCTGGTGTTCAATCTGGACTAGGTCCCGGGGTTTTTCTGCATTTTCGGTTTCCTTGTTAACAAATTTTTTGGTGTCTGTGTTATTTCTATTCCGCATTATATTTTGTTATATAATTGAAATATCACAGGTTGTGCGTTGTATCGATTAATTGTGAGATCCAACTTTTGGTTGTTGATTGGAAATTGATTGTTCCTTATATATGGGTTTTTGATACCATCGAAGTTTATATCTCTTGTATTTGATAAAGACTCGCAGATTTTTATTTGCGCGAGTATAGATCAAATCGAGAGATAGAGATATTAACTCCTTGATATTCTTTTTATTAAGATTGAGTCTGACTGTCTAGTTGATTCTCTTAAAAGTATATTAGAGTTAGTCCATACATATTTCTAATCGAAATATTGGGTGAGGTTGTTAGACCCCCGCTTTTTCACATTTCAACTCAGAAGCAACTACATATAAGCATTTGTATTCAGTTTTTGCAGATGATCTAGAAAAAGTTGGTTGCTTCTTGCTTGACCAAGAAACCAAATAATTTCTCATAAAAACAGCATACCCAGATGTTGATCATCTTATATCTGGGCATCCAGCCCAATCAGAATCAGTATATGCTTTCACAGAACAAATATCACCTTTTCTAAGAGTAAGACCAACATCAATTGATCCTTTCAGATACCTTAGAATCCTTTTAACCAACAAAAAATGAATATATGTTAGAGCATGCATGAATTGAGACACATGATTGACTCCAAAAGCAATGTCAGGCCTAGTCATTGTCAAATACTGAAGACTACTAACCAATGTCATGTATTCTGCTGGATTTTTTAATAAAACACTATCATTTATAGAAGATCTCGACTCTTTAACAACATGAGTGTCGCAAGGTTTACACTCAAGCATATTAGCTTTTGTAAGAAGATCAAAGTATATTTCTTTTGTGTCAAAACTAATGAATCTACATGTCTTTGAGCCTCAATACCTAAAAAATAATTCAAATTTCCTAGTTGTTTCATTGCAAACTCTATACTCAAAGCTTGAACTAACTGTTCCATAATAATATCAGAACTACCAGTAAGAATAATATCATCCACATACAATAGCAGAACCATCATATCAGAAGAAGAAGTATAAATGAACATGGAATAATCATACACTGATCTGACAAAACCAAAGTCAATCAAAAAATTGTTAAACCTTTCAAATCAAGTTTTGGGTGCCTGTTTGAGCCCATGTAAACTCTTCTTTAAGTGACATACATGATCTGAAAAGTTAGGATTGACAAAACCTTGTGGCTTAGTCATGTAAACATCTTCAGTTAAATTTCCATGCAAGAATGCATTTGACACATCAAATTGCTTTATGTTCCAATTGTTGGAAACAACTAAGACCAATACAACTCTTACTGTAGTGGATTTAACTACATGACTAAAGGTTTCACTAAAATCAACTCCATCTTGTTGATTATAACTAAAGCCACTAGTCTTGGATTAAACATATCCATGACACCATTTGCTTTTAACTTCACTTTATACACCCATTTACAACCCAAAATGTTCATATATGGTTCAGGTTCCACTAGTTCCCAAGTATCATTAACCTTTAATGCTTGATGTTCTTCTTTCATAGAAGCCTGCCACTTTGTATTTTTTATTGCACTTTTAAAAGTCTTTGGTTCAGGTGGAATAGTTAACAAGGAAGAAAAGGCAAATGGAATAGGATGCTTAACAATACAATGCATAACATGATCTTGAAAAACTCTGGGTTTAAAAATACCCCTCATGGATCTTGTAATAACAGTACTAGAAGGTGCGGACGTACTAGAATGAGAAGGTAATTCAGTAATAATAGGATATGAAGGTAAATCAGAAATGACAGAAGAATCATTTGAAGATGAAGAAACAGAAGTAGTATGAGAGTAATAAAAATCTTGTACTGAAAAGACCACATTTCTTGAAATATGAAGTTTCTCAACACAAGATCATAACATTTGTACCCTTTATGCAAAGGACTATATCTTATAAAAATGTATTCTACAGACTTTGGAGAAAATTTATCTGGTCTAGAATCACCCAAAAAGGATAACAAACAGTACCAAATACTTTGAGAAAACAATAATCAGGTAAAGTATTATGAAGAACCTCAAAAGGTGATTTATTGTTAAGAATTGAAGTTGGAGTTCTGTTTATAAGATAAGTATCAGTTGAGAAAGCATCATACCAAAAATGTTTTTGACAAGAAGCATTGAACAATAAAGTATTTCCCATTTCTGTAATATGCCTATGTTTTCTCTCAGTAAGGCCATTTTGATGCAGAGTTTTGGGACAAGAGATTCTGAGAATAATACCATTTGTAGAAAGATAAGCCCCTAAAGAACCCTTAACAAGCTCACTAGCACCATCTGTTTGAAAATTTTGTATTTTGGTAGAAAATAAAGTTTCAGTTAAGTTCTTGAAATGAACAAAACACTTTAAAACATCATTTTACAGTTCCATTGGATAAATCCAATGAAACCTACGAAAATCATCTATGAACAAGATATAATATTTGTATCCTTGCAAAGAAGAAACAAGAGATGGCCCCCATTCATCACAGTGAACTAAAGACAATAGAGTAAGCACATGAGAATGAGATAATTGAAAAGGTAATATTTTACTCATAGCTATTTAACAAGGATAACACAAGGAATTAGAGGATTTTGAAGGTTGAACAACAATGAGTTTAGAAGAATGAAATTGATTTGTAATTTTATTAGAAGGATGACCCATTCTACTATTCCAAATTTCAGGAGAAGCATGTAAAGCAGATAAAGCATGATGATATTCATGGAAGAGATTGGATAAAGATTGTTAACTATTCTACCCTTTGCCAATAGTGCATCAGTGACTAAATCCCTAATTTCATATCCTGAAGGATGTAGTTTAAAATAACAATTATTATCAGAAGTAAATTGACCCACTGACAACAAATTATGTTTCATTTCAGGTACATGAAGAATATTTTGTAGTTGAAAACTGGCATGAGGAGTATGTATATTTGAATTTCCAATTAGAGATATTGGTAAGGACTTACAATTACCAATTCTGACTGCATCTTTGCCTTTGTAGTTGGAGGGATTTTTTAGTAATGAAGGATCTCCTATCATGTGAGCTAAAGCACCAGAATCTGACAACCACAATGTTGGGCTGCAGGGATCATCATTAATATGAACTGAATTTGTGTGTTGGCTTGTAAAAGCTTTTGGAGCAGAAGAAGTATTTGAATTTCCATTTGTTGTTTGATGAGACTCAAAATACTAACAAAACCGCAATTAGATGGAGGATAGTACCTAAAATGATATTTACTGGCATAATGTCCTTTCGTCTGGCATATTTGACAATCAACTTGTGACAAATCAGGCCTTCTAGATTCACCAGTAGAACTGTTTCTTGTATCATTACTAGGTCTAAACCCGTGCCGTAACGGCACATGCAAGGATATGTGTTTCAAATGTATCCATCGATTTATACATGTCGTAATTGTCTGAGAAGAATCAAACCGATCGACCCAGGTCCAAATATTTTGAGGAGTTGGTTAATAAACATGTCCTTATCCTCGAATCTTTTAATATTGTGTATGTAAGTCATGCAACCCTTTGGGACAAACATATTTAATTGTTAGAGCAAATCCTATGGGCAGTATAACATTACTCCGTTCATTACTTCAAAAAAATATCATCAAAGGTCATTCACCAAAGTTGTAACAAAACTAAAAAGACATAAAATTACTTTAAAATCAATTAGATTAATCTTGCATAATCTGTTAGCATTAGAATTTAAATTTTCTCTTTGATATAAATTGTTGGGTTCCCAATTTACATATATTTGTGTTTATTCATTTTCCTAAAATTTATAATCTCCCTCCTTTTAATGAGAGAAACAAATCTTAAAGCTTCAAACCCTATAACCGTCAGATTTCCCAGATTTAAAATTCATCTGTCAGATCTGAAGAGATTTTAGAAATTATTTCGGTCTGAACTATTAACGACATCCATCATATATCAACCGCATTTATAATTCATTTGTTAGATTACAAAGGGATTTCGCTTAGATGTGCCTATTATTTATGGGTTTAATTGAAATAATATATAAATATAAAGACCTTAAATTAAAAACCGCACTATTTACTTCATCACCTTTTCTTTCCAATGTACTCCTCACTTTTTTGTCTGAAATTCGACGACGTGCATAGCACGTACACTCTACTTGTAATATTTAATTCTTGATCCATTTCTTTTCTTGTCTCTTTACCTATTATCATGAACTATTTCTCAAGCATGCATAATTACACGAAGTTGGGGAGAAATGACAGAAACATAAATCATGACAACAAAAAAAACGGAATAAAGAGAAATGTGAGAAACTGAATCGATTACAATAAATTCACACGTAGCCTTGCATAATCCCATGAAGTAGGGGAGAAATAATGACAGAAACAGAAACCATGACAAAAAAAGGGTAAAAAAAGAGAGATGTGAGAAACTGAACCGATTACAATTAATTCGCGTGTTGCCTTGTGTTTAATCATTTTTTTGATAGGTTTCATTTTTCTTCCTCCCCCTACCGGGCAAATCTTAAAATCACAACATCTTCTTTTTTGGAAAAATCTGGCCTTTAAAAATTGTTTTAATTTTTTTTTTAAAGTAATTTGAAAACTAAAATTAAAACAAAACAAAACAAAGAAAAATTAACCAAGGGTGACTAAATAATTTACCTATCTTAGGAAACCTTTTCTCACCCTACTACCACTACTTCTTCAACCATCACATTATCGTCACCACTCCACCAGTCTCACCAATACCCACCACAATTATCCCCACCGCCGATCCACCACCCACCATCACAACCACCATTAGTGCTTAATTTACCTATCTTAGGACCACTTTTCTCACCCTACTACCACTACTTCTTCCACTACCACATTATCTTCACCACTCCACCAGTCTCACCAATACCCACCACCATTATCCCCACCATTTCCCACCATCACAACCACCATTAATGCTTACTGATATGGTTAATATCAAATAAATTTATTATGTATCAACAAAAATATATTCATTTGATTAATTAAAGAAACATTTATTATGAAATATCAATTGAACATTTATTATTAAATTTTAATTAAACATGATCATTTATAGCGGTAGATTTATGTTCTGCAAGTATAAATTTGATAGTTCTTTATCTAGCATAACTTGTCCAAACTTTGTTTTGTATTCTGAAAATGTAATCAATTTTATTTTAATACTAAAAACCATGATTTATTAGATCGGGTACTATAAATAGCTGGGATCCCATTTGGGCCATCCATCGGTCATGATCATATTATATTATATGATTTAGTATCCTCCTCAAAATATTTGTGTTTTGTCCTTACCAGTTGTGCTAAAAACAGCCAATTACATCTAGCACAATAAAATGTTGCCCATTTTGTAAAGACACAAAACTATTATTGTTCACTACTGTTCACTAACATCCACCACCGTACGTAAAAATAAGCCACACCCACTATTTTTTCCACCAATGGTTACCACCTCCACCACTCACAAATACCCGCCACTGTTTCCACCACCCACTGCTTCTTTCACAACCAATTTTTAACCGGGATCACTGTAATACAATGGTAAAGTCATTGGGTGATGATACCAGTTACCTGAGTTCGAAACTCGCCAGTACCAAATTCTTTACAGATCAATATATATATGGTTTTTAAAAACTTATTTATTAATAAAAATATGTATTTATTAGATTCATTAAATGAACACTTATCATGAAAAATTAATTAATCAGTCATGAGCAATTAATATGACACTAATTAATAAAGTATTTATAATGGTTAGTTAAAAAAACCACTGCCGTAGATTTATCCCTCCTAAACAAATCTCGTCCGCTCTTTATCTAGCCTAACTTAGCCAAGCTTTGTTTTGTATTCAAGATTACTTTGTGGACTATAAGAAGTACTTCCAATATGATAATTTGATCCAATATTCCTAGTACCATTGTCTCTACCATAAGAGAAATTAGACTCATTCTTCTTATTATTTCCATTTGCATTATTTGTACCATTTCCAGAGTAAGAATTGTCATTCCTTGCATAAAGACCAGAAATATGATGAATATCAAAATTAGATGTAGTATCACGTTCTTGATCAAATAACCACTGTTTATGGGTGAGCAATCTTCTTCAATTCGCCAAAAGTATATGGAGTATCTCTATTTGAACTGAGATGACAAAATTGTCATATTCTCTTCCTAAACCATTTAGAACATGCATTACCAGATCTGAGTCACTAACTTTCTCTCCTATGGAAGCTAAAGAATCTGCAATGGTGACTAGTATAGTCAAATTTCCTTTTCTAATACCAAATAACTGTGCCCTTAACATATTCTTTCTTGCTCTATACTGAGTCTTGAAACAAGATTCTAGAAATTACCAAATTTCTCTTGCTATTTTTAGACCTAGAATATCCCCAGATATAGTAGAAGTAAAAGTAGCTTTTAAACAACTAACCACAAATCTATCCATCTTTCTCCGATAAATCCATTTTGGATTAACACTAAGAACTCCATTAATCATAACTTTTTCTTCTGGTTCTAGAGTTTCTCCAGTAACATGACCATATAAATCAGTTGTAATCAAGATCGACTCAAATTGATCACGCCATATAATGAAATTTGTATTATTTAACTTCAATGAAACAAAACTAGCAATGTTTGTGAAGGGGAGAGTGAAATTGGTTACATTACCAGAATTAGATGTTGGTGCAGCGAAAGACATTGTTGTGTTGTCGTTATTAATAATATGATTAATATGTTTGCTTCTTCGAACCATAAAATTGCATACCCAAGAATGAAAACACCAGAATCAAGACACATACGATCTTGATTAAAAATTTGATTAAATAAAAGTGGTTGCTGATGTGAAAAACAAGTGAATCTAAACCTAGATCTAGATCTAAGAAATCAGCTGTAAAAGTTATTATAAAAGATATTGAGATGTTACTGAAAAGGTAGATTGAAAATTTTGATTTAGGGTTTGGATCTTTGCCTAACTGATACCATGAGAAATATCAGACAAATCAAGATTATTGAGAAAAGTTTCTGTTATTGATTGTGAAAAATTACAGGGTAAAATACTGTTAAGACAGTATATAAACACCCAATTATTACAGATAAAGATGGACCAATGAATACACACATTGATTGTCCAATCATTACATACCTTGACTAGACTTGTCAATTCAAACTGACTTGACCAACTTGACTTGACAAATACATTCTTAACAACAACAACATCAAATAACTCAAAAATGGTATGTAAATATAAATCAAAGTAAGATGAAACTAGAAAATGAATGAAATTAAACTACAAAAGGAATGGGCAGTCGCCATGGAAATCACCTTTTTCTTTTCCATCCATAGTTTAGGTCACAAAAAGAGAATTAATAAGAGAGAAATAAAAAGGTCTAAGAGAATGGGAGGTGGAACTATCATGGGGCTGAATACGGATACCTTATTCTAGCTTTTAATGTTTTATGCAAAATTGAGTCGGGTACCCAAGAACTGCGGGTTCAATATGAGGACCTAGAACAAATCTTTATTCATTGGACCCGAAATTAATCGGTTCTTTATCGGGTCTACTCGTCGGGTATCAAATCAACTAACGGGTCCAATATGAAGACCCAGAACCAGACCCGATTCAATCGGTTCCGGTTCGATTTCGGGTATTTGGGTACCCATTGACATCCCTACTTCTAATAGTATGTTCTCCATAAGTACCGCATATAGAGTTGTAGATACTGCTAGTAATGGTGGTAACAACAGCACTGCAACTAATAATTTCTCGTGGACTAAGTTTTGGAAAACAAAATCTACTGCATAAGATTTTTCACTTCTTATGGAAGTGTGTACAAGGGTGTTTACCAGTCAGGGATAGATTAGCTAGACACGTGGCGGATATTAGTTCCATTTTTCCTCTATGTGATAAGGTTGTGGAGTCGATCCAACATTTGTTAATAGATTGTGGTATAGCTAAGGAAATATGGTATTCTGTTAACATTCAGCTTGCATGTATAATTGATGGTGTTTCCATTAACGATTGGATTATTGGATATCTAGTTGGTTCTATGCAGGTGGTAATAATGATGGGCACCATCATGAAATGATTAGCATGGCAATCTTTACACTCTGGCACCTTTGGAAGCTGAGATGTGCAGTAGCCTTCGATAATGCACAAGTGAATATATCTAATACAGTGAGCCAGAACTGTAACAGGGCTGAGTGGATAACAAGTAGCGATTATCAATTAGTTGATAGGAACACATGCATTATATCTAGAGTTCAAGTGGTTAGGAAGAAACCACCAATATCATTCATAAACATTAAATTTGATGCATCATTTGTAAAAGAAACTAAATGTATAAGTGTTGGTTTAATAGTTGTTGACGATACATGCGATTGGAAAGTAGCAGGTTGCGTTTCAGGGGTAGCACAAGATGCTGAAAAAGCAGCAGCATTGGAAGGGATAAAGTGGGCAGTGGAGCATCAAGTCCTCAATCTACAGCTTGAAGGAGACTGTGTCAATGGTGTGAATGGGATAAATGGAAAGAATGGAGCAATAAAATGGACAAAAAATAGTATTATTTTAAATTGTTTAGAATTTCTTAAATGTTTGAATAAGTGGGAATGTGTTCATGTTCCAAGTGGAACTAATGAGGTTGCGCACCTTCTGGCAAAAGATGCAAATCTTGGTGAAAGTTATGTGCTCTAGTATGAGGAGTTACCTTTATGGCTATCCTCAATAATTTCAGGAAAGCTTGATGTATCACAGTGATGTTCAATATAATTTTCCTTTCCTATATTATAAAAAAAGAGTCCACTATTTTTTTTTGATCCGTAAATAAGATTTTTGTTATAGGGAAAGTTGATTTGTTTAAGGGGAAAACTGAAAATATTTGACTACGATATATTCCTTTGTACTTTGGGTCATTAAAGGGGAGGAGTAAAAAAAATGCCTTTCCCCTTAACAAAACATGGAAGTTTACCGTTTTATCCTTAATTTAACCTAACCTTATATTTCATCGGTCTTAACCTAGTCGTAAACCATTTTTATGATTAAACACTATTTTTCTTCCCTGGTAAAGTTGTCACAAAAACTAATCTATCTATGAACACTATTTCTTATAATCAAGCAATAGGAAATATTTTGCAGTTGTATGATTGATGCCACTTGATTTTCCGAGTAATTCATGTTTTTTGAAAAGCAAAAAAATTCGATGGTCAGAAAATGATGCGGCTTCACCATCCTAAGTACTCCTTCCTAAAAAAAAAAGGCGTTATGTTAAAGGATGTCATGGATTCATAACAAAATTTTGTTTATTTTCATTATCACACAGACGACTAAATGATTCAATAGTTGGATAAAGAATGGCTCAAACCTTAGACCAAGTATTCTTAATTTGTGGAAACTTACAAATTCTCCGTGATATGCATGGCCAGATGTGTGAACGGCCTCATTCTTTCCCATCACAATTGTTGAACCCATCTCTGGGATTCAGTAACCCTTGAGACATGATGAATGAGTACATAAGACATTGGCAAAACAAAAGAAAACGGAGAAGATAAACTTGAACTTCTACGGGTTGCAGACTTTAGGTTGATTCGGATTTTAGAGTGCACTAAGAAAGAGCTAGAACATAAGATGATTCGTTGGTAATATAAAATAAAATTCAACCCATCAAAGAACATGAGAAGAATTGAAGGAACAAGATCCGTAAGAATACTTGTATCTTTTTTCTCTTTGGGTGAAAAAATCTTTTCTCGGCTGTTACAGTGATCACGGTTAGTGGGGTTTGGTCATGGGTAAAATTTGGTAATATAAATAATTTGCAAAACTCAAATTCAGTTATTATTTCCCCTTATACATATCTAATAATAATAGATTTCCCCTTAAAATGCTTTCCCCCTAAACTAAACAGCTTTCCCTATAACAAAAATCGTAAATAAGGGTGTTTCAGGAAGGAATACAAAATTCACTCAAAAAAAAAAAAAACGAAAACTGCAGCAATAGGTATTTTGGATTATATTTGAGGGCTGTTTTTAGGCATACCAAAAAATTATCGGGCATACATTTTGTCTAGGTTCGGCTCACAAGTTGTGAGCCGAACCTAGCAAACCTAGGCAAAAAAAAAAGTTGTGCACCGAACCTTAAGTATGACCGGTAATTTTTTGGTATGACCAAAAACATGTATCTTATATTTTGGATTTTATCTGCCTACATATGAGTTTGTATCCGAGCCCAATAGGTATTGTGCTGCCAATAGCTGTTGGAGTTTGAATGTATTCAAATTGTTACGTGTAGTGTTTTTGGTAAGTTCAATCCGAGTATTTTGAAAATAAAAAACGTATTTTAAAAATAAAAAACGTATTTTGATTAAGGTTTTTAGTCGTGGGATTGGATCCAAAAAATTAGGGAATTTATGTTAGTCGTGGGTTAGTGTTGGTGAAAATATCTTCCATATTTTTGTTTCCGTTTATCTTCTCTTCTAAAACCTACGATAGTCCAGAGAATTTTTTATTTTCTTCCCATTAGAGAAAAGAGGTAGCCGAGGGCTGTTGTTATAGTTCTGGCCTAATAGTGCGACTTGTCATTTAGAGGTAAATTTCTAGTACACTGCTTTCTTCTTCGTTCTAAACTTGATTTTATTTAGTACTGCTAAATGCTAATTAATTTGTCTCAAAAACAAAAACCCTAACACTTAGATATACAACAGTAGAATACCCAGTTTTTACTACTGTTTTTTGTTTCTTCCATCATTGTGAGTTTAGTGATTGAATGATATTTTCCTGTGTACAGTACTGTTTTTATCATGGGTTTGAAAAATAAGAAGCTGCAGAAGGGGTAAAAACACAGTTTGGCTGGAGCAGTAGCAGCAGCAGGAGGAGAAGATATGATCACAAACTTACCTGACTGTATTATGCATCATATACTTTCTTACCTTGAAATCAAGTATATTTTTCGCACTAGAGCATTATCTAAAAGATGGGATTGCATTTTCAAGTCTATCCATGCCCTTAATTTTCTAGGCTTAGAAAACATGAAACCTAAATTGTTTATGGATACCGTGGCTAGGATATTGGATCTTCATGATATGTCGAATATACAAACATTCCGTATAGTTTATTGTGGCTACTTGAAACCATCTAAAATTAACTCATGGATCTCTGCTGCAATAGAGCATAATGTTGAAAAGCTCCATCTTATATGGGCATATGAAGCAACAGAACCCATTTGCCTACCCTCGTCTCTGTTCACTTCTGAATCATTAACTAATTTGAGGTTAGATATATATTACGGTATGTACCTTCCTGAATCTCTGTCTTGTCCAAGACTCAAGCGCATTGAACTCCATGGAGCCATATTTACTGACGATTACAACAATGAGAAACTCTTTTCCGATAGCCCTGTCTTGGAAGAGTTGATACTAGAAAACTGTGACTGGTCTGGTATAGATAATTTATTTATCTCAGCACCTGCACTGAAAATCTTGAAAGTTGTGGGTTTTGATGCTGGCTATAGATGGGATAGCTCCCACTGTTTACACGGTTGTCGTCTAAAAATTAATGCACCGAATCTAGTATCTCTCACCTACAAATGTGATCTTCCGAAGGAACCTGCCACACCTAGCTTTCAAGCACTAGTTGATGCAGATCTTGACTTCAACTTTGACAAACATGTTGGTGGTACAGAAGGGAGGCTATATATGTTACGTCTTGGTGCTTCTGCAAGCAGGTTTCTTCAAGTGCTTTCACATGTTAAGCGTCTATCAATTTCTGAACGAGTCCTACAGGTATTGTTTCTTGCTGTTGCCTCTATGGTAGCTTTGGTTATGTTCTATATAATTGATCTGATTTCTTTGAAACTAATACAAATATTTTCTACTGCCGTGTTGTGATGAATAGGTTTTGTCCTGTGTAAAAGATCTCAAAAAACATTTGCCTACGTTTCATCATTTGAAACAGCTGAAAGTGGAACGTGAAGCAAGTACTGATAAAGCACTAATTGCTTTGATCCAATCAGCACCCAATCTGGAGTCCCTTGAATTTAACGAAGCAAGTACACACAACTTTTGATTTTCAGCAAACCTGTCACTGGATATTAAGATAACATGTTTTGGTTCACATTTGTTTTGCCAACTATGTCGTCGTAGTAATAGTTCTTTTGATGCTTGTATTACTTTTTCGATTTCAGTACATTTCCATGTATACGCGCTATGGCTTACTAAATGGCGATGAAGACGAATGTCAGAACCACTGCAATGATGATGATGGTTTGGATCTTGATATGGTGACTATCGGACTTCTGCACCTCAAGTCAGTCTGCTTCAAGGTCTTTTCAGGTCAACCAAGAGAGATGAGTTGGGTGAAACTAATTTTGAAAAATGCAGAAGTTTTGAAAACAATGACTGTTTTTCATCATTCTCCTTGTTCTCACTATCCAAATGTGAAAAGCGAAGAAGAGTTTAAGGCAGAGGTACCGAGCCTTTTTACTGCCTCAGAAAGCTGTGTGTGGCAGATCTCTTCCGTGAGATGTCCTCATTAAAATGTTACTCAGATGCTTTTCTGTTTCGTGTTCAGAGATTTTTTCTTTAGAAGTTATAGTGCAACATTTGAGGTTTTTGATAGTTTTTAGTATCATTACTAATCCTTTTAATCAGCAACCCCTTCATCCCTTTTTTTCAGTTACTGTACTATTTGTTTTTTTCCTCTCCTTTTCTGTTTAGTTATCTTTTGCTTCCGGGAAATAAACACAACATAAACTGAAATCAAGCAATTTCATTGTAAATCCGAAAACTTCATTTCTATGAAGTTTGAGCTTCCAAGGCCTGAGCGACATACGAATCCCTTTTCAGTTTCTAGAACTAGTTCATTATATGTTTGTTTTTTGGTTTGGATGGCCTTTCATAAGGATCACACTCTGTAATCTGTCAACGAGCATCTGAAAACAAGACGGCATTTTAAGAATCCGGAAGATTGCCAAGACAAGAGTCAGCAAATAATGCTGATTTTCTTTTGAAGATATCGGGTAATGGGGAAATTATGTAATTTCTAGCTCTTATGTCCTCGGCCCTGTATGTTTGTATGTTTTCACACTTGTCAGTGTTAATTTCTGGTGTAGGCAAGGCGGAGGGAGGCATGGCCCCGCCCCGTTGATTAACAGAAATTCAAAAAGAGAATTAATGCGAGATCTTTCCAAGAGGTCACAAAATTGGTAAGCGGAAATAACCATGTTTTAGCCTTAAGGACCGTACAACTGCAGCAGGCAACATAAAAACCTGGAACTATCAACTAGCTAAAACCTGGAACTATCAACTAGCTAAAACCGTATCTTAGCCTTTTTAACCATGCATGAAAACAACTGAACCAAAACTTGAGCAGTCATTCCCAAATTCGAACTGGGACAATTATGGTCATTCCCTTGACGACTGCCATCAATTTTTACGACTCTTCTTTCTAGATTTTGATCTACTGCTATCAGGCGCCAGATTTATCTTTGGTGGACAAGAAAAGCAAAAGGAAGTA
Source organism: Papaver bracteatum (assembly GCA_023529315.1). Taxonomy (NCBI): domain Eukaryota; kingdom Viridiplantae; phylum Streptophyta; class Magnoliopsida; order Ranunculales; family Papaveraceae; genus Papaver; species Papaver bracteatum. The sequence continues at coordinate 1,337,030 of JAJJWX010000811.1, read as the reverse complement.
GCAACAGCCTGTAGGTCAGGAGGAGATCCCACAAAGAACAAATTTCAGAATCAATATAAAAACTAATAGGAAGCACACAACAGATGAAGCTTTGAGCATTCCTACATAGTAAATACTAGATACTGTACCTGCAGGTCGAGTTTGTGAACGTCGAAGATTTCCTTCATAGAATGTGAATTATAGGCCAATATATACGATCTGTATGCTTCTTTTGCTGACATGTTCAGATAATAGTTTTTGGCCACCACTCCCTCCTGCATAGTGACAATTCAATTCATTGACAATTCTTTACCTACACTATTAAACAAAGGCAGACTGACAAGTTTTAGTTCCCATCAAGAGAACATACCAATTGAGATTGCACTTTTGTTAGCTTCTTTTCGTCAAATGCGTACTCTTTCAGTGGTACTTTTGCTGCCTGCAGATTAGAAGAAAACCCGTAAGAACCCGGGACTGATCCTAATGAAAGCTTTAGCAGGTAAATGTAAGACAGTACTTTGGCTCAGCAAGAATCGAGAAAGACCTTTAGAAATTGTAAAACTTGCAACTCTTCTGGTATTAAAAAGAGAAGCGCATTCCCATTTGCATTTTCACCACGAGCTGTTCGACCAACCCTGTGGATGAACTCCTGAAGTAGTAGTAACACCATACACAAAGAATCCATCAGAATGAGTAATTTATAGAAGACAAAAAAGGGTGGAAAGAGATGGGTGCAGAAAGAAGTGGGCACCTTGGGCTCATCTGGAGGATCATACTGCATGATCCAGTCCTACAAGTGTGATAAACATACAACCCATAGAAGTGAGAAATTTTAATAGTAAGAATTTTCAATAGGTTGTCAAAGACAAACACATTAAAAAAATTGGCATTTATAGTTTGATCTAGACCATGATTAGTCCAAGTTAATCAAACATTTTCTTAAGCTATAACCGGATTATTCATATTCGGATTAAGGTGTGATTAAGATTCTATCATGTACTTGAGTCTTTTTTGGTTATTGCTACATTAAGCTTAAAGTAGCATAATATGGCTTCATACAGTATGATGTGTCTCTCCAACTCATGATGGACAGGTTGGAGAAGCACATGGCTAGCATGATATGGACTGTAGCCTAGGATGTAGATGTAGAAGTCCTAGACCGGTTTTTGGTAGCACTACTATTTCATTGTTGAAGTATTGTTATTTTACGCAACTCTCTCTAAAGATATTATCTCTTTTGGTATGCAACTAATATGTCGATTAAGTTGTAGGACGTGTTAATTCTAAGTCCTAAAACATTTTCAGCATTATTTTAAACTGTAATCATGTTTTAAGTCATAAACGAATCATATCAAGGAATGGAATTTCTAATCAAAGATTGTAACATACCACAGCAGGAATATCAAGCCCACGAGCAGCAACATCTGTACATAATAAAATGCCTTTCTCTGCCTCGCAGAAATCAGAAAAGGTTGATGTACGTTTCTGCTGGTTTTGTTTTCCATGGATATCAAAGCAGTCCACATGAAGGTGCCTCAGAAGCTCCAAGTGATATTTTACAGAACAGCATGAAGAGAAGAAAACCATAACTTTCTTTGACAGATTTCTTTTCAAGAAGGAATACAACAGAATGAATCTCCTAGCACTTGGCACAATGCAGTAACCTAGCTGCAAACCTTCTACTGTGGACTGCATTCACAAAGCAAACTTGTCAACTTTGTTCGCAGGAAAGGTTGGCAAGCAAGCACAAACCTTTAATATATAAATTTACCTCGGACCTGCCATCATCCACATTAATATACACCGGAATGGTCTGAAATAACAATTGTGCAATATCTTCGACCTTTGTAGTCTGGGTGGCAGAAAACAGAACTGTGTTTCTCACCTGAACATTAGAAATTTATGCAATTAACTTAAATTGCAGACTTGCAATTATCATATTGATTAAAACATATAAAGAATTTTCAGCTTTAGTTAGCAAGTAGTACAGAAATAAACGATATGCTCTCATACTTTACATAGATTCCAATCATCATACCAAAATAGTGATCTTTTCGCCATTTTTAATCTTTTTAATCTTTTCCTTCGGAAGAAGCTTTATAATCTGCTTCATTTGCTCCTCAAAGTTCTCTTCCAGTATTCGATCAGCTTCATCAACTACGAGGCACTGCACATCGATGAAAATTGTAACTTACAGGTTCAAAAAACGTAGTTGTACTAGCAAGAATTATAGAGCAAAATATTCCATCATTTACAAAAATCTCAACAGAAAAATACTCCCTCCGTTCTTAATAATAGGCTGGTTTCATGTGTAATTTGTACATGAAACCAGCCTATTATTTAAGAACGGAGGGAGTACTATTTAACGCTTCAGAGGTTAACACCCAATTTGGGAGTTTGAAGAGGTGTTCGATGGGGTGGTAGTTAGCAATTTTATTAATATGTATCTTGAAGTAAAAGTAAAAAGACAACCACGCATAGACAAAGACTAATACCAAGCACATGTATGAAGTGTTGTGGATTGGTAGCATAAGCTCAATTCAGAAAAGAAAAAGAGAGAGAGAGAGAGAGAGAAGAGAAATATATAGTTTACCTTCAAATTTTTATAAATAAATCCCTTGGTATTTTGAAGATGATCAAGAAGTCTGCCAGGGGTAGCAATTAACAGATTTACTCCTTTCACAAGGCGCTCTGCTTCTCCTCTTCGAGCTGCACCATCCATAACCAACCCAAGAGTCTGAGTGTGGTACTTGAGAAGGTCCTTAGCCGCAGCATGTGTCTGGTCCATTTAAAATGAAGGATCAGACATTCAGAGCAAGAAGGAGAAATGTTGTTTACAGAAGGTTACTACGACTACAGTTTAGCCCTAAACATGAATATGTGAGCCATATGATTGACTTCACGAATCGAAAACAAGTGTGCAACATGTTTTACACCCAGGCATTACAATTTCACTAATCTATAGTCATATAATATACATTTGAATAGATAAATTGAGCAGTATTATCACAACCATATTGTACAAAGCTGAAAATATGTGGATGGACATGAGTAGAGCAGGACAAGTGTACCTGCATAGCAAGTTCTCTGGTCGGGCAAATGACAACCACCCCAGTTCCATTATGTGGACTGAATTTTTTTTTATACAACAATTCAACGGCTGGTATCAATAAAGCTAGGGTCTTCCCAGAACCCGTCCCTGCAATTCCAAGAACATTCTTTTGTTTCAGAAGGTGTGGAATAGCTCTAGCTTGAACCTGCAAATTTTATCAAGATACATTAGTTCCTCCTCCATAGAGGTTTACATTCATTAACAACAAATAATGTCCTTGCATTGCATATCTCATATACATATTAGTCCCAAATGTATCCCATAAAACAGTTTACATAACATCAAAAAATGCTATACGCATCCATTAGAATTTCTGACTAACAAATTCAACCAAGCCTACATAAAAACGAATAGTTCCAATGCTTAACAAACACTTCTTTGATGAACTAAATTCCAACAAACTCCTTCCCAAAATTGAGAGTTACGCTAAATTGCATATTAAGTAACATAACTTTAGAACACATATACATAATCACTAAGGGAAACTAGGGTTTCTGGACATATAGAGTAAATCCAAATAGGGAAATTAAGTTTACTATTCATCAAAAACAAACATGGTGTTTCTCGAATTCTAATCAAAAGTTTACCCGAGTCATATTTTCAAAACCAATATCTCTAATAGCCTTCATGGTAGGTTGAGAAAGGCCTAAATTAGAGAAAACAACATCCGCCTCTTCCTCTCCTTCTTCCTCTTCCTCTTCATCTCCATCCTCGTCTTCTTCGTCGTCTCCATCTGTATCCTCTTCTTCTTCGTCTGTATCCTCTTCTTCTTGTTCTTCAATTCTACCAATAAGATCTTCTTCTTCTTCCTCCTCCACCTCACTTTCTGAGACTGGTATTTCTACTTGTTTCTTACTTTCCTTCTTCTTCCTATCTCTCTTCCTCTTCTGATTCATTATAACCCCTTCATTTTCATGGTTTATCTCTTCGTCTGAACTATCCATGGAGATAACCTTTTGGTAACGGCTAGGGCTAGCAGAGAGATCAGGAAGGGAAGAGAACTTGAGAGAGGAGAGAGAGTTTAAGGAGTGAGGGTTTTTCTAAGGTTTTCATTTAAGTCCTAATTTTACCCCGCCGCGGTATTTGGGTAGAAAATATTTCATGTTGTATTAAACCCTGCCCAAGATTTGCGCCGTATTTCCATCCTAAAGCCGCATATGTAGGCAGTTCTAGGATTTTTTTATCAAAAGTTGGGTGCCTTTTTTTTTACTGCAGATGTTCACAGGGCCAACAAAAGCTATATACAGGGCCGAAATTCAATTGACTTTTGTCTATGTTCATGGACCAAAAAGCATAAAGGTAAAAAAGCAAAAAAGAGGGTTTGACCTATTTTTCACTACTAATCACTGGTTATGGTTTTCCGTGGAAGTTTTTAGGGTTACCATTAATGGAGGTTTTGGAGATTGAAGAAAAATATTTGATTGTATAGTACTAGTGAAAGTAAAACTTAAAGATCTGAATAACTGATGAATGATTAACTAAAAAGGATCATAAGATTGATGAATCATTCCAATCATTAAATTATTGTTAATGGTAGAAGGGAGTTTATGTGAGAGAATCATTCCAATCATCTGGTTAAGAAAATCAAAACTATCATGGGAAAGAAAAAGTTTCTGATCGTAAAGCCCATGGTGATACTAAACGATGTTTGCTATTCACAGAACTTACTAGCATTATGTAATTAATACCACCACCAATACCACACCAATGACAACACACATCATCTTGATTCATCAGTTTAATGGTTCAATACTGGTTATTTTCTTGTTCCATTAGATTAGATAGTCATAAGATAATCATAAAACATGTCTGCTCCGGTTGATTCTTATCTTATACTTGAGAGCCGTTTGAATCTGATTCTGAGATCAGAGAGCTCGTGATAAATGCAATAATACCCACTTATCAATAGAGGGTAATTTAGTCTTCTTCTCGAGAGTGTGTATAACAAAAAAAAATAGAAAAAGTGGATTACTTTTTGGCCCTGTGGAGATTTCGACGTGTGAATAACATCACGGCCCTATTAATAGCTAGGGTCTTTTTTTTAGTGGGAATGTTATTTATGCCCCTACTATCCATGGGTCATGCACAAATACCCTTATCCATTATATTAATACCCCTCACCTTTTAGAGAGAGATTTTTTGAAATTATAATGCCAAGTTTGCCCTCACCGACATAATGATTTAGATCTAATTTTTCCGAAAACAAACGAAAGAAATCCTATTTCTACTATGTCTCCTCCTCTACCGAACACAGACACCACCACCATCTTCATCGTCATCACCGCCGTAAGACAGCCACCACCATCATCTTCATCGTAGCCACCGCCGTAGCAACACCACCTCCACTACATCACCATCTCTACTTCCACCAAAATTCCAGAACCATCTCTACTCGAACTTCTCTTTAATCAGATCTCATAAAAATAAGGTTTTCGGATTCAGAGATTTAAAGTTCGAGATTTTGGTTCAGGTAATTTTTGAATTCGATTTGCGTGTTTGAACCATTGAAACTTAGTTATGATTTAGTTATTCTTGCTCTTCTGATTTCAAACTAGATTGAGAGATCAATTTGATTTTTAGTTTTCGATTTGATAATTTCGAGTCGAGATTTAGATTTCGTATTGGTTTTGATTTGAAGATTCAGATTCAGTCAATTTTATTATTAAATTCATAGGGTCAATAACAGTGGTGGTGTATTGGTGGTGGATGGCGGTGTTGGTGTTGTTACAGCAGTAGTGGTGGAAGTTTCAACAATGATGTTTTGGTGAATGTTATTATTTGTGATTTCTGTGTGTTTGATAGAGATGGAATCATAGAGGAATCAATGAAGAGAATCAAGGGAGAAGGAATTTGTTGTTGTGAATTGAAGTTGGTGTCGTTTGAATTAGGTTTGTGAATCCCTGAACAACGAAGAAAGGAAGGTAAACGATGAGGGATGATATAACGTAGGACGATGCTTGATAGGCGTTATGAGAAGTCTCTCTGATGAATATAAACCTTTCTTGGATGAAGGTAGGAACATCATCGTTGGAGGAGAAAAACACAAGGCAAACACTGAAGATATAGAAATTAAGAAATTTGTTTATGGTTTTGAAGTTAGATTCACTGAGTTTCTTGAACATAGTAGACAGAACAAGAGCCATAACTGTCAAAACGATTTCACGGGAAAGAAAGAGTTCTGGGGTACGTATGACGTTTAGTGCAGTTCTCCATGAAAGCACTGCAACTTCACGGAGCCAAGGATTGGCGTATTCAGGGCCATTGTCTACTACTGGTTCAACAAATCCATCCAACCGAAACTCTTCATAAGAAGGTGCAAAGAAGGCGTCTGGGGATGGGTTTACAACTGAAGGAGTGTTGATGTGAGATGGGATTCCGTGATGAGATGTTGGCATTTCAACTGAAAATATTGGTCTTGAGAGTGGAGTTTTTCCAGGAGTGGGACTGGGAGTTCTTGCTGGAGTCCAAGATGGTAGATGTCGAGGAGTACCTTTGACACCATGATACACCCAGACAGGGAAATCTCTATAAAACTGAGAAGCTAGCATTGGATTATAAATTCCACTTGGATTATAAACTCCACTATTACCGTGCAAAGGTGTTTTAGTCTTACGCTCAAGAGAGTTGTCAAAATCTTATTCGTCATCATCTTCGAAGTATTCTAACTGGACGGAATGCCGACCAGGTGTCTGATTTCCCCTGGAGAATGCTTGACTGCGGAGAGGGATTGTGTTTATATGAGGAGTATGGGATGGTGTTTTGACTCTAAGAATTGGAGTCGCTGCGACTTGATCAGGTTTGTTGACTTCACTTCGGTAAAAAATGAGAGGATCTAGCCCAATTGTTGATTCATGATGTTCGTAACCTGGTGCTAATATTTCGTAATTGATCATTAATTGTTATTGCATATTTATACCCTGTCAGAATCTATTGGTGATCCTTGGAGATGAGTCTGGAGAGGAAACTTAAGATCTCAGTAACCAGGTGAGCAATATTAGCTCCCCCATCCTCTCTACTGCAATAAAATTGACCATCATAGCTTCTGCATTGGTATTGTTGTGAGTAACCATCTTATGAGCGACTAAATTTTGTGTGCGTCTCTTCTTTGTAAATTATATTAGTTTGTTACTCTTCGATTTTGTATGTATACTGAATGAGAATGAAATTATAGGTAGAAGTAAAAATTGCTATTCTGGTGATATTAGTGTATTATGACAATGGACTGCCGAGCTATTCATATACATCGTTCTATGTCTATCATGAAAGAAAATTCATTTGCTTGAATAGTGTAAAGTTGAACAATAAAAACATTGAAATAACTATATTAGATGAATCTGTAGTGCAATGGTAGCACGAATGACTTCATGTCAGAAAATGTGTGTTCGAATCACGCCAGATTCACTCATTTTTGTAACACTTTGGAGACAAATTTTGCTAGTTGCTTTCATATTTGGAGACAACTTGGGCAAGTTGCTTTCATATTTGGAGACAACTTGTGCTAGTTGCCTCCATATTTGGAGACAACTTGGGCAAGTTGCTTTCATATTTGGAGACAACTTGTGCTAGTTGCCTCCATATTTGGAGACAACTTGAAGTAGTTGCTTCTGGATTTGGAGACAACTTTGTGCTAGTTGCCTTTACATTTGAAGACAACTTGAGCTAGTTGCCTCAGATTTGGAGACAACTTGAACTAGTTGCCTACATTTTGTTTTGAAACTTATTATTGTACACTATTTATTGGAGACAACTTAAGTTAGTTGCCTCCACTTTTGGAGACAACTTGAACTAGTTGCCTCCACTTTTGGAGACAACTTGAACTAGTTTCCTCCGATATAGACATTATTTATTGGAGACAACTTGAGCTAGTTGCCTCCACTTTTGGAGACAACTTGAGCTAGTTGCCTCCTATATGGACACAACTTCAGCAAGTTAACTCCACATGGTAGTGGTGGTCGTCGGTGGCGGTGGTTGGTGGTGGCGGTGTGATTGGTGGCGGTGGTGGTGGTGGTGATCGGTGGTGGTCGGTGGTGGTGGTGGTTGGTCGGTGGCGGCGGTTGCTGGTGGTGGTTGTTGACGGTGGCTGGTGGTGGTTGTCGACAGTGGCTGGTGGTGGTTGGCGACGGTGGCTGGTGGTGGTTGTCGACGGTGGTTGGTGGTGGACAGTGGCTGGTGGTGGTTGATGGTGGACAGTGGTGGTGGGCAATGGAGGTAGTGTTTGTGTTCTTTTTTTCTTTTCTTTTTTAATATTGGTTGGTGGATTTGTATATACACTATACATAAGAGGGTATTTTAGTAATGTATTAAACTTAGGGGTATTTGTAAAGCTCATAAGGGTATATTTACAAGGGGTGTCATAGTAGGGGTATATAGATAATATTCCCTTTTTTTTAAATAGCTTGTGTTTTGGCTAATGCTATCAAAAGTTAAGTGCGAGCATAACTAGGCTCAACGCTGCTGAACAGATTTAAGTATCCGACCTGCAATCCCCATAACAAGTCTACCTCGGTTTGCCTGCTCTATGAGCAGAAGGGGGTGTCTATTACCACCGTAATCGATAGGGGAACTCCAAGGGTATTCTTTTATTTTGTTGGATATAATCACACCAGCTTTAAGTAACTGGTATCTTGTCCGAGAACATTTACAAGTGAATTCCTGTTGGGAAGTAGGCGTAATCGCCTAAACTACTTAATAGCAAATGGTGGTTTATACACCACCAAATGTAATGTGAACAGCAACGACTCCCTTTAAGCATTTCAACTAACAAGTGCATACTGTGTTCAGTTATCATGAAAACAATAATGGGGTTGAAGACTGGACTAATCTCAATTGTGTCAAATTGGCTGCTGAACTTGGAAATCAGAAACTAGAGGTGGAGAGTGGTTACTATTTTGCAATTTGAATGTGCAATATAATTCAAGAGAACTAGAAGAAGTCCTACATGTTTGAAAGCCTTGTTTTCAACCATCTGTTTAGGGAAGCCAAACTGCACAGTTGACTGCTATGCGAAGGCTTGTGCTGCTGATGCTATAGGGATCTGGATTGGTTCTCCACCAGATTTAATTAGCAGTATGAGCGATAATTCTGTGGAAAGATCTTTCCCACATTCAACTTATATTCTAATGAGACACATAGTGCAGTTAATGACAACATCAGATAAAAGCTGAATAATGTTACATCCTTCCTACATCTCAGTTACTAGATAATATAACATCAGATAAAATGAAAGTTAACAGTCAATTGCATAATAGCAAATTAAGTGAACTTGAATGTCTGAATTTCAAAAGGCATGTAAAATAAAACTGAGAAAATTTGTTGACTACAAACTATTCAAAGAAGCCTCTGCAATAGGCCACAAACAAATATATACAGGATAAACAGACCAAATGCAATGGAAGAGGCTGTCAACAGTGAATCCGCATTGTACAGACAATCTACCTGATGGTGACAAATTTGTTGGTGCCATGCTTTGCCCAGTGAGTCCTCAAATCAATTGGACTGGAAAGATTGTAACCTTCCGTTGCTAATTTCTCCAAAACCTTTTTAAAAGCTCCCTGACTCATTTTCCTTCCAGCTATCCTTGCTCCTCTTCTTTTGTTGCTCATCGGCAACGGGTACATAGAAATACTAGTTGTACAACAAGCTGATTGCCACCCACCACAGCCCCATCGATAACATTGTTGAGGAGCTCCAGTGCATGAGCAAACAGGGATAGGTATTACCGAGAGATCTATATCGATCCCATTTATATTAACTCCCATACTCTTCCTAGCAGGCCTTGATGCTCTTTGAGTTGGAATACCATCTTCATCTTTGGGCACCACTCTCTTAGGCTTTTTAGGTTTAGGTGACTTTTGTGCTCTACCCCCAGGTCTTTTCTTCAGCGGTCCATTGCCACTGATAGGAGGTTCTTCCATAGTAACCATTCTTTCAACTTTCAATGCCTCAGGCTGAGGAGGTATAATCTGCAACCCATGACTTCCTGAAGCTTCGGACAGACCACCATAAGAGTTAATATGATTCATATGGTTTAAATGGTTCCCATTCATATTAACTTTGACATCCCCCCTCTGATTAAGCCAGAAATCCACTGAATTAAGATGTTGCAGATGTGGCTCTGGTAAGCCCATATCAACTCTCTGAGGATGATAGACTGCGCCATTGTTCATATTACTATTAACCATAACTTGATGATTCCTTCCTAATCCTCCTCCATGTTGGTTATTAAACAATGGCTTAGTATCTCTCTCAGTAGGTGAGCTAAGGTTCAAACCACTGTGACCTCTGTGTGGTGGTTCATAATAACCATGCCAATTTCTCAGATTGTCCATGATTCAATCAAAATTTCACCACTTCTTCTTCTTATACTCACTTATAATATCTTTACCGCATAAACAACAACACTAGGCCATTTCTACAAAAATGAGACAACATAACAAATCATAAACATTCACACACAGATCTACATTTCACTTCACATAAAAACATCATTTGGCTAAAAAATAACCTAGATTCAACTTAACAAAGAGGGGATCTGTAGCAGCAGCAGCTAAAAAAAAATAAAAAAAAAAAAATCATCTGCATTCTAGAAGTGAAGTGATTTACTTAGATCTAGACTGAATCCATGAAATCTAGTATAAATCCATAAAATCTAAGATGAGATTTAAGATTTAGGGTTCATGTGAGAAAAAAAAAACACAAGATGCAAACAAATAAATAGGATTGACAGATTTGGAAGAGAGATAAATTGAAAAAAAACAGGGAGAGAGGAGTGAAAATAAAAGAGAGATATAGAGAGAGAGAGGAGGAGGAGAGAGAATACTTACTCTGTAGAAAGAGAGCTTAGGGTTCCTTCTTCGGACTTGTTTTTGTTCCTTTTTGGAGAGAGAGAGACGGTGAGAGAGAAAGATGGATGGATGATAGAGAAGAAAGTTTTAGATTTGAAGGAATTTGAGAGAGAGGAGAGAGAAATGAGAAGACTATATAGGGCAAATTTAATGAATTTATATATTTTTTTCAACTAACCCTAGATGTGAAATGCAGTAAATGCCCCCCAGAGAATTAACTAAAATGTTTTTTTAATTTTTTCTATTAGGGCCTTGTAAACTAAATTATTTCTTTAATTACAGAGAATAACATAATTTCACATGTTCATTTGACGGGTAATATTAGGAATTAAGGTTAGTTACATCGTCTCCCATGTTTCCATAGCTAAAAAACCGCATAAGTTAGTTTTTCCAGTATCCTACTAATTCGGTAACTGGGGATTTTGCAGTGGCCGCTAGAACACGGTCAGTTAAAGACTTTTTCAATGGATATATGCAGTTCAGTTCAGTTCAGTTCAGTTCAGCTTGTACTTCAACTAAAATGTTTTCTTGTCTCTGGTCAAGTGTGTGAGATGAAATTTCAGTTTTGTTTGTAAGTTGCAAAACATTATTACCTCTTACTTACAAATTCACCTTTAAAAGATAGATTTACATTTAAAAGAGAGATTTTTATTTTATTTTTTTGTCAACAAATTCACATTTGAGTTGGTCAAATCAAAATAGAGACCGAGGAATGAGGATGTTTTTCCTTTTTCTATTGCGAAAGAGATATTCTTCGGATCAAAAGTAGAAATAGGAGGAAGATCGTGGCGCTGGGGATCGGTTTTACATCAGGAAGTTACAATTACAGCAAATAAAATAGCACTAACTGCTATGGTGAGTCGGTGAGTCTTGAGCAGAGTTTTTCAATGGCAAGTATCCTCTTTTTCTTTCTTTTTTTCTGGCCGGCAAGACTAAACACTCAGCTGCGAAGGCAGACTGAATACAAAGAGTAGAATGCAACGGCGTTTCACAAATGTGGTTGAGTCTAGCATAGCTAGCGAGATTATGAGCAACAGCATTCCCATTCCCTTCGATAAATTTGAACTGGATGGAGGAGAAATCCTTAAACAGCCTTGAGATTTTAGAAATGTGAGTCTGATCTTCCAACAGGGAGGTTAGATTAGTCGAATTGAGCAGATTCACAACAGTTTGCGAGTCACCCTTTAATGACTCATGTCTACTCCAATCTTCTTAGCAAAAATAACAAGCTGCAAAAAGCCATGAGCTTCGGCGCAAAGAGGAGCTGTGCAAAAAAGTGAAGGAAGAAAACTCCTATGGTGATATAGAAACACTGATTGGCCTTCCCTCTGTCAACATGCATATGAACATTCGATTAACTTGTCTAGAGATTGTACTTTCATTTAGAATGGTTTGGTCTGCACTCATTCCACTAGCAGGATATACAACTCCAGTGGGCAATGTAATATGTTAAATAAACTGGATAATGGCTTGAACAATATACCATTTCCAATAAATTTTGCTAATGACATGATAATTCAATTTCCCTTCTTAAAACAAACAGACTGAGCCATGTTTACTTGGCCAACATCATCTTAACAAACTCCTCGTAGTTGACCTGGCCATCTCCATCAACATCTGCTTCACGAATCATCTCATCCACTTCCTCATCAGTCAATTTCTCTCCCAGATTCGTCATAACATGTCGCAACTGCTCCATTTGTAATCCACACCAACAAAGATATGTAGAAACAGAGAAGAAATATAAGGCAGAGAAAAAAAAATGATATAAACATCATATGTGATATAACCAGAAGATGCATTCCCTCATGGTAATTGGTACTTCTCTTAGAGACAGAAAAAATCAGATAAACTTTTGAGGTGCATTTAATCCTTCCTATAAGAACATGAACAGAATTAGAAACAAAAAGAAAACAGCCTTACCTCAGCAGCGGAAATGAAACCATTTTGATCCTTGTCAAAGACCTTAAAAGCTTCCTTCAGTTCCTCCTCAGAATCAGTATCCTTCAAGGTTAAATAGTAAAATATTTTAGAAAGTTTCTATATAAATGCACAAGAGAACAAGAAAAGAAGCCAAGGTCTTTGATTTGATTCGAAAATTGCCTAGTGACTCTGTACCCCCTTTACTGGGGTGTAATACTTTCTACCGGCAGATAGCACCAATTTGTCCCGCTCGTATGACGCATACTATTATTATCTTACAACAAGCTTTATGAGGTAAAACAGAATACACATTGATGCATCAGAAATCTAGCATTCATAACTACAAATTTACTCACTGAATTGAAGTAACATTGTCACTCAAGTTACGAGGTTCTAATCAAGATAAGGCCTGTATCTGATTACCAAGGTGTGACTCGACTAGAAGATTTTTGAATCAATAGTGAATATGCTCGTGCACTTTGAATTACTCTACACGAGCAAAGCCATGTTACACACTTTGCAGGCATGTACACATGGCTAAGTGCCCACAACTGAAGCTAATTTAGTGTAAAAAAATACAACAGGAAAATATAATGCAGCAGAATCTTATTTGTTTCCACCCAAGCAATACTAACATGAGCGGAGAATACAGGCCAGCTTCTAGTATTTAGAATTTTGATAGTGATTAGATGTTAATTTACACCTCTCAGTTGAATTTTGATCCATTTTACTAGCTACAAATGTGCATATTGCTCACCAAATGTGATTCTGTGTAAAAATAGATTCTTTAAAAATTAGTATAATTTTGATGTAACTAAGCACGATGAGAAAGATAAGGCAATGCAAGAATACATAAGATGAAGTAGCCTCAAAAAAAGACGTCGTTTAATGTACAACTTTAGAACTGAACAATAAGATTCTGACAAAAGAAGCATGACAAATTCAATTCCTCGGATGATAGAGGGACCATACTCAAACTGCACAAACCTGATCAGCTTGAACTAAAGCTAAGCACTTAAAGAGTAAGAACAAGATTTATGAAGTAATTCAGCATGCAAACACTGTTGTATAGAATAAAACACAGAGGATTAGAACATAACTCACTTTCATCTTTCGTGCCATCAAATCCAAGAACTCGGGGAAATCAATAGTTCCATTTTGGTCAGCATCAACCTCGCTGATCATGTCCTGAAGTTCAGCTTCAGTTGGATTTTGTCCCAGAGACCTCATTACAGTTCCCAACTCTTTAGTAGTAATACAGCCTACATTATGATAGCTAATCGGTGAGACAGTCATGTCAAATTTTCAGTACAATAACAGCTATGTAAAGTTAATAATTTTCAATGTTCAAAACCATAGACAAATAAAAGTACAAGCTTCATTAACATGAAAGAACGACATGCTCATTAGACAACTACAAAATCTTTTTTTCAGAGCAAGTATTACTAGTCCTATGACAATCATTAACAGTCCAATAGCAAGTATTCAAAGCATGGGGAGGCTGGAGTTGAGTCCTATGATAATCATACTGGCCAAGGATCCATCACAAGTAATCGAAGAAGAGAAGACCAAACACAGGTTAAACGTTGAAACTCCTAGCACCTCCCCGGGAAAAAAACAACAACTAAGCACATAATTAACACTACACATTCCTTAAGGAAACTTGATAAATTAGTGAAACTAGCGCCAGGCCTAGTAGTATACGAATCAATTCTAAGAAACGTAGACGCATATCATATCGTAATCATCGACTCAAACTTAAAAGAAGATATCTGCTCATAATCATATGAGTTATTATAAATCAAATCTATTGATAATCATAGCTAAGATGATTTTTTCCATCGATCCATCAGATTATACAGATGCTTTTATTTGACTTGACCTATTCTAAAGATGATGCTAAACTACTTAAGACCATTTTCTAGGTCATCTGGACCCAATTCTCTTAGTTACCCAGTTTTTATAACCCTGATTTACCAGTGAACAGATCCTAGTCCAAAAATTACTGGAAGTTAAGTTAATGATGACATTAAAGAAATTTTTAGAGTAAGAAATGAAATGGGTAAAAGAAAGAAATCATACCATCTCCATCTTTATCAAATAAGCTAAAAGCTTCCTTGAATTCTGAGATCTGATCTTCTGTCAACTGATCAGCCATATTTCTCTTTGCTTGACTTTGTGAGACCTGAGCTGGTCGACTAATAAAACCCAAAGAAAAAAATAGAGACAGGGAGATATTTGTGAGGACTGAGGAGGTAATAAAGACCGAGCGACTATAAGTAGTAGAAGATACCGACTGACTTCTCACACATCGGTAGTAGTCCTTCTATTCTGCCAGTACTACCAGAAGATACCAACTCCTTTTTGAACTACCACACTTAACCTATGAAAAAGGAAATCACCTACACACGTTAGCATCTCTTTGTTAACTACACTATTTTTTACTAGGCAGGCACGCACAATTCTCACACATCGGTTGGAGGTTCGTACTAGTCCTTCTATTCTGTTAGTAGTTTTTTTTTTTTTTTTTTTGGTGCCCAAAAAATAATTGTATTGAAAAAAGATCAGTTACAAGGTTGAGTTCTCTCCTCAACAAGTTGAGACTAATCTCTAGAGGGGAGAACTAGTCCATGATTGATTTAGAGCATCTACTATAGCTAATTTAGAGAGTATATCTGTTGTAGGAACTTTATTCTTGAGCCGCAAAAGTGCGATCTTTGCGTAAAGGGAATGTAGTAACATTTCTTCAAGTTTTTCCAGAGTGTAGTTTTTTTCACTTTTTAAGAAAAATTGAATGTCCTTAATCGAGTTCTCTCCTCAACAAGTTAATCTAATAGGGACGTCCATGATTGATTTAGATTAGAATTTAGAACTCCTACTTTATTCCTCTTTTTGGGAATGTAGTAACATTTCCAAGAGGTGTACTTTTTAAGAAAAATTGAATGTCCTTAATCAGATTAACTAGACGCCAGTCGATTAGAGAACTCCTGACAACGCCAGTCGATTAGAGAACTCTTGACAACTGCATCCACTACTGTCTTCGTGTCGAGCTCGAAATAAACCTTCTCCAGCTGTAGAGTATTTGCCCAGGTAACAGCTTCCCACAGACCCATTGTTTCTGCATGCTCGGCGCTCACAATGTTCTTCAAATGGATGCATTTTGCTGACTGATGCAGACCTGCACAATCACGAATTATCAGTCCTATACCCCCACGTTATTAAAATATGAACCATCGCAATTTAAAGTAACATTATTAAGAGGAGGAGGAATCCAATGATTTATACTACGACAGACTCTATGACAAGTATGAGCTTTCAAATATCTCTGTGAGGAGTGATCTTCTATAAAACTTCTACATTTCTTGATGATTCTGTCAGGTATAGGGGTGATGTTCTTGAACACTTTATCACATATATCTTTCCACAAGCACCAAGTTGTGATGGCTCTATTACAGAGTTCCTCCACTGTAATTTTCTGAGCTTGAAGATCATCGAACCAAGTGACTATCCAGTCTGAGAAGGAGATATGGTTACTTGAGGACCAGCCCAACATAGCAAACCAAACTAATCTGGGAATATGACAGTCCCGCAGAACATGTGTTGCAGTTTCTTGAGATGTTTCACATAGTGGACAAATATTAGTAATTCTTGGAATCTTCCTGCTGAGAGTATCTCTTGTATAGAGAAGATTAGAGACTGCCTTCCATAAGAAATGCTTGATCCTTGGGAGCAGAAGTAGTTTCCAAAGGGTTTTAAAAACTTTGATCATTTTGCCTCCTTCAGATTCAGTACCATGTTGATCTTCAAAAAGCTTACGGTAAGATGACTTCACAGAGAAAGAACCATTCTTCTCCAATAACCAAACCATTATGTCATCTTGTTGCACATGGATCGTTATATTAGAGATATATAGCACCACATTGTCATCGAACAAATCATGAAGAATACTCAAATCCCAGTTTAGAGATGTTATAGGGAAGAGTTGGTGCACATACTTGAACTGATGATAAATAGTGCATCCATGTTTAGGTGTAGGAGGACCATCAAGTTCTTTGATCCATTTGTGCTTCCACAAGAGAATTTTCTTCCCAATCCCGAGACACCAGAATTTATTCTTGAGAACAAAGTTTAGTTCAGAACTGATGCTCCTCCATTCCCAAGACATCAGAAACTATTCTTGAGAACAAAGTTTAGTTCAGAACTGATGCTCCTCCAAGACCAGGTGGTGTTTGATTTTTTCTTAAGGTTACTTTATTTCTTAAGGTTACTTTATTTTTTTCTTAAAGTTTAGTAGTTTTTTATTTTATTGAATTTGAAACTATTTTTTCCTAACATTTTTAGGGGCGACTTTTTTATTCCCAACCAAGGGCTGGTGTTATGAGATGTCCTAATGGCTCGGGAAGTACCTAAATACCCATGCATAATCGGTAGTTAAATATCGTTTATAGCAACCGATTATTACTTTGTTCCTCTCAAATTTAATTCGGGCTACTTCAAAAATCGGTAGGTAATAAACATCCATAGACTACCGATTAAACAATTAGAGAAACTCGAAATTTCATTTTTTTTTTAATTTTTTTTTTTTTTTGCGATTTCGAATTTGGGGCATCTATAATAATCAGTAGAAAATGGACATAGATAAACTACCGATTGTTAGAGTTGAGAAACCCAAATTTCGTGCGTTTTGAAGAAATTGAATTTGGGGCTACAACCATAATCGGAGGATAAATGAATTTATACACTACAAATTATGAAATATGAAGAATTACAAATTTTTCATTTTTGGAGAATTTTTTTTTTCGGGGCGACAACCATAATCGGAGGATAAATGAATTTATAACCTACCGATTATGAAATATGAAGAATTACAAATTTTTCATTTTTGGAGAAATTTGCTTTTGGGGAAACTACCATAATCGGAGGATGAATGAATTTATAACCTACCGATTATGAAATATGAAGAATTACAAATTTTTCATTTTTGGAGAAATTTGTTTTTGGGGCGACTACCATAATCGGAGGATGAATAAATTTATAACCTACCGATTATGAAATATGATGAATTACAAATTTTTCATTTTTGGAGAAATTTGTTTTTGGGGCGACTACCATAATCGGAGGTTAATTTTTTTTAATAATCTACCGATTGTAAAAGATGAAACAAACAAATTATTTGGAGAAATTCGTATTTGGGGCAACTTTGACAATCGGTAGTAAAGTAAATTTGTAAACCTACCGATTATGAAAAATTAAAACTTTCAATTTGGGATTTTTTCTGAATCGGTAGTTTTATATGTACGCAAAACTACCGATTATAGATTTTTTGGATGCAGTATCTTATAATCGATAGTTTTGTTACTCCATTATCTACTGATTCTGGGTAATTCATGGCACTCAATGCATGCAAAAATGGATTTTTTTTTGTTTTGAAACGGATACAAACGCATACAAAGTGGGTATTTGAGTTTCTTAACACAATACATGTATGTTTGATGCATCATTAGCTTAGACCTCGGGTGATTCTCCAATTTCTTCCATGAAAGCGTCATCTATATCCACAAAAGTTTGGATCATTCAACATATACCCTAAATCGTCTTATCTAAACGGTAGTGAACCTTGAACGTTAACTTGTTCACGTTCTTCTTCGTACCAATCCATGTTTATGGAAGTTGGCAACAATCGGAAGTTGGCAACATATACCCACTTTTTTTTTCTTCTCTCACTACCAATCGGAAGTTTAAACTAAATAACTTAAAACATATTCCAAACACTAATATATAGACCCTAGACTATCGATTGTCGTGTTTGCTTCCGATTATTTTTTTAAACTACCGATTATTGTTTTTCCTACCGATTATGAAAGGGCATATTAACCATTTCGAAAATTCAAAGATAAGGAGTGGCTTAGTTTTACGTTTGGGTGATCCTATTTTGTCTTATTGGTCGCCCCTAATTCTTTTGGCGCCCCTAAATATGCCAGGTATTTTTTCCCCTTTTCTTTTTAAGCATGAATTTATTAGACCACTGAGGGGCTATTACATGCGGTATGTGGTACCACAAGATTGAACAATTACAATTAGATCAGTTGGCCACAAAAATACGTCAACATAAACTTGGAGCAGAATGAGAACGACAGTTTTCGCATCTGAGTTGCATCAGGGGAAGATGTTGGAGTCAAAGATCGAAACGCCTTCTATCAATGCTTTTCACCATAAAAATTGTACTTTGATGGACACATAAGTGTCCATAGAAACTTAGTTGAAGGTAAAAGGGGTCGATACAATTGATTAGAGGTGCTAGTTAGGCATTTGCATCCATAAGATGGGATGACCTTCCATGACTATATTTGTTTATCTTTTTTTCTCGGCTTGATCGATAACTTCTACTACAAGAGTCTTTAGCTTTGATTGTGGTTTGAAGTATTATTCAATCTCCGCCCTTAAGGATTTAGCGCTAATAATGCTAAAAAAGTTATTACTATTTTTTTCTCATTCACCTGGATTTTTAGTGTTAACAAACGTTTAAAGCCATGTAGGTAGTATCATAACCATATATAAATATACCACTCAACACGGTCTTTTTTAATGGAAAAACTACTTGTTACCTTTATTACCCGCATAAATAAATAAAAAGTACTTGTTTCGTGAAGAAACCTCATGCCTACGACTTTACAAGAAATCCAAATATTATTAATACTGCTTCATGGACAACAATATAAATATAAATACAAAATACAAATCATGCAAAATAATTTAATACTCATCATCATTGCTCAATTTTGTCTGCATACTCTATATTTTTTATAACATAATTTTTTTATTAAGAACTTAAGAGGTTACAAAATTATGATTTATGGCAAGAGATTAGAAAAACCTAAGTAACGATCGATATTGTTTTTACTCTCCCTGACAATCCTAGAGATGATATCAGCAACTTAATTTTCATCTCGGCTTACTAAATTGAAATAACAAATCAGAAAACTTGACTGAAGATACTTTACTTCTAGTGTTTTTGTTATACCGGCAAATCAATGGAACCACATCTCTTATAAATTGACTAACAAGCTTTACATCAACTTCTATTTGAATTTTATTCAAAATAAAATCTCACTAAACTTAGTCGATTGCTAATCTGTAACAAGATCTTTCTTTAAATGTCATTGCATACTAAAGTCTTTGACTTTGCTACAATGTAAAGATTAATAGAAGGGAAAAGGGTCTGAAAAGAATATTGATATATGTTACTAACCTTTGATGAAGTTCTCCAAATGATATATTCATGTTAATTCTCAATCTTCATAATTCATAGGTAATTTGAATGAATCCTAAAACTCCACTGCTTAATCGAAAGTGTTCATATGGCTAACTTCGGTTAACTATTATTGAGCCAACCTAGTGTACACACTTAGGTACCATTATCCATATCTAAATAAAGGTACATTTTATTTGTGTGTAACAAGCTAAGACCATCTAACGGTGGAGAGTTATTTCTTTGGTTTCAAGCAAACTTAGCTTGGCTCTTGGATCATGTTTCATGTAACGGTGAATATTGATTGCTTTGTTCCAAATCTATCAAACCCTGATTTGAAGACTATATAAGGGATAACTCTAGAAACTGGGAAACCTAATCCCCACACCTCATGTGTGATACTAGTTGCGACTAGAGTCGATTCTCCTTTAACCTTGGGTTTATTCCAAAACCATGTAGGTTAACGAGTTAAAGACTTCATTGGGATTGTGAAGCCAGACCCAACTATTTTCTTTGTAGTTGTGTGTTCTAATCTTACTTATACTATCATGATTGAGTGTTATCTTTTCTAAGATTTGCTTAAGATTTATCTCCGATAGGTAAGATTAAAAGGAGTCACAAACATCTTCGTCTCATCGTTTGTGATTCCAAAATATCTTTTTTCGCTACTATACAATTAAGATTATTGTGAGGTGATTGATATTACTAGGCTATTCTTCGGGAATATAAGTCTGGTTTATCAATTGGTTCATGTGCACCTTGAGTTATCATAAGACGGAATAAAACTCATAGGTATTTATGTGGGAGACAAATTTATTTTTATCAATAGACTTTTATGTGTGAGATAGATTGGTTTATCAAGTCTTCGACTTTGGTTGGTAACAACTCTTAGTTGTGGGTGAGATCAGCTAAGGGAATCAAGTGCGTAGAATCCTATTGTGGTTTAGAGACATAAGGAGTACAATTGTACCTTGATCAGTGTGGGATTGGTTAGGGCTCAACTACATTTCAGTCCGAAGTTCATTGGTAGTAGGCTAGTGTCTTTAGCGGCTTAATACAGTGTGGTGTTCAAAGCTAGACTAGGTCCCGGGTTTTTTCTGCATTTGCGGTTTCCTCATTAACAAAATTTCTGATGTCTGTGTTATTTCTTTTTCGCATTATATTTGTTTATATAATTTATTTTTCGCATTATATTTGTTTATATATTTCTTTTTCGCATTATATCACAGGTTGTGCGTTAATTTCAATTAGTTCTTGAATCCGGCCTTTGGGTTGTTGATTGAATTGATTGACACTTGGATACTGGTTTATGATACCGTCCAAGTTATTTCTCTTATTCAACCGGGCTCGCAAATTCCTATTTGTTTGATTGCGGATTGAATCAAGAAATTGAGATATAACTCTTTGATATACTTTTCTAAAGATTGAGTCTGACTGTCTAGTTGATTCTCTTGAAAGTATATTTGAGTTAGTCCATTCAGATTTCCGAACAAAATATTAGATGTGGTTGTTAGACCCCTGCTTTTTCAATTGGTATTAGAGCAGGCAAACATGTTTGAGACCTCATAAGTCTATGTTTGTAGCAATATGACTCTATGGATATAAGTGATATCTCTGATAAACGCATCACCAGAAACAAATGTTTTGTTTTTATCAAATCTATGAAAGAGAAAGATTTCTCAATCTCGAATATAGATGAACCTAGCGTTCCAACGAAACAGACTTGCATTGACAAATGTTACCATGATTACCTTACTGACGAGTCTGACTCTGAAGTAGAAAGGGAAGCAGCCAAAGATAGTGCATTGATTCTAAAATTTGTTAGAACCTAGGCTGATAAAATCAATCAGTTAAAACACAAAGTCAATGTTCTTGTTGGTATAGTAAATGAGAGTGACTCTCAATTAAAGGTCATTCGAGAGGAAAAAGCCCCTGTTTGTTCTTCACGAACTCTACTTGAGGAAAAATTAGAGGATTCTTTGGATATTAAAGGCCTTTTAAGTAAACTCTCTATTTAAGGATGTTCTAAAGAGTCCACTATACCAATTGCTTCTGATTTATCTGTTATAAATTTAGTCCCAGAAGCTAATTCGAAATCTCTTCCTATTGGTAAAGATGTGCTTGTGTCTTCCCCTAATCAAGGAATATCCACATCACATAGAATGAAGAAATCTCCCAACAATGGTGTTAAGTTTGTTCTCTATAATCACTCAGGTGATCAGAAAGTGTGTCTCTTTTGTAATTCAAAAGGACATGTTAAGCAAAAGAGGAAATCTAGGTTGAATAACAATTCTATATTTCGTCTTCAACACACCTTAGATTTAATTCTCAAAGGTGTAACTAATATTCGTAATTCTAAACCAATTGGTTTTAGTACTCACACTGTGTACCCTACCAGGAAAGTCTGTTCGATGAGTTCCTCAAATGTTCAGGCGCTTAACAGTCTTCTTAATATAAATCGTTTGAGAAGAACTCATGGATCTTCTTTTGTTAAAAAGGGAGATAATGTTTCTCTTGATGTGAAAAAGGTACCAGAAGAAGGAAGCAAAAATGGAGATATGGAAGACAACCCAAACCTGATAATTGAATGATATAATGAGATCATCAATTCCCTCTAGTCAAAATTCTTCAGGTAAGAATCCATACTATGCGTCGTATTTTGATGATAGTAAGTTTTATGATAACTTTTCACATCAAAATGGTTTTCCTCCAAAGATTAGGAGAAATATGTTTAACCGAAAACGAAAATCATTTAATGACCTCGAGGCTCATACGTGTGCTAATTAATCACAAGGTTGAAATCCCACTCACAAAAATCATGGTTGAGTGAGATATGATCTGATATACTTGATGGCAAAATGTTTTCTAATTCTCTAGTTATTTTCTTATCGTTCTTAGCTGGATTATCATCCATAAACATTTTTGCATAAGTATTTGTGTTTGTTCTTGTCAAGCTTTTGATTTTTAATTTATTTTTTAAATTTTGTTATGTCAAAATGCTACTCTTATGCTCTAAAATTTTCTTTGGTGAGAATGTAAAATTTATTGAGCTAAATTTTGTGAAATTATTCACATAGCAAAACATTGTTGTATAAATAGTTTTCTTGTTTTACGTTTTTGCTTTTTGGGTATTTTCGGCTATGGGTCAAGTTTGTGTTCGTACGGGTACCCATGTTACATATCACGGACCAACTTTGGAAACCCTAAAATTTGTTTCCCTGAGAAACCCCTTAAATAACGAACCTTTTCTAGGAGAGTACGCATACTCCAGCTTATTTCTCTTGTCAAGAATGACATCTCCTTCTGGCATTTGTAGTTTTGCAAAAGGTTTTCTTGATAAGGGCCTTGGTTTCGAGCTCAAAGAGGAGGAGAAAAAGACACTTGTAGAAGTTGATGACACCTTTTCTCAATTTCCTGATAATTATTCAGATATTGAGGACGATGAAGAGATTTTTGCTGAAGTTGTTCAAGATTGTATCTATCAGTTTAACGATGCAAAACTACTGCTTGTTAATATTATGAAAGATCTTGATGTGTTAAGAAATGAGTTTAAAAAGGTTAACTCTGACCTTGATCTCATGAAGACACATGTTAAGGATCGCTTTAATGAGAATTCCTCCTCCAAAGAAGTTATTGATGTTGTCTATCACAAGTTCAAAGGTCTTGAAACTCGTGAGGATTTCGAACGTGGGATCTGATTCTAGCTTGTGATCGTTTTTGTTGGTCTTAGAGTTGTTTGATTTTCTTTATTTTTTGGTCTAGGAAACTTCTTATGAGAATTTATTCTTGTGTTTTTAAGATGGATAACTAGGGTTTGGAATAACAATTATTGTGATTAGACATAGCTATTGCCAACGGTTTTCATCTTGTAATGTTTTTAGATTTATTTATTTAAATTCTAAAGTTTATTTGGAAGATATTTTTATAGTATTAATCTTTATGGTTTTATATATTGCAACTTGTTATGGGATATGTATGTTTGCGTCCGTGAACTATGATTGTCCCATATATGCTCAAAAGTTATTATATGTCATTATGCAAATATTGATAAAAGATAGGCTTAACTTTTGACAACAAAAGTTAAGCCTATTATATCATTATGCAAATAATTGGTGGAAGATGGGATGAACTTTTGTTTACAAATATTAAATCTATTACATGTCTCTATGCAAATAGTCATAAAAGATAGAATGAATTTTTTATTTCTTCCGCAGTATTGGTCTTTCCCTGATCCACATCTTTGTGAATGTACTGTGTTGCTCCATTAGTTTACTTATGTTGAGAATGACCAATTGAATTGATTATTTCCTTTGTGCTTAATTCAATTGAGATTTTTGGATACAAATTCATGTTCTATGTGATTTGATTATGTCCAAAGATATCCTTCTTTTCTTGTAAAAGTAAGGTCGCTCTTGTTGTTCTTTCGGGAATGACATTTTATGGGGGAGAGTTCTTAATTGAACTTGTGCTTAATTTTCATATCTTTGGGTGTACGGTTGTGGAATATTTTAGGAGTTTTTATTGTATCTTTATAAACTCCTTGATGAATACACTAAGTTTCGACTATATGAAATCATCGAAACAAAGTTGATATGTTCTCTTTTAGTCATGAAGTATCTCTATAAAAATTTCATTAGGATCCCACTAGTTTTCGTACCTTTACCAATTTATATTGACAAAAATGGGGAGAATTAATGTGTAGTTCACACTACAAATACATATGGTTTACGGATCATTATGTAATGGGGAGTGGTATTCATTGTGAGATGAAGTATTGACTAAGAGGGAGTGATACATATCACCATAGTATTGTTGTCAAAGTTGTGATATAATTGGACTTTGATGTTGTGCAATAATACTATGACACTGTATAACAATGATTGCGAGCAACTGTTTTCTCATTGTTATGGCTACGAATCTTCAACAACTATGAAGATGAGTTGAACATTTTCAGAATCACTGGAGTACTTGGAAGTGACGAAGATTTCGAGTAATGTTGAAGAACCAAGGAGATCAAACATTTGGATGAGAAGCTACAAAGTTTATTTATTTTGTAATCTATATGTATTGATAGTTTTGTCACTAAAATTGACAAAGGAGGAGATTATTAGAGCACTGCTCGGTCAAACTCGCAAGTGTTTCTATCTCAAGCTTGTTTGTCAATTTTAGTGATCAAAACTATAAGTATTGATTTCTAGTATACTTATAGATATGTCTCGGACTAGGATAGATTGTGTAGTTGAGATTTAGACTTCACGACGTTCATCAATTGAAGACGAAAAACTACTAAGGAGAACTTGTGGAAATTCATCAACAAAAGGTATGTGGAAACTGAAACTCATCTATCACTCGGAAAGTCTATTTCCACTCTATCTCATATATTGAGACAAAATTCGTATAGCTATATAGTATTCGATTATGCACATTTGATATTTCGAGTTGAGTTTAACTTTCTTACATATTTGTTGAAACATGTGTTGGTAAGCTTTCGCTTTAACTAAGTTCATCTTATATTCTTGACGAAAGTCAAAGGATGATCATATGAAAATCTCCTTGTAACATCTCATTTGTTGTAGACTCAGAATGTTTCGTATTGATTATGTCAATCACTTGAAAATAGCTTTTGTTAGAGCATTTCTCGGTCGAACTCACATGCGTTGATATCTCAAGCATGTTTGTCAATGTTAGTGATCAAACTATAAGTCTTGATTTCTAGTCAACTATAGCTAAGGTATCGGACTAGGATAGAAAGTGTAGTTGAGCTCAAGAACTCCATGGAAATCATCATACAAGACGAAGGACTACTCAAGGAACTGGTGGATCCTCATCTACTAAAAGGTATATGGAGACTTGAACTTATCTATCACTCAAAAGTCTATTTATCTCCTATCTTGAGATAAAAGTCGTTTTGCTATATAGACTTAGATTATACACATTTGGTATTTCGAGATGAGTTTACCTCGCCTATCTATTTCTTGAAATATGTGTTGGTAAATCTTTTGCTTTATCCAAGTTCATCTTTACCTAGTGACGAAAGTCATGTTAAGTTTCAATCACTTTGAAAATTGCTCTGACGAAAAATGGTTTGTGAATAACAACTATATAACATCCTCTGAGAATGTTTCAATGATTAAAATGAAAGTTTAGACTATATAACCATTGGAGGATATAAGCATTGTTGTGGAAACACATATATGTATAAGTCCTTAATCCTTGAACCGAAGTTTGCGAACTTTGTTGATCAAGAGAACCGGTGAAGTCCGTGAGCTAAGTCCGCGAACTGACGGAAGTTCTCGACCCGAGAATTTTTACTGGAGTTTGTGAACTCCATCCGGGAACTTAAGTCCGCGAACTTGAGTAGGTTATGTCTAAAAACGATGTTTGTGAACTTATCTTTATAAAATAAGGAATGCAATCCGTGGCTATATGGTTCATGAACCGATTTGAGTGAATCAAATCATTTTTGCTTCAACCATGTCTTGTGTAGTACATGAGATTTCCTTGCAATTGAACAACTCTCTAACTAGTTCATTTGAATCATTTGAACTAGTTATGGTGAAGAAGAATATGGTCTATATGAAAGTTATCATATGGATAACCATTTGATTAACTATTGTTGAACCAACTAATGTACAAGTTTGGGTACAGTTACACAAACCTAGAAACGTGCATTTCATGTGTGTATAATAAGCAATGTTTTTGATCTAACGGTTGATAAATATTATCTTGAATCTAATCAGGTTTTCATCTAACGGTGAATATTGAATGCTTTGTTACCAGGCTAACATTGATTGCAAACCCTGATTTGAAAGACTATATACGGGAGAACTCTAGCAACTGGGAAACCTAATCCCTACACATTATGTGTGATACTAGTTGTGCTAATCTAGAGTTGATTCTCCTTTAACCTTTGGTTTCTTCTTCTAAACCAGGTTAACGACTTAAAGACTTCATTGGGATTGTGAAGCCAGACCGATACTACTTTTCTTATAGTTGCGTGATCTGATCTTGCTGTTTCTATCATACGAGTACAATTGTAATAATTGGCTTGAGATTATATCTCCAATAGGCAAGATATAAAAGTAGTCACAAACATCTTCATCTCATCGTTTGTGATTCCACAATATCTTTTTTCGCAGCGTCGATTAAGATTATTGTGAGATGATTGATAATAATACTGAGTTGTTCTTCGAGAATATAAGTCTGGTTTATCAATTGGTTCATATTCACCTTGATTTATCAAAAGACGGAATAAGACTCGTAGGTATATTCGTGGGAGATTTATTTATCTATTACCGTAGAATTTTCTATGTGATACAGATTTGTTTATTAAAGTCTTCGACTTTGGGTCATAGAAACTCTTAGTTGTGGGTGAGATCAACTAAGGGGAATCAAGTACGTAGTATCCTGCTGAGATAAGAGACGTAGGAGCATAATTGTACCTTGGATCGGTGTGAGATTACTTGGGGTTCAACTACAGTCCAGATCGAAGTTAGTTTGGAGTAGGATAGTGTCTGTAGCGGCTTAGTACAGTGTATGTTTAATCTGGACTAAGTCCCGGGGTTTTTCTGCATTTGCGGTTTCCTCGTTAACAAAATTATGGTGTCTGTGTTATTTATTTTTCTCATTATACTTGTTATATAATTTAAATAATACATGTTGTGCGTTGTTCAATCAATTAGAATATCTGACCTTTTGGTTGTTTATTTAAATTGATTGACACTTGGATATTGGTCTTTGGTACTATCCAGGTTATCTCCTTGTATTTGATAAAGACTCGCAAATTTCTATTTGCTTGAGTAAAGATCAAATCAAGTGAGAGAGATATAAACTCTTTGATATACTTTTATCTAGATTGAGTCTGACTGTCTAGTTGATTCTCTAGAAAGTATATTGGAGTTTGTCCATACAAATTGCTAATACCAAATATTGGGTGTGGTTGTTAGACCCCCGCTTTTTTAGCTTTGATGCTAATAGTTTGTGAAAATAACTATTGTCATCCTCTAAGGATGTTTCAATGATTGAAATAGAGTTTAGAACACTTAACCATAATTGGATTATAGTCATAGTATGCGCACTTGCATATATGTTGATCCAAGACAAGTATAGTATGCATACCCGTTTGCGTACTGGCTAGGTCAGGTGAAGTTCGGGAGACTTGGTATGCGTACCCGTACGCGTACTGGGGAACTCAGTTGTAACGCCCCGGTTTTCCAAACCCGGAGTGCTACTTGGAAACCATAGCCGAGGCCCGGCTACTAAGCCCAAGATCATTAAATAATTTATTCAGGCTTATTTAGTTTATGTTCATGTTACCATTTCTGTCGCAGCGAAAAACTTAGAAATTCATTTCGGAAGATCTAACCGTTGATTTAACCTAAATTTTTAAGTCACCAGAAACAAAACACATTTTGGTTCTCAAATAAAATATTAACACCTTTCAGGTCTTAAGATTAATTTAATAAGTAACAATTTCAATACCATATTGTAAAACTGAAAACATACCAAGGTAGATTCCTAGAATTTTTTACAGCGTTTCCAACTATGAATTTTCACGTCTTAAAAAAAGATTAAGCATAAAGTACTAATTAAAGCTTCAAAAATAGTTATCTAGCTTCACTACAATTAATCTAACTTGATATTATCAAATATCAATAAAGACTCATCAAAATTATTCAGCACTCATAGTCATGGCTAATTTATAAACAACTCATAAGATAACAAAACCATATTTTTATGAATCTACGTGCTGGACCACCAAGCGGCTGCCTACGTACCCAAAAGGATCAAGCACGACCGTAGTTCATCAGACGATGCACCAAATACACAATCAACAATTTTAAGATGATCGAATCATTAAGGTTGAACTTACCCAAGACACTTGTTCGACCTATTTAAAAATATTTCTCTTCCTCTGGGAGCCTGTTTAACAACAAACACGTACAAGAAAAATATACTCGCCCCAGGGAGCCAATATCAAATGAAGAAAAGAGAACCAAATTAATCAACCGCTCGCCCCAGGGAGCCAACACATAGAAACACCACATCCATAAACAATCATTAAATTCAATCAATCCGCTCTCCCGAGGGAGCCCACATATGGAAACATCACATCCATAAATAATAATTAAATTCAATCAATCCGCTCGCCCAAGGGAGCCCACATATGGAAACACCACATCCATAAACAATAATTAAATTCAATCAATCAGCTCGCCCAGGGGAGCCCACATATGGAAACACCACATCCATAAACAATAATTAAATTCAATCAATCCGCTCGCCCAAGGGAGCCCACATATGGAAACACCATATCCATAAACAATAATTAAATTCAATCAATCCGCTCGCCCAAGGGAGCCCACATATGGAAACACCACATCCATAAACAATAATTAAATTCAATCAATCCGCTCGCCCAAGGGAGCCAACATATGGAAACACCATATCCATAAACAATAATTAAATTCAATCAATCCGCTTGCCCAAGGGAGCCCCACGTGGGTTTAGGAAACAAAAATCGTTCCCAAGGATATCTCGTATCCCATCAAAATATAATACAATAATAAATTCAATCAATCCGCTCGCCCAAGGGAGCCCCACGTGGGTTTAGGAAACAAAAACCGTTTCCAAGGATATCTCGTATCCCGTCATAAATAATCTTTAAGAATCACAATCTATGGACTGCAGCCCAACATTCATAATCATGCTCACAACATCGATTATCATTCATATATATATATATTAATGAAAACATGCAAACATAAATTTAATTAAAAGAAACTTAAATAAAGAAGAGTTTTAGATTGTGTTGCGCATACCTCAATCGCAAGCAAGTAATCATATGGGAGAACAATGCCAAACGAACTAGCAATTCCCTTTTTGCTGGAACCAAAATCCAAAGCTGGATAATATTGACGTTTTTTTGTTCCCTAGAATGTTTCTTTCTCTGCTAGAATTTCTATGAGGCTCATCACCTAATAAGGTTTTAACACTTCCTTTTATACACCCCAAAGTCCTAACATTACTACAATTCCCTCATATATGTATCCAACTTCAATAACGCTACTAATAAGTTATCATTACACGAAACAATATCATTACATAAAACTTTTTTTTTTATTTATTTTTTTTCAAATTTTTTTTCTTTAACTCCAACTACAAGGAAAACATAGTTTAAACCAAAGGCATAATTTCCAGAAACTTCAGTTTGGAAAGCCTAAGTTCAAAAATTTGTGTAGACTTCATTATACAACAAAAATGAGTGATTCTTATCTCATTTTAAAGAATAATAAATAAGGTATCATATAAAATTATTATTAGCAAAAACAAACAGTCGAATAACAGGTCCAAACCACGCTTAAAAATTCTGATGAAGAACTGTCCATAAAACCAAATGATTTTGGTGGTCTTTGCTAGGAAATTCACACAAGCTTCATTACTCAACCAAATGCATTGGTTCTTAGCTCATTTTAAAGAACAAAACATGAGGTTTCATATAAAAATTATATGTAAAATCAATGATTTTATATCTATCTCAAAGTGTTTCACAAAACCAGAACAGAGATCGCGTTTCTCAGAAATTGCAGTTTCGACAGTGTACATTAAAACATTCGTATAAAAATCATTACACAATGAAATTCAGAAGTTTTGGTACCATTAGAAATCTAAGAAACCTAAATTTAACATAATAATTATAAACATAGGTGATAAGATACATAACTATGTTTAAATCTCTCAACCAAAACGGACAGAAGTGCTGTCCTTCAGAACATTCAGTTTTGATAGTCTGTAATCAAAAATTCGTGTAGAAATCATTACACAATGGAATTTAGCAAACTTGGTCTTGTTGAAAAGATGATAAAATCTTATTTAAAACAAAAATGATAAGCAACAATAAAGAGTTTCATAGCTATGCCTAAAAGTCTCTAATAAACAGGACAGCAACACTAAGTTCAGAAATTCCAAGTTTCGCAAGTCTCTAATCGAAAATTCGTATAAAATTCATTATGTTATGGATTTCAGCAAACTTGGTCTTGTTGAAAATCTGAAAGACTCTACGTTGAAATAAAAATAATAATCAGAAGAAATAAAGTATCAATATGATCTGAAAAGTCTCAAATAAACAAGACAGTGACCAAATTCTTCAGAAATTACAGTTTTGGAAGTCTATAATCACAAATTCGTGTAAAAATCATTACACAATGGAATTTAGAAAACTTAGTCTTGTTGGAAAGATGAAAGACTCTAATTTGACATAAAAATTATAACCAAAAGAGATCAGGTATAAATCGGATCTAAAAATTCTCAAATAAACAGGGCAGTGACAAAGTTCTTCAGAGATTATAATTTTGGAAGTCTATACTCAAAAATTCACCCAGACTTCATTACTTATCGGAATCAGTTGATTCTTGGCTAGTTTTTAAAGAAGAAAAGTTAATCTTGAATTTGAAAAATATAAACAAATATAATATTCAAAATAACTGGGTGAGAATCTAACCATAAAACATGACAGAAAACTGTTGCCAGAAATCCCAGAAATTGCTTCTAAATTTTGAATTTTTTTTTTTTTGATACAAATTTTCTCCTCTCTTTGATATATGAGAAAGAGAAATTAGAAGTGAAAAGAGAAAGATGAATTCTAATCGAATTTCATCAACAAAAACTTATCAAAGAATTAAAATGTCCAAAATGCCCTTCTTTCAATTTGAACTCGATAAATACATAAGGCGCGTGTCATTTTGCGGCAATTTGGTGTATTGTAGAAAGTGATAGTGAAAGGTTCTTTTGAAACTTGTGAAGGCAAAGGAATTTAGATTTAATTAAACTTAAAAGTAAAGGAAACTTAGATCAAAATTTGATTTCAAGATAAGAGAGAATAACCAAGACACTGATTCCACTATTACACATGAATAAATTATGGTTAACAACCCAAAACTCTATTTATCTTTTAAATCCCTTGTTTCTTAATTCACAAATAATCAGGCAAATTCTCAACAATTAATTGTATCCCTTAAGCATAGATTATCTTAATACAAAGCATAACCTATCTAATTGAATCACAACTAATGACAAAAATTATGCAAACAATTAAAAACTCTGCAAAAGCAAAAGATTGAGTGAATTATAAAATATAAATTAGAGAAAATAAATTAATTACCAATCATTCATGCGTAAATAGCTTCCTCATTGCCTTGGTTGTGGGAGAATTAGCCATCATGTTGGAAACACACTCAAAATTCATTATTATTGCTCAAAAATGGTTTACAAATGATGAAATGGTGAAAATGGTGAAAACCGGGTGTTTGCAACGCTTATAAATGTTGCAAACACTGTTACAAAGAACGAAAACTGTTGTTGTTCTTTAATCGTGCGACCCACGCTCCCGTGTCGTAGAACTGCTTGCTGAGAATAAACGATCTGCTGTGAAGAGTCTGTTTCTTCACGTTTTCGAGGCAGCGAGCAGCAGAATTTTTTCGCGCTTGATTTCTCGACTTTCTAATGCTCTATTCTTCCTCCCCAACTCTCTATCCCTTCTATGACCTCCAAGAACTCATTTTATACTCGACGAGGGCTAGAAATCACCTCAATAACTCCTAATAATTCCCAATAACTCGCCAGATACGGGAAGATATTCTTTCCTTTTTCTTCTCCCCGCACGCGATCTTGTTGCTGTGAACCATCCTTATTTGCATCCTACACGTCTCTAATTCAGTTTAGCACACTCCAGGCACAAGCTTGCACGTCCAAATCCTTTGTAATCCCGTGAATATTTCTTCCGCGTACGTGTTGCCCTGTTTTCTTCTCGTGAATTTTCTGGTCAATTTTAACCGAAACAATCAACCACACAATGCCTGTGACACTCAATCAAGTCAGCCCAGTGATTTTCAGCCATTGAGTCTCTTTGATTCTGCCCAAAATGCGAACCCTAAATTCTGCCAGGGTGAAGAACCAATTTCCCGCCAAAACGTTCTTTTTGAATTCTTGAAGATGGTGTCCCCTAACCAAACCCGGGGTGCGAATAGCAGATGTCCAGCTGGGGTGCCCCTTAACCAAAGTTGGGGTCCGGATAGTAAGTGTTCTCCGGGGGTGTTCCGAGCAACTTTTTCGAGCCGAATTTTCCACACAAGTTTATTTCTCCAAAAACACCTATACATACACAAAAATACCATAATAAGTACAAAAATCGAGACTAACAATAGAGACACTGAGGACAATTCAGACACAAAAATGTGTCTATCACAATTCGATTATAAACAACTCTACTAACGTTCGTGAATACTACAGGCAGGCTCACACAAAGAGAAATATAATTTCTCAGGTAAAAACCAAGTGTTTCTAAACCGAAACACAATGACAACTAGATTTCACGCTCCACATTGCGATATTTCTGGTCTTCCAATCCAAATGGATTTGGATCGCACCCTAATATTTTAAGAAAAAGATCGCGGGTATTACATCAGTTGAAGTCCAGGAACTATTGTATGCGTACTAAATTCAATTGATGTTTTGGATGTGTCATAGTATGCGTACTCGTTCGCATACTGTCGGACACAGTCCAAGTCCGACTACTTAAGTATGCGTACCCGTTTGCATACTTGAGTGGGTTAAGTTCTAGAATCGGTTGTGCCATTAACTAATACATTTATATAATAAGGAATGTAATCTTTTGCAAATCGTGGCTATAATGTTCATGAATTGATCCGAGTGAATCAAACCGATTTTGCTTCAATTGTGTCTTGTATACTTCTATGAGAAAATAAACAATTGAATAACTCTATAACTAGTTTCATTTGATTCATTTGAACTAGTTGTGGTTAAGATGAATAAGGTTGATATGAAAGTGTTCATATGGCTAACTTCGGTTAACTATTGTTGAGCCAACCTAGTGTACACATTTAGGTACGGTTATCCACATCTAAATAAAGGTACATTTTATTTGTGCGTAACAAGCTAAGACCATCTAATGGTGGAGAGTTATTGCTTTGGTTTCAAGTAAACTTAGCTTGGATCTTATATCAGGTTTCATCTAACGGTGAATATTGACTGCTTTGTTCCAAATCTATCAAACCCTGATTTGAAGACTATATAAGGGAGAACTCTAGCAACTGGTAAACCTAATCCCTACACCTCCTGTGTGATACTAGTTGCGACTAGAGTCGATTTTCCTTTAACCTTAGGTTTATTCCAAAACCCTGTAGGTTAAGGACTTAAAGACTTCGTTAGGATTGTGAAGCTAAACCCAACTATTTTCTCGGTAGTTGCGTGTTCTGATCTTACTTATACTATCGTGATTGTGTATTATCTTTTCTAAGATTTACTTGAGATTTATCTCCGATAGGTAAGATTAAAAGAAGTCACGATAACATCTTTGTCTCATCGTTTGTGATTCCACAATATCTTTTTTCTCTACCATTTGATTAAGATTATTGTGAGGTGATTGATATTACTAGGTTGTTCTTCAGGAATATAAGTTTGGTTTATTAATTGGTTCTTGTGTACCTTGATTTATCATAAGACGGAACAAAACTCATAGGTATTTCCGTGGGAGACAGATTTATCTCTATCAATAAACTTTTATGTGTGAGACAGATTGGTTTATCAAGTCTTCGACTTTGGGTCATAGAAACTCTTAGTTGTGGGTGAGATCAGCTAAGGGAATCAAGTACGTGGAATCCTGTTGGGTTCAGAGACATAAGGAGTGCAATTATACCTTAATCAGTGTGAGATTGGTTAGAGCTCAAATACATTCCAGTCCGAAGTTCATTGGTAGTAGGCTAGTATCTGTAGTGGCTTAATACAGTGTGGTGTTCAAAGATGGACTAGGTCCCGGGGTTTTTTCTGATTTACGGTTTCCTCTTTAACAAAATTTCTGATGTCTGTGTTATTTATTTTTCGCGTTATATTTGTTTATATAATTGAAATATCACTGGTTGTGCGATAAGTTCAATCAGTTTTTGAATTCGGCCTTTGGGTTGTTGATTGAATTGATTGACACTTGGATATTGGTTTGTGATACTGTCCAAGTTATTTCTCTTGTTTAATCGGGCTCGCAAATTCCTATTTGTTTGATTGTGGATTGAATCGATAAATTGAGATATAACTCTTTGATATACTTTTCTAAAGATTGAGTCTGACTGTCTAGTTGATTCTCTTGAAAGTATATTGGAGTTAGTCCATTCAGATTGTCGAACGAAATATTGGGTGTGGTTGTTAGACCCCCCGCTTTTTCAGTATATGTACTTCCTTTAAACATCAA
The DNA here is from genome assembly GCA_023529315.1 of Papaver bracteatum. Classification (NCBI taxonomy): domain Eukaryota; kingdom Viridiplantae; phylum Streptophyta; class Magnoliopsida; order Ranunculales; family Papaveraceae; genus Papaver; species Papaver bracteatum. The sequence continues at coordinate 1,301,664 of JAJJWX010000811.1, read as the reverse complement.
GAATACAAAACAAAGCTAGGCTAAGTTTTCCTTTGTTAGTGGTGGTCAGGATTTTTCCGTGGGAAAGATAAATCAAAGGTTGTGGTTCTCCCTGCCACACCCTACAAGTGGCACACGTGGTGTTAATTCCAATATTATGAATGAAAAATGAATACTCAAGTCAAGATATGGAATTTCAAAAATTATAACGGGAAGGTTCGAACTCATGACCTATTGTGTCATAAGTGTGGCCTCTAACCATTGTTCCACCTTGGTTGGAATTGATAGAAAAGATAAATCAACAGTGGTGGTTTGTTTAACTTAAATACCATAATTGGTCTATTAATTAGTGTTTCACTAATTGCACATAATAAATAATGTATTCATTATAAAGTGTTTTATTAATTAGTGTTTCACTAATTGCTTATAATAAATGACTAATCATTTTTTAATTATAAATATTTTCTTAATTAATTATAATATTTATTTCTATTAACAAGTAATTTTGATAAATAATATCAATAGACATTTTCTGCGACAATGAGTAGTAGAAGAGGTGGAGGCCGAAAGACTAGTGGTGGTTAAGGGCGGAGCTAAGCACAATTATATATATTTATTTTTGTTCTTTTATCGCAAAATGGGATACAAAGTCCATTTTTCACATGTATCCAGCTTGCGAAGAATTTTTTCTCCCTCTCTCCTCAAAATCCTGGCTCCGCCCCTGGTTTGTGGTGAAAGAAGTAGTGACGGTGAATGCTGGTGAGTAGTTATGGACAATATTAATTTTATGTTTGTCTTTACAACATCGATAACATCGTAGTGTGGAAGATGTGGTTGGTTGTTTTTAACACTTTTGATAAAGGAAGGTACCATATATTTCAGGGATGATATCATACAAGACAATATTTTCATGTGGCTGACTCCATCTCCAAAACTGTTAGAAAGAACAAGCTATTTGTGGAGGAGTATAGTCAGAATACTAGTCATGTTAAGTTGATGTTAACTAGGCTCATTGAGCCAACCAGTTCTTAATAATAAATTTTCTCAGTTATCAAAAAAAAAAACAATATTTTCATGATCGTAGTTGGATCACCCAATTGTACCCCTGTTATCTTTGGTACTATATAGTATAAATCATGATTTTTTAATGTTAAAATAAAATTGATTGCAATACAAAAAAAATATATATACACGAAAAAAATTAATGAAACTAATCAATTGACAAAATTTTGTTCAATCTAAACCTCATAATGGCATTTGTGATTGAAAATTATAATTGCGTCCAACAACCTACATGGGATGGGCGGCAGTGATGGTGGCAGTGGTAGAGTCAAAAATTGACATTGAGGAGGCCTATTTTTTTTTAAAAGAAACATGTAAACTTTGGTAGACTAAACCATAAATATATATGGACAAAGTACTATTTATAAAATATAAACTAAAAAATTTATGTAGTTATTAAAAATCTAAGGGGTTAGAGCCAGGTTACTCAACCCTTGGCTCCGCCACTAGGTGGTGGTGGATAAAAAAAGTGGATTCATATGGTTTTATGGTGGTGGCGGCTATTGGTGAACAAAAACATATTATACTAATTTTGTAACGCCACAAAATGTGTGACGTTATATTATAAAGTATAAACGTGGTTGATCATTCTAATGTTAAAATAAATTCGATAAAACACATGTCCATTTCAAAAAATTGGTGCAATCAATTGCCATGTTATGTAATAACTAAACGAACAACACAAATCAAGATCAGAACATATGAAATTATTTATTATCGATTTTCTTATGTAAAGAGTGGTCAGGATTTGTCCCGCTGGGGTTTGTTCAACTTAACCATTTTTAAACATTTTATTAATTAGTGTCTCATTGATTGTTCATAATGATTAATTAAATTTCTATTATAAATGTCCCTTTAATAATCTAACATAAATACATAATTTTATTAATAAATAATTTTACTAAAAACTATATTAATTCTAATGGTGGTAGTGGAAGTAGAATTAGTATAAGCGGTGGCGGGTGTTTGTGAATGGTAGAGGCAGTAACATTACTATTGGTGGAAGAAATAGTGGCAGTGGATGGTTTTTATGGTGGTGGGAGTTGGTAATAGTAGTGTATAATAAAAGTTTTTGCTTTTTAGTGAGTTTTATTGACCAAGTAAAAAAATAATCTTCACAAAACATGCAACATTGTATTGTGAAAGATGTAATTGGTTGTTTTTAGCACGATTGATAAGGACAAAAACCAAATATTTCGAGGATGATACCGGAACGTATGAGACAATATGATCATGACAGTTCGATCACCCGTATTATATAAAGGCAATTGGTGTACCCCCATAAGAGAACACTACCGCTCTCTCAAGTACTATTACATTCTTTTTCCTGAAAGACCATCAATGTCGAGTTGTATTGCGACAACTACCTACAAAGACAACAACTTTCACTCAATTCCCGATACAAAACCTTATTGACCTGGAAAATGTATTTGCATTCTAAAATATTTGTTTGAAAATTACGTTTGTTCATCAAAATCATCATAAAAAACTCTAAATCATAAATCTAAATTTTGCTTCCGATGTTTATATAATATTTTTTATATTTTACATTCTCAAATCATGAGACCTCTTGATGACAAATTAACAATATCAAATTACGGATCAATACGTATAGGTTTCATTCACTGGGTTAGAAGGTAGAGTAGACACAGATGGGTAGATCACACAAATCAGAACATGACTGAGAATACTTCAATAATTTGGTCAAGAGATAAGGTCAAAAATTTAAGATTAACTTTCTATAGGACTAATTAGATCGGCTTCGATAGGAGCTTAATAAAATATGGATTAATAATAATTTTCATGTAAGACAATTGCAAAACATAGTTTGGCTAACTATGCCTATGTAAAGTGTGGTCAAGATTTTTCCTTCATCAATTGCTATATTATGTGAGAAGAAGGTGATATCTAAGATTGAGGTATACGATAAAAATTATTGGGGAAGAGATATCAAAAATTTGGTCAAGAGATAAGGTCAAAATTGGTGATATCTAACATGACTGAGAATACTTCAATAATTTGGTCAAGAGATAAGGTCAGAAATTTAAGATTAACTTTCAATAGGGCTAATTAGATCGGCTTCGATAGGAGCTGACTAAAATATGGGATTAATAATAATTTTCACGTAAGATAATTGCAAAACATAGTTTGGCTAACTCTGCCTATGTAAAAAGTGGTCAAAATTTGTCTTTCCTCAATTGCTATGTTATGTGGGAAGAAGGTGATATCTAAGATTGAGGTATAATTCAAATCTATTAGATTCAAATAATGCCTTGAAAAAATTGACGTGTTGTTATTATTATTACAGGCAAGGGATACATTGACCACACTTGCGCAAATAGCTCACTTCGTAAATGATTAGTGTTGCATGTACTGTCTAGAATGCAACGAGGAATTTGAGGAAACAGGGCACCAGAAGCATTGTCCGGAGTATTTTGGATATAGTAACTTAGACCCAATGTAATACGTATGTACTTTGTTTTTTAGTTTTTCCACAATCTATTTATTTAAGAAAATGAACATTGCAAATACATAACATCAGCAAAATTTAGACATATTGCGTTTGACAATAATGGCTATTGATGGTCCGGAAACCATAAAAGAAATGAATTGTTATAGAAGAATTGTTGGGATATACAATGGATTACTTGAGACGAATGAAAGAGGTATAACTATTTCGATTCTGAAATCGCATAAAGTTCACAGTACAAGATGACATCAAGTTTAAAGTTAGTAACAAACATAATATGGCTAACTAAAATATTAAAAACAAACAAGATATATAAACTTAGAAATCCGTGGGACTTGAAGAGGATAATTTTGAAAACTACAATCTTAGAAAGCAACGATCCACAATACCATATTTATTTATTTTTATAAATATTCAACGTAGAATATGTCAACTTTTGGTAAAGGATCTATTGCAACCTATTAATTTGAAATAGGATCAGGGAGTACAATATGTGTTCAAGGTTCTTTATGAGGTAATGTATCACCAGATTGTATTCCAAGTGAAGGTAGGAACATACGGAAGTGACAAAATGTCCAAGACTTTTGAAGTTACCAAATCCTTCGTTAAGACGAATTGCTGGGAACAAAACTTTGTTGAAGATTTAATGGCAGAGGTTCGCATATATACAATCCCTTCGAAAAGGTAATGGGTACACATTTTAAACATTGTCATCTAATGGGTGTTGAAAAATTACAGGAAAATCATGTCACATTGGACAGTTTGTATCATTCGTCCGATGCAAAAAAATATTATTCTCTGCCTATTTGGAGGATCGACAACATGACCATGATAGATGAGTCAGCTGGAGTGAAATAGGAGCATGTGGAGACTTTTATAGACGATATTGATTAGTTGATTTCACTGAAATGAGCGCTGCAAACGATATATTTCCAAAAAAATATTTAAACTTCCATATTCATGTAGAGCATTATCTCATTATAAGCAATGAACCTAAATAAAAAAGTGTCTCGAAGTTAAGATTATATTTCTTTCATTTGAGCAAATCTCCGACGGTAAAATATTAAAGGAAAAAACAAAGAAAAAAAGAGAGGAAAATCCCAACTATTTTTATAACAAACACATATTAAATCACAAGGAGTTGATAAGTATTAGGGACACAAATTATACAATATATTAAAAATGAACCAACATCATGGACCGTTCCGTTACGACACGGGTTAAGGGCTAGTATGTAATAAAACATAGTTTCCTAGGATGAAATCACACCTACACAATCAAGTAATAAGTTCATAGATTATGTCGATGTCACATTTACGAAGTTCAAAAGATAAACATTATACTTCGTAATCATATATTCATCCTTGACACTTTGATCATACTAAAATGACCAAGTCTAATATTAAAGTATTAAATATAACCTCGCATGTTATGTTTTCAATATTAAACGACTTGAAAGTAACGATAGGAATGAAAACAAGTCAAGTCAGTATCACAATACCTCAAGTGGAAGGATGATGTCTTCATTGTAGTCGATACATCTTTACCATATTCAGGTCTTTAAAGTAATACTTGTATGTCTCAACATTCTTAGACTTTCTAGTCTAACCTAAACGAAGTTGGTCTCTAGTACATTTAATCAAGCGAATCTAATTGAGTTTTGATACTAAAATAGGACAACCAAACTTGACATACCAACACTTGGTGGGTTCAACCGAGCAATGCTCTAACAACATGCTTAGCTTAGGGTTCAATGCTTTTGATATATACAATTGTTATTTTAAAAATATACTGTTGCAATATATTAGAATCACTTTGAATATTTGAGTTGCATGATTATTATTTATTGAATCACATAAAAATTGAAAAATAGTGAAATATTAAGTTTCAGTGTTTTTAAAATCTTGATGACATCTTTCAGTTGAGTTTTCTTTATTTTTAGTTTTAGAAATTTAAGTTTAAAAATATAGTCTTTACAAGTTCGACAATCGAATCTTATTTTCCGCCACTTCTACAACATATTAATGAGGAAGTATTGGAGTACGCTAAGTTTTTGGACCCTATTATGAAAAGGAAAAAGATGACGACTTCTTGTCTCATAGAATTTCTGACTCCTATCTGTCAAGAAAACATGAAATTGAGAAAGGTATTCAGAGGTTTTGATGGTAGTTATAAACTTATTAAATCCTTTCTTAAAGATTGTGAATAAGATTTAATAGTGTATTTAGTACGGTTCAACATATAAAGATGCTGAATTGTGGTTCTCATGAATCAAGTTTAGTTAACATACCACCAAGATTTGATGGTATGAAAAATTTATGGTGGAAGATACAGTTGAAGAGTTGGTCGAATGTCTCACTTCAATGAACTCTTGAAAAACAGATAAAAACTATAAGTATCTTAGGTTTATTAAGAACTTTATTGTCAAATCAGAAGAACGACAGTTTGAAGATCAAGTTGTAATTGACGCTTTTCCCAAAAAACTAGATCAACTGCTATCAATATTTTGAATATGTTGTTACCTCATATTATGTTATTGCTACCTCCTCATTATGTTAATATTTTCCTCCTACATAATAATCGAGCTAATCGGCCATCTACTTCCATTAAATTAGACATATAGAAAACACCCTCGGATGAAGTGCATAATCATCTTTCATATATTCTTCTTGTTGGGAAGCCTCGATATACAAAAGAGCAAGGTGTTTGTGAAAAGAATATTACTGATAACATCGAATGACGATATCAGTAGGATCCACGAGTCAATGGATTGTACCACCTTCTCGTAGTCAATATCGTGTATGTATTATCGACGTTCCCGTATATGTAATAGTAATAGAAGAGTATCAATGAAATTAATACAATCAACGATTAAACGACAAGTAGATAAAGAACGGGATCTATACAAATATTATCCTTTAATATATTTTTTTAGCATGAATCTAGATAAATCCCCATGACTAAGGAACACATAGTTGTTGCATTATGGTGGTTGCATAGACGTAACCGCGAGACTAATGTTGAGACTATTGATATTCCTTTGTGAAGTATTGAATGTACGACAAACTTCTTGGAGAAAGTTGATGTCATCCTACCTAATAAATCGCCTAACAAAGTCGTAAGTTTTGCATTTACAAATGGTTTCATAAGTCTCATTTTTCAGTAAAACTTACTAGAATTATGAAAAAGTATGAATATCACGGGCTAACTTATGGTTACTTAGAACTTTAAATTTTTTGATGTGTTCACGAAGTTGTTTGCACCAAGTGATAAATTTTTATCCAGTATATTTGTCTTCCAGTAGAGTCCAGGAAGTTTTTTTTTTTTTTTTTTAAGTTATTTATTGTGTTATTTTCACATGAACTTCTTACTCGTTTTGAAACATTATGCCATCTAAATTAGTTTTTACTGTCACCCAATCTCATTTCCACTCTTTGCTTTCAGAGAGAAATCCTAAAAAACTTTTTCATCATGCTAGAGTTGTGTGTGGTAATTTTGAAGAGACTTTATTTCATATTGTCTAAAGTTTAATCATGCTAGAGTTGTGTGAAGCTGGAATTAATATTAATATAGATAAAGTTAGCAACAACTGATAAAGTTAATCTCATTGAAGATATAATGAAATGCCATTTGAGGTTTATGATAAGATGTTGGCTTGTATGGAGAGAAAGATGTGAAAACATCTTATAGGGAAAAAAATCCCCATAAGCAATCTTTCAAATAAATTACCAATTGCAATGCATAAAAACTCTCAATTCAAGTACAAATGACGCATGCCCTACGTTTCTACTTGATGTATTTATACCCCTCTTGATTCTGGCGTAACAAAGATTAATTTTCATGATTCTTTTGATTATGATATTAGTAAATCGGGTGTTTTTTTGTTTAAGTTACTCTACGGGTGATTGTGGAAGCCTAAATCACAATACATGAGGTAATTATAGGGAAAAGTCTTTATATCTCTCAAAAATTCATATGATACCGATGTTAAGTTAGTTATTGAACCCCGTTCTAGCTAGTTTTCCACAAGAGTTTAATCGAAGAAATACAACAACTTCTTCTAGCTTTTAGTTTTTTGAAAGTATCTTATATCAATAGAGATGGCGACAATATATCCGATGCAGTTATTATAAAGAAAGATATGAAAAATATTATAATATTATTTCCTCAAAAACAAGTTACGAAGTGTATTTTATGGGCAAAGTCTTTTCATCTCTTAAAAATCAACACGAAACTGATGTTAAATAAGTTTTCAACCCCTCTGGCTAGTTCTACATAGGAATTACATTTAAAAATACAACAACGCTTCAAAAAAATAAATAAGGTTTTCAACCGTGAACACCCTTTTCTTTACTAAACTACCATGCATTTTTATTGATTATTACATGTTCGTACATTCGGAAAAAAAATCCATGGGTGAAAACTTAGTTCTATAAATCAAAATTAGTTCTTCCTCCGCAGTTCAATCTCTATTCAAATTAGTACTCGAATCTGACTAATACCGTTAACACAAATTATCAATCCAACCACAAATTCAATTCTTAGGATTTAAATTGAAATCACGGTTTCAATTTTTCCAGCCCTAACTTTACATAAAATATCTTCCAATTTATTTTGTAGAATCATGGTGGAGTGTTGAAAATTTAATTGGTGGTAGAATTCTGATTTTGTAGAAGCTTGAGAGGAGAATGATTAATCGAAATGGAAATACAAACCCAAGTAAACTCCACTTTGATTTTGGTAATTCAAGCTAAGTTTCTTCTTTCCCCAATTTTTACACTTTTAATAATCATAGGGTCGCCGTCTTAGTAAATTATTTGCTCGAGATATTAAGTTGGATTATATATCAACCTAGGGATGATATCGATTTTCAGTAGTTGGTTCTTGATGGAGATTTATTTCAGTTAACCAAGTAAGTATAACCAACTTTTGTTTTATTGAGCAGAACTGATATCTAACAATTTTGTGGCATGCACGTATTAGTGATTTGATTTTGCTAAAAAATGGAGTTTTTTTCTTAATGATATGTATATCTCAAAAGTAGGTTGATGTCGAAGCTTTCGGAATAATGTATTTTTGAAATATGGTCATCGATTCCAAATCATTGGTGGAGACTCGCATTATTTTCATATAAATATATAGATAATTAAAAAACATGTCCATAAAACAAGGTACTTACCCTAATATGATCTTATTAGATTCCCAAAATACAATACTATTGTTTGTAAGGTAAAATATCTTCTACCCCAAACACAGAAACTTGTATGGTGTTGCTGCCGGGAATCGATCGTTGTTTAATCCTCAATTGACTTGGTTAATGGAGAAAGGTGGGGGGTACCTGCAAAAAGCCCTCTGATGCCTAAGTTAGCAAGAGAATATTGTTGCAGGAATTTTTTTAATGGGAAAGATTGCATACCTCTTTGGTTATAAAACTCTCCATTTATACATGGCTAATTTCCGTTTTATTTCTTCAACTTTATGACAGATATCAATTGCCATTAACTGGCCCCTGCATGCCTCCATGCAGTAACAGTCCCTGAAATAACAGTCCCTGCATGCCTTCCTGTAGTAACAGTCCATGCAGGTATCAATTCCAGAAACTTCCACCATTATGGTTAATTAATCACATTGGGTGTGGATAACCCAAAGTGTAAGAGAAATGGGTGTAAGCAGATGGGGCGCAAACATCCATAGGGTAATAGGACTGGGGCGCAGATATCCGGGGGCTACCGGATTACGAAGCAACGAGAAACACCGAAATTGGCCCGTCAATTAATCGGAGATTATTCACCAACTGCTCGTACCCAGCCGATTATTCGGCAATAACTCGCCGATTACCGCTCACTATAGCCGCCAGGCTTGGCGTCGGCCGATTTCTGCTGCTGTTATTCGTCATGGGACGGAATATGCTGACGGCGTTAAAAGTAACCATATGCTGACGCCGTTAAAAGTAACCAAGATGCTGACGCCGTTAGTTATTAGCGGAATATGCTTAGCATATTCCGACGCCGTCAATAACGGTGTTAGTTCTGACGGACCTACGTACGCGTCAGCTTCCATGTCATTGATTATGCTGACGTGGTGCCCGGTTGTTGACGTGTCCAGCGCCACATCAACGACGTTGCTGACGTGGCAATATTCTCGGCGACGTGTAACCTGCCATGTCAGCATTTTTGCTGACGTGGCACCCGTTTGCTGACGTGGCAGCTGTCGGTTGGTTGTGGGTCGGTGATGTGGCATGCCTATGTGTGGCTTGTTAGCTCAACTTGGAGTTTTTTCCCATGGGCTTGCTAGTTGGGTGCTTGCTAGTGAGGCCTAGCTTGGTTTGTTGCTCATGGAATCTTTGCAAGGCCTCCATGGCTACTCATGGGAAACACTTAAAGCCCAATTAACCCTTCTTAGCTAGTAAGAGGGGTTCTTGTTGGTCTAGGTTAGCCCATTTTCCTGTGTAGAATATTAGGGGTACAAACATCGCCCCCTCTTAATCCATAACTTGTTACGGGTTAAGAAGTTCGGGTTTTCCAACGAATTCGTATTTTTCCGGAGTGTTACGCAACTCGCCCCCAATGGGTTGGGGTGACATACGACTCGCCCCCAGTGTGTTTTGCGTCATGCTGCTCAATGCCTGCGCAGGGGTGCACCTCCCTACTGCATTTTGCTTGCGCATGGAATGAAAAGTTAAGTTTTTCTGCTATCTTGAATTTGCACAGGGGGCCAATCATGTTATTCAAGATATGCGCAGAGTTTGAGCTGTGTACATTCTCACGTGCCTGGACGGATGAAAACGTTTGCCACATTTGTTGTTGTCCCGTATGGTGGGGATAAAATCGAGATAGGGCAGAAATGCTCGAACTGTGTATACAACCCATCAGAGGGTTGTCAGAGACATAAACTCGAACTGTACTGTTTTGTCGTTTAGTGCTGATTGCGGATTAGATCATCCGCAGCAGTTTATAATTAACTCGAATAACAGTGATAAAGCATGGAATACCAAAATAATGCTGAATTGAATTTCTGAATTGAAATAACAAGATAAATACCTACTGCTTCGACAACAGCTGCCTCATTAAAACCTTTGAGTGGAAAACCCAGTGGGATAAAACCATCAAAAAGGAAAAAGAGTGCAGCACAACAGGATTTGAATCTACTCCTAATGATAAAACTTCTTCAAGTGGAACGAATTCCACGGCTTCCATGGCTTCGAATCCTCTTTTCCGTCGAGGTTCCTCAAGTAGTAGGATCCCCGAGATGCTGGCCTATCCACTATGTATGGACCCTCCCAGTTCGCTCCGAGCTTCCCACAGTTCGGTTCCATTGTGTCCGCTCGGGTTTTCTTCAAGACATATTCCCCCGTCTTGAACGACCGTTCTCTGACCTTGCGATCATACCCCAGCTTGATTTCCTGCTGGTATCGAACTATATTCTGCAAGTTTGTTTCTCTATGCTCTTCCAGCAACTCCTTATCTAGAGCCATTATGCTGTCGTTTTTTTAGATTTGACAGCGCGAGTTTTGGTAGTCTTTAGCTGCACCTCAGTGGGTATGACTGCCTCCGCCCCATATGCCAATGTAAATGGTGAAAAATCAATGGATATTTTTGGGGTTATTCGATAGGACCATAAGACTCCTGGGAATTCTTCGGTCCATTTTCCATTCGCCTTCTCCAGTCGTTTCTTGAGATTATCTATAATAACGCGGTTAGTCGCTTCTGCCTGCCCATTGCTCTGAGCATAGTACGGAGAGGAGAAATTGTGGCGAATATTCAGGCCCTTGCAGAAATCTTTGATCAATTCGGAATCAAACTGTTTCCTATTGTCCGATATTATCGCGTTTGGGATTCCAAATCTGCAGACGATATTCTCCCATATGAATCTTTTCACATCATGTATGGTAACGTGTACCAGTGCCACTGCTTTGACCCATTTGGTGAAATAGTCGGTAGCGACTAATACGAATCTGACACCTCCAGGAGATTTTGGAAGTGGTCCGACGATGTCCAATCCCCACATAGAGAATGGCCAGGGACTGAAAACTGGATGCAACTCGTTGGCTGGACTTTTCGGAATTGGAGCGTGCTCTTGGCATGCACACATTTTTGTGCATATTCTTTAGCATCTCTATGCATGTATGGCCAAAAATATCCCTGGGTAAGTATCCTGTGCGTGAGACTGCGCCCTCCAGAATGGCTTCCACAGATTCCCTCATGAGCCTCTGCCAGAATCAGTTGTCCTTCCTCGGCTGATACACATCGCAAAAATGGCTCCAAAGCTACAGGTTTGCGGTATAACAGCCCTTCGATCATTGAGTACCTCCATGATTCCCTTTTCACCTTTGCAGCAAGTTTCTCATCCTCAGGGAGTTCGCCAGTTGTCAGGTACTGGATGTAAGGTCGACGCCAGTCTGTAGTGTTTTTAACACGATCTCCTGATTTGTCTATCACCGGACTGTCAATATCCATATTGTTGTCGATATTCTCCATTTCTCCCTGTGCTGATATAGCTGCCCTCTCGCCCCCACTAGCGTGTTCGGCAGCCAGAACAAAATGGATGTCGGAGATGCTAGGTAACTCTTGGAAATCTACTATAACGAATCTGGCGGTATCTGTTGGTACTGCGGAAGACAGGTATGCTAAAGCATCTGCATGCCTGTTCTCCAATCGTGGTCGCTGCCCAATAGAGAATTGGTCGAACTCTTTTGCCAGTTCTTTCATATGGTCCAAATACAATGCCATTCTCTCCTCCTTTGCTCTGTAGGTCCCCAGAAATTGGTTAACTACTAGCATGGAGTCAGTCACCAGCTTCATGTTCTTCGCATCTAACTGCTTGACATCTTTTAAACCGATAATTGCAGCTTCATATTCAGCTTCATTGTTTGATGATTGGAAACCCAGCATGGTTGCTTTCTCGATCCTCGAACCTTCGGGAGTAAGGATTACGCATCCCACTCCAGCACCACTGACGTTTGAAGACCCATCAGTAAATACGGTCCACAATGGTTCTAGTGTATCGATCTCCATTGCAGTCTCGCCCCCAGTCTGATCAATGACTGGCTCAGTGGTTTTGAACAACTCCTCTTCTTCTCCAGCAACAGTTTCTATATCGTCCACCGGAAAATCTGCTAGCAGTGCAGCCAATGCGTGTCCTTTTTCTGCAGTTCTGGTTTCGTACTTGATCTCATACGCCCCCAGAAAATTTGACCATATGGGCTAGTCGACTGGAATCATCAGCACGTTCCAGGATTCGCTTCAGTGGGTATTCCGAGTATACCACGATCTGCCTTCCTTGGAAATAAGGCTTTAGGAGACGAGATGCATGGAATAGTGCAAGTGCTATCTTCTCAATTTTCTTGTACCGTGTTTCCGCCCCCGTCAAGGATTTACTGACAAAGTAAACATGCCTCTCATATGGATCCGTTACGAACAACACTGCACTCACAGCGTTCTCCGTTGCAGCCAGATAAACTCCAATAGGTTGCCCGGATTTTGGACTCACCAAAACCGGTGGGGTTGACAAATACTGCTTTATCTCATCAAAAGCCCTTTCGCACTCAGCCGTCCAACCAAAATTCACTACTTTCTTCAAAACATCAAAGAATGGCTTGAATCGATCCGACGAGCGTGAAATGAAACGGTTCAAGGCTTCCAATCGTCCTGCTAGCTTCTGGACTTCCTTTTTCGTTCTTGGGGATGGAATTTCTCTGATGGCTCTGATTTGATCTGGATTTTCCTCGATTCCTCCCGTGTGTCATCGGGTATCCAAGGAATTTTCCGATGACAGCCCGAATGAACATTTTGCTGGATTGAGCATCATACGATACTGCCTTAAGATATCGAACGTCTTTTGCAGATCAAGAAAATGCGATTCTTTTTGCTGAGACTTCACTACCATACCATCGATGTATACCTCCATCGACTTACCGATCAGATCCTTGAACATATGGTCCACCAAGTGCTGGTAGGTTGCCCCTGCGTTCTTTAGCCCGAACGGCATTACAGTATATCAGTAAACTCCCCTGTCAGTCACGAACGCAGTATGCTCTTGATCTTCCTTGAACAAAGGTATTTGATTATACCCAGAAAAATCGTCCATGAATGACAGTCTTTGAAACCCTGCGGTTTTATCCACCAAATCTCTTATCATTGGTAGCGGGTACGGATCACTTGGACACGCTTTATTCAAATCGGTAAAATCGATACAGACACGAATTTTACCATTCTTCTTTGGAACGGCTACCACATTGGACAACCATCGAGGATATTGCACCGGTCGAATAAATCCTGCATCCAACAGTTTTTCGACCTCTTCAGTCACTCCATCTTTTTTGCTTTGCGCCATATTCCTGATTTTCTGTCGAACGGGACGGAAATTCTCATCGATATTTAGCTTTGTGGCGAGCTACATTCGGGTCTATCCCTGGCATCTCAGCAAAACTCCATGCAAAAACGTCGGCGTTTGCCCTTAGCAATGTAATCAAATCATCGCGTTCATGTGCCGGCATATCTGCCCCTACGAACGTTGTCTTATGCTCCTCATCTCCTATCTGGACCTCGACCAGTTTCTCGACTGTCGGGGGTTCAGCTGCATCCTCTCCCCTATATGATTCTGGAGGTAGAGGGTTCTGTAATTGCTATTTATGCTCGACCCGCATGATCTGGTTTCCACTGACTTCTGACTTCTTGTACTCATCCATTGCATTCTCATGACACTTATGGGCGGCCATTTGATCTCCTCTAACTTTCACAACTCCGTCTGGGGTAATAAACTTCAGACATTGATGATTAGATGATGTGACTGCACCGATCTCATGCAGCCAATCTCGTCCTACGATCGCATTGTAGGGTGCTCTGCAATCCAGCAACAAGAAAGTTCCCAAGACGTACTTGTCAGCCACTGTTATCGGTATCTTCACTTTTCCAATTGCCTTTGTAAATTCGCCGCTGAAACCGATAATTGGGTTTTCATCCTCCTCGATCAGGTCGTGTGGGAGATTCATAGAGCCATAGAGGCGTAAGCTCCTAAAAATAGCACACTCACCGAACTTCCCATGTCCACTAAAATCCGGTGCACACGAAACATGCCAATCCAAGCAGTTATAACGACATCATCGTTGTGTGGAGCATATACACCTACCATGTCTGCATCATAGAACTCGATCTTTTTGCACCCAAGCTCCTTAGTTTCTGCTCCATTACCGCTGACAAAATCAATGTGATTTGTCAAGTACCATTCTTTCAACTGTCTGAGCTTTCTTCTGGTTTCGTCTTTCGATGCTCACCTGGTCATTGAATGAATCCTGGCGTGATTGACGTTAATCACGCGAGCGTTAATCACATGTGCAGTACCAAACTGACCATGACCTTTCCCAAAGTCCTTTTTCACGTACTGTTGCAGCTTTCCAGCGTCGATCATTCGCTGGATCTCGATCTGTAAAGAGCGGCAGTTCTCAGTTTTGTGACCATGATCTTTATGGAACTTGCAGTATTTGCTCCTATCACGTTTATCTCTTGTTTCTGCTGCCAAAGGACGTGGGGGGCTCAAATCCTTTTGTATTTTTTCGTACAGCTCTGTAAGATTTACGTTCAGCGGGGTCAAATTCATATCGTGAAACTTCTGGTACCCAGTTTTGGTGCGTTCACCTTGATTTTTCTCTCGAGCATCGCCATGATAAGTATGCTGTCCGTTTAAATGGTTCTTGGATTTTTCCTTCTTCCCATCATTTGAATGATTGGATGACCTGTTAACTTCTTCTTGGGCTTTAGAATCATCTTCCACTCGGGCGTACTCTTCGACTCGATCATATAGTTCCTCCAAAGTTTTTGGTGGTCTCTTGACCAAAGAACCGTACACACCTCTTTGATCATGATGGTAAGCCTATTTGTATGCCGCAATTACAACTTGGTTGTTGGCTCCATCCACGTCCGCTAACTCTTGCTTGAAACGCCTAGTGAATTGTTTGATGCTTTCCTCCTTCCGGATTCCTAGAAGGAACAGTGAATGGCATCCTTTCCGATCACGTTTGTTGTACTTGTAGTTAGAGCAAAAATCATCAATCAACTTATGGTAAGTCCCGATCGACTGTGCTGGAAGCTGGTTGAACCATGTTATAGCTCCCCCCGTAAGGGATTGCGGGAACATTTTACACATCAATTCGTCGATGTACTTCCACAAGGACATGGAAGTCTCATAGTGTAAAATGTGCTGATCTGGATCGTCAGTTTTCTCGTCGAATTCCGGTAATTTTGGAACTAGAAAATTCATTGGCGGTCTGAATTCTCTTATATTCTGCTTGAACGGTGCTCCTGCTGCACGATGTAGCATGTCCATCTTTTCTTCTCTGGATTGTTTTTTCATCATCACTTTCTCGATCATCCTCACAAGACGAGCTTCTGTTATTGCGTTTAGGTATTCATGTGTGGAACTGCCTTCCTGTTCATAATCCCGGTCCTCTGGAATATGATTATCCGATCTCCTTTTTTTGCTATGGGGTCCAATAGGTTCTTTTCCAGATCTTCCTTGCTCCGAATGAGAACCGTTATCGTGAGAAAAATCTTCATCATCGTTCCAATCTCGATCCTCTTCCTCCTCATTTCTGAGGCGTTTTGAATGGGATGTATTTCTTGCCGCACTCTGCTGTGTTGCAGCTATCCGATCCCCTGCTTGCTTAGGTCATTTCGGTAAATCTCCGGTGACCAGTAGCCTCTTGTCTCTTCGATCTATATCGGCTACTTGTCTATTAGGATCTGCGACTTGTGGTTCAATTCGACCTCCAAGGCGTTGCCATACAGATCGTACCCTCTGTTTATTCAAAAAACCGGTCCCAGTTCGAGGTTGGTTTTCACGTTCTAATCTCAGGATAGCATTTTCCTTCTCTAGCTCCTTTAGCCTCTGCCGTAGGTGTTCCTCCTCTGTACTGGTAGTCACAGTGCGGCCATTACGCATATATTTTCGATTGCGATTCTTCCTAGAGGGGATGCCGAACGCATACCCTCTCTTTCCACGAACATCTTGGTTTTCCCCATCAACGTCGATCACTTCGTTATTGATCACTGGTTGTTTTTCCTTTCTGCGATTTGGATCTGTATCTCCGTCATGCAAACGATCTCGATCTCGTCCATGATTCAGTGATCTGTTATGAGTATGATCTTGACCCGGTCTGTTTCCAGTGGGTATAACATGTGCAGATTGAACCTCAATATCGTCCCTCTCCATTTCGCGTCTCCTGCGCGGTTGGGAATTGTTCTCAGAATCAAACCCTCATGCAGTCTGTCTTACTATTGCCATATCTCGAACTAGTAAAACACGATTTTCTTTTTTCGAAACCGTTAGTCGGCGCCACTGTTTGTAAGGTAAAATCTCTTCTACCCCAAACACAGAAACTTGTATGGTGTTGCTGCCAGGAATCGATCGCTGTTTAATCCTCAATTGACTTGGTTAATGGAGAAAGGTGGGGGGTACCTGCAAAAAGCCCTCCAATGCCTAAGTTAGCAAGAGAATATTGTTGCAGGAATTTTTTAATGGGAAAAATTGCATACCTCTTTGGTTATAAAACTCTCCATTTATACATGGCTAATTTCCGTTTTATTTCTTCAACTTTATGGCAGATATCAATTGCCATTAACTGGCCCCTGCATGCCTCCATGCAGTAACAGTCCCTAAAATAACAGTACATGCATGCCTTCCTTTAGTAACAGTCCATGCAGGTATCAATTCCAGAAACTTCCACCATTATGGTTAATTAATCACATTGGGTGTGGATAACCCAAAGTGTAAGAGAAATGGGTGTAAGCAGACGGGGCGCAAACATCCACAGGGTAATAGGACTGGGGCGCAGATATCCGGGGGCTACCGGATTACGAAGCAACGAGAAACACCGAAATTGTCCCGTCAATTAATCGCCCGATTAATCGGCGATTATTCACCAACTGCTCGTACCCAGCTGATTATTCGGCAATAACTCGCCGATTACCGTTCACTATAGCCGCCGGGATTGGCGCCGGCCGATTTGTGCTGCTGTTATTCGTCATGGGACGGAATATGCTGACGGCGTTAGGCATATGCTGACGCCGTTAACTAACGTCGTTAAAAGTAACCAAGATGCTGACGCCGTTAGTCATTAGCGGAATATGCTTAGCATATTCCGACGCCTTCAATAACGGTGTTAGTTCTGACGGACCTATGTACGCGTCAGCTGCCATGTCCCTGATTATGCTGACGTGGTGCCCGGTTGCTGACGTGGCACCCATTTGCTGACGTGTCAGGATGCTGACGTGGCAGCTGCCGGTTGGTTGTGGGTCGGTGATGTGGCACGCCTATGTGTGGCTTGTTAGCTCAACTTGGAGTTTTTGCCCATGGGCTTGCTAGTTGGGTGCTTGCTAGTGAGGCCTAGCTTGGTTTGTTGCTCATGGAATCTTTGCAAGGCCTCCATGGCTACTCATGGGAAACACTTAAAGCCCAATTAACCCTTCTTAGCTAGTAAGAGGGGTTCTTGTTGGTCTAGGTTAGCCCATTTTCCTGTGTAGAATATTAGGGGTACAAACAACTATAAAAAAATGTTTGTTGGGAACATTGTAATTTAAACTTCTATGGTTGTTGAAATATATGAAAGACTAATTAGTTTCAGGGTAATGTCGATAAAACTGCATATAGGACTCCGTTGGACATAAATAGTCATGTGTTATTTGGAATGGAATGATAGACATATCGAGCGTGCGTCTGGACTAGACAGATGCGACTATTTAGACACATGGAATTGTTTTGTCTGGGTGATCTTTTTATCCTTGCCATAAACATATTCCAGTGGCATGCATGACTATAGAAGACAGTGGTTGCTTTTTAGGCGATCATCTAATCTATATTAGCACCAACGGACGAGCAATAAAACGTCCTCAACTTAGAATGTTGTTTATAAAACCAATCTTAAGGTTGGAGAAACTTTCCGTCTCACACGACGAGTTTCCTACTCCACTTTACTCATTATTACATAAATCATGCCTATGTTGATATGAATGTTGATTTTATCTTCTTCAATATGCATCAAAACATGATACACTGATTTAAGCCCCTCAACATCACTGTCCAGGAAAAATATAGCGGTAGCGTCGTTTGAGGCAAAGGGAGGTTGGTGCAACGGAAGACCAAAATACTGGCATTTATGTCATGAGCATAGAGGTTCCCTACGATCGCAGGTTGGTTGTGAAGAATTAATGGGGGTTGATGGACCTAGTTAGGGAAGTGACAACATCATATATTATTGTTCCTTGGTTAATACAAAAATTATTAAGGTGTGTACTGAGCTGACATTGGTAATGGTGATGTTATTCCAATAACCCTAGATCGCATGACCCGAAATAACATTGATGCATGCACACTGGCAACCATGGAAACTACCAGTGTAGCTGTTGTAAGTATTTGGCATAATTTAGAGTTCATACATGTCAGTGAGTAATCACAATATCAACACATTAAGATTCTTTTCCCAACAAGAGGACAACAACCAACACTAATCACTCAAATAACCAATCCAACCAATGACTATTTCGATCCTTTTGTGATAATGGGTCGGAAGATAGGTGATGGAAGCATATCGATGTACATGACTGTTCAAGATGGGTGGAGGATTTCCAACATTTTCAAAAAATGGATCTAGTCATGCATTGGTTGACAATGATTTCAATATGTCTGGGTACTTCATAATAAGTTTATATATAAATTGGAGTTACAAGAGGAAGAAAGGTATATGTCGGTGAGAATTTATGTACATCATTGTTTGTTGATATATAAGTTTCTTTTAACTATCTAAAATACCATATCTTCTCACCCAATCTATGAAAACAAACTGTTTGTATGCCTCAGACCTTTTTTTTTTAATAGAAAAACGAGTAAAGTGCCAAAAACAATGGGCAATTACTCAGCAGTTATAAGGCCAACTGCTGGGCTGTTGACATCATCAAACATTGGTAGAACTACACAAGAGTTATCCAAAACATCAGATTTTATCTATACCGATTAAATCTGATTAAGCAAATAAAAAATATTTGGTCATTTCCAATTAAAGTTCTTTAAACCAGTAGAGTAAAAATCTATATATATTATGAAGATTAATTGTCACAAAATTTTGTTCTCTATTGATTTTGATCAGCTTTCCCAAGAGGACAAGAGAGACCACATCAAAATTTTCATCTCTCATTTGATGGTAAACCTAGTTGAAACTTTGTTATACGTTAGTTTGCATAACTCAAAATAAAACATTGTATGATGCCATTTGGGTGGTAAAATAAAAGAAAAAGTCTATTGATATGTCCGAATTAAGTAAAATAAAAAGTCTACTAGTATGTACGAAAATGGTAACCAGCTAAAAATGGGTTAACTTCTTACCTTTAAAACATGGTCTTGAATATCTCATGTCATCCGATGATTCCAAATAAACCATCAGAAGACAATTTTGGGATCAAAATAGGTTTTATGTAATGTATCCTTCTTTTTTTGGCACGAATTTTGTTCAATTAAACTTTTACACCAATAATCACCTATTGGATCAAGGAAATTTTTCAATTTTTCGAAATCAGATTGTTTGATTTTTATCTGAAATGAATGCTACTATGAAGTTTCATTCGGATATTGTGGCAATGACAAATGGGAGATTAAATATTTCATCTTGTGCTTTGGACTCGAATGGAGAATTCCCATACAAGATGCTTCCCGCTAGCTAACTGAATGTATAGATTCTTTTGTCTGTCGAAAGTGTCTACAAATTCTTAAGTTCTACCGTCCGAAGTGATGCTCGTTTGTGGAGGGACATTAATATAGACCGACAAACATCGAATGGTCTACATATGAGGCTCTTCCGCAGCTACCTAACATGGCTCAAGGAAGCTTGAGAACTTTGAGTCTGGTCAAGTGTTCTTAGATAACATATGATAGTTTGAAACATGTGCTTGAAAGAAATCCAAGATTAATCAAGCTGAATGTTCCAGGATGTACGAGACTAACCGTTGAAGGGATCTTGAAATGCTTGAAGAATTTCACGTCTATAAATACACTACCAGGTGGGATTAAGCATATAAGAGTTGGTGAACGTTATGACGTGCAACATATACACTTTGAAGAGTTAAACCCCTTAATTGGTGAGGATAGTTGCAGATTAGAGTCTAATATTAAAAATTTGAGGTATTATAGACATCAGTACTCCCTGTCTTGTGGTGGTGATGATTGTGCCATGGATATTAAGCTTTTCCCAAGATATCAGTTCTCTCGTATGGTTTATGATTGTCTAGCATAGATCTGCCAAAGTAAAAAGATGGTACCTCAATCATGCAGGGAATATAGAATTTTCATTTCATGGTGTTATCAGTTCGGTCGATGCATCAATGATGCCGAACTTGAGGAAACCTTTTGTTTATAGCCACTTTGCTCGGATTGCTGGAATGAGGTGAAGGATTGAGAAATCCTCATCCCTTTTTTTTTTAAGCATTTCATGTAGTTGTTTACTTTTTATGTATGCCTCAGACCTTTTTCGGTGTTTTTTTATTTTTTGATATATAAAAAAACGAGTAAACTGCCTAAAATACTCAGCAGTTATAAGGCCAACTGTTGGGCTATCAACATCACCAAACATTGCTACACAACAGTTATCCAAAGCATCGGGATTTATCTCTACAGATTGAATATGATTAAGCAAATGCAAAAGATTTTGTCCTTTCCAATTAAAGTTCTCTAAACCAGTAGAGTAAAAACCTACGCTATGAAGTTTAATTGTCATAAATTAAGTTGTCTATTGATTTTGGTAAGCTTTCCCAGGACAAAAGAGACTTCATCAAAATTTTCATCTCTCATTTGATGGTAAACCTGGTTGAACCTTTGCTATACTTCGGTTTGCATAACTCAAAATAAGTTAAACTATGATGCCACTTGGGTGGTAAAAAAGAAAAGAAAAAGTCTACAGATATGTTTGAAGTAAAAGAAAAAGTCTACTGGTATGTCCGAAAATTATAACTAGATAAAAACAGGTTAACTTTTCACCTTTAAAACATGGCCTTGAATATCTCATGGCGTCCGGTGATTCCAAATAAGCCATTATAAGACATTTTAGGGATCAAAATCAATTTTATGTGATGGATCCTTTCTTTTTGGGACGAATTTAGTTACATTGAAATTTTATAGCAGCAATCACCTGTTGGATTGAGGAAGATTTTCCAATTTTCGAAATCAGATTGTTTTAGTTTTATCTGGAATGGATGCTACTATGAAGTTTCATTCGGATAATATGGCAATGTCGAATGAGAGATTAATTTTTTTATCTTGTGCTTTGGACACAGATGAAGAATGCCCATACGAGATGCTTTTGTTGTTTCCCATTAGATATAAGAATGTACAAGATCTTTTGTCAGTCGAAAATGTCTGCAAATTCTTAAGTTTTATTGTTCGAAGTGATGCTTGTTTGTGCAGGGATATTCATATAGATCAGACAGCGTCGAGGGAAAGGATTACAAATGATGCTATTTTGCAGCTAGCTAACATGGCTCAAGAGAACTAGAGATCTTTGAGTTTGGTCAAGTATCCTAAGATAACAGATGATGGTATAAAACGTGTGCTCGAATGAAATCCAAGATTAATCAAGATGAATGTTCCAGGATGTACGAGACTAACTGCTGAGGGGATTCTGAATTGCTTAAAGAATTTCAAGTTTAGAAATACACTACCAGGTGGAATTAATCAGGTAAGAGTTGGTGAATGTTATGACGTGCAACAAATACACTTTGAAGAGTTGAAGTCCTTTATTGGTGATAGTTGCAGACAAAAGTCCAATGTTAAAAATCCGAGGTACTATAAACAGCAGTACTCTATGTCTTATGGTGATGATGATTGTGCTATGGATATTGAGCTTTGCTTGAGATGTCGGTTCTATTAGATGGATTATGATTATCCAGCAGACAACTGCCAAGGTAAAAAGGTAGAACCTCAGTCTCGCAGGGAATGTAGATTTTGCATTTTACGGTGTTATCAGTACAATCGGTGCATCAATGACGTCGAACTTCAGGAAACATTTTGTTAGTACGAGTAAACTTCTAAAAAGAATGGGCAATTATTTAGCAGTTACAAGGCCAACTATTGAGTTGTCGACAACACAAAACATGGGTAGAACTACACAAGAGTTATCCAAAACATCAGGATTTATCTCTACAAAATGAATATGATTAATCGAATGCAAAAGATTTTTTCCTTTCCAATTAAAGTTCTCTAAACTATTAGAATAAAAAGCTATGATATGAAGTTTAAATGTCGTAAATTCTGTTGTCTATTGATTTTGGTCAGCTTTCCCAAAATAAAAGAGACTTCAACAAAATTTATATCTCTCATTTGATGGTAAACCTGATTGAACCTTTGTTTTACTTCAGTTTGCATAAATCAAAATAATCTATGATATGTACACCGATATGTCCGAAGTAAAAGAAAAAGTCTACTGGTATGTCCGAAGATGGTAACCAACTAAAAATAGGTTAACTTTTTACCTTTAAAACATGGCCTAGAATATCTCATGGCGTCCGGTGATTCCAAATGAGCCATCTGGATATATTTTGGCGATCAAAATTGGTTTTTATGTAATGGATCCTTCCTTTTTGGCATGAATTTAGTTCAATTGAACTTTCATAGCACCAATCACCTATTGTCTTGAGAACGATTTTCCAATTTTTGAAATTAGATTGTTTGAGTTTTATCTGGAATAAATGTTGCTATGAAGTTTCATTCGGAAAATGTGATGATGACGAATGGGAAATTAAACAATTCATCTTGTGCTTTGGACAAAGATGAAGAATGCCCATACGCGTTGCTTCAGCTGTTTCCCGTCAGCTAACTGAATGTACAGGTTCTTTTGTCTATCGAAAATGTCTGCAAATTGTTTAGCTCTATTGTTCGGAGTGATACTCATTTATGGAGGGATATTCATAAATATCGGTCCGCATTGAGGGAACAGATTGCAGACGATGCTCTTCAGCATCTATCTTACAGGGATCAAAGAAACTGAAGAACTTTGAATATGGTCAAGTGTTATAAGATAACATATAATGCTCAAAAACGTGTGCTAGAAAGAAATCCAAGATTTTATATCTCTTCTGCAGCTATCTTACAGGGCTCAAGGACACTAGAGAACTATGAGTCCTGTCAAGTGATCTAAGATAATGGATGATGGTATGAAATGTTTCCTCGAAAGAAATCCAATATTAATCAAGATGAATATTCCAGGATGTACGAGACTAACTGTTGAGGGGATCCTGAAATTCTTGAAGAATTTCACGTCTAGAAATATACTACCAGGTGGAATTAAGAAGGTAATAGTTAGTGAACGTTATAACGTGCAACAACTACACTTTGAAGAGTTGATCTTCTTAATTGGTGAGGATAGATGCATATATGAGTCTAATGTTAAAAAGACCAGGTACTATGGACATAAGTACTCCATGTTTTGTAGTGATGATGATTGTACCATTGATATTGATCTTTGCCCGAGATGTCGGTTCTTTCAGATGGTTTATGATTGTCCAGCAAAGAGCTATTAAGGTAAAAAGGTGGACCCTTAGTCATGCAAGGCATGTAGATTTTGAATTTCACGGTGTTATCGATACGGTCGATGCATAAATGATGTCGAACATGAGGAAACCTTTTGTTTAGAGAAAAATTTCTCAGATAGCTGGAATCAGGTGAAGGCTAGAGGAAACCTTTTTTGTATGTCTCAGACCTTTTCTCAGTGTTATTTTATTTTTAGAAAATCGAGTAAACTTCCAAAAAGAATGGGCAGTTACTCAGCAGTTATAAGGCCAACTGTTGGGCTGTCGACAACACCAAACATTGGTATAACTATTCAAGAGTTATCCAAAACATGAGAAATTATCTCTACGGATTGAATCTGATTAAGCAAATACAAAATATTTTTTCCTTTCCAATTACAGTTCTCTAAACCAGTAGAGTAAAAAGTTATCATATGAAGTTTAACTGTCGTAGAATTCTGTTGCCTATTGATTTTGGTCAGCTTTCCCAAGACAAAAGAAACTGCATCAAATTTTTTATCTCTTATTTGATGGTAAACCTGGTTGAACCTTTGTTTTACTTCAGTTTGCATAACTCGAAATAAGTTATGCTATGATACAACTTGGGTGGTAAAATAAAATAAAAAATCTACCGATATGTCTGAAGCAAAAGAAAATGTGACATACTGGAAAATTAACGCCTTACGCGCCAGGGCGCGCAGGCCATAACTTCCCCGATGTGCCATGATGATGCTACTTATTGGGCCATAAAAATAGGCAAATGCACGTTCATTTGCCCTTGATGTAGCTAAATTAGCTTCACGCCGTTCCAACTTACCCTTGTTCCGCAAAGGGTTTATTATGAAAATAAAAACTTTCTTACAACGGAGAAAACGACCTTTTGAGGCCCTAAACGATGTAATTTGGGTAAAATTCCAAGATCATGATGCGCAGTATCATGTTATGATCGTTGGGTCGTTTCCAATCAATTTAGACCTTGTTAGAGCACTGCTCGGTCAAAATCGCAAGCGTTGCTATCTCAAGCTTTGATAGGATCCGGAGATTGCCTATATTATAATAACCGCAATAGCACGGTGTCTAACAAGTAGACAGAGGCAAGTACGGGTCATTCCCACAAGGAGCGGTGGAAATACTGTAATCAATATCTAACAAGAAATGATGTTTTTGGATTTTTGAAAGAATAATAAAATAAAAATAAACAAATAAAATGAATTCAATGGGAAAGATGGTAACCATGGTTTATCGTATCCACCACTATTTCTATTCAATCACTGAAACGAAACATAATCCATGAATAATTATTTATCGTTCGTTCTATTGACATCACCTATTATATGTATTAGAGTCGCAAATATCACTGGGATACCCCTAAGCATGGCACATCAAAAGACTAAACCCAAGCATGCACCATCAAATTACGTTAGCGAGAAAATCATACGAAACTAAATTTAGGTTCACCAATAAAACCTGACTATTCTAAGCATAACCCATTAAAGGATTTAACCCAAGCATGGGATATCAAATAAGTAGACAAATATATTTGCAATCCTATAAATGAAGCACATAGGTTGATTCGCCGGTATTGTACAGAACCGGCGAATCAACAACTCATTTTTATCATTAAATCAATATATAAAATCATAAAATTAAGTTATTCAAATCAAAATAGTCTTTGTCAAATAACTCAATTCAATTGACCCATACTCAATATGGTTTCAACATAAACCCTAGTTATGAAAATCTAGCAAGACATGATCATGGGTTTCTTAAAACCCATCAAAAATAATAACAAAAGAGGAAAGATTAAACCGATGGCGTCGTCTTCTTCCCTTGTTCTTGAGCTCTCAAACACGTCCTTCGCCATTCTTTTTCTTCTCTAGTTTCTGTTCGGCTTCTCCTCTCTGTACAACCGGTCCCCTCTCGTTTTCCTCCTCTCCATATCATATATCTCCTGTTGTAGCCGACTGCCTCTTTGATATTATGTCTATAGGTTTAAAATACCAAAATATTGCACGTGCAAACCATACTTGGAAGTTGGAAATTCAATAGTTGCCCACATGGTTACTTCAAGAATCCATTAACTTACATGCTATCAACACAAGCCCACTACTCCAAATTCACTAGGTTTGTAAGCTCCCTTTTTTAATAGTGACCGTTGGATTTCCAAGCTATACTCCCAAACGTAAGTGCCACTGCATCTCCCAAAATCCAGTAGAAATCTGCCACGTCATTTCTTCTAAAAAAAATCCCAAAACTCCATGCCTCCCCAATCCAAGTCTGTAGCCTTAGAATATGTTCCCAGGAACTGTGAATGAGATCAAGTCCACATTTTTTAACCGCTAAGACTTTAACTCAGAATCCCAAACTAATTATACTACATCCCTGAGTCCACTTTGTTGATTTTGCCGCAAAGATCATTAAACTCCAATATTAACCGTTTATCCTTCCGACGATCGAATTCGCCTGTACTTTCTACAAAAGCACTAAAATAATATTATTAGGCAAAATGTCGAGTCCTGGCTAATATAAATATGGGTATAAAATGTAGCACTTATGTGCTTATCAACACCCCCACACTTACATTTTGCTAGTCCTCGAGCAAAACAAAAAATTAACCCGCTACACAGCTGGTCATATAACAAGAGAGAGTTAGACCCGCTACACAGCTGGTCGTGACAAATGCCATAAACAAGAACCGCGACAAATGCCATAACATGCAAGAAAAAAGAAAATACCCGCTACACAGCTGGTCATAACCCTAACAATCATAGTAATAATATATTTTTATATTTTTTTTAGACCCGCTACACAGCTGGTCATATCATTTTTTTAGACCCGCTACACATCTGGTCATAACATGCAAGAAAAAAGAAAAGAACAGCTACACAGCTGATCATAACCCTAAAAATCATAACTTTTTTTTTATTATTATTTTTTTAGACCCGCTACATAGCTGGTCATAATATTTTTTTACTTTTTTTAGACCCGCTACACAGTTGGTCATACATGCAAGGAAAAAGAAAAGACCCGCTACACAGCTGGTCATAATATGCAAGAAAAATCCTGAAAAATAAAAATAAAAAGTTAATAACCACTCCCCCACACTTAAACATCACATTGTCCTCAATGTAATTGAGTCATCCAACGTAAAATTCAGATGGGAAATTCATAATATGCGAAAATAAACCAATAAAAATAAAAAAAAGAAAATATAATTACCTACTGGATTATACATAAAGGATTCTCCATATATCAACAACCTAAATATTTGGGGATCAACCCAGAGCACAATATATACAATTGATGACAATCTCACACTCTCGTTGTAGCAACGTAAAGATATGGAGACTATCAAAAGCAAAGAGCTATCCCCAAACCTAGTTTTTGCAAAAGATATATCGTCAGTGTGTAATTAATTGTCCAAAATTACCGGTATGCAATCAAGTGGTTCATTAGGGATGGGAACTAATCCCATAAAGTAAGAAGGTTGGAATCACAGGGTTAGTGGTAGATCTGGGAGTCATGTACATGCAAAGATAAGTCACGAGATGCAAAATAATCTAGTAATACCAGAGAAGCACGCAATTCTAATCCAAAATTAGGAATCTTTCGAAAATTTATGCTAACAATTCTAAGTGTATTAACTTCTCCACTAGGTTTGCAAATATGTACTAAATCATCATCATAAACATCATCAACCTGGAAATCAATAGGAATATCACAATAAAGATGATTAAAAGAAACCTTATAGATAGAGTGTAATGTCTCTAAGTTGTTAGACTTAACTACGGTCTCTTCGGAATTAACACATTCTTCATAACCATCATTGTTATAGCTTTGCAAATATGTACTAAATATGTCATAAACATCATCAACCTGGAAATCAATAGGAATTAAAATGAATGGTGTCCTTAATCCTAAACTCATCCTTTTGAATAGGCGAGTGATCATTAACACGATCAGGAGTTGGACTAAATACACCACCTTCACTTGGTATGACAATGTCTCTATTCCTATGATCACAAGTATCAAGTTCATCATCATTATCCATACACATTGATTCATTTGTTAAAGCGTTTTCATCATAAATATCAAGATTATTAGAAAAATTAGAACTTGTCTCCTCGATAAGACCAAAATCTTTTACTGACTGCGTTAGTTGAGCAATCGATAAATCAGTTTGTTCAGCAAGTTGAGCAATATGAGCATGGGCTTTACTAAGCTCGGTAAAAAATAACCCATTAGCTTTGGTCTGTTCAGCAATGTCAATATTTAGGCGTTCTAACAAAGATAGTTGTGATGCAGGTGGGTCACAGTAAGATTGATCATCTTTCTCATACTGTGACAGAGAAATGTGTGAATAATAATTGGAATCAACACATTGTGGCTCATAATCAGTGTAAGGTTGGTAATGATCATAACCTTCACAAGGTCCGGAATAATCATACCTATGAGCATAATTCCAATCATTATTTACACGCTCAACAGGTTGTTGATAATGAGAAGGTGCATATGCATACTCCCCGGGTGAAATATCAAATGACTCCTCTATCTCAGCTCTTTTGGTAAGATTCCAAAAAGCTATAAAAGAAGTCAACTCACTGGAAACCATTATACAAAGTAAAAATTTCTCAATAACTCACCTTGCAAAAGCTTTGTGAGAATATCAAGTACTTACTTTAGGCCAGTTGTTGATTCCAATCGTCGCTCTTCAGACTAAAATACCTGAGTAAAATCAGATAAGCTACGAAAAAAGAACTAAAAGAAAATATAAAAAAAAAGAAAATATAAAAAAAAAAGAAAAAAAAAAGCTATGTACAAAAGAAAAAATAATAACTATGTACAAAATTAAAAAAAAAAAACTATATATACAAAATCAAAAATAGCAATTACAATATTCCACATCCGCTCCCCGTCAACGGCGGCAAAAATTGATATAATCCGGTGATTGCCTATATTATAATAACCGCAATCGCACGGTGTCTAAAAAGTATACAGAGGCAAGTATGAGTCGTTCCCACAAGGAGCGGTGAAAATACTGTAATCAATATCTCTAATAAACTAACAAAAAATGATGTTTTTGGATTTTTGAAAGAATAATAAAATAAAAATAAACTAAACAAATAAAATGAATTCAATGGGAAAGATGGTAACCAGGGTTTATCGTATCAACCACTATTTCTATTCAATCACTGAAATGAAACATAATCCATGAATAATTATTTATCGTTTATTCTATTGACATCGCCTATTATATGTATTAGAGTCGCAAATATCACTGGGACACCCTAAGCATGGCACATCAAAAGACTAAACCCAAGCATGCACCATCAAATTGCGTTAGCGAGAAACTCGTACTAAACTAAATTTGGGTTCACCAATAATACCTGACTATTCTAAGCATAACCCATCAAAGGTTTTAACCCAAGCATGGTATATCAAATAAGTAGACAAATATATTTGCAATCCTATAAATGAAACACATAGGTTACTGTATTGTACAGAATCGGAGAATCAACAACTCATTTTTATCATTAAATCAGTATATAAAATCATGAAATTAATTTATTCAAATCAAAATAGTCTTTGTCAAATAACTCAATTCAATTGACCCATACTCAATGTGGTTTCAACATAAACCCTAGTTATGAAAATCTAGCAAGACATGATCATGGGTTTCTTAAAACCCATCAAAAATAATAACAAAAGAGGAAAGATTAAACTAATGTCGTCGTCTTCTTCCATTGTTCTTGAGCTCTCAAACACGTCAGTCGCCACTCTTTTTCTTCTCTAGTTTCTATTCGGCTTCTCCTCTCTGTACAGCCGCCCCCCCTCTCATTTTCCCTCCTCTACGTATCATATATCTCCTGCTGTAGCCGACTGCCTCTTCTATATTATGTCTATAGGTTTAGATAACCAAAATATTGTACTTGGAAGTTGGAAATTCAATAGTCGCCCACATGGTTACTTCAAGACTCCATTAACTTACATGCTATCAACACAAGCCCACTACTCCAAATTCACCAGGCCTGCAAGCTCCCTTTTTTAATAGTGACCGTTGGACTTCCAAGCTATACTCCCAAATGTAAGTGCCACTGCATCTCCCAAAATCCAGTATAAATCTGCCACGTCATTTCTTCCTAACAAAAATCCCAAAACTCCATGCCTCCCCAATCCAAGTCTGTATCCTTAGAATATGATCCCAGGAACTGTGAATGAGATCACGTCCACATTTTTTAACTTCTAATGGACTTTAACTCAGAAGCCCAAACTAATTAGACTACATACCTGAGTCTACTTTGTTGATTTTTCCGCAGAGACCATTAAACTCCAATATTAACCGTTTATCCTTCCGACGATCGAATTCGCCTGTACTTTCTACAAAAGCACTAAAATAATATTATTAGGTAAAATGTCGAGTACTAGCTAATATAAATATGGGTATACAATGTAGCACTTATGTGCTTATCAAGCTTGTTGTCAAGTTTAATTGTCAAAACTATAAGTCTGGATTTCTAGTCAACTTATAGCTAAGTCTCGGATTAGGATATAAAGTGTAGTTGAGCATTAGAATTCACGGCGTTCATCGATTAAAGGCGAAGAACTACTAAATGGATATTTTGGAACTTCATCGACAAAAGTTATGTGGAGACTTGAACTCGTCTATCACTCAGAAGTCTATCTACTCTATCTCCTATTTGAGACAAAGGTCGTATAACTATATAGACTTAAATTATACACATTTGATATTTTGAGATGAGTTTAACTCGCTTACATATTTCTCGAAATATGTATTGGTAAGCTTTCGCTTTAACCAAGTTCATATTATATTCTTGATGAAAGTCAAAAGATGATCATGTGAAAATCGCCTGGTAACATCTTAAATGATTTGTGTGAGACAGTCATTTGATGTAGACTAAGAATGTTTCATATTGATCATGTGATAACTTGAAAATTGCTTTGAATCTAATAGTTTATGTGAGACAACTATTGTCGTTTTCCGAGAATATTTCAATAATTAGAATGATAGTTTAGAACAATTGAATATAAGCACAGTATGCGTACTTGCATATATGTAATCCAAGTCCGGGAATCATGGTATGCATACCCGTATGCATACTTCTTGGTTTGGTGAAGTCAGGGTACCAAGTACACATACCGGTACGCGTACTGGCATGAGGTTCAAGTCCGGGAATTTCTGCTGAGTTTGGATATTGATTCGTTATGCGTACCAGTTCGCGTACTGGCAAATCCCAAATTTAGTCCGGCCACTATGGTACGGGTACCCGTTTGCATACCTAGTGGATAATGTTCTAAAATCGGTTTGTTCATGAACTAATACATTTATATAATAAGGAATTAAATATTTTTCAAACCGTGGATATAATGTTCATGACTTGATTCGAGTGAATCAAAATCGATTTTGCTTCAATTGTGTCTTGTATACTTCTATGAGGATATAAATAATTGGACAACTCTAGAACTAGTTTCATTTGAGTCATTTGAACTAGTTATGGTTAAGATGAATAAGGTTGATATGAAAGTGTTCATATGGCTAACCTCGGTTAACTATTGTTGAGCTAACAAAGGTGCACACGTTTAGGTACAGTTTCATATCTAAATGAAGTCACTTTTCATTTGTGTGTAACAAGCTAAGTTCGATCTAACGGTTGAAAGATATTAGCTTGAGTCTAATTTTGTTTTCATCTAACGGTGAATATTAAATGCTTTGTTACCAAGGTAACTTAGATTGCAAACCCTAATTTGAAGATTATATAAAGGAGAACTCTAGCAACTGGGAAACCTAATCCCCACATCTCTTGTGTGATATTAGTTGCGACTAGAGTTGATTCTCCTTTAACCTTAGGTTTTTCACGAAACCCTATAGGTTAATGACTTGAATACTTCATTGGGATTATGAAGCCAAACCCAACTATTTTCTCTGTAGTTGCGTGTTCTGATCTTGATATTTTCTATCATGATTGAGTACTATCTTCTCTAAGATTTGCTCGAGATTTAATCTCCAATAGGCAAGATAAAAAGTAGTCACAAATATCTCCATCTCATCGTTTGTGATTCCACAATATCTTGTTTCGCTACCATACAATTAAGATTATTGTAAGGTGATTGATATTTCTAGGTTGTTCTTCAGGAATATAATTCCGGTATATCAATTGGTTCTTGTTCACCTTGATTTATCAAAAGACGGAACAAAACCCATAGGTTTATCTGTGGGAGACAGATTTATCTATTCGATAGACTTTTTAAATGCGCAGAATCCGGCGTGGTTTTATAGGCGTAAGGAACGTGACTATACCTTAATCAATGTGAGATTGGTTAGGGCTCAACTACATTCTAGTCTGAAGTTAACTTGGAGTAAGCTAGTGTCTGTAGCGGCTTAGTAAAGTGTGATGTTCAAATCTGGACTAGGTCCCGGGGTTTTTCTGCATTTGTTGTTTCCTCGTTAATAAAATTTCTGGTGTCTGTGTTATTTCTTTTCCGCATTATATTTGTTTATATAATTGAAATATCATAGGTTATGCGTAGTTCAATCGATCAGTAAATCCAACCTTTGGTTGTTGATTATATTGATCGATACTTGAACATTGGTCTTTGGTACCATTCAAGTTGTTTCACTTAATAATCAGGCTCACGGATTTCTATCTGTTTGATTGTTGATTACATTGTGAAATAGAGATATAACTCTTGGATATATTTTCATTGATTGAGTTTGACTGTCTAGTTGATTCTCTTGGAATTATATTGGAGTTGTCCATACAGATTGCTAAGCAAAATATTGGGTGTGGCTGTTAGACCCCACTTTTTCAGACCAGTCTTGAGCTAAATTCGGGTTTTTAACCTTCAGATAGGCTATAACTTGCTCATCCACGTCAACTTGTCTCATCAAGTTTGGCCACAATCATCTCTTGTGTCGAGCTACCAATTCAGATGATATGAGATGCCAATGTTCCGCAATCAACTCTCAAATAGATGATATGTGCGACAAAGAGCTGGACCGGCAATGCTGCAACTCATTGCGGCTGCCTATATACCATTCCCTACTCTAAAGGGATCAAGCACATATCGTAGTTCATCCTCGAAGGGACAACAACTTAAACCAACTTTTTTGCAAGGTCGTGGCCTAGCAATAATGGTAATGGCCTAGTCCATATATGCCGTTCCGTCAAGATGCACAATGATTATGCATTATTGAATTTGCGGTGTGGCATAATGATGCCTTCCCATCATATGCACGATTGTCAAGGCTACAAAGCTATAAACGAGACTTAGGCATCATTTATACTCTTCCGGCTAAGATATGAAGCTTACTTGGTGCATGGTCCGCATATGCACATTCAACCAACTACCCCTCCCTATATATGTTAACTAGCAATTTCTACAAGTTAGAAATATGGAGAAAATTGACATGCTTGCTTCACTATTCACGAACAATGATTGCGTACAATGATTGCACACAATGATTGTGCGATACTCGCTTCTGCCTTATTGCATAATGATTATGCAATACTGGTTCCGGCTATCGCATAATGATTGTGCGATATTGTCTCTGGCGTATTGCAAAATGATTGTGCAATATTCACTTGGCAAGCCCTCTCTGGCCTAATGCATCATGATGATGTAACATTGGATCTAGGCCAATATTTCTCTTAACGTAACAGAAACTTTTGATGAAGCTTCATCTCAGGCCATGACGCATCTTTTAACATGCCCCATGCTAAAAACTCGGGGTGTTACAGAAAAAGTCTACTAGTGTATCCGAAAATGGTAACTAACTAAAAATAGGTTAACTTTTTACCTTTAAAACACGGCCTTGGATATCTCATGGCGTCAGGTGATTCAAAATAAGCCATCAGAAGAAAATTTGGGGATTAGAGTCGATTTTTATGTGATGGAACCTTCCTTTTTGGCATGAATTTAGTAAAATTGAACTTTTACAACAGCAATCACCTGTTGGATCGGGGAATATTTCCTAATTTTCAAAATCAAACTATTTTAGTTTTATCTAGAATAGATGATGCTATGAAGTTTCGTTCATATAATATGGCGATAACGAATAAGATCTTAAACAATTCATCTTGTGATTTGGACATGGATGGTGAATGCCTTTACGAGTTGCTTCAGCTGTTTCCCGTTATCTTTATGAATGTACATGATCTTATGTCTATCGAAAGTGTCTGTAAATTATTAGGCTCTACTGTTCGGAGTGATGCTTGTTTGTGGAGGTATATTCATATAGATCGGCCGCCATCGAGGGAACGGATTACTAACGATGCTCTTTTGAATTTAGCTAACATGGCTCAAGGAAACTAGAGAATTTTGAGTCTGGTCAAGTGTT
The DNA here is from genome assembly GCA_023529315.1 of Papaver bracteatum. Taxonomy (NCBI): domain Eukaryota; kingdom Viridiplantae; phylum Streptophyta; class Magnoliopsida; order Ranunculales; family Papaveraceae; genus Papaver; species Papaver bracteatum. Next base: position 1,267,256 of record JAJJWX010000811.1, on the reverse strand, counting down.
ATAAGATAACAGATGATGGTATGAAACTTGTTCTCGAAAGAAATCCATGATTAGTCAAGTGAATATTCCAGGATGTACAAGACTAACTGTTAAGGGTATCCTGAAATACTTGAAGAATTTCAAGTCTATAAATATACTACCGGGTGAGATTAAGCAAGTAAGAGTAGGTGAACGTTATGGAGTTCAACGTATAGAATTTGAAGTATTGAAATCCTTAATTGGTGAGGGTATCTATAGACAGAAGTCCAATGTTAAAAATCCTGGGTACTATGGACATCGGTACTCAATGTCTTGTGGTGATAATGATTGTGCCATGGATATTGAACTTTTTCTGAGATGTCTGTTCTCTTGGATGGTTTATGATTGTCCAACAGAGAGCTTCCAAGGGAGAAAGGTGGAACCTTAGCCATGCAGGGTATGTAAATTTTGCGTTTCACGGTGTTATCGATATGGTCGATGCATCAATGACGTCGAACATAAGGAAACCTTTTGTTTAGAGACACTTTGCTCAGATTGCTGGAATCATGTGAAGGCTTGAGACATCCTCATCCTTCCGGTAGGTTTTTGCTTTTTGGAAGTATTTCTTATAGTTATTTACTTTTTTGGTATGCCTCAGACCCTTTTTCAGTGTCTTTTTATTTTATTTTTAGAAAAACGAGTAAATCGCCAAAAAGAATGAGCAATTACTCAGCAGTTACAAGGACAACTGTTGGGCTATTGATAGTACCAAACATTGGTAGAACTACATAAGAGTTATCCAAAACTTGAGGATTTATATCTACGGATTGAATCTGATTAAGCAAATACAAAAGATTTTGTCTTTTCTAATTAAAGTTCTCTAAACCAGTAGAGTAAAAAGCTATGCTATAAAGTTTAACTGTCGTAGAATTCTGTTGTCTATTGATTTTGGTCAGCTTTTCCGGGACAAAAGAGACTGCATCAAAATTTCCATCTCATATTTGATGGTAAACCTGGTTGAACCTTTGTTGTACTTTAGTTTGCATAACTCAAAATAAGCTATGCTATGATGCCAATTGGGTGGTAAAATGAAATAAAAAGTCTACCGATATGTCCGAAGTAAAAGAAAAATTCTACTAGTATGTCCAAAAATGGTAACTAACTAAAAATAGGTTAACTTTTTACCTTTAAAACATGGCCTTGAATATCTCATGACGTTCGGTGATTCAAAATAAGCCATCAGAAGACAATTTGGGGATCATAATCGGTTTTTATATGATGGAACCTTCTTTTTTTGTATGAATTTAGTAACATTGAACTTTTACAACAGCAATCACCTGTTGGATCGCGGAAGATTTTCCAGTTTTTGAAATCGTATTGTTTTAGTTTTATCTATAATGGATGATGTTGTGAAGTTTCATTCGGATAATGTGGCGAAAACAAATGAGAGCTTAAACAATTCATTTTGTCCTTTGGACGCGGATAGAGAATTCCCAAACGAGCTGCTTCAGCTTTTTCCCGTTAGCTATCTGAATGTACATGATATTTTGTCTGTCGAAATTGTCTGAATATTTTTAAGCTCTATTGTTCGGAGTGATGCTTGTTTGTGGAGGGATATTCATATAGATCGGTAGAAATCGAGGAACGAATTACAGACGATGCTCTTATGCAACTAGCTAACAGGGCTCAAGGAAACTAAAGAACTTTGTGTCTGGTCAAGTGTTCTAAGATAACAGATGATGGTCTAAAACTTGTGCTCGAATGAAATCCAACATTAATCAAGTTGAATGTTCTAGGATGTACGAGACTAACTGTTGAGGGGATCCTGAAATGGTTGAAGAATTTTAAGTATATAAATACACTACCAGGTGAGATTAAGTAGGTAAGAGTAGGTGAACATTATGACATGCAACATATACTTTTAAGTGTTGAAGTCCTTAATTGGTGAGGATAGTTACAGACAAAAGTCCAATGTTAAAAATTCAAGGTACTATGGACAACAATACTCCCTGTCTTGCGGTGATGATGATTGTGCCATGGATATTGAGCTTTGGCCGAGATGTCGGTTCTCTTGGATGGTTTATGATTGTCCAGCAGAGAGCTGCCAAGGTAAAAAGGTGGAACCTCAGTCATGCATAGCATGTAGATTTTGCATTTCACGGTGTTATCGATATGGTCGATGCATCAATGATGTCAAAATTTTGGAAACCTTTTGTTTAGAGCCAGTTTGCTCATATTGCTGGAATCAGGTGAAGGCTTGAGACATCCGCATCCTTCCTATAAATTTTTTTTTTGAAGCATTCCTGTAGTTGTTTGTTTGTTTTTTTTTGATAAAATTTACCGACATTTGTAATGGTAATGGTTAATTAATGTATTATCAAAGATCAATATCTTAATTTGACTGGGATCCCATCAGTTGAACTCACTGAAGATTAAGCAAATTGAATAGAAATTAAGGAATTTTGATAACTAATCTATGCGAACAGTTTTTTTTAATTAGCAGAGTCATAAAACTTTTTGAATATAGTTCATTCGGGTTAGATACAAAATAATACCAGACTTAAACATCCTAGATCAGATATATGAGCCGAGTGAAATCTCGAATTAGACATCATAAAGAATGAAAAAGTAAACTGTACGTGCCCCATCTATAAACACCCGCATCAAAAATTTATCAGAACTAGTAGTAAAACACCAAGTGACCAAATTTGGAGAACAAAAACTCCGTTCAAATGTTGGGATCCATTAAAACTCCATATTAAACAAAATTGATACAAAAACCCCAAATCTTTAGCAACTGATACAAAAACCCCGAACATTTTTTATTTTTTATTTAGAAAAAGAGGAAATCCTCTTGTTATTGATAGAAAAGGTCCATATCCTCCATAAGGAGAGTTTCGGTACTCCATTATATCTTCATTACAATTTTAAATGTTTAAATATGTTAGGATATCCCAAAGGTTTATATCTTTCCAAACATGCTCAATTGCATATTTGTTACAGAACTTGGCCAAATGAGACGCCCAAATGATATTTTTTCTCATGACTAGAATAAAATCCTGAACTAAGAAATTTATATAAAACTTTAATCTGTTTCCAAAGTCTTCACTAATTTTGTATCTCTGTTGTCGAGCTTCTGCATACATTCCTATCAGCGGTAAAAGTGTTGGTTGAGAATCGCTTCTGAAAGTTATAATATGACCACTACATTCTGTTGCCCATTTGAAAGCTGCATCGGCTCCAGCTTTTTCCAGGTCTTCTCTGGTTGCACAATCTGTATGCATCCCTCTAGCTTCTTTGATGATTCATGTATGATCACACAAAGTTAGAGCAATTCCATCTTTTGCAGTTGAACACATCATTGTAAGAGCAATGTCAATTTTGAGATCCATACTTCTGGGCTGACCCTGACTATATTGGGTTGTAATCTGAAGAGCATTGTCATTGCTAGGATTATAGTAAAGATTTTCCATTACATTATAACCATGTTTACTCACTGTCATGTACCCATTAATGTATTTGATGATTTTGTTTGTTGTTAGGGAAATATTTTGGCTCTCCTTCTTAAACACTATATTGCACCTAGATTTCCAAATGTGCCAAATGATAGTGCTACAAAGGACTGGCCAGTCAATGTCATAATCCCCTCTTTCATGGTTTTCAAAGCAATCATTTAACCAATCATGAAAAGTGTTTGTTCCATTAGTAACAAATTGCTTATCATAATTAAAATGCATCCAAACCTGTGTAGCAAAGTTTCAATCCAAGAAAAGGTGAGTTAGAGTCTCTTTCCCCTCATTGCAGAGTTTATAAGTAGTATCTATACCTGGTATAATTGCCGCCACTCTTATGTTATTTGGAATAATTGCATGGGATGCTTTCCATATAAATCTTTTAACAGATGGGTTTGTATCCATACTCCATATTTTTTTCCAGTTTTGATTTGTGATTCCAGTTGAGTTTATCTTGTTATAGAGAGAGTTCACAGAGAATGTACCTTTTTCAGTTAGAGTCCAAAGAGCTTTGTCTTGCATGTCTTCAGTGGGAATTGTTATTTTCTTTATTTTTTCGATTATTTGAGTGTCGAAACACTTGGATAGTTTACCTAAATCCCAGTTCTTATTTGCAGTAATCAAATTACTGACTTTGGTTAACCCATCAGTTCTAGTTTGTGGTTTATGTATTGGCGGTAGAGTATTTGGGATCCAATCATCCCAAATGTTTAGATTTGTTCCTTTTCCTATATCCCAGAAACAATATTTCTATACTTGGTGGATTCTAGTTAATAATCCTTTCCAAATCCAACTATATTTTCTTTTTGAAATAATATTTATGTGAAGAATATCACAATCAGGGTAGTATTTAGCTTTTAGTATGGAAGCACAAAGAGAATCAGGTTTCTCTTTCAATCTCTAGCCCATTTTAGCTATCATAGCTATATTAAAGTTTTTCATGTTTTTTATTCCCAATCCTCCTTCCTCTAGAGATTTACAAAAATAATCCCAGTTTTTAAGACAAACACCCTTTTTACCTTTTTCATTAAGCCCCTTTTCGTTTTTTCCCCACCAATAATTTCTTTGAATTTTTGTGATGTTATTACAAATCTTTACTGGTATCCTAAAACATTTCTTTTGGTAAACATACAAAGAAGTTGTAACATTTTTATCATAACAGTCTTCCCTGCCGTGTTAATATGAGTTCCTTTCCAACTAAGCATTCTATTCTTCAGTTTTTCTAATAATAGTTTAAAACAAGTGACTTTTGATCTATTAGTAAAAAGAGATGAGCCTAGATATTTATCATTTAGTGGAATTATAGTGACTCCTAGGATCTCCTTAACTCTATGTCGAATATAACTTTCATTTTTTGGACTGAAAAAGAACCCATGCTTATTTAGGTTAATAAGTTGGCCTAAAGCCTTACCAAATTCAGTAAACAATTTTACAAGATTATGAAAAGATTTTTCAGTTACCTTACAGAACAAGAGGCAGTCATCCACAAAAAGTAAATAACTAATTGAAGGAGCTTGGTTAACAATTTTAATACCTGTTATCAGACCAAATTCCTCTGCATGAGTAAATGTTCGGGAAAGCGCTTCCATATAAAACAAGTAAAGGTAAGGAGAAATCGGGTCTCCCTGTCTTAAACCCCTAGTAGGTTTAAAGAATTTTGTTGGAGACCCATTTCTCAAAACAGAAAGCGACGTCGTCGAAATACACTGATAAACCAAGTCACACCATTGTTTATTGAATCCTAGTTTAGTCATTATTTGAATCAAAAAATTTCATTCGACTCTGTCGAATACTTTGTACATGTCCACTTTTAATCCCATAAAGCCCTTTTTGGACTTAGAATTCTTTATATTATGTATAATTTCACGGGGGCCAGAGTTATATTTTCCGAAATCTGCCTACCAGGTATGAAGGCAGATTGGTAAGGTAAGATTATCTTATCTAGTAATCCTTTCATTTTGCCTGCCATAAGTTTTGAAATAATTTTATAAGATGTGTTGGCAAGAGCTGTAGGTCTAAACTATTAGGGAGTCGCGGGATTTAGAGTTTTTGGAATTAACGAAGTGAATGAGGCATTCATTTCCTTAGAGATGTTACCAGATATAAATAAAGTTTGTATCATATTGATCAGGTCTGACCCAATAGTTTCCCAATTTTGTTGAAAAGTTGGAGGGAAAACCACCGGGTCCCGAAATTTTATCTGGTTCCATAGAGAACATGATTTTCTTAATTTGATCCTCAGAGGGAGTGCAACACATCATTTCATTGTCACTCTGAGACATGCAAGAAGGAATCAGAGTAATCATGTTTTGATCAATTTCAGCGTTGACCGTAGAAGCAATTTTTTGAAGATGTTCAGATATACAATCAGAGATTTCTTTTCTAGTATTAACCCATTCATTATTTTCATTTTTTATGGTTTCTATTATATTCCTCCCGAATCTCTGTTTAGATTTATTATGAAAATACCTCGTATTTCTATCTCCTAAATCCAGATTTTGATCCCTACTTTTATCCTTCCAGAATTTTTCCTTGACAACATACCAATTTGCTTGATATTTCCTAAGATTTATTAGATCAGTAGCCTTGTTAGGATACCTAGTCATACCATTTATCTTTTCAAGATCTTTCTTTATATTATCTATGTTAGTTTGGATGTTTCCAAAACTATTTTATTCCAAAGTCTCAGGATATGTTTAACAGTAACTAGTTTTTTATTCATTTTATGAGCTAGAGATCCTTGAACATGGGTATTCCAGTTTTCTTGTATAAGTGGTTTACATTCCTCATGCTTTATCCACTCTCCAAAGTATTTAAAAGGACTGGGACCATCATTCCAGTGATTATAAGTATTCAGTCTAATAGGAACATGGTCTGAAGCAAGAGGGCCAAGGTGTTTTATGCTAGAGTTAGGAAATTTCAAATTTCACTCAGCGTTGACTAAAGATCAATCTAATCTCTGTTCTATATTATCAGTGTCATTTCTATGATTATTCCAAGTAAACGTGTAACCAATGAATCCCAAATCCATCAAATTACATTTGTTTATCAGATTATTGAATATCCTAGCCTCATGTTTCTTAAAAGGAAATCTGCTAATCTTTTCTTCTTCATGCAAAACTATATTCAGATCCCCTATTATTATCCAAGGTTTATTCATGGTCCTTGCCATTTCTTTATGATGTTCCAAGAATTCAGTTTCAATTTTCTGTATGGGATCCCATAAAAGCAAGTGAGAATCCAACTGCAACTATTTAGATGATTTGTTAATGTAGCATTTATGTGATTGTGAGCATGGTCCATTACCTGGATATTGATATTATCTTTCCATAAGAGACATAGGCCACCTGCAGTTCCGCAAGGAGGCACAAGAAAGTAGTTTTGAACATTAACTTGTCTTAGAATATTATGCATATCTTTGTTTTATTGCTTGGTCTCGGATAAAAAAAGAATATCAGGATTCTCCTTATTGAGCGTATCTTGTAGACTATTTATAGAGTCTGGTTTCCCTAGTCTCTTGTAATTCCAAGATATCATGCTTATAAACTGCCAAAAATAAGAAATCAAAGGATATCTAAATTCTAACAACACACAACAAATATATATCCCATAATGTATTCTTGTTGTATCTGAATGATGTTTTTCAACGTGTCTACTCCTCATAAAGTTACAAGTTGAAGTACGCATATCTTTTCTATCCAAGTTAAAGGCAAAGGTAATACACAGGTAAAGGTGCTCATTAATATTGTATTGAAAATAAATTAAATCCCAAAACCCAAAGTGTATGTAAAGGCAAACAAAAGAACTGCAGGAATCATCGAATATCTTCCTCAAATCATTTGAAAGGAGATTTGGTATTAGGCTTACCTCATTGAAGTTTGACAAGACTTTCAAAGAATGACTCAAATTCCCAACATAATTGGGAGCCGGATCCAATTCCTCTATGATTGGGAGCTTTGCCTTAGAGTTGGTCAGGACTATGGTTTGAGAATTTCCTCGAAACCTTGTTTTTGCAGAGGTTTCCTTTTCTTCCAATTGTAGCAACAGGTACCTGGGATTTTACAAGTTCTCATTAGTTTTGAAAGAGAAGTTAAATGACTTTTGCATAATTTAATTAACTGCATTTAGATTCTAAAGAAATACAAGATAAATAATATAGGAAGAAATTAAGTTTCACGAAGAAAACCGAGAAACAGCTGTAGGAAATCAAATCAAATAGAAATAAGGGAGAGAGAAATATTTAAGGAATAATTATAATCAAAAGTGAATTCAAAATTAAAGTAAAAGAGATAATCTAGATATTAGAATCTTAGGATTAAGCTGAGAACTTGGTGTCTTTGGAACTTGAAAGCTTGAGAACTTGGTGTCTTGGAGTCTTGGAATCTTAGGTCTTAATTGTCTTGGAGTATTATAACTTAATAATCTGAGGAAATTAGGTCTCTGATAAAAATCTTACAATCGAGTTTTAGTAACTTGGGTTCATAGAATGATCTTTTCTTCATTATATGCAAATCGGTGAAAAACTATGTCAACTCAATTTCAAATTTCTTTCTTCTTTTTCCTCTTTACCATGAATCCAATGTTATCTGTTTGATCATCTCTTAGTCTTTTTTGTCTTCTCTTTTTAATTTTCTATTGATTTTCCTATTTTTTCTTCCCTTATGACTACTAATAATCTAGATTGGTGAAACTTCATAAATGCGCTTGTTGAAGGTCTTGAATTTTAATACCAATTTTTCTTTGGATTTTCGTTCTTCTTAGTGTTGGTTTTCTCTTCTTCTTAGTGTGATTTTTTACTGTCATTTGGCTATATTATCATGTTGTTTTATCTGTTTTGAAGATTTTCATAGTCGACTCATGTGTTGTTCCCAGTGGTAGCAATCAGTAGTGGTTATAACTAGTTCATATTGATGTTGTTTGTCACAGTAGTGTTTGCTTTAAGATAACAATGGTACTATCTGTGATTTCATCTCCTTGTCAACGATTTCAGAAGGTTGTTTGAAAATCGGGTATTCCAATCCTCAGCAATTCACCAACAAGGATCATAACTCCAATCTCAATTTATTCACTATGTTTGTACCAAAATCTACCTATTTTAAACTTACCTTCAAAATTATCAACTCGTCTGGATCGGTTGCAACTGCATGCCATGATTGTAGCACTTACATAGGGAAAGATTCCCCTCTTTTCAAATTCAAATTTAAAGTCAAAACTGTATGCCCATATATTTAATGCTTCCAGTTCACAAAATATGGAAACAAAAATCCTCATAATTATCCATATTTCCATAATCCGATTAGGTATCCTCCTTTTAAACTAAACCCTAATCGGCATAACCCTATACCTCCTGCAAAAATCCCATAGAAAACATGTCTTCCAATAACGACATCCAGTTAGGTAATCTTAACACAAATATGTAGTCGTCTAATATTGCATCTACCTCTCTTAGACCAATAAGAAGAATTGTAGCCACTGCTCAAGACTCTGCTAGTAATTCTGAAGATTTCACCCTTAGCTTGCTTGGAAAAATCATTTTTAACAAACCTCTAGATCATGATGATGTTAAAAAATAAATCAATGAACGTTGGAGAAGTTACAAAAGGTATGAAATCATCACAAAAGGAACAAACCTTTTACTTTTCAGATTCCAGAGAGAAGATGCATATAATGGAGTCCGCTCAAAAACTTGGGATATTATGGGTTATCTTCTATCTTTAATCCAATATGATCCAAATCTTGCTATCAAGGATCACAAGTTTGAGCACCATGTTTGGACTTTTAAGCTAAGAAGCTTGGGTAACATCATCCTAAATGAGAGACTCATATCTGAAATATGTAAGGATATGGGAAATAAGGTGGAGCCTGCGAAAAGAAGAAGACAGCAAAGAGGAAGTGTCACAAACATGGTCCATGTTGAAGTGGAGCTTAATGAACCGCTAAGAAGGGGAGGATGGTGTCATAGTCTTATGAGTGTGTGGTGTATTGTGCCTGCCTATATGAATAGAATGGGTTCTCTTATAACAGTTTAGTCATTGGTCAATTTTTAACCGATCAGATAGTGTCAGGTGTCCACTATCTGATCGTTGTTGTTAGGTCTTCACTTCCTTAAATGTGTAAGAACCTCTTTCTCTAGTTTCTAATGAGAATAATATGCAGTTTAGTTAATTGGATGTGTTCATTAAGGACTCAGATTTATCTTCTTCTAACTTTGGTCACCAAATTGTACTAAGTATAGTACATTTGGCATCAGAGCCACTTCAAATTTTTTCAATGGGTGCTTCCGATCCAAAAACAGTGAAGGATTTATTGGATTTAGTTAACCGCAATCAACTAAACTCTGATAGTCGTTTTACTGCAATTTAAGACAAGCTCGTGAAGCAGCAACAACTTACTGATTCGAACCAGGTTTTGATTAACAAACGTTTTAATGAAATTCTGGATAGATTACCTTCTACAGCACGATCTGATCACCAAGACGATTCTGTTGGAAAAAACCATGGTTCTCAATTCAAAAATACTTCAATCTTTGGATCCATTTCTCTCGGGGGACATTCCAATAACTTCAATCACGTGCCAAAGCTTGATTTTCCACGCTTTGATGGCGATAATCCTCTTGGATGGATACAGAAATGTGAACGTTATTTCTACCTTCACAACATCGATGAATCTCGCAGAGTGGATATAGCCGCTATCTATCTAGATGGTAAGGCCGATAAATGGTTTCTCAATTTTCAGGTTGGTAGAAATCGTATAAACTGGTTTGAATTTGCTCACGGTGTTTGTGTTCGTTTTGAGAATCCGGTCGAAGAAAATTTTATTGGTAGTTTTAATAAATTGGTGCAACTTGGTTCCGTGGAAGAATATTTTGAGGATTTTGAAGCTCTTATGCTTGCTAGCAATGCTTCCTTAAGTGAACATTATTTCATCATGAGTTTTATTAGTGGGTTGAAAGAGGAATTGCGAAATTCTGTTGCTATGTTTTACCCAAAATCACTGGCACAAGCTTTTTCCATAGCCAGAATGGAGGAGCAAAAATGTCATTCTAATGTTGCTAAGCTTGTTAAGCCATCATCCAGCTCCTTCACTTCCTCTAGAGCTTTCTCTACTACCAATTTTCCACCTAAACCAATCTCTACTGCATACACTCCTTCCAAGTCAGCTCCTAATACTCCCAATGCTTACTCACCCACGCCCCTTAAAACTACAACAACTAACCCTATTATTAAGAGACTCACATAAGACCAAATGCGCGTGCGCAGAGATAAATGCCTTTATTACAATTGTGATGAAGTTTACTCTATGGGTCATCGGTGTAAGGGTAGGCAACAATTATTTATGGTTCAAGCTGAGAGTTCTGACTTCCAGGACCAAGATCGTGAAGAAGAAAATTTTGAGGAAGTTGTAGAATCACCACTAGACTCTGACATGGAGATTTCTATTCATGCTCTCACTGGGACTGTGACAGGTGATACTATAAGAATCCTGGTATTCTTAAAAAAAAATCTATCTCTATCCTTATTGATACTAGTAGTACAACTAGTTTCTTAGATTGTTCTCTTGATGCTAAGCTCAAATGCCAAGTTGATCCAACTGCTCATATGTTAGTTACAATTTCCAATGGGGAGAAAACAGTGAGTACTGGTATTTGTTTTAAACTTCCTTGGAGTATGCAAGGTTATCACTTCACTGAAGATTTGAGGCTACTTCCACTTGGGGGCTGTGACATGGTGCTAGGTGCTGATTGGCTTAAAAAGCTAGGTGATGTGGTTTTTAATTTTTCTAAACTCAGTGTGTCTTTTCTTCACAAGGGTCATAATATTACTTTACAGGGCACACCAACTTCCCCTTCAATACTTAGGATGAGTGGTGTAGTTGTTAAGAAGTTTATAGAGAAAACAACTTATGGCCTCATTGGTCATCTCTTTTCTGTTACCACCACACCTATACCCCCTCCAGTACCTACCCCATTATTGCCTCTTCTATCTGAGTATACTGATATCTTTGCTGAACCAACTTCATTACCTCCTCACAGAAACTTGGATCACTCAATTCCATTAAAACCTGATTCCCAACCCCCTAACCAAAGGCCATATAGATGCCCTTACATTCAAAAAGGGGTAGTGGAACAATTGGTTAAAGAAATGGTCTCTTATGGTATCATCCAACACAGCCACAGCCCCTTTTCTTCTCCAATTCTGCTAGTCAAAAAGAAAGATAATACATGGAGATTTTGTGTTGATTACAGAAGACTCAATAACATCACTATTAAGGACAAGTTTCATATTCCAATTGTAGATGAGTTGTTGGATGAGTTACAAGGATTTATGGTTCTCTCTAAGATGGATTTAAGATCAGGCTATCATCAAATTTTATTGAACCCTCTGTATATCTACAAGACTGCCTTTAGGACACATCATGGGCATTATGAATTCAAAGTTATGCCTTTTGGCCTTAATAATGCACCTGCCACATTTCAGGCACTTATGAATGAAGTATTTGCACCTTACTTAAGGAAGTTTGTTCTTGTGTTTTTTGATGATATTTTGGTTTACAACCCATCCATGTCTGAACACATTGAACACTTGAGATTAGTGTTTTCCTTACTCAGACAACACCAACTGTATGCTAAGCTTTCCAAGTATTGTTTTGGCCAGTCTCAGTTGGAGTACTTGGGACATATTATCACTCCTCAAGGAGTTTGTGCTGATCCCAACAAGATTACAGCAATGCAAAGCTGGCAACTTCCAACTTCTATCAAAGAATTAAGAGGATTTCTGGGTTTAACAGGGTATTATAGAAAATTTGTGAAGAACTATGGTGCCATCTGCAAACCTTTAACTGATTTCTTAAAGAAGAATTCCTTCAATTGGACTACCTCAACAACTTCTGCATTTGACCAACTCAAGCTGGCTATGTCCACCACTCCAGTTCTTGCATTGCCAGATTTTTCCAAGTAATTCACTATTGAAAGTGATGCAAGTGATACCTGCCTGGGTGCTGTCTTAACTCAAGAAGGTAAACCAATTTCTTTTTTAAGTTCACCTTTGGGGCCTAGAGAAAGAGCCTTATCTACATATGAAAAAGAATTTTTAGATATAGTTAAGGTTGTTCACAAATGGAAGCATTATTTACAAGGGTGCAAATTCATTATTCAAACTGACCATCACAGCCTTAAATACTTCTTAGAACAAAGACTAACCACAGTTCTACAGCAAAGGTGGTTAATGAAATTATTGGGTTTTGACTATGAGATTAAATACAAAAAAGGCAGAGAAAATGTAGTTGCTGATGCCTTATCTAGAAGACCTTTTGCATCTGCCAATTGCTCTGCACTATCTCTGTCTCAACCCAACTAGATGCATGACATTCTTCAAAGCTATGTTGGTGATGACAAGGTGAAACATCTCATTACTCAATTGCTTGTTTCTACTGACTCTGTTCCAAATTACTCTTATAAAGCTGAGATACTAAGATATAAATCCAAAGTATTTGTGGGTGCCAGCAATGGGGTGAGAAATACCATATTACATACTGTTCACACCTCTGCTGTGGGAGGCCATTCTGGCATGCAGGCCACTTATATGAGGGCAAAATCTCACTTCTTTTGGCCTAACATGAAAAATGAGATACTTCTGTTTGTAGCTGAATGTGATATCTGTCAGAGAAATAAAGGTGACTGCTATTTTCCATCTGGCTTACTACAACCACTTCCAGCCTGAGCATGCATGGAAACACATCACAATGGACTTTATTGAAGGCTTACCTCAAAGTGACAGGAAGAGTGTTATATTGGTGATCGTTGATAGACTCACAAAATACATCCATTTCATTGCTCTTCAACACCCTTATACAGCTGCTTCTATGGCTAAGGCATTCTTAGATCAGGTATTTAAATCCATGGCCTCCCTTCTTCCATTGTATCTGATAGAGATAAAGTTTTTACTAGTCATTTATGGAAAGATCTATTTAATGCTCTGGGTACTAGCTTGAATCTCAGCACTGCCTACCATCCTCAGACTGATGGTCAATCTGAGAGAGTCAATTCTTGTTTAGAAACTTACTTAAGGTGCATCACTGGCCATAAACCAAGTAAGTGGTGTCAATGGTTATCTCTGGATGAGTGGTGGTACAACACTAGTTACCATACTAGTTTAAAAATGTCTTCTTTTCAAGCCTTATATGGCTATCTTCCTCCACATATGGCTTTTCCATCTGCCACCACCACCTCTGTAGCTTTTGTGAAGTCATACCTCAAGGACATAGAGTCAATGATTGATATTCTTAAGGAGTCTTTACACAATGCTCAAGCAAAAATGAAATTCTTTGCTGATAAGTCAAGGAAGGATAGGACTTTTGTAGTGGGTGACTTGGTATATCTAAAGCTTCAACCCTACAGACAATCTTCTGTGTCTCTGAGAAAGAATTTCAAGCTATCTGCAAAGTTCTATGGACCTTTTCCTATCCTACAAAGAATTGGTCTAGTGGCTTACAAATTACATTTTCCATATCAGGTTAGGATTCACCCTGTATTTCATGTGTCACAATTGAAGCAACACACCCCCTCTCCTACCTTGCCTATTGTTGATCATGCAGGTGAAGTTATCATGGTTCCTGCCAAAGCTTTACAACATAGAACCATCCTTGTTGGTCAGAGACAAGTGCCACAGGTTCTCATACAATGGACTAATTCCACTCCAGATGAGGCTACTTAGGAGGATGTTTCCACCATCAAGTCTCATTATCTCAATTTTATCCTTGAGGATAAGGATAATTTTCAGCAGTAGGCAATGTCATAGTCTTATGAGTGTGTGGTGTATTGTGCCTGCCTGTATGAATAGAATGGGTACTCTTATAACAGTTTAGTCATTGGTCAATTGTTAACCGATTAGATAGTGCCAGGTGTCCACTATCTGATCGTTATTGTTAGGTCTTCACTTCCTTAAATGTGTAAGAACCTCTTTCTCTAGTTTCTAATGAGAATAATATGCAGTTTAGTTAATTGGCTGTGTTCATTAAGGACTCAGATTTATCTTCTTCTAACTTTGGTCACCAAATTGTACTAAGTATAGTACAGATGGTATATTACTCCTACTAGTCAAAGACAATGGGTAATTTACCATTTTGAAATGAAGCCATATAAGACTTGTAAATCCTGTTAGGTTATTGATCATGTGGACTCAAACTGCAAAAGACTTGCGCAAGAACAAAAAGTTGAGGCTATGACTAAAATATAATACGCTGCCCGGAGTTGGACAGATGAAGAAAAACGATTTTGGCAGCCTATATCACTGAGTCGGATGCAAATATAATGGAAGTTGGGGTGGATACATCCAGGGGTCCAACTAACGCTTCATCCTCAAACTCTGCGTTAACCCCTTCTCAAACCGAAGAAAAATTGGATCTTGAACTAGAAGATGCCGAGAATAAAAAAAGACAAGAGAACCAGAGAAGATAATACTCAGATTAATCACACCCATATTAACCCTCTACCTCTTAATATCAACTCAACAAATACCCATAACAATCACATCTTTCAAAGTTCTGGCACTGGAGCTGAAGATTCAATCGATTTTGGTGATCTTCCCGCTGAAAACAGGATGGAATACCAACTCAATACAATAGATGATAATCACTCTATGGCATTTGATAGCGCAAAATCTGAATACAATGGAACAATTGCACAAAATCACTATGGAAATGCTGCGATTTTCAATCAGGTCTTTTTTCGAAACCCTAATTTTGTTTTTGATGTTGTTTTTGATATTGATAGCAATCTCTGTTGTAGGTTACATAAAATACAATCTGATTCCCTAATTAGAAATTTGGTTAGAGATGATTGTTTTCCCCCTCTCATTTCATTCCAGCATTACTGTCACCCAGCCCCGCATTTTGATTTATGTTTGAGTATTTTTTACTGGTCTAGAATTGTCTCTCCACCCAACATTTTGATTTGTTTTAACTCTAAATACTTTACTAGTTACTTAGTCAGCTCTAAAAATCTTAGACTCCACATTTTCCCTGTTTTGAGCTCTTTTATATTTAAAATGAGAATCTTATCTTGAAATTGCCAGGGGTTTGGCAACCCTGATACTAGAAACAGTCTTTGGAATCAAATCAAAAGCCAAAACCCAGATGTTATTTTTCTAAGTGAAACCAAGAATGACTCTACTAAAATGAGGAAATCCTTAAAGAGATTCAACTATCCTAACAATTGGATATGTCCTTCTGTGGGTCTCT
Organism: Papaver bracteatum; assembly: GCA_023529315.1. Classification (NCBI taxonomy): domain Eukaryota; kingdom Viridiplantae; phylum Streptophyta; class Magnoliopsida; order Ranunculales; family Papaveraceae; genus Papaver; species Papaver bracteatum. The sequence continues at coordinate 1,251,549 of JAJJWX010000811.1, read as the reverse complement.
CTGATGGAATTTCCCCTTTGTGGAAGACTGGCTTCACTCTTGAAATTGTTCAGTCTACGGATAAAATGATCAATACTATTATTTCTTAGGATCCCAGTAAGCCTGAATTCCTATCTATTTTTCTCTATGGTTCTACATACCATGATGAGATAGTAGAACAATGGGAATACATTAATAACATAGGAGCTCAAGAAAAATTTCCATGGGTTCTCATTGATGACTTAAACATCGCAATGTTTGCTTATGAGAGATCCTCAAATACCAGACCAACCACTTCTGATATCTCATTTATACAACAAGTCATTGATAGAGACGATATCAGTGACTTGGGATATATATGGTCTCAGTTTACTTGGTCTAATGGGCAATCTGGATTGGATAATATTAGAGCTAGACTTGATATGGCCCTTGTAAATGGTCAGAGGTTACATCATTATAACCATTCTAGGTTATTTCACATTGATGCCATATGCTTTGATCATTTACCTATTCTCTTGGTTACCAACACAACTTCTCACCAAGGGAAAAGACCCTATAGATATTTAAAATGTTGGTTTAAGGACCCCACTTGTCAAAAAGTCATTAGAGATGCTTATAATTTAAATATAAGAGGGTCTCATGCTTATAAAATGACAAGTGGCCTTAGAAAGGTCAAATATGAGCTTAAAAAATGGAACTTAACTCATTATGGTAATGTTGATCATAAAGTGTCCATGTTAACTGATCAACTAAAATCTCTGAATAGAAATCCTTATTCTATTCAGAATAATGAAGCCATAAGAGATGTCGAACATAATCTTGAGATAGCTCAAAAAGCTCAAGAATATTTTTATGCTCAAAAATCCAGGGTTGAGTTCATTAAGAGCTATGATAAAAATACCTCATAATAGGAGAAGACATTTTAACCACATAAGCTCTTTAAAACTCCGAAATGGACAATGGTTTGAGGATAGACACACTCTTGAAGACCTTTTAGTTACCCATTTTAAGAGCATATCCACTTCCACTAATCATGTTCCAGATGAGAGATTTCCGAATTGCATTGATGCTAGCATCACTAATGAGGAAAATGATAAACTCTTGAGTCCCATTACTCTTGAAGAGATTAGGAAAACTATCAAGCAAATGGGACCATGGACTGCCCCTGGTCCAGATGGCTTCCCCCCAGGCTTTTACAAATAAAATCTGGCTTTGCTTGAAAATGATATTTGGAACACTGTTAAGTAGTTTTTTAATACCAAACATTTTCTTAAAGAAATGAACCATACTTTAATTTCTTTAATTCCTAAGGTGAACAAACCTATAAGTCCCTCTGACTTTAGGCCTATTTCTCTCTACAATTCAAATTACAAAATTATCTCCAAAATCTTAGTTAATAGAATGAAACCTCTCTTAGGCAAGATTATTTTACCATATCAAGCTGCCTATGTTCCTGGTAGAAACATACAGAACAATGTGGTAATTGGATATGAATTAGTGATAAATGTGGAATCATGGGCCTTAAACTTGACATGTCTAAGGCCTTTGATAGGGTAGAATGGCATTTCCTGATTGCAGTTCTAAAAATATTTGGTTTCTCTGAACATTGGTGTAGCCTTATTTTCCAGTGCATAAGTACCACCAATATCTCAATCCTTTTAAATGGTTTTCCTTATACTTCTTTCAAACCCATAAGGGGTTTAAGACAAGGAGATCCATTGTCTCCTTACTTATTCATACTGTGTATGAAGTCTTTTTCTAGGTACCTTCACTATGCTGAGCAGTCCCAATCCATGGTATGAAAGTAACTAATGAAGCTCCCAGTATATCCCATTTACTTTTTGCTGACGATTGCCTTCTCTTCACTAAGGCTACTCATTATGAAGCCAACAATCTGATGTCTTTGATCAATGATTTCAGTAGTATATCAGGTCAAATGATAAATTTTGAAAAATCAGGATGCTTTTCCAGTAAAAATGTTCATCCAGATAAATGTGTTTCCCTCATAAGATATATGAATGTGTTTGAGGGTGAAAACGGTTTCTGTTGATTTTGGTAATTTCGGGTGTGTGGGTGAGAAACGAATTTAAACCCTAAACAATGTACTGCAAGGGAGTACTTTAGATTCGATAGATCAATCTGTACAAATTCGGCCTAAACCAAGAAATGGCCATTTCAGAATTGCTTCGGTCACAAAGTAAAGGAGAAGGATTGGTTTTGGGAAAGGAATCGAAGAAAGTGTTGAGACTAGAATAGTTGATTCTGGAAGAGTAGTTGCTTTACGACTTGTACCCGAAAGTGGGAAGCTAACCGATTGAGAGCTAGCAAATGTTTTCTGAGTGTTATATGCTCCTGACCTGAACTTGTTGTTCGGTGGAAATAGGTAATGCTTATTTATACAAGTCGAAGTGAAACATACTCTGATCTCATTAAGAAATGGAAAACAGGTGAATAAATGGGAGGAGGTGGTAACCGGTAACGCCTGGAATTGATGTTCCATAAAAGAAAGCATTTCACTATTACTCCCTATATTTACTAACCGCCTCATCCTTATGACACTTTCTTATAATGGGCGTAGTATACGCCGCACGCTGTAAACCGGCAAACCAATACCCAATGAGCATCCCCCAGTTTGTGACATGCGTTGATGTCTCGAGTGTTTTCGTGGAAAACATGTAACACGTTGTTGTTGTTTGGAAAGTTGAGCTTGGGAGACTTGCCGGCTCGGTGGTGACCTTCGACGGTCGAGATTTTTCATCTTAAGAGGAAAGGTAGCCGTTGATTATTCCAACCCCTCGTTTGGTATCCAGTGGCATGAAAGCATGATCAATATGGCTTTAATATGGCGCGACCAAAAGTTAGGGTTTTGGCTTTGTTCAGGCGTGAATAAACTAGGGCCAAAGGTTGTCATGCGTTGGCTGGTAACCTTGGACGGCTAAGATCTGCACCTTAGATAAAAAAGTGGCAGTTGATTGTTGCAGATATTCGTCTTGGTAGCCGCATAAGTGTTGATGGTGGATTTTAATTCAGGGCTAAAATTGTAAAAGCCAAATTTTATACGCTGACATCCTGCAGAGGATACAACTATTTGATAAGTGATGAATACTTATTCGCTTTATTAATTCACCTAGAATGGAGCATGTAGCAACAATCCCAAATATTCTGTGAATTAAATACACAAAATTCATCCAGGATGGAGCATGTAGAAACAATCCCAAATACCCTGTGAATTTTTAACATTATTAATTAATGCATGAATTTTCTTGTATTTCATGTGTTGTTCTCAGCAGGACTCTCATTATTGGTGCGGCATGATGACTGATTGTTACTCTTAGCAGAGTAGCATGAATATCCAAGTGTCAATAGTGAGGCATGTACGAAATACCCGTACAGGCTATATCTCTCGGTGTGTTATATTAGCCCGATTGAGCATATTTAATTCCCTAGGGAAAATCTGGACTGTCCATGTTAGTCTCAGAAACGATCATGATAGACACATTTTTGTGTCTAATTTGTCCTCAATGTTTCGTATTGTTAGTACTCGTTTTTGTCCTTATTATGGTGTTTTGTGTGTTTGTAGGTATTTTTGGAAATAAATATTGTGGGAAAATTCGGCTCGAAAAGTTGCCCGGAGCACCCCCGGAGGGCATTTGCTATACAAAACCCCTTTTCGGATAAGGGGTACCTCATTTACTAAGGGACACTCACCTGTTATTCACACCCTAGGGCGTCACTTGCTAAACGTACCCCATCAGTGGTTAAGGGCTGTCCACCCTTCTTCACGGTTTTAACAGAAAATGGCGGAAAAAAATAGAGTTTGAAAAACTTGAAGTGCGAATTATTCTGGGAGGATTTTGGGCGAGATTTTCTCTAACTTATTCGACCATTTGGATTGAGATTATCCTGTTTTACCAAAACAAGACTGGTATGTGGCTTAGAAACGTAAAACAGTGGGAGATTTCATGCACACACGTAATTATTCTCGGATATTTTCTGAGTTGTTTTTGGAAATTAGTGCGTGCATGGACAGAGTTTGACTCGACCAGGGCTTTATCCCAGCGTGTTCGGAGTGTGCAAGCAACAACTGGCTACGTGATAAGTTAAAACAGGGAAGAAATTCCCGTATCTTGCATGAAAATATTGTCGAGTAATGGAGAATCATTTGAAGTTATTGCGTGATATTTTGATGCCCTGTCAAGTATATAAAGGTTCCTGGGGTAGAAGAGAAGGGTTACAGAGAGATTGGGAGAGAAAAAGAGCACCATAGAGCGAAAAATCAAATTTGCAAAGCTGCCATTTCTGCTGCTGCAAAACTGAAGAACACGAAGAACGGACCTGCACCAGCAGTCATTTTTGAACAGTGACAACGACTCATTCTGTGCGTTGCAGTTTACAGGCAGACATAAAAACGCAACAGCAACAGTAACGACTCTTTGTAACGGTTTTTGCAACAGTTATAAGCGTTGCAAAGCCGGTTTTTATTATAATTCTCCCTTATTCATCATTTGTAACCCTTTGAGCATAAATGAAATCAACTTTTGAGCGTGTTTCCAACATGATGAGCGGCTAATTCTCTCGTAACCAAGGCAATGGATGAAGCTATTCACACATGAACAATGGGTAACTATTTTATTTTCTCTAATATTTAATTATGATTCACTCAATCACCGCTTTTGCAGAGTTCTTAAAAGTTTACATAATTTTCTTCATTAGTTGTGATTCAATAGATAGGTTATGCTTTGGTTAGATAATCTATGCTTAGGGGATACAATTAATTTTTGAGAATATGTTTGATTATTTGTGGATTAAGAAATAAAGGATTAAAAGGATAATTAGAGTTATGAAATATTTGACATCATTCATGTGTAATAGTGGATTCTAATGTCTTGGTTATTTTCCAATTACTTGAAATCATTTTTGAGTTAAGTTTTCTATATTTTTATGTTCTACTAAGTCTAGAAATCATTGCCTTCACAAGCCTCAACGAACTCTTTACTACAACATCATTGATAAATACCACCAATTTTTGGCGCCGTCGACACGGAACTTGTCTTTAGGCTAGAGTTTTTAGATTTTTATTCTTTTTTAAGGTTTTTATTTGTTTTTATTTTATTTGTTCTTCTTTACATTTTTGTTTTTGTCTTTTTACTACAGATTTTGGAATTTGGAGCGAAAGAAAAATTTGCCAAAGCTTTTGGTGAATACTTAAAAATTTGGAGTTGAAGACAAAGTAAAAGGCGAAGCGAAAGAAGAAGATTTTTTTTTTTTAAAAGAGAGAAAAAAAAAGAGAGTTTATTTTTTTAGATTGTATTAGGATTTCTCTATTCTTGTAATTTTCCTTTTGTTTTGCACTTTATTTTTATTTTTTTTGGACTTTGGACTTGGACATTTTGACATTCTTTTATTTTTAAACCCTACGGAAGGGTAGTTTAAATATTAAACTGTTTGCAGAGAAGTACGGTGATTAAGATATCACCTCGGCCCCTCGGGTTCGTACATAACATAGGAGTCGTGGCCCGAGTCGACTTCAGTGGTTCATCCCCCGTCTGGAACGGGAGGTAAGTTTGTCGAAACACTTGCGAATCCCCTGTCAGCGAGTTACTGTATTCCTTCGTTTGCATATATGTCGAGGAACTGAAAACGGCTATTTTAAATTCCTAGCAAAGTGCAAGGACTGGCCATACAAGATAAGGGTTCGGATTTCATCACCGTTCCCTTCTTGCCCGCCTTATGAAAACGAAACTTAACGCGAAACTAAACCTTAAAATTTGGAGTAGAACGAGACCGATAGGGTAACGAGCTTAATAGGAAACTCGTTCGAAAAATATTGGTTACTCTTTTGAGCATTCTTCGAAGTTCATGATTGTTTCTGTGGGTTGAATGCGTGACTGCGCCGCCCTGTAATGCGGTGAGGCCTTGGGTATCAAAGCTCCAGCAGCTTCCCTCACTTCTATTCAACTTTCTTAAACACAGATTTATTCCATAGAGGTTTGCTCAGATTGTAACGAATTCCTTTTTGAAAGAATAGAAGCTGGTCTATAAAAAATCTAAGTGAAGCCATCATGCTTTTTGTTTGCTAGAAAATTTTAGGTTTGCTTTGGTGGAGTCAGCCTTCTTTTTGTTTGCTTAGAACCTCCCTTCCTTATAGGATTTTTCTTTTTCTTTTTCTTTTCTTTTTCTAGTGTATGCTCGAGGTCATTAAAGAACGGGCTTGGAAAAGAAACACTCTAGGTCGTTTGATTAGTGACAAACCTAGTAGTTCTTCTTGTGAAGGTGGGGAGCTCGAAGACTCTTTTTTTGAGAGCCCCGTTTTTGGAAACTTCAGTTTTGAGAATTTGTCTCTTTGTGAGGAAAATACCCCTAGTACGTCAGCTGTGCCAGCGATGACTACTTTGAAAGATTACATGTTCCCAACTAGGGCCAACCGAGCTTCGTGCATTAAATTTCCAGCCAATACGGCTAATTTTGAGATAAAACCTAGTATTCTTCAGATGATCCCTATATTCTTTAGAAAAGATAATGAGAACCCTTATTTTCATATTAGGGACTTTGAGGAAATTTGTGGGACAGTTAGAATAAAAGACCTTACTTATGAAATCTTGAAACTTAAGATGTTTCCCTTTTCCTTGAGAGATAAAGCTAAGGCCTGGCTAAACAACCTACCATCTGAATCCATTGAAACATGGCAGGAATTGATTGCAGCTTTCTATATGAAATTCTACCCTAAGCATAAAACTGCAGCTGTTAGGAAGAAAATTAGTGCTAGTGTGCAACAAGAGGGAGAGTCTCTTTATAGGTTTTTAGAGAGATTAATAATCTCCTATCCCAGTGTCCTCACCATGGATTTGATAAGATGAAACTTGTGGAGATTATTTATAATGCTTTAGACTATTCGACTAAATCCATGGTCGAGTCTATGTGCGCTGGTGAGTTCACTAATAAAACTGTTGATGATGCTTTTACCTTCTTAGGAACTATCGCTGAAAAATCCCAACAGTGGGAGCCTTGTGTTGAACCCCATAAAAGACTCTTGGTCAATAGAAGTAGCACCAATGTGGTAGATACAAGCTTCGAGTCAGATGCTAAGTTTGCTGCTTTGTCTAAAAGGTTAGAATCTTTGGAAATGGGTCAGTCTAAAAATAGGTCCCTTGTTGAACCTAATAGAACCTATCAAGTCTCTAGTTGTGGAATAGAGCCCGATAACTCATTTTGGGAAGGTCATGTTAGTGAAGAACATGCCCATACTGTCTATAACAATGCTAGGTTTGAAAACCGTCAGAAGTTTGACCCATACTCAGATACCTACAACCCTGGTTGGAGAAACCATCCTAATTTTTCTTGGTCTAAGGGCCAGAATCAAGGTCAATCTAGCAATTCTCAGCCTCCCCCAGGTTTTGGTTATGCAAAGAAACCTTCCAGTCAAACCCAATTTCAGAACACTTCTGAGAAAAAGATCTCTACCTTAGAAGAAACTCTTGCTTTGTTAGCAAAGAACCATGATATGTTATCAGCTAACCACCTTAGCTTTCAACAAGAAACCAGGCAGAATTTAAAGAATAATTCCCAGACTCTTGCTAAATTAGAACTTCAAGTTGGCCAGATAGCTAAGTTTATTAGTGAGAGAGAAGAAGGAAGGTTATCTATTCATACTGATCCTAACCCTGAAGGAGAGAAACCTTACAATCATGTGAATTCTGTTATAACCCTTAGGAGTGGAAAGAAAGTTGACAATAAGGTCGCCATGCCTGAAAGTGAACATGATGTAGTTCACCCTTCTGAACCAGAAACCGAGGAGACTTATAGAGTCTCTAAAGAGACCAATGAGGGTCATGTTGAGCCCGGCTTTGTTCCCAGATACCCGTTTCCCCAGCTGCTAGTTCCAACTAAGAGCGAGTCCAACTTTAAAGATATTTTGGAGGTTTTTAAGCAGGTAACTATCAACCTACCATTGTTGGATGCGATTAAGAAGATTCCCGTTTATGCCAAGTTTCTCAAGGACTTATGTACACGAAAGCGTAAGCTTAGTGTTCAAAAGAAATCCTTCCTAGATATTCATGTGATTTCTATTATTCATAATACCACTACTCCTAAGTACAAAGACCCAGGGTCCCCTACCATTACCTGCACAATAGGTAAATACCATGTTGATAAAGCGTTGGTTGACTTAGGATCCAGTGTGAACTTATTCCCATACCATGTGTACCTTAAGCTATGACTTGGTGAGATAAAACCTACCCAGATGACTCTTCAGTTAGCTGATAGGTCCGTTAAAATTCCTCGGGGTGTGATCGAGGATGTTCTCATAGAGGTAGACAAGTTTATTTATCCAGTGGATTTTGTTATCCTAGATACCCAACTTGTCCCTGACCCAGAGAACCAGATACCGGTAATTTTAGGTCGCCCATTTTTAGCTACATCCAATGCGATCATTAACTGTCGAACTGGTATTATGAATTTGTCTTTTGGTAATATGACTATTGAGCTGAACGTCTTTCATATTAGTAAGCTACCATCTGAACTAGATGACTCGAGCATAGAAGAGGTAAACATGATAGGAACATTAGTCGAGGATTCATTACCAAACACTTTGATGGAAGATCCATTAGAGAAATGCCTAGCTCACTTTGGGATTGATTTTGATGATGATGATGTGATTAATGAGGTGAATGCTTTGTTAGATTCAACCCCTTTGATAGACACTAGTAATGGCTGGAAACCAAAGTTCGAACCTCTACCCATTTCTGAGTCTACCCCAGTTCCTTCGTTGGAAAAGCCTCCTAAATTGGACCTTAAACCATTACCAGATACCTTGAAGTATGTGTTTTTAGGCCCATCTGAAACTTTACCTGTGATTATATCATCCGACTTGGATAGTGATCAGGAAAATAGGCTAATAACCATCCTTCAGAATAACAAGGAAGCTTTAGGGTGGACCATAACAGACATTAAGGGTATAAGTCCTACTGTTTGTATGCATCAGATCTATTTAGAGGAAGATACCAAACCTTCTAGGGAGATGCAACGTCGACTGAACCCTAATACGAAAGAAGTAGTTCGAACCGAGGTTATTAAGATGTTAGATGCATGCATTATCTACCCTATTTCAGACAGTAAGTGGGTCAGCCCCGTTCAGGTTGTTCCCAAGAAATCTGGTATTACTGTAGTCCAGAATGATAATAATGAGTTAATCCCAACCCGAATGACCACGGGTTGGCGTGTCTGTATTGACTATAGAAAATTGAACAAGGTCACTAGGAAGGACCACTTTCCCCTTCCCTTCATCGACCAAATGCTAAAAATATTAGCTGGCCGTAGCCATTTTTTTCTTTTTAGATTGATTTTGCGGCTATAATCAAGTTCATATTGCCCCAGAAGACCAAGAGAAAACCACTTTTACCTGTCCCTTTGGTACCTTTTCATATAGACGCATGCCTTTCGGGCTATGTAATGCCCCTGCGACCTTTCAACGTTGTATGTTGAGCATATTTTCTGACATGGTAGAACGGTTCTTAGAGGTCTTTATGGATGATTTTTCAGTGTTTGGTTCGTCTTTCAATGAGTGCTTGCATCATTTGTCATTAGTTTTGACTAGGTGTAAGGAAAAGAATTTAGTGCTTAATTGGGAGAAATATGTCATTTCATGGTTCGTTAAGTTTGGGGGTATTTGATAGACACATTTTTGTTTAGAGGCTTTTGAGAAGCTAAGTTTGTCTTTGATGATGCTTGTTTAGAGGCTTTTGAGAAGCTTAAGACTTTACTCACTACCGCCCCCATGGTCTAGGCACCCAACTGGAACCTACCCTTTGAGATCATGTGCGATGCTTCAGATTATGCTATTGGTGTTGTGTTAGGTCAGCGAGAAAACAAATTACTTCATGTGATTTACTATGCTAGCAAAACTCTGAATGAGGCCCAGATGAACTATACCACTACCGAGAAGGAACTGTTGGCCATTATGTTTGCCTTAGACAAGTTTAGATCCTACCTCTTAGGTTCTAAGATCGTAATCTATACTGATCATGCTGCTTTGAAATACCTTTTTTCTAAGAAGGATACCAAACCTAGATTGATTAGGTGGATCCTTTTATTACAAGAATTTTTTCCAGACATTAGAGACAAAAAGGGTGCAGAAAATGTAGTAGCAGACCACTTGTCTAGGCTAATTGTTAGTTCCCCTGATGATTCCCTTCATATAAGGGACAACTTTCTTGACGAACAATTGTTCTCTGTTTCCCAATCACCTTGGTATGCGAATATAGTGAACTATCTTATTACTGGTCGAATGCCCCAACATTGGGGTAAACAAGATCGTTCTAGGTTTTTAGCCGAGGTTAAACACTTCTTTTGGGATGATCCTTATTTATTTAAGTATTGTCCAGACCAGATTATTATGAGATGTATACCTGAGAGTGACCAGTCCAGTATTATTTCCTTTTGTCATGATCATGCTTGTGGGGGTCACTTTAGTGCTAAGAAGACTGCTGCTAAGATATTGCAGTGTGGATTCTATTGGAATTCGTTGTTTAAAGACTCCCATAGTTACTGTGTTACTTGTGAACATTGCCATAAATTAGGAACCATTTCCCGTAGGAATATGATGCCCTTGAACCCGATTTTAATTGTGGAGGTCTTTGATGTGTGGGGTGTTGACTTTATGGGTCTATTTCCTAATTCTTTTGGTAACCAATACATCCTTGTCTCCGTAGACTATGTCTCTAAGTGGATTGAGGTGGTTGCATGTAAAACCAATGACCATAGGGTTGCGCTTGAGTTCTTGAAAAATAATATTCTTACACGTTTTGGTACACCGCGAGCTATAATTAGTGATAGAGGGTCGCACTTTTGTAATGGACCTTTTAAGCTTTTGATGAAGAAATATGGTATTACAAATAAGGTAGCTACCCCATATCATCCGCAGACGAGTGGTCAGGTAGAGGTTTCCAATAGGGAGATAAAACGTATATTAGAGAAAACAGTTAATCCTAATCGGAAAGACTGGTCATCGAGGCTCACTGATGCCTTATGGGCTTATCGTACTGCGTTTAAAACCCCCATTGGAATGTCGCCTTATCGGCTTGTTTATGGAAAGGCATGTCATTTACATGTTGAGTTAGAACATAGAGCTTATTGGGATGTTAAGCAGCTAAATTTTTCACTTGACAAGGCAGGAGCCCAGAGGAAACTCCAGCTCAATGAGTTGGACGAGATTTGTATAGATGCTTATGATAGTGCGAAGGAGTATAAGAACAAAATGAAACTTGTGCATGCTAGAAATATTTTAAGGAAGTAATTTTCTCCAGGTCAAAAAGTTCTTCTGTATGATACCCGCTTGCATCTTTTCCCTGGGAAGTTACGTTCTCTGTGGACGGGTCCTTTTATTGTTCGCACTGTCTTTCCTTATGGAGCTATTGAGATCGAGACACCGGATGGTAGTAGTTCTTCGAAGGTTAATGGTCAGATATTGAAACCCTTTTTAGAGCCCTTTCCTACAGGTGATATTGAGGAGGTCCCTCTAGAGGACCTTGTTTACCCTTGATTGACCATCAAGGCGATTGTATGTTGTATATTAGTTTTTGATTTCTCTCTTCACCCAGTAACTATCTTCCCGACTTCTCTCTTTACTGATTCCTCATGTTATTTTACTTTTGGTACTGCTCTTTCACTAGAAACATTGAGGACAATGTTAGATTTAAGTTTGGGGGTGGGGAAGAACTTTTAGTTGCACTTTTGAAACTTCTAGCGTCACATGGTATCCGGTTAGCTAAGTTTACATACTGTTTCTCACCGAAAATATAGAAATTAGAATGCTAGGGATAACAACCTATTGAGACATTAGAGAAAAAGACATTGAGATCCTTGAAATTCAGGAGAGAACTTGTTCCTTTTAGAGGGTAACCGTGATGGACCTAACCATCCATGATGGAAAGGAAAGTAGGTCAGGAAATGCCAGAAAGATAAAGCAACCTCACAATGTAGTCTTAGTTACTGGATTACAAATCTATCTCAGTAGAAACTTATCATCATCAACAAACGGAGCGACATCAAAATCTATGAAGAAAGTGGAAGACGTTTAAGGTTTAGAAGCAACAATAGAAAACCGGAATTCAAAATCAAGGGGTACAAGAAGTTTTAAGAGCAAGAAAAATCAAACGATATAAGTTGTTGAAGTTCATGATACTAAGACATTTCAAGTTGCGAAGATCCAAGTGTTAAATTCCTTCTGTAATGGCCATGTAAATTTTTGTCTTGTTGTTTCCAAAATGAAAAAAAAAATTGAAAAAAAAATTGAAAAATTGAAAAAATGAAAAAATGAAAAATGAAAAATGAAAAAAATATAAAGTTTAAATTTTAAATTTTGTTCACTAAGGCCATAGGGAAGTAGAAATTTATAAGGAAGTTTCAAGTGAGGAATCGAAGAGAAGAGTTAATTGTCAAGGTTCTACGAGGTTCAAGAGTTTATCATCAACAGTTGAAGCCGAAGAAGACGTTGTTTCTACTGAGCACTATGAGAGAGTCAAAGAAAGACACATTTGGTTGCTTTGTTAGTCCTCTTTCAATCTGACACAAGATCTTTCCAGCACTGGTTCAACTCATCACACGTAATTAGTCCAGCTATGTAGTAGATGTCCCTCTCATTTTTATCTCTCTCCTAATCTTATCCAGCTGTAAATCAGCGGATGCATCTTACAATGTTTATCTAGCTGTGTAGCGGATATCTCTTTATCTAGCAGTGTTGCGGATGTGTCTCCCCTTTTCTTCAGCCAGCTTTAGAGTTGGCACCTTTAATTTCTCTGGCATTCTAGTCACTTGGAGATAGGTCGAGAATTTCTATGTCCTCATAGATCTTTGGATACTTGTGACCAATTAGAAGTACAGGTTTTGTGGGTACACCTCTGGTAAACCCTCCGGAGACGACACTCCGCCACTAGGGCCACCTAGCGGTTTTACGGCTTGCTGCACGTGCTAAGTGTAGTCATTTTATTTTCTAGATTAGATTTGCTCGGGACTAGCAAATAATAAGTTTGGGGGTATTTGATAGACACATTTTTGTGTCTAATTTGTCCTCAATGTTTCATATTGTTAGTACTCGTTTTTGTCCTTATTATGGTGTTTTGTGTGTTTGTAGGTATTTTTTGGAAATAAATATTGTTGGAAAATTCGGCTCGAAAAGTTTCCCGGAGCACCCCCGGAGGGCATTTGCTATACGGACCCCCTTTTCGGATAAGTGGCACCTCATTTACTAAGGGACACTCACCTGTTATTCACACCCCAGGGCGTCACCTGCTAAACGCACCCCATCAGTGGTTAAGGGCTGTCCACCTTCTTCACGGTTTTAACAGAAAATGGCGGAAAAAAATAGAGTTTGAAAAACTTGAAGTGCGAATTATTCTGGGAGGATTTTGGGCGAGATTTTCTATAACTTATTCGACCATTTGGATTGAGATTATCCTGTTTTACCAAAACAGGACTGGTATGTGGCTTAGAAACGTAAAACAGTGGGAGATTTCATGCACACACGTAATATTCTCGGATATTTTCTAAGTTGTTTTTGGAAATTAGCGCGTGCATGGACAGAGTTTGACTCGACCAGGGATTTATCCCAGCGTGTTCGTAGTGTGCAAGCAATAGCTGGCTACGTGATAAGTTAAAACAGGGAAGAAATTCCCGAATCTTGCATGAAAATATTGTCGAGTAATGGAGAATCATTTGAAGTTATTGCGTGATATTTTGATGCCCTGTCAAGTATATAAAGGTTCCTGTGGTAGAAGAGAAGGGTTACTGAGAGATTGGGAGAGAAAAAGAGCACCACGGAGCGAAAAATCAAATTTGCAAAGCTGCCATTTCTGCTGCTGCAAAACTGAAGAACACCAAGAACGGACCTGCACCAGCAGTCGTTTTTGAACAGTGACAACGACTCATTCTGTGCGTCGCAGTTTACAGGCAGACTTAAAAACGCAACAACAACAGTAACGGTTTTTGCAACATTTATAAGCGTTGCAAAGCCGATTTTTATTATAATTCTCCCTTATTCATCATTTGTAACCCTTTGAGCATTAATGAAATCAACTTTTGAGCGTGTTTCCAACATGATGAGCGGATAATTCTCTAGTAACCAAGGCAATGGATGAAGCTATTCACACATGAACAATGGGTAACTATTTTATTTTCTCTAATATTTAATTATAATTCACTCAATCACTGCTTTTGCAGAGTTCTTAAAAGTTTACATAATTTTCTTCATTAGTTGTGATTCAATTAGATAGGTTATGATTTGGTTAGATAATCTATGCTTAGGGGATACAATTAATTTTTGAGAATATGTTTGATTATTTGTGGATTAAGAAATAAAGGATTAAAAGGATAATTAGAGTTATGAAATATTTGACATCATTCATGTGTAATAGTGGATTCTAGTGTCTTGGTTATTTTCCAATTACTTGAAATCAATTTTGAGTTAAGTTTTCTGTATTTTTAAGTTCTACTAAGTCTAGAAATCATTGCCTTCACAAGCCTCAACGAACTATTTACTACAACTTCAATTGAAAATCACATCAGATCACGGCCATGCAAGTTGGCCGCATGATTTAACCAGCCTAGACGAACCTAGAAGGAGCAGGCTATCACCACAATGACCACCAGCGGGCCCGTTTTTTCCCCAACCGGTCGAATGCATATCATGCCTCCAAAGCAGCCACCAAACGCCAGCCTGGAAAAGGATGGTCGAACCGGTGTGAAACAGCTTGGAGGAAGCTCGTACGAGAAAGACCGCCAATGACAGTCTCATAATCAGTCACGGCCGTCCAACTTCGCAGGCATGATTGGACGGCGTGGATTATTCCATGGTCGGTGGTCGGTCAAGTGTTGTTATACACTCTGGTGGGACCACTTTATACCTACCTGACCAACTTTCTCAAAGCCTAGCCATGGAGCAGAATACGCTCGCTTGAAACATGGCTGGTGTGATGCTTTAAAGGGTCACAGAATTTCAGATGTGTCGCAGTTTGATCACAACCATCCAACTTCACCGGCATGTTTGGATGACTTAGATCAAGCCTATGACCGTAGGACAGGTACCAGCATGCTCATCACCGGCCCAATGTGGGTCCCATATAGTAGGCCCCTCCAAAAAGGAAGCATGACTTTCTAAACCGATTGGTGGAGGTCGTGAGTGCGTGGCTGTTTTGAAACCCTAATTAGGGTTTGCGGCGCTGCATAACTGTCGCAGTTCGATCATGACCATCCATCTTCGCAAGCTTAGATGAAGGGTGTAGATATAGACTTAAAAGGTCCCAAGCATGTCAACATGATCACCGTGGGCCCACCTATACATATGACTGATCGGCCTAGGCCAACCATAGCCGAACATCTCGAAACGCGTGCCCAAAGTAGATATGTCACGCAGCTTCCAAATCCTTTACGACAATGGATTTCTGCCGCAAACCGATCTCAACCACTCACCTTTGCCGGTCAAATTGAGTTGCCTAGATTGCACCTTCATGAGACAAAGAGGTACATGCATGTACACCGGCAAACCGTCTACACGCATGCCCGGTCGGTCCCGCCAAAAACGTTTCCCATGCTTGGTTTCGGTCAAGATGAAGAGTGATGCTTGCGTACTTCTTCAAAACTCCATCAACGGTCACAGATGAGCATCATAGATTGTAGTTGCAGGAAATCCCACAATATATCCCTCACAAGAATTTATAATAATCAACACATCTTTATGATCAAGAACAACATTTTTTTATTAATTGATTCCAGAAATGTTACAGGAAAGAAATGAAATCAAGAATACAAATATTGTTTTGGACTTTTTCTCTCCTCAAAATTTTCTCAACACTCCAAAATTAATCTCGCCTTACTTACGCCTATTCAACTCTTTATATAGGGTATTACATAGTGGATGACAGCTAAGTTGTCCTTTAATTTCGGATCTGGCTTGCGGCATTTCTCAAGCTTACAAATGTTAATTTCGCAAATATCCTAAACTTCGCTAGATTATCACACTTTCTTCGTGTTTATGTTGTCGTCATCTGTTATGTCACTTTTTCTTTTAGTCTGCGACGGCATCGCAATGTTGTAAATGAAGATTTCGCAGGAGCGTTGTTGGTGCGATATTCTGATCCTACATCTTGCCTCTTCTCATGTCTTCTCTGCGAAATGGAGAATGTCATGAGAAATTATACTTCAAAATGCTGCAACTGCTTATCTTTCCATGCATTTCTGTACTAACACGATTTCATACTCTATGCAGTATTTATTGCACGTATATTTTCTTCCACCCAACTCTTGACACGTCTCTTCCAACCGTTACTTCTCAGCCGTTCACGTCTTCTCTTCGCATTAAATGTGTTTATCTTCTCGAGAATTCTCTTCCTTATATATGTTCTTTTCATTCTTCTCTTCTCTTGTTTTTTACTTCTTTCTCAACTTCTCTGCAACATTACTGTTCTTCCGTAAATTCCGTATCTGCTGCTGCTGTAACTTTTCCTTTTTCTTTCTTTTTCAAGTTTTAACTTCTCCTTCATTCCCATACTAAAAATGCCTCCAATTGGTCGTAAAAATGAATTTGCCTTTGAAGAAACTCGGAAGGAATTCCTAACCAGAGGTTTTACTTTATCTCCCATTCCTGGTCAAAATTCTAAATCTGATCTTTCTGCCAAACTATTTTCTAATCATCTTTGCAATCATGAAAAGATCATAGTTTCTCTAGGTCAGCTTCAAGCTGGTCTTCCCATTCCTCTCTATGATCCTGAACTTCCTTTGTTTTACGAAATACTCTCTCATGCGAAATTCGCGCGAGCAGTTTATCAATTGAGTGGAGACTGTATTCGCATAATGCTTGAGTTTGCTAATCGTGACACTGGTAAGGGATCTCTTTATCCCTCAGAAGTTAAAGATCCTAGATTCGCTGGTGTTGTAATTGTTCCTGCGAAGTATACTGTAGATTATTTTTTTTTGAAAATTACGAGATAATTCTCATGAAGAGAAACAGTACTTGCTGGGGCGTTCGCTTGAGGAATAAGGACAATATCGACGATGATAAAATACTTATGCAAGACATCGATTGGCACCCTGGAAATAATACAACCCCTCGTTATTATAAAGATGATAAGTGGTGCATCTTCCCATTAATTCTAGAGGGTCCGTACATCTCTGGATCTCATGTTTTACCTGCGAATCTCGCCACTTACCAACCATGGGTGTTCAATTGGCCTGAGAAAGAGAAAGAGGTACACTTATTTCATTCAGTTTATTGTCTTTAATTCTCTCCATATTTTATTAATCTTGCGAAAATTTCAGATTAATAGACTTAGAGGAAGCTACAAAAGGACTAGCAAATCAATCACCCTAGCAGCACTTCGTTCGATCACAGATGAAATAAGAAACACTTTCTTTTACTATTTTTTAACAATATTGTCGCCTCTGTTTCTTATCTTCATTTGTGTGCGAAGATTGGTGTTGTAGTTGTGGAAAAAGAAGGGTCTAATGCTGCGAGGACTAAAGGCAAGGCTAAAAGTGCTATTGGCAAGGAGAAATATGTTGCCCCTCCTTCAAAGAAACGAAAAGTCAAATCTCCCTCTCCTTCAAATCTTCAATCTAGCGAAAGTTCTGATAATGACGATGAAGATATTGATGCTTATTTTCCCAAAGAAAATTTTCCACCTGAATCTTCTATGGCGCAGCTGTCTAGCATATTCTCTGATTCCATGCAAGGGATTGGGGATGATCATCTTACCAACACGTGCAAGTCCATGGTTGCTATTTGTGATGCCCCCCTCTTAGAGAATAATGAGTCTCTTTTCAAGATCTATATCTCCAAGTTTCTTACATTCACTTAATAGCTTGGTAAATTTTCATATTTATATTTTTGTTTTTCTATTTTTGCCTTGAGTTCATAGTTTATTCTGAAAATTCGCTGCATTATTTTACAAGCTGGTAAAACTTCCTTCGTTGTTGCCTCAGATTTGGAAAAGAGGCGTGCGGCTTTCGAAAAGAGGAATCTTGAACTTCGCAAGAAAAATGAAGAGTTGGAGACTGAAGCTGCTGGTCTTCGCGAAAAGAGCAAGCAATTGGAATCTAAAAATTCCATTCAGAAGAACAAAATATCTAGTCTTCAAGATTCCAATAATCAACTCTATGGTATGGGGCTCTTCTTCTTTCCCTTTATTTTATTTTCTCATAATTTTTTCTTATATAGTTTACCATTTCGCAGACGTTTATGGTCTTTCTGATGAAGCTATTCTTCTTCATACATTTTCCAATCTTATGGATGATGATACCCTTCTTGAACACCTAAATACTTATCTAAATAGTTTTTCAAATGATAAGATTAAATCTCTTCCCATAAATGAACTCAGATCCAAACTTCACCTCTTAGAAATTGACCATAGATCCGTCTTGAGTATGGCTAATAAGTTTAAACATTTCTTTCATAATTCCAAAGAAGAAATCAATAGTTTAAGAGCCAAGAATAGTAACCTCATAGATGAAAAATATCGTATTGCTCTCCAAGGTGCTCAAACTTTAGAGAAATTCCAAGAAACTCTTCTTGAGGTCCAAATTTAAAGAGATGATCTCAAACGTTAAAATGATGTGCTCTGCGAAAGAGAAAACCAAACTCGCTCCCTCCTTCTCATAAATGATGATGATGAATTTGCTTGGGCTGCGAGAGTTCTTGATAATGCCAGGAATAATTTAGGTGTAAATGTCAGTCTCCATGTTGAGCATACGACCTTGATTAGAGATATGATTTCTAACAGAGAAGGTTGTTAACTGTTCTTCCTTATTTAATTGTTTGTTTTTCATAAACTACCATCAAGTTGTTGATTTATTGTTATATTTTCGCAGAAGCTGAAGAGAGATATCTCAAGAGAATTGAAGATCTTGAGAATGAGAAAGCGGAGCTCGAAAAGGATTTTTCTTCTCGCAATGAGAAATGTTCTAGACTTAAGAATCAACTAAAGATCACTGTTGTGAATTTCAAGAATGATGTTGTTATTTTCCGCAATAAAACTATTAAAATGGTTTGCGATGACAATGACATTCCTCACTCTGCATATCCTTGCCTCTCAGACGAAGTTCCAAAGAATATTCCTAGTCTGGTTATCTCTGATAGTGAAGCTGGTGAAGATAAAAAATCTGATGAAGAAGAAGAATCTGATGAGGATAAGGAAGAAATCTCTGGCGAAGGATCTTATGAAGATAATGAAGAATCGAGCAAGGAATAAAATTTTCATCCTTCCTTCCTTTTTGTAAAATCTGTATATTTGTTCTTTAACCTTCTATTCTTGTAATTAGGGCTGTCAATGGGTACCCAATTACCCGGAACCGGACCGGACCCGCGTATAACGGGTCCGGTTCCGGGTCCTAATATGAGACCCATTAGTAGATATAGGACCCGACGGGTAGACCCATTTGAGAACCGATTAATATCGGGTCCTAACCGGGTATATCTGACGGGTACCCGCGGGTACCCGATTAATTTTTCCTTAACCGTAGAATATACGTTAATAATCTATAATTAATCATTATCTCTCGCCTCACAAACTTCCTCCTCATGTTTTTTTCTCTCCTTGGCTTATTTTTTAACTTTTAATTTGATTTAAGAATAACATGAGATGTTATTGCTTATACCATATACCATCTTAATCAAATAATTAGTGGATCATGTTCAAGACTTAACCTGTGGAAGGTGATGCTATTATCTCCGCTACTACTTAGAGTAGTAATGCTGTTGTTATTCGCGAAATCCCCATTTGGGGAAACAAGATGCATAAACAAATATTCCTTTTATAGTTTCTGGCCAATCCAACAGACTAATTAATCCTTTTATTAATTACTTCTGTGCCTAGGCTTTATATCAACTCTTCTCTTTAACTTTGGTTTTAACAGTAGATGGTGTATGGTGATACAGATGGATGATCAATATTTTACAAGACTTTTAGTATTTTAATGGTTATGATTACTTTTTGTGGCTATTAATTTGGATTTTAAAGTCTACGAACTTGGTTTTAAAATATTTAAGTAAATACCCATTAAATACCCGGAACCGGTGGGTACCCGGCTATTTAATTGGGTCCGATTCTGGGTCCACAAATTTAGGAACCGGAACCTTAACCGGTAAAAATAATTGGGTCCGGTTCTGGGTAGTATGATACCCGGGAGGACCCGGACCCATTGACATCCCTACTTGTAATATGTCATTGCGAACTTCTTCAGTTTCCAATACAAGTTCTATTTCTTTTGCTTCCTCCTGCATGTGTTAGAAAAACAATCCTTTCTTGCAATACAATTAATCAATATATAATTAATTATGTGTAAATCTATCATATGAAGGCAAAAAACATTTTCTTATTTCATGCATTCCCATACTTGCCTCTGTTATTTGTATCCAAATGAGAGATTAAGCAATTTATTTTTTGTTTTCTCAATATCGCAGTCATTCCTGCATAATCTCGCAATCTTGTATTTTGGAAGATATTTCTTGGCCTTTTTCGTTTCAAAATTTTATTCATTCTTATTCTATGTGGTCTTATTTTGCCTTCCTAAGTAAATGTCTTATTTTGCCACCTCTTGTCATTGCGACAAAATCACAGGACGTCTCTGCACTTTCATGCAGAAACCCATTGATCTTGCCTTATCTTTTTGTTCTTTTGTTATTTTTGCTGCGATAATATGACATGCCTAAATTTTCTTGCGAAATTAAAGCCCTATGACATTGCCGTCTTGCGACGAAAGAGCAGGACGTCTTTACATTTGCATGTAATGACCCATTGATCTCGTCTTATCTTCACTTTTGTATTATTGCCTCTTCAGGATTGTCGCACAAATATGACAAGTCTTAATACTCCCGTGAGTAAAAAGCCTCATGACATTTGCGTCTTAAGACACTTATCAGCTCCATAATGGAGGGTGCCTCCCTTATCTTCCTCCTGGTTTCCCCTTCAAGGAAACGTACTTCTGCCATACAAGATTAGCTCCTCCCATCCGGTCTTGACAACAACCAGTTGTTTTCGCAGCCTCTTATCCATTTTACCTATATGGTTTATCGTAGTCATGACTTGCCAAGAATGGCCAGGGTAGTTTCATACATCCCGGGCACTCTTGGCTCAACTGTGTACCTCGGCGCCTTGATCATACTATGCACTCCTTAGGAGAGTCCTTATTACCTTAGTAGCCCAACTCAAGTCATATGCTTAAGTTGAGAATCCAAGGTGCATCTCCTGGATGGGATTTATTGACCCAAAATCTCCATGACTCAGGTTCCATTAGCGGTGTAACCTTATCTCTGAGCCATGCAAGAGGTACCCTCTCCTATGACGTACTTTAGGTCTTACATTTTCCTCTTGCGAAATTTTATTCGCGAACTAGGGTGTACGCCATTAAGGTTTTCCCTATTCTTGATCTTAGATTTTTATGGATCTTAGATCGTCTCTTGCGAAAGTTTCGCATATTTCATTCTGCTTGATAATTATTCTGTTTCTTTATCTGCATTTCAGCTCTGTTGTAATTTCTCAATCTCATTTTTGTCATTAAGTACAATTTTTTTTTTTTGAATTTTTTTACAACAAATCAATCATAAATCTCTTTCTCAATATTTTTTCGTTTCACAATTTAATTTTTTTTACCTTTATTGTTTTATGCCTCTGCATTTTTGTTGTCTTTTGCTACTTTCTTTGTAAAACCCCGTAATTTTCTTAATATGTTTTTCGCGCTAAAACCCAATCCATATAATTTGCTCGTAGTTTTAAGATAAAATAGGAAATTTATTGATTAGTACTAATTGAAGGAATCTTCCTAATTTACATGTGTTAGCAAAATTAAAGAAATTTATTTAATATAATTAAGGTGAATTTATGTTTGCGTTCAAGAAAGGAATTTTATTTAATATGTAAATGTGAATTTATGTTTGGTTTTAAGAAATGTATATTTTGATAAAAATAGAACCATCATTAATATTGATTTAAGGAATTTATTTGTGTTTGGATGGCAAGAGTTATTTTGCTTTATTTAAATTTGAACTAATAAATAGCATGCATGGGTTGTAACTTTATTATAGGAAATAAATTTAAATAAAGAGAATACAATTTAAATCAATGAGTTTTTATGTGCATGTGTTTGGTTTAATTAAATATGTTGCCTAATAAAATATAAGAAATGTTGACATTATGGTTTATTTGTCTATCTTTCTTTTTGAGTGAATGTTATTCATTACAGAACAAAAACAAAAAAACTAGCCATCACTTTCATCTCTTTCTTTTTCTATTTCGCTCACTCATTTTTCTTCTAAAACTACAACGAAAATTAAACCTTTTTACCCATCACTTTCAGTAAAGTCCTCTCGTGGTTTTATGTACATTATACAAGAAAAGAAAAATAAAGGCATTTGATTTATCAATCTTAGAAAACGGTGTCTTATTTGTATCAAGATTTTGGAAAGCTATTTGAGGTAGGGGGTTTCTACCTAATACAAAAATCAAAACCTATTTTAGCATTAAAATTACTAGATTTGTGCCCGTGCTACGCACCAGGCATTATTGAATTCGTGTGCGCGGGGTTTCGCCCCACTCCGTGGCTATACATTTTTAATTTGGTGTTACGGGGTGAATACATTAAATATGTAAAAAAAAAGATATGAAATATGTGCAGATTTTATTTATTTATTCATTTTTTACAGAAAATATGTGGATCTTTTTTCCCTGAATGTATTAATTTGGAAAAAAATATGGTAGGTACTCGACTTCCGAATTGAATTTGGACTTTCATAAAATTTGAAACATGGTAACTAAAGTTTTCCTTTTTGAGTTTGTAATTTTTGATCCAATCATATATTGCCAAGTATCCTCACCAAAATTCTCATTTCACAAAACTCTAAAAAGCCTTATTTCGACCAATAAGAAGCAAGCGTTTCCTCACCGTTTAACGTGGAAGCTTTATTTGTCTAGGATTATATCCATAAGAAGTCGTATGTTTTTCATCTTAGCATTGCACTCTAACCTCGGTTGTATATTCTACGATCTAGCCATACTCTTAGAGGCTTCTTGAGAGCTTAAGAATTAAGAAGTTTAAAGAATTAGGATGACATAAGAAAAGAAAACCTTGCTCATCATCGTAATTGTGAACCTAATCAGATCGAAAAATAAGTAAAAGTTATCCATGTGAGCAACAGTGCTCCAATATCTTGCATATAATAGTAACACGTCCATTCTCCAAGTTTGCCTTCCTGCTTAATATTACAAAAAGATCACTAAGGAT
The DNA here is from genome assembly GCA_023529315.1 of Papaver bracteatum. Classification (NCBI taxonomy): domain Eukaryota; kingdom Viridiplantae; phylum Streptophyta; class Magnoliopsida; order Ranunculales; family Papaveraceae; genus Papaver; species Papaver bracteatum. The sequence continues at coordinate 1,228,311 of JAJJWX010000811.1, read as the reverse complement.
GGAGATATGCTTACTGCGACCTTATATATGATTAATAACCCAATATTCCCGTGATTCTCTTTGGGGACCGCATATCTTTCATGCAACACATGGGTAAATAAAAGACACAATAATAACTTTTGATCTGGAAAATGTGAACAACTTGATCTGGAGCCAAGTTTTGTTTGCTCAACTTGATATGGACATCTGAAACGTACCTTAGAAAGTCGTTGGTTTAGTTGTTACCCACATGGTAAACAAAATAGTAGGTTGGAATGTTAGTATCGACTGTCAGCATTCCCCTGACCTTTTTTTTTAATGTACAACATGATTCCCTTGACGGGGTTTTGTTCTCCCACTTTTGTCGATTTTGGTTCATCTTGTACAATCCATCGATGCTCAGGGCACGGTCATGAATACGATTTATTCCCATGCTTGCATTATTGAGGAAGCTTCTGAGGGCGTATATGAATGTGAATAGAATTCTTCTTTTTCCTTTTTATGTAACATGCTAAGCATCTTTCGCTCATAGTTTAACAATTCTTGCAGCTAGCCAAAATGATCAACCATTTCGGGCATAGTCAACCACTTATACTTTAATTTGATCAACCACTCACTCCTGTTGGCATAGTTATCTGGCAGACAATCATTGTCTTTGAAACTCCCTTCCAAGCACCCGTCTGATCCCACAAACCTCATTTGTTGCTTGTGAAGCCGCCACTTGCAAGGCTACCATCACTACCTCCCGCACCATCGGTAAAGTTGCTTTCACCGCCACCGACAACAGCAAAAAATAATGAAACCATTCTTCAAATTTCCTAATTTACCAATATGGAGAAACAAAGGTAAACATGGTATAAAAGATAGGAGGAATTATGGTATCATGTTATCGTTCCTCTTCTCCACCTCTACTTCCATTGGTGCAACTGTTATTGGGTACTTAAGATCGTAATCCAAGTGAGCATATATAATCCTTTGTTGTACCAGTTGACGACATGCATACTCCGCCGCGACAATCTAATGAATTTCACATAAGATAAAATAACACAATCTCGAATTATGCATACATATAAAATAATGTACACAGTAAAATGGACCTCCATTAAGCTATGCACATCAGATGTACACTCCCTCCCATCAGGAAAATTAGAACAAAGCTAACATTACCCCAAAGAAGAAGACCATAATATCTAGACCTTAATATCACCCTTGCAAAAAAATGCATGGCATAAACTATACACTAGTATGTAAAGTTGATAAAGCCTATATATATGTTTCCCATTAGATAATCACAGTATATCCATGACACACGTCATCAACTAAAATCCCATGCATATTTACTGAACCTTGAACCCCGCGGTTTCTACATACTGAAACATTGAACCCATGATCTCATGGTTTGAAGGTATCTTCTTTACCACTTAAGACATGGAGGCGTCTATATAATTTCATAAGAAATACTGAGAAACAATATGAGGGGCGCGACTAAAACTTGTATGATTCGTACCTTCTTCTATACCGAAAAGTAGGAAATATTAGACAGAACTTATATGATTCTTCTTCAGTAATTAATAAGCACTTGTCGATATCGATATATGCATTGATATGGTGGCAACATCAGCATCATTAGAAGACGCAGGAATATCAAAATCCACATCTATTGCAACCTCATCTTCTCCATAATTTAATTCATGATCACCCTCGATGTAAATTAATAGAACAAATAAGGCTATGAGATTTTAATGATGAAAATCAAATAAGATACATATATGAAATATTGGTTCTAGGAAACAAATAGCGAAGAAGATGGTTATTGTTGAACTCGTATGAAGAATAGGCTAGGAAACAAATAAGAAAATCAACTCATTAAAGTTTAAATTTATAAAATCAAAATAAAACAATTGAAACCCTGAAGAAAGAAAGGCAGCACTTCATAAAAATCAAAGAAAAAAGAGAAGAAAGGAAAAAACATCACCTCTATAATAGGGACTGGACGTTCAGATTTAGCCCTCGAACGAACTTGTCCATAATTAGGGCTTGATTACAAAACCCAATGAATGATTTTCCCTAATTTTAACGAAAGTGTTATGAGATGAAAAAAAAAGGCCAATTGATGATGAATAATTATGTCAGTAACTAAATTCAACTGTAAATAAGAGAACTTGATCCAGAGAATATAATCTAAAATGCTCTAATCAATTTTTAGAGTTGCGGGGGAATGGGAGCACAACAATGTTTAGGTATCCACAGATTCGGCGGAGAAGAACGAACGTGTAGATAATGTTGAATTTAAAGAAGAGTCCTTTGTATATATATAAAGAAAGGTCGATTCGCCGGTTTTCTTCTTAACACGAACTATTGTATTAAGTGGGAAACATTAACATGACTTCCTTAATTTAACCAAATCACCGATTTCCTTTTTAAGGTGAATCACTGATTTCATTTTTAACAGGAACTCCTGTATTAAGAAGGAAAGTTTAACGATTTTTTTTAATGTTTTTATTTAACGGTTGACGTAAGTTTTGTCCACCCTTATTAAAATACAATTAAGTATAGGTGTAAACACGGTGTAACTAAATAATTCAAGTTTAAATTCTAACATAAGTATTGTCTACCTACTTTTTTGTCAACACCGTTACTAACGAACAGTTAAGTAGCTTATGTAAACAAAGTGTAATTTTTTTTAATTATTCCAACCAATAGAGTTATGCCAAGTGTCCTCACCATAGCTTCTGCATTAGAAAAGGCCTTTCTAGGCCAATAAGAAGCGAGGGTTTCATCACAGTTTAACGTGAAAGCATATTTTGTCAAGGCCTTTAAGGGGGGAGATATTGATTTGTTTTTCATTTTTATGCTAATAATCATGATGGTTGTTTTAAATTTATTAAGTTGTTTTGTTTGTATAAATTGATTTATTTATGAAATTTTGCATATTGATTATTAACCATTATTATTAGATTATTCTAGATTTTTATTTTAATAATTGATCTAGGCAGTAATGTTTTTTTTTTTTCTATTTGTTAAGGAAATTATATTAACACATAATAATTTAGTTTTGATTTGTGAAAGTGAATTTATTAAGTTAGACTATGTCGGAAATGAGTTTGGTGTTTGTACGCGCGTAATTGCGTTGATTAGAAAAGGATATATAAGTCTCTCTGCTGTTGAAATGTCAGGCCTTTATGGAATCCCACCACTGGTGGCTACCCTGGGAAGACTATTCGGGGAACACTATGGTTTGTTTACCGGAATAACTCTGACAACTATATTAAGAATCATTGAGGAAAGAAAAATAAGATTGTTTGAGGAATAATTATGGTTTGTTTACCGGAATAACTCTGACAACTATATTAAGAATCATTGAGGAAAGAAAAATAAGATTGTTTGAGGAATAATTGTGGTTTGTTTACCAGAATAACTATGACAACTAGATTAATGATCTAGAATTTGAGGTTGAAGATTTTGAGTAAGAAATATTAAGTATTTGTGGTTGAGATTGGCGTAAGTATTGTTGCGGTTTTTTGTGCATGAATTTTTATTATTGTATCTACTGCATTTGTTTGTTTTTTGATGCACTCTATTATTTTTTGGAAACTTCCTACTGGGCCGTGGTTTGCTCTCCCCTTTTTCCTCCCTTTCCACAGAGAATGAAGAAAAACTAGCCGTAAAAGAAATTATTTTGTAGCACGGGGATTTGGGTATTGTGTTTTGAATTCAATCGAGGTGTTGGTCTGTTTGATTGTGTACTTTCAATTTTATAATTTTGTAATTTTAAAAATAATATTATATTTACTTGTGTCTTTGTTAATTTAAAATAAATCCAATTAAGGATATTATATTTATTTAATAAATTTCGTTTGAGTTGAGTTTTGTATTTTATTAAAATCTTTTAGAAAGAAAAATCTAGTACTACACGAGTGGCGGTCCGAAAATTTGGACTTGCTAGCTGGATCGGACCCGACTTGGTGAGACGCTGTCACAGTTGGAAGTCCGAAAATCCGGGTTGTCACATTCTTACCTTTTGCGGCATTTTCGCCACTTGTCATTTTTAGCAAGCATTGACTTCGCATCATTCCTTTTTCTCTCTGTTATATTGAATCAACCATCAATCTCTCACTTATTTGTCTTTCTTTGACGTGGTACCTTCAATTCTCCTTCTTTGCAGTTCATTCTTCGCAGGACTCTACATCAATCTTATAACATTTCTTTCCTTCAACCCAATCTCCCTTTATGACTCCAATACCACTGGGATGAGGAAACTTGATGCACTGGTGGAAAGTCGATGCCACACCTAGAATCCCATGCTGCCAAGGTCGGCCAATTAAGGCGTTTTATGGCGATTCTACATCGACAATACATAATATAATCTTAGAAGATATCCTCTTCAATGGAATTCACATTGTGAATTCCCCTTTAGGCTTATTGGCAGTACCATTAAAACCATAAATTTTGTAAGTTGAAGGTATTAGATCCTCATCTCTGCCTCCCATAGTATTATAGGTATGATAGAATAAGATATCCACAGAGATTCCAGTATCAATTAAAACTCTATTGATTGCCCATGTATCTTCAGCTTCATCATCCTCATCCTCATCTTCATCTTCATCTTCTCTTTGTTTCGGGTTTATCTCTAGTCTCACTACTAATGGGTTTTCATGCATTTTGCCAGCCTCAGGTACTTAATCTGTAGTGAATGAGATGGTTTTTTTTTGCCATTCTTTTAATGGCGATATCTTCGCTATATTCATTATTTCTCTCCTATCAGCATCTCTCGTGAAAACTCTGCTTATAAAATTGTCGTGAAAGTCTTCAATTATTTTGTATGAGTGCACAATAGAGTTACAAAATAGATTTTTCGCCTTCGCACCAACTTCTATTACAAATGTTTCTCTTTCCTTTGTTGTATTAGCTCTGCTAATTTCTGGTGGAGGTGGCAATGGTTGAGATTGAGGTTGCCCTAGTAGAAAATAATTTAATTTTCCCTAATTAATCATTCTGAGGATGATTCTCTTTATATTTCTGCATTCATTTGTTGAATGTCCATGGAAGTGGTGGTGATAAGAGTAAAATGCATGACTTCTGTGGCTTGGAGGTGGTTCACTTCCCATGTTCCATGGCGCTGGTATATTTTCCATTAAAATTATTGATTCCCATATTTTCTCCACACTAGCATTCAGAGGTGGCAGTTTGATTTCCTCCCATATTATCTTATGATTTCCTTGGCTTCTGTGATAATTTTGCCTTTGACCACCATATGTTTCTTACAGATGGTTAAGTCTTGGAATTTTGTTGTTTCCACCTCGGCTATAGAATTTTCTTTCTCTCTCAAATTATTCTTGGTCACGAATTCCCATAGCTGCTAGCTTATGTTGATTATTTCCCATCATATTTTTTTGGTGTGTCTGCGAAGTGCTCGCCACTGTGTTTATCAATTTTGGTAGTAAGCTTGCATTCGCTGCTGCCGAACTTGTGTTCGCAACTGGGTATAAATCCATTTCATTTTGTTTTTCTTCAAGAGCAATATACTCCAACTGTAGTTCTCGCAACTCAGTCATTGTGATTGTATTCTTGATTCTAAAAATTTGAATGTATAGCAGATTGGTTGCGAACATTGCGTTTATGAATGATAAAATGAGATATCTCTCATCCACTCGACCAGCCATTTCGCTACACATTGTTTTTCATATTATGGTTATATGCTTCAAACTTTCACTAATCCTATGCTTTAACCCAAATACATCTTTAATACCAGGTCGCGAAGAGTTGTTACTTATATATGCTTCTAAGAATGTAGTCTGCAAATGGTTGAAAGATGTTATTGTATTCTTGGGAAAACCTTTAAACCATTTCAGAGCTTCCCCTATTAAACTAGATATGAAATACTTGCACAATACAACATCATGATTTTCCCACTGTGGCATTCACCTCACATACGCCTTGATGTGTTGAATTGCACAAGTTGTTCCGTCAAAAATGCTAGTTAATGCAGGCAAATTGCACTTTGGGGGTATTCCTCCTAATTGTACTTCTTGTGTGAATGGAGTCTTCGCATCTTATTCTCATGATTTTGCTTATTCTTCCTCCCATGGCTTATCCAACCGCTCTTCGTATTCTTTCTCCCTCTCTCTTTGCTAGTCCTAGAGCAAATCAAATATTTAGCATTCCTCCCATCTCCGCCAATTATTGTATAAGCTCTCTTAAGATTTGTTCATTTACACTAGGATATGATTTTCACAAATATCAAGATATGTAAACAATGATAATATGGATACTCAAATCATTGGTCTTTTTAATTAACGTATAACTTTCTCTTCTCTCCAAAGCATTAATTGTCGCACAACTAATCTTCAATATTTGGTTAAGCATGAGTTAGCATAATTTTGTCTTGCGGAATCTTGATTTTTTCCTTGCATCCTCCTCGTCTTGCCTTCCTCTCGTGATTCTTCTCTTTCATGAATCCGCATGGGGTTGGATGTTTTGGAATCAATGGTGGTGAGGTGGAAATGGATTTGGGTGCCTCCTCATTTTGGTCATTTCTTGATCAATTTGGGATAATATATGACTTTGAAGCTGAGTTAAGTGCCAATTGTTGTCTTTTGGCACTCATCAATGCTCTCCTTTGTGCCCTATCATACGAGTTGTAGTCGTTCAAAGATGTGATGTTAACATTGATGAACTTGCGAAGAACCTTTAATTTGTGACCATTTTTTTTTTTTTTTAAAGACCCGCTCTAATTCTAAAACATACATACAACATTCTCGTCTTATTCCCTTTTAGTGCTCTCTTCTCTTAAGCAAAATGTTTGTCATGGAACACCTTCATTCTTTGTTTGTATTTTTGTCTATGCATCATTTCTTAACTCTTCAACTCATGGAGTCTTCGCATCTTATTCTATGGCTTCATCCAACTGCCTTCTGCCTCCCTCTCTTCTGTTATTTAGCATTCCTCCCATCTCCGCCAATTCTCTTAAGATTTGTTCATTTACACTAGGCACTGATTCCATTGGTCTTTTTAATTCTGTTTCTCTTCTCCTGCGTTCTTGCCTATTTTGTCTTGCGGAATCTTGATTTTTTCCTTCATCCTCCTCGTCTTGCCTTCCTCTGTGATCTTCTCTTTCATGAATCCGCACATGGTTGTACCTCTCATTTTCTCCTCTGCGATTTTGGTCATTTCTTATCAATTCTCTTTGTTGTCTTTCAGCTCTCCTTTGTGCCCTATCATACTCTTCATTGATGTTAACATTGTTGCGATTTTGTTCGCGTATTCTTTCTCGATTGTCATGATTGTTCTGGCATATTGCTTCTTGGAGCTCTCTTTGCTAGTCCTAGAGCAAATCAAACCAAATAATTCTAAAACATACATACAACTCCGTCTCGTCGAGGCTACGGTCACTTTTAGCATAAATAACAAGCCTTTAAACCCCTAGGTGTCCCTAGTGGACGAGTGGTAGGCTCGGACTTTTAGCATAAATAACAAGCTTGGAGAGTGTAGAAGTTGATTCTAAATCCCCAAAAGGGGTTTGTTTTTGTCGAGGTGTCCCAAATATCAAGATGGACTAGAGTTATAGTCTCCAATGGATAATTTAATCACAACTAAAGTATTTCTCCAAAGCATTAATTGTCTAATTAAGCACAACTAATCTAAAGATCAATATTTGGTTAAGCATGAGTTGTAGCATAATCAACATAGAGATATTCTAACTACAATGGATACATGGCATACATTGTGAGAGCAAGATGTTGAAAAACTTGGATTAAATTATATCTTTAAACAATTCTAAACTTTCAAGAACAAGATACAAGATATGAATACATACCAATGAGATTAGGGCTTCCATCTAAACCTAGTAAATGAAACTAGAACATGAAGAACATTACAACAAAACTTAAATTTGATAAACTAACATGAACAAGCTATTCTTGGATGATTTTTCAACACAATAACCCTCTCTATTTATACACAAAATTTCTCTCTCACTTGGATTCGAATTTTGGCAATTATTTACTCAACAAAACATGTTTTCTCACTTGATGGATGTTTTGGAATACAATGGGGTGAGGTGGATGTTTTGGAATCCAATGGTGGTGAGGTGGATGTTTTGGAATCCAATGGGGTGAGGTGGATGTTTTGGAATCCAATGGTGGTGAGGTGGATGTTTTGGAATCCAATGGGGTGAGGTGGATGTTTTGGAATCCAATGGTGGTGAGGTGGAAATGGATTTGGGTCTTGGGTTTTGGATCATGGGTTTTGGATTATGGGTAGTTTAATCCCATGTATTGTAAACAGGTTGCCACTAATGCGCGAACGGGTTTGCAACACTTCCAACTTTCTTCTCTTTTGTCTTCTCAATTCTTCCAAGCTTTATTTAGTACTTAAAAACACAAAATTAATTAATACAAATATTTATTCTTGAAAATGGTAAAATGCCGAATTTGGGATAATATATGACTTTGAAGCGCGAAAGATGAGTTAAGTGCCAATGAAAAGGTGTATGAATATGCAATATTTGGCACTCATCAAATACCCCAAACCTGAATTTTACTTGTCCTCAAGTGAAACGCAAATCCAGAGAAATCCTAACTATACCATTGTCGTGGTCTCTCGAATGCATTTAGCGTATGCACTAAGCCTTTAAACCCCTAGGTGTCCCTAAAGGACGAGTTGTAGTCTCGTGAGGGCCTACCAAAGATGTACCCACAAAACCTTCTCCAAATTCAGAGCATCCATAGAAATGCCTTCGTCTTGGTCTTCAATCGTAGATGATGAACTTGAATTTCGTAGAACCTTGATAATTTGTGACCATTTTTTTTTTTTTTTTAAAGACCCGCTACACATTTTTTTTTTTTTTTTTTTTTTTTTTTTTTTTTTTTGACCCGCTACACAGCTGATCATCAGATACCAAACACAAGATCCGAGACAAAATAATTTTTTAGGGACCCGCTACGGTGGTCATCATTTTTTTTTTAAGACCCGCTACACAGCTGGTCGTAAAAACAACAACACAAAAAATGCAAAAGACTACAAAGGATCCTACAAAAGACCCGCTACACAGGGATCCTACAAAGACCCATTGCCACAGGTGGTCATAGAAAATAATAAAAACAAAAAAAAATGCAAGACCGGCTACACGCTGGTCATAGAAAAGACTCCACAATGCCATATGCAAATACTCCCCCAAACCTAAATCTAACATTGCCCTCAATGTTTCAAAATATGATAGAAACAACAACAAACCATGAGAACAAAAGCAGATTCAAGGAAAAGAGATTACCAGATGCCAAACCAAAGACGAGTGGAGTATGTCTAAAGCAACCAGCAGGAAGATATCATGGTATGTACAAGGGGTGAACTTTTCATCCACGTAGATCGGATCAGCAAGATGAGTTGTTTCAATCTCAGGTGGAATTGGTTCAGGGAACGGCTTCATCTCGCCCATTGACCTTGAAGACATTCTTGGTTGTTACATCTTCTAGTTCTACATGGGGAAAATTGTTCGCACCACGAACGGGCCTGTCCATTTAGAACGTAATTTTCCTGGAAAAAGGTGCAAATCGTGAGTTATACAATAGAACTTTCTGGCCTGGGTGAATGACTTGCGCAAAATCGTTTGTCATGGAACACCTTCATTCTTTGTTTGTACATTTTTGCATTATCATATGCATCATTTCTTAACTCTTCCAACTCATTGAGTTGAAGCTTCCTTTGGTGCCAATTTATCTAGATCAAAGTTCAGTTTCTTTACAGCCCAATATGCACGATGTTCTAACTCTACAGGGAGATGACAAGCTTTACCGTACAAGTCTGTAAGGGACATACCAATGGGGTCTTGTATGCAGTTCTATAGGCCCATAAAGCATCATTCAATCTTAAAGACCAATCTTTTCTAGACGGGTTAACCGTCTTTTCTAGAATAACGTAATCTCCCTATTTGAAACCTCTACCTGGCCACTGGTCTGTGGATGATATGGGGTTGCGACTTTGTGAGTTATGCCATACTTGCGAACTAAAGACTCAAAAGGCCTATTGCAGAAATGTGAACCACACATCCCCTGATTATAGCTCTAGGGGTGCCAAATCGAGAAAAAATGTTTTCCTTTAAGAGCGAAAGTACCACCTTGTGGTCATTAGTTTTGGTTGCGATTGCTTCTACCCACTTAGAAACATAGTCAACAGCAACAAGAATGTACAACTTTCCTTCAGGTTAGGAAATGGTCCCATGAAGTCAATACCCCATACATCAAATAGCTCAACAATCAAAATGGGTTGTAGGGGCATCATGTTTCGTTTTGATATACCTCCCAATTTCTGGCACCGGTCACAAGAAATACAAAATTCATGGCTATCCTTAAACAATGTTGGCCAGTAAAAACCACTCTGCAAGATCTTTGCAGCAGATTTTCTTTGCACTAAAGTGGCCTCCAATGCTTGATCATGACAAAAAGAGATGACATCCCTTTGTTCTAGTTGGGGACACATTTCCTAATGATTTGGTCAGGGCAGTATTTGAACAGATATGGGTCATCCCATAGGAAATGTTTCACTTCGGCCAAGAATTTAGACCGGTCTTGTTTAGACCAATGAAGTGGCATCCTACCGTAGCAAGGTAGTTCATGATGTCGGCAAACCATGGCATTTCGAGAAACTAGCATCGAGTTGTTCATCTGGGAAAGATTCTCTAATAATCTCTGATTCATCAGCAGACTCGACATTCAATCTAGATAAGTGATCAGCAACAACATTCTCTGACCCTTTTTATCTCGAATTTCAAACTCTTGTAACAGAGTATCCATCGAATTAGACGAGCCTTGGCATCTTTTTTAGATAAAAGATATCTTAATGCGGCATAAAGTATAAATGATGATTTTAGATCCTATCAAATAAGATCTAAACTTATCTAATGCGAACACAACAATAGCAGCTCTTTTTCGGTTGTTGAATAGTTCATTTGAGCCTCATTCAAAGGTCTTACTAGCATAGTAGATCACATAGGGGTGTTTGTCGACTCGCTGACCTAAGACAGCTCCAACAGCAAAATCAGATGCGTCACACATGATTTCAAATGGCAATTTCCAATCTGGAGGTCGGACTATAGGGGCTGAAGTTAGAAGAGTTTGAGCTCCTCCCAAGCATGCACACAAGTATTATCAAACACAAATGTAACATCTTTCTTTTAGAGTAGATTACACAGTGGTCTTGAGATCTTACTGGAATCTACGGTAGAAACCAGCATGGCCTAAAAATGATCTAACCTCCCTCACAGAGCGAGGTTGAGGCAAGTGTTGAATGATATCAACCTTGGCTTTATCTACTTCTATGCCTTTTACGAGATGATATGCCCTAGAACAATGCCTGAGTCAACCATGAAATGACATTTTCCCAATTCAAGATCAAATTCTTTTCTTTAGAATAAGCACACGAGTAAGATGATGCAAACATTCATCAAAAGAAGAGCCAAAGACAGAAAAATCATCCATGAAGATTTCAAGAAACTCATCTATCATGTCGAAAATATGCTCATCATACATCTTTGAAAAGTAGCAGTGCATTACACAACCCAAAGGCATACGATAAGCAAATGTTCCATACGGACAAGTAAATGTGGTTTTATGCTGATCTTCGGGTGCTATGTAATTTAGTTGTAGCCTGAATAGCCATCTAAGAAACAATAGTACCTATGTCCGAACAACTTTTCTAGCATTTGATCAATGAAGGGCAGCGGAAAATGATCTTTCTTAATTCTTGTGTTCAATTTCCTATAGTCAATACAAACTCGCCACCCTGTAGTTACACGGGTGGGGACAAGCTCATTCTTCTCATTTTGAACTACAGTAATGCGGACTTCTTGGGTACCACTTGAATGGGGGGGGGGATGACCCACTTGCTATCGAGAACGGGTATATGATACCCGCATCAAGAAGCTTTATGATCTCACTCTTAACAACCTCTTTCATGTTAGGATTGAGACGCCTTTGCATCTCCCTAGATGGTTTGGAATTGTCCTCAAGGTTTATATGGTGCATGCAATCAGTGGGGCTTATGCCTTTAAGGTCCTAGATGGTCCATCCTAATGCTTCTTTATGCTCCTTAAGCACTTCTAAAAGTTTTATTTCTGTTTTGTATCTAAGGCAGATGAAATGATTACAGGCAAAGTATTAAGAAGGTCCCAAAAAAACATATTTAAGAGTATCGGGCAATGGTTTCAGTTCGAGCTTTGGTGGCTCAACAAGAGATGGAGCAGGACTTGGATTCCAAGAGTGGAAGTGGTTCCACTCTAGCTTTCCATAGAAGTGTCCATGAGTGGTGTGGATTCAAGCAAAGTATTCACTTCACTTATGTATTCATCATCAAACATATCTAGGTTGAAATTATTCAAACAAGCATCCAAGGGTCAACAGACATGCTACTAGGTAGCGACTCCTGAATCAAACTTTCCAATCATGTTGATTTCATGCACATCATTATCATCATCAAGATCTAAATGTTGTTGGCTAGCATTGAAAACATTCAACTCCACAGTCATATTACCAAATGACAACTTCGGAACATTGGACGTCGCTAAGAAAGGACGTCCCAAAATGACAGGAATGTGACTGTCAGTCGAGGTTTTTGCCAGGTTGAGTATCTAAAACGATGAAGTCCACAGGAAGTAAAATTTATCAACCTTAATCAAAACATCTTCTACCACACCACGTGGCACTTTGACGGATCTGTCCGCCAATTGCAGAGTTATAAAGTGTTGCCTTCAACTCTCCAAGACCTAACTGCACATATACTGAATATGGAAGTAAATTCACAAGTCTAATGCCTTCTTAACCGTATGGTCACCTATTTTGCATGTGATAGTTGGACTACCTGGTCTTTAAACTTAGGTGGTGTGTTGCTTTGAATGATTGCACTCACTTGCTCGGTGAAAAGCACGCTTATGCACATGAAGCTTTCGCTTTGTGTGCATAGATCCTTAAGGAATTTAGCATAAGCGAGGGACTTGCTTGATTGCATCAAGAAATGGGATGTTGATGTTAACTCGTTTGAACATTTCTAAAATCTCGTTGTGTGTGTACTCTCTTTTTGTTGCACCAATCTTTGTGGGAATGGAGCAAACATGAGATGGTGTAGAGACATTAGAATTATGGAATTCTTATGTTGCTCAGTTTATTTTTCAACAATAGGTGTTTTTCTTGTGGTATTTTATGCACTGGTGAGTCTGATGTAGACTCACTCAATTGTGTTACACCTACATTGTTTTCAACAACTTTACCACTACGAAGAGTGGTGACAGCAACTTGATTATTGGAGGCCTCATTTTCGAGTTGAATTTTTCTGCCTGATATACATTTTTGGATTTTGTTGGGGTTGACTAGGAAGTTTTCCTTTGTCTCTTTCATTCAATGCTTCACAAATTTGACCCATTTTAAGTTCTAGACTTGAAAAACGTTGGTGCTGTGGTCTTTTGAAGATGTACCAAATTTTGGGTCAACAAACCGAAACTTTCTTCCGAAGCTAGGCTTTTTCTCTGCAGTGTACTGAGAATGTGGTTGCACTTGGGGTTTCTAGGATAAGGGTATCCTTGGTTATTATTTGATGTTCCCCTTGCACATGCCCCTTAGACCATGAAAAGTTAGGGTGATTTCTCCACCCTGGTTGTAGAGTCCGAGAATATGGGTTGTTCTCTTGCCTTTGGTACAATACATTGGCTTCCTCAGTTTTAGACTCTTGAAATGCATGGAGGTCTGGACAAGTGTCCACTAGATGGTCTGAACCATGGCATGCAGCACAAGTGGCCATTTCAATTTGACTACGGAGAGTAGGGATATTAGTTTTTCCATTCTTTTCTAGCTCTAGCTTTTCTATTCTCTGGCCAAGGATGCCATCTTTGCACTTCCTTCGATCGAGTCAATTCTATGAACATTGGATGCAAGGGTAATCCTATTTGGTTCATGGGGGATTCCACTATGAGTCTTTTCAACTTCGATTAAGAAATCCCAAGACTCATCAGCAGTTTTTTCAATAAATTGACCATTGCACATGGTCTCAACCGTAGTTCGGTTCTTGACATCTAAACCTTCATACAAAATTTGCACAAGTCTCCATTTTCAAAACCATGGTGAGGACATTGGAGCAATAATTCATTGAATCTCTCTAAATATTTTGCCAAAGTTTCCTCCTCTAATTGCAAAGCTAGACTTTGTGGTGTCGTAGTCTTGTGGTTTAGGAAGAACTTTTTGAAGAACTCTTTCGTAAGAGCATCCCATGTATGAAATGACTGTGGCTGTTGAGCACAGCCAAGTCTTAGCTTTTGTCTATCAAAGAAAAAGGAAAAAGTTTCATTTTGAGGTGCTCATCCGTCATTTGGTTGATCCGAAGAGTCCCACAAATTTCCTCGAACTCTCTCACATGGTGGTAGGGATTTTCAGCTTCAACCCCTTTAAATTTAGGCAACATATTGAGGATACTTGCCTTTAGCTCAAATTGTCCATCAATAGCTGGTAAGACAATGCACAAAAGTCCTTTAGACTACGGATTAACTTGGTTCTCCCATTGTTTTGGATGGGTTTGGACTGTCTGCTTCAGAACTATGTATTTCAATTAACTCTTCTTGACTTATTCTAACTAGTCGCGTGTATGGTCTCTAAAAGACACAATCATAGCCTAGCTAGCACATCAAGCATGTTAACCATTCACCTAGAAGTCAAGTTCTATGCAATCACAAACAAGGATGACTCACCACGAGTAAACCTACGATTTCTAGCAAACAAAAGCATGATGGCTCCACTTAGATTGTTTTCTAGACCAGCTTCTAATCCTTCGAAAGGGAATTCGTTACAATCGAGCAAACCCCTCATGAAGGTTTACAAGAGGATAATTTAATCACAACTAAAGTATTTCTCCAAAGCATTAATTGTCCTAAAGATCAATATTTGGTTAAGCAAAACCTATATTTCCAACTCTTGGATGATTTTTCAACACAATAACCCTCTCTATTTATACACAAAAATTCTCTCTCACTTGGATTCAATTTTGGCAATTATTTACTCAACAAAACATGTTTTCTCACTTGATGGATGTTTTGGAATACAATGGACAAATCTATGAACCAATGAATCCAAAATGGCTATTGAGGAGGTACCCATGTATTGTAAACAGGTTGCCACTAATGATTTGCAACACTTCCAACTTTCTTCTCTTTTGTCTTCTCAATCCAAATTAATATATATGTAAAAATTAATAATATATGCTTTCTATTTAAGTGCCAAAATTTGAACAAACCACAATTATAGTCTCATGAAGGTCAAAGTGACTAACCACAATCACAATGAAAAGATTAACAAGATGGATATAGAGGTAGATGTTTGTGAATGTTAACAAGTGATCGGTGTTTCCCATATCGGTGTTTCCCATATCTGTCTGAAGGTCACCGCCAAGATGAACCTATGCATCCTATTGGATTGAGCTACTGGTCAATTCTAGTGTCAACACACTGGCATATACAAGGGAACCAGTGGTCAACAATCTTAATTCTACATCAACTCAACTGGCATATACAAGGGAACAAGGAGTCGACTTTATTCAACACAATAATAATATTTTTTTTCTTTTTCTTTTTCTTTTTCACTTTTTTTTTCTTTTTTTTTTAGACAGCATGATTAGATCTTTTGGATCCAAGCGCATGCTTCTTGTCAGCAAGTATGTGATAGTTGCCTTAGATCCTGCATTCCACGCTTTTTTAGGCGACGGAGACAGGGACAACGTTTCACACATACTGCTATCCAAGTGTCTTTTTTTATTCCGGTTGGTCTAATTGGTCGGTCTCTTTTTTTTTTTTAGCAACTCAATCACTCTATTTCATCCTAACAGTAATAACAATTCGATGTTTAGTGACCCACCAAATCACTTAGATAAATATGGAAAAATAAAAATAGAACGTGATATGGTGATATTCCGAGATATGATAACAACTATCATATTATTTCTAACACTTGAATAATTCTGTCCTTTTAGTTAATGGGTTCCTCAACTCCTCCAGCCAAGATGGTTCCATCCATTTAGATTGATAGTGTCATCCTAAAGGCACATGTTTCTAGGTTTCGGAGTGTATAAAGCATTTTTTTTTTTAAAACAAGGGAAACTAACAAGGTTAAACTCTATATGAGAACACTCCCCCACACTTATACTTTACATTGTCCTCAATATAAATTGAATCGTCCAAAGAAAGTCAAGGTGGGAAATCCATAACATGATATATATATACACGATAAGAAAATAAAATGCATAATAAAAACTGATACTCCAACTCATAGTTATTTCTGAACAATAGAGGATAAACACTAAACAAGCTATTTAGTTGGTATCTAATCCCAACTCAGCCAATATATACACCTCATCGTTAAGAAAAAATTCCATCTACTTAGAAAGGCTAGTGTTTATTCTAAATTGTTCAAAATTCTCTAAAAGTTGGAGTTTTGATATGCAAATATCCAAAATAAGAAAATAAAGATAAAAGACTTAAAAAATAAAAAGATAGGGATAAATACACAAAACCGGTGGGTTTCCTCCCATTTAGCGCTTGGTTTAAAGTCGTGGGTAAATTTATTAAATGCCCCTATTATAGAGGCCCAACACAAATACCCTTATACAACAATATAAATACCCCTATCATTTAAATATCTTATCCATTAAAATATATATTACCTTAATACCCTCACTTAAAATATTATTTTCCATTTAAAAATTTTATCCATTAAAAAATAGATTTTTCTATTATCTCATTTCACCACCACCAACAGCACCGCAGCCGCCACCACTCCGCCACCACCACCACCACTGTTGTTGCCACCGCCGCCGCCACTCCGCCACCACCACCACCACTGTTGTTGCCATCGCCTCCGCCACTCCGCCACCACCACCACCACTATTGTTGCCTCCGCCACTCCGCCACCACCACCACCACCACTGTTGTTGCCGCCACCACCTCCGCCACCACCGCCGCCACTGTTATTGCCACCGCCACTCCGCTACCACCACCACCACTGTTGTTTCCGCTGCCACCACCACCACCGCCGCTACCACCACCGCCGCCGCCATTAATATTAGACGTCAACAACTGAAAATATTTGTTGACCCAAAAAATCAAAAGTTCAAAAATATTTGTCAAATTTGGTTGTTGATACCATTTTTCTATTGTTGATACACAAACCTTGGTTGTTGATACCATTATTCTATTGTTGATATACAAACCTTGGTTATTGATACCATTATTCTATTGTTGATACACAAAAATTGGTTGTTGATACCATTTTTCTATTGTTGATACAGATACACTGGTTGTTGATACCATTTTTATATTGTTGATACAGATACACTAGTTGTTGACTCCCTAAACTAAGGTCAATTTCTATTGTTGATACAAAAATATTGGTTGTTACCATTTTTCTATTGTTGATACACAAACCTTGGTTGTTGATACCATTTTTCTATTATTGATACACAAACCTTGGTTGTTGACTCCCTAAACTAAGGTCGATTTTTATTGTTGATACACAAACATTTGTTTTCGACTCCTAACACTAAGATCAAATTCTATTGTTGATACACAAATATTGGTTGTTGATACCATTTTTCTATTGTTGATACAAAAACCTTGGTTTTTGATACCATTTTTCTATTGTTGATACATTGGTTGTTGACTCCCTAAACTAAGGTCAATTTCTATTGTTGATACCATTTTAAACAACTAATAACTCATAACCGATCGATAAGTATCATTACCACCCATGACGCACTAACATCAACACAAAGAAACAAAAATAAAGAATATATGACTCATGGCCCCATGACTAACCAATTTAGTGGTTGTAACAAAATGCTTCTTGTTAGAGGAAACATCAAGTTGAAGCCAAAATTTGTCTTTACGATCATTTTTTTTCGTAGGATATATGACTCATGGCCCCATGGCTTTTCAATAATTAAACTCAAAAGTGAACACCCTGTACGTACTATTTGTAGGATGTGTTCTAATGCTCACCTTGGTATAAATGCAAAAATCAACATAACAGATATTATAGGAGAGCTAATGCAAAAGACATACCCGTAATATACCGACTGGACAGCTTAGCAGCAACCACCAGAGCACGATCCTGTATCCTCACACCATGATGTCCTTCATATTTATCTTTCGATCCTCTCAATATACTAACAATATCAGGAATACTAGGCTCAGCAACATAAACTTGTTGAAACCTTCTTTCAAAAGCAGCATATTTCTCCACATACTTCTTATACTCTTCAAGTGTAGTTGCCCTAATACATCTCAATTTCCCTCTAGCAAGCATTGGCTTAAAAAAAATAGCAGCATCCATTGATCCTTCAGTTTTACCAGCACCAAGCACAGTATGTATCTCATCAATTAACAATATCACCTTCCCTTGTGCTTCTTCAACTTCTTTCAACACAGCCTTCAATCTCTCCTCAAATTCTCCTCTATACTTAACCCCAGCAACTAAAGAACCCATATCCAATGCAATCAACCTCATATTAGATAAATTACTTGGAACATCTCCTCTAACAATTCTATGTGTTAATCCTTCAACAACATCCGTTTTCCCAACACCAGGCTCTCCGATCAACACCGGATTATTCTTCGTCCTCCTCGATAAAATCCTTATAACTCTACGAATCTCTTCGTCACGGCCAATAACAGGATCAAGCTTGTCAACCTCCTCAACCAAATCACGGCCATAAGTCTTCAATGCTTGGAAATTAGTATCACCAGAAGCACTCTCCACCTTCTTATCACCTTTCGCACCTCTCAATTTCTCTATCTCCGCTTTCACTTTAGACACAATAATACCAGTTTCCTTCAAAACATCACCAATCTCAGAATCTTCGAGAAGTCCGAGAATCAAAGAATCGACAGCTAAATAAGTATCACCTTTCGATTTCTGTGCAGATTGATCTCGTCTTATCACCTTAATCAAAGACGTACTTGCTGGGATATGATCTGATGGTGGTGTTTGAGATGGTAATTTCATTAGAGATATTTTCACAACTCTTTGGTGGTCTTCAAAGACGTACTTTCTGGGATATGATATGGTGGTGGTGTTTGATGGGATTTGATTAGTTTTCGTTTTTACGACAAGAAGAAACAAAGTAGAGTATTAAGATCGAATTGGCGGTGGTGACAAGAATATGGTGGTGAAATCGAATACTAACTCGGTGATAGATCTGCTGCTAATCGTGGAGGACATGATGGTGGCGGCGACGAAGCCGGTGGTGGAGTTGCAGAGGTAACGGAGATGGTTGAAAGAGAAGGAAAAGGAAATGAAAAATTTCAGATGTGAAAATAAAAATGAAATTATTTAGTCGGAAGGTGAAAAGAGGAAGGGTAATTAAGGAAACAAATAAAAAGTTAATGGACCCCTTATTGGCTTTGGATAGAGAGGGGTATTTTTATTGTAGGATAAGGGTAATTGTGTAGCCCGTCAGAATTGAGGGCAATTATATAATTCCCACTAAAGTCGTCAGCCCGACTTGCAAGACGAATTCCCCATACACCAATAATCTGAAAAGTTGGGGATCCACCCATAGCACCTGTTTTGCAAACACTAGCTTCGCACAAATATTAGTAATATAAAACAGAAACAAAGCTATTAACCGATAAAAACTTCCCCCACACTTATTCTTGTCCACACTTGGAAGTGCATAAAGAATATAGAAGTCGGGTACTTCCATGGTTTCTTGTTCCAAAACCTGCATAGTATGAGAATCAAGCATCTCTAATGGAGGATGTCGAGAAACAAAGTCATTCAATAATATTCTCGAAGCACATACATTCAAACCAATAAGAGGTAAAGGAGAAGATTTAATATGCAAAGGGTTAGACAAACCTTGCACAATCTCTTGTAGCACGAAATCCTCTTCATCCTTGAAAAACTCAAGTGAATTATTCACCTCTTGTATATCATGGTCCTCTATCAAACCTTGCAACCATTCTTCGTTCGTTTCTGCCTTAACCAAAATCTCGGCATCAACATCATCATTATAATCCTTTGCAAGCTTAATTGGGTCTTCCACAATATTGGTCATAACGGTTTCATTCTCAACATACTCCTCTTTGTTGCAAGGTACATACTCTTTTGCGGATCTAATTCTGTCCATAAGGAATTTCTTTAGAACACTCATCGTATCATCCTCAAGCTCTACCTTTTGAATAGGTTCTTGATCGTTATAAAGATCAATGCTTGAGTAAGCTACACTAGTGTCATCATATTCCTTTTCAACTTCACCTTGATCGCAAAAAGACTCCATTGTACACTCCTCGGGGATGTCACCATAAATTGGTTCAAGCGATGTATTTTCATAATCACCGTCACTATCATAGTTAACATAAGATTGACTACCACTTCCCAAAGATTGGTATTTCACATAATTTTACATGTCCTCTTTGCATTCTTCAATCCCTTGTATTAAATTGGAAACACCTTTTTGAATCTCTTGGAGTGATCCATTCAAATTTTGAAAATAGCATTCCATTTGTTGGTAAAGCTCATTCGACAAAGAAAAAGTAGAATTACTTACTTCAGTATTACTAGGCCAATTATCTTCCCTTTGAATGGGTGAATGATCATAACTACGACCAGAAATTGGGCCAAACATACTATGAGCATATTCGGTCGATGAAACTGGTTCCATGCTTGGTTGTCTACAAACGGACTCCATGCTGACCATAAATTGTTGCATTTCATCTACCAAACTAGAAGAAATATTAAGAGAAGCACAACTATTCTCCCCTCCTTGTGGTTGCTCACTTACATACCCACCATAAGAAGGTTGGAATGTATGAGAGTAACTAAAAGGGTACGTGTAGTATTGATCATAACCAAAGGATTGATTTTGATTGTACTCCCCATAAGGGTTATAGTTGTCATATTGTTGTTGAGGTTGATAACCGTACCCATTGTTCCAATATGCTCCATCCATATAAATTGGTACCTGAAACAAGAGTTCTCAAACCAAGGTTAAAAACCAGAAAATAAGAAAAACAAAAATAAGAAACAAAACTAAAAACAAAAATAAGAAACCAAAAACAAGTGACAACCGTTGCCTCCCCGGCAACGGCGCCAAAATTTGATCGCTGTCGTAGACGTCAAAAATAAATTACACTTTCTTACTACTCAAAATATAAATATAGAAAGGGCAAGAAAGGATCGTTCCCACAGAGAGGTCTAGGTTGTCAAGTTATTTCGGTTTCCTATATAAAACACCGGGGGTTTTCTGATTTTTATAAACTAAAGTAAAATAAAAGCAAATCAATAAAAAGTAAACACGCAAATCAAGATTGTGAAATATTGGGTAAAATTTTCATCTTCAATTGTAAACAAGTTTTTGAATATATAAATAGAATTCGTATTTAATCTCGCTATCATCAAAATCCCTAGAATACCTTATTGCAAGAATACTCCGTAAATTTCCTAAATTTATCAACACACACATTAGAGTTGCGTATGTGAATTCTACCTAAAGAATAACCTAACGCCTTGCGCTAATTAATTTCAATTCCTAGGAGAATTAAGTTTTAGAAATAGGCTAATCAATGCAACTATCATACATTGCGCATGAAAATTCAGACAAAGGTCAATTTCTACATATGATTACAAGGATGTATCACTACAAACTATAATCATATCATGCTACTCGTATTCAAGGTTATCGCTCGATGATGAACCCTAAAATAGCTATAGATATGGATGTATGTTCAATCAATTCTAGACTCAACTAAACAAACATTCAATCATATTGCAATACATCAATCATGCAATTATTATAATCAGTAGAAAGTGAACAATGGTTTTGAGAGAAAACTAACTCATAAAGATCAAAACTTGTTTTCAAAATCCAACTACATCTTTAACCAATAATAAAAACTTAGTTACTCATGGCATAGGAGTTCATAACAAGAAGGAAGAGAAAACCTATCATGTTTCTAAACCCTAGAACAAAAGTAGAAGCCTCTCTCTAATGGAGATATATCTAGGTTTAAAGAAATATTTTTCTATTTATATGCCTCTCTCCCCAAAAGGATACTTTCCCAAAATTAGGTTAAGTCCTCGTAATCTTCAAATCCACATTCATCTACTAGTCCACCAAGCCCATGTGTGGGAAATATGTCTCGGGAATTTTAGGGTCCAAAACTGGTCGCCGGAAAACTGGGGCACTGCTGGAAGTTGACCAAAATCCGGTCACCGGACACCAGAATTTATCACCGGAAAATTACTCTGGCCACTTGAGATGCCTAAAACTGTCACCAAGCAAATATGTACTTCCATCAACTCATCTCTCCTTCTCTTTAGTTCATACATTCACAAAAACAAACTAACCCAACTTCTTATTTCTTGCGAAAACGCACCCAAAAGCGCGACCCATAGCTCATATGTCCAGCGGCCAACTCATGCATCCAACACATACCCCCTTCGCGATTCAATGAAATATTATGATCCATACTCTAAGCTCTGAAATCCGGCATTCCGGGCTAGGCTCACCAGTACACCAACTCTTCTCCTTTTCGTACTGTCATACTCAGCTTCGCCAAGACCACGACCATACTGGCTCCCATTGTTGGCCTAACCATTTCCTTGTAGCTTTCCTGATATGAGACCACCAAAGTTCATTCCATGACCTTAATTTCTTCTCAATCACCAGATCAAGCTCAGTTGTACCAGCCAATACCACTCATTAACAGCACACAGCAGCAACAGATCTTCCCTGTAACTGCAGCTGTAATATTTTCTTCGCAAAGCTGCCACCAACTTAACCAGCTGAAACACCATCTCTCAAGTCTGGCCAGTTAACACAAACCTCTCGAGCATTCTACTTCATTGCGGCTTCAGCTTCTTGACTCTCGCCTGTAACATCATCATATCTTTCTTCGAGTCCCCAGCTCACTGTTGAGACAGCACCATCCATTTCTCACAACCCTTGAATGTACCAAGAAAATAAGCATCAATTGACTAGCAGCGCCAACCTGCAATCCATCCCTGCAACCTCAAATACACAGCCTAACTCTCCATCTCTTGACGCCTGCACAACCAATTTCTCTTCTGAGTCTTCACAACAACTCAGTCTTTTATGTACTGTTCATTCTCCTCCTCATCCATCCAAATCCACCATTAGCACTAGCCATAACTCAGGACCACCACCACTAGCAGCAACTCCAATTCCCAGTCTCCTTTATGAGCTCAAGATGTCTGCATATGAGTCTCCAACTGCAAACTGCAATCTAAAGCAATAACATTTGTTAATCCTAACATACATCTAGCCTTCTCAGCTGTAATTAATCACCATTATCCCATGGAACTCAACTTCACCACAGCAGCATTACTTCTTGTTCACTGCAGCACCAAGTTCTACAGCTGCAACTCCACAACCTGAAACCCATTCATTTCATTCACTGTCACAACCATCTCAATTCCTTGCATGCATTGCATCTCAGCAGCTCCTTAGCAATTCCATATGACACCACATATCCCAAATCTTGCTCAGACTCTCACATAACAGTAATTCCATTTCCTGCAACGATTAGTTGAACATCAATTCCATTCTCAAAACCTCCCTTCATCTTTGATCTCTGAAATTCATCTAAACCCTTGAACATCAACCATTTTGCTCGTTTATCATGAACCCAGCAACTAACTTTCTCACATAGAACAGACCTATCTTCGTTTCCTTTAGATCATCACCCCAACAGGATCATCACCACAACAGACTCATGTCTTCAATTTCTAAGATTTGAAACTCAAACCCAGCATTTCCATTCCTATTATCAGAAACCCATATCCATTTCAATCCCTTCAGTACAATAACATAACTCCAATCATCAGAACTCTGAATCACTTCCTTCAATTTCTTCTATGGGTTCTAACAGCAAACCCTAATCACAAATTTGACTCATACCCATCTTTAAATCTTCATTGATTCCATCTTCTCTGCAATCCTGCTCAACAACAGCCATAGAAACCCTAGTTCTTCCATTTCTTGTTGTAATCGATCCATCACAACCATCTCTTCTATTTGAACTGATATCAACATATTTATCTTTTTAATTTCTGCCATTAAAACCTCTCTTTCAAATTCATTTCAGGTGAACAAATGATGATAAGAGAGACTCTGCATTTTAGGTCGTATAAGAATGAATGTGGATATAACCACCCTGGTAAAGTGGATAAGGGCCAACCAACCCAACAATGCTTGTCGGTTTCAGCTAACCGACAACTCAATTCTTCGACTCAATTGTCATTTATGCGAAATTAACAGTTCATTATTCACCCCATTCTCGCACACCTTAGCCCAATCCAAGTATAGCTCGCATGTGAATTGACCGCTTTGCCCTTTACGCTCCAAATGAATGCTTTCTTCTTATTTTGCTCACAATGACTCCAAAACACCTATGAAACTCAAAAGCGAATATAAGATACATAATTCACACGAAAAATAGCAAAGAAAGCATAAATAATAAATATAAAATTAGGTGTTTTAGACACCTATCACTCTTTCCTCTATTTCTGCTCTCAATCTTTCTCTTTTGCAAGCTATACGTGCTTGTTCAGCGTAATGCCTCTCGATTTCATCTTCAATTTCTTGTTGATTTCTTTGAGTTTTTCTCCCATGTATTATTCTCCTTCATTCTTCCTGATTTTCTTCGCCATCTTGATTATTTCATTCCCGACGCCGTTCATTCCCCTGATTCCTGTTGTTTTGTCCATCTTGGAGAATTTCGCCCTGTGGGATGTAACGATCTTCAATTATTTCTCTCCTTTCACTACGTTCTCCATCTGAATTTTGTACTTTCTCTGGAATATCTTCATTAACACTTACTACGGATGAATTTCTCCTTCTTTCCCTTCTAGTTGATCTTAAACTTGATCTTGTAGTACTCCTTGACCTTCTATTCTGTAATCTTATGTTTTCCATCCTCAACTCATGATTTTTACTTGTCAGATTTGCACGCTCTTCTGCCTCTAATCTTCTTTCTTCATGTATTCTTTATCTCAACGCCTCTAATGCCTCAACCTCCTCATTTCCATGAATTATTCCTCCAACTGCTTCCTGATCTTCCTCTATTCGTCTATCGTTTATTAATTGTTGCTCCTCTTCCACTTCATCTGCTGAATCTGACCTCCATGTGTGTACACTCACTCTGTCATAATCTACAATTCTATTTTGCGCTAGCGTACGCTGAATTGGTTGTTGAATTTGATTTTCTCCATTGTTTCTTGTATTCATTCTTGATGATCCCTAATTTCATTTCTCCATTCTCCAGCAAGTCTCTTACTCCTTATAATAATTGTTGGTTGTCTTGAAGCATTTCTTCTTCTAGCCATCCCTTCAATCTGAATGAATTGTTGAAAATTATATGAAACTTTTCACTAACTACTCCAAATTCTTTCAAATCACAATACTAATCTTCACGCCGAGAACAACATCAATCCATGTTTCTAGCGCCATTATGTAGTTACAGGAAATCCCACAATACATCCCTCACAAGAATTCATAATAATCAACACATCTTTATGATCAAGAACAATACTTTTTTATTAATTTATTCTAGAAATGTTACAGGAAATAAATGAAATCAAGAATACAAATATTGTTTTGAACTTTCTCTCTCCTCAAAATTTTCTCAACACTCCAAAATTAATCTCGCATTCCTTACGCCTATTCAACTCTTTATATAGGGTGTTACATAGTGGATGACAGCTAAGCTTTCCTTTAATTTCGGATCTGGCTTACGGCATTTCGCAAGCTTACAAATGTTAATTTCAAAAATATCCTAAACTTCGCTAGATTGTCACAATTTCTTCGTGTTTATGCTGTCGTCATCTGTTATGTCACTTTTTCTTTTAGTTTGCGACGGCATCGCAATGTTGTAAATGAAGATTTCGTAGGAGCGTTGTTGGTGCAATATTCCGATCCTACATAGATCATCTCTTCCGTCTAACTCTACCAGCTTGGTTAGATATCCCAGGCTAGGATTTAAGTGGCTAATAAAGTGTCATGGTAATTACCACCCGTCACTCTACCACATGGAGTGATCGGCCAAGTGAGAGATTGCCTGTGTAGCCTCTAAACGATCATTCGAAGATGGGTAGACATGCATCTATTTTAAGACGCTTAATCCGTGACTTACTCCGTTAAGCTTTAAAACAACGATGCTTTATGCATATTAAATATATTCGATGCATTACATACACAGAATATACACGATATTTCTTGAATATCGATTTCTTAAATAACTCAGTTATTTAACCTAGCACCGTATGCTACTTACCGTAGGTCCCACGATCCACACTCGAGATATCAAACATGTCACAAACTGGGGGATACTTACTGGGGTATTTGTCTGGCGGTTTACAGCGTGCAACGAGCCATCACAAGAACGTGTCAGGAGGCATGAATGGTTAGCGATGATGGGACAAGTGGGCCAAGACGTTATCGTGCAATCACCCACACGATCCCACTACTCCATCACTAAACTTCCTCCACTTCCTATGAGATGAGGGTTTGCACTCTATGACTTGTATAAATGGGTCCTTTACCTATTTCCAAACAACACAGACAAGCACAAAAAACCAAGCGTTGTCATTCATATCCAGAAAATACCAGAGATGATTGCTTACATTATTGCAAATGAGTTCAATATTCTGATACAATTCATAAACAACCAACACCTTCACAATATCAACACCTTCTTCGCTTCCCTCCCTAAGATCAACCCCATCTTCTTCACTTTGTGACCGAAGAAAGTCTGGAACGACCATTTCTTGGTTTAGGCCAGAATTGTATAGATTGATCTCTCGAATCAAAAGAACTCCCGTGCAGTGCATTTGTTTAGGGTTTAGATTCATTTCTCATCCACAAACCCAAAATTACCAAAACCAGCAGAAATAGTTTTTACCCATAAACAATTGGCGACCACAGTGGGAGATTAATCTCTAGGTTGCAATATCAATTTCTTCAATACCCAATCCTATTTGGCTGATTTAAAAATGGTTGGTCTTAGGACTTCCCCAATAATTTCAGATTCTGGTCGGAGTACCTCCACTGAAGATACTCCCCTTCCTAATGGTGTATCTAATGGCATAACCGAAAGAATCCCCATGTTGATCGAGTTAGCACGGGTACAGGAGATTCACATGAAGAATATGGACCTAATCAAGAAATAATAAACGGTATACTCAATCTCCTCATCAAGATGACATCAGATATGAGAAGTTCTCATGTCACATAGATTTCTGCATTTGGGACTAATCCTCGCAACGATCCTCCTCAAGTCAACACTTTCACTATGAACCAGAGACCGGTGGATCAGGAAGCGCCTTCTCTAGTGGAAATTTTATGCGAACTCTTACACCTCTCGAAGAGCCAGCGGTTGGAGACGTTTACTGCCATCAACCAAATGGCCCTGGACGTGTGTTTAGCTCATTTACGTCTAGAAGCCTCAAGAACATCAGAGATGTCTGTGAATAATATCACTATTACAGAAGAGACATGATGGCGGAAGAAGGTCACAACCGGGCCCTGCACGTTACTGCACGCATCAAGGATTCAGAGTTCAAGAGGGCGCTCATCGACACAAGAGCATCTGTGAATGTGATTACTCTCAAGACACTCAGGACGACCAAGGTTCGCCCAAGAAAGGTCATGCAACAACCTACCACTATGACGAACTTCAAAGGAAACCAAACAAACACGTACGGGTATGTCAATCTGAGTTTATCTGTAGGGCATGTACAGTTAAAGGTGAAATTCTAAGTCATAGAAAAAGAGGCGGACTACCACATGATACTGGGGAGGCCGTGGCTTCATGGAAATAAAATTGTCCCTTCAATGTATCACCAATACCTAAAGACTATGCTTAATAAAGAGGTGGTTCGTATCCCTGCGTCGTTGTCTCCTTACACACTGATATATGGAGTGGAGTTGTTTGAGCCAATAGAAACTCCACGTGAAGAATCAGGCAAGGTTCATTGCATTCCACTCCCCACGTGGGCATCAATCCAGGATGAGGACCGACTTACATCATTAAGGGATAATCCTCGTGATGCCCTGACAGAGCATCCTTCTTCGTCCGGTGAGGCTGCAACCCATGTTCACACTAAAAAAGAGCGAACTTTTGTGGAAAGTCGTGATCAAAAAGGGAAGACCGTGTACCGACACCGCTGTTAGCAATTAGCAGTGGAGACTGTTACCCAGTCTCTCCGCCCAATGGAATGCTGCAACAACGAAGAGCCACAAGGAAAAGTGTTGGATGATCCACGACAACGGTAGGACGGCACCAACTCCACGAATAATGATCTCGAAACCGTTAATATCAGGAATGAAGAATATCCCAGGCCCATCTCCATCAGCTCAACTTTGTCCACAGATGAACGCACAAAGCTCGTGTAACTTCTCATAGAATACCAGGACATATTCACTTGGACGTATGAATAAATGCCCGGTTTAGATGAAAAATTGGTCACCCATCATCTACATGTCATACCTGGATCCAAGCCGATCAAACAGACCCCTGGGAAATTCAGGTACGAAGTGGAAGATCAAATCTAGACTGAGATGCAGAAGTTGCTAACTGCTGGCTTCATTAAACCCATTCATCATCTGACTAGTTGGCTAATGTAGTTTCGGTAAAAAATAAAAACGGACAGATCAGGTGCTGCGTGGATTTTAGAGATTTGAACATATGCTGCCCCAAATGCGATTTTACTCTACCTAACATCGACATGTTAGTAGATGCAACTAGCGGGCATGACATGTTCTCCTTCATAGACGGATATAACGGGTACAATCAGATAAGGATGTATGAGCATGACGCAAGTAAGATAGCCTTTCTAACTCCTCTCGGAAATTTGTATTATACTGTAATGCCATTTGGTTTGAAGAATGCTGGTGCAACCTATCAACGCGCTATGACAACAATCTTTCACGACATGATGCATAAGCAAGTTGAAGATTATGTGGATGACATAGTAGTCAAGTCGAAATCTTGGGCGGATCACACAGGAGTCCTACGGCAAGTGTTTGAAAGATTCCGTGAGTACAAATTGAAGATGAATCATTTGAAATGAGCTTTCGGCCTTTCTTCAGGCAAGTTTCTGGGATTCTAGGTGACTGCTGAGGGGATCAAGGTAGAACCATCCAAGACTCAAGATATCCTCACGATGTCGCCGCCACGGACTGTAAAGGAGGTCCAAAGCTTCATGGGCAAAGTAAACTACATTCGACGTTTTATACCTGGTTTGGCCCAGCTTGTCGCTTCATTCACTCCCTTGTTGAAGAAGGGAGCAAGTTTCTTCTGGACCGCACTACAACATGAAGCATTTCAGAAGATTCAACGGATATTATCGTCTCCAGCAGTCATGAAGCCCCTTGTCCAAGGAAGACCGTCGTGTCTATACACCGCCTTCATTGATACTGCCGTATGGGCCTTGCTCGCCCATGAGGATGATGAGGGAGTAGAACACCCCATATACTATTTCAGTCGAGTATTAAGAGATGCTAAACTCAGATATCCCAAAGCGGAGAAAGCGTGCCTAGCCCTAACTTATTCCATTCAGAAGTTCAGACATTACCTACTCTCCAACAAGGTGGTGCTTATATCTAAATCTGATCCTACGAAGTTTTTACTTTCAAAGACGATCTTGATAGGAAGGTCGGCCAAGTGGATTATCCAAATGTTAGAGCTAGACATAACATGCGCATCACCAAGGGATATTAAAGGACAAGCCATTGCTAATTTTCTGGCAGCGTTCCCTGGAGAAATCACTACTGCACTACATGATGATCTTCCCGAAGAATTTCCAGAGATCTCCGTTGTCGAAGGAGAGGCGTGTCTACTTTATTTCGATGGCTCCGCTACTCCTATCAACAACATTGGAGGGGCAGGCGTGGTCCTAGTGTCCCCAACTGGTGAAGTTTTCTCGCATTCCTTCAAGTTGGACTTTCAAGGCACCAACAACTCAGCAGAGTATGAAGCCTTTCTTATAGGGCCGTCAATAGCCAAACAAGAAGGGGCCACTCGCCTAGAGATAAGAGGTGACTCTAAGCTATTGGTTAATCATATGAATGGAGTGTATGCGTTTAAGGAGGTAACGCTAGCCCCGTAAAGATCAGAGACGCAGAAATTATTAAACTACTTTGCTGATGCAACCATAACCCATGTTGGTCGCAACAACAACAGATATGCCGATTGTTTAGCCACGCTGGCATCCAAATTGCAGTTTAAAGGTTTAGAAGAGACCCTGACAGTAAATAGGAGAACAATGGAACCAACATGGCTTTCATAATGCAAAGACACTTGGACCTGTGATTGGTGAACTCCCATAGTTCAAGAACTCAGCAGTTCGCTTTCTCAAGGAAAGGTCAGTCTCAAAACCCTGCAGAACTTCTTTATGCTTCATGGTATGCTGTATCATCG
This sequence comes from Papaver bracteatum, assembly GCA_023529315.1. NCBI lineage: Eukaryota > Viridiplantae > Streptophyta > Magnoliopsida > Ranunculales > Papaveraceae > Papaver > Papaver bracteatum. Next base: position 1,197,866 of record JAJJWX010000811.1, on the reverse strand, counting down.
AAACCCAGATGGTTCCCTTTCAAGATGTCTCGGAGATGAAGAAGCGCAGCTGCATCTTAGCCGCGTTCACGAGGAAATTTATGGACAAATGTTGGTAATAATGCTCTACCGTCGTCTTCAACGCCTGGGCTATTATTGGCCAGAAATGGAAACTCAATCTCGTTTACTCCAAAAGTCTTGCTCTAATTGTCAAGTGTCGCCACATCAATTAGAGGTTTTCAACACAAGTCATGCTGGGGAATGGAGAGAACCGTATATTAGCTATCTCCGCGATGGATTAACTCCTGCTAATTAAAAATATGTTGTCAAGGTGAAACAAAAAGCGAAGCGATTCGTATTTCATGAAGGGATACTGAATCGCAAAAGCTTTGGAGGGGATCTTCTACGGTGCCTGGTCGAGGTGGAGATTCCCATCATGTTGAAGGAAATGCATGAAGAGGAACATCATGGGAAGAGGAAATTATTTTTCCAGGTACACGAGAAATACTATTGGCCGACCATGGAGGATGATGCAGCTGCATTTGTTCAAAGCTTCCACAAATGTCAAATTCATGGAAACCTTGTTCACGCACCTTCCACTCCTTTACACTCGATAAGAAGTCCATGGCCATTTTATAGCTGGGGACTTGACATTATTAGGAAGATCAATCCGCCGTCATCAAAGCAGCATGAGTATATCATAATTGCGACATAATATTTTACCAAATGGGTTGAAGCCATTCCTCTACGAGGAAGTACAGGAGCAACGATTGCGGTTTTCATTAAAGAGTACATCATTTTTCGGTTTGGCGTGCCTAAGCATATCATCACCGATAACGATACTCCCTTCACCAACAAATAGGTATGAGAGTTAGTTGAAGAATATGGGATTAAACAGGTATTCTCCACCATTTATTATCCTCAAGGAAATGGACAGGCTGAAAGCACCAACAAAACATTAATTCGGATTCTCAGTCGAACAATACACGCCAACCCCAGATAATAGCACGAGCAGCTATAGATGGCGCTGTGGGCATATCAGACGGCACCTAGAAGTTCCATCGGGGTTTCTCCATATTCACTCATTTACGGTGCTGACGCAATCCTCCCAGCAGAAATCAAGATTCCGTCAGCCAGGATTACAGCAGCAAGTGGGGTCCACTGGAGCGAGGCTGAAGCATCTAACTCAAGAATTGCTGAGTTAGACACTTTGGATTCCAGAAGAAGCAAGGCAGAGGAACGCGCTCAGGTGTACAGAAATAGGATTTCCAGGGCGTATGACAAAACTGTGAAGCCACGTGTTTTTAAAGTAGGAGATTTGGTCTTGAAGACATCCAAACACATTCAGCAAGACATGTCTGCACCAAAGTTCTCTCCGAAATGGGAAGGTGCCTACGTGATTACCAAGGCTTACAGTACGGATACTACAAAATCATTAAGGTGGATGGAGGCAAGTTAGAAATAGTCATTAACGAAAAATGTCTCAAGGCATACCATGCTTGATCATTGTCCCGCTATTGTCCCATGACATGACAATACAGGCATTCTCATTACACGTTTGAATTATCAATTTATTCAACAACAAAAAAAATTTAATAAAAAAAACTTCATTCATCTACCAAGAAACCAATGCAATTCATTTCTCAAGAATGTTCAAAAAGAAAATTGACAATAAGAAAGTGTGGCTTAGAAGATGCCATCCAACAGGTTGTAGTTCCTTGAGAGCATCATCTTCAGCCTAGTTTGGTATCTCTCCGTCCTATTCTTCAAGTCTTAAACTTTCTGCTCCACCTTCTTTGATTCCGCATCCAGGGACTTCTCCTCCCCCAAGATAGCTTTCGTAGCGGGAACTACATTCACGAGGATACCAGCTCGATCGACCTTGATGATATTAAGGCGCTGCCGCAACCAACCCACGTTGAACTCCATGGATTCGTAGGTAGATACCATGTTCTCCCAATTTTCGAGGTTTGATTCAGTAACGTTGCAGATAGAAATATTCTCCATCTCAGCAATCATGGGAAGAAGGAAGCTTACCGTGGTGACCAAAGTAGATGAACAGTGCCGAAGTACATTCCTAGTTGCGATGTGGTCATACTTTCTACATATCTTTGTGTACAAAGGCACAAAATCCTTTCGCACTAAGAATCCACCGACATCTCGGTAGCTGGAAGACAGGAATTTCATGTGGATATAGAATGAAAGACCCGCATTGGGGTAATCATAAGATGAGATACCCATATCAACATCTTTAAGGTCCGCATGGGTAGGTGTGTTCGAGTTCGAAGGAATAGGACTAGTTAAGTCGTCGTCATCGATAACCGTCACGCATGTTCCAGTGGAGTATCTCTACAAAAAAAAGAGGATTATTCGCCTGATCATGAAGAACAAGCAACTGTTTGGAATTGAAAAGGAAAAGAGAAATAAACCTGTATGATCTTCTTAACTCAGAGAACACGAGCATGGGATTCATCATGAGGCTCGGACACAGGTCGTGCACTTTAGCAAAAGACTTTGGATGGTATGAAGAAGACGATCTATTGTTGTTTGACATGATAAAAAAATGGAGTTTCTGCAAGAAAATCCTATTGCAAAATTGTAAAAGTGGTTCAAGATCCCTATATATACGTATATGTTGAAGAAACCCTAAAGGGAGACTAAGGCGGCTGCGGCGAAGTCTACCCGATATATGAGGATTCAACACCGACCAAGTCGTGCTTTCTTTCGAACCCTAATCAAGAGAAGCCGCTGGATATGAGCGATTTAATCAACAATGTACAAACATCCATGCTGTAGGAATCCCAATAAAGGAAGATTCATTTTCTAGCTTGAATTCCCAAGGAAGGAAGCCGGTGCCACCAAAGCCCCATACACACGCCGCGTGTTCACATGGATGATTGCTAGTAGTCGGCCAAAGATCCTTCGGGTAATCTTCCTTTATCTTGTCTTGTTACATTATATATATCACCATCTAATGCCTACCCCACAATAGTGTAACCATTATGTGCTAGGCATGGGACTTAATATTGATGGTGTATTTTAATTCAGGGATAAAATTGTACAAGCCAAATTTTATATGCTGACATCCTGCAGAGGATAAGGCTATTTGATAAGTGATGAATACTTCTTCGTTTATTAATTCACCTCGAATGAAGCATGTAGCAACAATCCCAAATATTCTGTGAATTTTTAGCATTATTAATTAATGCATGAATTTTCTTGTATTTCCTGTGCTGTTCTCAGCAGGACTCTCATTATTGGTGCGGCATGATGACTGATTGTTACTCTCAGCAGAGTAGCATGAATATCCAAGTGTCAATAGTGAGGCATGTACGAAATACCCGTACATGCTATATCTCTCGGTGTCTTATATTAGCCCGATTGAGCATATTAATTCCCTAAGGGAAATCTGGATTGTCCATATCAGTCTCAGAAACGATCACGACCACGCAAGTTGGCCTCATGATTTAACCAGCCTAGACGAACCCTAGCAGGAGCAGGCTATCACCACAATGACCACCAGCGGGCTCGTTTTTGCCCCAGCCGGTCGAATGCATATCATGCCTCCAAAACAACCACCAAATGCCAGCTTGGAAAAGGATGGTCGAACCGGTGTGAAGTAGCTTGGAGGAATCTCATACGAGCAAGACCGCCAGCGGCAGTCTCAAAATCATTCACGGCCGTCCAACTTCGCAGGCATAATTGGACGGCGTGGATTATTCCATGGACGGTCGGTCAAGTGTTTTTATACACTCTGGCGGGCCCACTTCCTACCTACCTGACCGACTTTCTCAAAGCCTAGCCATGGAGCAGCATACGCTCGCTTGAAACATGGCTAGCGTGATGCTTTAAAGCGTCACGGAATTTCATATGTGTCGCAGTTTGATCACAACCATCCAACTTCACCTTCATGTTTGGATGGCTTAGATCAAGCCTATGACCGTGGGACAGGTACCAGCATGCTCATCAGCGGCCCAATATGGGTCCCACATAGTCGGCCCCTCTAAAAAGGGAGCATGACTTGCTAAACCGATTGGTGGAAGTCGTGTGTGCGTGGCTGTTTTGAAACCCTAATTAGGGTTTGCGGTGCTGCATAACTGTCGCAGTTCAATCATGACCATCCATCTTCGCAAGCTTAGATGAAGGGTGTATATATAAACTTAAAAGGTCTCAGGCATGTTAACATGATCACTGTGGGCCCACCGATACATATGACTGATCGGGTTAGGGCAACCATAGCCGAACATCTTGAAATGTGTGCCCAAAGTAGAAATGTCATGCAGCTTCCAAATCCTTTACGGCAATGGATTTCTGCCACAAACCGATCTCAACCACTCACCTTTGCCGGTTAAATTGAGTTGCCTAGATCGCACCTTCATGAGACAAAGAGGTACATGCATGTACACTGGCAAGCCGTTTATACGCATTCCCGGTTGGTCCCGCCGAAAATGTCTCCCATGCTTGGTTTCGGTCAAGCTGAAGAGTGATGCTTGCGCACCTCTTCAAAACCCTAAAACTCCATCAACGGTCGCAGATGAGCATCATAGATCATCTCGTCCGTCTAACTCTACCAGCTTGGTTAGACATCCCAGGCTAGGAGTTAAGTGGCCAATAAAGTGTCGTGGTGATTACCATCCGTCACTCTACCACATGGAGTAATCGGCCAAGGGAGGGCTTGCCTGTGCAGCCTTTAAACGATCATTCGAAGATGGCTAGACATGCATCTGTTTTAAGACGCTTAATCCGTGACTTACTCCATTAAGCTTTAAAACAAGGATGCTTTATACATATTAAATATATTCGATGCATTACATGCACAGAATATACACAATATTTCTTGAATATTGATTTCTTAAACAACTCAATTATTTAACCTAGCACCGTATGCTACTTCCCGTGGGTCCCACATTACACACTCGAGACATTAAACATGTCACAAACTGGGGGATACTTACTGGGATATTGGTCTGGCGATTTACAACATGCAGCGTGCAACGCGCCATCACAAGAACGTGTCAGGAGACATGGACAGTTAGCGATGATGGGAGAAGTGGTCCAAGACGTGATCGTGCAATTACCCACACGATCCCACTACTCTATCACTTCCTACGAGATGAGGGTTTGCGCTGTATGACTTGTATAAATGGGTCATTTACCTATTTCCAAACAACACAGACAAGAACAGAAAACCATGTGTTGTCATTCGTATCCAGAAAACACCAGAGCTGATTGCTTACATTATTGCAAGTCAATTCGATATTCTGATACAAGTCATAAACAGCCAACACCTTCACAATCTCAACACCTTCTTCGCTTCCCTCCCTAAGATCAACCCCATCTCCTTTAATTTGTGACCAAAGCAAGTCTGGAACCACCATTTCTTGATTTAGGACAGAATTGTATAGATTGATATCTCGAATCAAAAGAACTCCCGTGCAGTGCATTTATTTAGGGTTTAGATTCATTTCTCATCCACACACCCAAAATTACCAAAACCAGCATAAATAGTTTTTACCCATAAACAATAGGGAAGGCCGGCATGGTATGGTGCGGCAAGGTGGTTGGCATGCCATTGGCACATGTGGCATGGCATGCCTTGACGCGGTCTGGCGTGTCCAAAACTAGGGTTTTGGGCCAAATGTTACCTTGTGTTGTTTGGCGTCCTTGGATGGCTAGGATTGAAGGTTGGCCATTAATCGTCGCACACCTTCGTTTTGGTGGCTACAATAGGGAAGGCCGGCATGGTATGGCGAGGCAAGGAGGTTGGAATTCCATTGGCACATGTGGCATGGCATGCCTTGGCGCGGTTTGGCGTGGCCAAACCTAGGGTTCTGGGCTAAAGGTTACCATGCGTTGTTTGGCGACCTTAGACGGCTAGGATGATATCGGTCAATGTTAAGGGTTCTGTCGTGGAACATGACCCATGTTAAAAAAAGGTACCCCGGTAATTCTTGCATAGGCATGATGATTGATTCAATAAATGTGCTAATGGTCATATTGACGCCATGTCAGTTGTACAGTTTTTCGATTTTAACCCTAAGCTAAAAACCACCATCAACATTAAGTCCCCTGCTTATCTCGGAATATGAGCATTGTTGCGAGGTAAGCATAAGATGGTGATGGGCAAGGACAAAAATCAAAATGACTAGTCATGAAAAGATGGTCAGGAAGGTCCGACTAACTTTTTTCGAGAGGTAAGGGGAGTTCATGATCCTCGTGTTTGGCGGCCTTGCATAGATTCTATTTGTGGTATAGACCGTGACGTGGTGAGATGAAGATCGTCGGCTTAGTCTGGATATCATCATCTTGGCTGGGTTAGGGAACATCATGACGCTGGCTCGGTGAGTTGTTGGTGTTGGCGCGGCAAGTCATGGTGCAGACGACTTGGAATGGCGCCTTGCGGTTTGTTGAGGAAAACCATGCGCAGACGGCTTGGCATGGTGGGCCAAGGAAATGCGTGGTTTGGTGGGGAAAAACATGCACGGACGACTTGGCATGGTGGGGCCAAGGCATGGCGCGGACGGCTTGGCATGGTGATTTATCTTTGCGGGCCCCGTTGTCTCTTTTCCTTACTTGACTCAAATAGGAAGTCCTTTCCTTATTAAAACTCCCAAGTATCATGCCTATAAAAGGGGCCGGCCTCTCCTTTTATTTTACACCTTTATTATTTTATTTTATTTTACTCTGGTCGTGTGGTAACAGTAAAGCGGAAGAGTGAATCCCAAGTATGTCTTCCAGCACTCCCTCTTTAACTTGCCTTTTCTTGTTTTCTTATGTTAGTGCAAACCATAGTTGTAGGCGTACCTTTTCATGATCTTGTAGAAAATATTGTCCTTTTGTGTTGGTATGAATCCTAGCCATAGGTATGCTTCGCACGAACTTGTAGTAGCATTTAGGCGTGAATACTGTAGTAATGTTGACCGCCTCAATTTACTGTGCAAAGTAGGCATGCATGAGCTGGTAACTATCATTCCCTTCTCATGAAAACCTAGCTTCTATGGTTTACTCCTTTTCCTGGTACGGCCGTGTGTATGCTTCCCATGGTGGGGCGCACCTCCTCGATCGGGTGCAAATTTCCCGCTGCATGGTACGACCTTGGCATGAGGTGGTGATGCAGGGTCTGTCAGTCCCCATTTCTTTGCCTATACATATTATGACTTTGAAACAAATTGGATTGCGTCCAGGATGGATCTCCTGTGTCTGATAAAATAATTTCCATGCACTTTCCGTAATATTTTCTCTTAGTATTGTTCCATTGTAGTTTATTCAAAGGTGGAAGTAGCGTGAGGGAATTTTCGTTAGGATGACATTTGAGAAAAGTCCTGCCATACCGAAAGACGTTGGCAATTCCAAGCCAAACATAGATGATGAGTTCTTTACAACATCCGCCACGATTAGGAAAAACTATTCCAAGTATGTGTCGATTCTTCTAACTGGTCCGGAAAGTGAAGGAGAGGCCCGATCAGTTCGTCCAGGAGGTGTAATAAGGTTTTATCTTCAGAGAAAAGAGTATCATGCTTCTCCTATCGACTTTTAAATCTATGTGAGTCTGTTGCATCCCTTTGAGAAATGGATGCGATTCATGATGAGCCAGGAATGTGTAAAAGCCAGTTTAACCAAGGCGCAGATCGTTGATGCTGTCGCGGCTTCCACGATGCTTTAAATTAGGAAATATATTCCAGGCTTGGTTGCTTTTATTTCCAGATGGTATCCGGACACCCACACGGCCATATGCAGATGTGGTGAAATGACTATCTCCTTGGAGAACGTGGCCGTATTGCTGAACCTTCCCATAATAGGAAACCTCGATGTCAAATTGTCTGCAGATGAAGAAGAAATATGTGCCACTCTGGTTGCGAAATCAAAAGGATTCTTCGGAGAGAAAAAAACACGAGACGAGGTGCTTCTATGGCTGGTGGGTGTCTCAGTGGTTTCCTGATAAGTTGGAGCCGAATCAGAAGAATAGTATGCTTCATGTTGCAACGTTCTTGGTTCTTTGGTTATCCAAAGCTATTTTTGATGATAGCTCGGGTAATAAGGAGATAAGACGGGAACTTATCAAGTTTAACATAAAATTAGCAAAAGGTGTCGTTCTCCCTATTGGCGGCTTGTTTCTTGGTTCTATACACACACACTTAGATCATCTGGTCGCGGATATGTGCGCTTCAAATGGTTACATGAAAGTGGATTCGTATATTCATGCCACCTTTATCCAAGCGTGGCTGTGGGAGCACTTCGAAAGGTATGCTCCAAAACCGTTGGTCGTACTTCCCGAGTCTTGGGGTGGATCTAGGATACTGCGCTGGTTGAATAGGCACCCAAATATTGGTTCGAACCTGGTTGGATTTTTTGACAACTCACACATGGTTAATTTTCGTCCATGGGCTCCGATGCACGTGTCCATAACTAAAATCACTACCTTTTCTCCTGCTCCGAGCATGTCTTTGTCTTTCGATAAAGAGGATATAAGTGTTGGAGAGATGGTGTTCATGCAAAGCTGCACGCCCGGTCATGTGCCGTCTTTCTTTCGAGGATCTTGCAAAGCAGTCTCTTACAATATAGATAGGGCGACTCGGCATATGGGTTTTGACCAAGGGGTCCCACTCGTTCGTCAGCCGGTTGTTCCAGAAGTCTCGTTTCCAACTGTTCTCGATGCTAGTGTTCTTGTGTCGGGTAAAATTTTGCCTTTTCTGCTTGTGGAACGAAATCCATCAACAACCTCCAAATATAATATATTTTGGCAGGATGAGTTTCTTGTTATCCATGGATTCGTGAATGATGTGGTAGAAAACCATCGCGGTAAGCCTTCTCCTGCGGTTTTAGCAGAGCATCCATTGCTGAGGGATCCTTCTTCTCCCAAGCGAATATCCGTTAGCTCGAATGCAGATAGTCCCCAAGTGAAGGACCGAATATATAAAAGCCGTGCAGATGGTTTCCAGTCAGCTTTGACAGTCCTACCGACTTTCAGTTCGTCCAATATGAGGGTACGTATGATTTTCCTCTTGATTTTAGTTGGATCATGTATATCCTTGTTTCTTTTCTAAGTGCATGTCTTTTGTATCTTGCCTAGGATCTCAGCAGTGTGAACGCCTTTACCAAACTTGCAAATAGTCAGAAAACATCGCTTCTCGAGATGGAGGGTGGTGGTCCCGAGCCTATCCATGGCGATGGAGAACCCGATAAGGATGAAAGTTCAGAGTCCGGTGATAGCGAGAGTAGTTCTTTCGACAGCAGTGCTGAATCTTCCTCTAGACGGCCTGAAAACGAATCAGTGAGTCTCCCGCATTTTTTTTTGAAGAATATCTAATCCATGATGTCATAGGGGGAAACCGATTATGAAGACGGCCCTGAGACGGAGACTAATGGAGATACATCTTCATCTCCAACTGTTGTATCCGCACCAGGAGACCTTGAAATGGATGTTGATCGAGATGAAAGCGTCATCGTGACTCAGACAATGAAGGGTACTCCAACGGCCGCAGGTGCAATCGTTGTTAGGAATTCCTTGTCGGTCGCTGATGCGGTCGTGGGCGCCACTTTCAACCCTCTGTACCTGGTCCCTTATTCGGATCATGTGTTGATTGGGGGATTTAGCGTGTCAGCCAAACATGCGGTGCTATACACTAAAATATGGGAAAGCTGCAGACATATCGCTACGACCAAGAAAATTACTAGTCGATTTGCGTTGGTTAAGCGGGTGGAGGAAGTTTTGTATTCGATTGACGATATGTGCAACGTGACTGGTCATAATATTTCTGAAGATGTAATCTCGAGCTGGAGGTTCCATCGTGACATGTGTGTAAACTTTGAATTCAATGTTCCTTGGTTCGTTGAAGTTTTCTCTGAGGTTGAAAAGTTGTTGGTCGAAACAGTCGAAGGTCCTTCTGCGGATATGGTGAAGAAGCAGGAAGCGGAAGTCGAAAAATTGTCCAGGAAGCTGGAGTTGAAAAGTGCGGCTCTCCAAAGCGCGAAGGAGGATCTTTCTAAGAAGAGCAAGCTATTGTTGGAAAACTTTACTTGAATGCATTTCTGTCTTCTGAACTTCTTATTTTTATGTTTTTTTTGAAAGGCAAATGAAACGTCTAGTTTATGGTTTTGATTTCCTGGATTTTTTAGGTTGATAGACAAATGTTACCTTGAGCGTTTTGGATTATTCTTTTGGAATGAATTGTTTTGGGAATGATGTTGTCTTGGTTACGATTGCAAGTGACGCAAATATCCTAGGAAAACCATGTAATTCTGTGTTGGTAGATGACATGGGGTGAAACATAACATGGCTATCGGTTTTATCATTCCCATGAAAACTTGAAATAACAAACCATGTATCTTGTCTAGGTAATATTTACTCGGTTTTTCAGGTCTCCTGATGAAAAGGGAACCTTCCGGGTGTAAGACCGAGTTTTATGGGAAGCACCGCCGTGATTATGGGAAGTCCCCAGTCGTCTCATATGATAATCGAGTTGTCGATCCCTGGTTGGATCATTTGCTTTTAATCTCTAGGCAGTCCCCAGTCATCCCTCGTAATGTCAAGACTGATAATCGGGTCATCTGGTAACTGAGTCGTCGATCCATGAGCGGATCGACTGCTTCTGCCATCTTGATGTCTGGGTCGAAGCATGAGATCGATGGTCAAAAATTGACTTTGTAACCGAAAGATCAATCTCCCACTGTGGTCGCCAATTTTTTTTAGTGTGAAAACGGTTTCTGCTGAGTTTGGTAATTTCGGGTGTGTGGGTGAGAAACGAATTTATACCCTAAACAATGTACTGCAAGGGAGTACTTTAGATTCGAGAGATCAATTTGTACAAATCCGGTATAAACCAATAAATGGCCATTCCAGACTTGCTTCGGTCACAAAGTGAAGGAGAAGGGTTGGTTTTGGGGAGGGAATCGAAGAATGTTTTGAGACCAGAATAGTTTATTCTGGAAAAATAGTTGCTTTACGACTTGTATCATAAAGTGGGAAGCTAACAGATGGAGAGCTAGCAAATGTTTTCTGAGTGTTGTATGCTCCTGACTTGAACTTGTTGTTCGATAGAAATAGGTAATGCCTATTTATACAAGTCGAAGTGAAACGTACTCTGATCTCATTAAGAAATGGAAAATGGGTGAATAAATGGGAGGGGGTGGTAACCGGTAACGCCTGGAATTGATATTCCATAAAAGAAAGCGTTTCACCATTACTCCCTATATTTACTAACTGCCTTATCCTTATGACACTTTCTTATAACGGGTGTAGTGTACGCCGCACGCTGTAAACCACCAAACAAATACCCAATGAGCATCCCCCAGTTTGTGACATGCGTTGATGTCTCAAGTGTTTTCATGGAAAACATGTAGCACGTTGTTGTTATCTGGCAAGTTGAGCTTGAGAGACTTGCCGGCTCGGTGGTGACCTTCGACGGTCGAGATTTTGCATCTTAAGAGGAAAAGTAGTCGTTGATTATTGCAACCCCTCGTTTGGTAGCCAGTGGCATGAAAGCATGATCAGTATGGCTTTAATATGACCTAGTTTAGGCGCGGCCAAAAGTTAGGGTTTTGGATTTGTTTAGGCGCAACTAAACTAGGGCCAAATGTTTCCATGCGTTGGCTGGTAACCTTGGACAGCTAAGATCTGCACCTTAGATAAAAAAGTGGCAGTTTATTGTTGCGGGTATTCGTTTTGGTAGCCGCATAGGGAAGGCCGACATGGTATGGCGCGGCAAGGTGGTTGGCATGCCATTGGCACATGTGGCATGGCATGCCTTGGCACATTTTGGCGTGGCCAAAACTATGGTTTTGGGCCAAAGGTTACCATGCATTGTTTGGCGACCTTGGACGGCTAGGATTTGCATCTAGGATTGAAGGTTGGCCGTTGATCGTCGCACGCCTTCGTTTTGGTGGCCGCAATAGGGAAGGACGACATGGTATGGCGAGGCAAGTTGGTTGGCATGCCATTGGCACATTGGCATGGCATGCCTTGGCGTGGCCAAACCTAGGGTTTTAGGCTAAAGGTTACCATGTGTTGTTTGGCGAAATTGGACGGCTAGGATTTGCATCTAGGATTGAAGGGTGGTCGTTGATCGTTGCACGCCTTCGTTTTGGAAGCCGCATAGGGAAGGCCGGCATGGTATGGCGCGGCAAGGTGGTTGGCATGCCATTGGCACATGTGGCATGGCATGCCTTGGCGCGGTTTGGCGTGGCCAAAACTAGGGTTTGGGGTCAAAGGTTACCATGCGTTTTTTGGCGACCTTGGACGACTATGATTTGCATTTAGGATGAAAGGGTGGCCGTTGATCGTCGCACGCCTTCGTTTTGGTAGCCGCATAGGGAAGGTCGGCATGGTGGGGCCAAGGAAAAAATGGCGCGGATGGCTTGGCATAGTGGGGCCAAGGGTTTGGCATGCCATTGGCGCATGGTGCGGCTAGCATGGTTGGGTCAAAGGAAAGGTGTGGTTGGCATGGTGGGTCCAAGGGTTTGGCATGCCATTGGCGTATGGTGCGGCTAGCATGATTGGCATGCCTTGGTGCGGTAGAAGTGGCTGTCATGGTTTTCCATTGGTACAGTGGTGCGGCTGTCATGGTTGGCATGCCTCGGCTCGTAGATGTGGCTGGAATGGTTTGCTATTGGCACAATGGTGCAGCTGACATGGTTGGCATGCCTTGGCGCGAAGATGTGGCTGGCATGGTCTTCCATTGACACAGTGATGCGGCTGGCATGACTGGCATGGTCTGGATATTTTGAACAACATGCTCTGGATATTTTAAGAATTGCATCCTCTTCATTATGTTAAACCTTGGAATATGTCTTGGGTGTGGTCTAGTATATGTCATGGTCTGGATATTTTGAAATAGCATGCTCTTTGGGATGTTAGAGATGGAAATTTTGTCAATGCTTTTACTAATAAATGGATTGTTAACCCTTCTTCTCCACTTTGTGTTAATTATCCTAATCCTAATCATAAAGTATCTGAATTTATCATTACTGAAACCAAAAGTTGGAATGTTCCCTTAGTTCAGGCTTTTCTTCACTAGTGAGAATAGTCAAAAAAATTGTAGCATGAGAATACCCTTATCCGGTAGAGATACTCTTGTGTGGCCTTACAATAAGAATGGTGTTTTAACAGTAAAATCAGTTTATAAACTGCTTGCTAATGAACTGCCTCACAACTTTACTCCAAACCCAGACTTTGATATGTATAAAGCCCTTTGGAAATCTCCCCTGCTACCTAGAACTCACCTTTTCATTTGGAAATGTGTGGAAAATATTTTACCCACAGGGAATATACTTGCTAGATACAACATCCAGCATGATGATAGATGTAGTATGTGTAACTTGGGTGTCTCTAAATATCCAGAACACATGATTTTACATTGTCCTTTTGCCAAAAATGTTTGGAAACATATCCCTGTGGTGAAATCTCTTGTTTTGTAGTATTCTAGCACTCAAATTAGTATTAAGGATTGGATTACTAAATGGCTTTCTGCTAGTCATCTCCAGAATCATCTTGTCACTACCATGAATACTGCCTGGTGTATCTGGAAGGCTAGATGTTCCAATGTTTTTGAGGATAAATCTTCAAATCCTCAAATGATAGCTAGAACTGTTATGATTATATCCGCATAGACTGTTAATACTCTAGTCACTGCCCCTCCACTACCATTGTTAATATTGCTACTATAATTGATTCTAATAATTTCATGCTTCCTCATAACTGCATTACTATCTTATGTGATGGCTCGTATGACAAAGATACTAACATGGACGGTATCTGCAATGTGGCTATATATTCTACAGGTGGGTTCAAGGGATGCAAATTAATCGCAAGGAAATGCACCAGTCCTGAAGAAACTGAATGATATGCCTTACTGGAGGCTGCGAATTGGATTAGAGTTAAAGGTTTCCAGAATATTTGTTTAGTTAGTGACGCCAAAAATGTAATGGCATACTTAAATAATTGCAAAGACCAAATTAGTTGGTCCTCTTGCTCTGTCCTAGATGATTGTTTGTTCCTTTTACAAGACTTTAGTAGTATCAGTTTTAAATAAGTAAAAAAAAGACTTGAATAGTCCTGCAGACATAGCTGCAAGACATAGTAGAGTTAGTAATGTCTCGGGAGAGTGGCATGAGAGTAATTGCCCATTCTTCCTACAAACTGTTGTAAACTCTTTCTAATGCAATTTAATCTATTTTCCTAGCAAAAAAAAAACTTGGATTCATAGATCTGAGATGGGTTTTTTTGATTAGAATACATCAGGAAGATTATTGAAGGTTTTTGTTGAACATTACCTCCGGCTATGGTGGTTACTGGCTATTGCATGGATTTTTTGTGACGGACCGAAAAATTACGCCTTTGGCGCGTTGCCCCGCAGGCCGTAACTTCCCCGATGCGCCACTCTGATAAATCTACGATCCGGACCTTTAAGCTAGGAAAATGTACGTTCAACTTCCCTTGCAAGCATGCTGGTGGAGCATGACGCGGCTAAGTTAGCTTCCACACCGTTCCAACTTACCCTTGTTCCGCAAAGGGTTTATATTAAGAAAATAAAAACTTTCTTAATACGGCAAAAACGACCTTTTGAGGCCCTAAACGATGAAATTTGGCTAAATTTCGGTGACCATGTGGATCTATAAATCAACATGTCTTGATCTTTGGGTCGTTTCCCATCAAAATGGGCTCCTCTTGAGTTAAATTACGACACTCGGGTTTTTAGCCTATGTCGAACGCCTTAATAGGAAGTATGAGCATCCAAGTAATGAAGTGCAACTAGCCTCATCAAGTATGACCACAATCATCTCTTGCGTCGAGCTACCGAGCTAGATGATATGAGAGGCCAGAATGTCGTAATCATCTCACAATTAGATGATATGAGCGACAACGTGCTGGACCGGCAATGCTGTAACTCATTGCGGCTACCTACGTACCCTTCCCTACTCTAAAGGGATCAAGCACAGACCGTAGTTCATCCTCAAAGGGACAACAACTTAAGCCAAACTCGTTTGCAAGGCTGTGGCCTAACAATAATGGTTATGGCCTGGTCCGTATTAGGCCATTCCGCCAAGATGCACAATGATTATGCATCATCGGGTCCGCGCCGTGGCATAATGATGCATAAGCACCAAATGCCCTCTTCGAAAGGCTACGCAACTATAAATGATCCTTGGGCATCATTTATACTCTTCCGGCTAAGATATGAAGCTTACTTGGTACATAGTACGCATATGCACTTTCAACCAACTACCCCTCCATATATATGTTTATTTCACATTTTTACAACTTTGATTAGGGGAGCAAAAATAATTCACCAGCTCCCACTTTTACTGTTCATGTGCAATGATTGTGTTCCTTCGCCATGATTGCGCACAATGATCGCGTGTAATGATTGCGTGCAGTGATCATTCGGCCAACCCTCTCTGGCCTAATGCACAATGATTGTGCGGTACTGGCTTTAGGGCAATAACTTTCGTAATGCTCAATGATATCGTTGTAAGCTCAAGGCCACCTACCCAACTGGCCTAATGCATCATGATGATGCAACATTGTCCCTTGGCCAAATGCCAAACATAATGCGCTATTTTGGCGCGGTATTGGCCTTAAGCCAATCCACCTTTTTCACGCTACGGAAGCTTTGGATGAAGCTTCATCTCGGGCCATGGCGCATCTTTTAGCATGCGCCATGCTAAAAATACGGGGTGTTACAGTTTTCAGGTACGTAAATGGTATTTACTGGCTAGTTTGCAGAGGTTTTAGTGGCGGAAAAATAACCGCCAGAGAAAGGAGAAGGAAACAGTCTTAGAACTATATGTATTTCAAAGTAACCCCAAACAAAATTGGTTTCACCAAAATCTATGATGAAACCAAAATTTGGTTTCAACTTATTTTTGCCTTTTTTTTTAATCATGAAACAAAAGATTTTAATGATGAAACATTAAGTTTATAATGAAACCAAATTTTGGTGGTACTGTTTCTGATAGTGGTGGTGTTGGTTGGTGGCGGTGCTTTTTATGTTGATGGTAGTGCTATTATTTATTGGTGGATGTGGTGTTGGTTGCTAGTAGTGGTAGTTAGTGGTGGCAAAAACGCCTTTGAAGTTTTTGTGTTAATTTTGTATTTTGAGTTTTTATGTAACTTTTGTTTTGACGAGTTTTTTGTGGTTATAACTCACGGCACCAGAACTCCTCGGGGATCCCAGCAGCGGTAGAAAGTGAAAAATATATTATCGTTGCCCCGTAGAAATCGTTATCCCCAATTACCCAGAACTGTAAGTTTCCATTCCACTCTTTCTTTCTTCGATCACAAGTAGAGATCTTCTCTTCTCTTCACATTTCACAGATTTCTCATTAAGTACTGATCTGGATCTCTTTTAGGTTTCTTTTGGGAGATTACTGCTCATCTCGTCGATTCTAAAGCTTCCTCGGTTGTAGAGAAACGAACTTTTTCATGGTAATTTTTCACAATCGTTTTTCTTCAATTCGTTATTTTTTATTTTTGTTTTACCTTTTCATTGTTTCTGTGTGGATTTTTGGATCTATTCATGAATAAAGTATACAGATCTGTTGTGATTTATTTGTAAATAGAGATGAGTTTCGTTCGTATCTGTAAATTTTTTGGATGGGAATTGATTGTTATTTGATGGTTTAGTTTATGTATGTTTGTGTGTGAACAAGTATGATCTTAAACATATTCATTTATCTCAAAAGGGCATCCAATTGACCATTCCACAGCGTTACACTCTCTTAGGAACACTCTAGTAAGCTAATTGAACAGGATTACATGATTACAATTACTGGTGAATTTTTGGTGTACTGGTTTGGGGAATGTGAATGTGGTTTAGTAGTTTCTTAGTTTGATGTAAAATTCAGGGTTGGTCAGTGTTGTTATGATAATTTCACCTGAATTGGTACATTGTTATGTAGGGTTAATATTATCTGGTAAGCACATATGTGCCATATGTTAATACATGTAGCTGAAATTTCATTAGATGTGGTGTTATTTCGGCGCCTTCGTGTCTCAAGCGTGTTCTCACACGAGCACTTAAAGTTGTATTCTGTCACGATGTTCTAGGTGGTTGGGTGAATTGGTAATGTGTAGATGATTCCGATTGGTTTGAATCTTTTGATACCAAGTAGCTAGTTGAAGCTGACTTTAGTCTGTTAGTGTTGTTGGGTTGGTAATCGTAGCTATTTCTACCTTGAAGTTGCATTCTGTCATGAAATTCTAGGTGGTTGGGTTAATTGGTATTGTGTAGATGATTCAGATTGGTACAAATCTTTTGATACCAAATAGCTTGGTGAAGCTGACTTTAGTTTGTTACTGTTGTTGGGTCGGTTATCGACTTATCGTAACTATTTCTACCTTTATGTCACGATGTTCTGGGTGGTTAGGTAAATTGGGAATGTGTAGATGGCTTAGCCTGGTATGAATCTTTTGAAACCAAGTAGCTAGTTGAAGCTGAATTTAGTTTGTTACTGCTGTTGGATTGGTTACTTGTAACTATTCGTCAATTCCTACCTTCCTCCTTTTGATGCCTTTGTCTTTATGGAGAAAAAGAAAGAAGGAAAAGAAAAATAAAGTGAAGCAAATAAGAATAACTAACTAGTCTGTGTTGTCAGTAAACAATTTTATAAGACAGTATTGTTGTTTAAACAATTTTTGATAGCCTTATAAGATTAGTAGAAGGAAAAATATGATTTGTTGAACTTCAAAATTTAAACCATTTAAGGTAAAAGGAAAAAAGTTGTCCCCTTGTATCTTATTTCAGTCAAATATATGTTGGATCTTATCCACTGTTATTAACTTATTATAGTGAAAATTTGTCTGCCTGCCTATGATGTTATACTTTGTGGATTAGTAGGTTGATTTTTGGATCTTATGCAATGCAGGAAACTCTTCCATTGATTAAAAACATCCTTCTATTGGATTCGGAAGGGAAGCGAGTAGCTGTGAAGTATTATTCAGATGACTGGCCAACAAACAGTGCAAAGTTAGCCTTCGAAAAAGCTATATTTACAAAAACACAGAAGACAAACGCTCGGACTGAAGGTGATTTCGAGTACAATTTTATCATCTTCTTTTTTAGAACTTCGACCAAAAATTCATTATTTCATTTCTCGTTTATAATTTGAGGCCAGATTATGTCGTTGCATATGCTCTTTTATTTGGTTCATATGAAAGTATGAGATTTGTATAGCTGGTACAGTCTCATGAAGTGTAAAAAGTTGTGCTTGTTTATTGAACTTTGACTTCTTATGTGCTAGCCCATAGGGGAATTCGAAAGATGAGTGAGTAGTGTCAAATTTACACATTTCAAGTTTAAAGATTCATCTATTTGAGAGATACATGCAAAAAGGAAAAACATTCAGGCATTAGAAGGAAAAGTTCAACAACCAATATGATAACAAGTCTGGCTAACTAGGTGGAACAGTAGACAAAATTTCTCCTTCCTGGCAATCACATAAACCTAGAAGAAGTAATGGCATCACATGAAACTGCAAAATTAGAACCTGTAATTTCAGTCTTGTAAATGACATCTTTCAATGATTATAATGAATTTCCCATGTTAGTATTTGGATTGAAAGTTAAATATGTGGCCTTGTTGCTTAAGTTTTCTTTCTGTCCATGTCTGTGATATCACTTCAAATGACAGTCAAAGCTCATTATTAATATTTACCATTACATGGCCAACTTTTCATACAATGTCTGCTCTGTAAATGTGCTACTGTGCAATTATTTCAGCGGAGATTGCTATGTTTGAGAACCACATTGTCGTTTATAAGTTTATTCAAGATCTGCACTTTTTTGTTACTGGCGGTGACAATGAGAATGAGCTCATATTAGCCACTGTTCTTCAGGCATTCTTTGATGCAGTTGCGCTCCTTCTCAGGTAACGGGACCCTCATTTTCTAGCCGCATCTTTTCTTATTTATTTATTTTGTTTTGAATTCTAAGATTGCAGGTGATAATTTATTGACGAGCTGCTTTCTCGATTGTCCCAGGAACAATTTGGATAAAATGACAGCACTCGAGAACTTGGATCTTATCCTTTTATGCCTTGATGAGATTGTTGACGGAGGGTATGTATAAATTTTTTCCTTCACATCTGAATCCATGTACAAATTCAGGCTCCTTCTTAATAGTATCTTTACTACGGAACTTGTCAGAATATGCCTGTGTAGATGAAACGAAAAGTCTTAAGGGTGTACCAAATTGGTTCACCAATTTGGTGTACCAATTTTCTGCACCGTTGGATTAGGATATTAGGGTCCCACTGGTGATTTAAAAACCCCACCCCTATAGATCATGGTCCTCCTTTGGTACACCACCCATTGGTCCGCCCCTAGACGCTCCGGTAGATGAAAGAGTGAATGTAACTTTGTCTGACACACGCGATAGGGTGTAAGGGGAGAATATATTGCGCATTTTAGAAAGACATTTGCTCAACTTATAGTGGACATCGGGGGGATTTAACTATCCACTACTGCATATGCATCTTCTTAGCTTTCAAAATTTTCTGAAAATAGATCATGTAGAATCTGGCTCAGATGCTGTAGCATAGTTGATGATTTGACCGGTTTGGGTTTGCTGCAGGAATATTCTTGACAACGAAGCCAGCATTATTGCAGCTAAAGTGGCATCTAATGGTGGTGACAATGCGGCATCTTTGTCTGAGCAGGTACTCTCTCTCTTTCTGACATACACTCTCTTTCTCTCTCCCAATGGCTTTTCAAATTCCTTGAAAACTGTTTTGCAGACCATCTCTCAAGCACTAGCTACTGCCCGAGAACATTTAACTAGATCTCTGCTCAAGTGATAAGTGCTGTTGGCAAGGAATGAGAAAGGACAGAAATAACAGAAGTGTTGATCTTTTTTTTTCCTCTCTATCTCAGCGGGTACATCCACGCTTCTTAGTTTCCAATAAATATGATTGGTATATCGGTACTCTTTAACTCCTTAAAACTGTAAAAGACTAATGTTTGCAGCAGAATCGAAGGACTGGAAACTTAAAAGTAGGAAATATAGTGCTGTTCTCTTGCTTCTGCATGTTAAAATTTCATATTAACTTGTTCCATCCATGGCTAGGTTAAAAGAACATAGTACACTTTCTGCAACCTTTATAATGCAGTGCATAATCTTGAATTTAAAAGTTTTCTTTGAGGCATTTGTATCGGTTAATGATGTTGCATAGGCTTGTCGTTGCCGTGCTTCTTGTTCCTTCTCCCATGGTATATGAGGAAGGTTGAGTTTCTCACGTCTTGTGCTATTTTGGAATCCCTTGAAATTTTAGAATGCTTAAGATTTAGGAAGGTGTGATGTAACATGTGCTAGGAGACCAAAATCATCATAGGACACCTCTTTTTGATACCAAATGATGGCTCAGACCTTTTATTAAACTAACCTAACTTTCAGGTCGATCCGGCCAAGTTCTTGTCAATGAGATTGGTTGTGGTCAGAATCAAATTTGTCTTGCTTAATGAAAATCTACTTGTTGACGAGTGAAAATTCTGAGTACTTTCATTTTCATTTTCTTCCATCACTGTGTTTCATCCATCCAGTTCCCCTGCAAAGATCATGAAGGTCGTGCAAAATCAATCGTGTTCCATTTCTATGAGCAACTGTAATAAGCAACTATAATAGGATGAAATGCTCCATCAAAGTTTGCTTTGAGAAATCTTAGTACCGAAACCTTCACATGTCTATGACCCCTCGGTCCTACCAGAAAACCTTTATGTGCAGTTAGGTTGTTGTTTAGGCAACTGTACAGTTCTAATTTTGGTCTTATCCTTTCTGAGTTTGGGGCTGATAGTGATATCTGTATACTCTTGTGGTGCTACAACAGCTTGTTATTCCTTCTTCCATGATGGATGAGGTAGGTCGATTTTCTCATGACTAGTGTTATTTTGGGAGCTCTTCAAATTTCCGAATGTAGGTGTGATGTGACATTTTCCGAACTTGTACCTGCTCTCACGGTGTCACTGCCACCAATTATTTACATTCTGTTTCTTAATGATAAGAAATGAGTTGGTGCTTAGCTGTGAGAAAGAAAGACTAGTTAGCCTAAAATCTTTGAAAAGGATTTGCTTAGCGAAGCATATACTAAAATTTCATTAAAGAAACCAATCCATTTATCGTAGTTTGTACGTCTTGTCGTATCACCATCAAACCTACCTAAGCATTTCCATTTCCACCAAAACTAACTAAAAGTCTACGAAATGATAATTCAAGAAAATAATCCCGTAGAAAAATGCATCCAATGATGGTCTAATATGGTAATCAACATAAGTAAAGAATAAGGTCATAGTCTTACTTGTCTCTATCATAATACGTGAGCTTGAGTTTTTTGATTTCTTATATTCATAGATCGACATTGTGTAGGAGTAGAAGATGCATAGCTGAACTCAGAAGCAAAAAATTAAAATTTTGAAATCGAAAATCAATTTTTGAGTGTATATACAAACACCTTATTACCTTATTAGGGGTTTCCTAACAAATTCTTTACTTTCAAGTTTCAACATTTTTTCATTTAAAAATTACATTTGCCCTTAAAAAGAGAAAAAGTTTCTCCCGATACGGATGTTTCTGGCTCTGCCACAACCACGCATGCCGGTCATGAAAAACAAGAATCGCCTGTTATGAATATAAATATTAAAAAAGATCCTAAGTTATCATCGAAACAAAAATCGACATGCTATAGACAAGAGAACCCTAATAAAGAAAGAAAGGGATAAAGAAAAGAGAACATTCAATCTTTATCACCGCAAGAGACAAAATTTTAAAGCAAATAAGAATCTTCAAATTTCATTTTCGTAACTACTACAAAGCTTGCGGATAATCTTAAACTAGATGCTTTTTGATACTTCTTATAATTACGTCGACAATTCTCGGCTTGAGTATCCGAACGAGCTCGAATACCGCAAACACCGCTAACACGACGCCGAGGTGGAGACACCAAAACTATGTGAAGTTGATGTTCACCAATAATGCTAATTTAATCTGGGTTCACACATAAAACTTTCTAAAATTTCATTCGTATTTCCAAATGATATTCTGTTCATGGACAGATAATGTTAGAATTTACTTTCTTCTTACAAACGGTTGGTTTAACAAGATTGCTGCAGGAAGTTAGTAAGTTCCATACTATTGATATATGGGTTCCATACTATCAATTCTTCGATAAATGATGTGATATAGTATTGCCCTTCTTGTTAACATTTCTTTAGAAAAATAAAAGCGACAATTGAAATCATTTTCTATACTCTTTTCTCTTAATCAATAAATTAGGATTTGATTTTAGTAAATTATCAAACTTTTACTAAATTCTGATTTTCTTTTGTTTGCCACTTTTGTTATCTTTCTTGACTTCCTAGGTACGAGTTTCATGAGTTGCTTTTATTGTCACGAGTCCAAAAAGTTGTGGTCCAAAATACAAAAGTCGAACTAGAATCATTTCTTTCATGACTTGATTGCCCCTGTACTGATCAAGTCACAAACAGTTTACTTGTATTTCTTGACGATCAAATTTCCGGACGATCAAATCAAGCAAGGACAGTTTAGTAAACATTAAGTGCGCCATGTTTTGGGTAAATTGTCTGCCAATGAGGTGGTTTTGCTTGCTTTGCTTAAACACCATCAACAACAACCGGTCACCACCACTTTCCCACAATCGAAGGAACTAGCTTTACTATTTCAAAGGGTTTTGCTATGTCAATTTGTCACCGTCATAGGAATAAGACTTTAAATTCTTTTTTTATTCTGTTTTAGAAAGAACAACGTTTTCACCTATTTTTTGAGAAATATCAATACGTTGAAGATTTACTTCTGTCATAGTTCGAGCCGTACTTAGCTAGTAATCGACTCACATATGGCCGTGTGCCAATGTCCTTTTTAATTAGGCCGACCGAGCAAAGCGAGGGAAGACTTTATATATGGTGACTTTATGTTAATGTGGTTCGTGACATTTTTTCCAAATTGAAACAAAAAAAATTAGATTTTGTTTGGTGTCCCATTTGAAATGACGCCACTATCCCTCCATTTTATTCAAATTACTATGACGCATTATGTATCATATCTTTTTAGGGGTATAATTGGAAAGCAAACTTTAACATAACATATCTAAAAATCCGTGCCTCGGAATTTTACAAAATTTATCTCGTTGGAAAGCTAATAAAAAAACCTATCCAACGAGCACAAACAACAATATCAAATTTAGAGTTTTTATAAAAAAAAATCGGAGGTGTTTATCCTTTTAAGCATAATTTTTGAAAATTGAATGCATAGCCATTATGCAAACCACCACTAAGGATGCATAACATATTATGCATCCATATTTTGGTTTAGGAATTAACTAATTTTTTGTTGCAACAAAACGACGTGCTCTCCATTTCAGGAAAAATGATATTTCCATTTTAAGCACAATTTTTGAAAACTGATTGCATAGCCATTATATAAAATTTAGTTTTGCGCCAATTTTTTCAGTCGGCCGTCCCACCGTGGCAACGGTCATCTAGTTGTAGTATTTTTTTGTGCATATCAGAAAAATACGTACATTTTTTTCTTCTTCTAGTTATTAGATTTTCAGTTTTAACAACAAAAAAAAAAATTCCGAAAAAAATGTTATATTAAAAAAAGGAAAAAAACACCAAAGAACAATCCAAGGTTTATACATTAGTTTTAACAATTATGGATGCCAAGCTTTTATCTATGTTACGAGAGGAATCTTGGAGAAAAACTGATTGCAACTGCAAAAGCCAAATGAAACTTAAAATGAACATATGATCTAAATCGATCGATTACATTAAAAAATCATTCTTAAGCATTATAGTCCTAATATTTTTCTCTTGATCATAAAGAATAAAAAAATAAATTTATTGTTCCTTTTTGACTTTTAAGTGGTGACAGTTTTACATTTCTTTCGTCCCTGATTTTTTTTTTTTTTTTTTTTTCCTTTTCATGTTTTGAGTATTGTTTTTGTTAGTAGTTCAATTACTTTTCATTTTTTATCATTTTATTTCATTGAATAGAAATATCGAACCATTTCTTTTAATATCTTTTCACTTTGCAAATACAGTAATGAATATATCACTTTTTAAAAGACTGATTTTTTGTTTGGGGCCAATTACAAACATTTTAATTGTTTCACACGATGGTCTTTTTACTAATAAAACGGTGTTATCTTTTCCTAAAATACCTCCCCTGAAATACCCTTCTCATTCGACTAAATTGGTTGAGGTGGTGGTGGTGGAAGCTTAAGAAGCTTCGCTAAACCCTAAAAGGGAAACAATGAACTTTTTGGGCGAATACCATGTAACGATCCTGAAGGCGGTGTAACGATCATGAATGTTATATAACGGGCGGCACCACCACTACCAAACAGTACCACCGCCAACAACACTAATGAAGGAATTTTTTTTTGAAATTACGCTTGCAGGGACGAAAAGGTAATTTAATTGGTGTATTTAACCGTGAGTCACTACTTAACTCTCTTCCTAACAACTTTTTGATCATTTTATAAAGTGTTTGTAACAGTGTGACCATTATATCAATCGACTACTAATAGTGGGATCATTTCTTACTGTACTTTTTTTTTACATTGCATGGACGAAAAATAACATGTTTGGATAATTCTTCAAAAATTACTTTTCGAGTTCAGTAAATAGAAATTAATATTTCATCAGTTTCAAAAAAAAAAAAGATTGTTTACTCATTTGGATATTTCAAAAAAATAGGTTTGTTTCCTTATTTGGAAAGTCGTTTACTAAATAACCCATTAAGGGACCACTTTTTTTTTCCTCCTTTAATATGAAAAGTAGGGTTGTCAATGGGTCCGGGTCCTCCCGGGTATCACTAGACCCGGACCTAGACCCTACTTATAAATGTTGGGTACGGTTCCTAAACTTATGGACCCAGAACCGGACCCGTTTAAAGTCCCGGGTACCCGTTGGGTATTAAAAAAACTATAAAGAAAATCTTTAAAACTTAATTTCTTTCTCTTTTTAACTTGAATCTAAATTATTTTTATAAAAATTTGTTATTATTTATTTATTAATGTACTAAATAAAGATTAAATGTAACAAAAAATTGAAAAATGGAAAAAAAATCAAAGCAGAAACTAGCAAAATACCTATCATTTTGCTAAAAAGATGAATAAAAGGATAAATAACCGTGTACCCATTACCCGTGGGGTACCCGGCGGGTATTACCCGTTAATATTCGGGTCCAATCGGGTAAATACCCGTCGGGTCCTAAGTTGCTAATGGGTCCAATTATAGGACCCATAACCGGACCCGAATCTAGCGGATCTGGATCCGGTTCTGGGTAATGCATACCCATTGACTGCCCTAATGAAAAGGAGACCACTTCTCTCTGCCTATTCTCTCTAATATCAAATTAATGGGGCCATGGATAAAGTAGGAAAAACAATTAAAAAGTGGTTGTAATGATTAGTTCTCTTAATCCTTGTGCAAACCAAACAATCATATCTTTTAGAAACGGAGTGAGTACGATTTCAGAATAACTTTTAAAAACAAAAATTGACCAATAATTTTCCCTGCCGAGATTGGGGTATATCCATTTTTTTCCCATCCAAGGTAGTGTGTTAAGGGGTGTCTAAAAGACCAAATTACCCTTACTATTAATACCTTGCCGACCGATCACCCAAATAATTTTCAAAATTTATCTTCAATACTCTAACCCAATGTGATGAAATCAAAAATCAAAATGAAACTAAAAAAAAAAAAATTGGCTACGGGATTTGAGATTGGGTACGATTTTGTACCCAATCTCAAACCGAGTACAAATTTATACGCGGTTTGAGATCGGGTACAAAATCATACCCAATTTTAAATCCCGTATGACTCCTAATTTTTATCAAAGGTCAGCAGGGTATCTTTTTGTCGACCTTGCCGACTAGTATTAGTCGTTATCTTCATAGGTTGAATATCGTGATGACTTTTCGTCTCTGAAATTAGCATTTACAGGGTCGTCACGGTATTCATCCTTATACCTTGCCGACTATAGTTTAGTCGGCAGGTTATGGAATTAATACCTTGCCGACTAATCATGCATTTGTAACACCTTTCTATGTATGTCAAAAATCATATAGTCGGCAGGGTATTTTTTAATCAACCTTGCCGACTATAAGTTAGCCAACAAGGTAGAAAATCAATAAGATGCTGACTACTAAGGCATTTACAACAGTCTCTTGTGTGTCAAAAATAATAGAGTCGATATTGTTTTTTAGAAACAAGCTTGCCAGCCAACTTTAGTCGGCATGGTCTTCATTCGTCAACCTTACCGACTTTTCATACTTTCAGAACTGAAAGTGTTGATTTCTTTTCTAATTTACAACAACTTTGCAATCCCCTTTTTAGAAGTGTTTGGGTAGTGTGCTTTCATTTCGGTTGATAAAAATATCTTCAAAATAAGAAAAAATCATCAAAAAACTTCCCACATAAGTTCAATCAAACACAAAATTTCATAAGTTTTAATCCACTCAATTAATTAATCTAAACTCAATTAAGTAAGCTAATCAGTTTTTTTTAGTGTTAATTAAACAAATATATATTAACCATTTAGAAAATACAAGGTTAAGGGGTGTCATATTTTATATCAAAATGACCTAGGTTTTGTCTCATTAGGTATACCCCAATTAATCTAGGTGTATCCCGATCTCGCCCGGTAATTTTCGGTGTTGACTTTCGAAATTAAGCTCTGTTTTCCGAGAAGTACAACTTCTGCTTAGCAAGGTTTGAAAAACGGGCTACGGCTCAGTCGCAGACACTAGGCGTGACCATTATAATGCGTTTTCACAAGTGTGAGAACGTTTTGGGCAAAAAACGCGTTATATAGGAAAAAAACGCGTTTTTTGGGAGTTTTTTTTTTAAAATAACGGGAGTTGTAACGGTTAAATAGAAAATAAAAATAAATTATGATATAAATTTCCTATGTAACGGTTATAACGTGCGTGAAAACGTTTTAACGCGTCTAAAAAACGTTGTTACTAGGTTGTTGTTTTTTTTAATACTCCCTACGTCCCTAAATAGATGACCTATTAATTTTTAAATTTTGTCCAACTAATAGATGACCTATATCATTTAGAAATTCTAATACTACCATTTTATTTGATTATTGTTAGTATAAGAAATGTGTATAATTCGATAGTCATGTTTATGTTCTTTAGCTTATAAGTTGTCGAATCCCATATTAACTTCAGAAAAACAAAGGATTAAAAAAGATGTGGTGTCTGTCCAACGACATTACTGGAGAGAATATGGTTGTACACTCATGTCTGATGGTTGGAAAAGCAAAAACAACTGTACGATTGTAAACTTTCTAGTTTACAGTGGTAGTGGCATTACATTTTTAAAAAGTGTCGACATAGAACATAATCGGTTGACAACAAAGTATTTAATTACTTTGTTCAAGCCCGTCATAGATGATGTCGATCCGAGAAATATTGTTCAATTAGTAACAGATCAAGGATCCCAATTCAAAGCTGCAAGTAACTAAGAATAACTTCATTTTATTTATTATTATATATATATATATATTGGGAATATATTAATCATTAACTTTTTTCTATTTTTGTTTGAATAGGTAAGAGATTGGCATCAGAATATGACACATTTTTCTGGGTTCCTTGTGCTGCTCACGTATTGGACTTGATGTTGGAAGATATGGAAAAATTCCCCTTTGTTAAAGATGTGATCGGAGAAGCAAGACAAATTAGCAAATTTACTTACAATCATGGTTGGGTTCTTGCTAGATTTCGACAACATTCTGCAGGACGCAATCTATTGCGCCTTGGCTTAACAAGGTTTTCAACCAATTTTATTGCAATCAAAAGCATCATTGATCAACGTAATGCTATCGAGAGCCTATTTCTGGACAATGAATTTCTGAAATCGGATGAGGCAAAAACTAAACAAGCTAGACAAGTGAAGAATATTACTTCAAATGAGATGTTTTGGACGACGTGTCAAAATGTATGCATAATGGTTGGTCCTTTATTGAAAATGATTCGTTTCTTGGACTCATACAAACCCACCATGGGCTATTTTTTCCATGCACTTGCTACATGTGTGGAAACTATACAAATGGGTTTGGGATCAAATCAATTTTTTCCATGCGCTTGCTACATGTGTGGAAACTATACAAATGGATTTGGGATAAAATCGAAATGCTTTTATCGTGGGTGTAATAAAGAAACGATGGAAAATTCAGTTGAGTTCTCCTCTTCATGCTGCATCGTATTTTCTCAATCCTTATTACATCTTTAACCTGGCAACTAATCTCATCAAAAATGAAATTTCTGAGCCGCAAATTTGTCTTACTGAAGTTATATCAAAAATGGTTAGTGGCCCGCAAGAACAAGCAAAATGCATGCTAGAGGTACAAAATTAATAATACTATCTCCAAATATATATAGTTAAGTAATTTGAATTTCTAGTAACAATTGTACTTTTCTTTGTAGGCATGAAGAATGCGAACGATGCAAGGTCAATTTGCAGCACCATCATCACGTATTGCATCTCAACATGGTGATCCTGTAAGTTGGTGGTTATCTTATGGTGCTGAGTATCCATCCCTCCAAAAGATTGCAGTAAAGATATTAAGTCAAACAAATACATCGTCTGGATCAGAGAGGAATTGGAGTGTGTTTGAAAGAATCCACACCAAACTACATAATTGTATACTTTCATCGAGATTAAATGATCTGGTGTATGTCCAGTACAATTTGAAGTTGGAGCAACAAAGAATAAAAGGTAAAGCAAGGAGACATAACATTGATGTTCATGACGTTCATAGTCTACTGAGGGATGACAATATGCTTGACTGGATAGCGGGGGAAGATGAAACACCGGTTTTACCTCAAGAAGAACAATGGTTAAATATGCTGGAAGAGGAGGCCGTTAATAATCCAGAGCATGTCCCTCTACCATACAACTGGCATGTCCTTCTATGTTTTTTAAATTTGAAGTTTCTAATCCTGTAGTTAGTTTCTTTGTATCATTTAAAAAAAAATCGAAGTTTTCAATCCAGAGGAAAAAAAATCAAAAAAAATGGTAAGAAAGTTATTTACACGGTTATAACGTGCGTGATAACGGGAAAACAGTTCTAAAAAACGCACGTTAAAATGTTATTTAGAAGAAAAAAACATTCAAACTAATTTTAGAAAACCGGTTATAACGTATATGAAAACTGAAAAGCGGCACTAAAAAACTACCGTTTTTTCCTATTTATCGGCATAATAAAGACACGGGATTCGGAAACCCTCACGGCCACGGTATATGGGTGTGACAGTTTTAACGGCCGTTTTTAAAACCTCGTTGCTTAGTACTACACGTTAAGAGGTAAATTGTAAATACAATGCTGTTTGCTAACATTTTTCACATTACATGCCTAAAAGCAAAATATTTAAAATGTTAAAAAAAGAGTGATTGAGACCACATGTTAGGTGTGTGCCCCATTAGAGACTCATGCAGTACATTAGATTAGATACATGAGGATCCATAAGTTTAGCTGAGTGGTTAGAGGTGGGCCAAAGACGTGTCAGAGAATTCTGTATAATTTCACCTACCCACTCGCATGTGAACAATACCACATATCATCTCACCATCCAATTCCCACTAGGTCAATTATTATAGCAGCTTCTAATCCGTAGGTTTCCCCATCTACCAAGAGATGAGTGAATGAAATCTGAACCTAAAGTGGATAATGTTTACGCAAGTTCTGGGGTACAAGACGGCGCATTCTTTATCCAGTAGTAGTAGAAAAACTGAAGAGGATAAAAATAGTCATAAAATAATTATCATAAGGGTATTAATGTAAATTTGAATTTTAACTTGTTCTGACAAGCAAACCATTTAAATCCCCGTCTTAAGCAAAAGTTGAGAGAAGAAGAAATAGAGCTCACAGACTCAAATTTCTCCCTCTCTCTCTAAAATTCTTAGGGTTTTCATTTTTTTTTTGAAGATTTCTCGAGATTTTTCTGAAGATTATCGGAGATTTTTTGTTTGATTTGTCTGGTAATGCTGTGAGGAGAAATGGCGTTTCAAGGAAAGAAACTAATCAACGATCCAAATGGTTTGTTTGTTTGTTTGTTTTTGCATTTTCAATTCGCTGCATGTTCTTTTCTACTTTGATTCCCCTTCTCTCGTTGTTAGTAGAGATTTTAAATTGTTTGATGAGATTTTTTTTTTGATCAATTTTTTGGTTTTTGTTTGGGAATTGATCGTTGAAAATGTACATTGTTTGAGTTCATCGAATGTTTTTTTTTTCTGTGTTTTGAGGTGTTGATCGTGTTTTTTTGTTGTTGTAGATGTTGTGATTGAGTTCATTGAAGGTTTAATTGAAACTTATCCGAACTTACAGTACTTGGATGGTTTCCCTCAGGTGATTGATTACTTTATCTCTTGCGATGTTGTTGTTCTTGAATCTGGTTCAGAGAATTGATATTTGTAGATTTTTTTTTTTGTTTATAATGGTGTAGATTAAAGTTGTTGTGCGCGCTGATGTTTCAAGTTCAACCTATGACAAAGTGGCAGTAATTTCAGGTATATATAAAGTCTTTCATATCTTAACTTATGGAAAATTCATCCGTGTATCTGTTTTCTTGGACTACCATTGGGATCCAAGTCCAACAAATATGGTAAAGAAACTGCAAATAGAAATTGGATTGGATATAGATATCTGGTCACAAAAGACAAAATAAATTTGATATGCAAGTAAAATGGGAAGAGTAAATAGTAAAGAAACTAAACAATTGACTTGGGATTTTACTTTTGGAAGCTACTGAATTACCAGTAAAGATCTCTAACGATATTGAAAATGAAGACAAATACTTAACAAGGAATTATGTGGTTAAGCTCCCTGCACATACTCACTGTTTTTGGCAATCAGAAATATATGGCATGTGTTACTAGCCTAGACGACAATAGAATAGAACGTAGGATTTTATGGAATTGTTGCTGAACATCAGTCATGTGAACTGCAGTCTTGAAATGCAACCTTATGGCTAGATGATTTTGTTTTTCAGGTGGTGGTAGTGGGCATGAACCTGCTCATGCTGGATTTGTTGGGGAAGGAATGTTGACAGCAGCTATATGTGGGGATGTTTTTGCCTCTCCGCCAGTGGACTCCATCCTAGCTGTACAGTATTTTCAGTTTTATATTTATACTTCAATATATTCTTTTAGTTACACTTGAATCTCTAACTTACTGACTTATTGTTCACTTTAGGGCATCCGAGCTGTAACCGGTGTTAAGGGATGCCTTCTCATTGTCAAGGTAGTGTAACATTTATGAATCAAACTTTCAGCTTTTTAGCGATGATACATCTTTTCTCCATTATACAATTAATTATCTTAGTACAAAGTTTTACGCATATTTGGTTACATTTCATTAATATGTGTGCAATAGTGGTGTATTTCTTTAGTCATAAGTTTATCACTTGTTCATTGACAGAATTATACCGGTGATCGGTTAAACTTCGGTTTGGCGGCTGAGCAAGCTAAATCTGAAGGTTATAAAGTGGAGGTATGAATTTCTGTCAGTTTATCTTGAAGTAATCTACCAACTAATTTCCTCGAGTAACTAATATTAACACAGGCTAAAGATGTGATGTTTGCACCTTGTAGATGGTTATTGTTGGAGATGACTGTGCTCTCCCACCACCTCGTGGCATTGCTGGGCGGAGAGGTTTAGCTGGGACTATTCTTGTTCACAAAGTTGCCGGGGCAGCTGCAGCTGCCGGTAAAGATCTTGCTGATGTCACTGCTGAAGCAAAAAATGCTTCTGAATCGGTTGGAACAATGGGAGTTGCTTTGTCAGTTTGCACATTGCCTGGACAGGTCACATCAGATCGTCTGGGCCCAGGGAAAATGGAGCTTGGTCTTGGAATTGTAAGTAAATAATGTTATTGTTAATCCAAGTCAGATGCGTGTCTTCTCTTTCTTGATATGTGTTGAGTTAGGCAATCTTTCGAGGCCTGGGGGTGAGAAATGTATTTGTTTATCCGCCGTGTATATATCTAAGAGGCTAAGGCCATAAAGTTTGATTATCTTAGCCAGGGAATTCGCTTATCTTGTACTGCTGGTCTGGTTTACATCTAACCTTCAAAATATTCACTGCTTAATCAAGTTAAAGATATCATTATGCTTATGTCATGGCATATCTTGTTTGTTTGTTGACCTGTATTAGTAAGCAATTACATTTGACACTATGTATTATACTGATTTTTGTGTAAATTGTAATGTGTATTCATATTTCAGCATGGAGAGCCTGGTGCTGCGGTGGTAGACCTTCAACCTGTGGATATAGTGATTTCTCATGTTCTCAACCAAATATTGTCAACGGTGTGTTTTCAATATTAACTTAAAAGCTACCTCAGTCATATATTGTCCTTTAAATCACCTTTCAATTGCAAGAAGTGTTCTTGGTGTTTGACATGATATCCTACAGGAAAAACATGATCCATATCAATGTTGGAATGACAAGTTATGTAGATAATGTACATGATGTTAACTCACTATAGTAGTTTACTGGTAAGAAACAACCATAATCTTTCCATCATATCTTGTTGCAGGAAACTCAATATGTGCCAATCACAAGAGGGGGTAGAGTCGTGCTCTTGATTAATGGGTGCGTTCTGTTACTCTGATTTCATGGATTGTAAACTTTTTGACCAGGGTTGTGAGCGGGAAACTCTTCGCTTACAGGAACATATGGGTCCTAACCAGTGCTTTGCTAATTTAGTAGAGAATGCGCAGACATGTTAATGTTTCATTTTACTTTAGCAAGAATTCTTAAAAGTGTTTTGGCACAATTTGGATACAGTTGGGGCATATGATATCACATGCTTAGGACACTCCTGATTGGTATATATGCCTAAATTATACTGGAACTCTATTAAGTTGTCCTGAAACAACATTCAGATCTTAGCTCCACTATTATGAAAACCCAGTAACAACTGACAGCACATCAC
This sequence comes from Papaver bracteatum, assembly GCA_023529315.1. Lineage (NCBI taxonomy): Eukaryota > Viridiplantae > Streptophyta > Magnoliopsida > Ranunculales > Papaveraceae > Papaver > Papaver bracteatum. The sequence continues at coordinate 1,164,927 of JAJJWX010000811.1, read as the reverse complement.
AATGATTATATATACAGCCTGGACCCTGCGTGGTAGTAAAATGTGTACCGGGAACAAAGCATTAGAATGCGTGAATATAATTTTGTTTAACTAATGGTTGAATAGGCCAATCACATTTCTTCATCACCATCTCAACCATCTTCAGGTGAGATTCCAATTTCCAAGTTCGGGTGACGCCTTTTCTAAAAGTTCCATGGGCGTTTTCTGAATTTGCTTAGTTAGATATATTGCACAAGTTTTCAATATAAGACAAAGTCCCTCGAAAGACTCACCTTTGCTTGATGCTAAAATAACAGCATATGCATTTTTGAGTTTCCCAATACCTTCAATTTAATAAAAGCTTTCGGTCAGGCTTCTTTCGTCTTTCACCATTTGATTGAACTTATCTTTCGGTGAGATTTCAAGTAGTTGCATTTTTGTAATATGTGACATGGTTGGGTGTATCCGAAGTTTGCTTTTTAATCTAGTACTGTTATTATTACATGTGGAGCCATGCATGTAATGGGTTACTGTTTTATTTTTGAATATGCATGTTTCAGGTTGTCTGACTATTTGAGCTAATTTGCTAAATGCAGATTAGGTGCCACCCCATTAATGGAACTGATGATAGCTGCTGGAAAGGCAGTTCCACAACTGCAACTGGAACATGGATTGGCTGTTGACAAAGTGTATACAGGATCATTCATGACTTCTCTTGACATGGCAGGTTAGTATTTCTATCGAAGTAATTTTCTTTTCACAAACAAGCTTATTCTTAATAATCTTTGTGTTTACAGGATTTTCGATATCCATCATGAAGGCGGATGAATCCATATTGAAGCGATTGGATGCTCCAACTAGGGCTCCTTCATGGCCAGTTGGTGCTGATGGTAAGATTTAGAGGATCATCTTGTGATTATCTTTTTATATCTGTTGTCCCTTATCTAAGGTTCGTGCTGTGTTAAAATGTCACTGCGATTTGGTAGACTTTATGTGCTGTGATATCATCTTCACCACTAAATATTCCTAATGTTTTATTTTACTCTGAGCTTATTAGCAATATTTTGACTGCAGGAGTTCGCCCACCTGCTAAGATTCCTCTTCCAGTTCCACCATGTCATGCAAGAAAGAAAGATGAGGTACTGTGAAATTATGTATAAACTTTGAGTTGATTCCTCGTGGAAAAGTAATTTTTAGTTCTTTGAGAGATTATTCCAATCTGGATGCTTTATTCAATTTCCTGTGCATTCATTTTTAGGAACCCAGTCGTCCACAGCAACTGAACGTGCATGGCATTATACTTGAGGCTGGTATTGAAGCTGCGGCTAATGCGATTATTGATCTCAAAGATAGTCTGAATGAATGGGATGGCAAAGTGGGTGACGGTGATTGTGGATCAACCGTAAGTTGCCTTCCTAAGCAGTTTTATAGTAGTTATTAACTTTATATGCTCTGAGTCCATTGATACATTATGATCTAAATTCATGGAAGTTTTACAGATGTTTCGAGGTGCAGTGGCTATTCTTGAGGACATGAAGAGCTAGTAAGTTCCTCAATGTTTTCCTTGGCATCTTTTCTTTTTAAAGTTTTTATCAATTCCGAGAACACACGTCGAGCCAACCACCTAACTGGAAGCAATATTTTAACTTAAGTATCTGTTGTTCGAAACTGTATGTATTTTTACCTTGGTACACGTGGTTAACATTGTTTCGTTGATTAGAGGTTCTTATCCACTAATTCTTGTGAATACTTTATTTCTCTTCAGTGTTTTTTTGTAAATCACATACTTGTTGACCTGTGGGAAACTAGAGCAAGTAAAGAGCAAGTAGCTTAAAAGAAATCCAGGGATGTGGAGCATGTATACTTTTGAATCACACAAAATAAGGCTAAGATTAGCCTAGTGTAGCTGCATTTTTCCTGAGCATACATGAGGCTAATGCTTGTTGTCCTCAAACAACATAGTTGTTATTATATCAGTTTCTAAGACTTACTGAATAAGTTTTGCCATTATGTTGGATGGGCAATCAAATATATATGAATAGTAATGATGACTGTTTTGATATCTTCTAAGTTTGCTTATCTGTTTATATGAGTTCAGATACCCCTTTGCAATGGTCTTATACACTTTTTTCATCCTTCCAGCTATCCTCTGAATGATGCAGCAGAGACAGTAAATGAAATTGCATCATCCATCCGAAGGGTTATGGGAGGGACAAGTGGAATCATGTACCTCATCTATCTTATTTTTTGAGTTTATCTACTTTGTAATCTATATCTTATATTTTATTTCTTGGCTGTTCGTCAGTGATTTGGTTTCATCCTTCATAAGTACTTACTTCTTTCTCATGTGCAGATATGACATATTCTGTAAGGCGGCATATGCGAAGTTAAAGGAAAATAGTGAATCAGTGGTTTCACCCAAACAATGTGAGAATATGCTCTTTTAACAGCAAAAAAATATTCAAATGTACCTGTCCTTTCTGACCACGGACTGACATGTCGGTTGTGACATGGTCAGCTAATTTGTGATTGGTGGGCACTTCAACGGTCTTCAGTTGTCAGTAGGATGGTAGAGTTAACCATATAAATACCTCATCATTTTTAATGGTGTGGTCTTGTAGTCCTTTGTTAGACATTGAGTCCACAATTCTACTTGTTTTTCACTATGTGGCTGCTGAAATTTGGTGTACATATTGGTTGCCGTAGCATGATGTCAGTTACTATTGCGGTGACGAAATGCCTCCCGAACACACCAGTTTCTAAAACATCTAACCTGATTCCAACTGTGTATGGTACAGGGGCTGCTGCACTTGAAGCATCAATTGCGGCTGTTAGCAAGTATGGAGGAGCAAGTGCAGGATATCGCACAATGTTAGATGCGCTTATTCCCGCATCGACTGTTCTTCACGAGGTGATCTCTTGTTCTTAATGTGTTCCATTATTATTTTTATTTATTTTTTATTTATCCATCCTTTGTGACTACAGAGGTTGGTTGCTGGTGATGATCCTCCTACTGCTTTTCTTCTATCGTCTGAAGCAGCATCCAGTGGTGCTGAATCAACCAAAGACATGCAAGCACAGGTCAGTCCCCTACAGGATCCTCTGAATAAATGTGTTGAACAATGTTCAATCTATAGAATTTGTAGTCATGTGATCAGAACCCTTTTTTTTTTCTTTTCGAAACTTAAGTTTTGCTTCACCTATAAATCTGGGTATGCTTTTCCTACAGGCGGGTCGTTCCTCGTATATATCGCAGGAGATCCTTTCAACTGTTCCTGACCCAGGCGCCATGGCAGTAGCAGCATGGTACAGAGCTGCAGCCCTAGCTGTGAAGGACAAGTGCCAATAGTTATAAGCTGAAGAATTTCTGGTGGAGCTTTTTGTAGAGTCTTTCTCCCTGGTCCTCTCGCCTATAGCTGCAAATTTCAAGCCAAGTAAAAAGAAAATATATTTTAGCTTTTCTTTTTCACAATTTTTTTGTGGGATTGTATTACTTCATTGGAGGCTCTCCGCATACGCAGTTGTGTGTGTACAGCTGAGAGAGCGAGTTCCATCGAGTTCATTGTCAAGAAAGACTTTTACCGGGTTATTTTGGAAGTCATATACCCAAAACTGTACTTTATAGTATGTTATTAATTACAAGTGAATTCTGAAACTTCAAATTGACAGTGTTATGGTTTTCCATTTACCCTCTTCACGTTGAAAATATTATGTACCATTTGTGAGATCGAGTAAGAAATCAGCTGGGTTGACAGTGACAGAAGTAGAAAATCCAAGTGAAAAGAAAAAATCTAAGTCGACGCAGGTCCATGGTAGATATGGCTTCCCTCATCCTAGCAACTTTTAGATGAGCGAAGTGCTCTGCTCGGTCACGCTGACGTAATGCATTTCAGAATTCATCCTAGCAAACTTAGTTCTATCAATCTCTTCTATCTTTACTCAATAATCACTGGATTACTAATCCCCTTTATCAAGAACATCATCACATTGGACACCCATTCTACAATTTCCATTGTCACTGAAATCAAAAGAAAGGAAAGAAACAACAATTACATTAAAAAACATCAAACCAACACAAACCATATCTTTAACACTAATGTTCTCCAAAACAACTGGAAAAGCACACCTTATTCAATTACATTTCAAAAAAGAAAAAACAAACAAAGCATTACTGCCATTACTTCGATTATCCACCATTGCCATCACAACTTCCCTTTTTACAAAAATCAAAACCAAAACAACAAGACCCTTTATCAACATAATTATCAAGAAACTCAGTTTACAGCTACTACTGAATCTCACAACCAAGAACTATCCATCAACTTTTTCACAATCACCACAAGTACTGCTTACTGTCAACAACAAAATTCAGGAAAGAACCTAAAAGAAGCCGACCGAAGAGAAAACAACTACAAGATCAGACTTACCACCATTCACAGCAAAATCAAGAAAACTATGAGCAAGTATCGAGAAAGCCATCTTGCAAAAAACTTGTTGATCATTTTCAAACCTTTTTCAAAGTCTGAAAACTAGGCTGCTTTCGATACCTCTGAAGAGAACCTTAGAAGTCCTCCTCGTCATAGCTCCAGGTTTCCTCCTCCTCATATCGAGCACTGTAATCACTGCCTGATGAAGCAGGAGAAGTTTGATCACTTCCAGATGACGAACTCTCATCATCATCATCATCATCATCATCATAATCATAATCATAATCATCATCACTGGCAGCATCCAAAAGATCTTCATCATCATCATTGGGTTCTCCCTCTTGCATGGTCCTGGCAAAGATCTTTGGATTGGCCCATTCAGCATCGAACCACCGACAAATCTTCCAATCATGATACCTCATAATCCTCTTTTTTATCTTCGGCGGCATCTGAACTCTCATCACTGGTATCAAATTCCTCCACCGGATACTCGAACCCATTGTCAGAACCTTCTTCCTCAGAATCACTTTCAGTCGCACTGCCATATCTTGGGTGCTTTGCATGCCTCTCAGATCTCTCTTCTTCCTTTCGATCAACCCTTGCAAAATGCTTTGGCTTCCAAGAAGCAAATAAAGCATCAATTTCCTCCTTCTCCCTTCTTTTCTTCTCTTCCTCCTCTCTTTGATGAAGAGCCACCTCCCATGCACGTTTGTTTATCCCCCCCTCGGATCTCATATCTCAACCTCATTAGATCATCCATTCCTAGCGAAAAAGCAAGACTCTTGGTTTGATTGTACTCATCGGAATTGGCATGAACAACCGGAATGGGGTTACTGGAACTGGCCATATTTCTTCCTAATCTCTCTAAACTTTTCCTCTTCCAGCAAAATTGATAATGGATATACTAATCTCTTCCCAAACCCCCCTTTTAAAGACTACATTTTGCCTATTAACTTCCATTTATGTATCTTGGTTAACAGTCTCATCGCTTGGTTATTCACGTCCTTTCAAATCCATGCACATTTTTTTCAACTTCAACATCATAATTACCCTATAAAACCCTACTCTCAATACCCAACCACTTCATTAGCCATTACTTCTTTTATAACTGTCATTAAGAGGACTATTGGTAGGTCATCTAATTTTGAGAATATATTTTGGGGTCTAATTAGAATCTTATGTTTTATGCAAATTAGAAGAATGTCGCATCAGTTGAGAGGACCATTGAGGTTTGGGGCATGTCTGCCAGATGGATTTCATCCAAAACAAATTTAGCCATTGAACCTAAACATATGCTCAGGAGGCATACACTCAGTCAGAACCATAAACTACCAAATATTTCCCCCCTCTTTTTCTGCTATTTCAACCCTCACCATCTAGTTTGCCATATCACTACCATTATTACTCTTGGCAGTTTATACCACCAATCTTATGTCTATCAAAAAAAAATACAAACCCATTTATGATTCACCAACTCTCTTCTCCATCATGCTTACGTATTACCCATACATTCCTCAGAAATTCTGCATTAGATCAGTGGTTTCGCTTATGCCCTGTTAACTTACCACCCAACCCATGTGAATTCAAATTCTCCATCTCTATTGTTACAAATAAAAAATGGAAAGGACAAGGACAACTCGTATGATAAGCTCTACCTCCAAAGAATAAACAACAACATATTAATAACTACTTTACACCAATTTTTACCTGGAAAATTGTCAAACCTTATTCAACAAATTTCTCATTCCCTTTTTAAGGTTCAAAACCATAAAAAAAAAAAACAATCCATTGTCATCTCTTTATCCACATTGTCTCTGAAGTCTACTAGGATAGTACGAAGAATAGGTTCCTTTCTACCTATTTCCATATTATATTCATTACCAGTGTTTCTCACCCCAATCAATTTTTCTTCATACATATCCAGTCTATATATCAAATGGATCTCTCAAATTCTCCCTCAAACCCTCAAACAATAAACCAAGATATTCAAAACCTTTCTGCTTAAATGGCTGAGAAACTAACCTTACCTTCCACATTCTCTGAACCAGTCTTCATTGATAAAACTGTTATTCTAGCTGAATCTGATAATAACTGGAAATGGTGTACGATAAGCTATTTATGCTCTTCTATTCACTATTATATCTGTAAAAATTAGCCCCTGGATCAATCTCCTACTATTACTACTTTCAGTGGATTACGTAACAAAGTTCTCATTTTGTTGTTAGCTGAAGATGATTTTAACAGAATTAACTCATAAAGACCTTGGTTTGTATGTGGATATCTAAGGGTGCTTCAAGTTGTTCCACCAACTAGTTGGCCAGAAAATCATCAACTTTCATTCACTAAAGAACTCATGTGGTTTATTCTATGCAATATTCCTAAAGAATGTACTGAATTTGAAGATCTTTAGAAGCTTACTTTGAAAATGAGAGAACTCATTGAAGCTCAAGCACCTTATGGAAATCATCCTTTGAAGAATAATGTTAAAGTTTGTGTTAAAATCTCGGTCCAGAAAGCTTTACCAGTAGGCATTCCTCTATTCACTAGTGGGAGAACTCAACCTTTTCTTATTGAGTGCAGACACATCAAGGTTCCAAGGTACTATTGTACTTCATGCCGTGTTCTAGATCATAAAGATATTAATTGTCCATCTTGGAAATTGAAATATAAAGCTTGCGAGGAAGCCTCTTCTTCTAATAGTAGATATACTCTTCCTGATATATCTAGGCTCATGATGCATCCACCACCAGCAAATAACTTATCTTCTCCTATTTCAAATGTAGAAACTGATACCATTATACAACAAACAGAGATTGTGACAAATACTCAAGTTAATTCTATCATTGCTCCCATATGCGACACAAGAAAAGCTAAGGATGATGTCCAAAGCATTGAGAATAATGCTCCAAAGGTTTTATAAAACATGTTTCAAATGGTTCCTTTCTCCAACAGATCCACAGCCTTAGAGATTTTTGACGTAGGTCCGATTCAGCAAAAATCAACTCAGCAGAACAATGGGTTACCTATTATCTTCAAACAGATTACAACTCATAATGTTACTGTTGAAGCTTCTATCCCTGGAACAGAATCAGTGATGAATAGTCTGATTCGTACTTCTAACTCTTCAAGAATGTTTAAGACTGCTGCTTCTTCGAGTCAAACACCAATTACCACTAAAGTTACTCTAATTTAAGCTGAACATGATTCTATAGCTAATCTCAAAATGAAGATTAACCCCAGAGCTGATCTGAGAAAATGAACAAGAGCCAGTTCTTCAACTTTAGCCAGCATAGTAGTTATCCCAGAGTAGCATGAAGCTACTGAACCGGATTACGCTCATCTTTGCCCCTCAATCACTAAATTGAGGGATTTTCCAGCTATTAATCTATCCAATTTCCCCCTCAACACCCATACTTTAATTGATTCTTATGGGAGTTATAATGTACATGCTGATACTTCCCCAAACAACAATGGTGTCTGCAATAATTTTCATCTCAATGTTGCTACTTCTAATCTCAATTCCTCCCAAGATAATTCTCATAATGGTGATGCTACCAGTGCTTCTCTTGGTGGTGGGTATGATTCCACCATTCAGGTAAACCCTATTCCCTATTCTCCTTTAATTGCTCTTGTTAATCCTGCCATCCCTACAAATTATTTCCCTGTCAATAATGTCAATTTGCTAGCTTGGAATATTAGAGGCTTGGGCAAGAAAATAGCAAATAAAAAACTTAGTTTGCTATATAGGAATGTTAATCCTGATATCATTTTCTTATCGGAAACAAAATGAACAAAGACCTGGCGGCTAGAAAGCTAAAAAACATGGGATTTCCTTTCAATTTTAATGTTTCTAGTATTGGAAGGAGTAGTGGTTTAGTCTTGGCTTGGAATAAGGAAATTCAACTCAACATTATATCCTCAAGCATGAGGGGCATCTATGTCACTACGACAAATGTCATTCATTCTAAAACTTGCCACATTCACTTTATGTATGGTGAACCTAATAGTAGTTTGAGCCATGCTTTCTAGGAACAACAATGTCAACTGATTAATGCCCCCTTAGATGAGCATGTTTTCTTTGCTGGCGATTTTAATGCTTTATTAGGTACTGAGGATAAGAATGGTTAGAGTTTGATGATTCTGATTTTTAAAATCTGAGGAACTTTTGTACTGTGTTTAATTTGCATGATCCTGGTTTTTTGGCCCTAGATTTACTTGGTCTAATATGCAACAGGGTACTGACCTTATTCTTGAAAGACTACATAGATGCCTTATAAACCAGTCTGTTGAGGATTTATGCCCTAAAATTTATGTAAATAATTTACCTAAAGATTCTTCTGATCACTGTCCTATGCATATAGGTTTCAATTATGAGGATGTTTTTATGCCTAGACCTTTTCATTTTATGGATATGTGGATTGAAGATCCCACTTGTAGAGATATCATATTGCTAACTCTTGGTCTGTTAATGTTGTGGGCTTTCCTGCTTATAAACTTAAATCTAAGCTCTTAAGTACTAATAGAGGTCTTAAGGGTTGGAACAAATCCTCTTTTGGTAATTTTCAAATTAATATATCTACGTACCATTAGAAAAGATTTGATTGATATTCAGGTATAAAATCCTACTGACTCCAACACTATCTCCAGACTCAAAGATAGACTGGAGTATCTTTACAACTTAGAGGAACTTTATTGGAAAGATAAATCCAGAGAGGTATGGCTTATGGAATGTGACAGAAATTCACCTTATTTACATAGATTAACCCTCTTTAGGAGAAAAAGAAATGACATTAGTTGAATAAAGGATTCCTCTAATGTTATTCTAACTGATAGAGATAGTATTGGAACTTCCTTTATTAATTATTTTAAAAACTTGTATTCTTCTCAACCTCAGCAATTCCAGGATAAAATCTTTTTCGATCTCCCTGCTAAGTTTTCTACTAAGGATAACTCTTTTTTAAACTTACCCCTTGCCCCTGAGGAAATAAAGAATGATGTATTTTAAACGGTGGTAGGATGAGGGGTGGGGAGCCCTAGTCCTGATGGTTTTACAGGTTTGTTCTATCAGAAACACTGAGATATTGTGGGGGAAGTTGTCATTGACATGACCCAAACCTGTTTTAGAATATAGCATAGCTCTTATTCTTAAAGTTCCTCTTGCTAAACTTGTTTCTCAATATAGACCTATTGGCCTTTGTAACTTCATTTATAAAGTTCTTTCAAAAACTCTTGCTAATAGACTAAAACCTTTTATGAATAACATTATTTCCCAAATCAAAGTGCCTTCATTCCCAAAAGGAGTATTTCTGATAATATTCGGCTAGCTAATGAAGTTATATTTGTTGTATCATAATGACAAAGTTGAAGGCATTGCTGCCATCAAACTTGATATGTCCAAAGCTTATGATAAATTATAATGGTCATTTCTTGAAAAGGTTCTGACTAGAATGGGTCTATCTAACCACTAGATTAAACTCATAAATCAGTGTATTTCTACAGTTTCCTATTCTATTCTTCTTAATGGTAGCCCTACTGGTTTCTTTCAGACAGAAAGAGGTTTAAGATAAGGGGATCCTCTATCCCCCAATATTTATATCATATGTTCTGAGGCTCTTTCCTCTTACATTGATAGCCTTTCAAAGAAAGGTATTTTGGAAGGTATCAAAGTGTGTAAAGATGCCCCATAAATGATATATTTGTTGTTTGCTGATGATTCCCTTTTGTTTTCTAAAGATACTGTTCAAAACTTTCAAGTTATTAAAGGATATCTTCAGAAATATTGCTAAGCCTCTGGCCAAGAAATAAATTTTGAAAAGTCTGGCATTTTATTCAGTAGGAAAATTCCTGAACACAGGAAAGCTCAACTGGCTAACATTTTAGAGATTAAAAACGGGGATCTTGTAGAAAAATATTTGGGCACTCCTACTGTGTTTCAAACCTCTAAAATTCAAACCCATATGGGTATTCTCCAAGTTGTTGATACCAGCATTTCTACCTGGCTTCATAAGCTCCTATCTCAAGCTGCCATAGCTACTTTGATCAAACATATTGGTCAAGCTATCCCTCTTTTTCAAATGGGAGCTTTCCTCATACCTAAACATCTTTGTAAACAAATGGATTCCTACCTTTGTAAATTCTGGTAGGGAGAGACTTTAGATCCTAAAGATAGGAAACTGCACTTACTTGGGTGAGACATTCTTTGTTCCCCAAAGGCAGAAGGTGGTCTGGGATTTAGAAAGGCTGAACCAAACAACCTAGCTATGATGGATAGGAATGCTTGGAGAATTCTAGAGAATCCTAACTGTATGCTAGCTACTGTTCTTAAGGCTAAATATTTTCCTAGAACTGATTTCTTGAATGCCAAGTACACTGGTAAGTGCTCTTGGACTTGGAAGTGTTTGCATGCCATTAAAGAACCCATTAAGCCTTTTATCTCTTGGATTATTGGGGATGGTCATTTTATTGACCCCTGGTGTGATAAATGGATCCCTTCCTTGGGCTCTGCCACACCCAACCCTTTAGTCCAACCTGACCCTAATATTAAGGTCTCTTATTTCTGATGAAGATCAGTGTCTTTTTGTCACTATCTTGTGGTCTCTTTGGACTAGTAGAAATAATTTTATATTTTAGAATTTGAAAGAATACCATATTGTTGTTTTACAAAGAGCTAGAGCTATGCTTCTAACTAGGAAACCATGCATTATTGTTTCTCCCTTTGCCCCTGTCAATCTGTGTGAAAAATGGATGCCCCCATCTTTTGGTTGGATTAAGTGCAACACTGATGGTGCCTATGATGATCTTACTGGAGCTAATGGTGCAGGATATGTGATGAGGTATTTTTCGATGAAATCCTCCTTTTGTGCTTCCCTGGTTTTTGAAGTCAAGTCTTCTGAAGAAGCTGAAGCTAGAGCCATCTGGGAAGTCCTGAAGAAAGCCTTGGAATAGAAGTTAACTCATATCATTGTGGAAAGTGATGCGAAGTCTCTCATTGATCAGTTTTCTGTTGGTTCGTTTGATGGTGATTCTCGTACGAATGTTATCCTTAAAGACAATCAGTTTTTTTCTTCTCCATTAATGGCATGTATTTTTAACTTTCAACCGCGTATTTGTAATTTTATGGCTCATGAGCTTGCTCAATGGGCAAAAACAAACAATACCTCTATGTACTGGTATGTGCCTCTTGTTTGCCTACTACCAACAGTTGAGGAGATCATTAGCCTTTTTGAAGGCATTTTTTAATAAAAAATAAAAAATATTGGTTCCCTCAGGAAACAATAACACCTTGTTAAACATTTGGTGTAATCTGCTGGATGGTTGGTGAATGTTGATAACCCCTGTTTGACCACCTCTTGCTACTCTGTGATAATGGTGATTCTTATGTTTATTAAATATTTGATATGGAAAACCAAAATTCATAGGAAGCAGGATTTTTCAGCCCTAAAATCGGCTTTCCTCCTAGTAAAAGTGGCTTTCCCCTTATTAATTATCCTGGCGAGATTGGGGTATACCCAGATTAATTGGGGTATACCAAATAAGACAAAATAGGGTCATTTTGAAGTAAAGCTAAGCCACCCCTTAACTTAGATTTTTCTAAATGGCTAAAATGCCCCCACAATTATTAACTCTAGTTTAACTAAAATTATTAGATTAGTTAAATTAATTAGATTAGTTAGTTGATTTAGTTATATGTTGGGTTTTAGAAATCATTTAGAGAGAGAATTAGTATGAAGTAGTAGAGGAGGGTTTTTTTTTTTTTTTTGGGGGGGGGGAGTTAGGGTTTTTGTGAAATTTGTGATATGAGTGATTCAAATCCTGATTTTGAAGTGGGGGGAGCCTTCTAACTTTCCTCCTACAGATGAGTACTTGTATGATGATCTACCAGACCATGATCGAATGGATTATTTGCATGATCCTCACTTTTATTTTCCTCAAACTCAAGATGGGTATGGAAGTGATGAATGTCTCGAGCCAAACGTAGAGTCCAATGACCAAGAAGAAGATAATGGAGCTGCAAGTAATCAGGTAGACAACCTAAGTAGTGAAGATTGTGATTTTTCCATGCAAATGATCGATTTTTTTTCCCACTTCAGCTGTTCAGGGTCGGCAAGGTCGATGCTTGTCGATCATGCCGGCCATAAAGGCCGGTGTGGTTTTACTTTGCCGAAAATGCCGACTTTTCATGACCAGTACCACGCCGGAAGTGTATAAAATTTTAACCTTGCCGACTTCCATTTTTTTGAAACACAGGAGCCATTACTTGAAAATTCTTACGCCGGCATTTTCAAGTTTTAAGAAAGTGCCGGCTTTTATATGTCGGCATTGTTTATATTCCCTTACGTGCCGGCCTTTTTTTGCCGGCAGTGTTTTATATGTCGATCATGCCGACTGTGGTAATACATATTAACTACACTTTTGATGTTTTGTAGATTGTGGCATTGGTACCTATGGCGGATCAGCCTCAATCTCAGAAAATTAGGGGTCCCGATACTTCCGAACATTATGCTAATGATTTGGAATGGAAGGACAAAAAAAGGACGCGGTAAATTGGATTGTTGAGAAAGCAAAAGAGAAGATGTGCGTTCTAGTAAAAAACACCCAACAAAAATCTACGCGGTTTGAAATGGTATGCGAGTGTTATGGATCGCCGGACTAAAGTCACAAGAGAAAGGGTTATGTGTATGATAAGAAGACGACTAGGGTGTACAAGACGAAGTCTAAGAAGTGTGAATGCCCATTCAAGATTATTTTTGGGAGGAAATAAAAAATCGATAGCATGTGGAAAATGAGTAGAGTTGATGTTGGTTGGAATAACCATAAAGATCCGCAAAGTCTTGTTGGGCATTGTCAAGTTGCCAAGTTGAAACCGCACGAGTTCGAACAAGTAAGAACAAGTTGGGGAATTAAACCAAGCAAGCTCCTTCGTAGGTTCAAGAGGGACGACCCGCATAACCTCTCTTCATTGTCTACAATTTATGCGGCCAAGGCAACCATTAAAAGAATTGAATGGGATGGAAGAAAGGTGATGGAAGAATCACAATGGTTGGCACACAAATACAACTACACGGTGAGACACCATGAGTCACCGGATGGGAAGGTGGATCGTATTTTTCTTGCGCAACCCGATATGATTCAATTAGCGCGTTGCTTTTACCAAGTTATGTTCATGGATTGTACTTATAAGACGAATAGGTACAACATGCCTTTGTTGAACATTGTAGGACAAACCTCGGATAAGCAATCGTTCACGGTGGCATGGTGTTTTATGGATCGGGAGAAGGATGATAGCTATATTTGGGCATTGGAAACTTTGAAGCTTCTCTACCACGAAGACGAAACTCCGGGGGTTGTAGTGACCGACAATGAGAAAGCATTAATGAACGCCGTGAGGATAGTCTTTCCCAATGCACAAAATTTCCTTTGTACTTGGCATATACAATGCAATCTTAGAAAGAATTGTAGAAGTCATATCCAAAAACCGAAATAAAAAAAGGAACTAAACGTGAAAATGAGGAAGATGAACGTCTTAGCAAACTAACTAAAGAGGAGAGAGAGAAATAGAAGAAGAAAGAAGACGAAGAATGGAAAGAAGGTGAGATTAAGTTTGGGTTATTCATGAAAGCGTGGGATAAGGTGGTTTGGTCGATGAGTGTGGAAAGATATGAGTTAAACTTGAAGGATTTTGAGGATGATTGGGGGACTAATTACCCCAAAGTAGTGGAATATTGCAAGAAACAATGGTTGAGGCCACACAAAGAGAGGTTTGTGTATGCTTATACTTACGACTATAAACATTTCAAACTTGAATCCACAAGTATGGTAGAGCAAGCTCATGGGAGACTAAAAGGTCTACTTTTCACGAGTCAAAATGGGATTATGACGGTGCAACATGCTATCCATAAGTACACTAATAATGATATCAACAAGATAAAAAAAACAATTCCAAGAAAGTAGCTTCCGGAAGTTGAAGGAGTTTAAGGAGGATGATTGGTTGCTTGTTGGTATACATAGAAACGTCTCGCATTGGGAAATACGTTTCATGATGAAACATCTCGCATTGTATAAAAAGTATGATGACCCGACCACTCCTTGTAAGTGTAGGATAGTGAAGGCTATCGGACTTCCATGTCGTCATATGCTTGGTAGGTATAAAACTCCCATTCCTCTTGATGATATTGATACTTATTGGAAGCAATTATCTTTCAAACCATCTCCAAGAGAAGATCCCGGTGAAGAGTTTGGCGACATGGAACTTGGGAGAATAATCCTCGACAAGTACCCCAAGTTGAATAGGTTGGACAAACAAACTATGAAGCACAATTTGATGCCGATTGTTTACCATTTTATGGAAGAACTTGAAGAACCGGAGAAACAAGATCCTAATGGTAGACCAACTACCAAAAAGACGAGGGCGGAAGAAAGAGAACAAATCAAAGAGTTTTTGAGTACAAATTGCGATCAAGATCAACCCGAAAGAGAACAAATCAAAGAGTTTTTAAGTAGAAGTAGTGATCAATCCAAAAGGGAAAACATTAAAGAGCATTTGAGTACAAAGTGCGATCTATCCGGACATGTTTATACCGAGGCGCAATATAAGGAGGAGCTCGCTAAAAAGAAAAGAGGTCGTCCAAGGAAGGATTCAACTACACCAACGGTCTCTAACTTGAATACAAATGGCACTCTACCTCTTGAGAGTCAAGCAAGTGTGGAATTTGTTGGAAATAAAAGGGGTCGTCCAAGGAAGGATTCAACTACACCAACGATCTCTAACTTGAATACAAATGGAACTATACCTCTTGAGAGTCAAGCAAGCCAAGGAAATGTTGCGAAGAAAAAAGGTTGTCCAAATAAGGTAGTACAACCGGTGTTGCAAAAGTATCGCAAGCAACTCCCTCCAATTATTCAAGATTTTGTGATTGGTACCGACGATGTTCCGAAAGATGGATATTGTGGGTTTCACGTTATCTCGCAACAATTGGGACACCTAAGTGGAGCGGTTGAAGAGAATCTCACCCAATGCCAATACATTAGAAAGAAGATGGCTGCTCGACTAGAAAACGACAAAGAGTTACATATCTCAATGATGCTAGAAGGTTCCATGGAGGAGAAAGAAGCAACTTTCAAAAGTTTGCTAACTAGTGTTAAAGGCCCGGAGGGAAATGCACCTATCAAATGGGAGCATTGGTTGAGAATTCCGGAGTGTGGCCATCTATTGTAGGATATGTGGAATTGCGTGGTACATTTCTTTAGTGAGGGACTATCTATAGCATTTGCACTGAAACATGCGGTTTGTGTGAACCAACTCAAGCATAGAATAATTGTCATTTCTTTGGTGGATAAAAATCATTTTATTGGTCTACAACTCAATAAGGAATGTCCATTACCTCCTCTATGTAGGTTTAGTTTGTGGGAGAAGTTCACAGACAACAAGAGCAAGGAATGGATGAAAATTTATGAGGACAACATGGCCCTTTGGAATGTTATATATGAGTCTAGGGAATGTCCAATAGATTTGACTAAAGGAGGTTCAATAGATTTGAATGAAATCCTTCCAATAGATTTGAGTGAGGAGTGATTATGATTAGGGAATAAGGAAGTTTTTTGTGTAGTGTACAATGGAATACTAGACAAAACATTCGTACTTTTTTGAGTATTTTTGCAATCGCATGCGTGTTTTGTGTAATGTACTTTGGAGTGCTACAAATGAATGAAATGGATGTGTTTTTTTGGATGTATTTTCAATTTTCTGGCATCATAGTTATCACACAACCCTGCCGGCTTTACCAGGGTCGGCACGGTATTATCTCATCACACTGCCGACCACAATGCATGATAGTAAAGGAAAAAGCTGCCTCATATGGCCGGCAAGGTATCGCTTTTACCAAAATGCCGGCGTTAACTATGCCGGCAATGTTTATGAAATTCACCATACCGGCGGATAACTCCCTTAAAAAAATTGTTCCTGGATCTTTTTCTATCAGGCCGGCATGTTCTAGTTTTTCCAAGTTGTCGGCTTCTATTGCGCCGACATTGTTTTTGAGGAGAATCATGCCGGCTAATAACTCCCTCAAAAATTGTTCATGAATGTTATCAAGCCAGCAATGTGTATTATAATATCCATGCCGACAGAAAAACCTTCGGCAGGGTTGTAATTTCGGATAATGCCGACTAAATGGCCGTCGGCAAGCCTATATTTAGAACATCACCGACTATACATCGGATACAAACCTAAATTAAAGCATACAAACCTTAAAAACTTAACCCTAACACATTTGGGACATATATAGTATCTTTTTCCGTTACACAATTTCTTAGGAGAGGTAATTAGCTTCATCTTACCGTCGCAATATGGATCTGTGCATGGTAAAAGGTTGATTTTAGCAACTTCATCTTCATACGGAGCTAGGCGCTCATCTATCCAATAGAAAAACCCACAACAAGTGCATTTTGAAGCATACGGATGATATACACCTCCTACTGCAGCTTTCATGAGAAATAAGAATCCCTTACAACCTTCAATAGTGCATTTGCTTCCTTCAAAGGGACAATCATTTGCAAAATGACCACTAAATGTACAAAGACTACAAATATTTTGTTTTGAAACTTCCATTATTTATGCAAGGTTGAAGATGAAGTTTGGAATGCTTTTCTAATAACAACATACCTAATATCTTGATTTTGAAATTTCTAGCCGTTGAGCATTCGATGGGTTGTACTTTGTACCTAAAAGGTGCAACTAACATCTACGCCGGCAAGGTATAGATTTAATACCATGCCGGCCTCCAGTACAATGTCTATTACTAAATAAGATAGTGCAACTCCAATATTGTCCAAAACTTCACAAAAAAGAATAATTTCTAAAGCAACTAAAACTGAAAATTAAAATAAGTTTAACAAGTCTAAAACCACACTCTAAGAGTTCAAAACATAATGTAATAGTTCAAACCAGAATCTAAGTTTCTAAAGCAAGTAAAACATAATAAAGATTAAGAATTTCAAGGATCCTTCTCATTGTTATTATCTTCCTCCCCATCACTAGCTTTTTCACCAGCATCAGCTTTTTCTTTTCCCTTCCCCTTCACTGGACCTATGTAGTCACCATCCTCATTGTAATAGGGGTTCACTCCAGAAAAGTCAGATGCCCTGAAAAAGGTCTTTGGATCAACCTCCTCTTCTTCCTCTTCTGATGATGTGCATTCAACATAGTTGAGGGGATTGCTAGGACTGTTCATAAACCTTAGAAATTCTTCAGGATCTTCTTTACCCATCAAACATAGTTTTCTTACAGGGCAATTCTTTTCAGTTTCATCTTTAGGATCTTCTACATTGGGATAAATTGCGTCAATAAATTGGAATAACTCTTCGGCATTGTTAACAAGGCAAGGTAGATCTTTTTTTTCTTCCTCTGGGAACCTAAACAATACACAAATAAGAGATATAAAAACAAACAACATTGTTGAACGCAAATAAGAGATCAAAATTGTTACACATTGAAATTTGGTTCTGGTCATCTATAAGCCGGCAAGGTATAGAATATACACACTGCCGACCAATATCTAGCCGGCATGGTAATAACCATTCACTTAGCCGACCAAAACACAGCCGGCATGATTGTATTAAATAATGATGCCGGCTATAACTTCAAAAATATTAAGTTTCTGATGCCTACAGTCGGCATGGTCCAAGGACAACTCCATGCCGGCGATAAGTTAGCCGGCAGGTGTCTGTTAGTATACCCTGCCGGCCCTAGTTATTGTCTAACAACATCCATGGATGATATGAAAGGTCGGCAGGTTATTCATCCTCATACAACGTCGGCGCTTAGGAAACAACAACCGCCGGTATGTTGTGAAACTATCGTCCGTGCCGACCGAAACGCGGAAAATCTAAATTTTCAGTTTCTAACCTAATCTAACAATAAAAAAACACTAAACAATATTGGGTTGAGTTTAGAAATCAACTTACAGTCTTCTTTTCACCGATGGAGGGTTGTTTTCAACATTCTCAGGGATTGAACTTTCGGGTTTACTAGTTCCATCTTTTCCCTTACCTTTTTTTCTCTGATTTGGATGTTTTGATACTTCCTGTTGAATCTCTCTTGCTGCTGGATTGTTTAGAATGAACCATTTTTTAGGAAAATCAAAATTGAAAATTTTGGTTGATTTTGGGTTTTTGGAATGAAAGAGGAGAAGGATTAGAGTAGAAGGATTAGAGAAGATTAATCAGTTTTTAGTTTTTAAGTTTAGGGTTTAGTGTTAGGTTAATTAATATAGGGTTTAGTTTTAGGTTAATTACTGTAGGGGTATTAACGTAACTTTACCACAGTTTGGCCTCCCCTTAGTAAGGGCACATGTCCATTTAAATTTGGGTATACCCCAATCTCGCCAGGTTAATTATCCTTTTTTTTTTTTTTAATTTTGATACAATAAGCGGGGTTAAGGACACCCCAACCAAACAGGAAAGAAAACCAAACAGCTACACTCAACAAACCAAAACTAGACTAATGCCTAATGAAAATTTTCCCTGCTTTATCAGCTGCAAGGATTTCTTTAAAATCTATAGTAAAATAAGCTTCAGCAATCTTCACATAATTGGAGCTAGGGTGAATCCCAGCTAAATAATGAGCAGCTCTGTTACTTTCCTTGTAACAGTGACTAATCTTCACAGAGCTAAAATAAACAAGCAGTTTTAAAACTCTTCTCCAAACTTGTACAACCTCCCAGGGAGGCTTAGGATTTGCACTTTTTAGCAGAAGGCAAGTGGAAATAGAATCAGTGCAAAGATGAATGCTTTTAGCTTCAATCTCAATTCCAAGTTTCAACCCCAACTCCACACCCTGCATTTCATGAGCCTCAACAGATATAGGGTAGCTTCCACCAGTAGCAGCAATAAGATGATTTCCAAGAGAATCTCTAATAATAGCTCCAAAACCAGCACCAGCATCAGATTTAGAGCCATCTGTATTGATCATGACATCATATCCAGTAGGGGCTAGCCAAGCACATAAAATAGGTTGTTTTAAACTGAAATCACAGTAAACTCTCCATCTCTCCATGAATAGCCTGTTTGCAGCCGAATCTGCATCTCTCAAATGATGAGCACTCAGTTTAAGCCAAACTTCTTGTACAATAATGTAGCTCACTGTTTCCATGGAGTTATATTTAGACTCAAAGACCCTGGAATTTCTTTCCCTCCATATATTATATATAAAACTATTGAAAACCATCTTTTTAATCAAAGTAACACAGGAAGTACCTTTAAAATGATCAATACACCACTGTACTTCCTCATGCCAGGTATTGCAGAGGTCTCTATGGTAGCCCATTTTTAGAAGTAAACCTCTCCAAATTTGGTTAGCAAAAACACAATCATGAAACAAGTGAGCTTCATTTTCCTCTGTAGCATCACATAATAAGCAAGAAGAAGAAGAAATAAGGTTCCATTTGAAGAGTTTATCCCTAGTCTTCAACCTTCCATGTAAGGAAACCCAAGTAATAAAGGAATGTCTGGGAATATGGAGTTTAAACCAAACCAGAGAACTCCAGTTAACTGTCACATGAGTACCCATAAGAGACTTGTAAGTTTCTTTCACCAAAAATTCTCCAGATTTACCAGCAGACCACACCATCTTGTCCTTGTAATCAGGAGATAAATCAGCAGTAGCTACTTGAGATAAAACATCTGCAATAGCAGGGTCAGAGGAAGTTGGTAGAGCCCAATCACCATTATGAACAAAATCTGAAACCTTGCAATCTTGATTAGGAAAGAGGTCTTGGATTATAGAAGGTTCAATCCAAGAAGTTAATATGCCTTTTGGATGCCATTGGTCAAGCAAGAAATTTGTAGTTTCTCCATCACCTAGAATTGTTGTAACCATATTTCTAGCAATCTGTCTCGATCCAAAGACCCTTCTCCAAAGACCAAGAAGAATCAGAGGGAATATCCATAGACCATAAGTTTTTAGTTTTAATCAAATTCTTCTTAATCCACTCAATCCAGATGGAATCTTTCCCAGAAACAAGTTCCCAAAGGTGTTTCAAATTTGCTGACAAATTATTAACTTCAATATCTCTTACCCCTAACCCTCCCTCAGAATAAGGAAGACAAACAGTAGACCAACTAATGGGGCAATGTTTCTTACCTAGATCACAACCATCCCATAAAAATCTCTTGAAGATACTAGTGATTTCCTTAATTACTCTTTTAGGGAGAATAAAACAAGACAACCAAAAGAATACCATCCCAGATAAGACATGTTTAATCAAAGTCAGTCTACCAGTGAAAGCTAAGTGTTTAGATTTCCAAGATTGAACTCTAGATTTTATAGTGGCAATCAAAATTTGGCAATCATAATAAGATAACCTAGTGGAGAGGAGGGGAAGACCCAAATACCTTACTGGAAGCTTGCCCTCTTGGCAGTCCAACACAAGAAGTATACTGTGGAGGATACCATCATCAACTGCAGAAGGGAATAAAGAAGTTTTTTGTTTGTTCATTTGTAGCCCAGAGCAATCACTAAATTCCAGAATACCTCTTTGTAGGTTAGTAGCAGCATTTAAGGTACCTTTAAAAAATACTAGGACATCATCTGCAAAGCAAAGATGAGTCAATCTAGTTAATTTGCACCTTGGATGAAAACCATAACCACCATTGTCAACTTGTTTTTGGAGAATAATACTGAGAAGCTCCATCACCATGACAAATAAGTAAGGAGATAATGGGCAACCTTGCCTTAAGCCTCTACTTGCTCCAAAATAGCCATAGGGGGATCCATTAATAAGAATAGAATATTTAGGAGAAGTAATACAAATCTTGATCCAACTAATAAAAGTGTCAGGAAATCCCATCTTCTTTAAAGTAACAAGAATAGCCTTCCAGCTCACAGTATCATAAGCTTTTTTAAGGTCAATCTTCATAGTGCATCTTGGGGTTCCATTTGGCCTATGATAGTTCCTAACTAACTCATGAGCAACTAAGATGTTATCTTGAATAGATCGACCTGCTATGAAAGCAGATTGACAAGGATGTATAAGATGCTTCAGTAAAAGCTTCATTCTGAAAGATATTATCTTAGTGATACATTTATAAACAACTCCACAACAAGCTATAGGCCTATAATCCATTATACCACTAGGAGCATCATTTTTAGCAACAAGAGTGATGAAGGTGCTATTTACCTCTTTAAGGAGTTTAGAGCTCTTGAAAACATTTTTGATAGCTGCAAAAAAATCATCACCAATTATAGCCCAGCAGAATTTAAAGAAATGGCTGGAGAACCCATCTGGCCCTGGTGCTTTCCCAGAACCAATAGAAGCAAGAGCTGTAACAATTTCATCTCTAGTAATAGGCCTAATAAGGGAAAAATTTTCAGCCTCATCTACAACTTTTTCAAACTTAAGGTCTTCAATTAACTGAGCATTAGTTTCTTCTCTACCCTCTTCATCATAAAGATTAGAAAAGAACACAATACATTCTTCAGCTATCTCTTTGTCATCCACCAAAGACACCCCATTCCTAGAAGTAAGAGAGAGAATGTTATTCCTTGATCTCCTTTCTTTAAGAGAATTATGAAAGAAATGAGTGTTGGAGTCACCCAAGTCTAGCCACTGAACTCTGGACTTTTGTTTCTTCATTGATTCTTCATACCTTGCAATCTTAGCATAATGTTGAACTGCTTTCTTCTCTCTCCTGGCCAGCTCAGGACATAGAGGAGAAGTTTGAACTTGTTGCTGCACCAAAGTCATCTCTTTCTTAGCTTCCATAACCTGCTCAGATAGATTTTTGAACCTTGATCTTTTCCATTCAATAATAGCAGCCTTGGCCTTTCTGAGTTTAGTCATGAAAATGTACATGGGGTTACCCCTAACCTTGACATCCCAAACCTTTCTAATCAAATATAGAAAATCAGGCTCCTCAGTCATATAATTAAAGAAACGAAAAGGAGGAGGACCATGTTTCCTTTTCTCAAATATAGAGGCTACCCCAGGTGAATGGTCAGAAATACTAGGAGGGAGGAAATCAGCTTTAGATTCTACAAACTGATCAATCCAATCCATATTAACCATGATCATATCAAGTTTAGAACCAATTCTAGTATCACCCTGCTTATTAAACCATGTATAAAAACATCCAGAGTAAGCTAAGTCCATAAGATGAGCCTCTTGCACACAATTACTCAAGTCAGTATAATGATGTGGCCTAATCTCAGCTCCTCCAGTTTTTTCAGTAGGAGACATTATAGAATTAAAATCTCCTAAAATTATCCAAGGTCTTGAGTTATAAAGACTAAAGTTACATAAATCTGCCCATAAAGAACGCCGAAGACCAATATCATTATTACCATAAACAAAAGTAGCCACAAAAGAAAAACCCTTCACTGTATCCACTAGAATGAAAATACATTGAGAAGCAGAATGAAGAACAGTAATCTTGGCCACACAAGGATCCCAACCAATCCAGATTCTACCAGATCTATCATTATTATAATTATCTAAAAACTGTCAGGATGGCATTATTGTGCGTCTTATTCTACTAGCACTTATCTCTTGAACATGGGTTTCAACAACACCAATTATTGAGATATTATTAGATCTAATCAAAGAGCCTACTTCTACTTGTTTAAGAGGGTCATTAAGCCCCCTTATGTTCCAGGCTACAATTTTAAACATTATGAATTTGGGTAAGATTGGGTTTCTTACCTCTACCAGACTTTTTCAGGTCTGAGCTCTTAGAAGACAATGCTTGCTTAGAAGGCCCTGTATCATTCTTAATAAAATGGGCTCTAACACCTCTTGCTTGATCAACAAGAGAGTTCTCAGAATTAGTATCCTTCAGGGTCTCCACCACAATATTCTTTGGTTGCTGAGGAAGGACATTGAGATCTTGCTCAACTAGAACCTCAAACATGTTAATAGTTTCGATCACACCACCACCTCCTGGCTTAGCAGAAGTAGAAGCATCTCCATTGTTTTTCATCACTGGAATAGAATGCTCAATACCCTCCATTTGACAATTCAAGGTAGAAGTAGAGTCATGCACAAAAGATTTAACTCCCTCATTTTCTATATTGTCTCTATTCCTTTTAGAGCCTTTAACCACCCATCCTTCTTTATCAGGTACATTCTTCTTTACTGGAGTTGCAGAAGTCTTTTGAACAATCTGAATTACCTTCTTACAAGCAATAGAGGAATGGTTAAAAGTCTTACAATGAGTACACATTGAAGGTTTCCATGGGTACCTTCAATGTGTACTCAACATCAACTTCAAAAGCTAATTTCCCATCCAGGTACACAGGGATAGAGCTAGGAAAGTCACATGAAGTATCAATTTCAACACAAACTCGAGCATAGCTCATTCTAGTTCTATTCAGGGTCTGTTTATCAAGCATAATTGGAACACCAACACAACTAGAAATACTGCTCAATCCCTTAGTATTCCACATATACAAAGGAACTTTACGAATATTCATCCAAATTGGAATAGTACGTAATTCTTCTAGGTCTTTCTCAAGACTTCTACTCCAAGGGCGAACAACAAAAAGTTTACTGGAAATATAGAATGATCCCCTCTCCAAAACAGTAATTCGATCTTCTTCAAGAGCAAAATCAAATACAAAGATAGAATCACCATGTAGTGTCATATTGAACTCACCCTTAAGCTTCCATTCTTTATCAACATCATACTTCACCGCCATATAAGCAGACCTCTTTCCCACGAATGCACCGACGACCAGATCTTGGCATTTCTTAATATCATCAGCAAAATCAGCCAAGGAATGAGAGACAGCTTTCTTCCCGTTCACAATAGCAGGATTTCTGAACTTCAGTTCAGCCTCTTGAGGTTGGGATTTCTTTTCAGAGAAAAAATCCGACCAAGTTATAGATCCAAATTTCATCGAGTCATCAGAATGACCATCAGAGCCAACATCTTTCCCAAATAAGGAAGTACCAGAAGAAACTCCTGAAGGAAGACCCTCTGCAACGTCGGAGCTACCTTGCATAGGTCGAGAACCACCAGAAGAAGACACCATTCCGCCGTCAGAGGCGGAGGAAACAACAAAACCACCGAAGAAAAGACCCTAAAAAAAAATCGCCTCAAAATCGCACCACCACAGACTCTCTCTCCTCACGTGTTTTTTTTCTGTTTAGGGAATCCAGGTTAATTATCCTTGCTAAGTGTTATTGTAGCCGGTTTGACACGAAATGGAACTGTGCTGGAGGAACAAAGGGAATTACTATTTTACCCCCACTATCACCATTCCTTAAATCATCATTTCTCAGTTTGACGGTCTTTAGTTTGAGCGGGAATTAGGAACAAAGGGATAGGGCATTCGTCCCCGGCTGTTCAATTCGTTTTTCGGGTTTATACAAACTGAAATGACCAGAACTTGATATGAATGCCGAATTGCGTCGTTCAGCTGTTGAGTTCCTCATCGTCTCATCTCTGGTTAATACCCTAATCTCTATCTTTCTTTCTTACTTACTTAGTTTCTCTGTATTTTATCTCTTTTAGGGTTTATTATGTTTCTGTTTTTTGATTGATTACAATTGCAGCAACTTGGCGTTACTCCAGTTGTGAAATACACCGCTTTATTAATCTTTGTTGAACGCTTTTTACCATCTATCAAGTATAATAACAGGTTTTGTTACACAACTAAGAATTTCGCTATGTTAATTTCATTCGTTGTGGCCTCATGTAGATGCATTACATCAATAATCTATAATCTATGGATCTGGTAGTTGATTTTTTTTTAATGATTTTTTTATAGAAATCTAAACTTGTGAGTGAATCGAATTGAAGTAGTCCCACAAGGACCAATAGAATTGACCTAGAAGAAGACTTACTGGTAATCAGGATGAGATACTGAATATGTCAGCTGTGTATCGACCAATACCCAATGGATATGATTTCCTAGCATCTTATGCTTGGCTAGGGTATGTGTGAATTATTTGGTACAGTCAGGGAATTGAAGGAAAGAATTTGGTTATAACACTTAAATTGACTATTACCTATTTATTATATTGCAATTGTTTAGGAAATTCTGATCAGTCTGAATGGACTCCTTAGACCAGTAACTAGGAATGGGGTTGTTTAGTTCACCATGGCAGTAGGTTGCACTGCAAAGATAAAATGTGCTGACAAATTAATAGTTAGGGTGGAAAGTGGAAAGAAATATCCTCTTCCATTTGGATTTCGTGCAACTCGTTTACTTCTTTCAGCCATGTTATCGCTGTTGTCTTTGTTGCGGAATTAGGTTCTTTAGTACTAAATTATGTGGGGGTGTTAAATCTAGGTCTTTACGGAAGAAGCATGGCGATAACTGGCTTTTGCAGCCTTTGCGACAATGCAACTTGCAACTATTTGCTCTCGTTTCAGTATGGGTATCGAGTAAAGCAAGTCTAGAGCTTCATCAGAACCATTTGCTGTCCTTTTTTTTTTTTTTTTTTGTTAAAACTATTCTTTTGTTCATTGAAATAGATACATGATACTAGGCCTCTTTCCGTGCAAAATTTGAAGTCTTTGGGAGATGTAGCTATAAAGGAACAACACTATACTACACGAGATTTCCTTGAAGCAGTGAGTAAATTACAACCTTTTCTATGCTAATATGTTGATTGTGTTTCCTTTTCTGTAATTACGGGTTACTAATGAGAATGATTGTATACTGCAGGAGGTGGTCTTAATGCAGGTACATCTCGTTAATAAAGAAATTTGCAGTCCATTGAAAAGAGCTCTGTTGTATTACTTGAGCTCATCGTAGCATCTCCAGGTGCTTGATTTCGAGATTGGTGCATCGAATGTTGCTTATGTCTTCTTAGAAGACTTCCTAATTCGGTTGAGGTAAATTCTACATGCATCCAGATACTAACTAGTGTAATTGGACAAACTGCATGTTTCGATGGTACCTTGGTTCAAGATTTGTTTTTTCTTGGAATGTTTGGCAAGTCTATGTTTGTTTTGACGAAGTTTGTGGTTTATATTGTAATGTCTCAGTTGTTTATCTATCAGAATATTTGGTCAAAACAAGATCTTACACTGGTGATTGATTCACTTTTTTTTTTTAATTCGTGTCGGCTAATTCAGGGGACTGGCGCGGGTAGGAGATCTTGTAAAACTCGAAGCATGTATGGACATAATGGATCTTTTATATGAAACAGAAGAGACATCAGTTCTGTATAATTCTCCCTGTTTTCTTGCTGCTGCTATTCTGGCATGTCTCTTTGTCATCTTATCAATTAATACCCCATTTAGTGCTATTGTTCCCCATTTCCCTTTGTGGCTTTGGTTAATCTTACTAGTCGTCACATTTTCTTTATTCAGGTTGCCTCATACGTTATGACTGTTCCTAAGCAAGAGCATGAGTTTCCTCTTCTTTCTTGGGGTAATATTCCGCACATAAGTTTTCTGTTTCTTATTACCTTACCCACCCTGTTTGTTAGCTCTTTCTAATTTTATCTGCATGATAAAGATACAAAGCGTTATCATCATTATATACATACAAATGCCACTGTCATTAGGGGTCTGTCGAATCTTTCCCAGACACAAACAGTGCTCGAGAATTGGTTATGGTTTACAATTTTCTTTATTCGTATATACTATCCTTCATCAAAAGAGCTAGGACAATATACCCAGACCTAGGTACCAAATGGGCGAAACTGTGAACCTATGGCGCCAGTCAACTGAACTATATGCATTATGTAACAGTACTTTAGAGTGAAGAAAGGCCACTAAGTAAGAAGGGAAAACAAACTTACGTAGTATTTGTTACTGATCATTCTTGCTTTTGCTGTTTAGTGGACCCTTGGAATTATGAATGTGAGGTATTTTGGTTACACCCTTAATTCTTAAAAATACAACTCTGCATGATGTCCCTTTATACCACCAGCATGATAGACCATTTAAGCCATCTGATCAATTGGTGCGAGCTTATGCATCAGAGCAACCACACTTCTGATCATAATGACTGTTTTTATCGTTCTTGCAGTGAAGTTTGTAAGCTCTTTCAAAGAAGAAGATACATTGGAACTGGTAAGAACCATTCTCCAACATGTACTGAAGCAGACAACACAGGAGACCTGACAACTACGAAAGGGTAAAGGTCAATACAACACAAATCTCCAGACGCAGTCAATATTAACTACTCCATTTGAAAAGAAAAGTAAGATCCGATGAATATTGAAATGTTGTAATACTAACTACTTGTCATCCCATTGTGTAAAGACTAGATAAGAAAGTAAACCAGAAAACATTGTATATCCCAGTTCCAAATCATATTAGATCCGTCCATGACCATCTGTTGCAGTTTTTTGTTTTTGTTGCCCAAATCAAAATGTTGATATATCCCATGTCACATTACAGCCTTGTTGGAATCTTTACAGCTGCTGCTGGTAGCTTCCTCAACTTTAATGATTTAGCGCGCAATACTTCCCGGCTTCGCAAAAGTTCCCTCTTGCATCACTCTAAATTTACCTAGATGGCGAAGCCAAATAGAAACAAGTGGGTATCACTCTAAATTTACCTAGCTCTAAGGACGAAGCCAGATAGAAACAAGCAGGGTCAGTTACTTCCACACACCTATTATTCTTGTATTCCTGGTTTGCCCTGCCAATCAAGATTTCTTTTTTGTGCCCCTCCGGCATAGAATCCTGGCTCCCATACATGACTGGCTGATGTGTTAATACTTCCTTTCCAAGTCCAACAGAGACTTATGCCATTACATAAACCGCCTCAGAGTATTGAAGACGACCTGCACTACAGAAGTAGCGATCACGCAAATTTTTGTGTGGGGCCCAGTTGCAGAATATTAAACAATTTGATTAAATTAATAAAAAATAAACAGGAAGGAAGGAAGGAAGATGAATATGTGGCGGTTTGATTTCAGGTTAGGACGACAAATCTGACACATGACTTAGTTTTCCTTTGGCCCCAAGGTTTGTGTATTTCCCCCACAAATATAATAGAATTCCCCTCATCACATCTCCTCAGCCTTCTCAGTGCTCTCACACCAAAAATAAGGGTGAGAGAAGAAGAAAAAAACACCCAGAAAAAACCAGAACACACTGTATAGAAGCTTCAACAAAGAGGAGGAAGAAGAAGAGGATAGCACTTAAACGATCAAATCTCTTTTGATAATCTCCCTTCTCTCTCTCTTAATTTTATCTTATTATCAGGTACTACTTGAAAACCCTAATTTCATTGATTTAGATTTAGGGTTTTTTTGTTGTTTTTGGGTGAGTCCCTCTCTTTTCAAAAGATAATAATGAGCTTTCAAGTACGTAATGATAATCGAAGAGAGGGATCGAGAATTCCTGTTCGTAGTAGTAATAATAATAATCGTCAATGGATTCCTAGAGGTGGAGCTGTAATTGGTAGCGGTGGCGGTGGTGGTGGTGCAGGAGGATCTGGTAGTAGTGCTATACTGGAAACTCCACCGCCACCATCATCATCGTATTTTAATAATTCGATTCCAAATGGGGGAAGATATGGTGGGAATTTTAATAATAATAATAATTATTATTATAATGGCAATCCGACTGGTGGAGAAGGATATGGTGGTAGTGGGAGTTCTTATTACAATGTTCATAACTCAGTTCCAAGTGGGGGAGGATATGGTGGTGGTGGGAGTTCTAATTATATTCCTGTTCAGTTCGAAAATCGGCCTAGAGGGAATTTCACTCATCAACATCATCAAAGAAGTAATGTGTCAAGACCAGTTAATAATCCTAGGAAAGAGAAGATTGAGAAACCAGCTCAGGCGTCGAAAAGTTTGAATTCTAATCTTCCTCAGCTTGTTCAAGAAATTCAAGACAAACTTACTAAAGGGACAGTTGAGTGTATGATTTGTTATGATATGGTTAGAAGGTCTGCTCCTATTTGGTCTTGTTCTAGCTGTTACTCGATTTTTCATATGAATTGTATTAAGAAGTGGGCTAGAGCTCCTACTTCTGTTGATTTATCAGCTGAGAAGAACCAAGGGTTGAATTGGAGGTGCCCCGGTTGTCAGTCTGTACAACTTCTTACTTCCAAGGAAATTCGATATCTCTGTTTCTGTGGAAAGAGACCAGACCCTCCTTCTGATTTGTATCTCACACCGCATTCATGTGGTGAACACTGTGGAAAGCCGCTGGAGAAGCAGATGCAGAATGGGGATGATGAAGATCGCTGTCCACATGCTTGTGTTTTGCAATGTCACCCAGGTCCTTGTCCTCCTTGCAAGGCATTTGCTCCTGCTCAAAGATGCCCTTGTGGGAAAAAAATGATTACAACTAGGTGCTCTGATCGGAAATCTGTGCTTACTTGCAGTCAGCTTTGCCATAAGGTTCTTGAGTGCGGGCGTCATCACTGCAAGAAAATTTGTCATACAGGACCTTGTGAAAGTTGTGAGGTTCCAATGGATGCTTCTTGTTTCTGCAAGAAGAAAAAGGAGGTTGTCCTCTGTGGAGAGATGTCCGTGAAAGGTGAGCTGACCGGTGGAGGTGGTGTTTTCTCGTGTAACTCAATTTGTTCGAAAACCCTCGTCTGCGGTAATCATACTTGTGGAGAGGTCTGTCATCCAGGGCAATGCGGAGAATGTGAACTAATGCCAGGGAACATCAAGAGCTGTCCGTGTGGGAAAACACTATTGCAGAAGGAAAGGGTGAGTTGTTTGAGTCCGATTCCAACTTGCTCTAACACCTGTGACAAGACCCTACCCTGTCAGATTCACAGATGTAAGGAGACGTGTCATGTTGGAGATTGTTCACCTTGTGTGGTTACTGTTAACCAAAAATGTCGATGTGGGTCTTCTTCACGTTTCGCTGAATGCTACAAAAAGGAGAAGGATACATTTACCTGTGAGAAGTCTTGTGGGAGGAAGAAGAACTGTGGAAGGCATAGATGCAGTGAGAGGTGTTGCCCACTTTCAAATTCTAACACCAGATACTCTGGTGATTGGGATCCACATTTGTGCTCAATGATTTGTGGGAAAAAGCTAAGATGTGGGCAGCATTCTTGTGAATCTCTTTGTCATAGCGGTCATTGTCCACCATGTCTGGAGACAATCTTCACTGATCTGACCTGTGCATGTGGTAAGACTTCGATCCCACCCCCACAGCCTTGTGGAACACCGGCTCCCTCATGTCAGCAGCTTTGTTCGGTTCCTCAGCCTTGCGGCCATGCCTCCACTCATGGCTGCCATTTTGGGGATTGCCCACCTTGTTCATTTCCCGTGGCAAAGGAATGCACTGGCGGACACGTTATTCTTCGAAATATTCCTTGTGGCTCGAAGGAAATTCGTTGCAATCAACTTTGTGGAAAAACTCGACAATGTGGAATGCATGCTTGCGGTAGAACATGTCACCCGCCTCCATGTGATACTTCTTGCACGTCTACTGCTGGTTCAAGATCAACTTGTGGCCAGGTTTGTGGTGCTCCGAGGAGAGATTGCAAGCATACATGTACGTCTTCGTGTCACCCTTCATCTCCTTGTCCTGAACGTAGATGTGAGTTTCCAGTGATGATCACATGTTTGTGTGGTCGGATTAGTGCTACGGTTCCTTGTGATGCTGGCGGTAACAGTGGTGGGTTTGCCAGCGATACAGTATTTGAGGCTCAGCTAATTCACAAGTTACCAGTTCCACTTAAGCCTGTGGAAGCAAACGGCAACAAAGTTCCTCTTGGACAAAGAAAGCTAGTATGTGATGATGAATGTGTAAAGATGGAGCGACAGAGGAAACTTGCCGATGCTTTTAAAGTTCCTCTCCTGAATTTGGAAGCCCTTCATCTAGGTGACCAGTCTGTCATCTCTGAGCAGCTTCAAGACTTATTTAGGCGAGAACCCAAGTGGGTTTTGTCTATAGAGGAGCGATGCAAGTTTTTGGTGCTTGGCAAGGGTAAAGGGAATACCTCAAATGGTCTCAGGGTTCATGTTTTCTGTGCAATGGTAAAGGAAAAGAGAGATGCGGTAAGGCAAATTGCAGGGAGATGGAAGCTATCAGTCCATTCAGCAGGGTGGGAGCCTAAACGTTTTCTGATTGTTCACGTGACCACAAAATCCAAAGCCCCTGCCCGAATACTTGGTGTTAAGGGTTCATCTGTACCTCTCAACGCCTCAAATCCACCTGCTTTTGATCCTTTGGTAGATATGGATCAAAGGCTTGTTGTGGCTCTTTTAGATTTACCCAGGGAATCTAATGTGAATGCGTTGGTCCTGAGATTTGGCGGTGAATGCGAATTGGTCTGGTTGGATGAATTTAACGCATTGGCAATATTTAGTGATCCAGGTCGTGCAGCTACTGCTCTGCGAAGATTAGATCATGGGTCTGCATACCATGGTGCTGCTGTAGTTATTGCACCAACAGTAACTAATGTGTGGGGAACTTCCAAGGAGGGAGGATCTGTAGGGGCTCCAAAGGCCAACTCATGGAAGAAAGCAGTTGTGCAGGAAGCCTCGTGGGGAGAAGATTCGTGGGGTGTTGATCAGAATTGGATCAACAATCCAGCGGATGTCCAGAACACGGTTTGGAGAGGGAAGGAAACTCCAATTAAGGCATCGATAAACCGGTATGACGTTCTTGACCAAGATTCTGTCTCAAAATCATCTGCAGTATTATCATCTGGTGGAGTTGAGAGAAGACCTGGTTATCAGATAGGAAGTTCTTCTACCTCTACAGAACCAAAGCAGGAAGCAACGGCAGGAGATAGGAGTGATAAAGAAGTGGTTGCTGAAGTAGTTGATGACTGGGAGGAAGCTTGTGAATGATTGAGTGGAGAAAGCAAATGCAGGAAGAGGGAAATGTGCTCTTGTTGTTTTTTTATTGTTGCCTTTTTTTTTTTGGGGAAAAGCAATATGTTCCTAAGATAGACGATGATTGAATCCATACATACTAGACTTGTTACTGGTGTCAAAATTAAACCTCGTTACAACATTTTATGAAGTTCCATTTTGTTCCTAATTTTGAATTTTACTTATCTGTTTTTGCTGGGTTTACTGTTTTCATTATATCTTTTTTTGCTGGGTTTTCTGTTTTCTTCTCATTAAGCAGCTTATAAGTGATTGTTCTGCTTATGTCAAAATTACTGTTTTTAGTCGGCCTATTCTAATTACGTTCCATATCCTGTGTGTTTTCTGATGATGTCAATTGTAAACTGCATTCTTACTTAGCCATGGAGGGTCCTGGTGCCCGCTGCTGCTGTGGTGTCTGATGTTCTCAAGCAAATATAATGCGACTTGTCCCTTGTATTGCCACAAATGGGAACATCAAAATCATGGTGATTATGGTGAGTGCAACTTCATCTACAACAGGTCTGGCAACGCTGCAAGAAAAAGATTCACACACACACAGCCGCTCACACATGAATTTGATTAGTTCATCGAAGAAATTTCTCATTTATCAAACACAACCAACCTTTATTACTTCTGGAATCGGGAGATTGCGATGAGTCAACTCAGTTCTTAACTTTTTTCTCTAATCTCCCATTTACAATTCAATTACACCATTAATGTAATTAAAAGTTTATTTGAAAATATTTTCTAAAAAAGAGTTCTTACATAGCTGGCAAGCGAGCAACAAGCTATTACACCATTGTCTTCGTTATATTAACAATGTCTTTCTGATTAAATCTTCTTCTTTACTCTATTGCTTTTCTCTATCTTAATTTACGAATTTCTTTCTTAAGTTTTTCATAGTTTGTTTTGACTTAAACGAGGATTCCACCTATTTGCCACCCTCATTTTTTCTGTTTGCCACCTTCACTAGAATTTCTAAAGTAATTCTACTTTGAATTTTACTTTTTCCTATGTGCCACTTAAAAGGTGCAAATCATATTTGACCATAACTATCACCATTAATTTGCCTTCTCCTCCATTAATCTATATTTTCATTAAAAATCCATTTAAAAATATTCATCATAGATAGAAATTTTGTTTAATTACGAAGAGATATCTAAACCATTATCGTAGAAGATTCCACAATTGAAATCTAGGGCAAGATATCTCTACGTTGGATAAACAGAACATCGAACAAGATTGTATTTATTTAACTTAAAAGACATTTTTAGATATAAGATCACCATTTTTTTTAGTGAAAACAGAAAGTCATACTGTTTTAATATAATGACAATAGGTTAGTGGGTAGCCTGGCCACAAGCTGGGCACCAACACCCTTTTGGATAGCTAAACCTATTCTATAAAAAAGAGTACCGCCTATCTTATAATTAGCGTCATGGTTTGATATACAATTCTTCAACCTCTTCAAGAACATGATAGTTTCTTCACCCAGTTCACCCAAAGTCGAGAAAGCTAAAACACAAAACCCATAACCATGAAGGGAGCACCTGTCTAGGTATTTATCACGTTTACGCTTAGTATCCCTAGATATGGCATGACCGGGTGTGAAAGTACGAACTCCCCCGCCGGTGAATGGTGAAACACCAGTAACATCAAAACAGACATCCTGACCATTTTCCCAACCATGAACAAGGATATCTGCAGGTCTCAAGGAAGTATCGTTATCCAATAAAAAACCAAGCTCTACCTCCTTCCTTGCATATACACCAGCCTTGTAACAAATGTCGGCATATACATCCCTCACAAGGTCATGGCGGAATTTGATACCGACATCATCAGCGCAATGCAAAGCATGGTCACCGAAAATATCCATCTTTTTGTTACAACTAGAGCATGAACTATCTTCCATGAAAAGAGGTATGCCCAATCTATAACTCAACTCGGACCTAAATTGACGAGGTCATAGGCTTTGATTTAAACCACTAATGGGAATCGCCTCAAGAAAATCTTGAGCATGATCCATCCTGTTACTTTTCCATAAAACAGAATCCCGAGTGGACATAGTGAAGTTTGACGGAATATTCTTCTTAACAACATCAAAATATAACACTGTCAGAGAACGCATGGGATGGGGGGGAATATTATTGAGGTTGAAGGTAGAAGAAGACAATACACATACCTCAAGGAAGCTATTCAAATCCTACTGGAAACACTGCTTGGCACATCAGAGGAGGACACATTAAGCATGGTCTCTTGTAAACCCCTAGTATGGAAACAATAAGCTATATAACAATAGTGGCCAGTATCTTCCATGGTGTAAACCCCAAGACCGCCTTATTTCATTGGCAATGTGGCAAAACGTTGTTGGAGGGGTCCGAAGCCTGCGTTATCTCCTGTGACAATGTGTCTCAAAAATTAAAACAGATGCTGATCAAAAAGAGATTTAGCCTGAAGCAAAGCCAGAGGGTTGGTAGTTCTCATAGAAAAATATAGTCTAGACACCCCGGAACAACTGCATAACAGAAAAAGCTCGCTTTGAGTATCTTGTAGTTTCTTCACAGTATCTATTAGATAGATTGTTTTGTCCACTCTAGCCTGAACTATTTCGCTGCAGAACTGAAGATCTAAGATAACTGGTCCACCCAACAGTTTAACCCCTCTATACGGTCTACCGATGTCGTCCATAAACAAATTACCGGAAAAAATCCTAGGGTCAACAACAGGCCATAAAATCTCGGTTTTCTTGATGTTTAGATGAAGCCCTCTACTTTCACCTTATGAGTGAATGATGCTCAATGCCTTCGACACTTCCAAAGTATCGCCTACTTATGTGTCATCATCCAAATACCACACCTGTAGGTCAAGCTTGCATTGCGAAGAAATCATACATACAAGCGGATGTAAAGCGAGTGAAAATAATAGGGGACCTAAAGGGTCACCTTGTTGAACTCCCAATGACGAAGATAAAGTGGATTCGTTGTAGTAAAGTCTTGCGGGATGACCATAACAAAACTCCACCCACCTGGAAATACTTGGGCATTTGCTCCGTACTTCCATGACCATAGTGGTCTTGTCCACTAAATTAAAATCATTGGTAAAATCAACTAAAAATATGGTCATGTTGTCCCGTACCCATTTCATCTCAAGTAACCTATTGGCTGAGTGTAAAATGGATTCTCCTCCACATGGGATGCCCACTATGAACTGGTGATTACCTAAGTAGGAGGCCATTTCTTTACCCACTGAAATTGCTGCCAACTTGGAGCAGATCCTCCTCCAAACAGTATCAACTGCAATTGGCCGCAATCCCCCACCAGGCTTGAGCAAATGCGTTAAGGGGGCACTAGCCACAAACTCTCCCAGAACAGCCGGTCACCTGCCTGCCAACCATAAGTTAACCACACTGGATATAGACATTAATAGGTTATCTGCAACTGCTACAGCTGCACCACTAAGAGCATCTGTCAAGTGTTGAGCTCTCAGACCGTCCATGCCACAAGAAGTCCCTCTAGGGAAGCTCGTAATCGCTCCCAAGACAGCTTTGACATTCACATAAACATCCGACACATTGATGAATTCTGATGGTATGCATGGGGAGGAAGCTTGAGGGTGCTTAAGCCCCAGTTCATGGAGTGTGACATGTGTGGAAGGGGCGACACCATTAGAAGAGAGAACGCGAATGGAAGCAGCGTAGTGTCCTGGGCTTAGATTTCTCTTACAAGCCTGCAGATTAGATTTTTTACTCTTTGTGTCATGATTAGCTTGTCTTCCACTACACCAAATTCCCAGATTCATAACAGGCATTCGTAACGGCTTAAGGGCCGTTACAAATTTCCCATTACAAATGGCCGTTACAAATATTTCGCAACAGGCTGAAGCCGTTACTAATTTTTTAAAAATTCGTAACAGGAGTAAGCCGTTACGAAATTGTTTAGGCGTGCCAGTCACACGCTTGGTCACACTAGGTGGTCACACTTGGATATTTTTTTCCACCCAAAGCAGAAACCGTCCGAGGATATTTCCTCCCCCTCTTTATCTTACCCATACATCTCGAGTATCGATTATTCCCCATTCTTCTTCATCTCTTTTTTTTCTCCGCCTTCTCTCTCTTCTTTTCTCTTTTGTCGATCAAAGCTTCTTCCATACGGATCTGCAAAGTTCTAATGAGTGTGTTGGTATCCCAACAGAGTGTCCATGATATTTGCTTGTCCTGTACAAAGAGAGACAGAGAGAATAAGAAATTAGAGTTTCAGTGATAGATGGATTTCAAAAAATTAGGGTTTCAATACATAGAGAAAGTAGTGAAAATGAAGGGGAAAATTAGCTGAAGTCTAGAGTATAGAGAAAAGAAAGAGAGAAAAGGATGATTTAGATCTTAATCTTTCGGAGATGGGTTCATTTTTAAATCAAGTTTCGAGCGAAGTTTGTGAGTATTTTACAGAGTGGGTTCGAGTTGAAATTGATGAGGGATTAGAGAATGAGCTGATGATGTGAATCAGTGATGAAGAAATGGATTTCTGGAGTTGAAATTGATTTGGGGGTTTTCAAGTTGTTCAGTGAGTTCGATTTGGTATGGACAAGAAGATTGAGATCGATGGATTTTACTCGATTTGAGTTTTTTTTAACCCAGTGTCCGTAAGATATTAGCTGTTGGTGGATGTTTACTGTGGGAATTCAAGAATTGAAGAAGAAACTGTTTCCATTGATTTGAGTGATGGTGGTACTGTGTTGATGGGTCCTGGTGGTGATTTAGGTCAGGTGAAGAAAGAGATGATGATACTGATTTTGGTTGTGTTGTGTAATTGAAGATCAGGGATGAAGAAGGACTGTTGTTCATTGTGGATGTGGTGATCGTGAGTTTGTTTGATGTCGTCAAGTTCAGAGATAGAGATGTTCATTGAACAAGAGATGATCTGGTGGTTGCTGGTTGTAACTGAAGTGCTGAGAAGATTCTAAATGGAGTCAAAGGAACTGAAGATGGTGATAGATTGATACAAATGAAGAATTAGGGTTTGAGTTTTGAGAAGAAACTGAATGAAGTGTTGCCGTGACTGAATGGGAGTGTGTTTGAATGTTTATGCTTGCTTCAGATTCAAATGCAATTGATGTGCTATTGAAGCTGAGAAGAACGGAAAGTTACAACCTGAATGGAATGATGTCGTTGCAAGTGGAGTCGCAGCTAAGTTATGGTGGTTGAAGCAATGATTGTGGCTTGTGTATTAGGTGCTAAGTATGGATTGCATTTAGGATTATCAGTGTTGGTATCTATGTTGCTGTTGCAACTGCAGTTTGGTGAAGATTGCAGGAAATGATCGAAAGTCAATGAGTTTGGTGGTGTCTTGGTGTGAAGGAAAGCTGGTTATGAAGCAGTTGCAGGAGATGGTTGAGTTTCAAATGGTGGTGTTGAGAGTCAGAAGAATAATGGATTTATGGATTGTTATAGATGGATGGGAAAATCGATGGGTTAAATCTGACTGGAAGAAGGATGAGAACATGGTTGGGGAGTGGAACTCATTTCCATTAAATAGGACGGTGATGCTAATGACAAAGGTAATGATATTTTACTCATTCTTTTTGAATCACATTAATATCTGTAATTGTGATGATTGTTGATTTCTCATAGACTTGCTAGATTCTAAAATACTCATGTTAACTCTGATTTGTTTGATTAGGTACCCAAACCAGCAAAGACTACAGATTTTATGCCATCTCTGCTGCATTCCTGAGTTCAGTAACAAAGGAAAGATATTGGTTTTCCAATTCAATGTTAAACACAAGCAAAAGCTTGGTTGTGGTGGTGGCTACATGAAGTTGCGCAGTGATGATGTTTAGTGCTATTAATGCTCAAGCTGAATCTCTCAGATACAAGCTTCTTGGTGGGCTTGTTGTTCGTAGGTGTGTATTCATATATTTTTGCAGATGACCTCAATTATCATGTTGATATAAATTGATTTGTTGTGAGTAAGTGGGTAAATTGGTATTCCTTTAATGTTTTCCAGTTACATACTTACATCCATTTATATGCTAATATGAATTTGATTTTTTTTTGTGAACTGTTGAGAGTTTTTAGTACTAAGGGATATGTGGTTGGTAAATTATTGCAGGCTCAATGCAATTTTTTTCAAGGTGGAGAATGGGAAGTCTCTTTGACTGCTGTTGGTGGTTTAAGGGAACTGCCTGGATTGAGCAGCTATGAAAATGCCGCACTGGTACATACTTTATGGGCTTTTTTCCCACAACAATCTTGTTTATCTTCCTCACAATTATCAAT
This sequence comes from Papaver bracteatum, assembly GCA_023529315.1. Lineage (NCBI taxonomy): Eukaryota > Viridiplantae > Streptophyta > Magnoliopsida > Ranunculales > Papaveraceae > Papaver > Papaver bracteatum. The sequence continues at coordinate 1,126,487 of JAJJWX010000811.1, read as the reverse complement.
CTCTTTTTCGAAGGATTAGTCCTACAATTGTTACTGAATCGGCTAATTTTACTACATCGGCTAACTTTACTACCTAGCATGTTTAACTAATACATTATTTATTGGGGCAATCTTATGTTTAGTCTTGCAGACTTATCATGTTTAACTTTTATGCTTATTTTCCTTCTACTCGTTAGGGATTTGCAAGTGCGTAAGAACTAACCAGATTGTTATATTTATGCATATCAGAGTTCATTGTGGACTGCGATCATCATGAACTCTTATGGTTTGTGTTTCTATTTCAATACTTAGTATATTGCCTTCTTTCTTTTGTTCAAAGTTGAATTAGCATTGAAATATGTTTTATAAGTTATTAATTATGGGTTTCCTTTTCATTGGAGTCTCAGACCTCATAGGCAATACTTTGTTGTCTTGGCTGAAGATGCCTCAAGATATATGGATTACAGGGGCGAGAGGAATGATGCTGATTCAATAGTTTCTGGGTCTAGACATATTTATTTAACCTTTCCAGCTGAAAGTACATTTACCAAGGAGGATGTTTCCAACTATTTCAAGTAAAGATGCTAACCTTGTATGCTTATGTAGAGTATCTGAATTTGGATTGTTAAACATAAAGTTTTATTTGATGTCTGTATGAGCTTTGGTCAGTTCCAGAATGTGAGTGCAGTTACATATAGAGATATAATTATTGTCTATGTGAGTTTGTCAAGTATATCAACTTTCTTTTGTGAATAGTATCCTACTGTTTTGACAGTCGAGAACTCAAGGGGGTTCTTACTCAAATCGTCTGTATTACAGAGACATTGGTGATACAAGACGATGGATGAGATTAATGAGCAGGCTGAGAACATGAAGCATATTCAGGAAGCATTGTCAAACCCCATTGGAGCAGCTACCGACTTTGATGAGGTGACCTTTTGCATTTTATTTGTATTTATTTACTGAAGGTTCAAAAAGATTGTCAAATATCGACTTATGTTTCTTTGCTTACTCAGTTGTGAGATATACACTACTCAGGTGACAAGACTTTACTAAGACAAAGAACATGCTTACTCATTTATTACACTATTTTATCTCTTTATGTTTGTTGAACTTTAGATTTTCTGAAACTTCCTTTATGTCACGAATCTACTTGAGCTCACATGGTTCTTTTTTAGTACGAGCCATTGCTACTGGCATCCATTTCACTGACCTCTTCTCTTCTCCACTGTTTTACATTTTCAGTTTGTAATGGAGTTACAGGTTCATGATAGGCTTGCGTGCATCATATCTATGGAGAAAGATAATTCAAGTTTGAATAGTTAACCGTACTGAATATAATCCTTGTGTCAAATCCCTTGAGCCTCCTCTAAGGTAATCTAAAAGATCTTTCTCATTGTATCGTTCATATTTTATCCTAGCACTAGGACTTATAGTCTAGAGTTTGAGTTAGAGTTTACATCTCTACTATACGAGCTCATATTGATATCTCAGAATCGTAGCTGCTGAATGTTGTTCACCTATAACTTGAACAAACACTATCCTCATCATAGCATAATATGTCATGTATAGTAATATCTTGTATTAAACATAAAAAAATGATGATAATTATTGCTTGTTTGCATTTACTTGCTGCGTATTTTGAACATTATTTCTTCCAGTTTACTTGTCATAATAATGCAGCCTCTTGTATTTTGCAGGATTGTCTACATCGAGTTTTCTGATGCCCAAGCTTTCAACAAAAGCAAGCCTGCAAAGGATAGAAAGCTTAGCTGCAAGGGTGGAGAACAAAGCATCTTCAAGATTTGTAAGTTGCAATTATTCAAGTTTTGTAGGCAGTTAGTAAGTTTTTGTGTTCCCTTAGAAGTTTGGAACCTTCCATGTATTCCCTTAGAAATTTTGATACTAGACAAAAAAAAAATTTGGTACTTAGAGAAATTTCAGTTCTTTTGTAATATAAATCTGATATGAGTTGAATGAATAGATTGAAGAAATTGTTGTCGAGTGTGTATGATGAATGTATGCTGGTATTGAATTTAGAATTTCGGCTAATTTCCGGCAGAAAATGAATTGCCAGTCAGGCTTGACCAGGTCAAAATTAGTCAATATTGACCAGGTCAAAATTAGTCAATATTGACCAGGTCAAGGTTGACTGGCAGTAATTTTTTGCTGTTACGAAAAACTTTGTAACGGCTACAAGCCGTTTCAATTTTCCACGTAGTAACGACTACGGCCTTTTACTAACCTGCACGTAGTAACGACTCTAAGATGTTACGACGTTCTTGGTATGAAACAATTAGTAACGGCCCTAAGCTGTTACCACGTGGCTGGTTCGTAACGGCCGTCACCTGTTACTAAGGGCCGTTACAACCAAATTCGTAACGACTATATTACCGTTACAAAATAAATATAACGCCCCATTTTGTAACAGCCATGAGCCGTTACAACCCATTTTAGTAACGGCTCAAGTATGTTACTAATCCAGGAATTTGGTGTAGTGTTCGCTCTTGTCCAGATGGTACAAGCAATTTTTGAACCAAATTAAGGCATCCATTTGTCTCCCTCCACTGAATCAAAGCCCGGTTTATATTAGTAGCCCGTAATATCTTTCTATTACCAGACCTCTCTTCGTTACTATTCTTAGGGGTGTACAACGTTAGAGTGCAGATGGGCAAAAGCAGCAACTGAATCCAAGATGTTAAATCTGTAGGCTTAGCCAATACCTTGTCTATAGTTGCTTTCAGGGTTCGGGAGAAGTTGAGCCTGCACTGTGGAGGAATGCTGGAAGTTGTTGTAAAATGTTGCTTAAAAATTGCATCAAGCAAATCCAAGGTTAAGCCATTCGCTTCTTCAATAACTGCACCACCTACAACCAGGGTACCCGAACAAGGTTTCACAATGCCGTGAATCAGAAATTCTGCATTATTTCCATCAAGGGGACCTGCAATAGCATTATTGTGTCCACGGCAGGGATGACTCCATGCCAGAAGGTGCATATATTCACTGCACAACCACATCTGTAGTTGTTTTATACCAACCTCCCAAGCATCATATATGTATGCGCTATTACCAATAGGTTGTCTGCAATTACCCTTGCTCTCAGCTGAAGCAAAATGCCGATCATTGATATGGCTAATAAGTGAACCACGAGTGAAGCTTCCACCCCTAACTCCATCTCGGCAACCATCAAAGTTGTTAGAGCATTGCTTGGTCGAACTCGCATGCGTTGCTATCTCAAGCATGTTTGTCAATATTAGTGATCAAAACTATAAAGTCTTTGATTTCTAGTCTACTATAGCTAAGGTATCGGACTAGGATCGAAAGTGTAGTTGAGCTCAAGAACTCCATGGCGATTATCATACAAGACGAAAGACTACTCAAGGAACCAGTGGATCTTCATCGACAAAAAGGTATATGGAGACTTGAACTTATCTATCACTCAAAAGTCTATCTACTCTATCTCCTATCTTGAGACAAAATTCGTACTACTATATAGACTAAGAATATACACATATGATATTTTGAGCTGAGTATATATCGCTTATCTATTTCTTGAAATATGTGTTAGTAAAGCTTTCGCTTTAGCCAAGTTCATCTTTACCTAGTGACGAAAGTCATGTTATGTTTCAATCATTTTGGAAATTTCTCTGACAAAAAATAGTTTATGAATAACAACTATATAACGCCCTCTTAGAATGTTTCAATGATTGAAATGAGAGTTTAGAAAATATTACCATTGAAGGATATAAGCATTGTTGTGGCAACACATATATGTATAAGTCCTTAGTTCTTGAAACGAAGTTTGCGAACTTTGTTGATCAAGTGAAACCGGAAAAGTGCGTGAGCTTCAGTCCGCGAACTGGCGGAAGTTCTCGATTGAGAATTTCTGCTAGAGTTTGTGAACTCCATCTGGGAAATTAAGTCCGCGAACTAGAGTAGGTTATGTCTAAAAACGATGTTTGTGAACTTATCTTTATAAACTAAGGAATGCTATTGCAAACCGTGGCTTTATAGTCCATGAATCAATTCGAGTAAATCACATCATTTTTGTTTCAATTGTGTCTTGTGTAGTACGTAAATATCTAAGCAATTGAACAACTCTCTAACTAGTTCATTTGAGTCATTTGGACTAGTTATGGTGAAGAATAATATGGTTAATATGAAAGTTATCATTTGGCTAACCATTTGGTTAACTAGTTTTGAACCAACTAACGTACAAGTTTGGGTACGGTTTTCACAAGCCTACAAATGTGAAGTACATATGTGTATAACAAGCTATGTTTTCAATCTAACGGTTGATAAATATTAGCTTGAGTCTAATCAGGTTTTCATCTAACGGTGGATATCGAATGCTTTGTTACTAAGCTAACATTGATTGCAAACCCTGATTTAAAGACTATATAAGGGAGAACTCTAGCAACTGGGAAACTTAATCCCCACACATTCTGTGTGATACTAGTTTGCTAAGATAGAGTCGATTCTCCTTTAACCTTTGGTTTTCTTCTTCTAAAACCAGGTTAACGACTTAAAGACTTCATTGGGATTGTGAAGCCAGACCGATACTACTTTTATCGTAGTTGTATGATCTGATCTTACTGTTTCTATCGTTCGAGTACAATTTTAATAATTGGCTTGAGATTTCTATCTCCGATAGGCAAGATATAAAAGTAGTCACAAACACTTCGTCTCGTCGTTTGTGATTCCTCAATAATCTTCTTCGCTTCGTCGATTAAGCTTATTGTGAGGTGATTTATAAAACAGAGCTGTTCTTCGGGAATATAAGTCTGGTTTTATCAATTAGTTCTTGTTCACCTTGATTTATCAAAAGACGGAACAAAACTCATAGGTTTATTCGTGGGAGACGAATTTATCTATCTTGTAGACTTTTCTGTGTGAGACATATTTTTTTATTAAAGTCTTCGACTTTGGGTCATAGCAACTCTTGGTTGTGGGTGAGATAAACTAAGGGAATAAAGTGCGCCGTATCCTACTGGGATCAGAGGCGTAGGAGCATAAATGTACCTTGGATCAGTGTGAGATTGGTTGGGGTTCAACTACAGTCCAAACCGAAGTTAGCTTGGAGTAGGCTAGTGTAGGTAGAGGCTTAATACAATGTATGTTTAATATGGTCTAGGTCCTGCGATTTTTCTGCATTTGCGGTTTCCTCATTAACAAAATTCTGGTGTCTGTGTTATTTCTTTTCCGCATTATATTTTGTTATATAATTGAAATAATACATGTTGTGCGTTGTTCAATCAATTAGAATATCCTACCTTATTGGTAGTTGATTTGAATTGATTGACGCTTGGATATTGGTCTTTGGTACCATCCAAGTTATCTCTCTTTGATTAAGACTCACAGATTTTATTTGCTTGAGTAAATTAAATTGAGAGATTGAGATAATAACTCCTTGAGATATTTTTATCTAGATTGAGTCTGACTGTCTAGTTGATTCTCTAGTAAAGTAACTCAGAGTTTGTCCATACAGATTGCTAATCGAAATATTGGGTGTGGTTGTTAGACCCCCGCTTTTTGAAAAGTCCCTAAAAGGTCAATGGAAAATTGAATCATCTAAGGGAGTAGCAACAGCTGAAGATGCTGGCGACTCCTGGGATGGTAAAGAAGATGATCGCTCCCTTTCCATGACAGAATGAGAAGAGGTTGAGCTGAACTTAAGCCATGTGATGAAGCCCTGGTGGTTTGGGAAATTCTACAAACACCTTATGTGCGTCAAACTGGTGCACTAGTTCCTACTGAAAATGTTTTACCCATTTTTTTCCCTCCCCGTGAAATCACCACACAGATAACCCAAATAAACTCTTGAAAATTATAATTTCACCTGCGGGTTGATGAGGACCAGGTGATGAAACACTCCACAGACTTACCGTTAACTAGGACTTTGTAACAAGGAATCAGGAGAAATATCGATCGGATAGAGGAGTCACAATAGCAGAATCTAGATTCTAGGGATCTCGGTAGAAGAATCACGATATCAGATCACCATTGGTTGTTTAATTAGTTTTTTTTTTAATTTTCGATCGTACTGTTCACAGGTCTGACGACTTATTCTAGTTGTCCAGGTAAGAACGACTTTGCAAAAAAAGTGGTTGGGTACTTGCACACAATAGTATGTTGAAGATTTGATTTAGAATATCAAGAGGTTCTACCTACAACAAAGAAACATCATATATATACTGATCACCAAGGAATAAATAGAGCTTAGTCATGAACAACATCATCATTTCCATATCATTATCACTCCTATAACACTCTTATTTGATTGGATTAAAACATACTAATTAACAATACTAAATTAGACTTTAGTCTACACTTCCAGGAAGACAGGACCGAGAAAATGAGACTTCAATCTATACTGTCAGGAGTAGTTCATTAATCTATACAGTAGGGAATAGTTTCCGATAGGAGACAATGTAGCTTTCCTAAATATATCCAGAAAATTAATTCATTTGATGCGCAGTTTGGTTTTGCCGATCAAGTCTTTTGAATCTTGAATACATCAGGATTTCGATTGGAAACAAACTTTTAGTCGACCCAAAGTTAACATTTAGTCACAATATTACGAAAAAAAAATCATTTAGATACGAGTTTTACAGTTAGTCACAATAGTACAAACAAAATCATTTAGACACGAGTTTTACATGCAATCGCACATCCAAAGATCACAGTTAGGTTTAGTTTTATCACTTTTTTGGGGGGGATTTAAGGCATCTTTTTGATGCAAAATCAAAGTTTAGCAGAAAACACTAAACAAGATATAAGTGAAGACGGATCGGTGGGAGAGATGGAATAGAAGAACGGTGGCAGAAGAAGATGGCCTGTAAAAATTATAACTTACGCTTTTGAAAAATTTATCTGTTGGGATGGTTAAATTGTTGGGTGTAAACAAAAAGTCAAAAAGTGATAATTAGGAGATATGAGGAAATCTATGGGTGGCAAATAGGATAAATGGAGGTGGCAATTAATGAGTGTGGCAAATAGGAAAAATGGGGGTGGCAAATAGGTGGAACCTAAATGAGTAACTAATCAATCATATTTTCTTCATTATGTGTATGCAGTTTGGATTATCTCATATGGCGTTTGCCTATACGTTTGTTGTTGTGATTATTGCGTTTGTTGAGAAGTTAGTTAATCGTTTGAATACTGGTATTATCTGTGATGGTGCTGCTGGTTCACAATGGAAGAAGACACATAATCGATGCAACACGCTGAGTCACTCTTCTCCCAAAGCCCGCCTCCTGGTAAAATCAGATTCAAAAAATTTAAATGCCCATGATTATTGCCGCAATCAGCAAGTTTGTTACCTTATTTTCCTCATCGGATGATTAGTTTACACCCGCAATAAATTTTATTTTTCTAAAGATAGTCAAACTTTCTCATACCGTTTTTCAAGCCAAAATATCAACAAAAAAATATTTAGCATCCATCTTATTATGCATAAAACGCAACTCTCTCTAGATTTATTTTCCCGTAACTATTCTTTTGAAAGAAATAAAGAAAACCCTAGAAAACACATTATTTGTTTCAAAGCTATGGATGAAGGAAGTTCTAATCAAGTTGGTGATCTTGTCAATAAGTTCAAACAAGCTGCTTTGGATTTCAGAGATGCTAATGAAGTCTTGGTGGTACATTCAGAAAACAATTATGAAGAAATGGAAGAAGGGAAATGGGAATCCAGTGCCATCGGCAAAGTTATCATTGAAGGAAAGATGAGTTATGATATGTTGGAGAAATTCGTCAAATTCACATGGACGTTTATTTCACCTGAAGAAATCAGAATTGTTGAAGTGGATCCCAATATAATGATTTTTAAGTTCAGCAAATGGGAACTTTTGAACAAGATTTTAGAAGAAAGACCATGGAGCATTAATAAGCAATTATTGGTAGTCCATGACTATATACTGAGATGATTTATACTGAAAAACACTATGGTTTACAACTTTTTTGGATTCAGCTCAAGTTTTTGCTTCCTAAACATATGAATGTTGCAACAATCACAAAAATTGGAAGTATAATGCGTGAGGTTGTTAAGATAGAACCAAAATATGTTATACCAATAAGAGGAGTACCAGTGAAGGTTTGTGTGAACATATATCTAACTAATCCTTTGATAAGGGGAGTCAAAGCTATAACTAATGTTGGTGTTAGCAGATGGATCAAGCTCTTTTATGAAAGACAACCAGCAGGCATATATACTGAATGTTATACGATCAAATACTGCAAGGGTGCTTGCAAAGATGTAGTAAATTTTTTGGTTAAAGCTCATGAGAAAACTTATTTCTTTGGTAATGCAAATAGTGAAAAAGCGGGGGTCTAAAAACCTCACCCAATATTTCGCTTAGCAATCTGTATGGACTAACTCCAATATACTTTTAAGAGAATCAACTAGACAGTCATACTCCATCTTAATAAAAAGTATATCAAAGAGTTATATCTCAATTTCTTGATTCAATCCCCACTCAAACAAATAGAAATCTGCGAGCCTGATTGAATACAAGATAAATAACTTGAACGGTAACAAAGACCAATGTTCAAGGATCAATCAATTTCAATCAACAACCAAAGGTTGGATTTACCAATTGATTGATACAACGCACAACCCGTACATTTCAATTATATAACAAAATATAATGCAAAAAAAGAAATAACACAGACACCAAAAGTTTTATTAACGAGGAATCCGCAAATGCATAAAAACCCGAGACCTAGTCCAGATTGAACACACACTATATTAAGCCGCTACATATACTAGCCTATTACAAACTAACTTCGGTTTGGACTGTAGTTGAACCCAAATCAATCTCACACTTATTCAAGGTACAGTTGCGCTCCTTACGTCTCTGATTCCAGCAGGGTACTACGCACTTGATTCCCTTAGATGATCTCACCCACAACTAAGAGTTGCTACGACCTAAAGTCGAAGACTTTAATAAACAAATATGTCTCACACATAAAAGTCTATAGGAATAGATAAATTTGTCTCCCACAAAAATATCTTCGAGTTTTGTTCCGTCTTTTGATAAATCAAGGTGAACATGAACCAATCGATAACCCGGACTTATATTCCCGAAGAACAACCTAGAATTATCGATCACCTCACAATAATATTAATCGACTAGCGAAATAAGATATTGCGGAATCAAAAACGATGAGACGAAGGTGTTTGTGACTACTTTTCTATCTTGCCTATCGGAGAAATTAATCTCAAGCCAATCTTACGATTGTACTCAAATACGATAGAAACATCAAGTTCAGATCACGTAACTACAGAGAAAATAGTTGGGTCTGGCTTCACAATCCTAATGAAGTCTTCAAGTCGTTAACTTACAAGGTATCGATAGAAACCTAAGGTTAAAGGAGAATCGACTCTAGATTATACAACTAGTATCACACAGGAGGTGTGGGGATTAAGTTTCCCAGTTGCTAGAGTTATCCTTTATATAGTCTCCAAATCAGGGTTTGTAATATAAATTACCTTGGTAACAAAGCATTCAATATTCACCGTTAGATGAAAACCTGATTAGATTCAAGCTAATTTCTTTCAACCTTTAGATCGAACTTAGCTTGTCATACACAAATAAAATGTACGTTCATTTAGGTTTGGGTAACCGTACCTAAACGTGTACACCTAGTTGGTTCAACAATAGTTAACCAATGGTTAGCCATATGAGCACTTTCATATCAACCTTCATCTTCACCATAACTAGTTCAAATGACTCAAATGAACTAGTTATAGAGTTGTTCAATTGCTTAGATCTCAGAGTGTAGATGGGAAAAAACAATTTGCTGGTTTTTACGAAATTGAAGAGTCGACCGTGTGGGGACTCCTTGAACCGAGCAAAATGTTAAACCTCACACAGATGCACTAAAAGAAGGGAGTGCTTTAAGTTCGAGAGATCAATCTGTAAGACTCCAGCCTAAACCAATAACAATGGTCTTTCCAGAGTCAATTCGGTCACAAGGGAGGATGGGTTTCTCTGTAGGAGGAAAGATGAGAAATGCGTGAGATCAATGGTGATCTGAGATTGTAGGTATGTTATGAATTCAGCGTGAAAATGCTTTGAATGATTGAATTTTGCTCAATTGAGAGTGATTTCTTTGTGTTCGTGTAGACGAAAGGTTTCCTGTATGAACTTTGATGAGAAATTGTTAGACGAATGTTCGAATATTGTCCTTTCAATCAGAATTTAAAAACATTTTATAATGCCGGAGTTGAAAACATCATGATCCCATGAAGTGTGACAGTTGCTGGAATCAGAAACTGGGGAAGTGGGAAATCGTGTTAAACCAATTACTCATCGTGCGGAGACTTGGTTAATTTTCCACCCACTACTTTGCTGACTCTTCCAACTGATTGCACGACTTGCTCACATTCTCATCGTGGGTGAATACACATGACATAGACTGCCGGACCAAAACCCTAGTTAATGTCCCCCCATGTGACACGATTGAAATCTCATGATTGTGGAGTCAGTTGCTGACTTTATGGGACGATGAGTCCATGTAATGTTGAGTTGAACATGATTAGCAAATGTTCTGAAACTCTTGAATTTAACGTGTCTGCTGAGACGAGGTATCATTATAACCTAAGATGAGCAAACTGTGTTGCTGAATTGTTGAATATTGATAGGTGAACCAATATTCTTTGATCTGAGCAAATATTGCTAGTCTAAGCGAATATTGGTAATTTGAATAAACATTGCCGGTTTGAGCGAATATTGCTAGTTTGAGCAAATACTGTTTTTTGATGAATTGTTGGTAGCAAGACCAAATAAAATATTAATTTAAGTTATTGTCTGATGGGTCAAGCAAAATAAATAAAATATTGATTATGAAATCATCATAAAATTATAAGAGTGTTTGAATCTGCTCAGAATCACATTTCTGCAGAGCTCTGGATTCAAAACCCTGATTTTACCGAAATGGTGATTTATTGCAAATCAATACAGAGTTACACATGGACCGGATACATGGGATGACGGGTTCACTATATATATCCCAAATGCTTGAATGAGCAAAAATACCAAAGTCTCCCGGGACCAATTGGTGAAAGAATGATTAAATGCTGGTTTAATCACTGAAATAATGCTCGTGTGAGTGACAAATAATAAAACCTGGTGTTATGGAAATATGAAGGACCGACCAAGAGGTCATGAGACCGGCTCTTGGTGGGCGTGGGACCAGTGGATGGTCGTTTGAGCAAACTTCCAATTGTTTGGAAAAAGTTTGAACCTAATATGAGCAATTGAGCAAATTAGGTTAAAACCGTTAAAACATGCGAGACCAGCTATTTCCAAGCCTCAGGGTCACTCTTGGTCGGTCAAGGGGATGTGCCCGTGTCACCATGGTTTCCGCGCTTCAGTCCTGAGAATTTTGATATTTTTTGGTGCACGTTTGAGCAACATTTTGAGAAAATATGCAAAATCCATGGTTTAGCTGAAACTGGGAAAAATACATGAGATGATGAAAATAATAAATAAAACAGGGAATTACAAGGTGTGGGACTGGCCACGGCTAGGGCATGACCGACCGATTGACAAACACTGTACCACATGTTTCAAGAAATAGATAAGCGAGATGAACTCGCACGAAATAGCAAATGTGTATAATTGAAGTCTATATAGCAATACGACTTTTATCTCAAGATAGGAGATAGAATAGATAGACTTTTGATTGATAAATAAGTTCAAGTCTCCACATACCTTTTTGTCGATGAAGATCCACAAGTTCCTTGAGTAGTTCTTCGTCTTTGCATGATAAACGTCGTGGAGTCTAGAGCTCAACTACACTTACTATCCTAGTCCGAGACTTAGCTATAAGTAGACTGGAAATCAAGACTTATAGTTTTGGCAACTAAACTTGACAAACAAGCTTGAGATAGCAACGCTTGCGAGTTCGACCGAGCAGTGCTCTAATAATCTCCCCCTTTGTCAATTTTAGTGAAAAAACTGTCAATACATATGGAATACAAAATAAATAAACTTTGCAGTTTCTCATCCACATGCTCCTTGGTTCTTCAACATTACTCGAAATCTTTGTCACTTCCAAGTACTCCAATGATTCCAAAGATATTCAAATTAGCATCACCGTTGTTGAAGATCTGTAACCATAACAATGAGAAAACAATAATTCTCAATCATTGTTACACAATGTCATAGTATTATTACACAACATCAAAGTTCAATTGTATCACAACTTCGACAACAATACTATGGTGATATGTATCACTCCCCCTTAGTCAATACTCCATCTCACATGGAAACCACTCCCCCTTACATAATGATCTGAAAACCATATGTATTTGTAATGTGAACTACACATTAATTCTCCCCCTTTTTGTCAATAAAATTGGCAAAGGTATGAAAACTAGTGGGATCCTAATAAAATTTCCATAGAGACACTTCATGACCAAAAGAAAGTACATATCAACTTTTTAGATGCAATCATATAGCCGAAACTAAATGCATTCATCAAGGAGTTTATAAAGATACAAGATAACCCCTATAATATTCCACATAGCCGCACTCCCCACAAATATTTGGTAATTAAGCAAAAGTTCAATTAAGAACTCTCCCCCATAAAATGTCATTCCCGAAAGAACAATAAGAGCGACCTTACTTTTAACAGGAAAAGAAGGGTTTATTTGGACAATAAAAACACTAAGATACTCAACAGAAATTCAACTACTGAAACAGATACAAAATTGAAGTAACACTTACTGGAGTTCCAAACTCAATTGCCCAACAGATCGAGTAAGTGCAGGGACAAGAGTTTATGAACGACTAATGAAACAAAACAACACCAATAGACTGCCATAAGTGTTGAAAATTAGCAGTATCCAATGGTTTGGTGAGAATATCAGCCAATTTTTGTTCGGAAGGCACAAATTCCATACTTATGATGCCATTTTCATACATATCTCGAATAAAATGGTACCTTATATCAATGTGCTTAGTTCTTGAGTGCTCAACGGGATTCCCAATGATTCGAATCGCGCTAGAGTTGTCACAAAAGATCTTCATTATTCCAGTATCAATTCCATAATCATCAAGCATTTGTTTCATCCGGAGAAGTTGAGTACAACATGAGCCTGCATCAATATATTCTACCTCACATGTAGACAGGGGTTGTGAATTTTATTTCTTGCTATGAAAAGCCACAAGATTCAATCCTACATAGTAAAAATGCCCTGAAGTACTTTTTTTTATCTTCCATGTATCCTGCCCAATCAGCATATGAATAAGCAGAAAGATCAGTGTTAGTATCAAAAGTGTAAGATAGACCATACCCGAACGTGTGATTGACATATCGTATGATCCTTTTCGCAGCTGCAAGATGAGATTCCTTTGGATTTTCCTGAAACCTAGCACAACAACCAACACTAAAAGCAATATCAGGTCTAGTAGCTGTAAGATATAAAAGGCTACCAATGATAGATCGATAAAGTTTTTGATCCACATTTACTCCTTTCTCATCTCTATGTAGTTTACTAGTGGTGGGCATATGTGTCAGTTTTGGAGTTGACTTATCAAGACCGAATCTTGAGACAAGATCCTTAGCATATTTTTCTTAAGATAAGTAAATTCCATCCTTATGTTGCTGAATTTGTAATCCTAAAAAGAACTTTAATTCACCAGCATTGCTCATTTCAAATTTTTTACCAAGAGAGACTTGAAAGTCTTTTGCAAGTTTCTCAGAAGTTGAACCATAGATGATATCATCTACATATACTTGAGCAATTACAACATCTTTCCCACTCCATTTGGTAAACAAGGTTTTACCAGCTCCCTCTCTCGAAAAACCTTTCCTGAGAATAGAAGTAGTTAGTTTTTCAAAACATGCACGAGGTGCTTGTTTTAACCCATATAATGCCTTTTTAAGCTTAAAGACATGATCTGGAAAATAAGGGTTTTCAAAACCCTTAAGATAAGCGACGTAGACCTCTTCCTTTAAATTTTCGTTTAGGAACGCGTATTTTATGTCCATTTGAAATAGCTTAACCTCAAGAAAACAAACATGAGATAATACAACCGAATGGACTCAAGGCGTGCCACATGAGCAAAGGTTTTATCAAATTCGATACCCTCAATCTGTGAATATTCTTTGAGCGACAAGTCTGGATTTATTTCTGACAATTGTGCCAAATTCATCAGATTTATTCTTGAATATCCATTTGGTACCAACAATATTGATATTTGAGGGACAAGGTACAAGTTCCCATACATCTTGTCTTTGAAATTAATTTAAATCTTCATGCATTGCATTCACCCAAAAGGGATCGCTAAGAGATTCATCAATATTTCTCGGTTCTACTTGTGAAAGATAACAACCAAAATTGCAATTTTTTTGAAGTTGTCCTCTTGTCTTACTAGTAGAATATATACCTCCAATAATACTATTGGGATCATGTTTCCTTTGAACCCATAGGTGTCTAGGAATGACATGTTCTTGTTCAATAGGAGCAGCCTGATCAGTGCGCTTCTCCTCGTCACTCGAAATATCAGGATTAATAACAGTTGGGATGACTTCAACTGATTCTGGGATTTCTTTGACTTTCTCAATTATCTCAGTTGGAGGCAATTCAACAAGAGAATTATCATGATGAAAGTTACTAATATCATCAATGATAACATTAGCAGACTCCATCATAACTTGGGTTTTGAGATTCTCGAAAACCAGGACTATCAGAGGCATAACCAAGAAAGATACCTTCATAACTTTTAGTATCAAATTTCCCTTTCTATTCTCGATCTTTTAGAATGTAACACTTACTTCCGAACACTCTGAGATAGTGTAAGTTGGGTTTTCTACCATACCATAACTCATAAGGAGTCTTTATGGTTTTAGACCATAAGTAGACACGGTTGATCAAATAACATGCTGTGAAGACAGCTTCTCCCCAAAACCTTAAAGGTAAGTTTTTGTTATGGAGCATTACCCTGGCTATTTCCTGAATATTCCTATTCTTTCTTTCTGTAAATCCATTAGCTCGAGGAGTAATGGGTGGTGAGTATTATTGAATAATCCCCAATTCGTCACAAAATTCAAACACCTTAGTGTCCTTGAATTCAGTTCCACTGTCGCTTCTAATTTTCTTTAGTTTGCGACCTTGTTCGTTCTGGATTCTATTAACAATAATCTTGGATTCATCAAGGGTTTCATTCTTATGAGATATAAATGCTACCCAAGTGAATCTGGTATAATCATCTACCATAACTAAAGCTTACTTCTTACCTATAACCGTGGGTTGTTAAATAGGTCCGAAGTGGTCCATATGAATTAAATCAAGTGGAGCTTTAGTGAGAATATCTCGAGATGATGTATGGTGCACTTTCATTTGTGTACCCTTTTGACAAACACCATATACACCATCAATCTTTGCATTGATTTTGGGAACGCTTCTAACAAGTTATTTATTAATGATCTTAGTTAGAAGACGATAATTGATGTGACCAAAACGCTCAAGCCAAAGATGTGCACCTTAGTCAAATTGCAACAGTTATTGAACTGAGTATTCATAAGATAATAGTTGTTTTTACCACAAGTTCCCTGAAAAATTATTTTCCCAGCTTTGTCTACAATGTCACATCCATTTGCATTGAAGACAACTCTATGGCCTTTGTCACAGATTTGACTAATATAAAGAAGGTTTGCAGTCATACCTTTAACGTATACTACTTCATGGATTTCAGGAACTCCGAGAAGTTTGATCGTCCCCTTTTTGCTTACGGGACCTCCTTTCATAGTCACTTTTAGTTACGAACCACGAGAGATCACCAGTCATATGTCGCGTACATCCATTGTCAATAAACCATTGAAAGGGCGATGTTGATTTTAAAGCAAAAGCTCCCATACTAACACTACTATCATGTTTAGGATTTCTTGTTAGTTTTGTACATCCTTTTAGAGAAGTAAACAGTTGTTCAACTCTCTTATGAAGATTACTTGCAACTTTTAAACTTTTCTGGAAGGACATACATGTATGTTGAAAGTGATTGTAAGAGTCACTGAACATACATGGAACAACATATTTAATCTCGTTTGAGTAGTTCTGAGTCCCATCAGGTTTCACAAAGCCTAAACCTCATTTATTATCTGACTTACGACCATTCTTTAGAGAAGAAAAAACAGATTTATTCAAATCCATTGAAGGAATTTTGATAGATTTCAAATCCTTATACATTGCAATTTGTGCAACAAGATCATAGTTGATCCGGATTTGTTCATCCAACTTTTTCTGGAGAATAACAAGTTTTTCAGAACTTTCTCTATGATCTGAATTTAATCCTGGTGAAGATTTTATAGAGAATTTACTATCCATATAGTCAGATCGCTACAAACACAGACTTATGAGGTCTTTAAACGTGTTTTGCAGCTCTGATACCAATTGAAAAAGCGGGGGTACAATAACCACACCCAATATTTCGCTTAGCAATCTGTATGGACTAACTCCAATATACTTTTAAGAGAATCAACTAGACAGTCAGACTCAATCTTAAGAAAGGTATATCAAAGAGTTATATCAATTTCACGATTCAACCCTTACTCAAACAAATAGAAATCTGCGAGCCTGATTGAATATAATATAAATAACTTGAACGATACCAAATACCAATGTTCAAGTATCAATCAATTTCAATCAACAACCAAGGGTAGTATTTACCAATTAATTGATTCAATGCACAACCTGTGATATTTCAATTATATAACAAAATATAATGCGGAATAGAAATAACAAAGATATTAGAAGTTTTGTTAACGAGGAAACCGCAAATGTAGAAAAACCCCTGGACATAGTCCAAATTGAACACACGCTGTATTAAGCCGCTATAGATAGTAGCCTACTACAAAATAACTTCGGTCTGGACCGTAGTTGAACCCCAATTAATCTCACACTGATCCAAGGTACAGTTGCACTCCTTACATCTCTGATCCTAGCAGGATACTACACACTTGATTCCGTTAGCTAATCTCACCCACAACTAAGAGTTGTTACGACCCAAAGTCGAAGACTTTAATAAACAAATCTGTCTCACACAGAAAAGTCTACAGGAATAGATAAATCTGTCTCCCACATAAATACCTTCGAGTTTTGTTTTGTCTTTTGATAAATCAAGGTGAACATGAACCAATCGAGAACCCAGACTTATATTCCCCAAGAACATCCTAGAATTATCGATCACCTCACAATAATCTTAATCGACTAGCGAAACAAGATATTGCGGAATCACAAACGATGAGACGAAGGTGTTTGTGACTACTTTTATATCTTGCCTATCAGAGAAATTAATCTCGAGCCAATCTTAAAATTGTACTCAATCATGATAGAAATAACAAGATCAGATCACGCGACTACAAAGAAAATAGTTGGGTATGGCTTCACAATCCCAATGAAGTCTTCAAGTCGTTAACCTACAGGGTCTCGATATAAACCTAAGGTTAAAGGAGAATCGACTCTAGCTTATACAACTAGTATCACACATGAGGTGTGGGGATTAGGTTTCCCAGTTGCTAGAGTTCTCATTTATATAATCTCCAAGTTAGGGTTTGCAATCTGAGTTACCTTGGTAATAAAGCATTCAATATTCACTGTTAGATGAAAACCTGATTAGATTCAAGTTAATATCTTTCAACCGTTAGATCGAACTTAGCTTGTTATACACAAATGAAATGCACGTTCATTTAGGTTTGGTTAACCGTACCTAAACGTGTGCACCTAGTTGGTTCAACAATAGTTAACTAATGGTTAGCTATATGATCACTTTCATATCAACCTTATTCATCTTCACCATAACTAGTTCAGATGACTCGAATGAACTACTTAGAGAGTTTTTCAACTTTGATCTCATAGAAGTATACAAGACACAATCGAAGCAAAAATAATTTTGATTCACTCGAATCGATTCATGAACATTATAGCCACGGTTTGCAAATATGCATTCCTTAATTTATAAATGTCTTAGTTCACGAATAAACCTTTTTTAGAAAATAACCCACTTAAGTACGCATACGGGTACGCATACTTAAGTACCCGGATTGATCTTGTTTTTAGTTCACAAACTTCAGCAGAAATTCACAGGATATGAACTTCCGGCAGTACGCAGACTTAGCTCCGGTATACTAAACCATCAAAGTACGCATACTTTGGTTCAAGAATTATTGGACTTACACAAGTATGAGTTCACATAAATGTTTATATCTAATCATGGTTATAGGGGTGTACATCGGGCCGGTCAGGCCAGCCCAAACCCGATTATAGCACATGCCAGGCCAGACGGGCTTGTAGTCCTTATTACCCATTAAGTTTAATAGGTCAAGCCGGGCCGGGCAATAGCAAAAATTTAATGCCCATGGCCCGTCCATACCCATGAAACAATACATGCCAGGCCAGATCGGGCTGGGCAGGCCTCGGGCCCAGGAGATAATTCAAAATTTTAAAGTATACAGGTTTGTTTTTTTGGCTTGATGAATGGTGATATATTTGTAACTCGTTCAAACGATAATTCAAGCAATTCATATTCATTATTGTCATAAGCAATTCAGAATTTTTTATAACCCTAAAAAATTGTCCAAATATGAAATTTAAGTTCTTGAGAAATCCATCACACTAGTAAAAAACTTTATTCTAGGCTATCGGAAGTCACGCAGGCCGGGTAACTAAACAGGCTACCGGGCAGGCTAACAGGCCGGAATCCAATATTTGAACAAAAACCCGGGTCCGCCCACTTATAATTATCGGGCAGGCCGCTCTAACCCATGACAAGCTGTCGGGCGCCCATGGGCTTCTTCGAACCCGGGCGGTACATGGCAGGCTGAAGGCTTCAGGGCATTCTGTACACCCCTACATGGTTATATATTCTAAACTCTCATTTCAATCATTGAAACATTCTTAGAGGATGTCGTATAACGGTTATTCACACACTATTTTTCATCAAAACAATTTTCAAGATTGAAACAATCAACATGACTTTCGTCACGAGTAAAGATGAACTTGACCAAAGAGAAAGATTACCAACACATATTTCGAGAAATAGATAAGCGAGATAAACTCGACTCGAAATAGAAAATGTGTATAATCGAAGTCTATATAGCAATACAAATTTTGTCTCAAGATAGCAGATAGAATAGATAGACTGTTGAGTGATAGATAAGTTCAAGTCTCCACATACCTTTTTGTCGATGAATATCCACAAGTTCCTTGAGTAATTCTTCGTCTTTGCATGATGAACGCCGTGGAGTCTACATATCAACTATACTTACTATCCTAATCCGAGACTTAGCTATAAGTAGATTAGAAATCAAGACTTATATATAGTTTTGGCAACTAAACTTGACAAACAAGATTGAGATAGCAATGCTTGCGAGTTCGACCGAGCGTCATAGTATTATTACACAACATCAAAGTTCAATTGTATCACAACTTCGACAACAATACCATGGTGAAATGTATCACTCCCCCTTAGTCAATACTCCATCTCACATGGAAACCACTCCCCCTTACATAGTGATCTGAAAACCATATGTATTTGTAGTGTGAACTACATATTAATTCTCCCCCTTTTTGTCAATAAAATTGGCAAAGGTACGAAAACTAGAAGGATCCTAATGAAATTTCCATAGAGACACTTCATGACCAAAAGAAATTACATATCAACTTTTTAGATGCAATCATATAGCCAAAACTAAATGCATTCATCAAGGAGTTTATAAAGATACAAGATAACCCATATAATATTCCACAACCACACTCCCCATAAAGATTTGGCAATTAAGCACAAGTTCAATTATAACTCTCCCCTATAAAATGTCATTCCCGAAAGAACAACAAGAGCGGCCTTAGTTTCACAAGAAAAGAAAGATTTCTTTGGATATTAACAAATTACATAAGAATATGAATTTGTGTCCAAAAATCTCAATTAAATTAACCACAAGAGAATCCATGATTAATTTAATCGGAAATGCTCACATAAGAGAACTTACGGAGCCGCACATTATTTACATAAAAAATATGGATCAGGGAAGATCAATACTGCGGAATAAACAAAGATTCATTCTATTCTTTATCACCATTTGCATAATGAAATATAATAGACTTAATCTTTGTAAACAAAAGCTCATCCTATCTTTCATCAATATTTGCATAATGACATGATATAGGTTTATCTTTTGTTTGTCAAAAGTTCATTCAATATTTTATCGATATTTGCATATTGACATATGAAGGACTTAACTTTTGACCATGAATGGGACAGTCACAGTTCACGGACGCAAACACACATATCCCATGACAAGTTGCAATATATAAAATCATAAAGATTAATACTGCAAAATCATCTTCCAAATCAACTTTAGAATTTAAACAAATAAATCTAAAAACATTGCAAGATGAAAAATGTTGGACATAGGTATGTGTACTCATAATAATGGCTATTCAAAACCCTAGTTATCCTTCTTAAAAAACACAAGAATAAAATTCTCATAAGAAGTTTCCTAGACAAAGTAGATCTTTCTCAGAGCATCTACTGAGGTTCCTTCTTATTATTGAAAAACCCATTGATTATGGGATCGTTCAATTCCTCTAAATCTTCAGAAATATCAGTCAACCCACTAAGTTCTCTTTTTAGATCACGCAGGTGTTCTTTGTTAGAGACAACTTTTGTTCATAGTGAGTTATCTTTTTTTTAAAGAGGAAACAATTTGAGATTTTAAATCATTTCTTTTACTGATGAAATCTTTCACCATACCTCTAAAGTTATTATCAAAATGACAACAGGCAAGAGGAAGTACCTTCTACATTATTTGTAGATCTCTCTTTCTTCATCCTTGAGGAAGATATTCCTTTATATAGATACACATTAACTGCTTCAACTGCATCCCTTTTTTGTGGTACCTCTAGTTACAGGAGCCATGAAACTGTATCTTTCAAGGAAAAAAGTGAAGCA
Source organism: Papaver bracteatum (assembly GCA_023529315.1). Lineage (NCBI taxonomy): Eukaryota > Viridiplantae > Streptophyta > Magnoliopsida > Ranunculales > Papaveraceae > Papaver > Papaver bracteatum. The sequence goes on along the minus strand of JAJJWX010000811.1, from coordinate 1,105,548 downwards.
ATACCTAGAATACAAATGATTATAAATAGACTTATGAACAACCAAACCCTAGAAGAACTTTGAACAAGTCTTTCATGGTTTATTATTCATTATCTAAAATATTAAAAGAATATTTTCTTAACAAAAATTAAAAAAGGATACACAACTTGAGCCACCTTGATGCAAACCTCATTTTCTCAAGTTAAAAAAGAGGATGTAGACGTCACTGGTATTAGACAGGGACGAAGTGAGCCGAATGCTCATCTATTTTACCACATAGTGGCATATCAAGGTTTATTGTATAAACAGATTTCTTACCTTGTATTAATCTGGAATTTCTGGATTTTTTAGAACGCGCAATTGGGGGATATCAAAACTAATTGGGAGATATAGCTACAGGACAAAAACGGTGTCCCAATAGCAATTGTGGGTGACCCCCTATGTAATTATTTTTTTAATTCCTAATCTAGCCCTCACTAATCATGTTTAGTGGTTAATAATAATTAGTAAATTCTTAAGTATGTGGGGGATAGATTAGTGTGTGTTTTTATTTTGTTGCAGGTGAAAAAGCTTGGTGTCGGCATGGTATTCAACCAAAAAACCATGCCGGAATTTGTTGGAATTTTTCTTAAATTGTTTGCCACTATCTGGGGGGGGGGGGGGTTGTGTGAGTGAGGAGTAGAAGGAGAGGAAAAAAAAATTAGTGGAATTTTTTTTTTTAAAAATGGAAGATGATTGTGATGAGAGAATTGCTGATAAGAGGTTGAAAATTTGATTTTATTTCTTTGAATCCACCATTGTTGCAGGTGAAAAAGCTTGGTGCCGGCATGGTATTCAACCAAAAAACCATGCCGGAATTTGTTGGAATTTTTCTTAAATTGTTTGCCACTATCTGGGGGGGGGGGGGCTCGTTACAATTTTTTTTATCTTCATAATGTTGATTTTTTTCTGGTTTTGAACTGGTACCGGCATGGTAATCTAGTTTTCGAGCATGCTGGTACCTGTTCCGGCATAGTATTTTGCTTAAATTTGTATGCCGGAATAGGATGAAAAGTATCCAGAAGCTTGTTTTTTTTTTCATTTGACTATCGGCATGGAAAGATTTATATCGAGCATGCCGGAACTCAGTACCGGCATTGAATTTCATGGCTTCCGGCGTGGTCTTCATCATTTCCGACATGGTCTTCATCACTTCCGGTGTGGTCTTCATCATTTCCAACATGTTCTTCATCACTTCCGGCGTGGTCTTCATCCTATATAACCATGCCGAAACTCACTTCCGGCGTGGTATTCATCCCATATCGAATGCCGGCACATGATGAAAATTATCCAGAAAATTGATATTTTTTTTCACTTGACTACCGGCATGGAAAGTCTAATTTTCGAGCATGCCGGAACTCAGTACCGGCGTGGTCTTCATCCTAAATAACCATGCCGGAACTTAGTACCGGCGTGGTTTTCATCCTAAATAACCATGCCGGTACTGAGGAACCCAGTATTGGCATGGTCTTAATCATAAATAAACATGCCGGAACTCAGTATCGGCATGGTCTACATCACTTCTGGCGTGGTCTTCATCCCTACCGAATGTAAAAAAAAATCAAAGTTAGAAATGGGGGATATATGTATTGGTTGAAGAACGATGAAGAAAAAAAAATCAGAGAAGGAACGGTTGAAGAACGATGAAGAAAAAAAAAATGAAAACCTAAACCTAAAGGACTACCAGAACTAATGTTAGAAATGGGGGATATATGTTTTGGTTTTTGATTTTAATGTTTTAGGGGAAAGGGTATAACAGTATTTTCATAAAGTTTTTTAATTAACCAAAGGGTATTTTAGTACTTTCATATCAATTGGTCACCCCTTAGCCGAAATTATGGGGTGGGGGAAGTAATTCATATCCCCAAATTAGTTTTGATATCCCCCAATTGCGTGTTCATTTTTTAGGTAAACCTTGCTTATCCAACGTCGGATTTATACTTTTCATGTTCTCCTGAAGTTTGGAAATTCTTTTGTTGTTCCTCTTGAATCTCCAACACATACTTTGAACATGATTTGCATTTCCACAAAACGAACAATCAATAAAGATTTTTTGTTTTGTTGAATTGCCTTCTGTTTATCACAACATTCAACGTCCAGTATTCCAGTATTAGTCGGAACAAGAGAGTTGTTTGTGTTTACAATTTTGCTTTTATACCCCAAACCATTTGTGTTCCCAAAGGACTCCTGACCGAATAACATTGATGAGATTTTGTCAGAACTTTCGGATAACCTTTGTAGGTCATTCTTAAGAGTATTAATCTTTTTTTTTCCTTTAGAGACACGGTTCTAGTGAATTCATGATTAAGACAATCTATCTCAAAAAATTTCACCTGGAGCGATGATTCTAGTTTCTTTAACGAATCTCTTAGTTGAAAATTTTCTTGGTGAACCTTTCTACTTTTATTCAAGAATTCACAAATCTCTGTCACACTCAAGCTCTGGATCAGAAATTGAGTAGGTAGATATTTCTACTGCAAGAGCTGAAAGTTCATTGTACCCATCAAAAGCATCCAAGATGTTGACACCTATGGAAGATTTTTTTTTTTGTATTGAATCATCTGAAGCATTAATTGGTGAGAGACGTTTATCACATCTTTTGCTTCTTTTCACAAAATCTTTGATCTTTTCTGTTATCAGTGATTTATCAAAATCAACATGATTGGAACAATATTCACCTGCCCAAGAGAAGTAAAAAAGATTCACTTGCGTTGGTCACAACATTGAATGTAGATGTTCTGACAGTGTTCAGATCAAGATCAAGAATTTTAACTTTCCAATTAGAGTATTTCTGGAAAGCACATCAAGGTTATTTCCTTCAACGATGACATGCTTCTTAGAATCATATCTAGATGGCAGAGATCTTAGAATCTTTATCACAATGTCCTTTTCACCCAATGCAAAAGATGCATTAACAATTTCAGACACTTTGTGATTAAACTCATCAAATGATTCTTCATCTGCCATACGAAGGTTTTCCCAATCAGATTTTAGGTTTTGAAGCCTAGTTTTTTTTTTCACAGGTATTCCCTTCAAATACGGTTTCTAAGATATCCCATGCTTCTTTAGACTTCGTGCATGTAGTCACATGATGATGAAGATCTGGGGTAATGTAGCATTTAAACCGTCAGAATTTTGCTTTGCAGCAATGATTTCTTCTGGACTATATCTACTAATATCCTTGGGTACAGAAACATCGCCTTCTGTATCAACCGGAGGAGTATAGCCATTAATAACACATACCCATGTTTGAAAATCACGAGCTTGAAGAAAAGCATGCATAGTAATTTTCCACCACAAGTAGTTTGAGCCATCGAAGACTAGTGGTACTAGAGCTGCACAAGACCCGACCTGGAACCGGTGTACCGGTCAGGAACCGTAAAAACATAACCGGAACCGAACCGAAACCGGATTAGACGGGACATGTACCTATTCCTAAAATTGAGAACCAGAGTACGCCGGTACTGGTTCTGGGGTGAGTCCCAGCCCATATGTCCCGGTTACTTATAATTGTAGATTTTTTTAGGAATTTTACATCCTGACTATCCCTCCTAGGTATGGGACTATCTCTAATTCCTATCGTCATTTCAGTTTTTTTTCTCTGAAGAGCAGCAGTCGCTCACCACCATTCTTCACCACCATCATCGATTCGTTAAGGAATAAACTAGGGTTACTTGTTCTTCTTCTTCTTCATCATCTCCTAGGTAATTCTTCTTCTTCTTCTTCTTCTTAGATTTGTAAGTTACTTGTAACTCTCATGGGATTTGAAATCGATTAAGGAATAAACTAGGGTTTGAAACTTTGAATTGTGTGATACTGGGATTTGAAATTGATTTAAACTAGGAGTAACGATTGTTCTGTTACTATTAAGAATCTAAGATTGAATTAGGTTTTGATTTGAAATTGAATTAGGGTTTTATTTGACAATGGATGCTGCTATTACTGAGTAAATTAGTCTTTCTCTCAGAGTCTATAGTATAGTTTGTAGCTTCTACTAATTTTTGCATCATTAAAATTTGGGCTAAACAACAACAACACGGAGAGATGTTCTGTACCAGGGGAGAAATGGAATTTTTATGGAGCTTACTACGCTCCAAAATTAATCCCAAATATGTAGTCTTAGTACTAAGAACTTTATATATGTGTTACTCATGTAATTATTTGCTAAAGAATTAACTGGTAGTTGTGTTATACATAGAACATTATCACTGGAACTCTCCACAATACTGTGTTAGTCTTATTTCTCCACCATACATATATGCACTTCAAGTTTGATTCTGTTGATGTTTGTATTGAGTAAATCTATGTGTTTCAATTCATGAATCATGAATATATGAATGGAAAGTCAGATATGATGTTTTGATGTAGTTGTATGTGGAATTTTAATAGTAAGAACTCGTGGGTTTGATAAGTTCTGTTGTTATATTCGAGTTAGTAAGCTAGTCTTGTTCCGGAGTAGCAATTGGTTGTAAGGAACTGGTATGATGATATTTCACTCTTGTTCTGCACCTTTCATGCATCTATTATTTTGTCGATACAATTATAATATACTAGTGCTTGAAGTCTTAAAGGCTAATATACTACATATGTTCTCTACTTCTTCTATTTAATAGTACTTACTTTTCAAGTTTTCTTGTATTGCTTGCTTACTTTCTTGTTTTACTTTTTTTTTTGCATGTTGCAGCCATATGGGATTCTCTGCTAAAAAAGCTTGAAGTACACTCCATGTCAGTAAATCCAGTGCCATTGTTCGAGAAGTCCCCTATCATTTGCAAGGATTGCATTTCATTTCTTGCCGCAGACTTATGGAAATGTTGTTTTTAGTACTATGTTTTAATGTTGAACTTTGAAATTAAGTGTGTAATACACTGATACAGTGATGTTGTTTTAAACCTTTGTTATTTTGAACTTTGTAATGTTGAACTTAGCCTAAGCTCGTTACTGTACTGTCATACATACTATATTATCGTGTATTTCAAAATTCAGGTAAAAAACCGGTACCGGTCTTACATGTACAGGTATCGGTCCTAAAATTGAGGAACCGTTTAAGTCCGTGTACAGGTACCGGTTCCAACAGAAAATTGGACTGTACCGGATCATGTGAAACTCTAGGTGGTACGTTTATGGAGATAGAATTTCTGTCCATAGAGTCAGATCGCTACAAACACAAACTTATGAGGTCTTAAACGTGTTTGCCTGCTCTGATACCAATTGAAAAAACGGAGGTCTAACAACATCACCCAATATTTTGCTTAACAATCTGTATGGACTAACTCCAATATACTTTTAAGAAAATCTACTAGACAGTCAGACTTAATCTTAATAAAAAGTATATCAAAAAGTTATATCTCAATTTCTCGATTCAATCCTCACTCAAACAAATAGAAATATGCGAGCCTGATTGAATACAAGATAAATAACTTGAACAGTGCTAAAGGCCAATGTTCAAGGATCACTCAATTTCAATCAACAACCAAAGGTTGGATTTACCAATTGATTGATACAACACACAACCTGTGATATTTCAATTATATAACAAAATATAATGCCGAAAAGAAATAACACAGAAACCAGAAGTTTTGTTAACGAGGAAACCACAAATACAAAAAAAAACCCCGGGACCTAGTCCAGATTGAACACATATTGTATTAAGCCGCTACAGACACTAGCCTACTACAAACTAACTTATGTTTGGACTATAGTTAAACCCCAATCAATCTCACACTAATCCAAGGTACAATTGCGCTCGTTACGTCTCTGATCCCAGCAAGATACTATGCATTTTATTCCCTTAGATGATCTCACCCATAACTAAGAGTTGTTACGATCCAAAGTAGAAGACTTTAATAAACAAATTTGTCTTACACAAAAAAGTCTACAAGAATAGATAAATTTGTCTCCCACAGAAATACCTACTAGTTTTGTTCCGTATTTTGATAAATTAAGGTGAACAGGAACTAATCGATAACCCAAACTTATATTCCCGAAGAACATCCTAGAATTATCGATCACCTCACAATAATATTAATCGTCTAGCGAAACAAGATATTGCGGAATCACAAACGATGATACGAAGGTGTTTGTGACTACTTATCTATCTCTCCTATCAGAGAAATTAATCTCAAGCCAATCTTACGATTGTACTCAAATACGATAGAAACAACAAGATCAGATCACATAACTACAGAGAAAATAGTTGGGTCTGGCTTCACAATCCCAATGAAGTCTTCAAGTCGTTAACCTACAGGGTCTCGATATAAACCTAAGGATAAAGGAGAATCGACTCTATCTTATACAACTAGTATCACACATGAGGTGCGGGGATTTGGTTTCCCAGTTTCTAGAGTTCTCCTTTATATAGTCTCCAAATCAGGGTTTGCAATATAAGTTACCTTGGTAACAAAGCATTCAATATTCACCGTTATATGAAAACATGATTAGATTCAAGCTAATATCTTTTAACCATTAGATCAAACTTAGCTTGCCATACACAAATAAAATGCACGTTCATTTATGTTTGGGTAACCGTACCTAAACGTGTACACCAAGTTGGTTCAACAATAGTAAACCAATGGTTATCCATATGAGCACTTTCATATCAACCTTATTCATCTTCACCATAACTAGTTCAAATGACTCAAATGAACTAGTTAGAGAGTTTTTCAATTGCTTAGATCTCATAGAAGTATACAAGATACAATCGAAGCAAAAACGATATTGATTCTCTCAAATCGATTCATGCAAATTATAGCCACGGTTTGCAAATATGCATTCCTTAATTTATAAATGTCTTAGGTCACGGATAAAACGTTTTTAAAAAATAACCCACTTAAATATGCATACGGGTAAAACGTTTTTGACAAACAAGATTGAGATAGCAACGCTTGCGAGTTCGACCGAGCACCAAAAGGAGAATGATTGATAATGATTTTTACTTCAATGAAGAAGAAAATGAAAGTGGAAGGAGCAGAAATATAAGTATCATGGGAGATGGAAGGAAAATTAGCAATGCCAAAAATGCAGTTGGAGGAAATGATCCAGTCACAGTCATTAATAAAGAAAGAGTGTTTGTACCCAAAATAAATTCTAGGCACTAAACACGATGATTTTGGTGTTGTTTATGAAAACAGGGTTAATAACAGGAAATAACATAAAGATAAGAGGCATGCATTTAACGTGGTTCAACATGGTTTTCCTACATCCACGGACGAATCCCCTTGGGGAGTGATATTTTATTGATATTAGAATTACAGTTGATTTTTTCTCTCATTCCTAGGGTTTTTCCTCTCCCTTTTCCCCTATAACAGAATTACATTTCCATCTATTTATACAATTGTGAATCCAGGTCTCCTTTTAATTTTCAGGTAAGAATAAATTGTATTAAGTTTCGCTGCATGCTTCCTGGCCATGCCCTGCATGCCTCTTGGCCATAAACTCCCCTGCATCAATTCTGCATGAAACTTCCTTGCATGCCTATTGACTTGCCCTGCATTAATCCTGGAATTTATTTTCCATGCATGCCTCCTTGTATTGATTTGCGGGTCTCCCATGTATTTTATACACGGTACAAACAAAGAGGAAAAGAGCCAGAGGAGAGTGATAAAAAGGCATAGGAGATAAGGAAATCACTAAAAGGAAAATCCCCTATGATTGAAGAAGGTAACGAATCTAAAGAAAAAAAATAGAAAAGAAAGAAAGAAGATTGGTTCAGACTATTAAGTCAGTATGCAATAATGGGTAGAAGGAAGAGTATAGTTTTTAATGATCCAGGTGAAGATTTAGGAAATTGAGAGAGTGGTTATTGGATGATGGTAAATAAAGAACATAACAAAACTCCAGTTCAAATAGTTGAGGAGGTCCTTAATGAAGCAAGTAACGGGTATTGGTGAGGCTCTGGTTCATCTTTCAAATTAGAGTAATCTAAATGATAAGGATATTTAAGAGACTGCCTGTAAGGATGAAGGAAATGCTCTTTGCTGGAGTATAATTGAAGCCGAAAATAACAACAAAGCAATTCCTGAGATGGTCATCACTGGAGCTTCATCTGACAACACCCACCCTATGGAATGCAACTTAGCTGAAGAGGTAACCCTGGTTAATAATTTTGACTATAAAGTTACTTCTAAATTCTGTTTGAATAAGTATGTTAGGTATCCTAATTTTTTTTGGTAGTTTTAACAATTTCTTATTTTTACTGCAATTTGTTATTACATTTTATAATGTTTAGGATCAGTAAAATTTGATGTAGTTTGCAAAATGTAGAATTTAAAAGTTTGACTTACTTCATATGTGATCATGTTACTCTTGTTTGTATGTTTTTAAAATGCATTTTGGATAGTTACTTTCCTTATTATGAGAAAATGTTGTTCTGCTATATGGTCATGGAAGATAAGCAATATGGGTATGACTTTAAGGTATTATCCTGGAATCTTCAAGGCATTAGAGCAAACTTAAAACAAGATCATTTGAACCATCTGAGTAAAACTTATAAACCAGACTTAGTTTTTTAATCAGAAACTAAAGTCAAAATGTATGTTGTAGAGAAAGTTTTTAACAAAATGAAGATGAAGGACTGGTTTATCATCCCATCCATAGGCATATGTGGGGGGGGGGGGGGGGGGGGGGGTTGCAATAGATTGGAATCAGGAGTTTCTGCCAAACTCATTTCTTTATGGAAAATGTTTTTAACTTTCATATTATTAAATATAATATTACTTTTATTTATGGTTCTCTGGATAGAAAACTTAGGATAAAACAATGGGACTTCATCTATAGTTTAGTGATTTAAAAAGTCCTTGGGCTTTGATAGGAGATATGAACTTCATTTTACATAAAGATGAAAAATAAGGGGGTAATGACACTAGTTCAAGTAGCCTAGATTATGTGTACAGTTGTATCCAAAATTTAGGATTAGTAGACTTAAAATTTACTGGTTTACCATTTACTTGGACAAATAAGAGATTAGGAAATGACAACATTCAAGAAAGAATTGATATGACTTTAGTTAACCATAAATGGCTTGAAATTTTTCCTCAATCCTGCACTAAACACCTTACCAGAATTTTATCCGACCATTCTCCGATTATGCTTGATATTTCACCAAACTTAGAGAAAAGTAATATACCATACAAATATATGAGATGCTGACAAGAACATAGAACTTATAACAGCTTAGTTGAAAACTCTTTAGAAATTAGTAAAGAAAGAAACTCTGATATAAATGACATTCTTAAAAACTTAGAAAGTGACTTTAGAATATGGAATAAGAAGGAATTTGGAAACATTTTCAGGAACATAACTAATGTACTGAATGAAATAGAAAAAGCAAATAGGAAACCTTATAATTATGACAATAAAAATAGGCTAGAATTTCTACATAATGAACTCAACTCTTGGTATATAATTGAAAATGTATTGTGGTCAGCATGTTAAAGAAAAATGGATAAAAGAACATGATCATAATACAAAATTATTTCACCAGTATGCTTCTGAAAGGAAAAGGATAAATAACATTTATGGGCTAAGAGATGATAGTGGATTGTGGATAGAAGGCCATGACAACCTTAATAATCTAACAACCAAACACTTTAAGAATATCTACCAGACAAATGATAAAGAGTTAGATCCCATTTTCAAAAGGATAATTGAACCTAAGATTGACACAAATGATAACATTTCCCTGTGTAGAATCCCTGAAGAAGAGGAAATTAGGGAGGCTCTATTCAATATGAATGCTTGGGGGGCACCAGGGCCTGATGGCTTCCCCCTGGTTTCTACCAAAACCACTAGAATGAACTAAAAAATATATATTATAGACTGGGTCCAATAGGTTTTTATAGAAAAAGATTTCAAAAAAGAAATAAATCATATTTTCATAACCAAAAATAAAATGCTTCAAATGACTTGAGAAATTAGAACATTATAAAAATATATATTTAAACCATATAACATCATTTCACAAAACCAATCATCTTTTATACCTAAAAGATGTGGTCCAACAATAGGCTTCCCCCTGGTTTCTACCAAAACCACTAGAATGAACTAAAAAATATATATTATAGACTGGGTCCAATAGGTTTTTATAGAAAAATATTTCAAAAAAGAAATAAATCATATTTTCATATCATGATACCTAAAAATAAAATGCCAAAAACTTCAAATGACTTCAGACCAATTAGTCTTAGTAATGCATTATACAAAATAGTTGCTAAAATTTTAGCTAATATGATTAAGCCATATTTGGATAACATCATTTCACAAAACCAATCATCTTTTATACCTAAAAGGCATATTACAGATAACATAATAGTGGCGCATGAAATAATGTATACAACAATACTAGTAAAAGGAAAAGCGGTTATTTGGCCATTAAGTTAGATCTTTCAAAAGCTTTCGATAGATTAGAATAAAAGTTATATCATCAACATTTTGACCTTCTTAGGGTTCTCAAATGATTTTTGTGATTTAATTTATGCTTGTATTTCTTCTGTTACATATTCTGTTTTTGTTAATGGAGTTCCAGGCGAGTCTTTCTCCCCAACTACGGGAATTAGACAAGGTGACCCTCTGTCCCCTGCCATTTTCATCATTTGTATGGAAGCACTTTCTAAATTATTATTGCATGCTAAGAGTATAGGTAAAATAAGTGGTATTAAGGTTACTAGTCACAATCCTTCTGTTCCCCCCCCCTTTTTTTTTGCTGACGACTCTTTCATTTTCTCTACTGCTAATATTACTCGGGCTCATAATCTGTTAGATATTCTGAAAGTTTTTAGTGATTCTCTGGTCAATTAACTAACTATCAAAAATCATGAATTTATTTTAGTAAAAAAGTCCAAAACAAACATTGTAAGTTATTGTCTAGGATCCTAAAAGTTAATAGAATTACTAAAACAGATACCTATTTAGGTACTCCTTTATTTTTCAATAGAGTCAATTCTTTTGATTATCAGAATATGTTGGATAAGGTTTATAAGCAGGAAGGACAATTCTCATTAAATCTGCAACTAGTGTTATGTATTTGTACCAGATGATGTGTTTCTCTCTTCCAAAGAAAACTCTAGACAGAATAGATGCACTTCAAAGTGACTTTGGTGGAAAAAAACTAAGAATAACAGAGGCGTTTATATAAAAGCTTGGGACTCAATGTATATTAGTAAAACTAGCGGAGGTTTGGGCATTAGGAATCCACATAAGTTCAACCAAGCTCTTCTAACCAGATTAGTCTGGAGACTGATTAAAAATCCTGATAAACTGTGGTGTAAGATTCTTAAATGTAAATACTTTCAAGTAACCGATCCTTTAAGATTTAGGAAGAAAACAGTTAAGTCTTGGGTCTGGACCAGTATCTATAAAGGGCTAGAAATCATTAAAAGCAACCATACCTGGGATATAGGAAGTGAAAAAAAAACTAATATTTGGATAGATAAATGGATCCCAAGTGGAGAATTACCTAAACCAAAGAATGGTAATATTAATAACATGTATGAAAAGGTTTCTGATTTGATTTGTCCACTAGGAAAATGGAAGGCTAGCTTAATAAATAATCTCTTTGATGAAGAAACTGTTAAGGAAATTAATTTGATTAAACCAAACAACATAGCTAATATGGACATTGTCAAATGGTTAGGTACACAAGATGAAGAGGTCACAGTTAAGTCATCCTATAGTTATCTGTGTAATAAGGATCATGTAGATGTTAAGGTGGAATGGATTGATATCTGGAAGCTCAATGTGATCCCTTCAAATGTTTTTATGGAAATATCTTAGTGATTGTTTGCCTGTTAAAGATAGGTTAGGAAGACACATCCCTATTGATACTCACTGTGTTATGTGTGATAAACTTGTTAGTGAAACTACTGACCATCTGTTCCTTGAATGTACCTTTTCGGAAGCTGTTTGGAGAGGAATGTCTTGTGCTCAAGTTTTTTATAAAGGAAAGAATATAGGGTTGAAAAATTGGTGTGTTATGTGGTTAAAGGAAAAAGAAAATAGAAATCCTTATGCTTATATCCTTTGGCTGATTTGGAAGTATAGATGTAAAGTTAGTTTTGATAGCATTAAACCTAACCCTATTGAATTGATAAACATCATAAGAAAAGACATTAGTTACTATTTGAATAATAATCCTAGTCATGATATTCAGACACATAAAGACAATAAATCTAAACAGTTTGTGAATGTATCCACCCTGGTTATAAATTCAACAATGTTCAGAACTTGATTGGCTCCAAATACATCATGTTTGATGCTTCCTTTGATAAGAAAACTAAGAATTTCGCTTATGCTTTGGTTTTAACTGATCACAATGGTTTTATTTATGACTTTGCAGGAGGAACATGGAGATGTCTTAGCTCAGGAGAAGCGGAGCCCAGAGCGTGCAGAGAAGCTGCGGGATGGGCAAAAGAAGATGAAATAGACAACATCACCTTCTTAAATGACAACCTCAGTGTGATTAATGGAATAAAGAGGAAATTTTTTGCAGTCAATTGGAAATGTAAAGCTTTTCAACTAAAAGCTTTAAGCATTAACAATTCTTATGCTTCTTCCTCTTTTTATTACATCAAGTGGGATTGCAATTTCATTGCGGATAGAATAACGAAACGTTTAAATAAGTATGGTATTAGTTATGTAGATTCTAAGTACTGGAATATAGGTAGGAAGGAAGACTTTTTAAATAATGTTTGTAATCTGAATGATGTAAGGTTTGCCTAGTGTTTTAATGTATTTGCTTTAATAAAAAAAAAGTAGAAATGATAATCAGGTAGCAGACCATATAGCAAAAACTGTCAGAGAGTCTAGTCTTTCTGTTGAAATAGATAACAATTTTTCAGTTGCTATTTGTAGTCTTTTGGCAAAGGACACACACAAACTTTCATTCCACCCAATCAATAAAATTCTTGCTTTATCAGGAAAAATAAATAAACAAAACTAGTGACAAAACCCCTAGGTGAACAAACTAGTGATAATAAAAAACCAGTCATATTATTTCTACCAAATAAAAACCGTTTCAAATAAAACTGGCACAAAAACCCCAAGCCAAATAATAATGAGCAAATTTAGTTTTGGTTAATTTAATAAAACCCAAACATACCCTTTTTAGATTTTCTTCTTCTTCTCCTCTCGTTTCTTTTCTTCTTTCTTGCGTCTCATTCTCCCTACCACCATCACCACCACCGGCAATAACAGATCTCCATTGTTATCACCTGAAATTAGATCGAGACAGAGATGAAGAAGCAGAGAAGAACGACGTTGATTCAAGAGATGAAGAATTCGATTAACGTTTTCTCTTAATCATTAGTTCATTCATTTCCCTAAAACAGAGAAAAGAAGAAGCAGCAACTGCTGCTATTTAATCTCCTGAAGTTGAGAGTAAATATCGTTGTTGCTGATCGAGAAATAGATCGAGAATTGGGAGATGAGAAAAGGGTAAGATAGAGATGATGGACTTGAAACAGATTCAAGATGGGTTGAATCTGATATTGCAAGAAATTGGATCTGCATCTCGTCTGGGGTTGATTCAGAAATTGAAACTCAGAGTTGAGTTAGATTGATGTGAAGATGGGAATTAGGTTGATGTTGGTGAAATTGAGGTTCCGACGAAGGGTTAGCTGAAATTGATGATGGAGATGAATTAAGTCTCAGATATTCGAGGGTGTGGTATGTGCTTGAAGAGTTAGATCGAAGAAGTTCCGTGTACTGCGACTGCTCCAGCTACCCTCTGTAAAGGAAAGGCGAAATCTATCAACTACAAGAAGTTACGGCTTCTTCGATCTTGTGACTCCTAAAAATGGAGGTAAGTTGTTCTAGCAAACCTTTTTGCTGTTTTTCTTTCAATTTAGAACTGGTGGATGGATGGGTTTTAGCTGAAATAGGATTCCATGATTGAATAGCATGTTTTGTTTTGTTTTGTTTTGGCCATGATTGAATAGAATGTTTCAATTTAGAACCGTATCTTCTCTATTTCTATGTTGTTTGAATCACTACAGGCAAGCAAATTTACACTTAGAATCGACATTATTTGCAATATTAAATTCATTTTATTGTACCAGAATCCGTACTCTTGTCTACCGTTTTCTTGGTCTATGCTTAGAACCACTGGGATTAACTTTGTTGTGCCTTAGTATTTTAATGGGATTTAATAGAAAGACTGGAAAGGGTGTATTCTTATCGCCTTACCGTTATGGGGAATGTGTTTTAAAATAGCCCGTGGACTGACATTGATCATTTAATCTCAGGTTGAATTGAATGGCTTGTGACTATTATGTTTTTCTTGCCTGCCAAATCCTAACAGATATTGAACTACATGGCTAAGAATAATGTGCTAGTTTTCCTCACATATTATTGTACTTCTATAGTACTTCTATTACACATGCTTTGGTGAATAGGAAAGAGATGGGTAGGAGATGATAGTACAATGTTCAATTTCGATAACGGGGAAAGACTCTCTATGCAGAACCTTTTTTGACATTCGGCTTGTTGAGATAGCGGAAACGGGCAAGGTCTCACTTGTAAAATATTCAAGTTTTCAAACATGTTTGTGTGGCTAGTGTTTTGAACCGTTAGTGACCCATGTGTGTTTGATTTTGGTTGGTTGTTAGTTTAGTGGTGATGATCATTATATAGGTTCCGTTACTCCTTGCCATGTGAACTTAGTGGTGCTTGTTGTTGATTAAAGTAATTTTAATGGCTTGGATGGCACCTATACTACTGTAGTAGTCAAGTTATAAACAACTTAGCTAGTTCTCATTTAAAGGTCTTGTTACTTTGAACCCTTGACATTCTGGGTTAGTTTCATTGGTGTTGGACTGTTGTTCTGTACTTGATACTTGATTTCCCTTTGTTGATTCTTCATGGGTCTCAAATTTAGCATGATCATTTTAATAAGAAAACTATCTAAAAACACTCTTGGTACACTTCAGATTTTTCGGGTTGTTGGTGCTGTCTATAAATTAAGATTGGACCGTTGGAATCTAATAATATTCTTGTATGTGATACTTAATTAAGTCATTAAGTCATAGTGATATGATAAAAATTTGAAGGCGATCGGACATAGTCATTAAGTCATGTTTAAACAAGAGATGAATAATGTATTGCAGGGAGTGCTGGTCGTAATGGAGTTGCTGCTTGGTGATGTTGAGCTTGAGATGGTAGTTGTAATGAAGTTAAAGGAAAGGGGAAATGATGCAGATAAGAAGGATTTGAAAGGCCTGTAATCTGCTAGGAGATGATCATAAATAGACAGAACTCGGCCTGATTGCATGGTTTGTAATTTTTCTTGTAGTTGAATTATGAAGAAACCAAATATGGTTTCATCTTACTTATGATGAAACCAAATACTGGTTTCATCCTATTTTAGCTATGGAGATGATGGTAGTGGTGGTACTGGTGCCATTGGTAGTCGAAGATGGAGGTGGTATGTAGTCTTTGGTGCCGGTGGTGGCGGCGATGCATTTCGAGGCAACATGGGTGATGACGTTCGGTGGTGGTGGTGGGCGGAAACGGTGCTGGTAGTCGGTGATGGTGGTGGGCGGTCGTGGTGCAGGTGGCGGTGCGGAAGGTGTTGGCGGTGGCTGGTAGTGGTGGTGCAATGTGGCGGTGCTGGTGGTGCTTTTAAGAAGAAGTAGAAGCGCTGAGCAGGAACTGAGCCAAGGAGCAGTTGCAGTCGACGAAACCAATAATGGCTCAGTTCCAGCTCAGAGAGGGGTTTTTCTTTTTGAGGCCTCCTTGATCAATTCAAGGAGATTAAGATTATTATTTTTACGAAACCAATATTATTATTTTATTTCATCATAAACCCTCTTCTTTTTGAGGCCTCCTTGATTTCTCTCCGGAGTAGGGGTTTTTCTTCTTCTTCAGAGATGTTTATGCGACAATCTGGAAGTTTATTAAGAAGGAGATTAAGATACCTCCTCTCTACTAATACGATCACTACAACAACTAAAACTACTACCAGTGGTCTCTCTTCACATCCTCTCCCAAGTAAGTTTTAACTGCCAAACTCAATTTGATTCGCTAAAGTATTTCAGAGCATAGGGTTTTCTATTGAGGATTTTTATATTTAAGGCTTCAATTGATTTATATTAACTGTTTTTTAAACAAAAGAATTAGATTCTTATTGATCCAATATGTTCAACTGTGTCAATTGCCATCCTTGTTCATTTGTCACTCGTAGAATAATTCTGTAAGCAGGCTAATGAATTTTAGATTGAGTTGAGGCATTAGGGAGTAAGAGAACATCCTGAGCCGCGTGAATTGATTATCGCCCATAATCTGATTCAATATTTTAAAAGTTAATGTACACATGAAATTGAGTTGTACTGAAGTAAGTTTTACTCATTCCAAAACATATACTATCTCATCCCAAACGAATCTTCACAACTTGAGTACAAAGTTGCACGGTTATTGATAATAAATTATCAGCACATAGCTCTCCCAAAGATAATACCTCAAATGAGTAGTTGCATTACTCAGTTTTGAATAGAAAACTGAGTAATTAGTAAAAGAAGATCAATGATCAAACCTTTTTATACACTCCAAGAGCCTGCTGCTCCTCTAATGGTTGTTTTATGTGTTGTTATCATCACCTACAAGATATACATCTTTTTGAATTATTCTTATTTCCATATGATGATGAAATAGATTCCTAGATACTAGGAGTTGAAAATTTCCTCGTCAGCTCATAATTTATTTTTATATTCTAGGAATTGAAATACTTGTGAAAAATATTTAGAGAAATTCTGGATTTAGAGAAGAGAATTTCTGCTTCTCTATTTTTTCCAAAAATATTTCAATTCCTAGAATATAAAAATTAAATTATGAGCTGACGATGAAATGTCAACTTTTAGTATATAGGAGTCTATTTCATCATACAGAAATAAGAATAATTCAAAAAGATGTATATAAGAATAATTCAAAAAGATGTATATCTTGTAGGTGATGATGACGACACATATAAAACAACCATTAGAGAAGGCTCTAGAGTTTACTTGTATTATTCAAAACTAAGTAATGCAAGCAATCATTTGAGGTATTATTATTTTTGGGAGAGCGCTTAAGATAATTTGTCATCAAATAACTGTATAATACTCAAGTTGTGAAGATTCATTTGGGATGAGATAGTATATGTTTTGGAATGAAATCAAATCAACCATTTTATATCCTCTATTGCCTGCCTTTTTTTATAGCATACCTTTACAGGTAATGCAGGATTTCTCCACCGGAATGGGCCTGCGATTCCAAGATGGCAGAAGCATCACTGGGACTCTTCTCTGTGGATATTACTTTCTGGACAAGCTGGTATACAGTTTTTGTACTGTGAATTTTTCTAGTTCTTCTGCAGCAATTGGTGTTGACGTCTTATGGATTAGGTCGTCAAATCTATTTTCTAGGTTATACCCGTTGCTTTGGGTGATGTTTAGTTGAAGCGATTGTCTGAACTGCAATTTTTGTCTGCTTTGTTTATCAGCAATCATTGTTGGGGCAAACGGAAATCTTGCATTTGCGGATGATGTTTCAGCTGAAGCGAGAACTGGTGCAGGGGGGGATGGGTCAAGTGATCTCCAGAGAGTTGAGGATGGGTCTGTGATATCAAATATCCACACATCTAAATGGAGGGTTTTTACAGATAAGGCGAGGGACTTTTTTTTGGAAGTATGTAAGTTCTCCACTCTTTTTGGCTTGTTATACTTCTATTGTACAGGTGAATTGATTCCAAATGCTTTCTCTTTTCTAGGGAAAATTAGTGGAAGCTGAAAAACTATTTTTGTCAGCGGTGGAAGAAGCTAAAGAGGGTTTTGGGAAGAGCGATCCACATGTTGCTGCTGCATTAAACAATTTGGTATACCAACATGCTTTTAATTTCTTGAAGTAGTGGTTGTTAATGTGCTTTACGCCTTTACTGTCCCGATACTTGTTAGGGACATGTTCATCAGAATGTCGGCCGCATGTAACATTCAGATGGGTTGGCATTTTGAACCTTGCTAAAAGTATATCGCATTTGATATAAAAACAGGATGATAGTTTTCATTATCCGTTATGGTGTAGGCTGAGCTCTATAGAGTGAAGAAGGATTTTGCTAAAGCCGAGCCACTCTATTTGGAGGCTGTCCATATTTTAGAGGAATCATTTGGACTTGACGATATACGGTATACCTTAATATATTATTCAGATAAACTCTATCTAAAGCAGTCTTTGTAAATTAGTAGTAGCAAAACTCATAAGAATTAAATATACTTGGGAATTTTAAATGCTCTGCATTATGATATTTAGACTATGCAGCTACATTATTTATGTACATTGATGCATGCGATCTATGCATCTTCTTCCTTCTCTTTAACGTATTATTGTTGCCGCTGTCAAGCATGGAATTATGTCAGTAAAGAAGTCACTTGGACTTAATAGGGAACAGTTTTTGGTGTGTTTGTACTTTTTTCTTGTGGCAAAGAATAGCATAGCCATCCCTGAATTCGTAGAGGCTTAAAGAGAAATATTCACTAGGCAACTCGGGAATGAGCTCAGCAATGTGAATTCCGTAAGAAGTCCAATCTGTATTTGTAGAACCAGTAGAACCTGACACGTAGTTACTTCTGGTTAGCAATTTTTGTTCTCTACTCTGATCATGGATTCAATAAAGCACCAAGGAATGCCACTTCTTCTAAGATTACCTAATTAGATGATGCATTCTGCCGATCCTCAGGCCATTCCGTTTGACTTATCTCTATCTAAGTTCAGATAGTTCTATTGACATCCTTTTTGTTGCCAACAAGCATCCTGCTGCGACATCCCAATCCAAAGGCTTCCCTTAGCAGGAAAATACAACTGCTTGCCACAAGACATAAAACATGTAAACTATGTGTTGTTTTCTCATGATGTGAATTTTGTATAATTGGTCCTTCACCAAGCGTACGTCATGTTTATTTTTTGTCTTTAGATGCAAACTGTGAGATAATGGAATATTTAGAATCTGGCTACTGTAACCAATTTTATACAGTGTTGCAGCTTCTCTACACAACCTTGGGCAGTTTTATATTGTGCAGAGGAAACTTGAAGAAGCCCATAAGTGCTACGAGGTAATGGAATTTTTTTCCCATCTGGTTCTACTAGCATCTTGTTCATAGATTCCTTTAGGAGTTTGGTTGAGCATTTTTTTGCTGGTCTGAGTTGAGAGGTGGAATATGTCTATGGTATCTGTTGATTAGTCGTATATCATACCCTAAAACGTACTTACTCAAGTCATTTTGCATCAGATTATTTTTACTAGTACCCAGCAACCTTTACTCATTTTCAAATCTGTAGTGTCTGAAAGGTATCACCCTGGATAAAATAATATCTAAACACATTTAGAGTTAGGATCCAGTGGCCCTTTAAACAAAATTTTGTTTTCCTATTTTTTGAACCAATTTTGATTTCGGAGGCGTGTTTGGTATTTTTTTTCGTTATATGATTCCGGGACCAGGCCTTTATATATATATATATAAGACAAAAAATGATAATCTTAGATACATAATTTATGTGTCTGAATTTTGGTCACATGTCTTTTGGGGATTCCCTTTTCAGTTTCCTGCATTTGACATGAATCGAAGACTTCATTTATCGCAATTGTGATCTCTTTAATTGTACATTTATTTTTCCTATTAGATTCTATCTACTGACTGAGGCTCTTTCTCTTGTTTCGTTTTCTTTTTCACGCTTCCTCTGCAGCGTGCGTTAAAGGTATCGATCTTATACTACTCATTCAATTTGTACTCGCCATTTCTTTTCTTTTTTTCTTTAATTTATCCTTTCATATCGTCACGGTAATTTCAATATATTAAGTTGCAAGCGTAATACTTTATCTGTTCTTTTGCGTGTCATCATGTATATCTCGTCTGCATATATGTCTGTGAGGTGTGAAATGAATACCTAATATTTTCATCATAAACTTGTAGATAAAGAGGCGTGTTCTTGGACAAAACCACACAGACTATGCAAATACAATGTATCATCTGGGAACGGTACCGTTTTATATCTCTTGCTTGCTTAATTCTGGGGTACATGTCCTTGATTCTACTAGACTAGTATTAGCTCCATGAATTACCAAATATGCAGGATGTTTGTTTTGTAGTGGGAAAGTATTGGAAACATGTTATTGTTGAGTTGTTTACTTGGTAATTATCGGAGCTCAGTAGTTCCTTTTTGATAAAATAACTGTTCAGTGGTATGACTATATCTTCTTGTTATAAGAACAATTATGTGGATATCATGGGAATTTGCCATCCTCCAAAATAATTGATGGAAGCCTCATACTGTCGTCGTGATTCTTCATGATGCAGATGATTTGGTTTCCACTGTTCTTAGTATCTGAATAATTTGTTCTTTGTAATTATGGGTCACGGGACTGATACGTACACATGGTCTTTTTATTCACTACTACAGGTGAAGTATCTTCAAGGAAAGGAGAATGATTCTGTGGCTCTAATTCAAGATTCTATTAAGATACTAGAGGTTTTTCTGATCATCATGTTTGATATTAATCTATATAGCTTCCTTTTTCTTTTCTTTTTTTTCGTCTTCTTGATGGCTGGAGTTTCTTAGGAATCTGGCTTAGGACAATCAGTTGCTTGCTTAAGGAGGCTGCGGTATCTTGCTCAGGTAAAGTATATGGTGGCCATCATATCTCAAATGGTTTTGAAGTTTTTTCTTTTTTCTTTTTCCGAGTCGCATTTACGCCGACTGATTGAGAATATTACTCAGGCACGCAGAGACACAAACATATATATTATGACAATGTGGATGTGTGCTCACTTATTTACATTTAGTGAAGAATGGGGATGAGCCATTGTTAAGATATTCAAGTATAGAAAATAACCAAATTTCATAACTCGAACATCTGACTACATTTGATCCAGGTGATCGACCACACCTTCCCTAGGCATTTAGGTGAAGTGATGTCAGAATTTGTTTTAGTTTGGTGTGCATATGAATGCTAAGAGACCTGTGCTTAGGTATCATGGTCTCGTGAGTGCTTGCATTTTCGATCTTACGTAAGCTGAATGGTTGCCTAGGGTTTATACTTTAAAATCTTCGTCAAAATCATCTGTTTAGTCTGAATTTCTTTGTATTGATTGTAATGGTAATGCCAGTATGTAGTGCTTAATTACCAAAAATGTGACAAATATTCATAGATAGTCTTTATTATATATGGCCAAGAATATCATGACTTATGATGTCATGCCTTCCTCGTTTCTTATAGCTTAAAGCCTGTAACGTGGGGTTTTCTTGTAGGTATTTTTGAAGTTCAATCGACTTTCAGAGGCTGAGAATGTACAGAGAAAAATCTTGCACATCAGGGAGATATCAAAGGTTTAACTTATGTTTTAATGGCTATATTTTATTTTCTTTGTGATACTAATCATTTTTGTCTGAACTCTATTTTCAATTTTCATGCAACTTCTGTGGCCCAACTTCATAAGTCTTATTCTGACTGTCAGTCAACTTTTCTAGTACTATTTGCTTCACAATTTGTGAGCATGATAAAATAGAATTATTATGGAGAAGAGAAATAAATGATGAACTTGAATATCCTTCTTTTTAATAAAAAAAATCTGGTTGAATAGCTGAATTACATATAGTTGTCCTCTTGCATCCATAACTGTATCCAGAGAGGGAGTTCTTCGGACCATTCTTGCTCATTAGCAAGGCTAATGCCATATTTGGCCAGAGAGTCAGCAACATGGCTTGCATCTCTCTGGGAAAATGCAAATCCAACTATCAGAACTAGATAAGATGCTTAGACTATCTACTTCAATGTTTTTGGTAGGTGAAAAATACTAGAACCCCCTTGTTGGTGCAAAATTAATCACCCCAACAATCTTCGAGATGTGTGTATGATGATCGAATTGCCGCCGTTGATTAGATTCTCGAAAGAATTGTTGATTGAAAATGGTGGGGGTACCTGCAAATACACTCCGATGCTAAAATCAACAAGAGTTCTGTGAAAGTAGGTTGTTAAGAAAAAGGAATAGAAATTGTGTACCTTTTGTGCTGAGATTTAGCCTCTATATATAGGCAGAAATAGATGTAGCTTTAGGGTTTTGATAGTTATCTCAAATAATATCCAGATTCATGATAAACCTTAATATTTATCATAATCCTCATTTATTTTAAATAATACTCCCTCCGTCTTAAAATAAGTGTCCTAATTGACTTTGTCAAAATAATAAGGATTTCCTATAAAAAGTCATGACTAACCCTTGACTAACCTATTTAATTTTAACTTATTACCAAAACTAAATAGAAGTATTAGGAATTTAATAACTACTCATAAATATTTTTATTTAAAAAAGGAATGACAATTAATATGAAAAAATATTGAATGGATTTTTGCCTTATATATGGTGACGATATTTATGATTTGGAATTAAGTTTATATTAAAAATGATTTTGTAATTATAAAAAATAAAGGGTATATTTGATAGTTTAAGGGAAAAGTATGTCTATAAACAGAGCGGACATATAAAAAAAGACAGACCAAAGTAAAAATTAGGACAGATAAAAAAAGACAGAGGGAGTAATTATCTTGAATAATAATTATAAATATTTAAAATATTTATCCTCTTTTATTTAGGATCCTACATTTATCTTAAATAATATTAATAATTATAAACAAATAATTATTCAAGACTCTTAGACTTCAATAATAAGCCTAGCGGGTTTCCATAATAAACCCACTGGTTTCCCTAACAACCCAAATCCAGGCTTTCATAATAAGCCATGTGGGTTTCCATAATAAACCCACCGGTTTCCACAATAAACCGGAATAGGCTTCCATAATAAGCCATGTGAGTTTCCACAATAAACCCACCGGTTTCCACAATAAACCGGAATAGGCTTCCATAATAAGCCACGTGGGTTTCCACAATAAACCCACCAGTTTCCACAATAAACCGTATTAGGCTTCCATAATAAGTCATGTGGGTTTCCATAATAAACCCATCGGTTTCCACAATAAACTGTATTTGACCAATACCAAATAGCTTGTGCGGTCCGCACGTACACTATTTTAATAGGGTACAAACATCGCCCCCTCTTAATTCTCAACTTGTTGATGGATTAAGAAAATCAAAAAGAAAAACTAACCTTTGCGGCTCGTTCAAATTCGCCATATGTTTTTTATCCGATAACCTCTCGTGGCCTTGGATTTTCCGACTCAACGCTCTTGTGTCTGCGAATAAAGAATGTACGACAACCTCTGGTGTACAGGCTGACTGGCATTATCTTTTTGTCATACATTTTCTAACATAATAAGCCATTAATTAGTTTCCTCAATAAACCACCGAGTTTCCTTAATAAACCACCGGGCTTCCTTAATAAGTCCGGTTGGGCTTCCTCAATAAGCCAGATGTAGTTTCTTTAATAAACCACCGGGCTTCCTTAATAAGTCCGGTTGGGATTCCTCAATAAGACAACGTGGTTTCTTTAATAAACCACCGGGCTTCCTTAATAAGTCCGGTTGGGATTCCTCAATAAGCCAGTTGGGCTTCTATTATTAGCCATATGAGTTCCCCTTGCTATTTTTGCTCCATTTTAGCTTCAGCTTAATTATGTTGAAACACCTTGTTTTCGCCTCTCTCTTTATTAGAAAGACATCGCAACAATTTCCTTAATAACCAAAATGCTTCGCCTTTGTCTTTCTCTTTTATAGAAAAACATTGCACGTATTTCTTTAATAAATTCATGCAAAAAGTGTTCTCATCTGTGATTATAAATTCGATTTATAATGTAACAAACTAGTGAGGATTTACCTCCCAAAGCGTACGTTCGTCCAACCCTAGTCGCCCTCATTGCTTGAATTGATACTGAAAATGATGTCTTCTATTTTTCGACTTCTCAAAACAAGTTTCCTTCGATTGCATGCTTGGCGACACTTTAGTCGCCCCCAATATCTGTAGAGATATTCCCAAGTAGAAAAGACGCCCCCATGTGAAGCAGGAACTAGATCTATTATATCCGTTCCTCACTTGCTAGACGGCTCTGGGCTTATGATCACATATCTTTTCCGTTTCCATCTAATTTCTGGGCCCATCACAGTTTTTCTTTTTGGATTTTCCCTCAAAATATTGTCTTGGTGTGTCTTGTCCCTCTGTTCCCCTTTATCGAAATAGCCTTATGCGGTCTTGGCCAGCTGGTCGTGTGGAGTCCTCGAAGTTTAGCTTAATAATCAAAGTACCTAAAATGTACTTAACATTTCCTACGTGGGCCTTGGCATGACCTCACGCAGAACATTTCTTTCGTGAGGTCATGTTGCTTCCAGCCGGTACAATTGTTAAGATTCTTGTATGGCCAACTATGCATCTTTTCTTGTAAACTGCTTGGCTTGATTATTGATATATAACATTTTGGATCATGAAAGACGCCACCAGATCCATTATATGGTGGAACTTATGTATAGGTCGCATGTATGCGACTAATTCGTAGCGTACTTCGTGACGTGTAGGATTGTATGCGGGACCTCTATTTGGCGTTTTTCATGGTGGTCCGACGTCCGTGTACCAGTAATCCCTTCTATCTAAGAACAAATATCTTCTATAAAGGCTTGGATCAAGGTTAACCGCCATGGCGTGTAAACGGATGCCGCCGTTTGTTTGTTGAGCAAATAAGTATAATTTTGTGTGGAATGAATGACAGTTGATGATGCGGACGGTGACTAGGAATAAGCAAGATACATATTGGAAGTGCCACGATATATACCTGAATATTTTATGCACCAAAAACTTAACATATCTTAGTTTGTATGTTTCATTAGGACCATGCGTTCGAAAGCACCCTTGAGACAAGTCCCTTTCTTTACCAAGTGTCTATGACTTGATGACAACTTTCTTTCTTTGCACGATACGTGGCCGCCATCACTCCCAGGTAATGAACCCTTTATGGGATTCAAAGTCCTCTGTGACCTCGAAATCTTAGTGTTTAGTATTTGTACAACACTAACCTTTTTGTTCTCCTTACATAAGTGAGCGCAAATGTAGGCAAAATCACCAGAAAACCACCGTACGCCTATCCTCTTCACCGTGCTCTCCATACAGGTAGGCTTTCATTATTACAGCACGTACAATCTTTAATCATTCTGACCTATACGTCAAAAAAAAAAAAAAACAAGTTCCTTTGTGTCCCCATTATGAATCTTCTCTTCCAAAAGTGACCAGCTTAGTCTGATATTTTAGTCGAAGACTTTTGGAGGACTTTGATTCCTTGTGAAATTCGGACTCTGCATCGTGTCGAACTCTTTTTTCTTGTTTATTTTTCTTTTGCTCCTTAACTCTTCTACGGTCATCCCGGATCCGCCAACGATCGTTAACAACTCTGTCACTTCTACGTGGATTATCTACTTCTTGATAGTTTGTCCTTCCACTTCCAGAACGTGAGTCAGCAGGTACCTCCAACTCCATTCTCTTCTCCAACGCGACCTTGAGTCGCTTGTTCTCGATTTCCAACTGTTTTAGTCGCTCACGGACTGTTCAATAAATAGGCATCACGTTTGGAATATTTCCCTGTATGACTTGTGAATTATGCTGAGCAGCGGGTTGAGTAATTGATTGGAGATTAGTTTGAAATACTGGTGGGTCGTTGGCAAATTGAGCTGCTGGAACGTTGGTTTGTTGAGCAGGAGGAACGCTGGTTTGCTGAGCAGGAGGAACGCTGAATCGTATAGCAGGAGTTGCGTTAACCTGACCAATAGGTGGATTACTAGCTCGTGCTCGCACACCTCTGCTAGCACAATCCATTTCTCGCAGGCCTTGGTTGCTTGGATGTCCAGCCGAAGATTTTCCTTGATATCGGACCTTCCTGGTGGTGGTTGGAGGTGGTGATCTCAGACCGTGAACGTGAAGCCGACGCAGTTGACGACACCGACGTCGATCTACCATCCCTTTCGTCTTAGTTTTGGACAACAATGCTTCTCAAAGTCCGAGCATTAGCTTGTTGACTTGATTGATGCCGAGTTGGTACATCTGAATCCATCTCAAATCGATCGGCACCTGATGGTTCCAAAATAAACCCACCGGTTTCCACAATAAACCGGAATAGGCTTCCATAATAAGCCACGTGGGTTTCCACAATAAACCCACCGGTTTCCACAATAAACCGTATTAGGCTTCCATAATAAGCCATGTGGGTTTCCATAATAAACCCATTGGTTTCCACAATAAACCGTATTTGACCAATACCAAATAGCTTGTGCGGTCCGCATGTACACTATTTTAATAGGGTACAAACACCCCTACTATATGGGTTCAATATATAGAAACCCCACTAAATAGATCCTATACTATCAACTCCATACTTTCACTTTTTAATATTTCTAGACACATAATTTTTATTTTCAGGGTTGATAATAAAGTGACATTTTTGTAGTGTCAATTTTACCCTTTTCAATATATACAAGAGAAAAATGATAAGATCCATTCATTTCTCCCTTTTCTTTCTCTCTCATCTCTCTCTCTCAGTTGTAGAGAAAATAGATTTTAGGGTTTTCCTGAGATTCATTTTTCATCTTCTGCTTTTAGATCTTCTACTACAACAACGAGAAGAAGTTTTAAGCTTCTCTGTCACAGTTTTTCATCTTATGCCTCTGTAATTTCAAAGATCGGTTGCATCTGAATGAGAGAGAGGTGATATGGAAGATGAAGAAGATTTGTTTGATATGAAACAAGATCAACTGTACATGAAGATTCATCAACAGAATCAAATCGACTTGCAGATAAGTTTCTTTTATCATCATCTTTTAATTCTATTGAAGTTACCTTGAAATTATGATTTTCAACTGAATTTTCTTTATGGAGGGATAAGAACAGTCTTTTCGTCCCGACTCCCTCTCTCTCTTAGATAAGTTAAGAAAATTCAGGCGACTGTACCGAGTCAACTCAGTTTTCTTTCTTCATCAATTTCTATAATTTTAAATTTTGTTTGATGTTTAGTTAATGTTTATTTGCATTCTTGTTGATGTTGTATTGATTTAGTTCTGTGATTTATCGGATTCTCTAATTCCATTAAATTATTTCTTTTAAGTTTTCAGAAATATGGATTGCTAATCTCCTTTTTCCTAATGTATTTGCATTTGGTTTTATCCCTAATGGTGTTTACCTTGTTTGCAGTTGTGATTCAAGCGTTTGCTAATGTTGTTCTAAAGCTTTTTGAAGCTATTGTGTGTTCACTGTTTGTCAAGTTTGATTTCCTGGAGAAGTTCTTCCACCGATTTACTGTGATGACTCATCGGGGTTGGAAAAACGCCAGAAAGAAATTCAAATTTCAAAAATTTAGTTACGAACAAATTGCATTGATTACTCTTGTGAATATCGGAATTATTTACAACAACATACTTACCTTTTCTAATCGAGATTATATCCGGAGAAATTATATTCAGTTAATATACTCATCTCAATATTCTCAGATGAATATCTTTTTCAATTCAAGTCAAACCCAAATTTTTCTAGGGTTTAATCTTTATAAAAACCAATTTTTATGTGGTTATATACATATTGCAAACAACTCTCAAGTTAATCTCAGTAAATCTTTCAATCAACTAATGGCAGAGGAAAATGATAAATCTGTTACAGACTTGGCTGCAAAATTTATGCAAGTAGCACTTGACCTTGGAGATGTTGAAGAGGTTGTGTATCATCAAGCTGAAAATGAAGAGGACAAGGAAGAAATCAATGAAGAAATTAGTTTGATAGGAAAGGTTATCATTGAAGATAAGATGGGGATTAAAACTGTGGAGAAAAACATTTTTCTCACTTGAGATTTTTTACCTGAAGGTGAGCTCAAAGTTTTTGAGTTGGATAACAATATTATGGAATTACGTTTTAAGGATAAAGAAACGCAAAAAAAAAATGTTTGATACTCGCCCTTGGAGTATCAATGGTTATCTTGTTATTCTTCACTTTTATAACTCTGGGATTATTTATCAAGATTTGAACTGGAATGTTCAATGTTTCTGGATTCATCTCAAGAGAATCCTCCCTGAACATATGAATGTCAAAGTTGTTACAAAGATAGGAAGAATTGTGGGTGAGGTCATTGCAGTTGACCCAGAAGATGCAATCCAAATTCCAGGAGACTATGTCAAAGTTTGTGTTCAAGTTGATGTTAACTTTCCAATGAGAAGAGGGTTAAGGAAATCACCAATGCAGGCTCCACAATATGGATTAAGTTTTTTCATGAGAAACAGCTTCATAAGATTTGTCCTAACTGTTACATTCTTAATCATACAACGGGTGCTTGTAAGGCTGCTACTGATTATCTTGCTAAGGCACATGCTAAGCCTCATTACTTTGGGGAACATAAGAAAGGATAAAGGAAACAAATCACTGTTACTAAAGGGGGAGATCAGGTGCCTAAGTTCAGTCAGAAGACTACTATGAAAAGTACTGTTTTTGTACCTCCAAAAAATGGATATGTAATTGGTCAAAGTTCTGTTAATGAAGTGGAAGCTGCTGAAGGTGAAAGACTTGGTAAGAGGCAGAGGAACAATTCTCCAGAAAATCATGTTTTTGAACTTGATAATTCAAACTCTGGCATTCTTGTGAACACACAGACAACCAAAATAGTCATAACAAGGGATAAACCATGTAGCAGCACTAAGGAAGCTAAGGTAACTACAGTCCTCTGTATTTTACATTTTTTTCTTAATTTTACTATTTTCAAGATGAAAATTAT
The DNA here is from genome assembly GCA_023529315.1 of Papaver bracteatum. NCBI lineage: Eukaryota > Viridiplantae > Streptophyta > Magnoliopsida > Ranunculales > Papaveraceae > Papaver > Papaver bracteatum. Next base: position 1,076,835 of record JAJJWX010000811.1, on the reverse strand, counting down.
TTCCTGGAATGTGCAAGGGATTGCTAATAGTTTCACAAAACAGCAATTTCGAAATTTAGTCAAAACTCAAAACCTTGATTTCATTTTTCTTTGTGAAACTAAAATTGATGAAGGGAGAATGATCTCAGTAGCCCAAGCAGTGCAATATCTCAATTATGTTTACATAGATAGAATTTGTAAGGCTAGTGGACTTATACTTATGTGGAAAGATGGCATAGATATTGAAGTTATTGGTCATGAGAATAACATCATTCATGTAGTCATTTAATTAGATCCGAGTAAGCCTAAAGCACTCATATCTTTCATGTATGGGTCTACTTATTCTGAACCTAATAAAATTCAATGGAATTTTCTATTTGAATTCAGTAAGGATGTTCAACAACCTTGGCTATTGCTAGGTGATCTCAATTTTCATTTAGATAACAATAGAAATACTTTTGATAAATGGGTGCAAAATAAAGTTTCTGATGCAGGTTTAATTGATATTGGCTATTAGGGTAAGGACTATACTTGGACCAGGAATTCTTATGGTAATGGAACCAGGAAAGCAAGATTGGATATGGCTCTGAGTAATAATGATTGGTCTTTACAATTTACCTCTGCAAAGATATTACATTTGAATTTCATAGCTTCTGATCATTGTCCTGTTTTGCTTATTACTGACCCCATTCCAAAACATTTATGGAGGCCTTTTAAGTTTTTTAGGACTTGGATAGGACATAATAGCTTTAAAGATAAGCTTGAACAGTCTTGGAATTTAGATGTTCTAGGTAGCCCTGCCTACAAGTTGAAACAAAAACAGCACAGTGCTAGACTATCCTTATCACAATGGAATAGAATGGAATTTGGGGATAGACAAAATAATACAAATAACTTACAAAATGCCTTAGAGTCGGTTGAAAATGAGAATTATTCTGAGAGTCAGCATGATAGAGTTAAGTCTATTACTAGTGATATTGAAAACTAGTATAAAATACAATCTGAATTCTACAAAGAAAGGTTTAGATATAAAACTGGGCTTGAAATGGATAACAATACCAGATACTTTCATACTATGGTGAATAAGAGAAGACATACTAATAATATATTTGTTCTTTGTGATAATGATGGTAATTGGCTTATGGACAGAGAGGATATTGGTAATCTCCTTACTAATCATTTTAGAACTGTTGCTAGTACCTCAAATCCTAATTTTTCTGAGGAAAATTTTGATGTTATATCTTGTGCCTGATGATATTGAAATTGAGAATGTTGTTAGGAATATGCCTGCTTGGAGCTCTCCTGGTCCTGATGGTTTTCAAGCAAGATTTTATCAAACTCAATGATCTCTTGTTGGTAAGGATATTATTAATGTGGTTAAAAGTTTTTTTTGAAAGTGGTCATATGCCTAGGTGCCTTAATAAGACATATATATCTCTTATTCCTAAGTGTAAAAGCCCAAAAAAACCTTCTGAATTTAGACCAATTGGTCTCTGCAATGCTTCTTATAAAATAGTGTCTAAAATTCTTGCAAATAGAATTAGGCCTTTACTTAAGAAGTTAATTTACCCTTATCAGGTAGCCTTTGTGCCAGGAAGAGCAATTCATGACAATATCATTATTGCTCATGAATTGATTCATACTATGAAACATAAGGAAGGTATAAGTGGAACTATGGCTATTAAGTTTGATATTTCTAAAGCCTTTGATAGGCTTGAATGGACTTTTCTCAACAAAGTCTTTGAGAAATTTGGTTTCAGTAAAGAGTTTTGTAATCTTGTTATGCAATGTGTCTCTACTACTAGTATTAGTGTGTTGCTAAATGGTTCTTCTTGTGATCAATTTGAACCAACTAGGGGGATTAGGCAAGGGGATCCTTTATCCATTTGAGTAAGAAGATTAATAAAGTTCGGTTCCTAGGTATTTCCATGTATATTTGTTAAGTTTGAACTTCCATTAATGGAGGCTTCACAGAGTTGATACGGAGATGAGGTTTATCAGATAAGAATTAGATGATAGAACAGAACGGATGCGTGGAAATCTTTTTGTAAGCTTTATTGTAATCCTTTAACACCTGTATGGACAGATGCTTGGGCAACATGAAGCTAATATAGTTGGGGTTGCCACTTGACCTAGGCAAGTTATCACGTACATTTTTTTGTATTGTATTTTCTTTTGAAGGGTGACTAGCCCCTAATACGGTGGTAATCGGGTGTGTTTGGGCATGGTGTAAGTTTAACCTTATTATAACAATGGTTGGCCGCAAAGCCTTTGTTTGTTATAATTTTCTTAGATGAAACAAGCCTATTTGTCATAAACGAAGGGAGTTTCAATTTAAGATGGCTAGGACTCAATAAATTTTATTAGCGATTAAAAAGCCTGTTCTGGGCATTGTTCTTTTTTTTAAGCATTTTTACATCCTTTGCAGCAAATATTTGATCACAACTTGTTTGGTTAAGCACTAAAGTCCATTTCTTTGTCGGCCCTATTGCTGCAGTAGTCATCTAGTAATTAAGATGATGTGTGATATATTTATCACTTGTAATAGCACTCAATAATATTGAATAAAATAAGACTTTTTTGAATTTTCTAATGTTGCAAGGATTATATGAGAAGAAAACTAGTATGCGTGAGTTCTCGTGCATTATTGTTGTGCTTAAAACATTATTATTTCGTGGGAGATAAAATAAGTCAAATAATGCTTGAGCAAGCTTATATTATAAAAATTCATTCCATAGGAATTAAAAGTCTTTATTTTTTTCTTCGTTGTGATCAGCAATAGAAATGGTTCACAATGTACCTCAAATTATAATTTCAGAAATTTGTAAAATTTGGTGTCGTGAATTTGTGATGTTGGAGAAAACCGAAAAAAATTGAATTACGGAAGTATAATACACGTGTGATAAACGCGCCGAAGGGGAGAGACAGTACAGAGATAACCCTCCTGAAAAACTTTCTCTCTCTAGTTTCACTCCAAAGTTCTGAAACGAAAAACCTAATAGAGTGAGCGTCGTTCTGCTCAGATCGGCTCCCTTAGAGAAGATCTGAGCAGATCATCCTCAAACCCAAGCTTGTTTTCTCTTGTTCTTGCTAGTCCCCGGTTTTCTCGGCTAGTTTTTAGTTTTTCAGTTCTAGTTTGGATTTTCTGGTCGTTCTTCTGCATTTTTGAGGTTTCTTTCTGCGAATCAGTGCTTGATTTGTGCATCTCTGTGATGATAAAAAGACATCAGTGCTCTCAATCTGTTGCAGTGATGATCTACATCCAAATCGCTTCAATAGTTCCTTCTCCGGCGGCTCGGAGAAGATCGGTCTCTCCATCTGTTATCTTAATTTCTGTAGTTTGTAATATGTTTATTGCTTTGTTTTTTTCTTCTTGTTTTAGTAGTTTAAGCCTTGAGCTGGCCATTCCCTTAGGCTTGTCCGGCTATGTTGATGGAGTTTTCTCCTCTTCATATGGGTTAGTTGGTGTTAGAAATGTTGTAATAAATGTGATTTGCAGCAACCGGTTTTTTCACGACAACTTCCTCCGACGAGTACAAGATTTGGAAGAGATTCAAGATCTTGCTGTTTCATTTGAGGATGGATGTTTTGTAATCAGGGAATGTTTTCTCCGGCGGGTGCTTTGTTTCCCCAATAGGGAATTTTTTTTCTTGAATCTTGTGATTCTTCTGGTAACATTGTTGGTCTGGTTTGTTGGTGATCTGTTGTATGTATGCTATGAGGATGGTGATGATCTACTCCAAAATATGTATTATCCTACTTTTGATATGTATCTTTCCGGCCGGTGGAAGAGCTCAGAAGATTTTTCTGATGAGTTTATTGTAAGCACGTCGTGGAAATTGTGGATCAACTTTGGTCTCTTAGCATCTCTCTTTTTGGAAGAGGGTTTCTTTAGATCGATTAAAAAAAAATTCTACCGAGTTGTGAATCATGTTTCATCGATTCAAGCTCACCCTTATGCACGAGGGATGTTACTGTAACTGTTACTGCTACTGTTTGATGGTCTGGTCATTGGTACGAGATTCTGGTTCTGTTTGAAAATCGCATAGCGTCTGGTCCTGTATGTTCTTGTTTTGGTTATCTCATGTAACGTCAGGATTATCCCTATTTTCTTATTAAAAAAATAAAAATAAAATAAACGTGCCAAAAACTTAAGAATTGATAGTATAAATATTGAAATTATTAAAAAAACAACTAAATTGATATTTTTTTGAGATATTCTTTCATTTGTAAACAAAGTTGAGAGTCTTGAGACTAAGGAATTAAAGTAACAAAATGTTGTGTACCCAAACACTGCCTCTTCATCACCCATTTAACTACTTCAACGGTTACTGTACCCACCACAAGTATTTCTCTTTCCCGCCAAAACCAAAAGTGAGCTCCATTTCAGCAAATCATAACAACAATCTAGTCCTTCCAAAGCTGAAACAAACCCGTGATGAAGAAACCAAAGTTCAAACTCCTCCTACCCAATCATATTATTCTTCTCTTATCCAAGACTGCATCACTTCGAATTCCTTTGAGCTTGGTAAATCCATCCATGCTACAATTCTCTCTAATGGGTTTTCCCCAGACACCTTTTTACAAACAAAAATCCTTATGCTTTATGCGAGATCAGGTGAATTATCAGATTGGTGTACTGCACGTAAACTGTTTGATGAAATGCCGATAAGAAATCTGACGGCTTGGAATACTATGATTCTTGGTTATTCAAAGATTGATGATTATGTTGAAGTTTTGGAGTTGTTTTATAGAATGCAGAAGGAAGGGAATTGTCCAGATAAATTTACTTTTCCCAGTGTTGTTAAGGCATATGTGAAGTTAGAAGATTTTAATGGTCTAAGACAGGTTCATTGTTCAGTTATTAAGTGTGGGTTGAATCAGAATTTGGTTGTTGGCGGGTCTTTGGTTGATGGGTATGTTACTTTCGATTCGATGGATGATGCAGTAATTGCCTTTGATGAGATTGAATGCAAGAATGTTGTTAGTTGGAATTCGGTAATTCGCGGACTTGTAAGGGCGACGAGATGGGAAGAAGCATGGGAAACTTTTTATAGGATGATTAATCTTGGGGAGAGTCCTGATCATTTCAGCTTTGCAACAGCTGTTAGGATTTGTGGTGCTTTGAGATCATTGGATAGAGGAAAGCAAGTTCATGCTAAATTGATAGTATGTGGATTTGAAAGTGACGTTTTCGTAGGGAATTCTCTTATTGATATGTATGCTAAATGCTGGGATTCAGAGAGTTGTACGCAAGTGTTTGATCAGATGAAAGAAAAGGATCAAGTTACTTGGAACTCAATGATCTCTGGATTAGTTCAGTTTTCAAATTTTCCCAAGGCACTAAAACTGTTTTCGAAAATGCAGACATTGGGTTATAGTATTGATCGATTCAATTTAGGAAGTGTTATTAGTGCTTGTTCTGGTTTAGCGGATGTTAGAACTGGTCGAGAATTTCATGGGTATTTAGTTAAGAATTTCTTGGATGCTGATGTTATTTTTGGGAGTGCATTGGTAGATATGTATTCAAAATGTGGGTTTCTGGAAAAAGCACATCGAGCTTTTGAGAGGTTGGCAGAGAGAAATGAAGTTTCTTGGAATTCTCTGATATCTGGATATGCACAGGACGGGAGTTTAGATGCATTTGAGATTTACCATGAAATGAAACTGGCAGAGGATGTTAGTCCTGATAGCTTCACATTTACTAACCTTCTGAATCTATGTTCCAGTCATGGGAGTTTAAATCAAGGCAAGCAAATTCATGCCCATCTGATAAGAAAAGTTGGTATGAATCATCTAATTGTTGAAACCGAGTTAGTCCACATGTATGCGAAGTGTGGAGAATTGAACTATGCTGAGCAGATTTTTAATGGAATGGATGAGAGGAATTCATACTCATGGAATTCACTGATCGAGGGTTATGAGCAAAACGATGAACCTGAAAGAGCATTGCAAATCTTCAGGCTTATGCAGGTTTCAGGAATTAAACCTGATCATTTCTCTTTAACTAGCACAATCTCAGCATGCAGAAAGCTTTCCAACATTAAAAACGGAAAGGAACTTCATGGATTTGTAGTAAGAAATAACCTCGAGAGTCAAGGGATACTACGTTGTGTACTTGTTGATATGTATGCTACCTGTGGATTCATGGATTGTGCATGTAGAGTTTACAATCAAACAAGTGAGAAAGATGTGAACGTCCAAAATGTCATGCTTTCGTCATTTATTGGCTGTGGCAGAGTTGATGATGCAAAATGGGTATTTGATCAGATGGAGGAGAGAAACACAATCTCATGGAATTCTATTCTCACAGGGTTCACAAATAGTGAATCAAAAGATGAGGCCTTCAAACTATTTAGGAGAATGCAAGAAGAGAATGTGGAGTCCGATTCTTCAACACTAGTAACCTTATTTAACTTCTGTGCAAACCTACCAGCTCTTGCTCAAGGGGAACAACTTCACTCTCATGCAATCAAGAAGGGCCTTTTCGTATATAATTCAGTAGTTATGGATAGCTCACTTGTTGATATGTACGCGAAAGGTGGGTCCATTGAACGTGCGAGAAGAATTTTTGATAATATGACGGATAGAAATGTCATATCATGGAATGCCATGATCAATGGGTACGCGAAACATGGAATGACCGCAGAGGTGCTCAAACTCTATGAATTAATGCAAGCTGAAGGGGTATATCCGAATGACAGTACTTTCCTTTCAGTTCTTTCAGCTTGTAGCCATACTGGGAAGATTCATGAAGGTCTGCAAGTCTTCATCTCCATGTTAGAGGATTTTAAAATTGTTGCTAAGGCAGAACATTATACTTGCATGGTTGATCTCCTTGGTCGTGTGGGACTGTTGGACGAAGCTAAGGAAGTTATTGAGAAAATGCCGGTCGAGCCAGAAATTTCTACATGGGGAGCATTACTGGGAGCTTGTAAACTTCACCAGAATATCGAATTGGGAAAACTTGCAGCTGATCAGTTATTTGAGATGGACCCGCAAAATCCAGGACATTACGTTTTACTTTCGAATATCTATGCAGTTGCAGGGAGATGGAAAGAGGTTGAAGAAGTAAGGAATTTAATGAGATCAAGAGGAGTTGTAAAGGAGCCTGGGGTTAGTTGGATTGACATTGATAATGAAACTCAAACTTTTCATGCAGGGGATAAATCGCATCCAAAACACAAAGAGATTCACAGTACTTTAAGGAGTTTATTGCCGCGAATGAAGAGATTAGGGTATGTGCCAGATGCCAAATTTGTTCTACGAAATGTTGAAGGTGACGAAGACGAAGGAGAGCATTTGCTTCAACATAGTGAAAGACTAGCAATTGGTCTGGGTCTTATCAGCTTATCCAAAAACTCTGTAATTCGAGTTTTTAAGAATCTTAGAATCTGTGGAGATTGTCATACAGCATCAAAGTTCATTTCCAAGATAACTGGCCGTAAGATTATTATCAGGGATACAAATCGGTTTCACCATTTCGAAAATGGAGTTTGTTCTTGTGGAGATTTCTGGTAAAAGATGAATTCAATGTCATGAAACATCTTGTGTAAAAAATAACAGCCATTTTTCAGGATAACAGACGTGTATTGATGAGAAGTGAACATAAAAATAACTTTTTATACAACTCATAGCCCAACATTCTACTGAAGCGTTTCACTTTGGTCCCTATTGTGCATTCTAGCATTCTGTAGCTAGTACTTTTCTTTTCACTGTTCTGTCATACAAAAAATGAAGAAACCAGCCACTTGCTTGCCTGTGGCATTCTGATGTGTCTTCAACCGCACATCCCCTTGTGAGCTCGCGCATTCAGCCAGACGAGTTTCCATTCAAGGGTGATTAGAGTGTTCGCCTAGGGGCATGCACCCTCCCATAACTCTTTGCCATACTCTTATTTCTGGTCTCTCGACTCTCTGTGTTTTGTGTCATGACTCATTTGTCACTGTCGGTTATTTAGAACCGACAGTACAATTTTCATTTTAAAAGTCAAAAACCCCTCGTCAAACTATTTGCTATTTCCTTCAAATAATCGAAACCGCATCTCTCTCTGGAGTCTGGACACAGCAATGAATCGCTTAAAGCAAGCCCTTGGAGCTTCATCTTCTTCGATCTCATGGAAACCTGTAAACATTCTTGTCTCTAATCTCTGTTTGTCCCTCAATCTCTTCTCTCTTTGATTCTCTTGATTCTGTGTGTTGCAGACTGGAAAGCTACAACAAACAATATCTTCAAAGATTGAGAAATCAGGAAAGACCCTTCACTCAGGTGATACTTCAACTGTAAAATTACTTCCAGCTTTAGCAGGAGAAGGTAGATACTTTATATATGGTGATACAAAAATTCCAGCAAAAATTGAGTTAACTAAAGATTCACCTCTTTGTACAACACTATCAAGAAATGGAATTAGAGTTAGAACTGTTGAGCATTTGCTATCTGCCCTAGAATCTCTCAATGTTGATAATTGCAGAATTGAAGTAAGTGGGGCCGATGAGGTTCCTTTGTTAGATGGGTCTGCTAAGGAATGGGTTGAAGCAGTAGAGAAAACTGGTTTATCTGTTTGTAAGGATGGCAATGGTAATACTAAGGAGAAATTGGCACCTTTTATAAATGAACCTGTTCATGTCTGGAGGAATGATTCCTTTATAGGGGCATTTCCTTCTCCAAAAAGTTGTATTAGCTATGGAATTAATTTCCCTCAGGTATACTTTCATGCATTGATACACTTTATAAGTAGAAGTATGTTAGGGATTTTTTTTATAGCCGGGATAGATTCAGACTGATTGATGTATTTTTATGTAATTACGTTGTTGCAGGTACCAGCTATTGGATGTCAGTGGGTATCTTCAGTTAACATGGATGATGAATCTTTCTATGTGAAGGAAATTGCTTCAGCAAGAACGTTCTGCGTTTATGAAGAGGTTTGTTTCTATGTTACTTACATGCTAATCAGATTGATTTTTTCTTTGTCAGAGATGCTTGAATATTTTTGTAGTTCCCTTTGCCTGATGTCCTATAATAAAATTCCGTGCAGGTGGAACGATTACGTGAAGCTGGACTCATTAAAGGGGGATCAGCTGAAAACGCCATAGTTTGTAGGTAAGTTAACATTTTGTGTGGCATTGTTATATTTCTACCTGACTTTTGGATGAGATATAATATCCATATGTTGAGAGTGTAAATAAGTGTGCACACATTTGTGTATATACATCCCTATGGTAGTTGGAGAGTTTATATAGTAACATTGTGAGCATGGGGTTCATCGGGACTTGTGATATGTGCTACTATGTCTTCTTCTAACACTCAGGATCCTTGTTATTCCCCTGGCTCTTACATTTTGAGCTTCCATATTTAGGGGATGTTATTATACTGTCTTGCCTTGCCTTGTCATCTCATTTAATTTGAATTTAAAGAGTTTGTTTTCCACTTTCTCATAATTTTATTTTGATATGCCATTCGACTAATGAAAACTATCTTCAAACTTCAGCCCTATTTGCACTTTGCTCTACAAGGATAATTTAGTACATAGATCTATGTTATTCTACTAGAATCAAAAGCGATATTTGTTGGTAGAGGTCCCTCTATTATTTCCATCCTTTATCTTTAGCCTCATTCATATCCCTGCCGAACTTACATCTCTTTCGTACAACTTTTTGAATACTCTCTACTTTGTGAAGATGCAGAACGTTTCAATGTTCAGCCTCATGCAGGGACACCATTTTAAGCAAACATATACCTTGTTTAACAACTTTATATTTAGCTTTACTTATGAGAATTCAATTTGTTTTGTTTTAACGGAGACCAGTCTATCTAATACATCCTTTTTCTATCACACTCTTATGTATTAAATTGTTACTTGTTCTTTAGTTCAAGTGAAGGTTGGTTGAATCCACCTTTGCGCTTCAGTGACGAACCTTGCCGGCACAAGGTATTGGATCTGGTGGGGGACCTATCTCTTCTTGCAGAGGATGGTAATCAAGGTTTCCCTGTTGGACATATTGTTGTTTATAAGGTATGCTTTTCTCCTCTTCTATTCTCCTCTCTTTTCATGTTAATATTTTTCTGAAATAGGAAATGAAAGTTAATACGGTCAAAAGCCTTTTCCTTAGAAATTGACCAGAAATTAAGCAACATAAAAAAAACAACTTTCCAGGTAGTTTAATGGTTCTACTAATATATTGACATAAGATATTCCGACTACTTTTTGGATATCGGAAACAGATGATCTGACAGTAGTTACAATTATAGACATACAAGGCAGTTAAAAGGTTTAGCTTTTTTTTTTTTTGCCTCCTAATGGTCATTCAGTTGAGTAAAACATAGTAGCTGCAAACTGTGTAACATTAGACAGCTTTGCTGATCAAGAAATCTAAGATCGCCCAGAATAATGGGACTGAGGGAACACATACTTAACAAGAACACAAGTGTTCTTAATTCTATACCATGTCTAATTTGTTACTCATCTAATTAAAGGAATCCATCCAAGCACTTTTCATCAGCTAAGTTTAATTGCAGGGCTTATATGCAATTCTTCTCATCAAATGTGCAAAAAAGTTGAAACTTTCTTATATCTCGACTTGCTTAGAATACATAGATAATCAAAGTAACATAGAGAAAATCTTTTTTCCTAAATAATCCTTGTAGCTAAAGATCATGTGTTAGATAAGCATTTTTTTTTTAATCTGTCATGCTCTCTAGACTCCGGTAGATGGAAATGATTATCTGTCCTAAAGTAGAGAATTCTTTTACTTACATATTCACGTGTTTCCCCTTCAACTATTTGTTTCTCATTTTTCTTGCCTGAATTTTAAGTAGAGATTTTTTGATGATGATACAGGGAGGTCATTCTCTACACTTGGAATTTGTTCGCCGTTTAATGGGTATTTCTTTAGAGGAAGTCTCCACCAGATGCTGAACTGACATAGCAGCCCAAGTTTTATAAATTTTACCATGTTAGACGTGGTCACTGAAGAAACAAAAGACTTGTTGCTATTAGTGTAGTGTTATGTTCTATGGTTATTTAAACCAAATGACGAAACCATTGCAAAAAGTTCTTGGGATGAAGTATAGATTCGAGTTTAGGAGATAATGTAACATGTTTTACTGGTTGATTACAAATGCTTTTCTGAGTTTTCTCCCTTGGGCAATGGAAATATTGCATAGTTGTGGACTAAAAATCAGAGTTGAAATAGATTAGTTCGATAATGAGTTAAAGATCCCCGCACTTGTAATTAGGATGATGGATTATTTCTTCAGACAGAAATACGTGGTTTCACTTGAAGCACTGAAAAAGAATAAGATAATGATCCGAGGACAGTTGTAGAAGAGTTTTAAATATAAGCAAGGATCTTTTATTCTACAATTTCACCCATCAAAAGCAAAAAATAACTTATTACAAGTTACAAATATACGAGATGAACAAATCCATGAAATACGACAAAAGATAGCAGAAAGGCAGAGATAAAGCTCAAAATTATTATGTAATAATAATTCCTCTTTTTTATATACACATAAAATCTGGTCTGGATCTTGGCGCATTCATATCTATCTTTTCAAACTTGTTCATTGCTTCCCTTTAAGATGTTGAACTTGCAGAGGGGGCACGAAGCGTTGATCTTAAGCCATTTCACGATGCATGTTTGATGAAAATGATGATTGCATGGCAGGCCATGGATTTCAGCTCCGTCATCATATGAAGTGAGGCATATGCAGCATTCCTACACAACAATCATTGGAAATTCCTTTATTAGAACTACAAAAAAAAAAAAAAAAAAAAAAAAATTAGCACCAAAAGGACAATCCAACTCCATGATAAAAAGAAGTAATCACCGCATCCTCGGGTGAAAGAACACGTTCATCTGCCAATTCTCCACCATTCATTGTTAGGGGGACCATTTTCCCCCCTCCTGTGCTAGGTTTCTCCTCGTTATTACTGATCTGGAATCTATATCTTGGAAGCATACTGAGATCTGCTTCTGATGCACCTTCCTGCTTTATTCATGCCAATATAATGAAATTAAATAGTTGATAGATTTGTCTAACGGACATAGGGATAGGTGATCTTGTTCAGTCATACCTGGCCTACTACAGCATATAGAATTGCAATGATGCAAGGCAAACAGCAGCAAAGAGCGATCCCAATGACGCATGCCAAAGCAACACAAAATATGGCAAAAAACACATCGAATGCCAGAAAAACTACAGCCAACCTGCACAAAGTAAACAGTTTGAACGTCAGACAGCATCAAGTGAAAGACCAAGAAACTTCTAATCTGTTCAAGGAAATGAGAAAATGAAAGGAGGGTGAAGTTTGTATAGAGCTTTTAAATAAAACAGGTAAATAAGTTGCTTCATCTGGGAATTAGGTCTATCCACATACAACTAACAAGTGGTTTTCCCCATGATGATGTAAATCTAGGGGGACAAGTAATCAAGAAAAGGTCTGAACTGGACATCAACAAACCAAGATCAACTGTTCGCCCCCGAAGTCAATATTAATCATACCTAAGGCTGGCTAATCATAATACCTTGTCCCTTCTTCAAAGAAAAAAAGACTGTTCCTATGATTATTAAGTGCCTTTCATAAGAAAGTTAAGTTTAGCGCACTTGTTCATCCATCCCAGAAATAGAAGCCCTCTTAAGTCTTTAATCCATAAAAAGAGACCATTTTCGCTGCATTATTTTTTCTCAAAAATGGTCCATTTGGGAAACACAATCTCATTTTGGGAACTATGGCCTTCCAGAAGAAGGGACAAAACCAATGCTTCACAAAAACATGCAAGAACTAACATAATCAAATAGGGAGCATCCCTAAGGCGAAGCAAAATTTAATGTAAGAAAGTTTAAAATGACAGCCTGAGAATGTTGCAACTAGTTATAAGAATCAATTGATCTACAATTGTATCAGGTGTAAGGTGTGTACCAATATAGACGCGGAGCATTCTGCAAGAGGATTTCACCACCAGAGACTACCCAGTAGAATCCTGCTATCCACCACACAAAGGATGCTATTGTATTGAGGGATTCACATCGCTTAGCAGCACTGAATAAACAATTCACAACCAGGATGAGCAAGGAGTCGAGGACAACACTGATGAATTAAATATAAAAAAATGATCCTTTGTTTTGTACATAATGTTTTAAGTTCTAACACTGTGTACAACTTAGCTCACTCAAATAAAGGAGTCAAAAAGTCACAGATAATTCAGATGATACAATCTGAGGCACCTAGAATGTAAGACATAACTTGGGAACTGCATGGTAACAGCGTTTTTTCCTATGTTTTGCATATTAAATAAAATTGCAACTAAGATACCCTATGCTTTCTATCTTTACATGTTCCTGCCTCAGTATTCTGTTAGCAAACAGATAACAACTAAAATTCCTAACACAGATCTGACAATGATGACAATATTGTATATGACAAATGAGACTGCAATATGAGAACGGGTCGAAGGACACGATGATTCAATATTTTTTAAGTAGCTTACAAGCAACCTGAACTATTTTTTAGTAGCAACCTTACCCATTCAACGTCCCACTAACTAAATTTCAACCTTTACCTTTCCTTTAAAGAACACTTATCAACAGTATAGACTTTCAGTTAATATTCACTTTCTTATTAGAATCCTACTATTAAACCTAGTGTAGTTTCTTGATAATTTCTCAATGCTAGTTTATCCACCATATCCTTGCAGGCTCATACAGTCATACTGTTAACAGATTGTCATACAAAAAAGAAACCATGGAAAATTACCACCTAAGATGGTGAAGTCTCAAGAGACAAAACAGAGTCTACAATTACGAATTCAACCTAATAACAGAACAGAAGTATATTGAAATCATTTCGCTCGTCTTATCAATATCGCCTAGTTTGTTGACAAACTTCCACCCCTAGTTTCAAAGTTCCACCAAAATTTCAAACTCCGCCTTTCCATTTTGAAGCACATTTAACAGCAACAGTACAGTTAATACTCACTTTCTTATTCAAATTCTACTATTAGAACTAGTAAAGTTTTTTCTCATACACAAAAAAGCCATGGCAATAATGCTACATAAGACGGTAAAGTCTCACGAGATAAATAAAGTGTCTGCAATTAGAAAGCCATGATTAGATTTTTCAACTAATAAAGTAGAAAAGTATATCGAAAACGTTTCACTCGTCTTATCACTAGTGTCTAGTTTGTTGACAAAATTCCACCCCTAATTCCCTCTTGTCCTTTTACTAACACAACATGTATTTTTCTCACTGTATGAGAATCCAAAGGTCTAGTGATGAAATTACCTAAGAAACTACAATCTAATTCAAAATACCCAGTTCAATAAATAACAAAATGAAATTTAACAAACCGAATTCAATAACATTTCCATAAATTCCGGTCCGTGATACGATAATAACTAACCTTGAACGACGAAATCCAGAAGAATCCCCTCCGATTTCATCCTCCTCACTATCATTAACATCAGAATCAGATGACCTATTACCACCACCATCAACACTCCGATTCCTTCTTCTATTACTTCTCCTATGATACTCAGACCAAACCATAACCACATGAATCACACACTGTATCGCATAACCTAAGATCCAAATCCTAATTGGAGTATTAGGCTTTTCATCAAAAGTACACCCAAGAAAAACAACAGAAACAATCGTAAAAGCTAAATTCCAAGCAATATCCAATGCAACAACAGGTTTTGAATAACCCCAATCGATTCTACGTTCTTCAAGTTGGCTTGCTGCTGTTTCTCTAACTAAAGTCGATGCACCACCACGACGACCAGAAGCACGTCCTAGAAGAAGAGACAGTCGGTTTGACCTACTTGATGGTGATCTTGCTGGTGATGAATCTCCATTCTGTGACCTAATTAAAGGCTCAGCTATGTCTGGTGATACTGTGATTGTTGTTTCCGCCATTAAAGAGTTGCAGACGAGAGAGAGCAATGGGAGATATATATGAAGTGGTACAAAGAAGACCCTGGTGTTTTTCAGTGAGTTGAATGGTAGATGACGCGAATTTTCTATTAGCGACTTTCGGGTATTCTTATGTTTAATATTCCCACTTTTAGCAGGACACCTGTGGTTACATTTATTTATTTTTTTATAGGAAAAGCTTAGGCCTAGAAAGCCACTAAGAGCATTACATAGTAGTAGTGTTGTTGGTAGCGGCTGTGAAAGCACCACTCCAGCTTTGTTCTTACAAAATAGCGCTAATATGAAAGTCTCCAAATTTTGGTTACGGTTGACAATATTAAGATTAAGTAAAACAAAAGATATGGGGTTTATAACCATATTTGTATTGTTGTCTTCTTGACAGTTTCTTCTTTCATAGTAGTTAAGGTGGAATCTCCCTTGGACAGCTTCATTGTAAGGCTTAGTCATATGGGCTAGATATCTAGCTGCTAGATTGGCCATCCACGTCAGCCTGGACAACCTCATAAGTCCTATGATATTGCTAATCTAGCAGCGAAACGCTGAATAAAACAACGTTAAACGCAAAATGGTTCGACGCTACATAATTTTATTTTTTAAAAAACTAATCATTATCTCTCTCACCACCTTCTTACTCTCTCTCTCCAACTTTTTCCCCTCTCTCCCTTTTTTCCTCCCTCCATCACGTTTTCCCTCTTTTTTCCCTCTCTCCCCCTCTTTTTCTTCTCTCTCCATCATATTCTCTCTCAAAAATTAGTAAAAAATACAGAGCGCCGAATGGTTCGGCGTTTATGTCACTTTTTGAGCGCCGAACGGTTCAGCGTTTCAATCTCGCTGATAGTTGAACTGCGAGCAAATGCTAGGAGAGAGAAGTAGCCAGATTGAGTGTTATCTTTTTTCCCACACTTTTTTCATGATTTGCAACACTTTTTGGCCAATCTAGCAGTCAAATCTAGCCAATATGGGTTCGCCTAAAGGAACCTGAAACTATCTAGAATGTTAATTGATTCAGCAGATATTGCAATATTTGTGTGTTGCATCTCTTTGGCCCACTGGAATGCTAGGTCTACTCCTCCTGTGACTCCCCCTTGTCCCTAGTGTCGTGGATGTCCTCTAGAGCCAATGGTGTTTCCTGCAAAATTTGTCATAGTTAGAGCATAGTAATAGATAGAGGTCTCAAAATATTGCAGAGTGCAGATATTGATATGTTTTCCAAATCCTGCTTCTGCATTCCAATTGTAAAGAGTATTGGCTTGTTGCAGAGTAGTATCAGTTTTCTATGGTAAAAGAGGGAAGTTGTTTAGGATATGATCTGGTATTGCATGTATTCTATTATGTGTGCATAAATGTTTCTTGATTCTGAGAGCTATACCTCCCATATTAGGCTGAGTATGTTTGAATATGAAATCACATCTAGCTTTCCAGATATACTAACATGTGGTTGCATAGATGTTGCAATCAGTGCTTCCTGGCTAAAACCAGGAATTTAGCCAGTCCATGAAGATAGTGTTGTTATCAAAGAGGGTATGGGAGGTGCCCAGAATTTCCTGCCATACTAAGGTAGCAGTAGTGCAGTTTAGGAACATGTGTGACATGGATTCTTCTTCCCCACTATTGCATACAGTGCATAAAGGGTTAATGTAATGCAGTATGCTAGCTGTTTTGTCGTTTGTGGGAAGAATTCCATGTGCACATTTCCATATAAAGATTTTGATGACTGGAGCCACATCCATATTCCAGATTGCTTCCTAATTTCCAGTTGGAGAATCATTTATGTAGAGATAATCTATTTTTGCTTTGTACAACTCTTTGACAGTGAAAGCTCATGTATCATTAAAGTTCCATATTATTCTATCTTCTTCGTTTGGGTGTGTCTACAGAGTAACAATCACAGCAGTTTTCTCTATGCTGAAGAGGTTGGAGATTTGAGCTTCATCCCAATTTCCAACTTGAAGAATCAAGGATTCTAACTTATCAATGTGTTGTGGGCAGTGGTGTGGTTTTTGGAGTTTTGATGTGGTATTTGTTATCCAAACATCTTCCCAAATTTGGATCTTTCTGCCATTACCAATCCTCCAGGGCAGTGGTGTGGTTACATTTATTGACAGTACATGTTTGGTGGAATATTAAATAGAAGCGTATTCCCGAGACCTGGCCATGGTTTGGTGTATTGGTTGGAGCAGTTCCAAGGGATGGGCAAATGAGCATATTTTCCCATTTTCCCCATGGTGGGCTGCTAACCTAAGAAAATCAAATGCTCTAGTGGTATAATAGTTTGACCATCCGTCTCAGATTGAGCCGACGTTCTTAACATGAGACCGACATTCTTAACATGAGACGACCGGTTCAATCAGAGACGGTCATACCGTATTAGGCTGAGACTCTGCAATTTTTTGGACGATGTTTTTTGCCGAATTTGACGATCGATTTCAGCTACACTGATGACGGCTAGGTTAATCCAATGTCTATTATTTCAGTTCCTATTAATTTAATCAATTTTAAATCCAAAATTACACTTTCTCCACCTTTTACACACACAGATTACGGCGATGATTCAACCGTATATTAATCCCGAGAGTTTACCATTGATGAAGATTTATCTTTATGTAGAAACTTTTTAGTATGTTATAGGCTAGGGATGCAGAACGACGACAAAATGGTTTAGTGAGTATGAGTTATTGGAGCAAGCGAGCAAGATTTATGAAAACTTTTGTACTTTTTGGGTTAGAAATATCTTTAAACCAGAATTAGGAATTCCACCACTTCTTAATTTGTAATACTTTGCCTGGGTTGTGACGGTAAAATACAACGGAAGATCATGTTTATATTTATATTGTACCAACCAACTTTGTTGGTCAAATGGAACACATCTCCCACTCCGGAAGGTATTTCAAGTAGGAAATACAAATCTATTGGTATTAATCCTGTAAAAACATTAAAATCGTTAATTTCATATTTGTATCGATTGTATTTAAAATTATAAATCAAAATATGCTACATGCCTATTTCGAAGTCCGTAAAATGGAACGTGTGTGTGTAGTGAAACTGAACATAATGTTTTGGTGAATATTTTCCACACTTGACTTGGTGGATTATCAAGTCTTTATATACAGATTACATTACCCTAAATAGTTTTTGATTTATAATGAATGAGATTAACTACAATGCGGCAACTGAGCCATTGACTAAGTCATGATAGTGACCAAATCTTTGCAGCTGTAATACAGAAGGATCAACAACAATTACGCCATTGATGTAGGCCTTGTAGTTGTATCCTTAACACCCTCTCTCAAGTTGTGCATGAGTTTGCTGTATGTTTAACTTGTTGCGCTGAAAAGTAAACCGTGAAATGACTAACCCCTTTGTAAAAATGTCAGCCAACTGGTTTTTTGTCGATATGAACTTCACTTTCAATTGTTTGTGTTCCACCCTTTCCCTCAAAAAGTGATAATTTATTTCAAAATGCTTCATACGAGCATGAAATAAATGTTTAGCAGTCAAGTATGTAGCCCCCAAGTTGTCGCCCCATAGATGAAGGAGGTTGAGCTTCTATGTGTAATTCTTTTACTATAGACTAAATCCACATTAACTCAGAGGTAGCAATGGTTATACCTCTATATTCAGCCCTGGTACTCAATTTCAAAACTGTCTTTTGCTTCTATGCACTCCACGATACAAGGTTATCTCCAAAGTAAATGGCATATCCACTTGTTGATCTTCTGTTATCCAAACTACCAACCCAGTCAGAATAGGCATGTAATCGTGTGTCAGATGATTTGGTTAACTCTAAGCCATAGTGAATTTTATGCTTCAGGTACCACAAAATCATTTTCACTAGCTCCCAATGATCTTCATACGGATATGTCATATATTGACAGTCTTTCTTGCCAGCAATGACAACATCTAGATACGTAAGATGTGTATATTGCAATGCTCCACATACACTACGATAGAATGTTGGATCTTCATATCTTTTGGTACCTTGTTTGTTGATTTTGACATTCACTGCAAGAGGAGTAGTTACTGGTTTTGCACCATCCATTTTTGTACGCTTGAGAAGATCTGAAATATACTTATGTTGATTGAGTAATATAGAACTTCCTTGTTTGATAACTTCTACACCTAAGATGTAATTCAGTTTACCTAGGTCCTTGACTACAAAAACATAGTTCGGATCATGAATATATTTTGTAATAAGTGACTGATTTGAACCTGTTATGATGATATCATCAACATAAATAAGCATGTATCTAACTTCATCATTTGATTATTGTATAAACAATGAGTTGTCTTCCACTGAGCCTTTGAAACCAAAATCAATTAGATGTGTGTTGAGTCTTGAATACCATGTACGCGGTGCTTGCTTTAGGACATAGATGGATTTATTGAGCTTGCATACATGATTGGGAAAATCTGGATCTACATAGCTTACAGGTTGCTTCACAAACACTTCTTCTATCAGTACACCACGTAAGAATGCGTTATGAACATCTAGTTGACGCATATTCCAGCCATGTGACACTGCAATAGAGAGAACAAAACGTATAATACTATGCTTTATTACTGGGCTGAAGGTTTCTGCATAGTCAAAACCTTCTAGTTGGTTGAAGAATTTTGCTACTAGTCGTGACTTTCGTCTATCAATCTTTCCATCAGATTTTTGTTTCACTCGAAAGACCCATTTAGATCCTGTTACGTTCATCCACTTCTCATATGGAACCAAACTCCAAGTTTCATTGCGGATATGGGCATTGATCTCATCATCCATAGGAGGTCGTCATTCAGGATCTTTTGATGCTTCAGTGTAGCATGATGGAGCCGTATACTCTAGTAACCCCAAGGGATATTTAGTGGTAGTTAGGCATAGCTTCTTAAATGATTTCCTAATACCATCTCTTGCTCTTGTCACCATAGGTTGCTGCTGCGGTGGAGGTTGAGATTGAGCATTTGCACTGTCAACAATAACTATTCTATCACCTGCATTATTAGTAGTCTCAACTGAACTTTAGGGTAAGGTTTCACTTGGTGGTTGCACAATATTGTCTATTGATATAGGATCTTGAAGAGTAGGTTCAGCTGGCACTTGTTGAGCTGTAGTAGGATTAATAATAGGAGAAGGAAACGAAAAAGTGGATGAAGTAAGAAGCTTGGTAGATAGTATATATTTTTGAGATTCAAGTGAACATACTTGTTGCTTGGAAGCAAATGAGAATCTTGTTTCTTTAAATTTGAGGTGACGAGAGATGTAAAGTCTATTTGTTGGTACATGAAGACACATGTACCCTTTATGTGCACCATTATATCCAATAAAGACACATGGAAGAGACCTTGGTTCAAGTTTGTTTGATACATAAGGCCTGAGGCATGGATAACATAGACAGTCATATACTTTGAGGAGGGAGAAATCAGGTTTCTTGTTATATAGCAATTCTAGAGGTGATTTAGACTCATACTATGAAGCTGGAATTATATTAATAAGATAACATGCCGTTGTGAGAGCATCTGACCAATATGATATAGGCATAAAATCATGGAAAAGTGAAGCTAGACCAGACTCAGTGATGTGTCTAATGCGTCGTTCTACAAGGCCATTTTGGGATGAAGTATGAGGACATGAAAATCTATGTACAGCTCCTGAGCTATTGAGGAAAGCTGTGAATTTCTTGTATTCTCTTCCATTATCAGACTGAAAAACTTTTATTTTGTGGTCAGTTTGATTTTCTCTTAACTTTTTGAGTTGTATAAAGTCTTTCAATGCATCATCTGACTTCCTAGCTAGTGGATAAATCCAAGTATAATGAGAGAAAACATCAAGTAAGAGCAAATAATAACGATATCCATTTCTTGAAACAGTTGGAGATATCCATAAGTCAGAAACTACTAAGCTTAGAGGCTTATCAAAAGTTGAAGAGCTGATAGGAAATGGATGTTTATGACTTTTTCTTACATGACAGGAATGACAAAAATTAAACTTTTTATTTGAAACAGGAAGGGAAAATTTCTTGATATCTCGAAAGACCGTACGCAGCATTATATGACCCAGACGTTGATGCCAGATTGGAATTGTAGGTGATACAAGAGCATTTGGTGAAGTTTTGTTGATCTCTCATACACTGTCAAATATGTAGAGCCCATCTCTACTCCTGCCCCGCAACAATATTGTCTTGGTGTGGAGATCCTTTATAAGAAAGAAACCAGAGTGAAACTCAAAATAAACTTGATTATCTTGACAAAATTTTGAAACTGATAGTAAGTTGGTTTTAATCTCATGAACATGCATGATATTTTTAAGATGAAATGAGTGATTATTATGAGAAAATGAGGCATTACCAATATGCTCAATGTGAATAGCATTACCATTTCCAACTTGGACTTGTTCAGTTCTGTCATACTCATGACGTATGTCAAGATTGTTGAGATTTGCAGTTAAGTGGTGTGTATCCCCTGAGTCTGTCACCCAATTATTGTCTGTTGCTTCACCAAGTAAGGCTACATATGCAGCTGGTTGTCGTCACTGTATAGAGGGTTTACCTTCCTTGTAGCGAAACCAGCAGAACTTTGCAACATGATTCTTTCCCTTGCATATCTGACAAGGACCTTCTTCTTGTTCTTGTTGATTGTTTGATTGGTTCATCCTTGGCTGACGATTATTGTTTGGTTTGCATCTTTGATTTCTTATTTGTTATGAACCTTGAAATGGTCTAGCAGTTGATGAAGAGGCTACATTTGCTAGTGGATGTTGCAATGTTGCTATCTGTTGTTCAAGTTTCATATCATATGAGAGCATATGCGCATAGAACGCATCCATATCTATCTTTTCAACAGTGCTTGGAGAAGTTACAATAACATCATATGCTTGATCTAGTCCACCGAGTATGGACTCATGCATACCATCTTTATCCAATGCACTTCCTGATGTTGCAAGAGCATCAAACATTTGTTTAGATTTTGAGAAATATTCATGCATATATTACCTTTTTTAAGAATGTGAAGTTGTCTTTTTAGGTTCATTAGATAAGCGCTAGTTTTAGGAGCATATATTTTCCCCAAAGCATCCCAGACCTCATTTGAAGAGGTTAAACCAGAAACTCGACCCAGGACTCCCTCAATAAGAGATGATAGCAGCCATCCTAGGAGGATATGATCTTGTTTTTCAAACTTTGTATACAATGGATTGATTTATGCTGGTTGTTCTTTTATTGTGTTAGGTATTATTGCTGGTGGTTTTGCATAAGTGACGTCTACATAAACCTTTAGTCGACAACCCTTCAGTAGTGGCTTGAACTGAGTTTTCCAGAGAAGATAATTGGTGTTGCTGAGTTTCATGTCAATCAAAAGATTAACATGAATAACGTGAAGGGTTGAGGTTTCTGGTGTTGTCATTGAAGAGAAAAATTTAGAAGAAAGCGTGGGTATGGATCTTTTTGGCTGATACCAAAACAAAACACAATATTTTGGTGAATATTTTTCATACTTGACTTGTGGATTATCAAGTTTTTATATACAAATTACATTACCCTAAATAGTATTTGATTTACAATGAATGAGAATAACTACGATGCGGTAATTGAGCCATTGAATAAGGCATGGCAGTGACCAAATCTTTGCAGTGTAATACAAAAGTGAAAAGACGAGGGTACCCAAATACACCGCAATCTTTAATTTATCCACCTATAAGTCATCTACCGAAAGTGATTGTCTATAGACTGAGTTGAGACAATACAACAAATCGGTTAACACTTCGTGTAATTTCCTATGGATACAAGATCGAGACAATACGACAACAAGATAACTTGTGTGATTGACTATGGATACAAGATCGAGACAATACAACAACGAAGTATGATACTTGATAATAGGTTCATCTTAACCAAATTCTATAGGATCATTATCAAGTAAAGTGGAGTTAACGTTTGTGTATTTTACTTCTAATTATAATAAATAATTATAATTGCGAAAATAGAAAAGTAAAAAACATAGCAAGATTTTATTAACTAGGAAATCGAAAATACAGAAAAACCTCAGGACCTAGTCCAGAATTGAATACTCTCAGAATTAAGCCGTTATACAAAATCTAAACCAACTTCGTATAGTTGAGACCAAGCAACTACCCCTAGTTCACATTTACTCAGTATCCTTGCGCCTCTGACTTCGATGAGTGCACACACTGGAACAATTCCTTTGGATTGTATTCCAAACAGTAAATGAACAACAAATTTGTTTGGTAACAACTCTATTGATTCTTTAAGATGAGATATCTCAAGTCATATGCAAAGGCTCTTCCATTTAAGCTAATAAACTCATTTTCCTGGTGAGAATCCAATCTCTATTTCCTAAGTAATAAGATTCAGATTTGTAACAATCAAAATAGATCTCAAGAGACTATTAGGTGTTACCGATCTCACGTAACTAATCAATCGAATAAATCTGATTCTAGTTGGATCCCAGCCGATCAAGGTTTGTGCAACACACAAAGATATGAGAAACAATAATAAATCTTCTTCGTCTTCTTTAATCTTCAATTTAAACCTGCACAACACCACTTGAATTTCTTGTAATCAATCACGCACAGAATGGATTATCACAAGATATATTTAGATCTACAAACAGTTCTAAAGATCCTGTCGATACTTCAATCCGCACAGAATACTCCCCCTAAAGGTAAGATAGGTAGATATTCAATTCGAATGTCTTTGTCATTCCACTTTTGTAGTATAGGATGACTACACAACAATATGATATGTTTCTCCCCCTTAGTCAATGCTTTACTATTTCGTTAATATAACATTTAAGCACAATTATCATTTCCTTAGTGATTGCAAATTACTTGTTTACTCCATATATTTCTCCCCCTTTTTGTCATAAAATGACAAAGGTTCGAGAAAATACAGGTCAAACCGAAAGGATCTTACAATATAAAAGACTTGTAAACAACCTATAAGAGTTAAGCACGAAGGTTTCACATACCACTTTTAGAATATTGCCCGAAACTACAAGTAATTTAGTTTTAATATGTTATCAAGGAAAACTATTGCCCGAAGCAATTTTCCTTAATAGTATAACAAATTGACTAAGAAACTTAGTTCCCTTGTTAAACCGATTGTACACATACAATCGCTTATTTTGATAAGATCATAATTAACTTTATTTCTCTCATCATGCTTCAGAAATAACTTAGACCTTTCTCTTTAGAAAAGACAAACACTAGGTTAGTTAACTAGTTTTTCTTGTCAAGGCATTCGATTAGACTTGAATAACCGAATCCTACAATTTGATAAGTCTAACTAAGATCAGGATTAACTTAGTTTCTCTTATCCAGAATCGAATTGGACTAAACAAATATTCTCGTATTTTTATTAAGCCATAAACAATATATACAAACCAAAATAAATTGACTTGTACAATTATTTTCTTAACCGGAAGCAATTGAAACAAACATAGACATTATAGCACCGCAATTGCACCGAAATTTCGTTAAGAAAAAACACTTGATACCCAACAATAAAGAAGATACCAAAAAATAGGTCAAATAAATTGACACAGTTTTTCTTAACCGGAAACAATTGAATTGCACACACACACATCCATACACATCACAATGAAATATATCATTTGTACCGAAATTTTGTTAAGCAAAAGCAAAATATATACAACATATATAAACATGCTTTTCTTAAATAGGAAAACGATTAACTAACAAATTCGTTACCTCAGATTCCATATCCTCTTCTCCCCAGAAACATGTATCATTAAGCACAAGTTCACATAAGAACTCTCCCCCAGTATGTTGTCATCCTATCGCAAGAACAAAAGAACAACAACAAGAGAAACCTTTACCAGAGAAAGGTTGAATCGGTTTTTAACTAAAGTTGAAAACCCGGAAATACATATGTTTATGCTAGATACAACTCATGTAAACACAAATTGATTCAACATATTGTGACTTTTCACATATGAGTTTCAATCGAAACACCTTATGATCCTTTGATAAGCCTACCAACATGGGCTAGAACTTAATCCATCTAAATCAAAAAGTCACACAAACCATAAGGGTTCACATCATATGAGATCGAATATTAAGGTTATGAAAACCGAAATCAGACATCCCATAAACCAAAAACACATAGCAAAAATATAGACATTCAAGCACAGGCTATGTAATCGGAAACTATCGCAAGAACAATTATAAGATAATAATTTTATTCATAAATAATGATAGTTTTATTCAAAATAGACGTTATACAATAATCGAGATAAATCAATAATTGATGTCTATTTTCTTCAAATAAGAATCTCAATTTATTTCTTATTGCCATCTACTTGTTTCCATACAAGAGTTCTCTTAATCCCACTTGTAATTCCATTTAATGGGAAATTTCATCGAGTAGAGACTAAAACTCCCACAAAACATCCTCATAATGATTACGAGTATAAGTAAGATGCATAACATTACTTGAGGAGTTCTCATGGGATGTTTTTAGTAACTCTTTATAGTAGAGTACTCGTTTCCATTCAGCATAAACTCTTTCATAAAGCAAAACTCTTATGCCGGTTAGGTCTAGTACACCATCGAGTAAACTAGATGCATGCACCTTTGAAGAGGGTATGCGTTGAATCGAATGGTGGCATGTATTATTGAACAAAGTCAGCCTGTCAGAATCTAAGGAGTCAAGATATTTCTCAATCTTGTGAAGACAATAATCACTGACAATCTCCCCACAAACTATTACATTCACCACATAGAGATTTTGATAGCACTTTCCCTTGAACATGCGAGCAAGTTTCTTGGAGAGAATCATAGTTGTCAGTTTTCTCCTTAAATCTTCATTCGGTATCATCTTTGACAGTATGCTTGTGAAAACCTCAAGATGAATATTTTGAGAAATAAGAATATTTTTCTTATTCGAAAATATCTCAAAAACTTGCAGAATAATCCAAGGTTTTATTTCCGATATTGAAAATACATAAATTAATAAAACATATTTTCGAAAACAAGCCCTCTCGATAAAAGTGATACCGATCCACACATGGGCTTTTAGGAACCGAATTGGCCCATAGAACCGAAAATCAACCCACATGTTATAAGTTATGTTTGAGGAATTTTTTAAACATAAGATAACTTGACTTCTTAAGGTTACCGGTTCCTTTTAGCCTATCACTGGTTTCAAAGAAACCATTGTGTGGTGAGTGCATATGGCTACTTTTCATAGAGAAAAAAAAAACTTCCTGAAAAAGCGAGGGTCTAACAACCACACCCAATATTTCGATTAGCAATCTTTATGGACAAACTCCAATATACTTTCTAGAGATTCAACTAAACAGTTAGACTCAATCAATAGAAAAGTATATCAAAGAGTTTATATCTATATCTCTCGATTTAAATCTTACTCTAGCAAACTGCGAGTCTCAATTTAAATACAAGAGAGATAAACTTGGATGGTACCAAAGACCAATATCCAAGTGTCAATCAATTTAAATCAACAACCAAAAGGTAGGATATTCTAATTGATTGAACAACGCACAACCTGTATTATTTCAATTATAAAGATAAACAATATAATGCGGAGAATGAAATAACACAGACACCAGAATTTTGTTAACTAGGAAACCGCAAATGCAGAAAAACCCCGGGACCTAGTGCAGATTAAACATACATTGTATTAAGCCGCTACAAACACTAGCCTACTCCAAGCTAACTTCGGTATGGACTGTAGTTGAACCCCAATCAATCTCTCACTGATCCAAGGTACAGTTATGCTCCTACGCCTCTGATCCCGGCAGGATACTAGGTACTTGATTCCCTTAGCTGATCTCACCCACAACTAATAGTTGCTACGACCCAAAGTCGAAGACTTTAATAAACAAATCTATATCATACAGAAAAGTCTACGGTAATAGATAAATCCGTCTCCCACGAATATACCTACGAGTTTTGTTCCGTCTTTTGATAAATCAAGGTGAATAGGAACAAATTGATAAACCATAATTATATTCCCGAAGAACAGCTCAGTATTATCAATCACCTCATAATAGTCTTAATCGACACAACGAAAAAAGATATCGTGGATTCACAAACGATGAGACGAAGATGTTTGTGATTACTTTTTATCTTGCCTATTGGAGATAGAAATCTTAAGCCAATTATTACAATTGTACTCATACGATAGAAACAACAATATCAGATCACATAACTATAATAAAAGTAGTATCGGTCTGGCTTCACAATCCCAATGAAGTCTTTAAGTCGTTAACCTGGTTTAGAAGAAGAAACCAAAGGTTAAAGGAGAATCGACTCTATCTATGCAACTAGTATCACACTTAAGGTGTGGGGATTATGTTTCCTAGTTGCTAGAGTTCTCCCTTATATAGTCTTTCAAATCAGGGTTTGCAATCAATGCTAGCTTAGTAACAAAGCATTCAATATTCATCGTTAGATGAAACCCTGATTAGATTCAAGCTAATATTTATCAACCGTTAGATCGAAAACATAGCTTGTTACACACACATGTAATACACGTTTGTAGGCTTGTGAAAACCGTACCCAAACTAAACTGTACCTAAACTTGTACATTAGTTGGTTCAACAATAGTTAACCAAATGGTTATCCATATGATAACTTTCATATCAACCATATTCTTCTTCACCATAACTAGTTCAAATGACTCAAATGAACTAGTTAGAGAGTTGTTCAATTGCTTAGATCTTTATGTATTACACAAGACACAATCGAAGCAAAAATGATGTGATTCACTCAAATTGGTTTCATGAACTATATATCCATGATTTGCAATAGCATTCCTTAGTTTATAAAGATAAGTTCACAAACATCATTTTTATACATAACCTACTCAAGTTCGCGGACTTAAGTTCCTGTATGGAGTTCACAAACTCCGGAAGAAATTCTCGGGTTTGAGAACTTCGCCAGTTCGCGGCCTAGATTCATGGACTGAATCTCATGCACTTCTCCGGTTCTCTTGATCAACAAAGTTCGCAAACTTTGGTTCAAGGAATAAGGACTTATACACATATGTGTTTCCAAAACAATGCTTATATCCTCCAATGGTTATATTGTCTAAACTCTCATTTCAATCATTGAAACATTCTCAGAGGACGTTATATAGTTGTTATTCACAAACCATTTTTCGTCAGAGCAATTTTCAAAGTGATTGAAACTTAACATGACTTTCGTCACAAGGTAAAGATGAACTTGGCTAAAGCGAAAGCTTTACCAACACATATTTCGAGAAATAGATATGCGAGGTATACTCGGCTCGAAATACCAAATGTGTATAATCTTAGTCTATACAGCAAAACGACTTTTATCTCAAGATAGGAGATAAATAGACTTTTGAGTGATAGATAAGTTCAAGTCTCCACATACCTTTTAGTCAATGAAGATCCACCAGTTCCTTGAGTAATCCTTCGTCTTGTATGATGATTGCCATGGAGTTCTTGAGCTCAACTACACTTTCTATTCTAGTCTGAGACCTTAGCTATAGTAGACTAGAAATCAAAACTTATAGTTTTGATAACTAACATTGACAAACATGCTTGAGATAGCAACGCATGCGAGTTCGACCGAGCAATGCTCTAACAATCTCCCCTTTTGTCAATTTTAGTGACAAAACTATCAATACATATGGAATACAAAAAATATACAAATAAACTTTGTAGCTCCTATTCCACATGTCTAATCTTCAACATTAATCGAAATCTTCGTCACTTCCAAGTACTCCAATGATTCCAAAGGTCGTAAGTTTAGCATCATCGTTGTTGAAAATCCATAACTATAACAATGAGAAAATATGAGTTCTCAATCATTGTTATACAGTGTCATAGTATCATTACACAGCGTCAAAGTCCAATTGCATAACAACTTCAACAACAATAATATGGTCATATGTCACTCCCCCTTAGTCAATACTCCATCTCACATGGAAACCACTCCCCCTTACATAATGATCCGGAAACCATATGTATTTGTAGTGTGAACTACATATTAATTCTCCCCCTTTTTGTCAATAAAATTGGCAAAGGGACAAGAATGAGATCATAATGAAATTTCTATAAGAGACGCTTCATGACCAAAGGTAAGTATATATCATCTTATTTAGATGCAATCATAAAGCCGATGCTAAATGCATTCATCAAGGAGTCTATAAAGATACAAGATGACCCCTATAATATTCCACAGCCGCACTCCCCACAAAGATTTGACAATTAAGCACAAGTTCAATTAAGAACTCTCTCCCATAATATGTCATTCCCGAAAGAACAACAACAACGACCTTAATTTCAAAAGAAAAGAAGGATTTCTATGGACATAACAAATCACATACACGTATGAATTTGAATCCAAAAATATTAAATTAACCATAAGCGAACATACAATTAATTTAACCAAATATGCTCGACACAAGTAAACTTATGGAGACTTAAAATCTCAATTAGATTAATCACAAGAGAACCCATAATTAATCTAATCGGAATACATAACTAAACTAATCACAAGAGTAATCACATAAGAAAACTTATGGAGTCATAACTAAATAACCAAACAAGATGATTAATTTAGTTCAATATGCTCGACATAAAGTACCTTACGGAACAACAACTAAGCTAATCATAATAATAATCAACTTTGGTTATTTAGTGATCAACATATGACACATTACGGAGCCTCACAGTAATACACAAAAAAAGGATCAGAGAAGATCAATTACTACGGAATACACAAGGATTCATTCTATTTTCCATCGCTATTTACACAATGACATATAATAGACATCATCCTTGAAAACAAAAGATTTTAACCTATTTTCCATCAAAAATTGACATAATAGGCTTAACTTTTGTATTTGTTAAAAGTCAATTCATTCCTTTAAGCATATCAACCCACGGACGACTTTACTTTTGACAAGGTATGGGACAATCAAGTTCACAGACGCAAACACACATATCCTATAACAATATTCCAATATATAAAATCATAAAGATTAATACTGCAAAAATCATCTTCCAAACAAGTTTAGAATTTAAACCAATAAATTTAACAATATGAAGATGAAAATGTTGGACATAGCTATGTGTAATCACAATAATGGCTATTCCAAACTCTAGTTATTCTTCTAAACAAAAACAATAAAAATAAAAGATTTACTAGGCAAACATGATTTGAAGAGAACTAAACCCGTTTAGCAACTAAGGATTGAACAAGGACCAGTTCATCAGTTTCTTTCTTTAGTTCATTTTTCAGGACCTCAAGATTCCTTGTTGCAATTCTGAGTTGTTCACGAACGACCTCAAAATCCCGAAGAAGATTTCCTACCATTTGTAATGACATCTGAACTGGTAGTTTGTTTTCATGATCAATAGCATGATGACAAGTTATGAAAACAGGATCTTCATGGAACTCGATAGTCTTACCCTCCTCAACCACATCTTTTTTGCTTCTCTCCATTGTGCTAAGATTTTAGTAGAATATTTTTGACCTTATGGAATAATGTATCAATTAATGACATATAAATATAGGTTCCATAAAACCTTAGGCAATTAGACGTCTGTGTGGGTCTGGTGAAAGAGCACTAGTGGTCAATACTTATGTGGCCAAAGAGAAATGGAGAGGCAAAACAAAACTAGTGGAAGGATGGTTCAACAAGAAATTTCTCAAGGAAATGGTTAGAACAAACCTCAAGAAAAAAAATTCAAAAGATAAAATACAACCTTGACAGCTTTCTCAAGATAACTTCTTGAGAACAAAGAGCATCCTTCTTAATCTTGAAGAAGGATGCTATAGGAAGCAGTCATGGTGTATTAAGATGAGCAATTTGCCCATCAATATTGACTTCTTCTTTTTCTCCTTAAAGGGGATTTAGAGACAAATCACACAACAAGGTTGAAGAAGTTTTATTAAGAGAGAAACTAAGAGTACCTGAGTAAACCACTTTCCATGTTTTATTGACACCCTATTTGAGTCTGTTTATACTTGTCTTAAGTTATGAGACTCGATAATTATTGTGTATAAAATCTGGGGCTGAATTCTTGGATTCACAGCCTTTTACACAAGGAGACACGGAACTTGACCCCCTTTTTTTTTCTTCTTTCTCTTATGCCTTCTTCACCTTTCTGAGTTGTCAGTTTCCCATTTGTTGTCCTTCCTTTTACCCTGGTATACATTTTTTGTTTCAAAGTTACAAGTAAGAAATGACTTGTCAAGGTAGTTTTCTTGATTGTTGAAAGTGCCTTTTACTCCAACAATATGAGAAACAGGTTTAATAACTTCTTTAGACACCCATACAAGAATGTTGTGAAGTTTTTTCATTCCTTAAACGAAAACGACATTTTCGCTCAAAATTTCCTTTATTTCCGCAGTAATAGTAGCTAAAGGAATTATTCTTAGCTGTTCTCATGTGAGTAAATTTGGAAGAAGTAAAACCTTTGTCCTTAGGCATATTGCAGGATGCGAAATTTTTTTCACATGAAGAGTTATCAATAGCTTTAACGAAGTTGATCTTACTAGTTTTTGGAGCGTCTATTCCTTTATAGCCCAGACTACGTGTATCACGATGTTCTTTACATGCTCCAATCATAGAAGACAATTTTGTAGAGCTAGAATTGAATCTTCTCAGACTCTCTTCTAGTGAATTTACTTTATCTAGAGCAGCTGCAAGATCAGTCTTCAATGACTTTTCTTTGGCAAGAAAATTGAATTCTTTGTCATTAAAACATTTTTGTTGAGAGTTATATCATGCTTCATATTCTGCAAGTCTTTCTTTCAACACAAAGAGATTTCTAAGGAGATTATCACATTCAGACCTTTTTGAGCGAACATCCTCTTCACGATCTTTAACGATAGATTGTAAGAGTTTATACCCATCATCATATCCTTTAAAGAGTTTTCTCAATTTTTTGTTTTCTTGACAAAGAGGTGCCATATACTTACTCAGGAAAGTTGTTGACCTTTTTTCTTTCAAAGCACGGTCGAACAACTTGATATATTGAGACACTTCCTTATCGATACTCTATCTTTCTTCTGGATCACTATCATCTGAAAGATCATCCAACTTCTCATCAAGAGATTTTTCCCAGTCGAATGCAGATTCAGTCAAGGGATAGACGATTGAGTTTTTCTCAGAAGCTTCAGGACTTTGTGTCTCACATGAGTGGTTTTATCAGAGATAGTTTTATCCATAGAGACAGATCGCTACAAACACATACTTTTTAGGTCTTGAAGGTGTTTGCTGGCTCTGATACCAATAGAAAAAACGGGGGTCTAATAACCACACCCAATATTTTGATTAGTAATCTATATGGAGAAACTCCAATATACTTTCTAGAGAATCAACTAGACAGTTAGACTCAATCAATAAAAAAGTATATCAAAGAGTTTATATCTCTATCTCTCGATTTAAATCTTACTCTAGCAAACTGCGAGTCTCAATTTAAATACAAGAGAGATAAACTTGGATGGTACCAAAGACCAATATCCAAGTGTCAATCAATTTAAATCAACAACCAAAAGGTCGGATATTCTAATTGATTAAACAACGCACAACCTATATTATTTTAATTATAAAGATAAACAATATAATGCGAAAATTGAAATAACACAGACACCAAAATTTTGTTAACGAGGAAACCGCAAATGAAGAAAAATCCCAGGACCTAGTCCAGATTAAACATACACTGTATTAAGTCGCTACAGACACTAGCCTACTCCAATCTAACTTCGGTATGGACTGTAGTTGAACCCCAATCAATATCACACTGATCCAAGGTACAGTTATGCTCATATGCCTCTGATCCCAGCAGGATACTACGTACTTGATTCCCTTAGATGATCTCACCCACAACTAAGAGTTGATACGACCCAAAGTCGAAGACTTTAATAACCAAATCTTTATTATACAGAAAAGTCTACGGTAAATCAGTCTCCCACGAATATACCTGCGAGTCATGTTCTGTCTTTTGATAAATCAAGGCAAACATGAACCAATTGATAAACCAGACTTATATTCCCGAAGAACAACTCAGTATTATCAATCACCTCACAATAGTCTTAATCGACGCAACAAAAAAAGATATTGTGGAATCACAAACAATGAGACGAAGATGTTTGTGATTACTTTTTATCTTGCCTATTGGAGATAGAAATATCAATCTAATTATTACAATTGTACTTATACGATAGAAATAGCAAGATCAGATCACACAACTATAATAAAAGTAGTATCGGTATGACTTCACAATCCCAATGAAGTCTTTAAGTCGTTAACCTGGTTTAGAAGAAGAAACCAAAGGTTAAAGGAGAATCGACTCTAGCTATGAAACTAGTATCACATGTAATATGTGGGGATTAGGTTTTCCAGTTGCTAGAGTTCTCCCTTATATAGTCTTTCAAATCAGGATTTGCAATCAATGTTAGCTTAGTAACAAAGCACTCAATATTCCACGTTAGATGAAAACCTGATTAGATTCAAGCTAATATTTATCAACCGTTAGATAGAAAACATAGCTTGTTATACACACATGTAATGCACATTTGTAGGCTTGTGAAAATCGTACCCAAACTTGCACATTAGTTGGTTCAATAATAGTTAACCAAATGGTTAGCCATATGATAACTTTCATATTAACCATATTCTTCTTCACCATAACTAGTTCAAATGACTTAAATGAACTAGTTAGAGAGTTGTTCAATTGTTTAGATCTTTATGTACTACATAAGACATAATCGAAGCAAAAACGATTTGATTCATTCGAATCGGTTCATGAACTATATAGCCATGATTTGCAATAGCATTCCTTTTTTTATATAGATAAGTTCACAAACATCGTTTTTAGACATAACCTACTCAAGTTCGCGGACTGGGTTCGCGTACTTAAGTTCCCGAATGGAGTTCACAAACTCCAGCATAAATTCTCGGGTTTGAGAAATTCACCAGTTCGCGTACTGGGTTCGCGGACTAAGTTCGTGGACTGAATCTCATGTACTTCTCCTGTTTACTTGATCAACAAAGTTCACAAACTTTGGTTCAAGGAATAAGGACTTATACATATATGTGTTTCCACAACAATGCTTATATCCTCCAATGGTTATATTATCTAAACTCTCATTTCAATCATTAAAACATTCTCAAAGTACGTTGTATAGTTCTTATTCTCAAACTATTTTTAGTAAAGATGAACTTGGATAAAGCGAAAGCTTTACCAACACATATTTCGAGAAATAGATAGGCGAGGTGTACTCGGCTCAAAATACCAAATGTGTATAATCTTAGTCTATACAGCAAAACGACTTTTGTCTCAAGATAGGAGATAAATAGACTTTTGAGTGATAGATAAGTTCAAGTCTCCACATACCTTTTTGTCGATGAAGATCCACCAGTTCCTTAAGTAGTCCTTCATCTTGTATGATGATTGCCATGGAGTTCTTGATCTCAACTACACTATCTATCCTAGTCTGAGACTTAGCTATATTAGACTAGAAATCAAGACTTATAGTTTTGATCACTAACATTGACAAACATTCTTGAGATAGCTGTAGTTGCAGGAAATCCTACAACACACCCCTTATCATATCTTGATATTAATTTCTAGATCTACATATAAAAATGGTAGTAAAATTTCTAAAATTATAAACGGACACCAATATTTTTTACATGGTTCGATCAATATGATCTACATCCATGATTCTTCACTATAATCGTTTAAGTTTACATTTGATTTACATTGATAATCTCCATTAATGGAGTTCTAAATCTAGTTTTGGGGAAGAAGATGATAAAGAAAAATACATTCTCTCTCCTAATATTTCTCTGCAAAATATCTCTCTCTCTTCTAAAATTGTCTCTCTCTCTTTCTCTCTCATGCTCTTTTCTTTATATAGGTATCTTCATAGTGGGTGACAGCTCACATTCAACTCATCTTTCCCATTTTTTAGGATTTCCGCTATGCTCCTTGAAGGCTCTGCTATCGTGCTCGCGAGATCTGCTATCGTGCTCGCGAGACTCTTTTGTCGTGCTCGCGAGATCTGTTATCGTGCTCGCGAGACTCTTTTGTCGTGCTCGCGAGACTCTTTTGTCATACTCGCGAGACTCTTTTGTCGTGCTCGCGAGATTTGCTATCGTGCTCGCGAGACTCTTTTATAACCACAAAATCTTCATTTCCTGCCTTGCTCTCGCGAGCTCCTGCCTTGTGCTCGCGAGCATTCTCTCTAACTACAAAATCTTCACATCTTTCTCATGTTTTATGCTGTCGTTGTCTATTACGTCATTCTTTGTATTATTCTATGACTCTCGCAAAGTGTTGTTGGAGAGCTTGCGATGATGCTCGCAGAAGTGTTGTTAATCCCGCGTGAACATAGTTGTAGCGATATTCTGGTCCTACATCTTGCCTCTTTTTTCTTGAATATTGCTTGAAAAGTAATCTTTAAGAAAAAATCTGTTGTTGTAGTAGTCTTTGATTTTTGTTGATGAAGGAACGAGAGAAAGAATACTAGACTCAAAAAGTACGTACTTGCCTCTATTCTTTTGTGAAGTTCCATATCTTTGCTAAGTAAATAAGAAGTATTAACTCTTGAAGTATTCGAAGTATGAAGTATCCTTGAAGAAATATAAGAAGTACTCAATCCTCAAAATATAAGAAGTATCCGTCCTTGAATGAAAATCATAAGTATTTCCCATGTTCATGTGAAATTATTACTTCATTTTTGGTGAAAATCCCT
This sequence comes from Papaver bracteatum, assembly GCA_023529315.1. NCBI lineage: Eukaryota > Viridiplantae > Streptophyta > Magnoliopsida > Ranunculales > Papaveraceae > Papaver > Papaver bracteatum. The sequence continues at coordinate 1,041,199 of JAJJWX010000811.1, read as the reverse complement.
GTCCATTTTGGAAATGATTCTTGCCGAGAAGATAAAGAACATAAAATGTTTTCTTGGTAATCCATAGTTGCCTCTGTTATTTATCTATGGAGGTGAAATCCTTGAGAAAATGTTAAATGAACGAATTGTTTCTTTATTCTTATCTTGCCTCTGCCTCATGCGATAAAATAATCATATTCTGCGAAATTTTGGAATAGTTTGCGAGGTGCTGAATGAGTTTGCAAGTTTCTGAATGTGTCTGCAAGATTATAAATGTATCTACGAGTTTCTGAATAACCCTGCGAAATTATGAATAGTGCTCCTAAAATAGTGCTGCGAGATTGTAGATAATCCTCTTCAGAAACTTTGAATAATACTTCTGAGAAATTCTTAATAGTATTTCTGAAAGATTCTGAATAGTACTTTTTTTCTCTCTTGCGATGAACAAATATGTCCTGCATTCTTAAAAGAAAATAATTAATGTTTGAGATTATTCTATTGGTCTTATTTTGCCTTCCTAGTTAAAGGTCTTATTTTGCCAATTTTTTCTTTTTGCGACAAAATCGCAGGACATCTTTAAATTTGCATGTATTGACCCATTGATCTTGCCTTATCTTTATTCTTTGATTGTATTGCGACAATATGACAAGTCTAAGTTCCCTCGCGAGATCAAAGCCTCATGACATTGCCGTCTTGCGATGAAATCGCAGGACGTCTTTACATTTTCATGTAAAACCCCATTGATCTCATCTTAACTTTTTCTCTTATGGCTTGTTGCCTCTGTATAATTTTTGTCACGCGACAATATGACAGGCCTAAATGTTCTTGTGATCATAAAGCCCCATGACATTGCCGTCTTTAGACACTTATCAGCTCCCTAATGGAGGGTGCCGCCCTTATCTTCCCCCTGGTTGCCCCTTCAAGGAGGGCACATCGTCCATACAAGACTAGCTCCTCCCATCCGGATTTACCAACAACCAGTTGTTTTCGCAGCCTCTTGTCCTTTATGCCTATATGGCTTATAGTTACAAGACTGCACCCTAAGTGGGGTTTTCTTCGGGCCAAGTGCATCATAGCCAAGACTTACCAAGAATGGACAGGGTAGGTTCGTCTGTCCCGGGCACTCTTGGCTCAACCGTGTACCTCGGCGCCTTGGTCATACTCTGCACTTCTTAGAAGAGACCCTCGGTCGTCCAACCAGGGTATAACCTTATATAGTTGGAAATCCAAGGTACCTCTCCTGGATAGGTTTTCTTTAACCCCAACATCTTCATGACTCAGGTTCCAGCAGCGATATAACCTTATCCTGAGTCACGCAAAAAGATACCTCCTTATATGACGCACTATTAGGTCTTACATTTGCCTCTTGCGAAATTTTATCCGCGAACTAGGGTGCACGCCATAAAGGTTCGTCCCGTTCTTATGTCTCTGCGAAATTGTATTCGCATTTCTCGCGATAGCTTCACGTTTTTTTATTCTTTCATTTCTGTCAATTCTTTCATTTCTATCATTTCTTCTTTCATTCTCATAACATCATATTTGAGGTAAATATTCTTTAAAATCTTAGAAATATTCTTTGAAATCTTGCGATTGTATCGCATTTGTTAAATCAAAAATCTCTTTCTGTAAAAGAAATATTCTAGAGAAATCTTTGAAATCTTGCGATTGTATCGTGTTTTTAAATCAAAAAACTTTTGAATAAAAAAAATTCTAGAGAAATATATAAATTGAATGTTCTCGGTTTTTTGTAATTTTGAAGTCTTTGTAATCTTGCGAGGGTATCGCTTTTTTGGAAATTAAATAAAAAAAATTGAAATCTTAGAAGTCTTTGCGATAATTTCATTTTCTGTAATCTTTGAAACCTTCAAAAATTTTAGAGATCTTTAAATTTTTGCGATAATTTTTGGTAAGTCAAATAAAAAATCTACGAAATCTTAGAAATGTTCTTTGAAATATTGCGATAGTATCGCTTTTTGTAAAATAAATCAAAAATCTTTGAAATGTTTTGAAATCTTAGAAATTTTTGCGATAATTTCGCTTTTTGAAATTTTTTGAATTTTTTTGAATTTTTTTGAGATCTATAAATTTTTTGCGATGATTTCACCTTTTGTAATCTTTTAAAATCTTTGAAATCTTGCGATTGTGTCATTTTTTGTAATTTAACTCAAAAATCTTTACTTGCGGTAAGTAAAATGTTCTAGGAAAGGGTACTTAGCTCTTATGTGAGTTGTTTGAACGTCTCGCAACAAAAAGAAGAGTGAGAGATGAGACTTGAACCCTTGACCTGCCTCTTGCATTTTCTCGTAACAAACCAACTATGCCAGCTCTCTCTTGCGAATTAATCAAAGATCTTGCGATGTAATCAAAGTTTAACTGTTCGAGAGACAATTATGTAGAAATTTCGCATATTAAAAATAAACTTGCGAGAAGCAAGAATTGATCCCGCGATCTACTGCGTGCATTCATGCCTCCCAACCAACTGTTCTTGTTCTATTTCTTGCGAAATTTATCTGCGAAATAATCAAAGGTTGATTTGCGAATTTCACATAACAAAAATAAACTTGCGAGAAACAAGGATTGATCCTGCAATCTGCTGCTTTCATTCAAGCCTCTCAACCAACTGTGTTAGTTCTCTTGCTTTCGAGATTTCTCTGCGAAATTATCATGAACTCTCTTCTGTGTGAAATATACCTGCGAAATTATCAAGAAACAATGCTGAGAGATTATCTATTTTTTCACCCTCTGTAAAAAGAAGAAAATTATGCTTGCAGGCAAATTCGAACCTGTGACTACAATCTCCCATACTGTTCTCTGGACCATCTGTTCAAGAACCTCTTTGCGAGATTATCGCAGAACTTTTTTCCTTATTCTTTTACTCGCCAATAAAAATGAGAAGAAAATGAAAAATATGAATCTCTGCGAATTCGAACCCGTGACCTCTTGTTTGTTCTTTAAACCTTGAACCATCTGTTCTAATATTTCTTTGCGATATCTTCGCATAACACTTATCACTTGTTTTTTTACTTGTCCTTAGTATTTCATCAAAAATATGCGAAAATATCGCAGTTAGGAAGAATTGATCCCGCGACCTTAAACTTGTACGATTCTGGTTTGACCAACTGTAATGTCTTCAACTTGTGAAAGAGTAGCGAGATTCACATGACTTATTCTTTTTAGTTGTCATTTGTATAAGCTTTATCCTTGTCCCTTTCTATTTTCTTTCTAGTCATGCAATTTTATCTTTCTTTCTTGCGAGAGTTCATTCCCTGCGAGCAATCACCATGAGTAATGCAAGTTTTATATCAACTTCATAAAATTGAAAACAAGGATAATCATCAATTTTATTTTTAAAATCACATAACCTAAAAAGAACGAAATTTTTTGATGCTCTGAAATTCGAGAAATTCGCACAATCTAAAAATTTGAAATTCGCATGGCCAAAATTTTTTCATACGTTTTCTGTAAATTTTTTTATTTTTTTTTAAACGATCATATAGGTTTGGAAAATTATGTTTGGATGATGCAAATCTTTGAACAAAACTCGTTTTGATGTAAGATTACAATTGAGAATCAAATTTCTATGAAAAACAAAGCTTATTTCTGACGTTTGTTTCGTGAAGAGCAAAACTTAATAATCAAATTAATTTTTCCCAAAATTCCGGATATAAACAATCAAGCATAAAACAAGATAGAATAGTAAGGGATTTGTCCTTTTTAAACTCATAGTTGATGTAGACTCTTTTGATGTAGAAATTCATCCTTTTGACGTAGCTTTGCATCTTCGTCTTTTTCTTTAACTTTCTCTCACTGTGTTGTTGGTGTTTGCTTGAAGACACAATTTCTCCATTGAAATTTCCACTTTTCCTCTCAAAACTTTTAGATCCCACGAATTCTAACTCTCCCGGTAGCTAATTTCTTTGAACTTCTTCAATCTATCAAATTGCAGGTAGTGTTTCTAGCGCCAAAATGTAGTTGCAGTAAATCCTACAACACACCCCTTATCATATCTTGATATTAATTTCTAGATCTACATATAAAAATGGTAGTAAAATTGCTAAAATTATAAACGGACACCAAGATTTTTTACATGGTTCGATTAATATGATCTACATCCATGATTCTTCACTATAATCGTTTAAGTTTACATTTGATTTACATTGATAATCTCCATTAATGGAGTTCTAAATCTAGTTTTGGGGAAGAAGATGATAATGAAAAATACATTCTCTCTCCTAATATTTCTCTGCAAAATATCTCTCTCTCTTCTAAAATTGTCTCTCTCTCTTTCTCTCTCATGCTCTTTTCTTTATATAGGTATCTTCATAGTGGGTGACAGCTCACATTCAACTCATCTTTCCCATTTTTTAGGATTTCCGATATGCTCCTTGCAGGCTCTGCTATCGTGCTCGCGAGACTCTTTTGTCGTGCTCGCGAGATCTGCTATCGTGCTCGCGAGACTCTTTTTTCATGCTCGCGAGACTCTTTTGTCGTGCTCGCGAGATTTGCTATTGTGCTCGCGAGACTCTTTTATAACCACAAAATCTTTATTTCCTGCCTTGCTCTCGCGAGCTCCCGCCTTGTGCTCGCGAGCATTCTCTCTAACTACAAAATCTTCATATCTTTCTCATGTTTTATGCTGTCGTTGTCTATCACGTCATTCTTTGTATTATTCTCTGACTCTCGCAAAGTGTTGTTAGAGAGCTTGCGATGATGCTCGCAGAAGTGTTGTTAATCCCGCGTGAACATGGTTGTAGCGATATTCTGGTCCTACAATAGCAACGCATGCGAGTTCGATCGAGCAATGCTCTAACACTTCCTTTTCTTAATAACATATACGGTCGAAGTATTTTCTTAGCTCGAGTTATATTGTAATAGTATTTTATTACAATATTGTTCTATAATACACTAATAATTCTTACTTTATTAGAAATATTTCGAGTTGTTTGATTCTCTATTTGAAAATACCTTTCCATATGGTTGCTTCTAAAATCTAATCCAACTGGATTGTTTGTGAATATTGATGATACAAGACCAAAGGTAAGATTCACAAAACTTAAGATTTTTATGTGATAATTTCTCTTAGTGAAATGTTCACAGCGAAAAACAGAAGCAACTGAGAAGATATTTCGTAACCCATCCAAGTCAATATTATGAAACCTTGTTGGGTTGTACTGATTTCCTTGATTGAAAGATCCATCACATGGAGAAATCAGTGGGATGTCTCTTAGACCTAAGAGAGTTTTTATTAAGAAATCGCAAGTTCCTGGACAACTTCTAGACGATTCCTTAAATAAGAGTATCACATTCTTCATTCGTATCTTCCACCACAAAACCTTGAAGATGTCAAATATTGCTACTACATTAACTGAATCAGTCATAAATATAATTATTATAGGTTCAATCGCACCAAAAATAGATTGTTAGATCTTTTCGTGTTTGCCTGCTCTGATACGAATTGAAAAGACGATGGTACCCAAATACACCACAATATTTAATTTATTCACCTATAAGTCCTCTACCGAAAATAATTGTCTATAAACTGAGTCGAGACAATACAACAAATCGGTTCACACTTCGTGTGATTGTCTATAGATACAAGATCGAGACAATACGATAACAAGATAACTTGTGTGATTGAATATGGATACAAGATCGAGACAATACAAAAACGAAGTATGATACTTGATAATAGGTTCGGACTTAACCAAACTCTATAGGATCACTATCAAGTAAAGCAGAGTTAACGTTTGTGTATTTTACTTCTAATTATAATAAACAATTATAATTACGAAAATAGAAAAGTAAAAGACACAGAAAGATTTTGTTAACGAGGAAACCGCAAATGAAGAAAAACCCCGGGACCTAGTCCAGAATTGAATACTCTCAGAATTAAGCCGCTATACAAAATCAAAACCTACTTAGTATAGTTGAGACCAAACAACCACACCTAGTTCACTTAGTTTCCTTAGTATCCATGCGCTTCCGATTTCGATGAGTGCATGCACTGGAATAATTCCTTTGGATCGTATTCGAAATAGTAAAGGAACAACAAATATGTTTGGGAACAACAAATTTGTTTGGTAACAACTCTATTGATTCTTTAAGATAAGATATCTCAAGTCATATCCAAAGGCTCATCCGTTTATGTTAATAAACTCCTTTGCCTGGTTAGATCAATCCAATCTCTATTACCTAAGTAATAAGATTCGGATTTGTAACAATCATAATAGATCTCAAGAGAACTATTAGGTGTTACCGATCTTACACAACTAATCAATCAAATAAATCTAATTCTATTTGGATCCCAGCCGATCAAGGTTTTTACAACACACAAAGATATGAGAAACAATAAGAAATCTTCTTCGTCTTCAAATATTCTTTAATATTCAATTGAAACTTGCACAACACCACTTGAATCTCTTGTGATCAATCACCCACAGAACATAGTTTGTTAATAATGGATTACCATAATATGTCTTTAGATCTAAAAACAATTCTAAAGATCCCGTCGATACTTCGATTTAGTTTGAGTGAATCTTATATCAGAAGAGATTATTCTCAAATATAAACAAACTAGGTGCAATCAAAGTTTCAAAAATCGTTAGTCAATCAAATCAATCGAAAACTAATAACACTGCAATTATCTAGTTTCCCATCAACGGTACTCGTATGGCTTTTTTATCCCACATAAGTCTTAAACGAGCGGTCGCAAGAGATTTCGCCTAGTTAGGGTACTTTCCTCTCCGATTAGACGGCTCCACCAAAATCAACAAAAAGATGAAGTTTGCTTGGCTCTTATGATAGTTTTCTAGAAATGAAAACTTAGGTATTTATAGACCAAGGATGTTTGGACATCAAGGAATTTCCAAAACCGAAAGTATTCTCAAGATATGCAATAAATGCCCATTCGGTTTTCATAATTCCAGTAAATGTTTTATCCAATATTTCTCGAAATCTATCAATATAAAATCTCCAATTAGTAAATGCACACTACTAACTTTTATTCTTTATAGATATGCATTTAATTGTTGGTAGTTAAAGCATATAAAACTAATAACCTTAATTAAAATATTCTTAATTTATTTCGGAACAAGATCTCCTTGAGTACTAAGGAATATCTTTGAATAATAAAAGACAAGAGTTACCGTACGTGTACAAAATATGTTGACATCTCTTCTTTGTAAATCTTCTTTCATATTTACAATCTTGGAATTGATTATACCACACTTCCAAACAAGTTTAGAATTGGTTCATCTGTATTCCAAGACAATTATGTGATTGATCAAATATCAAATCACATCCATGGGTTCAATCGGTTCTACCAATCACTGGGATCGTGTATACCCTCATATGGAAGTACTTGTGATCGGTCACACAACTTACCAGGACCGGTTATATCAGTTACCAAGATCGGTTACATCAATTACCAGGACCGGTTACTATATACACATGGTATTGCTTGAGATCGGTCACACCAGTCACTAGGATCAGTTATACCAATTACCAGGATCAGTTACACCAATTACTAGGACCGATTACACTAATTACATGGATCGATTACACAACTTCTCTGTGATCGGTCATACCAAATCGGTCACACCAATTACAAATATCGATCGTACCATCTCAGGTGATTACTTAGGATCGGTTACACTAATTAATCGAAACTAGTCATACCAAAATCATAAGTTAGGAATTTTGATTAGTTGTACCAAGATATATAACTAGTTACGATAGGTTCTACCATCTCGCACATATTGGTAATCCAAAGATTTGCAATGAATAGCCGTACCAATAAGCCTAGCGATTTCCCTTTCGAGTCATAAAACAAGTTCATGAATGTACTTCCTTTAAACAATTGGAAAACATTATTTCTTAAGATGAAATCTTCACCTTTACCCATACGCATAATCATAGCAGCATTCATAAGGTTATGTCGATGTCATATCTAAGAAGTTCAAAAGATAAGCGTTATACTTCATAGTCTGATTCCCTAATACTATGATGATATGATCATGTCTCACTACTAGAGTAATATATCCATATATAGCTTCGAAATTATGTTTTCAATATAGCATGACTTGAAAGATACCTTAGGAATGAAACAATTCAAGTCAATATTACTAACCTCAAGAGGAAGGATGATGTCGTCGTTGTAGCTCGTTACTTCTTCACGTTCTTCAGGTCTTCGAGTAATACTTGTATGCCTCAACATTCCTAAACTTTCTAGTGTAACCAAAACGAAGTTGTCTTTAGTACATAATCAAGCGACTCTTAGATGAGTTTTGACTCACTAAAATATGACAACCAAACTTGGCATACCAACGCTAGGTGGGTTCAATCGAGATATGCTCTAACAAGAAGGATTATTAACAATTACGCCACTAATGTAGGACTTGTAGTTTTATCCTCAACGTGGTGTACCACCAACGCTCCACCAATACATACACCAACTTGGGATGTTGTATTTTCGCTCCGATATGGTACAAAATAATCCAAGGATATTTATTGACTATTACTTTAGAACCATGAGATAAATCTGCATAAACTTTGCTAAATTCCTACCAAGCACCTCTTAGTTTTTGAGATTCTTCATCTCGCTCGCCTTTTGTAGACAGATGACCCTGGTCTTCAGATAATGATCGACTAGAAAGTCGAGTGAGATTGTTCTCTTCATCAGAGTGTGCTTCGGTTTCTGGCACATGTTGACTGCATTTATTCGGAGTTGGTTTTCTATTTCTTTTGCGCGCAATTTCTTGCGACATTTCTTATAAGAAATTTAGAGAGGTTGAATAGAAATTAAAAGAGATTAGACTAGAGAAAAAATCAAGAGAAAGATGAATTTTGGTGTGAGTGGAGAAGTGAATGAGTTTAATATTTATATGGAGAGAAGTAGTTTTTTTTTATTCAATCGTTGTAGTCTTAAAGTTAGATGACAATTGGGGATTGATACGGTTGGACCAAAGTGCACCGAGATTCATGCCAAGTGGAGACGAGACTCGTCTCAAACTGGTATGATCGTATCAATCCCCAACCGTTAGCTTGTATTGCCACAGTATAATGTTTCCCCACTGCCCAAAATTGTGCTTTCCTGTTGGCATGGCCTGTCAAATTAATATATTTGCCTACTTCCACTGGTTTTCCCTTAATACGACATATGTACCTGAATTTGTTGATTGTATCCATATTTGTTGAACCTGATCCAAAATCCACGATTGTTAAAGGATGATACCGGTTGTGTTAGGGCTCATACCAATCCAAAGATCGAATGGTCAAAATTTTGTTGGTTTATATGGGTTGGTACCAACCCTAAGTAAACTGGTACCCGCCTTTAGCAATCATGCAAAAATTTGTTTCGCAACCGGAAGTCGTTCTCAGATCAAAATCGTAAGAACTTAGCTTTATAAAAAAGATAGGTATTATTTTTTGCTTTAAACTAAGTTTTTGAATATCTGATTAAACTTAACTAAAAATATTACTTCTCAAAGCACTCTTCTCAATAAAATGAAGGGGAAATTAATAAAATGATCATGCGGGGAAATGTAATTAAGAAAATTCCCATGTTTTTTTTAAAATTAATTTAATGCCCATGCCGTTTGCTTTTCCATCCCGTTTTTTTTGAAAAAACGGTCAACGGCCGTTAGAGGACGGGTGGCCTTAAATCGCTCATGTAAAAAGACATTTTAGCCCTTGATTCAGTTGGGTTGGCCAGAGATGGACCGGTGACTCAGTTAAATTCGAGTTGACTCAATACACGAAATGAGGCACAAGCTGACTCGGTGTAAAACCAACACACTATTCATCTTATTTCCCAGTACCCATTCCAACTGCCATCCATGCCTGCATATTATCCATTACCAGTCGCTGCAAGTTCAACTCATTCAATTCATTTCCTAGCTCAAACACCATCACAATCACAACAAGCAAAAGTACCAGCACTTCAGCCTTCTGCATTCAGCTATACGACCACCTGCAACACCAATCAACACCAACCTCAGCTCAAAACTCCAATTGGTGAACCATACTGGCTAGCCATCTGCAATTCCGTCCAACTCTCTTCAGTGAACATAACCACCACATTCTTCAAATCCATCGATCACCAGATTCCATCTCAAGTTCTAACCCATTCACAGATCCATGATAATCACCACAACCCAACCTGTTCTTCTCAAATCCTTGTCCTGCACCACCAGATAATTCATTGTTCTAATTCCTTCTTTATATTCAACAGAGACCACCACCAACAACCACCGTTCTGCTGCCAAATTTCCATTTCAGAAACACCATCATCTGTAATATCATTATCATTCACACCAACAACCCACAACAATTCATCTTCTTCGATTCTTCAACATCAGAATTCAACCATACTCATTGTTAATCAATACACGTTAATCAATCATTAGAATTGCTGCAAATCAAACAATACTCATTGTTCTGTTAAGCATTTTTACAAACAGTTAAGAGGGAAAAATTAGATTACCTTGGATATCCAATTTGGGTTTGCATCAGTTGGAAATCATCAATTAATTTAAAAATCTAACTACCCAATTAAAAAATTTACTCTCAAAACGAATCTGTACCAAGAATCCCCAAATTCAATCTTATGTTACCGTGAATTAAAATTGAATGTGAACCCAGCCATGAAAATCAATGAAACCAACACTACATCTTGTTTCAATCGACTTCAGAATTAATTGAATCAACTATTCTCAAGCAAATCCAGATCGAGAGGCTTTATTGCTTTGACCCAATTCGAATCCATGTTCAAAAATCTCCAATCTGGTGATGTTGGATCAGAGGAAGAAATCCACTTCAATCGACCGAAAGATAAAGAAAACAAGATGACAAGACGAACAATACCATCTCCACTTCTCTGTAATTCACAGTAGCATAAGTGAATGAACCCTAAGAAATTTGATTCGATACTCTTTATGGGACACGTCCTCCACTCAACCCACTCACCTGTTTGTACGCAGTTCACACATTAGATGCACACGTCCTCCGCTCAACCCACTCCCTTAGCTTTTATCCTCCACTCGCCGTTGATTAATCAAACTAAAGATGGTAATATGATATTCTAGTGGAATGGGCAGTTTATTAATTGCGCCAACTGGAATCTTATCTAGTTAGATGAAAAATTAACTTAGTCTACGAGAGTTTACTAGTTTGGTGGGCCGAGACGGAAAAACAAACGGCATGGGAATTAAATTAGTTATGAAAAAAACGTGGGCATTTTTTAAAAAACATTTCCCCACATGAGCATTTTTTTAATTTTTCCTAAAATGAATAGGCTATCAATGAACAATGCTCTTTTAAATCTAATGTAATAATTTATTTGAGTATAATATTCTTCGGGTTTGATAGTTTAATCAGTTATGTTTATCATGGGCATATTGTACATAAAATATAAATAAACATTTAATATATATACAAATTCAATATGATGAAACACAACAATATCTTTATTGGACCAAAAACTTTAGTTTTAGCTAGTAGTGGCTAGTGGAAGTTAATATCTATTGGACATAGGATAAAGATGAAAATACATACAAAATGGAGCACCATTAACTTTAAGGATCGTTCAATTCTTTTAGACAATAATTCGAACCTTCCCAAATAATTGGCGAGTACAACATGTCAATGAATTATGCCTTTCGGATTCATGAAGCCCTAACACCGTAATCAAATTCAAGGATTGTACTTCCTTGATCCGACCAAAAACACGCTAATTAAAAGGTTTTTAATGATGCTAGTAAAAGAGAAGAAAGCAATAAGTTTTTTTGTTTGTTTGTTTTTTTAAAGAAAAACAACCACCAATATTTAATAGGGTATTTACATATGTCGAAAATGTATATTCATAACCAACATATACCTCTAATATGCATTGATTGCTCTACTAAGTTCTTCTTTGTTTCAATAGAGATAACTGAAACTACTCCACTCTTAAGTAATAGTTTTACCATTTGATCTCTAAGACTTGCATATTTAGACTTTTCATTATTAGTCTTGTTAGACACGTTACCTCTTGTAGCGTGATTATCACAATTAATCAAGACTGCTGGAGATGGCCTCTTTCAAAGTGGGATTCTTATAAGTAAGTTTCTAGGCCATTCCACCTCCTTACATGCATCGGATAACACAGTCAATTATGAAACTAAAGACGTAGGGGTACCAAGTCCACTCCCAACTTTTTCATTCTGCAACCTGTATGGACAAAACCTAATACAATTGCAAATATACCAACTGAATGATCCTTGACAATATGTATATAGAATTTATATCTCTAACCTCTACTCAATCAATATGTATATAGACACAGAGTGTGTGAACCTGATTGTTAAGCAGAGTACTTGGACGATCTCAAAAATCAATATCCAAGATTAATCTACTCGTATCCAAATAATTCAATCGTAATTCTGCCGAGTAATTAAACTTGTTATCCATCTTTCAAGATACGAATTTTATAAGAAACTAGTCTCGCAATCGATTCCAATTAAGCGAACATATCTACTTAGATTGAAAACGTACAAACCCATGTAAATCCAATTATAAAGATAAACAATATAATCCGAAAAAGGAAAAATACAAGACACTAAAAGTTTTATTAACGAGAAAACCACAATAGCAGAAAAAACCTAGGACCTCATCCAGATTTGAACACCGGACTATATTAAGCCGCTACAGACACTAACCTAATATCATACTTCGAACTGGAATGTAGTTGAGACCGAATCCACCCTCCAAGAGATTCAGTTATAGCTTCTCTCCTTACATTTCTTAAACCTCGCAAGGCTCTACGTAATTGATTTCCTTAGCTGACGTCCTTTACAGCCTAAAAGTTGGTTCAACCTAAGTGAAGACTTTTGATACCAATCTTCCTCTGATAGATAAGCCTATTTGATTTCCGTTTAGACCAAAGATCAAGGTGATGAAATCTATTTGCAATAGACCAAGCTAGCAAACCTTACAAATCCGGAACTTATGGATCCCGAAGAGTAGCCTAGATTTTTAACTACCTCTCAAGAAAAATCTTCAAAAGATCAATCAAGATCAGTTTTTAGATATCTATCTTGAGGAATCACAAAGTCTGAGACGAAGATAACTTTGTGATAACTTATCTATCTTGCCTGAAAGAGATTACGAAAACCTCGATAACAGAAAGGAAAGATCAAGACACACGAACTATCAAGGTAAAGACTGTCAAACATGGTTTCACAAATACCCAAAGTGAAGTCTTTTAGTTGTAGACCTAATTATATTTCTTAAAGGAAACCTAGGTCTATAGAGGACGAATCTAGAATCAACTAGGACACAAAGTGTCGGGGATTGATTTTTCCAGTTGAAAATGCATGTCTATTTATAAGTTTTCAAGGACCAGGGGTTGCTTAGAATTCAAGATAAGATAAATTGAGAATTAAGCAAACACTTTAGGTCTTGAAAATTGAAGAATATTTACTAGGAACCGGTTTGGAACCTTGTATAATGATTGTTCGGTCTAGAAAGTATACCAAAGAACTAAATCAATTTGATGTTCATTTAAATACCTACGAATTTAATCATGGTGCACAAACATAAGTGTTTGTGTGATCAATGAAGTCTTAGAAGTGTTTGAGAGAGATCTAGTAATGTTAAACATATTAAAAAAAAAACAAGTCTTTGAGCAAATATTAAAATCTTAAACTGGGACAGTTAGTACAATAGTTAGTGAACCTTTAGGCTTGTTCATGAGTCAGGGTGCAACAGTTCGTGAACCGGATTTTCCAATCCTACAAGACTACCGAACTCGGTTGAACATGGTTCGTGAACTGCTAGACTTTTATACCGACTTTCAAATTTCAGTTCACCACGGTTCGTGAATAGTCCCCAATTGAACTTGCGGTTTGTGAATTAGTTCGCCAACCCTCATGTATTTTTGAAACTCGAATATCCATGGTTTAAGAATTGGTTCGCCAACCTACCATGAGTAGAAATATTAAAAAATTCAATATTCCTCTCTTATGATGTTTGAAACATTCCCGCATGACGAAATCATTTGTGTAGACAATTATCAATTGATTCACAAATTGGTTCACACAATAAATATTTATAACTAATATTATTAAGGATCGTTAAATATTTTTTCTTAAAATCATATTTTGAGATTTTTAACAAGACAAGATTGACTTGAAACTTCTTCTTTGTAAATCTACTAGAAGTCATAAGACATCGTCTCAAAAAGATAGAATAGTAAGATAGTGAGTAAAATATAATAGTTCGGACTTCACATACCAGATACCGAAGTTCTCCAAATGTCTTCGTCGATCTTCAATATTCAATGGTGATCTATGATACTCAACTACCAAGTTCTAACTTGACTTAGTAAGCTAGAAGTCAAGATATAGTTTTGATCATATAACATTTACAATAGGCTTGAGATAGCAAAGCTTGTGGGTTCAACCGAGCAATGCTCTAACATATATCATTGTTGAATCATAAATACAAGTCTGCTTCTTGGAACTCTAAGACACGTCTATACCTCTTAATATAAAGATTGATCCACTATTAGACTTGGATTTGGATTCAAAGATGCTATGGGTAACATCACTGTATCTCAAAATACAATGGGATAAATTAGTAATGCAAACTGTTAGAGCACTGCTCAGCCGAACTTGCAAGCTTTGTTATCTCACATGTGTTGTCAATGTTAGTTGCACAAAGATATAACTTGATTTCTTGTATACTAAAGTCAAGTCTCGAACTAAAATTAGAGTATGGTAGTTGAGTACCAGACATCACCGAATAACTCTCGAAGACTGAAGATCAAACGAACATATTTGGAGAACTTCATCAACAAAGAGGTATGTGAAGACTGAACCATTCTATTTACTCACAAGTATTACCATTCTATCTATATGAGACTATGTTGTGTGATTTCTTGTAGATATTGCAAAGAAGAAATTTCGAGTCAATCTTATCTTGTTAAACATTTCGAAATATGATTCAAATAATAATTGTTCATATACTTGACAAACTTAGTTAAAAATAATTTATTGTTCATGAAATACTTTTGATTTAAGATAATCATTTAAAAATTGCCTAAGCAATATCAATAGTGTTCATCATATATGAAAATTGAGATAGTTTCAAATTGATTAAAGAGAGTTTTCAGAACTACTGAAATTTTGGACACAGGACGATACACATACGTAGTAGCTCATACCATTGTTTTCTGAGTTCTGGAATATGGGTAGGTACTCGTACCCAATATGTATACCACTTAATTCTGAGTTAGTGTAAAGGGGTGATGTACACCAACCTCAATGGGCATAAATTCGTGAATTACCTTAGAGTACGCGTATTTTGACCATCTGAACTCACGTACTGGTCCATAGGTATGCGTACTGAAAAGGCGAGGGTACCCCAAATACACCTCAAGCTATAAATTTTCCTTCCTATAAGTCCTTTCCCCAAACTGATTGTCTATAGACTGAGTCGAGACAATACAACAAATCGGCTCACACTTTGTCTCATTGTCTATGGATACTAGATCGAGACAATACAACAACAAAGTGTGTTTACTTGATATAAAGGTTCGGACTTAACCAAACTCAATAGGATTCACGTATCAAGTAACTAGGAATTAACGTTTGTGCAATTTACTTTAATTATAATAAAACAATTATAATGCGAAAATATAAAGTAAATGACACAACAAGATTTTGTTAATGAGGAAACCGCAAATGCATAAAAACCCCGGGACCTAGTCCAGAATTGAATACTCTCAGGATTAAGCCACTATACAAAATAAGAAAACTTCGTATAGTTGAGACCAAGCAACTAAACCTATAGTTCACCTAGTTCCGTATGTATTCCCATGCCTCCAAGCTGTAAACAAGTCACGTACTTGGACCAATTCCTTTGGTTCGTATTCCAAACAGTAAAATAACAACAAATCTGTTTGGTATCAACTCTCTTCAACCAAGTGATATGAGTTGCGCAAAGGTTCCCTTATTTATCTTAACATAAGCTCCTTTGCCAGATTCCAAGATCTATCTTACGTTTAATCACCCAAAGGTAATCACTAAGATTTAGCCAACAACACTCTTCAATCAAGTGATATGTGTTGATACCGATATTCCTCAATTAATCAATCCAATCTACCACAAGGATAAATCGATTATTAATTAGATCCTCTTTTTCCCCAACAAATATTGTGCACACCAAAGATTATAAAAACACCAAGTAAGAAATCTTCATTATCTTCTTTGTCTTCAAATCTTGTTAGATCTTCAATAAACACCTGCACACAATCACTTAATCTCTTGTGGTTAATCACATACAGAACATAGTCTGTTAACAATGGATTATCACAAGATCGTCTTTAGATCTAACAACAGTCTAAAGATCCATGTTGAAACCTTGAACTAGTTTGAGTGAATCTTATATCAGAAGAGAAGATTCTCAAGCATAAACAAACTAGGTGCAATCAAGATTCAACCACCGTTAGTCAATCAAATCAATACGAAAACTAAAGATAAACCGCAATATCTAGTTTCCCACCAACGGGTCGCGCTAGAGCTTCTCAATCCCAAGGAAGACTTTAAATTGAGCGGCCGTAAGAGATTTCACCTAATTAGATTACTCTCCTCTCTGATAGGCGGCTTCACCAGTAACAAAGATAAAAGGGTAAGTCTAGGTTACGCAGGATTAGCTTGCTATAAATGCAACCTCAAAGTATTTATAGACAATGAAGTTTGGAAACCAAGGAATTTCCAAAACCGAAAATATTCTCAAGATATTTTCATTACTCCACCAAATTCGGTTTTCATAATTCCTGTGAATGCACTGTCCAAAAATAATGATCAAAATCTCCTTGGAAAATGCACATTACTAATTCTTATTTTCCATATCTAATTAAAAACCCTTAATTAAAAAGATTCTTAACTTATTTAATTCGATCTTGGGATTTACTTCCTTCTTAGCCTTTAAGGAATATCTTTGAACAAAATAGAATAAGCATTAATGCACTGTGTTCAAAGAGTGTTGACATCTTACTCTTGCAAGTCTTTACCATTCTTGCTCAGTTGAAACCGATTTACCAGACTTCCAAACAAGTTTATAATTGGTTCATTTGACTTTCAAGAACTATGTGATTGATCAAGTTCCACTCAATCACAACTCATTGGTTTACGGTTCTATTAAAACAAGTTTCGGTTCTACCTCCATGTGAGTACTGTGCATAGTTACACTAGCTTACCAAAGCTACGGCTGACTAGGTACTAGAATCGGTTCCCCACATATATTTGGTATCTAACTTGTATGCATTGCACATGTCCATAGGATCGGTCCCCCCTTCCCAAAAACTTGTTGAACATGTTCATAGGATCGGTTCCCCTTTCTTCCATAAACCTTGTTGCACCTCATACAAGGATCGGTTCCCCTTGTGATGCACTACACCTCTTACTAGGATCGGTTTCCCTCTTCCCAGTAATAAGTTCAGACATACACAACCTAATCATACCCCAGGTGATTACTTAAGATCGGTTTCACTAATAAAAGTCATACCAATACATAAGTCAGGCCTCATGTGAATAGTTCTACCAAGAACATAAACAAGTCGTGAGCGGTTATACTAATCACACATATTGGTCGTTCATAAGATATGCAATGAAGAACAGCCCCAATAACGCCTAACGATTTCCTTTTCGGTTCACAACATATATCATGAACTTGCTTCCTTAGAACACATGTAAACATTGTTCCCTAGGATGAAATCCTCACCTCATACCCATACATAATCACAATAGCATTCATACGATTATGTTGATGTCTTATATACAAAGTTTAATGGTTAAGCAATAAACTTCATATTGTATTCCTTAATACTATGTCTATCTAGAGTGTTCATGCTTCACAGTTTTATGTTTTCAATATGCACGACTTGAAAGATACGTTAGGGAATGAAACAGTTCAAGTCAAATATCACTAACCTCAAGTGGAAGGGTTATGTTATCGTTGTAGCTCTGTTATTCTTCACTTCTTCAAGTCTTCGCAATACTTGTAATGTCTCATCATAATACTTTCAAGCTAAGCTATACGAAGTTGACTCTAGTACATTTAAATCAAGCGACTCTTAAATGGGTTTTTCTTCACTAAAATATGACAACCAAACTTGACATACCAACGCTTAGTGGGTTCAACTGATCATTCCTTTAAAAATCTCCCCCTTTGTCAATATTAGTGACAAAACTCTTACAATCATATGGAGAAACAAATTACAATAATTCATTACACATACGCTTGATTTCCGAATCCACGACACATAACCTGCATTCATTCAATCCTCAAAAATGCAGTAGCTGCACTATAATAACAAAGCTTATACTCCCCCTAAATATGAGCTAGGTAGATATTCAATCCGCACATCTTTGTTATCCCATTCATATGATATGTTACTCCCCCTTCGTCTATGCTTTTCATCATTCATTAGATAAACGTTCAAGCACCATCGTCATCTTACCTAGTGACACCAATCAACCATAAATTGATACCAGCATCACTTGTTTACTCCATATATTTCTCCCCCTTTTTTCACAAAAATGACAAAGCAAAGAAAAAAATAATGGACAACACGAAAAGGATCTTACAAATCTCAAAAATAGACTTGCAACCTGTTGAGTCAAGCACGAGGGTTTTACACACCATTTTTGATAACCAATATCAAAACCGAAACTACAAGTAATTACGTTTTGATATGTTATCATAGAATAATTGTCCGAAGCAATTTTCCCAACTAGTTTAGCAAACCAAAAATCAACTAAGCAACTTAGTTCCTTTGCTAAAACGATTGTATAAATACAACCACTTCATTCGATAAGACCAAACAAAGATAAACTCCAATTTTATCATAAGGTTCTAATTATCCATATAACTTAGAGCTTTAGATTTCAAACAAGCCAAATACTAGGATAGTTAACTAGCATTTTATTGTTTAGGCTTTCGGCTAGACTTGAATAACCGAAACCTCCACTTTGATAAGTCAAACTAAGATCAGAATTAACTTAGCTTATCCGGAATCGAATAGGACTAAACAACTCGTCCCGTCAATATATTCATTCGTTAAGCCATACATAATTCATACAAACCAATAAATCAACTTGCATAATTATTCACCTCAACCTGATACAATAGAAACAATATATATAAACCACAGTTTCACTATTGCACCGAAATTTTGTAAGCTTAAACAATTCATACTACACAATAAAGCAAAGTAACAATTGTTTTACTTAACTGGAAGCAATTGAGTTAACATAGACATTAAAGCACCGCAATTGCACCAAATTTTGTAAGTCTAAACTATTGATATCACACAAACAAAGCAAGATAACAAAAGCTTTACTTAACAGGAAACAATTGAATAACACACACATCAATACATTCATAATGAAATAAACACATCAATTGTACCAATAATTTCTTTTAAGAAAAAGCAATATATATATATATCAAATAAAAATAAAAATAGGCTTTTCTTAAAACAGGAAAACAATTAACTAACAAGATTATTACCTCAATTTCGCATCTAACTTCACCATATATGATTTTATCGCTTTCTTCTTCTGGGAGAATTGATATTGAAATACCATCATGTTGTCATTCTCATGCCAAAAACAAAAGAATAATAACAACCAACCTTTACCAGAGAAAGGTTGAAAATCGGTTTTAACAATTGCAAGAAAAAGTTGAAAACTGTCGAAACACATATGCTTTTATGCTAAACCAAAACTGATTCAACATATTGTGACTTTTTCACAAAATGTTTCTGCAGGAATCCCTCATGATCCTTTGATAAAGCCTACCAACTTGGGCTAGAACTTAATCCTGCTAAATCAAAAAGTCACCCAAACCATAAGGGTTCACAACATATTATGAGATCGAATATCAAGGCATAAAACTGAAATCAAACATCCCATAAACATACATAACAAATAAATAAAGCATTAAAGTACCGGCTATGTAAATCAAAAACTATTACAAGAAGAATTATAAATCAATAACTTTATTCATAATAGTTTTATTCATAATAGACTCATACAATCAATGAAAGCAATCAAAAATTGATGTATATTGTTCTAATACAACTCAATCCTTCATATCAATGCCACATGAAGGTAGGTTTCTATTTTCGTTCTTCAACTTGTGAATTTCTTCAAGTAGAAAACCTTGTTGCTTAACCATAACCTCTTGAAGGTGAGAAATTTTCGAGAAGGACTCTGCAAGAAAATATAGTTCTGTCTTCGATTGAACACAAAAGAGTGTCAATGCCTCAGTACACTGATCTTTTTTCAACGTATTTTCTCTTTCCTTATTGCTAAGCCAATCTCCTTTTTTTAAGATGATCATTCTGATCTATCATCTTTTCATGCAAAGATGTTTGATTCAGACTCATGGTTCGGACAAGGAAAGATCTCAAAACGAAAAGGATCTCTTTATATTTCTCATATTTCCGAAAATATAATATATTTACATATACGAATATATCAAATACTTTCAATTACTAGATTTTATTTTCATAATATACACATAAAGTGCCTTGATTTCTTATTCCTCACTCGAATATGGCACACATGGTGAGGAAAGAATTCTAATACCGATTAAGTGGTATTAATATGAGATTTTCTCTCATTATGGAACTTTGAACAACCCGAGTGTTCTTGATCTAGAATCATATGAGAAACTCTCCTTTTGTTACCTCGAACTAGCAAAGTATCTTGACTTTGGTTGTCAATGCAACTCTTAGCAGTTTTGTTCTTAAGACAATTTATGCATCTTATCTTATATTTCCCTTTACCGTTAGATGATTTAATAACATCGGAAGACATGTCCATTCTTAAAATGGGTAAATCACTAATGGAGGAGGAAGAAATAAGATTGACAACTAATGCAATATTATCCGTTTCCTCTGCTTCAGAATCATATGAATCAGAGGCCTCATCATGAGTCACAACCAATACCTTACTTATAGTGTACTTCTTACGATTGGGATAGTCTTTAGCAATATGACCAAGCCCTTTACACTTGAAGCATTGTGGATGATATTCATCATCTTCTTCACGTTCCTTTTTGACATGAACTTGATCATGTGGTCGAGAAGATTGGTGAGTATCCTTTATGAATCTCTTATTTCTTGACCTTAAGAGATCTCGAAACTGTCTAGTAATCAAAGATAACGATTCTTCGATTTCATCATCAGAGTTTCCTACAATCTGTTCATCTGAATCATCCAATTGTCTATTCATTTCCATTGGAACTTTATGATTTTTTTCAGATTTAAAAGCAATTCCTTTATTTTGAATAGACTATGATTCATGATCAAAGATCTTTAACTTTCTAACGAGTGTACTTTGTGAGAGAGTTGAGAGATCATTTTACTCTATGATTGCATGCTTCTTAGAATCGTATCTTGGTGGCAATGATCTGAGAATTTTGCACACTATATCTTTTTCAAAAATAGTCTTTCCTAGCGAGAAAGAGGCATTAATTATCTCAGAGAGTTTAAGATGAAACTCTTCAAAAGTGTCGTTGTCATCCATACGAAGGTTTTTCCAATTAGACGTAATATTTAAAGTCTAGCTTCCTTTTCCGATGTGTTTCCTTCGAACACGATTTGGAGATTATCACAAGCTTCTTTCGAAGTATGACATGTCGAAACATGATGTTGTAAATCATGGCTCACAACATGTATTATAGCATTCAAACCATCTGAATTCTGCTTAGCTAGTGCATTTTCTTCGTTAGAAAAATCTACTAGGCGTTTAAGCTCAGTATCCAAATTTTCTATGGAAGAATATAACCATCGACGACTAATAGACACGTATTAAAGTCTCGTGATTGAAGAAAAGATTGCATAACAGATTTCCACCATAGATAGTTTGTTCCGTCAAATCTTGGCGGTACGTTAATTAAAGTCGATTCGTGAGAACTTGAGTTCATTCTTATAGTATGGATCCCACCAAACACAGATTGTTAGATCTTTTCGTGTTTTCCTGCTCTGATACCAATTGAAAAGGCAAGGGTACCCCAAATATACCTCAAGCTATAACTTTTCCTTCCTATAAGTCCTTTCCCCAAAAGTGATTGTCTATAGACTGAGTCAAGACAATACAACAAATCGGTTCACACTTTGTGTGATCGTCTATGGATACTAGATCGAGACAATACAATAACAAAGTGTGTTTACTTGATACAAAGGTTCAGACTTAACCAAACTCAATAGGATTCACGTATCAAGTAAATAGGAATTAACGTTTGTGCAATTTACTATAATTATAATAAAATAATTATAATGCGGAAATATAAAGTAAATTACACAGCAAGATTTTGTTAACGAGGAAACCGCAAATTCAGAAAACCCCGGGACCTAGTCCAGAATTGAACACTCTCAGGATTAAGCCGCTATACAAAATAAGACAACTTCGTATAGTTCAGAACAAGCAACTAAACCTATAGTTCACCTAGTTCCATTTGTATTCCCACACCTCCAACCTGTAAACAAGTCACGTACTTGGACCAATTCCTTTGGTTCGTATTCCAAACAGTAAAGGAACAACAAATATGTTTGGTATCAACTTTCTTCAACCAAGTGATATGAGTTTCGCAAAGGTTCCCTTGTTTAAATTGACATAAACTCCTTTGCCAGGTTCCAAGATCTATCTTACGTTTAATCACCCAAAGGTAATCACTAAGATTAACCCAACAACACTCTTCAATCAAGTGATATGTGTTGATGCCGATCTTCCTCAATTAATCAATCCAATCTACCACAAGGATAAACCGATTATTAATTGGATCCTCTTTTTCCCAAACAAGTATTGTGCACACCAAAGATTATAAAAACACCAAGTAAGAAATCATCAATATCTTCTTTGTCTTCAAATCTTCTTAGATCTTCAATAAACACCTGCACACAATCACTTGAATCTCTTGTGATCAATCACACACAGAACGGAGTCTGTTAACAATAAATTATCACAAGATCGTCTTTAGATCTAACAATAGTCTAAACATCCCTGTCGAAACCTTGAACTAGTTTGAGTGAATCTTATATCAGAAAAGAAGATTCTCAAGCATAAAGAAACTATTTGCAATCAAGATTCAACCACCGTTAGTCAATCAAATCAATACGAAAACTAAAGATAAACCGCAATATCTAGTTTCCCACCAACGGATCGCGCTAGAGCTTCTCAATCCCAAAGAAGACTTTAATTGAGCGGTCGTAAGAGATTTTACCTAATTAGATTACTCTCCTCTCCGATAGGCGGCTTCACCAGTAATAAAGACAAAAGAGTAAGTCTAGGTTACGCAGGATTAGTTTGCTAGAAATGCAAACTCAAAGTATTTATAGACAAGGAAGTTTGGACACCAAGGAATTTCCAAAACCGAAAATATTCTCAAGATATTTTCATTACTCCACCAAATTCGGTTTTCCTAATTTCTGTGAATGCACTATCCAAAAATGATAATCGAAATCTCCTTGGAAAATTTTAATTAGAAAATGCACATTACTAATTCTTATTTTCCATATATAATAAAAAAACCTTAATTAAAAAGATTTTTAACTTATTTAATTCGATCTTGGGATTTACTTCCTTCTTATCCTTTAAGGAATATCTTTGAACAAAATAGAATAAGCATTAATGCACCGTGTTCAAAGAGTGTCGACATCTTACTCTTGCAAGTCTTTACCATTCTTGCTCAGTTGAAACCGATTTACCAAACTTCCAAACAAGTTTATAATTGGTTCATTTGACTTTCAAGAACTATGTGATTGATCAAGTTCCACTCAATCACAACTCATTGGTTTACGGTTCTATTAAAACAAGTTTCGGTTCTACCTCCATGTGAGTACTGTGCATAGTTACACTAGCTTACCAAAGATACAGCTGACTAGGTACTAGGATCGGTTCCCCACATATATTTGGTATCTAACTTGTATGCACTGAACATGTCCATAGGATCGGTCCCCCCTTCCCAAAAACTTGTTGAACATGTTCATAGGATCGGTTACCCTTTCTTCCATAAACCTTGTTGCAACTCATACAAGGATCGGTTCCCCTTGTGATGCACTGCACCTCTTACTAGGATCGGTTTCCCTCTTCCCAGTAATAAGTTCAGACATACACAACCCGATCATACCCCAGGTGATTACTTAAGATCGGTTTCACTAATAAAAGTCATACCAATACATAAGTCAGGCCTCATGTGAATAGCTCTACCAAGAACACAAACAAGTCGTGAGCGGATATACTAATCACACATATTGGTCGTTCATAAGATATGCAATGAAGAAAAGCCCCAATAACACCTGGCGATTTCCTTTTCGGTTCACAACACATATCATGAACTTACTTCCTTTGAACACATGTAAATATTGTTCCCTAGGATTAAATCCTCACCTCATACCCATATATAATCACAATAGCATTCATATGATTATGTCGATGTCTTATATACAAAGTTTAATGGTTAAGAAAGAAACTTCATATTGTATTCCTTAATACTATGTCTATCTAGAGTGTTCATGCTTCGCAGTTTTATGTTTTCAATATGCACAACTTGAAAGATACATTAGGGAATGAAATATTTCAAGTCAAATATCACTAACCTCAAGTGGAAGGGTTATGTTGTCGTTTTAGCTCCGTTCTTCTTCACTTCTTCAAGTCTTCGCAATACTTATAATGTCTCATCCTAATAATTTCAAGCTAACCTATACGAAGTTGATTCTAGTACATTTAAATCAAGCGACTCTTAAATGAGTTTTGCTTCACTAAAATATGACAACCAAACTTGACATACCAACGCTTGGTGGGTTAAACCGAGCAATGATCTAACACGTACCATTTCCCATACCTACCCAATACGAACTAAAGTAGATGCATTCAAATTATTTTCCAATTATTTGAAATTTCCATGACTCTCATAGACACCTCTAAGGCATCTTGATCACTAAAATACCTTGTACATGTGCATTATGACTCAAGTCGTAAGTGTTGAATGAACATGACTTTGCTTATAGTTTTCAAGGAATTTTTTCCATGAACTATCGATGTACACGGTTTCAGTACTCTGGACCGTAGTGTATATTTTGTTATGTGATTTCAAGACAAACTTTTCGCATGCTTACATGAAATACTAACAAGAGTTTCACCTAAGAAATCCTGGTCTTGAAAATAAACTTAGCTTAACTTGAATTCTAAGCAACCCTAGTCTTGAAAATAAACTTCTAACATGCTTACATGAACTCTTAGTTTCATCTAGGGTTTCAAGTTATCCTAGCTTGAATTCTAAGCATCCTAGTCTTAAATATATATATATATATATACTCAAAAGAATAGGATATTCAATCCCCAATGAACAAAGGTTTCCTCTGAGAAACATAATTAGGTTTACGAATTAAAGACTTCACTTAGGGATTCTTGAAGCCATGTCCGGCTATCTACACCTTGATAGTTCGGGTATTTCAATCCTCAATGAACAAAGGTTTCCTCTGAGAAACATAATTAGGTTTACGAATTAAAGACTTCACTTAGGGATTCGTGAAGCCATGTCCGACTGTCTTTACCTTGATAGTTCGGGTATCCTGATCTTGTTCTTTCTGTTATCGAGGTTTTACTAATCTCTTTTAGGAATGAGATAGATAGAAATCAAAAAGTTCACCTCGTCTCAGATTTTGTGATTCTCCAAGATATATATCTAAAAATTCTTCTTAATTGGTTTAAGCTTTTTCTTGAGATCATAATCCAGGTTTCTCGACTAACTGAGTGTAAGTGTTCCGGGTTTGTGAGGTTTGCTAGCTTTATCTATTGTAAACATATTTCCAAGCCTTGATTTATCGATATAAAGGGAAGTCAAATAGGCTTATCCGTTAGAGGCAGATTGGTATCAAAAGTCTTCGTTTAGGATGAAGTAACTCTGAATCTTTAAAGGAAGTTAGCTAAGGAAATCATTTGCATAGAGCCTTGCGAGGCTCAAGATAAGTAATAAGCACGACTGCAGCTGAATTGCTTGGAGGGTGTATTTGGTCTCAACTACATTCCAGTCCGAAGTATGATAGTAGACTAGTGTTTTCAGTGGATTAATATAGTTCGGTGTTCAAATATGGATAAGGTCCCGGGTTTTTTTTATGCAGTAGCAGTTTTCCTTGTTAACAAACTTCTGGTGTCTTGTGTTTTTCCTTTTCCGCACTATATTGTTTATCTTTATAACAAGAAGTAGTACGTAATCAATTCTAAAAGGTAAGTCTCTTAATTTTTATCAATTACGAGACTCGTTCTTCTAGAATTCGTATATTGAAAGATAGATAACAATTTTCATACTTTCCAGAATTCAGATTCGATTATTTAGATATGACTAGATTGTTTTTGGATATTGATATTTGAGATCGTCTAAGTACTCTTCTATTCACGGACTTTGTTGTCTTGACTTGGTGATTGTGAAGAGGTAGAGATATAAAGTATAAACTCTATATACATATTGTTCAAGGATCATTAAGTTGGTATGCTTGTAATTGTATTAGATTTTATCCATACAGGTTTCCGAACGAAAAAGTTGGTGGTGTACTTGGTACACTCTCCTTTTCACAAACCATAGTCGACGATTTTTTTCAAGTAATCCAACACTCTTGAAACTCCTCTCCAGTGTTCAAATTCTGAATTACTTGGAAAATGACATGGAAATTCCACGACTTGGGTTATGTTCAGTCTTACACAATGCATGGCATATAT
Organism: Papaver bracteatum; assembly: GCA_023529315.1. Classification (NCBI taxonomy): domain Eukaryota; kingdom Viridiplantae; phylum Streptophyta; class Magnoliopsida; order Ranunculales; family Papaveraceae; genus Papaver; species Papaver bracteatum. The sequence goes on along the minus strand of JAJJWX010000811.1, from coordinate 1,014,452 downwards.
AACACCCCCAATAATAGTAGAATACTCAAGTGGTGCATGTGTGCGTCCAATATTCTTAATTAACTTGATATTGGATTCTAGAGCGAGGATTGATTTGTCAACAAAATGACCATACTTCTTGAGAAATTTCTCAATGTAATGAAATTGGGTAAATCTCGCTCATCTCCCTTTCTTAGGATTTTAATTCATAAAATCACATTAGCCTCTCCCAAGTCCTTTATCAAAGTTATAACTAAGATACTTCTATTTATTCTAAACGAGATATTCCAAATCCAAAAATAAGCATATTATCAATATACAAGCAGATAATTATACGTCCAAAATTATTATGCTTCGAATAGCTCTTATGGAGCTTCACAGGGTGATAGGTGTGATAAGCACCTAATTTTATATCTAGTATTTATGCTTTGTTTGTGAGTTTTCATGTAAATTATGTATCTTATGTGTGAGTTTGAGTATATTAGGTGCTTTGGAGTCATATGGAGCAAAAGAAGAACAAAACACTCATTTAGAGCGAAAAGCGCATAAAAGATAATTCACATGCAAGAGATACTTGGAGCGGGCTAGGTTGCGCGAGAAGGAGGTGAAGAATATATTATCAGTTCCCCAGAACTGACAGTTGAGTTGAACAAAGATTTATGTTGTCGGTTATTCGGAACCGACAAGCCTAATATTTCCGGATTGCCCTTATCCATCCTGGGGTGTCTAATAGTAGGGCGTTTAAATCTATCCCTAAACTATACCCTAAATCGAGAATCGGATTTCTCGTTATTACAGTCGACCTGAAATCAAGAGAGAAGAGAAAAATGGAGACAACTGCATAGCTTTTAATGCAGAGAAATTCATAGAAATCAGGGAAAGGAGAAACGAATGAGATTGGTGGTGAACTGAAATAGGTATTGCAGCTGAAGGAATTGAAGCTATTGGCTGAGTTCTAAGGATTCTAAGAGGATCGAGATAACTGGGTTGTTGTTGGATAAAGAATCAATGGAGAAGACAAAGAGATCTGTTTCTGAAGATGATTGATTTCAAGGGTTCGATGGATTTCAAGTTGAATGAAGAATAGATGGAGCTGTAGAGATGGGTTCAGGTGAATGATTTAGGTGAACTGTTGCTGCTCGAGTCTGTGATGGTCTGTGGTGAGAATTGAAAGAGGACAAGTGCTACTGATGTACCAAGTCAAGGAAGCGATGAAGAAAAGAGCTGATAACATCGTTTCTGATGAGAAATGAAAGAGATTAAATAGGGTTTTGATGTGGGTTTGTTCTGAATTTGCAATTTATTACAGGGATAGAATCAGATTTGCATTTTTTTAGTGCAGCTGGTGGTGCTGTGATTTGTGTGGATTGTTACATGAATGTGCTGGTGAAATTAAGAACACAGAATTGAAGAACTGGCAGTATGGGGAAGGATATATGTAAGATAATCAATGTTGTTTCGAGATGTGTGATGCGATGAAGCAAAGAAGATATGGGTATTAAATGGATGTATTTTGGCAGAGATTAAAGTTGCAGAATTGAGTTGTTATGAATTGAGTTCTGTCAGAGCAAAAAGAAGCTACAGAAGGAGTGGTGTCATGAAGCTTCAGAAACTAGGGCTTGAGTATAAAGGGTTTCTGTGGTATATGAACAATTGGGTGAAGCTGCTACAACTGGTTGGTAATGATTTGAGTTGAAAGAATGGAGAATTGGTGTAACTGCTGCTGTTTCAGGAGGTGGTAGCATTGAATTACAGGGAATTGACATTTACATGTTGGACTTAGAAGATCGGATAGCACTGGTGGAGTTATAGTTGGATGGTAGTGCTGTGTGGTGTTGCTTCCAGTGAGATGATGGTGCAAAGTTTCTGGGAAATAAAAAAGATGAGAGGCTACAACTTTGAGGTTCGCAGGAGAAGCAAAGATTCAGCTGATTTGGTGATTGTGACAGTAATGTTGTATCTATGGAACTGGTGATCTGCAATGGGAGATGTGATGTAACAAGTTAAGGAATTGGTTGTTTGGCTGTGAAAGTTCATTGATGGCCATGTCTAGAAGGTATTGCAGTTGGGTACTGTGATTCTCTGGTGCTTAGAGGGCTAAGGGAAGAATGAATGCTTGAAAGTGTTGGTCTAGTTCCATTGTGGCTTGATTTACAGGTACTAGAGTTGCAGTCGTGTAAGCCAAGGAAGTGGTGGTATTGGAGATACAACCAAGAGTTGTAGTAGCTGGAGTTTGATGAATAATTACAGAGATATGGCCCAAGGCAGCGAGAAGTTGTTGGTGCTCAGTCAGTTAGTCCATTGCAGGTGATAGTGTTATGGAGTTAGTTTGGGAAGTGAGGTATGTACTGTGATGGATTAGAGATGATGCTCAAGTGATTACAAGAAATGAGTTGTAATTTTGGAAATGATGTTGTGTACAAGGTTTGCAGCTGAGCCGTAGGTTTGCTGGATTGGTGGAGTTGAAGCTGGAGTTATGATGGTTCGTTATTGAACAGCGGAATGAGTTCAGTTGGGAGAGAGTTGAAACAAGGAAGAGATGAGTTGAATTAAAGGTGCAGATTGGAGGTTTTAGGATGCACTTTGCTGTAATATGAATGAACTGTGTTGGTTTGTATGCAGATGAGACTTAATCTAACAGTCATGGGTGAGATGTTGGTGCTGTGCTGTTACTGCTATAAACTGGGTAGTTATGAAGCTGCAGATGGCAGAGTCAGTGACTGGAAGAGAAGCTGAGATGATGAGCTGCAGTCAAGGGTTGGAATGGTTGGCTTTGGTTTACAGTCAAGGGATTGGACAAGGTACTGTGCTGTTTGTAATGGGATTCTTGGCTGTTAAATAGTGTGTGTGTGTGACTGGTATTCTGGAGGTGCAAGGAAGTAGAGTTGAATTATTACAGGAAGTATATGGTGGTAGAACAGGCTCATCTGGCTTGTCAGTTTCACAAAACTGACAGGTAAATCAAGTAATGGGTTTGATGGACTTTGAATTATGGGCCTGACTATTTGGGCTGTTTCTAAGCAGAAGCAATAGGATGCGGCCGAGATTGAGAAATCAGTGAGGGAAAAAGGTTATAAAAGTGCGGCCTCATATATCACTAAGGAGAATTTTTATCTTCTACTTTGTTTTCTAGGGTTTAGAACATGATGCTTTCTTCTATGGTTTTTGTGATGAACTCCATTAACACAAGTAGATAATTTATTGTTATTGGTTAAAGATGTAGTCGGATTTTGCAAGCATGCTATTTGATTTATGAATTAGTTTTCTCTTAAAATCATCGTTCATTTTCTACGGTTTATAATAATTGCATGATTGATGTATTGCAATATGATTGAATGCTTGTTTGGTTGAGTCTAGAATTGATTGAACATACATCTATATCTATAGCTATTTTAGGGTTTATCATCGAGCGATAACCTTGAATACGAGTAGCATGATATGATTACGGTTTGTAGTGATACACTCTCGTAATCATATGTAGAATTTGACCTTTGTCCGAATTGTCATGCGCAATGTATGACAATTGCATTGATTAGATTATTTCTGAAACTTAATGCTCCTAGGAATTGAACTTAATTAGCGCAAGGCGTTAGGTTATTCTTTAGGTAAAATTCACATACGCAGCTCTAATGTGTGTGTTGATGACTTAGGAAATTTACGGATTATTCTTGCAATAAGGTATTCTAGGGCTTTTGATGATATCGAGATTAAATATGAATTATAATCATACATTCAATGCTTGTTTACAATTGAAGATGAAACCTTTATCCAATATTCTCACAACCTTGATTTGCGTTCTTTATTGTTTTGTTTGCTTTTATTTTACTTTTAGTTTATAAAAATCAGAAAATTCCCCCGGTATTTTATATAGGAAACCGATACATATTGACAACCCAAGACCTCTCTGTGGGAACGATCATTTCTTGCCCGTTCTTCATTATATATATTTTGAGTAGTAAGAAAGTGTAATTTATTTTTGACGCCTACGACATCGATCAAATTTTGGCGCCGTTGCCGGGGAGGCAACGGTTGTCACTTGTTTTTGGTTTCTTACTTTTGTTTTTAGTTTTGTTTCTTATTTATGTTTCTCTTATTTTATGGTTTTTAACATAGTTTTGAGAACTCATGTTTCAGGTACCAATGGACGGAACATATTGGAACAATGGGTACGGTTTTTGACCTCAACACTATGACAACTATCACCCTTATGGGGAGTACAATCAATACCAATCCTTTGGTTATGGTTAATACTCCACGTACCCTTTTAGTTGTTCTCATACATTCCAACCTTCTTATGGTGGGTATGTAAGTGAGCAACCACAAAGAGGGGATGATACTTGTGCTCCTATTCATATTTCCTTTAGTTTGGTAGATGAAATGCAATAATTTATGGTCAGCATGGAGTCAGTTTGTAGACAACCAAGCGTGGAACCAATTTCATCGACCAAATATGCTCATAGTATGTTTGGCCCAATTTCTGATCGTAGTTATGATCATTCAACCATTCAAAGGGAAGATAATTGGCCTTTTTCCTTGTCGAATGAGCTTTACCAACAAATAGAACACTATTTTAAAAATTTGGATGGATCACTCCAAGAGATTCAAGAAGGTATTTCCATTTTAAGACAAGGCATTGAAGAATACAAAGAGGACATGCAAAATTCTGCGAAAGACCAATCTTTGGGAAGTGGTAGCCAATATTATGTTAACTATGATAGTGACGATGACTATGAAAATGCATCGCTTGAACCAATTTATGGTGACATCCCCGAAGAGTGTATAATGAAGTCTTTTTGCGATCAAGGTGAAGTTGAAAAGTAATATGATGACACTAGTGTAGCTCACTCAAGCATTGATCTTTATAACGATCAAGAACCTATTCAAAAGGTAGAGCTTGAGGATGATGCAATGAGTGTTCTAAAGAAATTCCTTATGGACAGAATTGCATCCGCAAAAGAGTATGTACCTTGTAACAAATAGGAGTATGTTGATAATGAAACCGTTATGACCAATATTGTGGAAGACCCAATTGAGCTTGCAAAGGATTGTAATGATGATGTTGATGCCGAGACTTTGGTTAAGGCAGAAACGGACGAAGAATGTTTGCAAGGTTTGATAGAGTACCATGATATACAAGAGGTGAATAATTCACTTGAGTTTTTCAAGGATGAAGAGGATTCCATGCTACAAGAGATTGTGCGAGGTTTGTCTAACCCTTTGCATATTAACTCTTCTCCTTTACCTCTTATTGGTTTGAATCTATGTGCTTCGAGAATATTGTTGAATGACTTTGTTTCTCGATTTCCTCCGTTAGAGATGCTTGATTCTTATACTATGCAGGTTTGCAAAGAAGAAACCGTGGAAGTACCCGACTCCTATATTCTTTATGCACTTCCAAGTGTGGACAAGAATAAGTGTGGGGGAAGCTTTTATCGGTTAATAGTTTCGTTTCTGTTTTATATTACTAATATTTGTGAGAAGCTAGTTTTTTCAAAACAGGTGCTATGGGTGGATCCCCAACTTTTCCAATTATTGGTGTATGGGGAATTCAACTTGCATGTCGGGCTGACGACTTTAAAACAAGCGCTAAATGGGAGGCAACCCACTGGTTTTGTGTATCTATCTCTATCTTTTTATTTTTTTTAAGTCTTTTATCTTTATTTTCTTATTTTGGATATTTGCATATCAAAACTCCAACTTTTAGAGATTTTTGAACAATTTAGAATAAACACTAGCCTTTCTAAGTAGATGAAATTTTTTCTTAACGATGAGGTGTATATATTGGCTGAGTTGGGATTAGATGCCAACTAAATAGCTTGTTTAGTGTTTATTCTCTATTGTTCATAAAGAACTATGAGTTGGAGTATCCGTTTTTATCATGCATTTTATTTTTCTTATTGTGTATATATATCATGTTATGAATTTTCCCATCTTGAACTTTACTTTTAATGACTAGATTTTACATTGAGGACAATGTAAAGTTTAAGTGTGGGGGAGTGTTCTCATATAGAGTTTTTATCCTTGTAATTTTTTTACCTTGTGTTCATATAAAAATAAATATATATATATAAAAATAAAAATAAAAAAACAAATTGCTTAATGAACTCTGAAACCTAGAAACATGTGCCTTTAGGTTGACACTATCAATCTAAATGGATGGAACCATCTTGGATGGAGGAGTTGAGGAACCCATTAACTAAAAGGACAGAATTATTCAAGTGTTAGAAATAATATGATAGTTATTACCATATCACGTTTTATTTTTATTTTTCCATATTTATCTATTGTTATTTAAGTGATTTGGTGGGTCACTAAACATCAAATTATTATTACTACTAGGATGAAATAGAGTGATTGAGTTGCAAAAAAAAAAAGACCGACCAATTAGACCAATCGGAATAAAAAAGACACTTGGATAGAAATATGTGTGTGTTCTCCCTGTCTCTGTCACCTAAACAAGCGTGGAACGCAGGATCCAAGGGAACTATCATGTAATCTACTGACAAGAAGCATGCGCTTGGATCCGAAAGATCTAATCATGTCGTCAAATAAAAATAAAAATAAAAAAAATATCAGTGTTGAATAAAGTCGATTCCTGGTTCCCTTGTATATGCCAGTTGAGTTGATATAGAATTAAGATTGTTGACCGCTGGTTCCCTTGTATATGCCAGTGTGTTGACACTAGAATTCAGACCAGTAGCTCAATCCAATATGATGCATAGGTTCATCTTGGTGGTGACCTTCAGACAGACATGGGAAACACCCATCATTTGTTAACATTCGCAACATCTACCTCTATATCCATCTTCTTAATCTTTTCAATGTGATTGTGGCTAGTCAGATTCCGAGTATTGTGGTTTGTTCGACTTTCTAAGAAAAACTTTATTTACTTATATATGAATTGAATTTGAATCAAGGTACCTCCTCCAATTGCCATTTTGGATTCGTTCATAGATTTGTCACAGGTAGCTGGAGTTGGAAATATAGGTTTTGTAGGTAGACCTCTTGTAAACCTTCACGAGACTAAAACTCATCCACTAGGGACACCTAGGGGTTCAAAGGCTTGTTATTTATGCTAAGAGTAACCGTATCCTCGACGAGACGGAGTTGTATGTATGTTTTAGAATTATTTTGTTTGATTTGCTCGAGAACTAGCAAAGTCTAAGTGTGGGGGAAGTTGATAGGTGTGATAAACACCTAATTTTATATCTAGTATTTATGCTTTCTTTGCGAGTTTTCATGTAAATTATGTATCTTATGTGTGAGTTCGAGTTTATTAGGTGCTTTGGAGTCATATGGAGCAAAAGAAGAAGAAAACACTCATTTAGAGCGAAAAGAGCAGAAAGGATAATTCACAGGAAAGAGATACTTGGAGCGGGCTAGGTTGCGCGAGAAGGAGGTGAAGAATGTATTGTCAGTTCCCCAGAACTGACAGTTGATTTGAACAAAGATTTATGCTGTCGGTTATTCGGAACCGACAAGCCTAATATTTCCGGATTGCCCTTATCCAGCCTGGGGTGTCTAATAGTGGGGCGTTTAAATCCATCCCTAAAATATACCCTAAATCGATAATCGGTTGTATCTTTATTACAGTCGACCTGAAATCAAGAGAGGAGAAAAATGAAGACATCTGCATAGCTTTTGATGTAGAGAAATTCAGAGAAATCAGGGAGACGAGAAACGAAGGAGATTGGTGGTGAACTGAAATGGGTATTGTAGATGAAGGAATTGAAGCTACTGGCTGAGTTCTAAGGATTCAAAGAGGATTGAGATAACTGGGTTTCTGTTGGATAAAGAATCAATGGAGAAGATAGAGAGATCTGTTTCTGAAGATGATTGATTTCAAGGGTTCGATGGATTTCAAGTTGAATGAAGAACAAATGGAGATGTAGAGATGGGTTCAGGTGAATGATTTAGGTGAACTATTGCTGCTCGAGTCTGTGATGGTCTGTGGTGAGAATTGAAAGAGGAGAAGTGCTACTGTTGTACCAAGTCAAGGAAGCAATGAAGAAAAGAGCTGATAACATCGTTTCTGATGAGAAATGTAAGAGATTAAATAGGGTTTTGATGTGGGTTTGTTCTGAATTTGAAATTTATTGCAGGGATGAAATCAGATTTGCATTTTTGTAGTGTAGCTGGTGGTGCTGTGATTTGTGTGGATTGTTACATGAATGTTCTGGTGAAATTAAGAACACGAAATTGAAGAACTGGCAGTATGGGGAAGGATATATGCAAGAAAATCTATGTTGTTTCGAGCTGTGTGCTGCAATGAAGCAAAGAAGATATGGGTGTTAAATGTATGTAGTTTTGCAGAGATTAAAGTTACAGAATTGAGTTGTTATGAATTGAGTTCTGTCAGAGCAAAAAGAAGCTACAGAAGGAGTGGTGTCATGAAACTTCAGAAACTAGGGCTTGAGTAGAAAGGGTTTCTGTGGTATATGAACAATTGGGTGAAGCTGCTACAACTGGTTGGTAATGATTTGAGTTGAAAGAATGGAGAATTGGTGTAACTGCTGCTGTTTTAAGAGGTGGTGGCATTGAATTGCAGGGAATTGGCATTTACAGGTTGGACTTAGAAGCTCTGATAGCACTGGTGGAGTTATAGTTGGATGGTAGTGCTGTGTGGTGTTGCTGCCAGTGAGATGATGGTGCAAAGTTTCTGGGAAAGAAACAAGATGAGAGGCTACATCTTTGAGGTTCGCAGGAGAAGCAAAGATTCAGATGATTGTAACAGTAATGTTGTATCTGTGGAACTGGTGGTCTGCAATGGGAGCTGTGATGTAACAGGTTAAGGAATTGGTTATTTTGCTGTGAAAGTTCATTGATGACCATGGCTAGAAGGGGTTGCAGTTGGGTACTGTGATTTGTTGGTGCTTAGAGGGCTAAGGGAATAATGAATGCTTGAAAGTGTTGGTCTGGTGCCATTGTGGCTTGATTTGCAGGTACTGGAGTTGCAGTCGTGTAAGCCAAGGCAATAGTGGTATTGGAGCTACAACCAATAGTTTCAGTAGCTGGAGTTCGATGAATAATTACAGATATATGGCCCGAGGCAGTGAGAAGTTGTTGGTGCTCAGTTAGTTAGTCAAGTGCAGGTGATAGTGTTATGGAGTTAGTTTGGGCAGTGAGGTATGTACTGTGATGGCTTGGAGATGATGCTCAAGTGATTACAAGAAATGAGCTGTAATTTTGGAAATGATGTTGTGTATAAGGTTTGCAGCTGAGCCGCTGGTTTGGTGGAGTTGAAGCTGGAATTATGATGGTTTGTTGTTGAATTGTGGAATGAGTTCAGTTGGGAGAGAGTTGAAACAAGGAAGGGATGAGTTGAATTCAAGGTGCAGATTGGAGGTTTTAGGATGCACTTTGCTGTAATATGAATGAACTGTGTTGGTGTGTATGCAGATGAGACTTAAGCTGATAGTCATGGGTGAGATGTTGGTGCTGTGATGTTACTGCTACAAACTGGGTAGTTATGAAGCTGCAGATAGCAGAGTCAGTGACTGGTAGAGAAGCTGAGATGATGACCTGCAGTCAAGAGTTGGAATGGTTGGCTTTGGTTTACACTCAAGGGATTGGACAAGGTACTGTTCTGTTGTAATGGTATTCTTGGTTGTTGAATAGTGTGTGTGTGTGTGTGTGTGTGTGTTTGACTAGTATTCTGGAGGTGCAGGGAAGTAGAGTTTAATTATTACAGGAAGTATATGGTGGTATAACAGGCTTAACTGGCTTGTCAATTTCACAAAACTGACAGGTAAATCAAGTAATGGGTTTGATGGACTTTGAATTGTGGGCCTGACTATTTGGGATCTTTCTAAGCATAAGCAATAGGATGCGGCCGAGATTGAGAAATCAAGGAAGGAAAAGGTTATAAAAGTGCGGCCTCATATATCACTAAAGAGAATCTTTATCTTCTACTTTGTTTTCTAGGGTTTAAAACATGATGCTTCCTTCTATGCTTTTTGTGATGAACTCCATTAACACAAGTAGATAAATTTATTGTTATTGGTTAAAGATGTAGTCGGATTTTGCAAGCATGCTATTTGATTTATGAATTAGTTTTCTCTCAAAATCATCCTTCACTTTCTACGGTTTATAATAATTGTATGATTGATGTATTGCAATATGATTGAATGCTTGTTTGGTTGAGTCTAGAATTGATTGAACATACATATATATCTATATCTATTTTAGGGTTTATCATTGAGCGATAGCCTTGAATACGAGTAGCATGATATGATTACGGTTTGTAGTGATACACTCTCGTAATCATATGTAGAATTTGACCTTTGTCCGAATTGTCATGCGCAATGTATGCCAATTGCATTAATTAGCCTATTTATGAAACTTAATGCTCCTAGGAATTGAACTTAATTAGCACAAGGCGTTAGGTTATTCTTTAGGTAAAATTCACATACGCAGCTCTAATGTGTGTGTTGATGACTTAGGAAATTTACGGAGTATTCTTGCAATAAGGTATTCTAGGGCTTTTGATGATAGCGAGATTAAATATGAATTCTAATCATACATTCAATGCTTGTTTACAAATGAAGATGAAACCTTTATCCAATATTCTCACAACCTTGATTTGCGTGCTTTATTGTTTTGTTTGCTTTTATTTTACTTTTAGTTTATAAAAAGCAGAAAATTCCCCCGGTATTTTATATAGGAAACCGATACATATTGACAACCCAAGACCTCTCTGTGGGAACGATCATTTCTTGCCCTTGCTTCATTATATATTTTGAGTTGTAAGAAAGTGTAATTTATTTTTGACGCCTACGACAGCGATCAAATTTTGGCACCGTTGCCGGGGAGGCAATGGTTGTCACTTGTTTTTGGTTTCTTATTTTTGTTTTTAGTTTTGTTTCTTATTTTTGTTTTTGTTTTTTTATGGTTTTTAATATAGTTTTGAGAACTCTTGTTTCAGGTACCAATGGACGGAACATATTGGAACAATGGGTACGGTTTTCGACCTCAACACTATGATAACTATCACCCTTATGGGGAGTACAATCAAAACCAATCCATTTGCTATGGTCAATACTCCACGTAACCTTTTAGTTGTTCTCGTACATTCCAACCTTCTTATGGTGGGTATGTAAGTGAGCAACCACAAAGAGGGGATGATACTTGTGCTCCTATTCATATTTCCTCTAGTTTGGTAGATGAAATGCAACAATTTATGGTCAGCATGGAGTCAGTTTGTAGATAACCAAGCGTGGAACCAATTTCATCAACCAAATCTGCTCATAGTATGTTTGGCCCAATTTCTGATCGTAGTTATGATCATTCAACCATTCAAAGGGAAGATAATTGGCCTAGCAATACTGAAGTAAGTAATTCTACTTTTTCCTTGTCGAATGAGCTTTACCAACAAATGGAACACTATTTTAAAAATTTGGATGGATCACTCCAAGAGCTTCAAGAAGGTATTTCCATTTTAAGACAAGGCATTGAAGAATACAAAGAGGACATGCAAAATTCTGCGAAAGACCAATCTTTGGGAAGTGGTAGCCAATATTATGTTAACTATGATAATGACGATGACTATGAAAATGCATCGCTTGAACCAATTTATGGTGACATCCCCGAAGAGTGTATAATGAAGTCTTTTTGCGATCAAGGTGAAGTTGAAAAGTAATATGATGACACAAGTGTAGCTCACTCAAACATTGATCTTTATAACGATCAAGAACCTATTCAAAAGGTAGAGCTTGAGGATGATGCAATGAGTGTTCTAAAGAAATTCCTTATGGACATAATTGCATCCGCAAAAGACTATGTACCTTGCAACAAAGAGGAGTATGTTGAGAATGAAACCGTTATGACCAATATTGTGGAAGACCCAATTGAGCTTGCAAAGGATTGTCATGATGATGTTGATGCCAAGATTTTGGTTAAGGCAGAAACGGATGAAGAATGTTTGCAAGGTTTGATAGAGGACCATGATATACAAGAGGTGAATAATTCACTTGAGTTTTTCAAGGATGAAGAGGATTCCGTGCTACAAGAGATTGTGCGAGGTTTGTCTAACTCTTTGCATATTAATTCTTCTCCTTTACCTCTTATTGGTTTGAATGTATGTGCTTCGAGAATATTGTTGAATGACTTTGTTTCTCGATTTCCTTCAATAGAGATGCTTGATTCTCATACTATGCAGGTTTGCAAAGAAGAAACCGTGGAAGTACCCAACTCCTATATTCTTTATGCACTTCCAAGTGTGGACAAGAATAAGTGTGGGGGAAGCTTTTATCGGTTAACAACTTCGTTTCTGTTTTATATAACTAATATTTGTGCGAAGCTAGTTTTTTCAAAACAGGTGCTATGGGTGGATCCCCAACTTTTCCGATTATTGGTGTATGGGGAATTCAACTTGCATGTCGGGCTGACGACTTTAAAACAAACGCTAAATGGGAGGCAACCCACTGGTTTTGTGTATCTATCTCTATCTTTTTATTTTTATTTTAAGTCTTTTATCTTTATTTTCTTATTTTGGATATTTGCATATCATAACTCCAACTTTTAGAGATTTTTGAACAATTTAGAATAAACACTAGCCTTTCTAAGTAGATGGAATTTTTTCTTAACGATGAGGTGTATATATTGGCTGAGTTGGGATTAGATGCCAACTAAATAGCTTGTTTAGTGTTTATTCGCTATTGTTCAGAAATAACTATGAGTTGGAGTATCCGTTTTTATCATGCATTTTATTTTTCTTATTGTGTATATATATCATGTTATGAATTTTCCCATCTTGAACTTTACTTTGAATGACTAGATTTTACATTGAGGACAATGTAAAGTTTAAGTGTGGGGGAGTGTTCTCATATAGAGTTTTTAGCCTTGTTAATTTTTTCCCCCTTGTGTTCATATAAAAAAAAACAAATTTCTTTATGAACTCGAAACCTAGAAACTTGTGCCTTTATGTTGACACTATCAATCTAAATGGATGGAACCATCTTGGCTGGAGGAGTTGAGGAACCCATTAACTAAAAGGACAGAATTATTCAAGTGTTATAAATAATATGATAGTTGTTGCCATATCTCGGAATATCACCATATCACGTTCTATTTTTATTTTTCCATATTTATCTATTGTTATCTTAGTGATTTGGTGGGTCACTAAACATCGAATTGTTATTACTGCTAGGATGAAATAGAGTCATTGAGTTGCTAAAAAAAAAAAAAGACCGACCAATTAGACAAATCGGAATAAAAAAGACAATTGGATAGCAATATGTGTGTGTTTTCCCTGTCTCCGTCGCCTAAACAAGCGTGGAACGCAGGATCCAAGGGAACTATCATGTAATCTACTAACAAGAAGCATGCGCTTGGATCCGAAAGATCTAATCATGTCGTCAAATAAATAAATTAAAAAAAATATTGTGTTTAATAAAGTCGACTCCTGGTTCCCTTGTATATGCCAGTTGAGTTAATGTAGAATTAAGATTGTTGACCGCTGTTTCCCTTGTATATGCCAGTGTGTTGGCACTAGAATTCAGACCAGTAGCTCAATCCAATAAGATGCATAGGTTCATCTTGGCGGTGACCTTCAGACAGACATGGGAAACACCGATCACTTGTTAACATTCGCAACATCTACCTCTATATCCATCTTCTTAATCTTTTCATTGTGATTGTGGCTAGTCAGATTCCGAGTATTGTGGTTTGTTCGACTTTCTAAGAAAAACTTTATTTACTTATATATGAATTGAATTTGAATCAAGGTACCTCCTCCAATAGCCATTTTGGATTCGTTCATAGATTTTTCACAGGTAGCTGGAGTTGGAAATATAGGTTTTGTAGGTAGACCTCTTGTAAACCTTCATGATACTAAAACTCGTCCACTAGGGACACCTAGGGGTTCAAAGGGATGTTATTTATGCTAAGAGTAACTGTAGCCTCGACGATACGGAGTTGTATGTGTGTTTTAGAATTATTTTGTTTGATTTGCTCGAGGACTAGCAAAGTCTAAGTGTGGGGGAATTTGATAGGTGTGATAAACACCTAATTTTATATCTAGTATTTATGCTTTATTTGCGAGTTTTCATGTAAATTATGTATCTTATGTGTGAGTTCGAGTTTATTAGGTGCTTTGGAGTCATATGGAGCAAAAGAAGAAGAAAACACTCATTTAGAGCGAAAAGCGCAGAAAAGATAATTCACAGGAAAGAGATACTTGGAGTGGGCTAGGTTGCGCGAGAAGGAGGTGAAGAATATATTGTCATTTCCCCAGAACTGACGGTTGAGTTGAACAAAGATTTATGCTGTCAGTTATTCAGAACCGACAAGTCTAATATTTCTGGATTGCCCTTATCCAGCCTGAGGTGTCTAATAGTGGGGCATTTAAATCCATCCCTAAACTATACCCTAAATCAATAATCGGTTGTCTTGTTATTACAGTCGACCTGAAATCAAGAGAGAAGAGAAAAATGGAGACATCTGCATAGCTTTTGATGCAAAGAAATTCAGAGAAATCAGGGAAAGGAGAAACGAAGGAGATTGGTGGTGAACTGAAATGGGTATTGTAGCTGAAGGAATTGAAGCTACTGGCTGAGTTCTAAGGATTCGAAGAGGATCAAGATAATTGGGTTTCCGTTGGATAAAGAATCAATGGAGAAGACAGAGAGATTTGTTTCTGAAGATGATTGATTTCAAGGGTTCAATGGATTTCAAGTTGAATGAAGAACATATGGAGATGTAGAGATGGGTTCAGGTGAATGATTTAGGTGAACTGTTTCTGCTCGAGTCTGTGATGGTATATGGTGAGAATTGAAAGAGGAAAAGTGTTACTGTTGTACCAAGTCAAGGAAGCAATGAAGAAAAGAGCTGATAACATCGTTTCTGATGAGAAATGGAAGAGATTAAATAGGGTTTTGATGTGGGTTTGTTCTGAATTTGTAATTTATTGCAGGGATGAAATCAGATTTGCATTTTTGTAGTGCAAATGGTGGTGCTATAATTTGTGTGGATTGTTACATGAATGTGCTGGTGAAATTAAGAACACGGAATTGAAAAACTGGCAGTATGGGGAAGGATATATGCAAGAAAATCTATGTTGTTTTGAGCTGTGTGCTGCAATGAAGCAAAGAAGATATGGGTGTTAAATGGATGTAGTTTGGCAGAGATTAAAGTTGCAGAATTGAGTTTTTATGAATTGAGTTCTGTTAGAGCAAAAAGAAGCTACAGAAGGAGTGGTGTCATGAAGCTTCAGAAACTAGGGCTTGAGTATAAAGGGTTTCTGTGGTATATGAACAATTGGGGGAAGCTGCTACAACTGGTTGGTAATGATTTGAGTTGAAAGAATGGAGAATTGGTGTAATCTGTCATTTTTTGGAGGTGGTGGCATTGAATTGCAGGGAATTGGCATTTACAGGTTGGACTTAGAAGCTCCAATAGCACTGGTGGAGTTATAGTTGGATGGTAGTGCTGTGTGGTGTTGCTTCCAGTGAGATGATGGTGCAAAGTTTCTGGGAAAGAAATAAGATGAGAGGCTAAAACTTTGAGGTTCGCAGGAGAAGCAAAGATTCAGCTGATTTGGTGATTGTAACAGTAATGTTGTATATGTGGAACTGGCGGTCTGCAATGGGAGCTGTGATGTAACAGGTTAAGGAATTGGTTGTTTGGCTGTGAAAGTTCATTGATGGCCATGGATAGAAGGGATTGCAGTTGGGTACTGTGATTCGCTGGTGCTTAGAGGGATAAGGGAAGAATGAATGCTTGAAAGTGTTGGTCTGGTGCCATTGTGGCTTGATTTTCAGGTACTGGAGTTGCAGTCGTGTAAGCCAAGGCAGTGGTGGTATTGGAGCTACAACCAATAGTTGCAGTAGCTTGAGTTCGATGAATAATTACAGAGATATGGCCCGAGGCAGTGAGAAGTTGTTGGTTCTCAGTCAGTTATTCAAGTGCAGGTGATAGTGTTATGGAGTTATTTTGGGAAGTGAGGTATGTACTGTGATGGCTTGGAGATGATGCTCAAGTGATTACAAGAAATGAGCTGTAATTTTGGAAATGATGTTGTGTACAAGGTTTGCAGCTGAGCCGCAGGTTTGCTGGATTGGTGGAGTTGAAGCTGGAGTTATGATGGTTTGTTGTTGAGCTGCAGAATGAGTTCAGTTGGGAGAGAGTTGAAACAAGGAAGAGATGAGTTGAATTCAAGGTTCACATTGGAGGTTTTATGATGCACTTTGCTGTAATATGAATGAACTGTGTTGGTGTGTATGCAGATGAGACTTAAGTTGACAGTCATGGGTGAGATGTTGGTGGTGTGATGTTACTGCTACAAAATGGGTAGTTATGAATCTGCAGATGGCAGAGTCAGTGACTGGTAGAGAAGCTGAGATGATGAGCTGCAGTTAAAAGTTGGAATGGTTGGCTTTGGTTTACAGTCAAGGGATTGGACAAGGTACTGTGCTGTTGTAATGGGATTCTTGGTTGTTGAATAGTGTGTGTGTGTGTGTGTGTGTGTTTGAATGGTATTCTGGAGGTGCGGGGAAGTAGAGTTGAATTATTACAGGAAGTATATGGCGGTAGAACGGGCTCATCTGGCTTGTCAGTTTCACAAAACTGACAGGTAAATCAAGAAATGGGTTTGATGGACTTTGAATTTTGGGCCTGACTATTTGGGCTATTTCTAAGCAAAAGCAACAGGATGCGGCCGAGATTGAGAAATCAGGGAAGGAAAAAGGTTATAAAAGTGCGGCCTCATATATCACTAAAGAGAATATTTATCTTCTACTTTGTTTTCTAGGGTTTAGAACATGATGCTTTCTTCTATTCTTTTTGTGATGAACTCCATTAACACAAGTAGATAATTTATTGTTATTGGTTAAAGATGTAGTCGGATTTTGCAAGCATGCTATTTGATTTATGAATTAGTTTTATCTCAAAATCATCGTTCACTTTCTACGGTTTATAATAATTGCATGATTGATATATTGAAATATGATTGAATGCTTGTTAGGTTGAGTCTAGAATTGATTGAACATACATCTATATCTATAGCTATTTTAGGGTTTATCATCGAGCGATAACCTTGAATACGAGTAGCATGATATGATTACGGTTTGTAGTGATACACTCTCGTAATCATATGTAGAATTTGACCTTTGTCCGAATTGTCATGCGCAATGTATGACAATTGCATTTATTAGTTTATTTCTGAAACTTAATGCTCCTAGGAATTAAACTTAATTAGCGCAAGGCGTTAGGTTATTCTTTAGGTAGAATTCACATACGCAGCTCTAATGTGTGTGTTGATGACTTAGGAAATTTACGGATTATTCTTGCAATAAGGTATTCTAGGGCTTTTGATGATAGCGAGATTAAATATGAATTCTAATCATACATTCAATGCTTGTTTACAATTGAAGATGAAACCTTTATCCAATATTCTCACAACCTTGATTTGCGTGCTTTATTGTTTTGTTTGCTTTTATTTTACTTTTAGTTTATAAAAATCAGAAAATCCCCCCGGTATTTTATATAGGAAACTGATACATATTGACAACCCAAGACCTCTCTGCAGGAACGATCCTTTCTTGACCTTGCTTCATTATATATTTTGAGTAGTAAGAAAGTGTAATTTATTTTTGACGCCTACGACAGCGATCTCAGGTTATTGCCACATTTTTGGGTCAAGTTGGAATTTTTTTGGGTCTAGCTCTTATGCCAAGTCCATATACTGTTTGGTATTGCCCTCGAAATCTTAAAATTGTGTATATATGAGATTTAAAGTTAAAAAAAGTGGGTCCATAAATCCGTTGATAACCCAAATGGAGGATTTGATGGAAAACTGACTCCCGTGGAAAACAAGATTCCATGAATTTGGGTAACCAAACATACCGAAGGAAACGTAATTCCACCAAATTCCATGGACCCCTAAATCCCACCTTTAAAATTTTACATCCAAACCCACCATTAATTAATGTTGGCCTTCGAATCGTTAAACAATATGATGGTCTTTAAAAAGTATATTTTAATATCACTTCAAGCACTTCACTTTGTAACTTTTCTAAGTTGGTTGCTTTATAAAAAAAACCTTGTCAGGAAAACCCGAAAATAAAAAGTTAAGTAAAAGGAAATAGAATACAACTATAAAATATATTAGTAAATCTAGTTGCACACATATATGTTGTCTCGTTTAACCTTGCATGGAAAAACCAAAATAAACAATAACCCAAATATTTATCATTCATAACCAATCTCTTAATATTCAACATAGTTGATATCTCACTTTTTACACTAGTAAGAATCAATCAAAACAATTTAAAGTAGACAAACCTCTGTTTAACCTTATTCTGTCGCCTCTTAGTTGATATAGTAATCAATTTACCTTTATATCCCGGACTATGCATATTGATGTTATGTAAGAGATCCAAATCCAAAGTACTATCAATCTTGGACCGAGTAACAGGGAGACCACCTTCTTTTTATTCTTCTTCTTCTTCTAAACCTTTAGTCCCAAACAAATAGAGATATGCTAGAAAGGAAAAACGATGACCTCCCATACACACCCATATTGCTACTTCTCTCGCCCTTTCTAAGGGTGAAAATTCGGGGGTCTAACAACCTCACCCAATATTTCGATTAGAAATCTGTATGGACAACTTCGAGTTGTTTTCTAGAGAATCAACAAGACTCAATCAATAGAAAATATCTCAAGGAGTTATTATCTCAATCTCTCGATTTGATTTACTCAAGCAAATATGATTCGCGAGCCTAATCAAAGAAAGATAACTTGGATGGTACCAAAGACCAATATCCAAGTGTCAATCAATTTAAATCAACAACCAATAAGGTCGGATATTCTAATCGATTGAACAACACACAACCTGTATTATTTCAATTATATAACAAAATATAATGCGGAATAGAAATAACACCGACACCAGAATTTTGTTAACGAGGAAACCGCAAATGTAGAAAAACCCCGGGACCAAGTCTAGATTAAACATATATTGTATTAAGCCGCTACAGACACTAGCCTACTCCAAATTAACTTCGGTCTGGACTGTAGTTGAACCCCAACCATATTCTTCTTTACCATAACTAGTCCAAATGACTCAAATGAACTAGTTAGAGAGTTGTTCAATTGCTATGAGATCTCAAGTACTACAAGAGACACAATTGAATCAAAAATGATGTGATTCACTTGAATCAATTCATGAACTATAAATCCACGGTTTGCAAAAGCATTCCTTAGTAATTTGAGATAAGTTCACAACACCGTTTTCAGACATAACCTCTTGAGTTCGCGGACTCAAGCTAACCAGTTGAAGTTAATAAACTCCAGCATAATTTATCTGGATGAGAACTTTTGTCAGTTCGAGGACTTCACCAGAGCTTAAACTTACGCCAGTTCGCGGACTGGGTTCGTGGACTGAGTTGCTTCTCACGTTCCGGTTTCACTTGATCAACAAAGTTCGCAAACTTCGGTTCAAGTGTTAAGGACTTATACATATATGTGTTTCCACAACAATGTTTATATCCCCCAATGGTTATATAGTCTAAACTCTCATTTCAATCATTGAAACATTCTCAGAGGGTATATATAGTTGTTATTCACAAACTATTTTTCGTCAGAGCGATTTCCAAAATGATTGAAACATAACATGACTTTCGTCACTAGGAAAAGACGAACTTGGCTAAAGCGAAAGCTTTACCAACACCCATTTCGAGAAAAAGATAAGCGAGATATACTCAGCTCTAAATATCACATGTGCATATCTTTAGTCTATATAGATAAAACAACTTTTGTCTCAAGATAGAAGATAGAGTAGATAGACTTTTGAGTGATTGATAAGTTCAAGTCTCCACATACCTTTTAGTCGATAAAGATCCACTGGTTCCTTGAGTAGTCCTTCGTCTTGTATGATGATCGCCATGGAGTTCTTGAGCTCAACTACACTTTCTATCCTAGTCCGAGACCTTAGCTGTAGTAGACTAGAAATCAAGACTTTATAGTTTTGATCACTAAGATTGACAAATATGCTTGAGATAGCAACGCATGCGAGTTTGACCGAGCAGTGCTCTAACAATCTCCCCCTTTGTCAATTTTAGTGGCAAAACTATTAATACATATGGAATACAAAAAATATATAAATAAACTTTGTAGCTCCTATTCCACATGCCTAATCTTCAACAATACTCGAAATCTTTGTCATTTCCAAGTAGTCTAATGATCCCAAAGGTTGTAAGTTTATTATCATCGTTGTTGAAAATTCGTATCTATAACAATGAGAAAAGCATTGGTTCTCAATCACTGTTATACAGTGTCATAGTATTATTACGCAGCGTCAAAGTCCAATTGCATCACAACTTCAACAACAATACTATGGTGATACTTCACTCCCCCTTAGTCAATACTCCATCTCACATGGAAACCACTCCCCCTTACATAATGATCCGAAGAACCATATGTATTTGTAGTGTGAACTACAATTAATTTTCCCCCTTTTTGTCAATAAAATTGGAAAAGGTACAAGAACGGGATCCTAATGAAATTTCCGTAAGAGACATTTCATGACCAAAGGTAAATGTTCTATCATCTTGTTTATATGCAATCATAAAGCTGAGGCTAAATGCATTCATCAAGGAGTTCATAAAGATACAAGATAACCCCTAAAAATTCCACAGCCGCACTCCCCACAAAGATTTGGAAATTAAGCACAAGTGAACTCTCCCCCATTAGATGTCATTCCCAAGGGAACAACAAGAGCGACCTTAATTTCAAGAGAAAAGAAGGATTTCTTTAGACTCAACAAATTGCATACAAGTATGAATTTGGAATCCAAAATATTCAATCATATTAACCAAAGCGAACCATGATTAATTTGACTAAATATGCTCAACACAAGTAAAATTATGGAGACTTAATTCATCGATTAGATTATTCACAAGAGAACTCATAAATACTCTAACCGGATTGCACAATTAAACTAATCACAAAGTAATTAATTCAATTATCCACACTCGAAATGAGAAAAATCTATGGAGTGCTAACTACATAATCACACAAGATGATTGATTTAGTTCATTTGGGCTCAACATAAGAGATTATAGAGCCCTGACTATGATTATCATAGAAAATGACAACCTTAACCTTACATGTACTCAACATGAGAGAACTCATGGAATACAAACTAAATAATCACACAAGTTGATTAATTTAGTTCTTAATGCTCAACATTTTGCATCTTCATGGAACAACCAACCATGCCAATAAGAAATCGACTTAGTCGTATCGTTCTAAACATAAGATACAAGATGGAACCTTCATGGTAATACATAATAATATGGAACAATTAAGCTCTATACCGTGGATAACAAAAACAAGGACCTATTCTAGTTTTCCATCACAAAGTGACACAATAGACTTTATCCTTGAATCACAAAAGATTTTAACCTATCTTACATCAAAAATTGACAATATAGGCTTAACTTTTGTGTTTTTACAAAAGTCCATTCATTCCTTTATCAATATTTCCATACCAATATGTGAACGACTTTACTTTTGACAAAATATAGGACAATCAAGTTCACGGACGTAAACACACATATCCCATCAAAATATTGCAATATATAAAACCATAAAGATTAATACTGCAACCATCATCTTCCAAACAAATTTAGAATTTAAACCAAAAAATCTAAAAACAAGAAGATGAGATCATTGGATATAACTATGTGTAGTCACAATCATTGCTATTCCAAAACATACTAGTTATTCTTCTAAATAAAACAGAAATATAGAAGATTTACTAGACATTAAGACCTTTGAAGAATTCATTATCGTCCCCGAACTCCTTGTTGTCAACATCCATTGGAACATAGGGTTCATTAAGAAAGGAGTTTATATCAAAGAACCTTCTTGGCTGCTGTTGTCGAACCAGGGACTTCTTAATCTCATGAGTCTTATGCACAAAAGCCTTTATTTGTTGAATATCCTTTTGTAGCTCCTTGAACGCTTCAACAACATCATAAAACTTCTAAGAATTTGAAGGAACAACTCTTGGCTTCCTCGTATTCCTTCTTTTTCTTTTCAAGGTTGAAGGCAATGGAGATTTTTCTTTTTCCTTCATGATTGATGGCTTAACAATCACATTACCTTCTTTTTCATCAGAAGACATCATTCTTGGAGCGTCCATAAGCGTATAGGTTTGTGAGAGGAATTCACAATTAGCTCAACAAGTAGTCTTAAGATAAAGAGAGGTTTTAGAGAAGGAAAAGGAATGTATGGTTTGAAACCTAAAACAGGTTCATAGACGATCAACTCTTATCCCTATAAAGAGTAGAATTGTCGATAGTACCCTTTTTTTTTCTTTGTTTGATAGACAAAAAATAAGACAAAACTAAGAAAAGAAGAATCAAAACTTTCCTTGAAGCATGAGAGGTACAAAATCATTGTCTCTTTTGATCAGGCACATGAAACAATATTTTAGACACAACATAATCAATCTATGCTATGGTGAACAACAATTTGTCCACCAATTTCCTCTTGAGAAGAATCCATAGTCCTCTGTCTATCAAAACTGTTTGACCATACTTTTTTCTCAAATTATCTTGTTTTTTCCTTGGAAACTAACTTCTTAGACGAAGATAAGATTTTACATACCTCTGCGGTCTTCTGAGAAAGTTTGAGTTTTCTTGCTAGATGATTTGCTCTTCGTTAAAGTTTGTTGACGTGTCTTTGCTTGTGTTTGAACTTGTAACACCTTGAGAGTTCATGACCTTTTAATGAACAATATGAGCACGTCACACTTGGATAATAATCAGGCTTCTGAATTGTGCATGTGGCTAGGCACATAGTGGATCCTGAAATATTATAACCAGTGTTTCCAAGAACACAATCAACTTTTTCTTCAAGAATGGTTGGATTATCTTCTAAAAGAATATCAAAATTGATATGTGTATTGCTGCAATTATCAAAATCAATATTTTCACCAAGAAGTGTAACACTTGATTTCTCATATTCATTTGAATCACAATCGTCAGACATTTCATCAAGAGTTGCAGCAAGACCTTTGTTCCCAGTGTATTTTCTCCGATTTGGACACTCGTTTGAAAAATGACCAAATCCTTTACACTTAAAGCATTGAGGCATATCCTCTTCATCAGTTTCATCAATATCCCTGATTTTTGGAGGAACACGATTATGAGTTTTGACTGATGCCTTAAGCTTATCTCTGTAGAACTGTTTACTTCACTTCAAAAGAAGATCCTTAAACTGTATTGTGATCACCGAGACTGATTTGTCAACATCTTCATCTGATGAATCTATCTGAGAGTGATCATCTTCAGAAATATGCACTTTTTTACTTTTATCAAGTAATTTAGTGTCCTTTAGTGCTTTGAACGCAACATCCTTAGCCTTGGATGAAAGTTCGTGATCAAATATCTTAAGCTTACCAACCAGAGTGTTTCTGGAGAGAATATCTAGGTTATTTCCCTCAACGATGACATGCTTCTTAGCATCGTATCTAGATGGTAGTGATCTGAGAATTTTCATCACAATGTCATTTTTAGGAATAGTCTTACCCAATGCAAAAGATGCATTAAAAATTTCAGACACTTTGTGATTAAACTCATCAAATGTTTCTCCATCTACCATACGAAGGTTTTCCCAATCGGAATTAAGGTTCTGAAGTCTTGCATCATTTTCACTGGAGTTTTCTTCGAATACGGTTGCTAAGATATCCCAAGATTCTTGGGACTTAGTGCAATTAGACACATGGTGCTGAAGATTTGGGGTAATGGCATGTATGATCGCATTCCAACCGTCGGAGTTTTGCTTTGCAGCAAGAACCTCTGCAGGAGTATATTCAGCAATATTCTTTGGAAAATTTTATTATTCTGCAGTGACGGGAGGATCATAGCCATTAACAACATATACCCATGATTTAAAATCATGTGCTTGAAGAAAAGCTCGCATAACAATTTTCCACCATAAGTAATTAGAGCCATCGAATACTGGTGGTACGTTTATTGAGATAGCACCTCTGTCCATAGAGTCAGATCGCTAAAAACACATACTTGTAAGGTCTTTAACGTGTTTGCCCGCTCTGATACCAATTGAAAATACGGGGGTCTAACAACCGCACTGATGCGTGTCGTATGCGTCAAAAATAATTCACTTCCTCACTTTACAAATTATGAATATAGTATTCGATAAGAAAGAGTTCGTATCCACAGAGAGGCGATTGTTGTTATGCAATTTTTCAGATTCTAAAGTAACCAAATAACCCAAGGTGTGTTTTTTTTATCAAAGTAATAATACTAAATAAAGCAAAGTAAATAGTTGGAATAATTAGTAAGGAGAAGATATTGGTTAAGGGATAATATCATTCACAAGCATGTATTTTTTATCTTTGATTAGAATTGGTAATTTAATCTCTCAATTATCAAAAGTCTAGGATATCTTGATCGCAAGAGTATCCCGTTTATTTCCTGATTTTATCACAAACAACATTAAAAGATGCTATTGTGAAATCTACTTAAAAAGCAACCTAAAGTGTAAAAGCACAATTAGATTTAACTCCCTAAGAGCAATAAGTTCTATGAAATAAGACTAATCAATGCAAACAAACGTGTAAAAGCACTAATTCGTTTTAACAAAGGTTATGATTCATATGCGATTAAAAAGATGTATCACTACAAGTATTAACCACAAGATGCTACTAGAAATCAGGGATAAACAACTTTTACGTATTGAAAACCCTAATATAGCTATAGAGGTGAAAACAAATCCAATTGATTCCGGACTCAACCAAACTAGCATTCAAATCATATGATAATAAAAACGATGAATCATAAATGATAAAATTGAGACAAAACTAATTCATAGAATCAAATAACATGCTTGAAGAAATCAACTTTTATCCCATAACCAATTATTGTATTTAGCTACTCATATTCATGGAGTTCATTATCATAATATTCAAAGAAAATAGATGAAACATAAAAGAAAGCAAACCCTAGATTCTCTGCAAAAGCTCCAAGAATAGAATAAAAATTTATATCAAATTGTGTAGAAAACTTCCTTTTTATAGCTTTTTCTCCTTCCAAAAATAGGTTTTGTCTTCAAAGTCCATTAGTTGGAAATTCACCCGGCCCACGTGTGAGAGAAACCCATGTAGAAAATTTGTCCCAAAAACGCTCACCGGAAAACTGATTTTTTGGCCGGAAATTGGTCGGAATCCGGCGCCGGAAAGTCACAGTAGGCAACCTGAAAAATTATGTCCGTCGGGAGAATATTCGACGGAATATTCCGTCACGGCGCCGTTAGAGATAACTGCTGACTTAACGGTCTTCTGTTAGTCAACTGGGTCAAGAGGAATCACTGAGTCAGAACCGAGTCAGTTGGCTAACTCGGATGACTGGTTTGGCCAAGGCTGTTGCAACGGCCTGAGTAAGTGCAATCATTGCACTCAGCCATGATGGCTGAGTCTTCCTAAAAGACTTCCCTGCAATATCTTCTCATTCTTCAATTCTAACTGCACTTCTCTTTCTCAGCTATTTCAGTCAACCAATACCCCAACAATAACTTACTTCAGTTGCTCATGATGCTTCAGTTATGACCACCAGCAAACAATCCACCAAAAATACAAATTCCAGTTCATGCCATTTACCCCCTGCAGTTCCAGTCACCTCCATTACTTTCTCCTCCTTGAACTGTACCACTTGAGCTTCAGTTCCATACTACCAGAAACTGCTCAGGTCATCACCTCAATTCCATTAGCTCCAAACCATTTTGCATCAGCCTATGCACATCAACATCCATTCATTCAATCCAAACTTCCCATCAATCATAGATCATACATGCAAAGCCATCTTCCCAAAATTGCACTGCTTAATCAACCAACTCCCCTGTCATGCCAACCTCAGTCACAACTCTGATGGTTGTTCTTTCATCCTGAAGCTTCACTCCCAGCTGCTCCACTACTGCACAACAGAACACTCCAACTGCAGCTCTCTCCTGCAACTCACCATTCAAGCTCAACTCAACAGTTACACCTGCACTTTAACATCTTCATAACCTGTACAGTTCCTGCCTGCAACAACATCAAGTTCCTTCCCCATTAACTCCATTTCAAACACCAGAAATTTGTTCTTAGCCCAAAGCCTCAAACTCTAATTCCTTAATTCCAGAACACCCTTGCACTTCACAGCTCCACCATGACACAACCATCTCCTGCCATTTGAGCAAAACCAACAGCATCCACTCTTCTCTTATTCTCATCTCAAGACACCATGACAAACCTCCACCTGCAACTCTAGCTAGCACCACTCCATCAACTGACAACAAATCCATCATCATTCTGTGACTCACAAACCCATATAATCACCATGAGCTCAACATTCTCAGAACCCAGAATTCACCATACTGTCTTGTCCTTCTTCACCTCCTAAATCAGCATCTGATTCACAAAAACCAATTCACCACCATTGGAGCAACATCTTCATCTGATTTCAACAACCCATCAACAATCTCACTTCTCCAGCTACCACAGAACCCTAACTTCTCAATTTCACAACCATTCCACCCTGGAATGTCAGTGTCATTCTTCTCTTCTCCATTTCTGAGTTTCTTCACCTCAATCACAACATCAACAATCCAATCGACGGATGTAAACCCATTCTCCAATTTCACCCACTAAATTCCTCCATTGTTTTCCTCACAGATCAATAGCAATGGCTTGTTTCTTCTTCACTGGATTTATGCTTTTAAGCTCAAATTCTTATATCCATCTGAGATGAACCCTCTCGATTTCTCTATCTGTTTCTCGATTCAACAACGCCTCTTTTCTCTTTTCTCAACTTCTATAGTAGCTGCGCCTCCATTATCTTCTCAATTTCAGTTTAATGATTGAAGAAGATAGCCCCCTTTAGATTTAGGTTGTAGGAATGATTTGGGTGGTTATATGCACTCCAGTTCATAGGCTAAGGGACACCCAAATGGGTACTCCATAACAACTAGCCACCCCTTAACATCAGCGGTCTTTAGTGCACCCGTAGAACTGGTCGACCCTTAACCTTGATTTGATTCTCCGGATAGTGTTCTCCTAGGAAATGACAGCTTTTCCCCTTTATGCTCCAATTGAATGCTCTCTCCTTCCGAGTTCCTTCGCTAACAACAACCGTCCCTTATTTCTCATATTCACTTATACTCTTCAATGAGAATCATCACTAAAGTTGTCGTGCTTTTCAGACAGAATTTGCATCACTAAAGCCGACATACTTTTCAGATAGAGATGAAGAAATAAAAGCAAATAATGAGACACAATCTGCCTCCAACGATTTTGCCATGTTTCCTCCTCTTTTGATTCAAATGACTCCAAAGTACCTAAATACTCAAAAAACAAAACATAAGGTACATAATTTACAAGAAAACTAGCATAGAAAGCATAAACAATAGATAAATAATACGGTGTTTTAGACACCTATCAGATTCCCCCACACTTAGACTTTGTTAGTCCTCGAGCAAATCAAACAAAATAATTATAAAGAATACATACAACTTCGTCTCATCGAGGCTACGGTCACTTTAAGCACAAATAATAAGCCTTTGAACCCCTAGGTGTCCCTAGTGGACGAGTTTTAGTCTCGTGAAGGTTTACAAGAGGTCTACCTACAAAACCTATATTTCCAACTCCGTCTATTTGTGACAAATCAATGAACGAATCCAAAATGACTACAGGAGGAGGTACCTTGCACAAATTCAATTCATATATTAGTAAATAAAGCTTTAATTTGATAGTCGAACAAGCCACAATACTCGGAAACTAACAAACCACAATCACAATGAAAAGATTAAGAAGATGGACATAGATGTAGATGTTGGCGAATGTTCACAAGTGTTCGATGTTTCTCATATCTGTCTTAAGGTCACTGCCAAGATGAACCTATTCCTATTGGATTGAGCTACTTGGATGAATTCTACATCAACTCACTGGCATATACAAGGGAACCAGAAGTGACTTTATTCAACCAATATAATACTTTTTTTTTCACTTCATTTTTCATTTTTTTTTAGACAGCATGATTCAATCTTTTGGAATCAAGCGCATGCTTCTTGTCAGCAAGTACATGATAGTTGCCTTGGATCCTGCATTCCACGCTTGTTTAGGCGACGGAGACAGGGACTACGTTTCACACATACTGCTATTCCCAAGTGTCATTTTATTCCGTTTGGTCTAATTGGTCGGTCTCTTTTTTTCTTTTTTTTCTTCTAATAACTCAATCACTCTATTTCATCCTAGCAGT
Source organism: Papaver bracteatum (assembly GCA_023529315.1). NCBI lineage: Eukaryota > Viridiplantae > Streptophyta > Magnoliopsida > Ranunculales > Papaveraceae > Papaver > Papaver bracteatum. The sequence continues at coordinate 986,213 of JAJJWX010000811.1, read as the reverse complement.
AATAACACGTCGATGTTTAGTGACCCACCAAAGCACTTAGAGAACAACAGATAAATATGGAAAAATAAAAATAGAATGCGATATGGTGATATTCCGAGATATGGTAAGAACTATCATGTTATATGTGATTTCTGATCTATGTTCGTCCCTTTTAGTTAATCGGTTCCTCAACTCCTGCATTCAAAATGGTTCCATCCACTAATGGTGTCATCCTAAATGCACAAGTTTCTAGATTTCGGAGTTCAAAAAGAACAAATTTTTTTCTTGGTTTTTCTATTTTTCTGATTTTTTTTAAAGGCATAAAACACACTAAAACAAACTATACAAACATATAAATGCTCCCCCACACTTAAACTTTACATTGTCCTCAATGTAAAATTGAATTATCCAAAGAGAGTTCAAGGTGGGAAATTCCGCAAATGATATGCAAAAACAAGAAAATAAAGATAAAATGCTTAAAAATAAAAAGATAAAGGTAAAGATACAAAACCGGTGGGTTGCCTCCCACTTAGCGCTTGGTTTAAAGTCGTCAGCCCGACGTACTCCTTGTTTGCTAAGACTCCTCCAGAGGGAGTGCATCCACAAAGTTCACACCTTCCACAACTTCGGAAGTAAAGTTCTCAAAATATGGTTTCAGCCGGTGTCCATTCACTTTAAACTCCTTTCCTGTAGCTATGCTACGAATTGCTACTGTACCATGAGAAAACACATTAGTAACAATAAAAGGTCCGATCCAACGTGACCTTAGTTTACCCGGAAATAATTGCAAGCGAGAATTAAACAAAAGCACTTTCTGCCCAACACAAAATTGTTTTCTAGAAATCATAGAATCATGAAATGCCTTAGTTTTCTCCTTGTAAATGCACGATCTTTCAAATGCATCATTGCGTAACTCTTCTAGCTCTTGGAGTTGCAACTTACTTTGTTTTCCATCACCATCTAACTCCAAATTGCATTGCTTAATAGCCCAAAATGCCTTATGTTCAATATCAATGGGTAGGTGACAAGGTTTACCGTACACAATCCTAAAAGGAGACATCCCAATAAGTGTTTTGTATGCGGTTCTATAAGCCCACAAAGCATCATTAAGTCGCATGCTCCAATCCTTCCTTGTTGGATTCACCATTTTCTCTAGTATGGATTTCACCTCTCGGTTCGACACCACGGCTTGTCCATTGGTTTGGGGATGATAAGGTGTTGCAATCTTGTGCGACACATTGTACTTCTTCAACAATCCTTGTAAGAACTTGTTTTTGAAGTGAGAACCCATATCGCTAATTATGGCTCTTGGAATTCCAAACCTTGCAAAAATGTTAGCTTGCACAAAATCTGAAACCACTTTAGAATCATTAGTTGGGGTAGCCTTAGCTTCCACCTATTTCGAGACATAATCACTAAGTCTTCTGTTAGTCAACTGGGTCAAGGGGAATCACTGACTCAGAACCGAGTCAGTTGGCTAACTCGGCTGACTAGTTGCACTCAGCCATGATGGCTGAGTCTTACCTGCAGCACTTCCTGCAATATCTTCTCTTCTTCAATTCTAACTGCACTTCTCTTTCTCAGCTATTTCAGTCAACCAATACCCCAACAACAACTTACTTCAGTTGCTCATGATGCTTCAGTTATGACCACCAGCAAACAATCCACCAAAAATCCAAATTCCAGTTCATGCCATTTACCCCCTACAGTTTCAGTCACCTCCATTACTTTCTCCTCCTTGAACTGTACCACTTGAGCTTCAGTTCCATACTACCAGAAACTTCTTAGGTCATCACCTCAATTCCATTAGATCCAAACCATTTTGCATCAGCCTATGCACAGCAACATCCATTCATTCAATCCAAACTTCCCAGCAATCATAGATCATACCTGCAAAGCCATCTTCCCAAAATTGCACTGCTTAATCAACCAACTCCCCTGTCATGCCAACCTCAGTCACAGCTCTGATGGCTGTTCTTTCATCCTGAAGCTTCACTCCCAGCTGCTCCACTACTGCACAACAGAACACTCCAACTGCAGCTCTCTCCTGCAACTCACCATTCAAGCTCAACTCAACAGTTACACCTGCACTTTAACATCTTCATAACCTGTACAGTTCCTGCCTGCAAAAACATCAAGTTCCTTCCCCATTAACTCCATTTCAAACACCAGAAATTTGTTCTTAGCCCAAAGCCTCAAACTCTAATTCCTTAATTCCAAAACACCCTTGCACTTCACAGCTCTGCCATGACACAACCATCTCCTGCCATTTGAGCAAAACCAACATCATCCACTCTTCTCTTATTCTCATCTCAAGACACCATGACAAACCTCCACCTGCAACTCTAGCTAGCACCACTCCATCAGCTGACAGCAAATCCATCATCATTCTGTGACTCACAAACCCATATAATCACCATGAGCTCAACATTCTCAGAACCCAGAATTCACCATACTGTCTTGTCCTTCTTCACCTCCTAAATCAGCATCTGATTCACAAAAACCAATTCACCACCATTGGAGCAACATCTTCATCTAATTTCAACAACCCATCAACAATCTCACTTCTCCAGCTACCACAGAACCCTAACTTCTCAATTTCACAACCCTTCAACCCTGGAATGTCAGTGTCATTCTTATCTTCTCCATTTCTGAGTTTCTTCACCTCAATCACAACATCAACAATCCAATCGACAGATGTAAACCCATTCTCCAATTTCACCCACTGAATTCCTCCATTGTTTTCCTCACAGATCAATAGCAATGGCTTGTTTCTTCTTCACTGGATTTATGCTTTTAAGCTCAAATTCTTATATCCATCTGAGATGAACCCTCTCGATTTCTCTATCTGTTTCTCGATTCAACAACGCCTCTTTTCTATTTTCTCAACTTCTGTAATAGCTGCGCCTCCATTATCTTCTCAATTTTAGTTTAATGATTGAAGAAGGTAGCCCCCTTTCGATTTAGGTTGTAGGAATGATTGGGGTGGTTATATGCACTCCAGTTCATAGGCTAAGGGACACCCCAATGGGTACTCCATAACAACTAGCTACCCCTTAACATCATCGGTCTTTAGTGCACCCGTAGAAATGGTCGACCCTTAACCTTGATTTGATTCTCTGGATAGTGTTCTCCTAGGAAATGACAACTTTTCCCCTTTATGCTCCAATTGAATGCTCTCTCCTTCCGAGTTCCTTCGCTAACAACAACCGTCCCTTATTTCTCATATTCACTTATACTCTTCAATGAGAATCATCACTAAAGTTGTCGTGCTTTTCAGACATAATTTGCATCACTAAAGCCGACATACTTTTCAGACAGAGATGAAGAAATAAAAGCAAATAATGAGACACAATCCGCCTCCAACGCTTTTGCCATGTTTCCTCCTCTTTTTATTCAAATGACTCCAAAGTACCTAAATACTCAAAAACAAAACATAAGGTACATAATTTACAAGAAAACTAGCATAGAAAGCATAAACAATAGATAAATAATACGGTGTTTTAGACACCTATCAGATTCCCCCACACTTAGAATTTGCTAGTCCTCGAGCAAATCAAACAAAATAATTATAAAGAATACATACAACTCTGTCTCGTCGAGGCTACGGTCACTTTAAGCATAAATAACAAGCCTTTGAACCCCTAGGTGTCCCTAGTGGACGAGTTTTAGTCTAGTGAAGGTTTACAAGAGGTCTGCCTATAAAACCTATATTTCCAACTCCGTCTATTTGTGAAAAATCAATGAACGAATCCAAAATGACTACAGGAGGAGGTACCTTGCACAAATTCAATTCATATATTAGTAAATAAAGCTTTAATTAGATAGTCGAACAAGCCACAATACTCGGAAACTAACAAACCACAATCACAATGAAAAGATTAAGAAGATGGATATAGATGTAGATGTTGGCGAATTTTCACAAGTGTTCGATGTTTCCCATATCTGTATGAAGGTCACTGCCAAGATGAACCTATTCCTATTGGATTGAGCTACTTGGCTGAATTCTACATCAACTCACTGGAATATACAAGGGAACCAGAAGTGACTTTATTCAACCAATATAATATTTTTTTTTTTCACTTCATTTTTCATTTTTTTTTTTAGACAGCATGATTCAATCTTTTGGATTCAAGCGCATGCCTCTTGTCAGCAAGTACATGATAGTTGCCTTGGATCCTGCATTCCACGCTTGTTTAGGAGACGGAGACAGGGACTACGTTTCACACATACTGCTATTCCCAAGTGTTATTTTATTCCGTTTGGTCTAATTGGTCGGTCTCTTTTTTTATTTTTTTTATTTTTTTTCTTCTAATAACTCAATCACTCTATTTCATCCTAGCAGTAATAACACGTCGATGTTTAGTGACCCACCAAAGCACTTAGAGAACAATAGATAAATATGGAAAAATAAAAATAGAATGCGATATGGTGATATTCCGAGATATGGTAACAAATATCATGTTATATGTGATTTCTGATCTATGTTCATCCCTTTTAGTTAATCGGTTCCTCAACTCCTTCATTCAAAATGGTTCCATCCACTAATGGTGTCATCCTAAATGCACAAGTTTCTAGATTTCAGAGTTCAAAAAGCACAAATTTTTTTCTTGGTTTTTCTATTTTTCTGATTTTTTTTAAAGGCATAAAACACACTAAAACAAACTATACAAACATATAAATGCTCCTCCACACTTAAACTTTACATTGTCCTCAATGTAAAATTGAATTATCCAAAGAGAGTTCAAGGTGGGAAATTCCGCAAATGATATGCAAAAACAAGAAAATAAAGATAAAATGCTTAAAAATAAAAAGATAAAGGTAAAGATACAAAACCGGTGGGTTGCCTCCCACTTAGCGCTAGGTTTAAAGTCGTCAGCCCGACGTACTCCTTGTTTGCTAAGACTCCTCCAGAGGGAGTGCATCCACAAAGTTCACACCTTCCACAACTTCGGAAGTAAAGTTCTCATAATATGGTTTTAGCCGGTGTCCATTCACTTTAAACTCCTTTCCTGTAGCTATGCTACGAATTGCTACTACACCATGAGAAAACACATTAGTAACAATAAAAGGTCCGATCCAACGTGACCTTAGTTTACCCGGAAATAATTATAAGCGAGAATTAAACAAAAGCACTTTCTGCCCAACACAAAATTGTTTTCTAGAAATCATAGAATCATGAAATGCCTTAGTTTTATCCTTGTAAATGCGCGAGCTTTCAAATGCATCATTGCGTAACTCTTCTAGCTCTTGGAGTTGCAACTTCCTTTGTTTTCCAGCACCATCTAACTCCAAATTACATTGCTTAATAGCCCAAAACGCCTTATGTTCAATCTCAACGGGTAGGTGACAAGGTTTACCGTACACAATCCTAAAAGGAGACATCCCAATAGGTGTTTTGTATGCGGTTCTATAAGCCCACAAAGCATCATTAAGTCGCATGCTCCAATCCTTCCTTGTTGGATTCACCGTTTTCTCTAGTATGGATTTCACCTCTCGGTTCGACACCACAGCTTGTCCATTGGTTTGGGGATGATAAGGTGTTGCAATCTTGTGCGACACATTGTACTTCTTTAAAAATCCTTGTAAGAACTTGTTTTTGAAGTGAGAACCCATATCGCTAATTATGGCTCTAGGAATTCCAAACCTTGCAAAAATGTTAGCTTGCACAAAATCTGAAACCACTTTAGAATCATTAGTTGGGGTAGCCTTAGCTTCCACCTATTTCGAGACATAATCACTGAGTCTTCTGTTAGTCAACTGGGTCAAGGGGAATCACTGACTCAGAACCGAGTCAGTTGGCTAACTCGGCTGACTGGTTTGGCCAAGGATGTTGCAGCGGCCTGAGTAAGTACAATCATTGCACTCAGCCATGATGGCTGAGTCTTACCTGCAGCACTTCCTGCAATATCTTCTCATTCTTCAATTATAACTGCACTTCTCTTTCTCATCTATTTCAGTCAACCAATACCCCAACAACAACTTACTTCAGTTGCTCATGATGCTTCAGTTATGACCACCAGCAAACAATCCACCAAAAATCCAAATTCCAGTTCATGCCATTTACCCCATGCAGTTTCAGTCACCTCCATTACTTTCTCCTCCTTGAACTGTACCACTTGAGCTTCAGTTCCATACTACCAGAAACTGCTCAGGTCATCACCTCAATTCCATTAGCTCCAAACCATTTTGCCTCAGCCTATGCACATCAACATCCATTCATTCAATCCAAACTTCCCAGCAATCACAGCTCATACCTGCAAAGCCATCTTCCCTACATTGCACTGCTTAATCAACCAACTCCCCCTGTCATGCCAACCTCAGTCACAGATCTGATGGCTGTTCTTTCATCCTGCAGCTTCACTCCCAGCTGCTCCACTACTACACAACAGAACACTCCAACTGCAGCTCTCTCCTACAACTCACCATTCAAGCTCAACTCAACAGTTACACCTGCACTTTAACAGCTTCATAACCTGTACAGTTCCTGCCTGCAACAGCATCATGTTCCTTCCCCATTAACTCCATTTCAAACACCAGAAATTTGTTCTTGGCCCAAAGCCTCAAACTCTAATTCCTCAATTCCAGAACACCCTTGCACTTCACAGCTCTGCCATGACAAAACCATCTCCTGCCATCTGAGCAAAACCAACAACATCCACTCTTCTCTTATTCTCATCTCAAGATACCATGACAAACCTCAACCTGCAACTCTAGCTAGCACCACTCCATCAGCTGACTGCAAATCCATCATCATTTTGTGACTCACAAACCCATATAATCACCATGAGCTCAACATTCTCAGAACACAGAATTCACCATACTGTCTTGTCCTTCTTCACCTCCTAAATCAGCATCTGATTCACAAAAACCAATTCACCACCATTGGAGCAACATCTTCATCTGATTTCAACAACCCATCAACAATCTCACTTCTCCAGCTACCACAGAACCCTAACTTCTCAATTTCACAACCCTTCAACCCTGGAATGTCAGTGTCATTCTTATCTTCTCCATTTCTAAGTTTCTTCACCTCAATCACAACATCAATAATCCAATCGACGGATGTAAACCCATTCTCCAATTTCACCCACTGAATTCCTCCATTGTTTTCCTCACAGATCAATAGTAATGGCTTGTTTCTTCTTCACTGGATTTATGCTTTTAAGCTCAAGTTCTTATCTCCATCTGAGACGAACCCTCTCAATTTTTCTATCTGTTTCTCGATTCAACATCGCCTCTTTTCTCTTTTATCAACTTCTGTAGTAGTTGTGCCTCCATTATCTTCTTAATTTCAGTTTAATGATTGAAGAAGATAGCCCCCTTTCGATTTAGGTTGTAGGAATGATTGGGGTGGTTATATGCACTCCAGTTCATAGGCTAAGGGACACCCCAATGGGTACTCCATAATAACTAGCCACCCATTAACATCAGTGGTCTTTAGTGCACCCGTAGAACTGGTCGACCCTTAACCTTGATTTGATTCTCCGGATAGTGTTCTCCTAGGAAATGACAGATTTTCCCCTTTATGATCCAATTGAATGCTCTCTCCTTACGATTTCCTTCGCTAACAGCAACCGTCCCTTATTTCTCATATTCACTTATACTCTTCAATGAGAATCATCACTAAAGTTGTCGTGCTTTTCAGACAGAATTTGCATCACTAAAGCCGACATACTTTTCAGACAGAGATGAAGAAATAAAAGCAAATAATGAGACACAATCCGCCTCCAACGCTTTTGCCATGTTTCCTCCTCTTTTGATTCAAATGACTCCAAAGTACCTAAATACTCAAAAACAAAACATAAGGTACATAATTTACAAGAAAACTAGCATAGAAAGCATAAACAATAGATAAATAATACGGTGTTTTAGACACCTATCACTCACCCAATATTTCGATTAGCAATCTATATGGACAACTCCGAGTTGTTTTCTAGAGAATCAACAAGACTCAATCAATAGAAAATATCTCAAGGAGTTATCATCTCAATCTCTTGATTTGATTTACTCAAGCAAATATGATTCCCTATCCTAATCAAAGAGAGATAACTTGGATGGTACCAAAGACCAATATCCAAGTGTCAATCTATTTAAATCAACAACCAATAAGGTCGGATATTCTAATCGATTAAACAATGCACAACCTGTTTTATTTCAATTATATAACAAAATATAATGTGGAATAGAAATAACACAGACACCAAAATTTTGTTAACGAGGAAACCGCAAATGCAGAAAAACCCCGGGACCTAGTCCAGATTAAACATACACTATATTAAGCCGCTACAGACACTAGCCTACTCCAAATTAACTTCGGTCTGGACTGTAGTTGAACCCCAACCAATTTCACACTGATCCAAGGTACAATTATGCTCCTACGCCTCTGATCCTAGCAGGATACTGCACACTTGATTCCCTTAGCTGATCTCACCCACAACCAAGAGTTGCTACGACCCAAAGTCGAAGACTTTAGCAAACAAATCTGTCTCACACAGAAAAGTCTACAGATAATAGATAAATTCGTCTCCCACGAATAAACCTATGAGTTTTGTTCCGTATTTTGATAAATCAAGGTGAACATGAACCAATCGATAAAACCAGACTTATATTCCCTAAGAACAGCTCAGCTTCATCAATCACCTCACAATAAACTTAATCGACGCAGCGAAGAACATTATTTAGGAATCACAAACAATGAGACAAAGATGTTTGTGACTACTTTTATCTTGCCTATCGGAGATAGAAATCTCAAGGAAATTATTACAATTGTACTCGTATGATATAAACAACAAGATCAGATCACACAACTACAAGAAAAGTAGTGTCGGTCTGGCTTCACAATCACAATGAAGTCTTTAAGTCGTAAACCCGAATTTAGAGAGAAAACTCAAGGGTTAATGGAGATCGACTCTAGCTTGGAGAAAACTAGTATCACACAAGAAAAGTGTGTGGGGATTAGTTTTTCCAGTAACAAAAGTTCTCCCTTATATAATCTTTCAAATCAGGGTTTGCAATCAATGTTATCTTAGTAACAAAGCATTCAATATTCACTGTTAGATGAAAACCTGATTAGATACAAGCTAATATCTCTCAAATATTAGATCGAAAACTTAGCTTGCCATACACACAAGTACTGAAGTTTTGAGTCCGTGTAACCGTACCCAAACGTGTACAATGGTTGGTTCAATATTAGTCAACCAAATGGTTAGCCAAATGATAACTTTCATATCAACCATATTCTTCTTTACCATAACTAGTCCAAATGACTCAAATGAACTAGTTAGAGAGTTGTTCAATTGCTATGAGATCTCAAGTACTACAAGAGACACAATTGAATCAAAAACGATGTGATTCACTCGAATCAATTCATGAACTATAACGCCACGGTTTGCAAAAGCATTCCTTAGTAATTTAAGATAAGTTCACGAACACCATTTTCAGACATAACCTCTTGAGTTCTCGGACTGAGTTCTCGGACTGAGTTCGCGGACTCAAGATAACCAATTGAAGTTAATAAACTCCAGCAGAATTTCTCGGAATGAGAACTTCCGTTAGTTCGTGGACTGCACCTGAGCTTCAACTTCAGCAAATATTCTCGGGTTCGAGAATTTACGCCAGTTCACGGACTGAGTTCGCGGACTGAGTTGCTACTTATGTTCCGGTTCCACTTGATCAACAAAGTTCGCAAACTTCGGTTCAAGTGTTAAGGACTTATACATATATGTGTTTCCACAACAATGTTTATATCCCCCAATGGTTATATAGTCTAAACTCTCATTTCAATCATTGTAACATTCTCAGAGGGAATTATATAGTTGTTATTCACAAACTATTTTTCGTCACAGCGATTTCCAAAATGATTGAAACATAACATGAATTCCGTCACTAGGAAAAGATGAACTTGGCTAAAGCAAAAGCTTTACCATCACCCATTTTGAGAAATATATAAGCGAGATATACTCAGCTCGAAATGTCACATGTGCATATCTTTAATCTATATAGATAAAACGTCTCAAGATAGGAGATAGAGTAGATAGACTTTTGAGTGATAGATAAGTCCAAGTATCCACATACCTTTTAGTCGATGAAGATCCACTGGTTCCTTGAGTAGTCCTTCGTCTTGTATGATTATCGCCATGGATTTCTTGAGCTCAACTACACTTTTTATCCTAGTCCAAGACCTTAGCTATAGTAGACTAGAAATCAAGACTTTATAGTTTTGATCACTAAGATTGACAAACAAGCTTGAGATAGCAACGCATGCGAGTTTGACCGAGCAGTGCTCTAACAAAGGGAATTACTGGTTTTTAACCAAATAAAGGTACACAAGAACTTCACCCATCTTGGTACTACTCTCATAAGCATACATAGTACAATCATCAATAAACATGACACTGTATTTGTTTTCATCATGATTTATATGATTTAAAGTATCATTAACATCAATGTACTAATTGAAGCAAAATAAAATTTCTTACTAAAGATCTAAAAGATATTTTATGTATTCTTGCTTGCACACATATTTCATATTTGGAAACATTATCAAATTTGCAGTCAAAAATTAATATTAATATTTTTCATGTTTTCAAGAGAACTATAATTCAAATGTCTTAATCTATTGTGCAAAAATCATCATAGTCAACGAAATAAGCAGACATTTATTCATTGACCATCCCATTACAAGAGTATCCTTGTCAAACAAACATTCCATTCTTGGACATTATAAACTTATCAGACTCATGAGTCACCTTAAATCCAGCCTTGTTAACAAGTCCTCCTTGAAATGACAAGGGTACCCAATTACACCACAATTTTTTCAATATCAACCAATAAGTCTGATACCTAGTGTGATCGTCTATGGACAAAGTCAAGACAATACAACAACATGGTATACACTTGATAATAGTTATGGTATAAAACCAATATACTATAGGATCACTAACAAGTGCCTTGGATTAACATACTAGTATATTTACTTTTAATTATAATTACGGAAAGTAAAACTAAATCACACCACAATATTTTGTTAACGAGGAAACCGCAAATGCAGAAAAATCCCGAGACCTAGTCCAGTTTTGAATACTCTTGGAATTAAGATGTTATACAAAGAATAAATCCAACTTCATATAGTTGAGACCAAGTAATCTACACCTAGTTACTTAGTTCCCTCAGTATCCCTGAGCCTACAACCTCCTAGCCAACACACGTGAATCCCAAGACAAAAACCATTATCTTGAGTTGCTTTACCGATGTAAAGTCTTAAGCAATCAACTCCTTCTGATCGTCTTCCAAACAGTAAAGGAATAAATTTGTTCAGTAACCACTCTACTAATCTTTGAATAAAAAATATGTTAAGTATTGACAAAGGCTCTTCCATTTAACAAGTAAACTCTTTTGTCAGGTAAGATCAATCAAGATCCGAAATAATTAGATCTAGATTCACAAGCTATCAAAAACGAATATTGAAGAATACCACCAAATGATAGTTGCCGATCTATACGACCACTTGATCAAATCTACTAAAGATAATTAAGATCTTAGTAGGATCCCAGTCGACCAAGGTATGTGCACAAATATCACAAGATGCGAAACCAATAATAAAAACCTTATTGTCTTAAAATTTTCAATTGTCTTCAATTTTACCTGTACGCAAAACTTGATTCCACTTATGATCGATCACACACAGAACGGAGTCTGTTAACAATGGATAATCACAAGTTGTCTTCAGATCAAAAAACAGTTGCGAAGATCCCGTCAATCCTTTGATCTAGTTTGAGTGACCTTATGTCAAAAGAGAAGGTTCTCAAGAATAATCAAAGTAGGTACAATCAAAGGTTCGGCAATATTTAGTTAATCAAATTAATAATTGAAAACTAAAATAACAATGCAATTATCTAGTTTCCCACCAACGGTACTTTCTATAGCTTCTTGATCCCACAGAAGTCTTCAAACGAGCATACGTAAGATATTTCGCTTAATTAGGGTACTCTCCTCTATGGAATAGTATTACAAGTAATACTATTAGTCGGCTCCACCAGAAACAACAAAAATATGAAGTTTGCCTAGCTAAGGATAGTTTGTAAGAAGAACAAACTTCATTATTTATAGACCAGGGATGTTTGGATTGCAAGGTAATTCCAAAACCAAAAATATTCTCAAGATATGCAATGAAGTGCCTAATTTCGGTTTTCATATTTCCAAATAATATCCAATGTATAATTCCGAAATCTCTCTTAGAAAATTTCTAATATTAGTTTAGCACTTGACTAATATAGCTTTTCTAGAGATACGTTTTGATTGCTGGAAAATCAAAAACATATAATTCGAAAATCTTAATCAAAAGATTCTCCAATATTTCGATTTGGGTTCACCTTGAGTATTAAAGAATATCTTTGAACACTCAACAATAATAATTATGCACATGTTCAAATTATGTCGACATCTAGAACTTTCCTATCTAGAAAACCCTAATTCCAAACTCACACAAACCCTAAAGTATATGTGAATATTAAAAATCGGTTTTTCTCTTGGCACCGTAATTACCATGATTCCTAACATAGGATAAGATTGGTTTTACCATGTCTCCCAATATAAGTAGGGATCGGTTCTACCATGACTCCAAACAAAATCTAGGATCGGTTTTACTATGATTCCTAATATAGGTAGGGACGGTTCTACTAAGACTCCCAACAAAAGATAGGATCGGTTCTACCATTATCCTGATATAGGTAGGGATCGATTCTACCTTGAGTCTCATTATAAGTTAAGATCGGTTCTACCTTTATTCCTTCCTTAGGTACAAATTGGTCATCCAATAGATCTTCAAAGAAAATCGGACCAAAACACATATTAATTTCCTTCCATTACGAAACAAGTTCATATATCTACTTCCTTTTTACCAATGTAATAAAACATAGTTTCCTAGGACGAAATCAACCTATATCCAATAAACAATCAAGTAACAAGTTACATAAATTATGTCTAAGTAGCATTTACGAAGTTCAAAAGATAAATGTTATACTTTGTAATTTAATATACCATATCAAAGCATTCAACAAATTGTATATACTTCCTTGACACTTTGATCACAATAATTTGACCAAGTCTAATACTAGAGTATCATAACAAGTTATGTTTTCAATTTAACCGACTTGAAAGAAACGATATGAATGGAAACAAGTCAATTCAGCATTACTAACCTCAAGTGGAAGGATGATGTCTTCACTGTAGTTGATACATCATCGCGTTCTTCAGGTCTTCGAAATAATACTTGTATGTCTCAACATTCCTATACTTTTTAGTCTAACCTAAACGAAGTTGACTCTAGTAATCTTAATCAAGCGACTCTAATTGAGTTTTGATACTAAAATATGACAACCAACCTTGACATACCAACGCTTGGTGGTTCAGCCGAGCAATGCTCTAACACTCCTGATACAAGGTCTTTCACAAGGTCAGGGACATGTAAAAAATTCTCCAGAGTAAGAATATTCTCGGAAGTAAATGTAAGTTCTACGTTTCCTTTGCCAACAACTTTGTTGTTTTGGTTGTTTGCTAAAGTAACTTCATTTCCTTTTTCATTAACTGGTTCGTATGTTTCGTAAAGATTTTTATCTTTACAGTTACAAATGGTTGCACCAGTATCGTACCACCATCCACTAATAGAATCTGAAACAATATTGGAAACATGCACTATACGGGTAAGTTTGACATTGTTTTCGACCGCATTCACTTTTTTTTTTCATTGACGACAGTCGCGAGCATAGTGGTGGGGTTTCATACAAAAATTACATTTAATCTTATATTTCTTGTTGAGATTTTTGTTCTTAAACTAAGTGTCATTCTTATGTTTCAAAGAATTTTGCATCTTATATTCTTCCACTCCATCAATCCTAAAATAATTTTCAATTTGCTGACTATCCTTGATTTCTCGTTTAAGAAAGTCCTCTTCAGAAAGAAGATGGCTCTGTAAACTTTCCAAACCGTACTCAATTTCAAAATTCTTAAGTTTCTTCATGTAATCATTCTAAGAAGGGAAAGAAAAGATATAGTATCCCCAACAACGAATGAAGATACAAGATCAATCCCATCATCCTTAAGATGATTAACAATGAGTAAAAGTTCATTGAATTGGGAAATAATTGATTTACTGCCAACCATCTTAAAACCCATGAAGTTGCACATCAAGAATTTCTTGTTGCTTGCTTTACAAATGTTGTGTTTGTTATTAAGCATAGTCCATAATTCCTTTGCATTCGCAATACTTCGATGGGCATTGCAAGCACTAGTCTCTATGGCATTCAAAATATGACCATGACCAGAGCTAGGCCCGAGGGCGTGCAGGCCGTGCGACCGCACAAGGCCCAGCTCTGTGGAGGGCCCTTTTCCCCCACGATGTACACTTACTTTCCTCTCCAAGCCCAGTCCAATCTAACATTTTAAAAGAAAAAAATATATTCTTGGACTCAAACGCGTGACCTTGGGGGAGAGAGGTAAGTACATCGATCCACCAGGCCATCAAATTGTTTTTGTTATTTTTCATCCCCTAAATCAATTATACTGACTTGAATCTTTATCATATTATTACATATATTGCCATACCCATGGCAATATGTATGAGTTTCCTTCGGGTATTCTTGTTCTTGTAGGTGGATATTAACAAAAAGAGTTAGTACTCCCGTTTAACTTAACGTTTTGTCTAGCGCACCGTTTAACTTGTAAAGTTATATTTTTTGCTTATAAAAAGAGTTAGTACTCCCGTTTAAATTATACAAAAAATATATTTGACCTTATAAAAGGCCTTACAATTTTTTTTTTCGCACAGGACCCTACTAGGCACGGGATTGGCTCTCGCCATGACACATGAAATTATCGTCTTCACGCTTCTTTGTCTGGCCATCAAGTCTGCACTGTCCTTTGGAGTCGCATGAGGAATTTCCTCCAAACCATCTTCAGAGAACAGTGCTCGGTTTACAACACCACCACAAGGTGCAAGGTCAAGGTGTCCGACACTGGAGAAAAAAAATATTGCTAATTTTGTGTCGACACTAGAAGACCAAGAGAAACGATGAAAATGTGGTCAGAACTATCGTGTTTAAGATTACGAGTAGTTATTAAAATGCCCATATGGGATTTTATTCAAAACTAAGAATAAAATAACCAGGGTGATTCACTATCGTAAACAAAGAAATTTTGAGCTACTTCTTTTTACTAAATTTAATACTGGATTTGTTTACTCGTAAATCGTAATTGGCTCATTTTCTGCATGTCATAAACACTTATAGATTTTGCATCATTTTGGGGTTTTGGCCCTTAACCCAACTGCCGACATTTAAAGTATCTTGAAAGCACATGCCACAATCAGTATTAAAGTGCAAGATTAGATCATCATGTTCCCTCCCTATCCTAAACGAGTCTTTTTTAGGTAAAATGTGTGTCATATAAAAATTCTCTTGGCTCCTTCTCCTCTTCTCAAATTAGATCATCATGTCATGTGGCTGCAACCTGCAAGGCAATTGTACCATAATCTATTAACCAACTGATTTCTTTAAAAGATAAAAATTACATACTAGGCAAGCGAGCCACAAGCTGTGCCGCTAGCCCTTTTTGAATAGCAAAACCTATCCTATTAAAAATAAAATCTCGTGAGCCAGGGGTCATTACATTGTTTGCGCATGACTTTGGACCCTCTTGAGTAGTCCAACTGCTTGGAGCCAAATAGCCAAAAGTATCAAAAGCAAAGGGGACGAAAGCATGCCCATTGTCAACACATGCTTTCTCATGCTTCGATATCTTACCCGAGGCAGCCTTTAGCGGCCGCTCGCCATTGTAAAGGTGCCATGTCCAATTCCTACCAAAGGAGATACCTAGTGAGGTCAACACATGTGTGTTTCCATTAGCCCATCCAAAAATAAGAACATCAGCTGGTCTTAGTGTCGATCTCCCTTCAAGTGGGTCATCAAAATGCACAGTGCTTCTTTCTTTTAGAAATGCCGACCTCCACAAGACATCATACAAAATATCCCTCACATGATCATGTCTATATTTATAACCGGGGTCTACTTTACAATGAACTGCATGTTCACCATATGAATCAAGCAACTTTGTGATGCAAGCGGGCGGCGAGAGTCGAGAGGATAAAGCGGGATCATTAACCTGTGTTTGAGGATAGACGGTACTCCAAAGGAGACATCTTATGCCCTAGCCCTCAATCGGAATAGCCGGAAGAAAATCTTGGGCATGTCTTTGCTTGCAAACAACCAAAAACCGCTTCTGTCTCTCCGTTAGCATGTAAACTCTATCAATGTCCTTAACCACTTTACCAAAAAGAGCACTCGCCAGGATGCTTTGTGCTTTAGGGGGGGCGTTGTCTTTATTGGTGAAGTTGTTAAGATCAAAATCAGGAAGAGTCAGAGTCACTTGTAACGTTTTCAAAGCCTTATTAAAATTATCATCCATACCGTCCACACCACTACTCCTCAATATGTGATCCTGTAATCCCCAAGATTGCACACGTGAAGCCACAAAAACATACTCGAGATGCCTCCCTAGCGAGATAAAGTCCAAGACCTCCATATCGATAGGTAGAGTAGATAGTCTCCACGACTCTCCAAAGAACGGTCCCCGCACACCACGATGCCTTCCACCACTTCTCGCAAGCCTCTATCAAATATATCTACCGCCTCCATAATATAGTCTGGTGACAAATACGAAGGCCAAAAAGAAGCTTGGAGATACCCATACACGTTAAATGTAAAAGCGGCAATTCACTTTGAGGATCATGGAGCTTGGATAAAATCTCACATCAAATCCACTTGCTTTTTCAGCCCTCTTAATGGCAAGGCCCTTCACAAAACCATCGTCGAGGCTAACCGCACCACCTAATAGTTTGACTCCCTTATCTCGTCTTGAGATTTCGACAGAAACATCCCATCACTTATCCTTCGTCCATCACAAGAGGGCCAAAATATTTCAGTTTTCTTAATATTCAAGATTATAAGCCCCGTAACAGCAGCCCTTCTGTTTTGATAATAGTGAGTGCTTTTTGCCACTTCTTCAGTGTCTCCAATAACGGTGCCATCATCAAGATACAGGCATGTAGGGATAATATGCGGTGCTCATTTATCTTAGCTATAATGGTGATGAAATGCCAGAGCAAATAACAAAGGCCCTAAAGGGTCACCTTGTTGTACTCTGTGGATGAGTAGATAAAGGAGTCCCCCACATAGAGCCGTGTGCGAGTTGACCATACAAGTATTCTACCCAAGGAGATATAGATGGACAAAGCTTACGTACCTCGAAAGCATAGCCGTTCGGTCAACTAGGTTAAAAGCATTGGTAAAGTCAACCATTAGCATAGAGAGGCTAGCGTCTACATGATGTTTACTTGACAAACCTATTCACGGCATGTAGGATTGCCTCAACACCACCCGAAACACCTACACCAAACCGGAAATCCACAAGATACGCCGCCATGTCCTTACCAACCCCTTTCATCGCCGCTTTGGACACCGATCGACGCCAAATTGTCCCAAGAATGGGACGAATGCTCTTATCCGGTTTAAGGAGGAGTGTTAGGGGCCGTCTGGCAATGAACTCAGCTAGGTTAAGAGGGCATCTCCCGCCAAGCCAAAGATTAACAACCCTAGTTATGGCCGTGACCATATCAGCAGCCACAGTTGAGCCTTCCCCACAGAAAGCATCCAACAAATGTTGTGCCCGAAGGCCATCCCTTCCACTTCTTCGGCCACTAGCGGTGTCTCCTGCAACGTACAGGTTGGTTTCCTTGGAGGCGGCATCGTCGGATGCTTATCCTCAAGTGCTTTCCTTGTGTTCTCGTTGTATGGCGCCACCCCGGACGAACTGATGGCTTTAACAGCCGCTGTGAGCAAAAAAAAATAAATACAATTTTAAGAATAATTTTTTTTCCTAGTTAAGAATAAATACAATTTTTGTCAAAAAAAAAAAAAAAAAAGAAAAAAGAAAAAATACAATTTATTGATTCAATGGACCAAATATAGAGCAAAAATTGTAATCGACTCGTTAACCAGAATTGCTCAGCCCATGTTGCACGATACTTTTTTCATTTTTCAAGTCGTCAACCCCTCGATGCAACCTAGCTAGCCGTTTGGCCCCGAGAAGATAAGTAGGAAGTTAATCTGTACTCCCTCGTGACCTGCCTTGACTTCTTATAGAACCCTACAACAACATTGTATGCACCTACCAGCTGAACTTCGTATGGCCAAGGTGGGCCAAATTCATAAATGCATGAATTCAATTTTCTGAATGCAACCATACCCAGATTGTACCCATTGTAAATGAACTACACAAGACGCAAGATCCTTTTCTCTGGAAACTAAAACGTACAACAAACTCAAATCTCTTCAAAACCAACAAGAAACAACGTTTCTTAAGAAGTTTCCGAACTAACATCAATGGAAGTCAGTAGCAAGAACCCTGTTGAAGAGAACATCCACGACGTTGATGATGAGCTTGCAGCAGTAAAAGCCGCAGCATGGGCATGGTTCCAACACGGATCAGGTTCCGAGGGGAACGGTAAATCAATCCAGGAATTCGATCATGCTAATTATGCAACTCAACGGCCTATTAGACCGTCAAGATTCAAGATAGAAGCGATGAGGCATGCCAATGAAATTTCAAGTGGTGATGAATCGGAAGCATCATCTAGCAGCTTGGTTTCAAGTCCAACCCAAACTGATACTACTTCATTATTTGACGCGTATGAAATCGCCAGAATTTCGCAGCATCTTGATTGTTTAATAGAGACTAAGTTACACCGTGAACCGAGTAGGAAAGGTCGTCTAGGAAATTCATGGATGCATGGTGGCGGTGACACTCTGGCGGACATGAATGAGAAAAAGCTAAGGAAGAAACTGAACCCGCTGTCTTGGCTAAGTTACCACCGGTCGTCGTGGTTGAGTTATGGTGGAATATGCAGATCGACGGATGACGTGGTGGAAACGAGATCATTTGTTGTGTCGCGGCCTCGTTCAAATCAATGATATTAGCCGCAAAAGATATGCAAAATCATATTTACAGTTATACACTCTTGAATCTTGATTGGTAGTACTGCAAATGCTCGAGCCGAGTTCAAGTTAAAATATAAAAGGTTAGGCTTCGGGGATCCACCAAGTGATCCTTTTTCTTCTCACTGGACTAGACTGTGAACCCCCAATGTGTATTTTACTTACTATGAGTTCAAAATGTATATTTTACTATTTTTAATGCAAATATATCAAAATTGGAGTATTACTCCGATGTGTATTTAACATGGTTATCGTTGTAGCCTATTCCAGAAAAAGTGAGTACTTTTTCTTCCAAAAAGGGAGGAAATATTATTTTACCATACTTGTTGGAATTTCAGCTGCAAAAAACAGTACCCTCTTCTTCTTTTTCTATTTTCAAATTAACGGGAAATCAACAGGGAATGCATTAAATGAAGAATTAATATGGATTTTGAATTTGTATGCATATGAATTAATGAACATATAATTGACTTCAGTTAATGGTCATATGTCTCGAAACTAAATATCCATACAAGTAGACCAAGTCTACACTACAGAGGCGTGGTCAAATAAGGTACAAGCATTTCCTCTGCGCGAGAGAAGATAATACTAGTCATATGATTAAATCAAATCCATGCAACACAAATGAAATTTTTTGGTGCAGTTAATCCTACACTCAGATATCTAACTACCACCACATTTCACCGCAACAAATACGATAAAATAATATTTTTTTTAGGAAACTGACCTTCGCATGTTTCTGCCGTAACCCTACAGCCACGAGGTACTCAAGAATAGCAGTCTCCTATGTTTTTTCCAGGACACAGGAAATTACATTGTTAGCTTTAAGCCCTTTTAACATTTTTGGCCGGAGCCACAGGGCCAAGGCACCATAGAGCAAACTCCAGGTCATCTGACAGCATATCAGTAGTAATAAATAAAAGTAAGAAACTTTTATTATCTAAACAAACACTAACCAGCAGAAAATTCACTGCTTTTGCCTACAGAGAGCTGGAACAAGAACAAAATTACCAGACTGCCAATTGCAGCTGTTGCATTTTTAAATTAACAAATCAGCTCAGTAATCTACAAGCTTGAAACTATCACTAGTAGTCCAAAACTCAAAATTATGGTTGAATTTGGTAATGGGTTCAGATTTTAGTTCTTAAACTGTAGTTGCATCCAAACCTTTAATGACTGAAATGACTCTCCATGCCAAATTCTGATCAACCAATGACCATTTGCAGCAGAAAGATACTAGCAAATCAACGTCGGAAAAATCTTTGATCTTGTAAGGGCAGTTATTGTTTTTCTGGCAAATGGAGACATGAAATGATTCTACTTGTAAATGGTCCGGAAACTCGTGTATTTTCTCTTCTACGAGTTCCTTGGAAAGTTTCAAAAATAATGAGTGAAGCTGAGGTTGTTGGTCAGATAGAGGAAGATCCTTTGTTGCAGTTTGACCTAATGCATTTGATGAGTTGCCTGATTCAGAAATTGTGGATACCCTAGATAATGACTCTGACAATTCGTCATTATGTATATCTTGCTCTTGAAGTAGCAGAGTACCAGCATTTACGGAGCAACAGTAAGCAAACTGAATCTTGTGTTCTTCAAGCCCTAAAGCTGGAATTAGTTCACATTTGTGTACTGCCTTGGCTCTTTTTGTTTTTTCCATTATCAGAAACCCTTCTGCAACAGATTCATTATTCATTTCTGTAATTGGTGAGGAAGCAGTGGTTGTGTCATTGGTATTTGAATCAGAGAAGCTTTTTAAACATTTGTGGGTCGGCTTTAAGCAATTCTGAATAAATGATTCTGATGCATCTATTTTCACATACTGAGTTGAAGCGATGTGAACAGATTCATTATTGGCAGGATAATAACATGGAATCTGCAATTCAGATTCTATTCTTCCTTTCAGTGTTGCCATCTTTGGTTTCTCTCCATGGACAAGTATCACGTGTTTTGGAGACAGGAATTTGACAAGATCCATAATCCCTTTTGCATCTGTATGAGGACTAAATGATAGCTGATGAATCTACAACAAAGAAAACTCAACCAATTTAGAAGAGTGAAGCAACTCGTAAGAATTTAACTTTGGTATAAAAATGCATGATATTTGATTCGTATACTATGGACCTGCAAGCAATATTTTATGTCTATCTGATGCACCCATGTCCCTTATCGGGATAAGAACTAGAAAGCCTTCAGTGTTGGACCTCTTTTTCTTGCATTTCAGTTCGCTTGAAAAATATATAGATTTGAAAATATAATTTTGAAATCTGCCAAAAAGGTTGAAAGATGAAAATCCAATAACCTGGCACTTGACGTCGATTTGAGTTTCCTTGTCCACGAATATTTTGCCTGGTTTGCCTGACATCAGCTTATGTCCTACAGTTCCAGCCACACAATACCTGAATAAAAGGAAAGGCTTCAGTTAGATATGGCAAGTGAATGGCAAAGTTGCCATGACAATGCGCTCATAGAAAAGAAGTACCCTGGAAGTGTGATAAGATTCTTTTCTGATGGAGCCCATAGCTTGAAAACTTCAAGTGAAAATCCACCACTGAGCATCCCAGGAGTTGCAAAGAGAACACAAGGACCAGGAGCATTTATCAGCGACCGTTCAAAACTGCAAACTAATTGCCCACACAAATATAAATAAGAACAATGAAGTAAGTTTAGAAACCAATTTCATCAACAAGAGGATTTCTCTATGGTCTAGTTTGTAGTTGATACTTGATAATAAGGACTTCCATTGTTTAGTAAGGTAGGGAAAATTCAAAAATCATTAATGTGAGTGCATTATTCTGTACAAGGTTTGCATGTCAAAACCATCAATCTTAGACCTTCACTAGCTTTATCATTCATGATCATGCTTTCCAGTTATTTCAAGTTAACACTGTGGCTTGTGCTTCAGATAAGCATAAACTATATCATTCCCCTAACCTATAAAGATACCACAATACTGTGCCAAGAAGTCTTTGAAGCAATTGAAAACCAGCACTAAGCATTTGTATACAAGCTTAAGAAAAAGCCTTGAACAATTCCGCATTCTGGCTTTGTCATATAACATTACCATCTATAAAATAGATAATTCAGTATAAACGTACCGTGTTTGAAGTCAAACGCATTTTTTGTGGCATATGAATCTTTGACACTTTGGCTGGTCCACCCAATAAGCATCTTATAATACATATTTGCTTGAATAGTTAAACCTAGAGACATCACAAATTATTCCATACATAAGACTTAAGAGCATCAACTTAGAGCATGAAAACTCAAGGCACATGAGATATAATACAATGAAAAGTGACAAAGCATAGATTTTGCATATAAAAGGACGGATGTAGCAGGCAACAAGTCTTTCCATGACATGTGCTAGCATGTTCTCCTAAGAAGTATACAAAATTAACGTTAAAGCTCTATCGTCATTGTGCAGTATTCATTAGGAATATGAGAGGCGTATTGTGATCCATGCTCAGCTTAAGAAAAACAAACATACGGTGTTCAAGGAACAACACATTTGAAATTCCAGGAAACAGAGTCTAAGATGTAGAAACTACGACAAGTACTCTGCATTTAGAGAGAAAAGTAAATAACTTCTAGTTTCCTTGGACATACCAGCAGAGAAGTAAATAGGAATCTTCAGATTCAAGCGCTCCCAGTAATCATCCAAAAGTATGCAAAGCTCCTACTTCAAAGAGGACAAGATAATATGAATTAAATTTTACACATAGTATTGGGAACACAAAACTTTGTGATTCGCATTATTCCATATGCTCACATAGGTCCCGTCATCTCATATAATGATTAAATCACTTCTCAAAACATCTGTTGATGGTAACAACTAAAAACATTCAATGCAGCCAAAGAACCAAACCTTCTTGCATGTCGATACAAAATAACATTCCTATTGTCAAAGAGAAAAAAAGGCTCGGCGATCACCTGTGCTCGTCCCAAAGCAAATGTTGGAATTAACACCTTCCCTCCACCTGCGACACATTTATGAACCTAAATACCAACAGATATAGGAACAATGTTAGAGACATAAAAGTATTTTGTAAATAAAATTGTACATATTATTTTTTATTTAATAATCATATACATTATGTACTTCTGCAAGCACTAATATACTAAAGAGGTTGCTGCCAAAATTGTTAGATTGAGGTGATATTTACCTCGAATATCAAAAAAAGAAATTCAAAACAGCATTTATGAATATTATGGATAGTTTGGTATGATTGTATCAAATTATTAAAAGACCTGACCCAGCAATCTCATTTTGGCAGTTAATGCTAAACCATAAAGAGTAAAAGCCAAAATCTCTAAGAAATTACTACAAACAGTAACCTTATCCTGAATGACGACCCAATTTTTTTATAGCATAGCATAAACATTAAGACAGTTTTTTTTTATTCAAAATACTACAGCTTAGACCATAAACCAAAAATCCTACTGTCTAACCTATACTAACTGTTTTGGTGGCAACATAAGGTTCAATTTTTTATAGCATCCCTCATGCATGAATGGTAATTGCTTAAAGTGCATAGTAATTTGCTACAGCATGAACTGAGAACTAAAAAGACAACCTGTACTAGTGTGGCCCAAAAAGAAAAAAAATGAGAAGATGAAAAACGAAACAATAGTAGGACATCAGTGCGCATGTCATACAAAACTTAGGGATCGAAGTAATATAGGTCACGTACTGCCTTAAGAAATTCCCTCTCACGAGCATATTTTGAATCTCGTATTGTTGTTGCATATGTAGACCTTCACAGAAGAGAGTGATAGTTATTATTGTGACAAATTATACGAATTGAAAAAAGATCACTTAATAGTTTCATAAAAGTTGTAGCTGGTGTTCCAAATACTGATGCTAATGCTTCAAATAATAAAAAACTGATGCTAAATTCAAGTGCTTATAAATAGGTTGTTAAGATACAAGTTGATAGGAAGAGACGTGCAGAAGCTCCAAAGCCCAATATAATTGCATGTTTAAAAAAATCCCAGCATAAATTTAGATTTTAGGATGTGTAACAGAAGAAACTAAGACAGTGCATATCATTACTCTGTTATGACGAGGTCTAACTGTAATCGATCTATTTGAGCAGCTCCAAGATGTCTGTCAGGTGTCATATTATAATCCCCTGTATACACAAAAGCACTATCTCCAACCTTTGTGTAAAACATCGCAGCACCAAGTACCTTCACAGAAATATAAACAATGCTTCAGCTGGACATATGAGAAGATAAAAAAGCAGTAACATCCCAGAGCATTGTCTGATTGGAAGACACAGGAAACAAAGGACTGCATAAAGAGATTGCAAATAAAAGATGCAGAATAAAACTTAAATGACAACCGTTTCTTTTGTGATAAGTAACTCGTGGAACTTAATGTTAATAAAGCGAAAATTAGCATATTTAGCACTAAGCAATTGATGCTTGGTTTACAGCAAACTGATCAGACAGGCTATCAGCATATCCAATCTGTTGTAGGAAAATGCGATTTCAACTCTGACGAACATGCACACTTCTTTCTCGCATGGATCGTGTATAAATGATTGTAAAATTTGGCCCTAGAATCTCAACTAAGAAGTCTTATGGTATGTATAAGCATCGTTGTTAGACACCTAGGAAAACAGCTTGATGGAAAAGTTCAAGCAACATACATGTCCTGCATAGTATGCTCGGATTTGAAGATCTTTGTCGACCTGAATAGTTTGCTTCAAGTCCACAGTTGTAACTGCAAGTAGCAAACAATTAGATGAATAAGCCAGATAAGCTAAACAAGAAAATGAGCATCCCAAACAAGATTCACATTGCAACATTATACATTATATCTACTCAAATAGAAACTACCGACCAATGTTTAACACTCCCAATGGCCAAAAAAGGAAGGGGCTAGAAGGGGAACAAGCCAAAAGAAAAAGAACAGAACTCATGAGGTCATGAATTAACTAGCAAGAAAGAGAATTTATTCGCAAAAAAATAAAATAAAATAATAAATGGACTCACAATACATAATTGAGGCTCTTATTTCAACCCTGAATGATAAAGGAGGCCCCACAAGATGGCAAAAATTGCATTCCTGGTAACTCAAAACATGTCAACCATACATTCATGGAACTAACAGTTTCTTTCACACTAAAATCCAACCACATTTAAACTGTAAATCACTCGATTTTTTAATCTATCTAGTGAAAGAGGCATTTACCTTTCTTCATACACTCCATGATATGATCAGATGTAAACTGTTCTTCCTCTCCTCTTCGATCTACCATCACTTTTCGATAATCCTCCAACATCAATGGAGACAATGCCCTCGTTGGATACTACATTATAAGCAAGCTTTTCAATTCAAAAACCAAAGATTTATACAGATGCGCCAAAACATGAAGAAGCTCAAAAATGTTATAATCATCTGCTCATTGTAAATAAATGGACATGCCACCCTCACCAATTTACCATTACACATGCATCATTTGAATCTAACGGGGGAATTATTTAGTGAAAGACTAAACGGACAGTTTTGATAACTCACAGTCATGTAGATTGGGCCATTGTATCCGCAAACCTCGGTGAAATATGCAAGAGCTCCAACATGATCCAAGTGACTGAAAATTTCGCAATCTCAGAAAAGTCAAACTCAATGAACACAAAAACAATTTATGAATTTAATGAATAGATAAACTCAAATGTAACAAAATTTACTTACAAATGGGTGATGATAACACAAGTTAGAGAGGCATTAAAGTCGCCGGAATCAGAAATGAGAGAAAAATCAGGATATCTTCGATGATCTTGGTATCCCATATGCATCCCACAATCAAACATGATTCTTTTCTCTCCAATTGTCACCACAACACAGCTTTTTCCTACTTCTTGTCCAGCACCTAATAAGAGTGAGAAAGTATGAATGATTTTAAAGGGGTAATCAAATAATGAATATACTGAGAAGAGAAGGAGTACTACTTACCTAAAACCAGACAATCGATCGCCATAGCTACTCCGCCAAACCCGAGAGTGGAAGGTAGAGGGAGTGCCTTTGCGCCTTTTTCTTCCCAGCACCTTGTTCGTTTTCAAAAGTTTTATCTGCAAAGGCTAAACCTCAACGGTATTAATGGTAAGCGAGAGTGCATGTGAGTTGATGTGAGGAGCTGCAGCCATTATCATTCTGCTTAAATATTCTGCAAAGCATGCTTAGCAAAAGTATGTTTGTATTACCGATCAAAAAAAAAAAGTATGTTTGTATTGCATCAAATTCCTACGCTCCTAGCGATACTGCTAACATAAAAACTCCGATACTCTAAAATAATTTAATCTTTGCACAATATGTACGCTGCGTAACTATAAGTTTGATCTCTGTGTAACTGTTTGCCGAACATAGTACTCCAAAAGTTAATGAAACTATCTGGTAATTATGTCTAGCAACTAATACTTGAACCACATACAAAAGTTCAGGTATTTTATAACCATTTTATCCTTGGGAGTGGCAGACTCATATTGAACAAAATTCTCTAACATAATACAATAATGGCTTCTTCTCTGTTCCTTAGTGCAGTGAATCAATCATCTAATTTTCAAGAAACTCAGCAATAATTAAAAGACATTTAGCACAATTTCAACATATCTTACAAAAGGTCAAAAAATAATCAGCAAAATTGAAAAGCATTCGCTAAATATCAAACAATCACTAGGAAGAACTAGTGACGCACGCGCGATGCGCCTGCATTTCAATTAAGAAAAATGAGTTACACAAAAATGTGTATATATTACAGTTATTTGATAATGGCAACAGCGCTTCCACGGACTTTATAATTCTACCCAGTTATTATATATAAAGGTCAAGATTGAATTATTGAGATTGACAAACTTTTAGTACAGATGATAAGAATGTCTAAGCGGGATCTTCCTAATCATACTTTTAGTACAGGTGAGAATGAGCAAGAGTAAACACGCCATTTCCAAACTTCCTAAAGCCCACTCTAATGAGGATGAGACATAGCCGTTACTAACACATCACTACTTGCAGTTTCTCAGGTATTTGCATGCACAATCAGAGAAAAACCATGAAAGGCCAAGTACTACCTAGATGACACGGTTGATGTCATGAGAATGCTTAAAGATCTAGCTGCTACTTTAAATATAAAGCTCATTACTTTTAAAACCAAGCCTACTACTTTAATTTAAGTTTTATCTCTTTTGCTGAAAGTCAATGGGTGTTGTGAAATCATACTAAAAGTTAATAACCCAAATTAACAACGGGAATATAAATAAAGTTGTTAACTGTTTGTACTGTATACCAAAATCCTCAATCTTATTCACTGGAATAGTCAGATACTCAGAAACAGGCTCATCTGATAAGATGTTAATTAAGTTAGCAGCCCAAGTGAGTAAAAGACTGAAGTTTTCAATTGCAAAATATGTAGAAATTTATGTTCCTAAAATTAATACGGCCGTTTGCGAATTGGTAAGGTGGACAATAAATAATTGCTACCTACAATAGTCCTGTAGAGCTCTATGTAATGTCACCTTCATCTCTATGTAATTTCACTTAGTCTATGACAACTAACTATAACTCTCTACAAGGACTGCCCTCTTTTCTGCTTTGCATTTCAACAGACAGTTAGACTGCGCTAGTCTGATGATAGTGTAGTAGCAGTAAAGAGGTTGTTAACCCATGTTAAAGTACACCTAAAATTTCAGAAATTTTCATTTTCAATCCTTACATATATAGAAACTGACTTAATTTCTGAGGTGTTTTTGTCAATCAAACTAATCAGACATAAAAACCATGAGGGATCGATCAGTTTTTAGGGCTCCAACATCCAAGGAGAAACGTAAAAAGGGCAATTTTTCACAGTTGATGAAATAGAAACCGTAAACTTAAGAAACAAACAACATATCGAGTTAAGTAAATAAAATCATACCTTGAAATCTCGGTTAGAGACGATTTTGGCTGTGATAAAGAAGATCTCAAGAAGCTTGCTGGGGTTTGGATTCTAGGGGTTTTAAGAATTCGTGGTGTTCTAGAGATAACTGTTGAAGGATTTTGAGAAGAAAATAAATTGAAACGCAAACTTCGCACACCAGGGTTTAAACAACGCCCGGCAGGGCCGGCAAAAGGAGGAGTTTTATAATTCGGGCCTGTTGACGAGATGCTGATCGTGGCTAGGCTGTTTTTTTCTTTTCTTTTGGAAGTAAAGCAGATTACTAACGCAGAGAGTTAATCCATTGATTTAGGCTCATTTTGAACTAATTCATAGTGAATTGTTCTGCCGATGACTGAATCTGCTGGATTGACATCAGTTATGAGTACAATAGAGTTTTGGTTATTACATAGATTTTGAGCTTTGACATAGTCATGTACATAATCTATCCATCTATCTGCTACAATTTCTTTCCTTTAGGTCTGCAACTTTGTTAGCCCGCCTGTCAACATGCTGAAAACCCAAAAAAAGACAAGTGTTGCTGCTGCAGGCTTAACTTCTTCTAAGATTGCTATGCTTTGCCACTGGATTGATACTTCTTTGCATTGTAGATAGTTTATGGTTACTTGATTGTTTCCTTCAATGACCAAATTCTTTAAGCTGCTGTTTTGCGCATTCTGTTGCATGCAGAAGAACTAGAGTTTCTGCTTCTTCAGCTGTGGATGTCCTGAAAACTCCCATTGCTGCTCCTTTGCTAGTACCTAACCAGTTGCGCAACACAAATCCAAAACCTGCATTAGTGTCTTTTGATAACCATGAAGCATCACAATTTATTTTTATAGTATCTTTGTGTGGGAATTCCCAGTGAGGTAGTTTAATTATAAAGTTTTTGTTGTTCTGTTCATCCCTAATGCTAGATTTATGTGGATGCTAATATGCAAAATGGAGAGTGATATCAACAACTAACTGTTCTGGAGTTCTATTTTGTTTTTCAAAAATTCTAAGGCATCTCTCTTTCCAAATAAACCAGCAGTTTGTTGCAGGCAATGCCATGGAGATAGAATTTATGTCTCCATTCAACTAGTCAATATAATTATCTAAGAAAGAGATATGAGTACAATAGAACCTCCATATAAGAATACTCTATATAGGAATAAACTTCATATAAGAATAAAAAGATTCGGTCCCAACTTGGCTTAATCAGTGTAAGAATTACCTCTATATAAGAATAACCTCTATGTAAGAATATTTTTATACGGTCCCAAGGATATTCTTATATAGAGGTTCTACTGTAGTATTAGAATTTACTCCCTGAGATTCCATTGGGGCTAACCTCCAAACTGCCTAAGCATAGTAACATTCAAAAAAAGAGATGATAAGCAGATTCAACAGCCTGCTTGCAGAAAATACATTATGTTTCCACATCCAGAACTGAACCTAGTTTCTGTCTTGTTGGTAAAGTGTCTTGAAGACACTTCCAAGCAAACAATTTCATCCTCTGAGATGTGTCCATACTCCATAACCCCTTCCAAAATCTTGTAGTTTCATGAGAAACAGATCCCAAAGGATTTTGAAGTTTATCATAAAGAGATTTTACAGAAAATTCACCATTCCTAATGAGTAACCATCTCAATATATCTTGTTTCGGTTTTCCATCATTAGAGGTATATAATCTTATGTTCATTATTTCAATGACTAATGAACTATCAAATACAGAACGTAATAGAGATTCATTTCACTTCTTGGTGTGTTATGATTTATCAAATCAGACACAAGTGTTAGATTGGAGTTGTTAGTAATATAATTAGCTAGAGGCTGGTCTCTATTTGGTAACCATTTTTCATTCCAAATGTTGATAGAGAAACCATTCCCTAATTCCCAGAAGTTGTATTTTTTTTTATATGTTCAATGCCTTGCATGATGCATTTCCATATCCAAGAGGCTGAAGAATTCTTCTTAGAATGTAAAGCACATGATTTTTTTGAAGTATTTCCCTTTTAGTATCTGAGCCCATAAGTCATCAGGTTTACTAACTAGTCTCCAAGCTATCCTGTTAATCATAGCCTGATTCACTTTGTTAGCCTCCTTAAATTCGAAAATCAAAATCTTTAATGTATATTCATTTTGAGTTAGTGTGTTTTCCCCACCAAAAATCTCTCTGGATATCATTTATTCTTTTTTTTTTTTTTTTTTTTTTTTGGTAAAACAAAACAACCATACTAAAAACAAGTATGCTAGAAATGATTGATTTATTTAAAACAATTTTACTAGACTGAGATATGACTTTTTCTAACCAATTTTTGACATAAGCCTTGGTGGGTAGCCTGGCAACAAGCTGGGAGTTACTCGCAGATGGACTTATCAAAGGGCTTTAGTATGATGTTTGTTATGAACTTTCTTGCTAAAGAATAGCCCTGATTTTGTAAAATTAATAACTTGTCCAGAGGAGTGACTAAAGAGATTAATAGTCTCTAGAAGATTCTTGCAACTGCCTAGCTAAATCATCCTTAGTAAGTAAAAAAAGATCATCAGCAAAAAATAGATGGGATATAAGAGGAGATTTAGGAGTTAGCTTGATTCCTGGAACTTGTTTAACTGCTTCCAAATGACACAACATCCTAGAAAACACTTCCATACAGAGGATATAAAGATAAGGGGATAAAGGATCCCCTTGTCTTATTCCTCTTGAAGGCTTAAATTCTTTACATGGATTCCCATTTAACAGGAGAGAGATAGAAGAAGTTTAGAACTTGAGATGCATTGAAAAATCATTTCACACTAATGTTCAAAGAACCCAAAAGATAGTAAAGTTATTATTAAGAAGTTCCAATTTACTCTGTCAAAAGCTTTAGACATATCTATCTTAGCCCCTATGCTTCCTGTTTTTTTTTTCCTACTTTCCTTCATGGAATGGACAATCTCATGAGCAACTATGATGTTTTCTGAGATTTGTCTAGATTATAGAAATTATAGAAATGCAGATTGTAAAGGAGATTTATTTTTTTCCGAAGTTTTTTTGAATCTATTAGCTGTAACTTTGTAGGCTGTGTTGTAAAGACCAATTTTCCTAAAATCAGCTGGTGTTTTAGGCTTTTTAATCTTTGGTATGAGAAATAAGAAGGATTCACCTATTTTCCACCTACCCTTTTCCTATTTTCCACCTCCCTCAAAATATTAAAAGTAAGTCTATTTATCAATTATACTTTTTCCTATTTACCACCCAACAAAGTCAAATTAGACTTGACTACAACTACCACCATTTTCCTTCTTCTTCAACCATTCTTCCCGTTCTTATTGGTTTATCCAATTTTTATTAAAAAAAAGCCATTAAGAAACTATTAATCCTAAATCATAAGAAGAAATCAAAGAAAATATGAAAATGATGATCGGTGGGAGAGATGAGCTGAAGAATGATAGAAGAGACGGAGAAGAAGAAGTGCCGCACGTCTGAATAGAATAAAATTTAGGTTTTTTTCCTTCTTTTACAGTTTATTATCGGGGTGGTTCTTTGTGGGGTGTAAACAAAAAGTCAAAGAGATAGTATTTAGGATAAATGAAAAAAAGCATAGGGTGGCAAATAGGAAAAATGTGGGTGGAAATTAATGAGAGTGGCAAATAGGAAAAGTGGGGGTGGAAAATAAGTGAAGGTCTTGTTTAAGTCTTGATGTAACTTTTCATTATTGAAGAGATCCTGGACTACTGCTATCATTTGATTCCCCCACAATTTCCCAATTGTATTTGAAAAAGCTCGCTGGGAAGCCGTCTGGCCCCAGAACTTTATTTGGTTTTAACTTTTTTACCACATCCCAAACTTCCTCAGAAGTAGGAATTGCTGTTATGGCTGTGTTATCTTCAAGTGTAAGACAAGGTTTAACATGTTTAAAACAAAAATCCTCTGTATTTCTAGAGGTTCAGTGAAAAGATCAGAGAAATGTGATGTTAAGACATCTTCAATTTCCTGTCTAGAAGAGACAACATTATTATGCTTATCTTGAATACAGTCAATATTATCTTTTTTCCTTCTTTTTAAAGTTGTTACATGAAAAAACTTTGTGTCTCTTTCTCCTAAATCTATAGTATTGTTCCTAGACTGTTGTTTCGTTATTTCTTCTTGAGTATAACTTCTCTAATTCTAACATCTTTGTGTTTACTAGCTCAATATTTGTGACTTATGTAGGTTTACCTGATAAGTATTCTATTTGTTTTAAAAGTGATTTAATTTGTTTATTTGGTTTCCCAAAAACATCTTTCTTCCATAAACTTAAGTTTTCGCCCAGCACAGATATGTTTTGAGTTACGTTAATTGCAGAAGAGAAGGAAAGAGTACTCCATGATTGTTTTATGACTTTTATGCAAGAAGAGTTTTTAAGCCAGACATCATAGAACTTAAAAATAGAAGTTAAACAAATATTCAGGGAATGTAAAGTTAAACAAATAGGTCCATGATCAGAGCCTATTGCTACCATATTTTCAAGGACAACCTCATGAAATTCTAAAATCCATTCAACATTAGTTATAGCTCTATCAAGCCTATGCTTGATGTTAGCTATTCATTTTCTTTTATTATTCCAGGTGAAGATGTTACTCTTAAAGCCTAAATCCTCTAATCCAGTTTTATTTATTAAATTTATTTATTTAAAATTGGCTCCACTTTCTTCATATCAAAAGGCAACCCTCCCTCCTTTTCCTCACTGTAAAATATAATGTTTAAATCCCCTATTACTAGCCATGGCATATGGTTAACATTAACCCTATAAGCAATCTCTTCTAAGTACTCCATATATAATTTCTAACTAATTTTAATGTTTTGGTGCTCCATAAAAACAAGTTAAGAGTCGTTCCTTAGAATTAATTTTTTTTTTAAAAATGGCATTAATCATGTTAAGGTTCCATTGAACCACTTCAAAATGAAATACATCCACCCCAGCTATTCCATCTAGGTCTACAATGTGGGAATTTGGATCGTGGCTAAGCAGTTAAGAGTAACTTTATAAACCAATTTATTTATTTTTCAAGCTGTCCAGAATGTCTCTCCATCACATTTTCCAATGATTAAATTATCACTCAATAAAGAGGCTGGCACTGAACTTTTAGCACAACATTTATTCAGAACACTCACCATTTACATGGACGTTGTCCATAAAATTGACTGAAACTAGTATTTATTTTTAGGGAAGCTAGGAATTTGATGCAATACAACAAAATGTCTGTTGCTAGGAAATGATTTACTTCCCTTCTCAAACTCAGAGAATAAAGGATATTTATCTGACCAAATACGAGATACAAGATACTGCGTAAATGAGATCCAGGAGGTTAAGCAAATTTAGATGCAACCTGAGATGATACTATTTAAAAAAAAGCAAAAGGGTACTTCTTTACTTCATTTTCTCCAGGGTGCTCAGTGTTTCAGAGTCTATAAACTCTTTATACCGGGAACAAATGGTTCTCTAGGTTTAAGGACACGAAAGATCAGCTGAAACCTTGTCGATTTTAATACCAGTTAAGACACGAAAGATCAGCTCAAACCCTATTGATTTAACCACTAGTTAGACAATGAGAATGTAAATTGAAGATTTTAGATCAGTTCTTTTTCCTTTACAAATGATAAACTGCAAAGGGACACCCTAGTACATATATTTCATCCCCCCGCAGACAAAATACACAAAGCTATCAGAGACGGGCCTACAATGTTTATACCCCGAAGTTAATTTATGAAATGATGCCCCTAAACAAGCCCATGTATGAAAGATAAATCGTTAGATCACTTCACTACAAAAACAGGTGCTATTAGTGAGGGTTCATAAACCATCACAAATAGGAGAAAACCGTCACAAATAGCAAATTCATCGTCACAAATACTCATTTGTGACAGACAACCAACCGTCTAGACTAGTGGCGTCACAAATGCTATTGGTGACGGTTTTTCACTTTTTGTGACGGGTTGGTCATCCGTCACTAATATATTTTCTATCTGTGACGGTTGTTGGCCGTCACCAACTCTACTACCACCGCCGGCAAAAAAATTCCGGCAATGGCTGCCAAGTCCGGTTTCTGTATTTATGACGGTTTACGTCACTAATATTTTTTGGTTGCCGTTCGTTAACGTTAACCGGTCACCGGAGATGGATTTTAGAGTGGAAGAATTCTCAGTTCTTAGATTTTTCAGAACATAAATCTTAGATAGAAACTTGCATTCATATATAACAGTTTTATAAAGTTCTCAATTGAACTTGTATTCATATATAACAAAGTCTTACAAAGCTTTTTGAAACTTACATATATGCATTTTACTGTTTTAGAAACATCATAAGTACGCCTGTGTAAATTTTAGTACAAACTGCGATCACAACTGATGGCATGAAAACAAAAAAAAGACATCATCCAATTCCCTTATATTCAAAAGAAGGAGAACCTAAATATCAGTCACCCATCCATATGGCATGAAAACAAAAAATACCATTTGCTTACATTCAAAAAAACGAGCACCTATGTATCATTCACCCATCCATACACCAACATCTTCCATTCATGAACTGTTCCTGATCTCCGCATTAGTCGATGGGGTAATAATCTTGTATGTACTGTAACATACAAACCATTTCAGCAATTTGGATGGAAAAGTAAGGTGACCATAGTCTGCAACACCAATACTGAGAATAATGCATATTAAAGATGGAACAAAAAGATATGCAATGTCTAGAATCCAAAACGATGGATTAAGAAATCTTTTCCACTTATCAAGAATCAAACAGAGATTTTGTATGCCATAATATTGGCTGCAGATCGCTCTGCCTGCGCCTTCTAGCTAGCACAACATATGAAAATCATCTTCAAATAAGATCAAGGAATGAACCTGAAACTAGGCATGGAAATGGAAACAAGTATACTTATGTTGAATTACTGAATCAATCATTTAAGTTTAATCACAAACACACCCATAATAATCTTCTTTTCATATAACATTCCAAATTTTTTCATATAGCAAATGAGATGCATTACTAACAGTGACACAAAATCTTACCCCTACTGCATACTTTTCATGCCACTCATTTCTGCATCCAGCATATCACTCATATCCTCATCAGCACACATTGGTAATCCATATGCATCTCGCAGCATCCCCGTAACGTCATCTCTAGCCTCTTCACCATCAGTCTCACCGATTTCTTACAAAATTGCACAAACAACGATAAATATCAGCTCTGGGCAATAAATATACAATGCAACTTTCTCCACCAGGGTCCTAAAACCTTAAGAGGGTAATGAAGAGACTGGGCTGGTACTACTTTTTTAACCAGTGTGCAAAACATTGGTACTGTCTGGATATACACAGTAGACATCATAACTTTTAACAGGACCACGTTAGTTCACACTTGATGACTCAAATTACCTGATCCAATAGTGTATAGCTCCTTAACATACCATAACTGACTACATCATCATATATCTCATCTCTGGTTTTGTAACCGACATTGGAGCATTCTTTGAATGGACACTTCACTTTGTTATCTTCGGTAACAAACCCATTTTTTCCTTACTCGATCTTTGACAATGAATCCAACTCTTATCCATTTTCATCCACAATATCCTTGAACTAAGATAATCAGTAAGACCTTCAATTATTAAAGCATGGAAAAAATGTACCTGACATCATAGGAAGGTTTGTCAGAAATAATTAGTTACAGATCGATATACAGTTGATGTTAAGCACAAATGAACACCACACATCAAATTCCATCAACATCAAATTATCATAAACAACACCAACATGGAAACATTTTCCTATCACCTCATTGAATTAGAAGGACTGAACAAACCTTAATCATTTCCTATCACCTCATAGAATTGTCCCCCCTTGTACTGAAATTCCAAATTCAATAGAGATATATATGTGTAATATCATAAAACTCAGTGGGGACTGCTATCCCCACTAGATCCTTACTAGGTCTATGCCTGCATACAAGCTTCAGTAGCTTAATACAAGTCCTAAAGGATTTTTGAAAACAGCGCCTGAGAAAATATTACCTGAGCTAAAGGAATGATCTTAAGACAGTACTTGGCGCAGTAATACTACTTGCTGGATACCACATCCTATGATTTTTAGCTTCTGATCCTTTCAGAATACTTATACATAGGTACACATCAGTTCAACTTCTTCCACCAGCAGTTTTATCAAATGAACCTATACTCTAGCATCACTAAAATAACAATTTAAGTACAAAGAAAACATTTACTATTTGACTTGACAATTAGCAGGGAAGCTATATTATGATGCTTCCTACACTTTATCTTGCCATCATAGATAACATCTAAATACTAAACGACAGAGGCATGTGTACGTTAGGTGAGATTAAAGATCAATAACTTGTTAAATATAATTTACTAAAATACTAAATGATCAATCATCAGATTTTTGGTCATTAGTATCTAAAACTTAAAACTTGAAAAGAAACAACAGATTTTATGTGAGACTTTAATGGTCATTAGCCCCACCACCAAACTAACTATTCATGATTCATCACATTCTTCTTGAATTCTTGATTAATGGCAAGCATTCACACTCCATGACAATGAAAAAACAAATGCACTCACTACCAACTAAATTAACTGGCTATCTGACAAAATATATGCAATGTGATGGAAACTCACCCAACAGAGTATACAAACACTAGTATATGAGAATATGTTACTCTTTATTGGAATTTGTATTGCTCACTAGTAAATAGCTATACGTACAGATGCCATCTACTGCAACAACTACATGACTCTTTATAGGAATTCAGGGAGATTAAATTCAAACATTAGAAACAACTTAATACCACATAATCAAACTAGGTATCAGATGGAGACAAAATCACTAACCAGTCGAACATAAGCCATATTTGTCCAAAATACAAAAAAGGCTCAAAGTTTTTATATTGCAACATTAATAAAGATGCAGCAGAACGACATCTAACCTAAATCAAGTCCATTAAGACTTAAATGAATGCTATAAAAATTTAAAAGAAGGATTGCTACAGCTAAAATAAAAAAATTAATCAATCAAAATCTTCACCTTAAAACACTCTGGTAGGTCTTTAAGCTTCCTCCTTTCGATCCTACATAAAAAAGAAACAAGAAATTAAGAGTAACAAAGAAAGAAAAAAAACCTAGAAATTAAAAAAGTGAAATCTTCTTTTAAGATTCGAATTTTTACCTTATGACTCCTGGTTCCTCAAAGTTTCCTCAATTATTTCCTGCAAAAAGAGAAACCAAAAATTAAATTTAAAATTAAAATTTAGCAAAATAACAAAAACCCATTAATGGATTCACCTCCGGTTCCTCAACTTTTACCTTGATAGTTATTTCCTTAAAACTTTTCTTTTTTTCTGCAAAAGAAAGCAACAACGAATTAAGAGATGAACGAGAACAGAAAAGAGACAGAAGAGAATAATAACAGAGAAGTGACGAATTGAACGAGATGGTAACATAGAAGAGGAAAGAGCAAACCTCAGTTCTTCAGCGGTGAGAGCAAAAACCATACATTTGATGCAATTCTTGTAATAGTAACCTTCCCAAGAAGAAATTCCAGAGGATCGTTGCCCTTTACTTTTGAGATAAAGATATGCTTTGGGTGCAAATGGACGTTTTAGGTTTGTTTTTAGATTTATTTTTCTTATTCTTCTTCTTAAATTCAGCATCTTGTAGTTCCTTTGACTTGTTTTCAACATCAACCTCCTCAATTAACTGATTCTCAGGATCAAACTCTTCCACGAATTGTCTCTCAGCATTTGGCTCCTCTTCCTTGCATTTATCACTCTTTACCTTCCGGACGGCATCTCTACAAACCTATATGATTAAAATGCAGATGAGTTATACTATTATAAAAGTAACTAAAATCTAAGTAATAATACCAAAACTATGATGTTAACATCTCTGCTAACTCTAATTTCAAATCATAGTAAAACACACAAAAGAATCTTACCGTATCGGTGATTCTGTAGTACCATTATGCTTTGAAGTAAGCTTCATTATCAACAGTTTCAAAAAACTCGATAATTTTGCAAATGAAGGGAGATGCCGGCTTATCACTTTGAAACATAAGAGATGCAACAATTCAGTATACAAGAACCCTACAAGTAATCATTTGATACAATAGCAATGAAAATACCATACAATTAATCATAATCATCTCAATGGTTAAAATACAAGTACAGTCAAATTACCAAGACATGGGCATCATCATTAAGATTGTACTCAATTCCGTCGACAAACTCTTTAGAATAATGGCTCTTAACTTCCACGATTTCCTCTAATTCATCCCTTCAATCCACACAAAAAAAAAATCAAGAAAAATCACCAAAATTGAACAAAAATAAATCATAATTTAAATTTTGGAGAACAAAAATTGAGTCAGTAACTTACTCTTTAGCACCCCTTTTTATATAAGAATTAATTGGGGGATATAGCTACGGGACAAAATAGGTGTCCCAATAGCAATTCTGGGTGACCCCCTATGTAATTTTTTTTTTAATTCCTAATCTAGCCCCCACTAATTAGGATTAGTGATTAAGTATAATTAGTAAAATGTTAAGTATTTGGGGGATAAATTAGTGTGTATT
Source organism: Papaver bracteatum (assembly GCA_023529315.1). Lineage (NCBI taxonomy): Eukaryota > Viridiplantae > Streptophyta > Magnoliopsida > Ranunculales > Papaveraceae > Papaver > Papaver bracteatum. The sequence continues at coordinate 947,669 of JAJJWX010000811.1, read as the reverse complement.
TTTATTTGTGTTTGGGTGAGAGTAGAAGGAGGGAAAAAATATTTGAGAGGAATTTCTTTTTTGAAAATGGGAAGATGATTGTGATGAGAGAATTATCGATAATAAGAGGTTGAAAAATTGATTTTTTTTCTTTGAATCCACCATTGTTGCAGCTGAAAAAGCTTGGTGCCAGCATGGTATTCAACCAAAAACTCATGCGGGCAATTGTTGGAAATGTTCATAAATTGTTTGCCACTATCCGGGGAGGTTCGGGGGGCGTAGCTCTCTCGTTACGATTTTTTTCCTGGTTTTGATCTTCCAATGTTGATTTTTTTCTGGTTTTGAACAAAACCGGCATGGTAATAGTTTTTTCGAGCGTGACGATACTGTTCCGGCATAATATTTTGCTTAAATACCTATGCCGAACAGAATGAAAAGTATCCGCATGTTGATTTTTTTTCACTTGACTACCGGCATTGATAGGAAATTATCGGGCATGCCGGTACCGTGTTCCGGCATATGGTCTTCATCAATTCCGGCATGGTATTCCTCACTTCCATTTTGAATTTTTCCTGGATTTAAAAAGCTTGGTGCCGGCATGGTCAGTTGATATGAAGACCATGCCGTATTTGTTTTTCCAGATAGGAAATAAATATGAAAACTATGCGGAAAAAATACCGGCATGGTCTTCATATCAACTGACCATGCCGGTACCAAGTTTTTTTAAAGCCAGGAAAAATTCAAAATGGAAGTGACGAAGACCATGCCGGAATTGATAAAGACCATATGCTCGGAACCCTATGACTCGGCATGGTCTTCATCAATTCCTAAGATGGTCATCATCACTTTTCAAAGATGATCTTCATCACTTCCGAATAAAAAAAAATTTCGTTTCCAAAGTGAGGTGAAGAGAATTTGATATAGAGTGGGGAGAGTTTAGAATTTGAAAGGGAATGGAGAATATTTGGGTTTCAAAACACTACCCCTAAATAAGATTAATAAGAAGTGGAGATGGAAATGAGGGATATGATTTAGATTTTTGATTTTAAGTTTTTAATTTTTATTTTGAGGGAAGAAGTGGAGATGGAAATGGGGGATATAATTTTGTTTTTTGATTTTAAGTTTTTTTTTTTTATTTTGAGGGAAGGGTATTTTAGTATATTCATAACCAAAAGTCACCCCTTAACACACACCATGGGTTGGGGGAAGTAATTCATATCCCCCAATTAATTCCCATATCCCCCAATTAATTCTTCTTTTTATCTGAAAACAAAAATCAACAAAAAAAAAAATCAAACTCAAAACCTAGGGGAAAAAAGTTTCAATTGAAACTAAAATTAAGAAAGAGGGGTAAAAATTAGGGCATACCCTTTTAGTATTTTCTTTTTTAATTTGCTCAATCAACTGCAACAAAATCAAATCAATCAAATCATATCAAATCCCCAGAAACTAATCAAATTCCTAAACAATAATCAAATGGAATCAAACAAAAATTGAAAGATGACTTAACAAAAAAAAACTCAGGAACATATCGATCAGGCCATCTTGCCACTGCTACTTCCTTTGGAATAGGATCCCCTATGAATCTACAGATCTAGCAGGTGCTTCTTCTTTTTCTTCTTCAATTTCTAGTTCTTCATTCTTAACCTTTTTAGTAGCTTTGTTCTTTCCATTGCTCACTGAAGCTTTCCTCTTCTTAACTTTTTCTTCAATTTCTGGAACTCGGCGGAGAAAAAAAGGGGAAAAGATAAGCTGAAATAAAATCAGATCTGTTTGAGTTAAGCAGATAAGGTTGAGAAAAACGAATAAAAAGAGGATTTTTTTATTAAAAAAAAAATTAGTGAAATTTTGGTCTAAATACACGCAGGAGAGGCCAAAAATTGGAGCCAATTCTCAATATATTTGTGACGGATGAGAATCCGCATCCATTAATCCACCGGAATTTTTTTTGCTTTGTCGGAAGCACGAAACCGACGGAAGTAAGTTAGTATTTTTTTTTTATTGGATCATAAAAGATGTGTTAATGTGTTAAAATATGTGTTAATGTGTTAAATTTACTGATTATGTGTGAAAGTTTCCTCCCGAACATTTTCGGAAGCAAAGTCTCTAACAATTATAGGCTTATAATCAAGTACATTATTTATCTTTCATTGTTGCCATATGTTTCGATATGCACTTCAAACATTTGCTTCATTAACAAAATTATCATTCAAATCTTCGACTATAGACTCACTAGGTTTAATCAGATATATTTATTTAAAGACTCGCCAAGAAATTTTACCAACTCACCACATTTTTTATTTATTTTTCTATTTTGAGATGCCGACGTTTGCTTTCTTTTTAGACCCGGAGGCATACCTTGAAATCATTACATGCAATTAATATAATACCTTGATTAAATATTTTTTTAATGATTTACCTTGTATGTTTTATTGAAATAATAATGTCTTAATTCGTTTTGCTTTTTTCACTATCAAAGAATAATTTAATAGTTAAAAAAGAAGGAAAGGACTGAGAACACTAGTTAAAAGAACAACAGAAGAGTATAGTTAAATGACACAACATGATTAATTGTGAGAAACAAAGTGTTCAAAATCTCATTCCTTCCATTACATGTTTTGGTAACACTTTGCTTGATTCTTTTTTAACGGAAAACATGAGCAAGAAACCCTAAATTTCATATATTTTCTAGAAGATTTACATCAATCAAATAAATTGTAATGGAGATACATGAAGAAATACAAATATTATGTATTCTAAAATACAACAAAAATATTAAATACATGCATTCCATTAAGGAGGTTGATGATGATGATTGAGTAATGGTGTGAAACTGCTAATTCCACCATTTGAATTTTCTTTCTTCAATGAGAACAATTTCCTCTTCTTCATGAAGATAAAATGCTCTAAAGAGGAGTAATTTGCATGGTGCGTCGAAATTTCAATCACACCCAGCAACTATGGATCTTCATAAGTATGCAGATCTACGTCACTCAAATGTTAGTTGCGCTTGAATGTATTTGAAACGATTGAATCAATCGATAGAAACACCTTAAAAGGCTATATGAAAATGAATAATTACCAAACTAGGGATTACATATTATTTAGATAATAATAATTAGTTTATTTACAAACCCTAAATTCTTCCCAGATTTTTAAAGATATACGATTAAAATCTGGGCAGAAAACTTAATTGACAAGGAGACTAAACTTAAACTCAAAGTATTTTCTGATTTGGAAGAAGGGTGGAGAATAAGGAGAATAAAAAAGAAGAAATGGTTATGCAAAGCAAAAACTTTGAAGAAGAAATCAAAGTATTGGTGTTGGGGTCTTAGTCCCGCATTGGTTAGGTGGGGCTTAATTGGGTAGTTTATAAGTCAATGGGATCCCTCAACTTGGAGACCAGTTTCAGATTTGAGTTCCACCCATGATCTTATGATGAGTTAGGATCGGTACCCTAATATTTAGTATCAGAGCCAACCACCATGACCCATACCTGGTCCACGAAAGGGGTGACCCGTAGGTTGGATTAAGATGTGGGTGCACCTGTGTATGGCATAGTTTCCACCACATTAAATACTGGTAGTCGAGTGGAGCTTCCATAAGAAAAGGGCTACCGTCGGGCCAGTGTCGATAGAGTGGGGAAACGAGGACGTTGGGTTTGAATCGTGGTGGGATGTTGGGACCTTAGTCCCACATCGGTTAGATGGGGCTTAATTGGATAGTTTGTAAGTCAATGGAATCTCTCAACTTGTAGATAGATTTTAAAGTTGAGTTCTACTCATGGGCTTATGACGAGTTAGGATCTGTACCCTAACAATTGGTAACATGTCACCATTGCAAAGTTCTGAACTTGGTTTCAATGGCCAATCACGACAGGGTCTCACCGTAAATCTCTCTATAACATGTCACAAGTTCAAAGTTCTGAGCTTGGTTACAACAACCAATATTCACGACTGGATCTCACTGTAAATCTCTCTATACCAATTTACCAATTAAGTGTTGACTTCGTAGTAAAAACCAGACAATTCTTTTTTTAGAGTTGAGCTCTACTCATGGGCTTATGACGAGTTAGGATGCTACTCTAACAATTGGTAACATGTCACCATTTCAAAGTTCTGAACTTGGTTTCAATGGCCAATCACAATAGGGTCTCACCATAAATCTCTCTATAACATGTCACAAATTCAAAGTTTTGAACATGGTTACAATGGCCAATATTCACGATTGGGTCTCACTGTAAGCCCCACCATATAAATATGGTGGGGTGGCGATATATTGAAATATTTCTGGCCGTTTATGTGAATCTATACACATAAGAAATTTTTCTTTTCGACCTTTTTTTTTCTTTTTTTCTCATCTCTGTCTATCTCTCTGTGAATCCTTTTCACATCTTCAAAAAAAAAAAAAAACTAGACCGTGAAGACAGGCTAATTCAAACAATGGGTGTCTCATAGATTTCGATTCGTTTTCTTGGTAATTTTTTCTATCTTCTATATCATCTGCTTTCGTAGTCTCTTATCTTTTCACCGATTTCAAAATCTTCTTATATGAGAAAACATATATGATTGTATCAGAACCTAATTTTTCAATTTCTCATATGATATCTAGGATTTTTGATTCGTTATTATTTCGAATTTTTTATTTTCTCCTGTCTGATAGAATTCGTATATTAGGTTTAGGCAAAATTAGTGTTTGTTCCAAATTGGGGTTCTGTGGGATTAGAAAATTTTAGGGTTTTATGCCTTTACATCTCAACCAGCAACTGTTGCTGATGATGATGTTACTCCTACTCCTCCACCCTTTGCACCTGCAACTGTAATTTCAACTGCAACATCAACTTTTGGTTCATGTAGAGGTAAATCTCTCTCTCTCTCTCTCTGTTGAATTAGTGATGTTCCAGATTTTATTTTATCCCTTTTGCTATTTATATTGATTTCCAATTGATTACAAATCTAGGTTTTTTTCCTTTACGTCTCAGTCATCGACTGTTGCTGAAGCTGGTTGCTGATATTGTATATGATCTACTAAGTACGATTCCTTTTTGGTAATTTCTCTCTTGCTCCTCAATTTTACTTGAATTCCTAAAATTTATTGATTTTTTTTGTATTGTGTTCAAGGTTCAACATTCAATTTTATTATAATTCATGTTTTTTTGGTAGTGTAGGTTGATTTATTAACTCTCCTTTCTGATTTGTTTGCACTTCTCATTGATTAACGGACAAAATCTCATATGTTTTCTTTACTCTCTTTGTGTTTAAAGATTGAATTATGAACTTCAAAGTTGGATTAATTGTGTGTTATAGTACTTTTGTTTATACTATAGAATCCTGCCCTGTAGGGCTATGTCAGTCTGAGTACGTTGAATATCTTGCTGTTTCATGGGAGGAATGGAGAAAACTAATCATGAATACATACATCTGAGAAACCGTATAACACAACCAGAGGCTTATGCTGATGAAACAGAAGATGATGAGTTCATGTACAAGATCATGAAGAGTTTAGCCAGTACTTGCCAGCAAAGGTTAGTAAAACGCACCTTCCTCGAAATATTACTCGGGGTTCTCTTTCAAATTCCCTTAATCAATCGTTTTACTCAGCTGTGTGAGCATGGCAAATATACATGGATTATACAAGTCACGAGTTAATAACCTTAATTTTTAAAAACAGTAAAAACATTAGAAGTTGTATTTGATCATAAATGGTTGGTATGTTATTTTTCTTGAGAGATGTAAAAACTTTTATGCATATCCTCACAAAGCGGCATAGGGACCTCTATGATTTTTCCTTTTGATTCCATAAATGGTTAGTATGTTTTAATTTGTTTTCTTATTACTCTTTTATCCACTATTATGGGAAATGGCTCTAACCAGCCATATCTTGATCTGTGTATATGGTGCGGAGGTGGTAGCAAAAATAAATATTAACGGTCTTAATCCGATAGGAAAAGTATTATAGTTGAATAATGATTTATGCAATGATGTAAATGCAACTTAAAGAGCTCATTCCAGTCGCTTGGAAGTTTGTACAGGAAAACTAAAAAGTGAAGCTATTTTCTCCGTATCTCAATATTTTTTGAAAATGCGATTACCAACATTTTCGAATGTTCTTACTCAGTATATATATATATGAGGACGGCTAATTGTATAAAATTTGATCTCGATCATGTTTGCCCCTAATCTGTCAGGGGTTTATGTATTCTTATCTAGGTTCAAGTATTTGAATTTTGATAATCGTATCACTAGATAAGGCTGTTTATCTCCTCTATGTGTTATAGCCTAATAGATTTCCACATTTACGAGAATTGGTATAACACTTTACTACGATCCTTACTACAAGAATTGGTATAACACTTTACTACGAGAATTGGTATAACACTTTACTTTCCAAAAATACATAAATATATTCTCTAGATTTGTGCTCGTGCTACGCAACGGGCATCGTTTTTCTTTTAACTTGGTCTGCGCGGAGCTTTGCCCTGCCCCGTGGCTATGTATTTTTGATTTGGTATGTACGGGCTTCGCCCATCCCCACGATGATGATTTGGTGTGACATGGCTAATACATTAAATAGGCGAAGAAAATATATGAAATATGTGGTGATATTATTTATTTATTTTCGTAAAAATTATTTTTTTTCTTTTCCATTTATTTATTAATTAGGAAAAAAAATTGCATTTGGATTTTCATAAAATTCCATACACCATAAATTAATTTTTCCTTTTAGGTTTGTAATTTTTAAACCAATTATACGTTGTCAAGCCTCCTCACCAAAAGTTTTGTTTCACAAAACTAAAAAAAAATCTTCTTTTAACCAATAGGATGCGAGAGTTTCATCACCGTTAAACGTGGGAGTTTTCTTCTAGGCCTTTTAAGTCTTTAGATAGATGCCTACACGTCCACACCTGCTTTTGGTGGCTTCCCTGATGTTACCTGTTGGAGTTGTAACTTTTTCGCCTCCCTTCTTAATGTAATATTTAATTACGGAGCAAAAAAAAGGAAAAACAATGCCATCTTGATCCATGGACTTGTTGACTCCATAAACACCTCGACGGATAAATTATGTTAGGATACTTCATTGCTATAGATAACTACAACTTACTTCCATCAAAAGTAGCATTCCTTTTTCAGAACCATTCTTTCTTGCCAGCTCCTCCTCCTTTCTACTCACCTCCAACACGGCTGCTCTTCCCTTTCTTATGACCATCATCTTTTCCTTTTGTTACCGCTTTATATAGTAGGATCAGTAACTTTTGTTATTCCATAATCTGTCCACTAAATAAACCTTAAACCTTATTATTAAATATGGACAATGCCTCTAAGAGTCCCTTTCATTAAGCTTATATCTTGATTCACTGTGACAGAGACATTTGTACTGCTTTTAACTATTGAACCATAATAACAAATTCAATATAAAATATTTGAAATTTTGTCGTGTTAAAAGCCAATTTCTTGTAGATATTTGTAAGATAGTTGGATAACCAAAAGGTAAACCTTGCACCATGTTATAACTTACAACGGTTTCCTTTTTTAGTAGTATTCATTCTTGAATTTTCCCAGGCACAATTTTTGGTAAATTACTTTCAGTTCAATGAAGGAGTGAAAAAAAATGTATCTGTAAACTTGAATAACATATATCTGCCAATCAGTTGCATGGCAGCTTGTTATATAGACGGAGCTAGGAATCCATAGAGATATAGCTCCTGATACTAAGCTCTCCCAGCAATTTCATCACATCGGGAACAAATAGTAACTTATCTTCCGCAATGAGCGACTACTGTTTGTATCTGCACTCAATGCACTGACTGCACTGCACATGCTTCTCCAATTCTCCTAATTTTTTTAATATAACAAAAACACAAACATCAACGAAGAGAATTGGCCGAAACATCGTCTTGCAGCATCAAACATCTAAAACCTCTAGGCTTCCAACAACTTTGGAATCTAAATACTGGCATCATCATATTCATCCACATTATGGGCAAGTAATATCATCTGATGCCCTGTTTCATAAGTCTCAACATCTGTAATGATGGATGAAATAAAAGATAAACACATGTTAAACACCTGTAGTTAGTATGGCATCCTGCACCATTCCAGTCACCAGTAAAAAGATGACATCAATTGGTTGACATAGAAATACACAACCATGGGTGTGATGAAATCCGTGCCCATTATCCTTTTACATGTTACTATATAGACATCGATAATGCTTCTTTTCCTGCCTCCAAATCCTACCAATTGCGCAGGCGCATATCACGTAAATCTTTGGATATATGGGTTCCATGGGTTGTGTGTCAACAAGCAATTTCTCTGAATCCATAAGTGAGCACAGGTTTTTGTTGGAGAATATGTATGGAATGATTCCTTTGATGTGTCATTCAAGATCGTAAACCCAACTGATTAGTGAAAATATATGATTTAGTGAACTAAAAAACTGACCTCAATCACAGAAATCACTACATCGGATTGACCTAAGCTATAGGATTTTGGTTACCTGGTTCATGCGAAAATCCAGATTTTGCATCATCCTAACCCAATACATCAATATACACAAATGTCAGTATGTAAAGCGTACATCACCAATTAGACTTAATATTTCGGTTCACAGAAAAATATTCTAAAGTTTAATAGGTAATGCGTACATCACAATAATTCCTATTAGGAATGCCCTAACCACCCCAATGCTTCCTGAATCCATTAACAAAATAAATGTTTACCTTTTCGATGTAAAACGGAAAAGGTAAACTTAGCTGGATCACCCACCTGAGATAAACTATTGAGAAGTAACAGTTCGCCACACTAAAGTGGAGTTGGACTCCAGCGTAGGTAACTTGAGATGATTTTTTCTATGACCTGCATTCAACAAAGTTGCTAACTGATGTGAAGCAGTGCAACAATATTCAAATATTCAAGCAAACCAAAGTTGTCAAAACACAAAAATTCCAAATTTCAGCTGAGATTTGATGACTACTTCAACTGTTTTAGATTTTGGAATTATTACCTGGCTCTTAGGAAGCCCTGTCTCGTTTGCAAGCATCACCTTGTCAAGTCCTTAGGATATCTGCAACTCTAACATTGGAAACAATGGAAAGTCACATATAACTAAGCAAATCAATTCAAACATTGGAAAGTCAACTCAAACCTTGTCCTTAAGATTTAAAACTAAGCGAATCAAATAGCCAAAACGTATACAAAAAGTATTCAAATAGCCAACAACCAAGAGTTGGAACTGATCCTTCTAGTAACCCAATTTCAAACCTCCAAGCACTATACTATATGAAATTGTTGAAGCGCCTGTTGCTGTCGTAGTTGTTAATTTTATCTATATAAACCAAGCTTCAAAAGAATAAAAATAAATAAAAAAACTTGAAGCAAAGTAATGTAATTCATTATTTCTACTATTAGACCCATTCAACACAAAACAAGATTTCTCCCTGAAACATGAAAAAGCAAAAAATTAAAAGCGATCAAGCTCCATCTAATAGATCAATCGTATAGTAATTACAGCAACAGAAGCAACACTAATGAGAGAAAACCATGGTTCTACTGCACAACATCGATCAAATTATCATCAGAACATCATATATAATTTTATGTTATGAATTGCATATATAAACAAAAGTTGAATCACTCGACTTCCTTTCTAACACGATTTCCTTTCCATCCATATAATTTTCCATAATTACATTCTAACACAATTTTCCTTAATTAATTAAGTACACACGATTTCCTTTCCTTGCATATAGTTTTTCATAATTACAGTCTAAGATATAACATGATTTCCTTAATTAATTGGGAAGGGAAGATTTTTTTTTTTTTTTAACAGTTTGGACGTGAGTTTTGTCCACCCTTACTAAAGTACAGTTAAGTATAGGTGTAAACACGGTGTAATTAAATAATTCAAGTTTAAATTCTAACATAAGTATTGTCCACCTACTTTTTTTTTCAACACCGTTATTAATGACAGTTAAATATTTCATGTATCCAAATTATAACCAAATTTTAATTATTACAACCAATAAAGTTATGCCAAGTGTCCTCACCATAGCTTCTTCATTAGAAAAGGTCTTTCTAAACCAATAAGAAGCGAGAATTTCATCACCGTTCAATATGAGAGCGTATTTAGTCAAGACCTTTTTTGGGGAAGATTAGCAATTGCAATGTCTATTCAGTCTAAGCATAGATCTTAAAGAAATAAATAAACAGATGGACAACACTCAAAATAAAAGTTAGTAGTTTGAACAGAAACTGAAATACGACAAAACAAACTAAGAGAAAGTATAAAAAGTGAGTTTTTTCCTTCCCGTAGTCAGCCATCCTGCCGCTAGGTTGTTATCAATAATGTGCAGATACTCATCAACACAGTCAGTTTTAATAGTTTTAGCTCCTTTAGGAATGAAGGTTTTTAGAGAAACGATGTTCTCCACTTGAGCATGCAGCTGATAATCCATGGACGGGCAATAAATATTATCATCATCACCTATACAACGCTCTAGGCGTTCATTCATCTTAGTTTGAAAAATACTAGGATAAGTACGGGAGCACTCCACCACCTTGAGATGTTTCTCTTGCAAATTGTAGAATATAAGACGTTCCCCATTAAACCAATACAATAACACCTGATCTGAGAAAGTCAATATACGCGTAGGAGGGGTAGCAGCAGAAGTGTCAAAGTACCGACAGAGGGGAGTTGGTAGGAAACCTTCCTGGCCCATAATCTGAACATTGAAAGTCTCCTCCCTGATCCATACTTGCTTGTCCTTGTCCTTCAATATATACATATGAACCTTGTAACAACAACAACAAATACCGGTCTGATAATTACAATGATGGCTGCAAAGATCATTATTGGATTTTGTTATCTCTCAGAACGTGCAATACAAGGGTATCCTTTATACTCAAGAAGATGATCAACTACTAAATCTTGACGCTCATGTGCCGCTGTTGTCGGAGTACATTCAGCCGGGAGTCTAATGAAGTGAATCTTCTCGTTGTGGAGGTCAAACGAGAGCAACATTTGAATCTTGTCATTATTATTGCCAACTTTATTCTTCGTCCTCGAAAAAAGATCACCCCCGCAAAAGGTGGCTTGTCTACATATCAATCTCAAAACTCTAGTGACCATTCTACAGGGAAAAGGAGAAGAACCCGGTGGTGGTGAGATATCAGAAGTACTAGTAATTATCCTTCTCCATGAAATAGTTCCCAACGTAATGACCATACAAATAAACTCGTTCCCGGCTTTTGAAGCAAAAATAATTACCGCCTTGTATACTTGTGATAATGAATCAAAACCAAAGCCATGACACAAGTAGATGTACCCTTCGGTAGGAGGTAAATAAGAGAGGACAAGTGATTCATACCTGATAGGGTTAACGAAAGTTATTACACCCTCAGTATCATTAGGTGCACTACCTAGTTTCATACAAGCTAAACCATTGCAAAAACCTACTAGTTCATACACATCTTGGATATCTAGACCTGCGAGATATCTAATATTCACCTTTTCGCCTCCTAATAAACTGAAAAAGTAAACCATTTCCACGCCGCCACCTCTCAATACATTAAGTACATTAAACACTGGAAATACTTTGCTTTTGTTTTGATTATAGTGAATAGCAGAAAATCTTTCATCATTAAGGATTGAATTGTACCATAACTTACTGACGCAACAGCAAATTGCCAGAGTCAGGGCAGGTAATCTCGTCAGAATACTTTCAATTATCAATTCATCAGGAAGACTTTCCCATATCCTTTCCTTGCCGTGCTCTTCTTCTTCTTCTTTTTCTTCTACTCCATCAATTTCATTTCTTCTTTGTACAGTAGCTCCTGCTCTCTCCATCCCGTTTTGCTGCTCCTTCTTTTCTCCTTGTAGATCAATATTATTCAAAATTGCTTTTTCCTCATCAAGTTGTTTCCTTCTTTTCACAGTTACTCTTTCCACTTCCTCTTCTCCTCGATCAATATTTTCCATAATTGGTTTTTCTTCATCAAGTTGTTTCCTTTTTTTCACAATTACTCTTCTTTCCTCCTCCGCTTCTCTTTGATCATTTTTTTTCTCCAGTTGATCCTCTTTCTTCATCAAGCTGTTTCCTTCTTCTTCTTCCCCCCAAAAAAAACTCACCCCTTTTATGATGTTTGGCTGCTCAGCATCATAGAGGTCTGGTATATATATATATATATATATATATGAAAAAAACGTTTCTAAACTGCAACACTTTCTGATATTTAGAAACTGCAAAGGACATGCCCTGGTCACATTACATGCACTTCATGCTCGTCCCCACAAAAATAACTAATCAATGTGAATAGAATCAAAAACCAGTTTAAGCATATCAGAAAATGTAATGTCTATTCGGCCTTAGCATAGATCTTCAATAAAATAGATAAAACAGATAAAAAACACTCGAATCAAGATTTGGTAGTCTGAATAGAAAACCGGAATAGGACAAAACAAACTAAAAAGCGTAATAAGTGAATGCTTTTCTTCCTGCAGCCAGCCGTCCTGAAGCTAGGTTGTTATCGACAAGGTGCATCATTTGATTCAATTCATTAGGAAAGTCAGATACAGTAGTTTTAGCTTCTTTAGGAATGAAGGCTTTCAGAGAAACGATGTTCTCCACTTGAGCGTGCAGCTGATAATCCATGGACGGGCAATAAATATTATCATCATCACCCACACGACGCTCTGGGTTTTCGTTCATCTTAGATTGAAAAATCGAGGGATAAGTACGCAAGCATTCCACCACCTTGAGATGTTTCTCTTGCAAATTGTAGAATATAAGACGTTCCCCATTAAACCAATATAATAACACCTGATCGGACAGAGTTAATATACGTGTAGGAGGCGTAGCAGCAGAAGTGTCAAAGTACTGACATAGGGGAGTTGGCAGTAAGTCTTTTTGATCCTTATTCTGAACATCGAAAGTCTCCTCCCTGGTCCATGTTTGCTTGTCCTTGTCCTTCAATATATACATATGATATGGATCTTGTAACAACAACAACAAACTCCGGTCTGATAATTACAACGATGGCCGCAATGATCATTATTGGATCTTATTATTCTCTCGGAACGTGCAATACAAGGGTATCCTTTATACTCCAGAAGATCCTGACGCTCGTGTACCGCTGTTGTCTGAGTACATTCAGTTGGGAGTCGAATGAAGTGAATCTTCTCGTTGTGGAGGTCGAACGAGAGAAACATTTCAATCTTGTCATTACTATCACCAAATGTATTCTGCGTCCTCCAAAAAAGATCACCCCCGCAAAAGGTGGCTGGTTTACATAATATTGTGGGAACTCTAGTGACCATTGGACTAGGAAAGGGAGAAGAACCCGGTGGTGGTGAGATATCAAAAGTACTAGTAGGTATCTTTCTCCATGACCTAGTTCCCAATGTAATGACCATGGAAAGAAACTCGTTGTTGGCTTTTGAAGCAAAAACAATGACAACCTTGTATACTTGTGATAATGAATCAAAACCAAAACCATGACACAAGTAGATGTATCCCCCAGTAGGAGGAGTTACAAAAGAGAGGCCAAGTGATTCACTCCTGATCAGGTTAAGGACAACTAATGAACCAGAAGCATGATTAGGTGCACTGACTAGTTTTATACATGCTAAACCATTGCAAAAACCTACTAGTTCGTGAATTTTCTGGATAACAGAACTTGAGAGAAATGTAAACGTAACTCTACTATCCGCCTTTTCTCCTCCTCCTAATAAACTGAAAAAGAAAGTCCCTTCGACACCCCCCACTCTCTCGATATGTTAAGTACGTTAAACACTAGAGATGGTTTATTTTTGTTTTGGTTGTAGTGAATCACAGAAAATCTAGAATCGTTAAGGATTGTATTGCACCATAACTTACTGACGCAACAGCAAACTGTTAGAGTCCGGGATGGTAATCTCGTCAGAATGCTTTCAATTATCAATTCCTCGGGAAGATAATTACTTGCTCCTCTTTTTTTCAAAATTGCTCTTTTTCCTGCTCTTTTTCCTCTATCAATGCACGCAATGAAGGAATTCAAATTGAGGCGAGGCATGTTGCTGGTTTAACAAGTTGTTCCCTTCCTCCTCTTTGATCAATTTTATTTTCTTTCTTCACCAAGCTGTTTCATTCTCTTATGATGTTTGGTTGCTCATCAATCAGCATCATACATGGATTAGGAAACCCCTAGTTGTACAGTTTAGTTATCTGAGTCAGAAGTTTAACCATCCGGCAGGAATTACCCTATGGTATATATAACTGGAAATTACCATTGAGTCGGACATCTGATCCCGACTGGCCAGCAGTGTTAGGAATAGGCAATCGGACTAATCATTGGCAAGCTAAATCCCAATGACAACTCTGGATGAGCAACAAGCTGACGGTTTGGGAGCACTTTTAGCCGGGGCTAAGGAAAAGAGCGTAGGGCGGCATATGCACCTGGAAAGAATAACATTAATGCAGTTGCTGCGGCGGCAAAGAACACCTCGTTTGATGAATGGAATTGTAGCCATGTCCAAGAGAGGCAAATAACACTCCTGATTTGCTTACCTACCTAAAGAAGCATGTGATGCAGCTTCTAGTTTTTTTAGATTTCGGAATATCTTTTTCCTGTGATCACTGTAATTATTAAACTGCCAAGGCTAGAATTGTAGCCATGTCCAAGAGAGGCAAATAACACTCCTGATTTGCTTACCTACCTAAAGAAGCATGTGATGCAGCTTCTAGTTTTTTTAGATTTCGGAATATCTTTTTCCTGTGATCACTGTAATTATTAAACTGCCAAGGCAGCCCAGTGACCTTACAAGCTTGAAAGTTGAAACTATAACAAGTACCATAAACGAACTCCAAAATTATGGTTAAATTTGGTAATGGGTCCAGGTTTTAGTTCCAAACCTTTAATGACTGAAATTACTCTCCAGACCAAATTCTGATCAACCAATGACCATTTGCAGCAGAAAGATACAAACAAATCAACATCTCTTTAATCTTGTATAAGGACAGTTATCGTTTTTCTAGCAATTCAGGACATGAAATGATTCTACTTTTTCTCTTCTACAAAATCCTTAGAAAGCTTCAAAGATAATAGGTGCAGCTGAGATTGTTGGTCAGATAAAGGAAGCTCCTTTGTTGTACAAGAACAATCAGTGCTTTGAGCTGATACATTTGATGAGTTAGCTGATTTAGAGATTGTTGATACCCTACATAATGACTCTGACAATTCATCATTATGCTTATCTTGTTCTTGAAGTAGCAGAGTACCAGCATAGGGCAACAATAAGAAAACTGAATCTTGTGACCTTCAAGCGCTAAAGTTGGCATTATTGAGGAAACAGTGGTTGTGTCAGAGAAGCTTTTCAAACATTTGTTGGCCGGCTATAAGCAATTCTGAATAAATGATTCTGATGCATCTGTTTTCACGTACTGGGTCGAAGCGATGTGAACAGATTCATTATTGGCAGGATAATTACATGGAATTCTATTCTTCCTTTCAGTGTTGCCATCTCTTTGGTTTCTCACCATGGGTAAGTATCAGGTGTTCAGGGACGGGAATTTGACAAGATCCGTGATTCCTTTTGCATCTTTATGAGGACTAAATGATAGCTGATGAATCTACAACAGAGAAAACACAACCAACTTAGAAATGTAAAAATATTGAAGCATCCCGTAAGAAAAACTTCAGTCTTAATTGGACTTACTATTCTCGTATTTTAGTTGGCCAAAAAATGTATTGATTGAAAATATAATTTTAAAACCTGACAAAAAGGAAGAAAGATGATAATGAAATAACCTGCCACTTGATGCTGATTAGAGTTTCCTTATCGACGAAATTTTTGCCTAGTCTACCCAATATCAGCTTATGCCCTACAGTTCCAGCCAGACAATACCTGGATAAAAGGAAAGGCTACACTTAAATCTGGCAAGTGAAGGTCAAAGTCGTCATGACAATGCGCTCATAGGAGAGTACCCTGGAAGCGTAATAAGATTCTTTTCTGATGGAGCCCACAGCTTGAAAACTTCAAGTGAAAATCCACCACTGAGCATCCCAGGTGTTGCAAAGAGAACACAAGGACCAGGAGCATTTATTAGAGAACGTGCAAAACTGCAAATTACATTGCCCACACAAATAAACATAAGAACAAAGGAGTTAGTTAAGTGACCAATTTCATCAACATGAGGATTTCTCTATGGTCTAGTTAGTGAAACTTCAATGGTCTAGTAAGAAGTTGCTGATACTAAGGAAAATTCAAAAATCAAGACATCAATGTGAGTGCATTCTTTCTATACAAGATTTCTATGTCAAAGCCATCAATGTTTGACGTTCATTAGCTTTATCATGATCATGATCATGCTTTCCTTATTTCAAAATTAACAGAATGGCTTGCTCCAGATAAGCATAAACTGTAAAGATACCACATTGCAGCGCAAACAAGTCTTTGAAGTAATTGAAAAACAGCACTAAGCTTAGGTATTTTGTTTACAAGCTTAATAAAAACCCTTGAAATTTTTCACATGCTGGCTTTGTGATATAACATTACTATCTATAAAATACTTGATCCAGGGTATAACCTTCTCTCTGTCCAATATTTTGTCTTTGATTGTTTAGGATGTATTCATCTTGGTGAGTGTTCTAGACCTTGGAATATTGTGCCTGGAAGTAGAATTTTTTGCTAACTGGTACTGATGAACCGTATAATGAAGTGATCTACATACCTCTTTTCAATGTACCCAAATATATAGGCTTATAGGGTCTCCTGTGTTCTTTTTGTTTCTGTTCTCCATTTATTTTCGTTGAGACAATTTTCTCCTACTGTATTCAGTTGTGTTTCATCACGGTTTTCACTTTTTAGTGAATTTCTACTTTCGTTTAATATTTCACACTAAAACATTGGTGTTTGAAAAGGAATGATGTTACAATGAAGAAAACGCCAAGAAGGTGTCGAACTACCCTCCCTGATGTCGCTATATGAGTTGTAAAAGAACTTAAGTTTTAGATTCATGTGAGTTGTCGCCTGTCACTAGACCTTATAGGAGGTGCAAGTTTTTTCTCTTTTAAGCTGAAACTAAAGCTAATTAAGCGGAAACTTCATATATTAGCCACAATACTTTTACCACAAACTCAAAATTAAGTGTATAGCCTTCCGAGAGGCAAAACTAGAAAAATATGGTGTTTCCAGATTGAATGTTTCTCTCAAACTTTTGTTATGTCAGCTTTTTTTCTCCTTTTTCCAATCTACATAATGGGCTAAATATAGGTTAGAATCTTGGTTTCAAGGGTGGTACTCATTAATTTCATACCGAAGGTTCTTAACATTTTAAGGTTTTTTCTTTGTATTTTCGTTGGAGAACGTACACCGTGAATATTTTGTTTCCGGATTGATTTTGCTTTCGTAAAGGGGATATTTGACTGAATATTTTATTTCGTACTGCATACCTAATTGGCTGTTTTATTTTTGTTGCACACATGTATCCAAGATCTTAATGTTATTACATGCAGGCAACAGCTGAAATCCAAGCTGACAATGGTTGGTGGGAGGAAAATTATTTCTTAAACATGAATCCAAGGTAATGTCCAGAAGCATAGATGGTAAATAACATTTGGATCAATTTGTACACAATCAACTATGACTTTTGAAATGTGCATTCATCGTTTACTTTTCTTTCTTTTCCTGGACATTATGCGTTTGGAAGTTGTGCTACCAGTAACATTTATAATTAGATTTCCACTTCGCTTTAAAGTCGGATACCTAAAGTTTTGGATTATAAAGTCCAGAAGCATAGATGGTAAATGACTTTTGGAACTTTTTCTACACACTCAACTGTGATAAGTTTTTCCCATTAGTCAATGTATAGAGGTGTTTTCTCAATATGATCAATTAAATATAGACACTTCCTTTGCATCAATGTATACCTAAAGTTGCGGTGCTTCTTTGTGGTGTATATGTTTTTTCTGAGAACTAGATTGCATCTATGTGTTGGGGGAGGCTTACGAAATCCGAGCCGCTATGCGCAATACGAAACCTACACGAGCAATGAAACACAATGCGGAAATACACAACTACGCAATATAGAAGCAATCACACAACACCGGCAATTACGTGGAAAAACCCCTCCAAGGTGAAGGGTAAAAAACCACGGGCAAATCTTCCACTATAACAATAATGGGTTACACACAATTCTCCCAAATTTGGGGATAACAACAACCTCAAGGTGCCTATAGCACTTGGATATCAATTTGCCTAATTACACTCACCCCTAAGGATGGATCAACAATTCATTCATATATAATATGAGATTCACTATCAATTTGAGAAATAGAAATGATTTGAGATACTTACTACTAGGGTTTGACAAACCCTAGATTTTTCCTCCTTTGAAGAGATGTGGAAATTGATCAATCAATTCTCCACCACAACAACCAAAAGATCCTTAGCTAAGAACCCTTTCTCCTTCTCTTCAAGATGCTTCAATCTCACCAAAAATTGGTGGTTTAATCTCTCTACCTCACTCACTCTCTTTTCTTCTTCCTCTCTTTCTCTTTCTTCTTCAAAACACGGGTTTGAAGGAAATGAAAATTCTAATTCTTCTCCTGATGCCTATTTGCCTTGTTATAACATAACAAGGCAACCACTATTCAACTCCCCCCATTTGATAAGGGGGCACAGAGACCATTGGGATATAAGGAGTGAAATCCCAACAATCTCCCCCTCACGACTTATGGCGAGGTACCCGTCACCACCAAACCTGCCCTGCTGCAGAAATACACATGCTTGTATTTTGGTAGCGACTTTGTCATCATATCAGAACCGTTGTCATCTGTATGGATCTTCTCAATATACAAGACCTTCTCCTCGAGAACTTCTTGTATCCACTGATACCTAATATTGATGTGCTTGGACCTCGAGTGAAAACTCGAATTCTTGCTTCGAGATGGATGGCACTCTGGATGTCACAAAGAACGATGAACCTCTGTTGCTTCACACCGAGTTCTCTAACAAACCTCTTCATCCATATCATCTCCTTGCAACTCTCTGTAGCTGCAATGTACTATGCCTCTGTAGTAGACAATGCCACACATTTTTGTAACTTGGATTGCCAAGACACGGCTCCCCCCGCATAGGTAAATAAGTAACCCGATGTAGACTTGAGACTGTCTTGAGCACCCGCCAAATCAATCTGTGTAACCAACTAACTCTGGCTTGTCACCTCCATAGCACAAACACATATTAGAAGTACCCCTTAGATACCGTAGTATCCATTTCACTGCTTCCCAATGCTCCATAGCAGGATTTGATAGAAATCTGCTTACCACTCCAACTGCATGAGCTATATCCGGCCTTGTACACACCATTGCATACATCAAACTACCAATCATGGACGCATAAGGAATTTTCTCCATCTTCCGTTTCTCAACATCATTCACAGGACATTGATCACGAGTTAACTTAAAATGGTTTGCAAGTGGACAGCTTACCGGCTCAGCCTTGTCCATATTAAATCTTTGCAACACCTTCTCAATGTAGCTTTCTTGTGATAGCCACAACTTCCTCGCCTTCCTATCACGCGTGATCTCCATGCCAAGAATACGCTTTGCTGCACCCAAGTCTTTCATAGAAAAAGACTTGCTCAGATCTGACTTCAACCTGTCAATCTTTTTCTTATCTTTGCCAACAATAAGCATGTCATCAACATATAGCAAAAGAGTAAGAAAATCACCATCAGCAAATTTTTGAATGAATACACAATGATCTGAAGCCGTCCTCTTGTACCCATGTTCCTTCATGAACGATTCAAACTTCTTGTACCATCTTCTTGGAGCTTGCTTCAAACCATATAGACTCTTCTTCAGCTTGCACACCATGTGCTCTTTGCCTTTGACTTCAAAACCCTCGGGTTGTGCCATATACACATCTTCCTCCAACTCACCGTGAAGAAATGTTGTCTTAACATCTAGTTGTTCTATCTCAAGATCCAAACTAGCGGCTATTGCTAAGACAACCCGAATAGAATAAAATCTCACCACCGGTGAGAAAATCTCGTCAAAGTCAACACCCTTTCTCTGCTCATAACCCTTCACAACTAAGCGTGCTTTGTACCTTGGTTGTGAGTTACCATCTTCAGTCTTGATTCTATACACCCACTTGTTCTTCAGAATTTTCTGGTTCTCAGGCTTGTCAACCAAATCAAAAGTGTCATTCTCATCTAAAGAGCCAACCTCTTCTTTCATGGATTTAAACCACTTCTGAATTTCAGGAACACTGAGAGCTTCTTCATAAGACTCTAGTTCACCTGCATCTGTGAGCATCACATACTCATGTAGTGGATACTTTGTTGAAGGTAATCTGGTCCTGCTGGATCTTCTCAACTCAGCTTCTGGTTGTTGTTGTTGCTGCACTTCTTGCTCAACATCACCCACTGGAACATCTTCATGAGCTTCATCTTTATTGCCATTACCATCAACATAATCATCATGTTGTTCAAGAGTAGGAACAACTGGATTTGGATCCAAGGTCATATCATCTTGAAGCTTTGGCATCTCAATCTTCTCAAAGTCTTCAATTGTCTGGTCTTCAAGGAATACTGCATCCCTACTTCTGATAACCTTCTTCTCAACTGGATCCCAAAATCTGTAACCAAACTTCTCTGTTCCATAGCCTAGGAACACACACTGCTTTGCTTTGTCGTCAAGCTTTGATCTCTGATCTTTTGGGATATGAACAAATGACCTGCAACCAAACACTTTCAAGTGATCATAAGTAGGCTCTTTGTCTCTCCATACCTTTTCTGCTACTTCTCCATCTAGCGGTCTTGAAGGAGATCGATTGATCAAATACACATCAGTATTCATTGCTTCACCCCATAAATGCTTATGCAACTTGGAATGAGATAACATGCACCTTATTCTCTCAAGAATAGTGCGGTTCATCCTCTCTGCAACACCATTATGTTGTGGAGTCTTCGGTACTGATTGTTCATGACGTATACCCATGCTCTTGAAATACACTTCAAGTGGCCCAATGTACTCTCCCCCATTTTCAGAACGAAGGCACTTCAAGGTTCTACCTGTTTCTCTTTCCACCATGCTGTGAAACATCTTGAACACAGGAACAACATCATCTTTGGTCTTGATTGCATATGACCAAACCTTCCTTGAAGCAGCATCTATGAAAGTAACAAAATAAACAGCACCACCAAGTGTTTTGACCCTTAAAGGTCCACATACATCAGAATGAACAAGATCAATAATACCAGAATTGCGCTTGGGTAAAGCTTTATGAAAAGAGACTCTAGTTTGTTTACCAACTAAACAATGAGTACACTTACCCAATTGCATACCTTTGGCATTTGGCAAAACTTGTCTTTTGGTGAGGATTTGAATTCCCTTCTCACTAAGATGACCAAGTCTTCTATGCCACCGCTCGGAGATTGAATCTTTGTCAACATCATTCAACTCACCTTTCAACACCTTCACTTGTGTCTTGTACAATGTGCCACACTTCTTGCCTCTTGCAATAACCATGGAGCCCTTGCTTAGCTTCCATTTTCCATCACCCAAGTGATTGTTGTACCCTTCATCATCTAACACTCCTGGTGACATTAGATTCAAACGAAGATCTGGAACATGTCGCACATTTCTGAGAACCAACGTACAGCCAACACTGGTCTCAACCTTCACATCACCCATTCCTACAATTTTTGCAACACCACTGTTTCCCATTCTGACTGACCCAAAGTCACCAGCCTTGTAGGAGGTAAATACATCTTCATGAGGAGTAGCATGATAAGATGCACCTGAATCAACTATCCATTCTGAATCAGAACCTGCAAAACTAACACAAACATCATTACAATCTGAGAATACAATGATATCATCATTTTTCACAGTAGCTGCAACACCATTGTCTTGGTTATCATTTCCTTTCCCCTTCTTGTGTTCTTGCTTCGGCTTCCTGCATTCATTTGAATAATGACCTCTCGTATGACAGTTCCAACATTCAACTTCCTTCTGGACTTTGATTTACCCCTTGACTTGCTACGGCCAACTTGTCTTCTGTCTTTTCTTCTACCCGATTTTCTGTCACAAGAGCTTCCTGAATGAGATGAGTCTAATGACCTTCTTCTAACTTCTTCACTCAAAAACTGCTAGTTGCAACAGTCATGTTCAACTTCTTGTCTGGAGCAGAATAATCGAGACAATTCATCAATGTCTCCCAAACCGTCTGGTAAAGTATTTAGCAACAAATAAGCTTGAACCTCTTCAGGAATTTTGAGGTCCATAGATGTAAGCTGATTCATGATACCCTTCATTTCATTTAAATGTTGCGCCATTGAACTCCCTTCCTTGTAACACAGCTTTCCAAGCTTTTTGAATAGAAGAGCTTTTTCACAAGGAGACTGCTGATCATATATCTCCTCTAACTTGGTTCACAAAGGATATGCTAGTGTCTCACTAGCCACATGATGAAAAATGCTATCATCAATCCACTGACGAATATAACCAACTGCTTTTCGATTAGTAACCTTCCAATCTTCTGCACTTGTCGCCTCAGGCCTTACTCCCTTACTCTCTATTGGACCATAGAGATCTTTACAATATAACCAGTCTTCCATCTTCGCCTTCCATATGACAAAGTTCTCACCGGTCAAATTGACCATTCTATTACTAGTGCTAGCTTCCCCCATTGCACATGATTAGCTCAACCCAAAAGCTCTGATACCACTTGTTGGGGGAGGCTTACGAAATCCGAGCCGCTATGCGCAATACGAAACCTACACGAGCAATGAAACACAATGCGGAAATACACAACTACACAATATAGAAGCAATCACACAACACCGGAAATTACGTGGAAAAACCCCTCCAAGGTGAAGGGTAAAAAACCACGGGCAAATCTTCCACTATAACAATAATGGGTTACACACAATTCTCCCAAATTTGGGGATAACAACAACCTCAAGGTGCCTATAGCACTTGGATATCAATTTGCCTAATTACACTCACCCCTAAGGATGGATCAACAATTCATTCATATATAATATGAGATTCACTATCAATTTGAGAAATAGAAATGATTTGAGATACTTACTACTAGGGTTTGACAAACCCTAGATTTTTCCCCCTTTGAAGAGATGTGGAAATTGATCAATCAATTCTCCACCACAACAACCAAAAGATCCTTAGCTAAGAACCATTTCTCCTTCTCTTCAAGATGCTTCAATCTCACCAAAAATTGGTGGTTTAATCTCTCTACCTTACTCACTCTCTTTTCTTCTTCCTCTCTTTCTCTTTCTTCTTCAAAACACGGGTTTGAAGGAAATGAAAATTCTAATTCTTCTCCTGATGCCTATTTGCCTTGTTATGTTATAACAAGGCAACCACTATTCAACTCCCCCCATTTGATAAGGGGGCACAAAGACCATTGGGATATAATGAGTGAAATCCCAACACTATGATCTACATATTGTTTTCATTCAGAACAGTTGCTGAAATTTTTTCAGGTTGTAACTTGTATGTGTCAATTGATGATTTAGCTAGATTCTAGGAACAAGATTTGTGTTCGGTTGGATAAAGTCTGTTGATCCAAGTTAATCATATATATGTATGTATTTGTGGATTTTGAGGATTTAAGTTTTTTTTTTTGAAGAAAGAAAGGATATATTAAGAGAAAAAATGTACAGGGTAATTACAATGTCATCAGACCAAAGAAGGAAAAGACAAATCAGAAACTAAGATTTCAATATCTCCTCCCACTGGTAAATTATATGATTCGCCGTATAATGCTTAAATGTATCAGTCGCCGAGCTCCATAAGTAGATCCATTTCTTAATTTCGATTTCCAGTTCATACAAAGACTTTGCTCTTCCCCCATGGAAAATCCTATTTCGCTCATTCCACACCTCCCAGCAGATTGCGAAAGGAAGCAAGTGCCACACCATCTTAACTTTTGTTGTACTTCTATCGATCCTCCAACTAAGCATTAAGTTCTGAAATTGCCATGGCATAACCCATTGAACTCCCATTACTGCTATGAAATACCTCCAAAGTTGCGAAACCACGGTACAATGAATGAATAGATGTTCCAATGTTTCTACCGCTGCATTGCAAAGGAGACACAAATTTGACTGAATCTCCACTCCCCTATGCTGTAGCATTTGTCTAGTTGGAATAGACTTATGCAGAGATGCCCAGGTTAAAAAAAGAACCTTTGGCGGTACATGTTTGCTCTTCAGAACGCTATGTTCTTCCCAATCTGGATCCGTCTCCGTTAGCTTCATATAGATTGCTTTTGCTGAAATATCTCCTTCCAAGCAATCTTGCTCCCCCTGAGTCACAACCGCTAGCCTCATATCATGTTTAATCTCCAAAAGGTCTATACTTTCAGCTGGATTCAAGACCCTACTGAAAAGCAGATTCCCTCTCGCTTGAAAAATTGTATTCACCCGTACTGTCTTTTGAGTACTGATTTTATATAGCCTTGGATATTTATCTTTAAAAGCCTTCTTTTCGCACCACCAGTCTTGCCAGAATCGAAGTGAAGCACCGTCTTTAACCTGCACCTGCACAGCATCAAAGAAAACTTTGTTTTCTTTAAGAATTCCAAACCACAAACTTCTTCCCATCGTTTCCTTAAGTTGCAAAGGCAGCAAACACTCCTCCTCAGCATTTGATTTTTCACATACAATACGCCTCCAAAGTGCAGTCTTCTCTTTGCAATATCTGGCATGCCATTTCGCTAGAAGTGATTTGTTCACCAATCTCAAGCTACGGATGCCCAAACCTCCTTTCTTTTCTGGCTTGCAAATTCTCTTAAACGAGACCCAACTCATCTTCCTTCTATCCCCATCTTCACCCCAAAGAAACTTTCTCATTATCGTGTTTAATCTTTTTTCCACCGAGGCCGGAATGTGATGCAGCGACAAGAAATAAATAGCCAAACTTTCAAGAGAATTTCGAATTAAGACAACCCTTCCTGCTTTGTTCAAGAATTTTCTCTTCCATGGCGCTAATTTTCTATGCATTCTTTGAATAATCACTTCCCAGATACATGTCAGCTCGAGCATTTGCACCATCATTTTGTGATTGTCCACTCGAATTGTTATTTATCTGATTAGAAATGGTCCAGTGAGAACTTATGATTCCGATTTATGTGCTACAAGATGTTGACATGCTTCCCAATCTCATGTTATATGTTTAAGGTGGTACGAATTACTACAAAGTTCTCATGGACGAGTTTCGTCACGTTTCAACAACATTTTTCGATCTTTGCAAAGGATAAGAGGCACACACTTTCTCCATAACAGTCGTGTGAAAGAAATTATCGTGGTTGTGTATTCATATTAATTGATAAAATAATTTGGGAACAAATTTCTCTGTTTGTAAATATTTTATATGAGTTTTAGGTGACAGCACCTGAAGTACCATTACAAATAGAGATAAACAGTGTGAGTCTTAAATTTTATTAGTTTAGTGAATCGTAGTAAATGATGTTGTGTAAGACATATGGTTGTATTTCTTGCAGGGTATTGCTTTTCACAACCAACCATTCATTTTAGTTTTTCTTTGGCGAGGCAAAGCCGCGCGACACCAAATCAAAAATCTTAAGAGATGGGCCAGTCGAAGCCAAGTCACACCAAATCAAAAATACATCGCAACGGAACCAAATCAAAAATCCAAAGCGACGGGGCGAAGCCGAGCCACACCAAATCAAAAATCCTAAGCGGCAAGGCGAAGCCGAGCCACACCAAATTAAAAATGCATGAAGGGGCGAGGCAAAGCCACATCACACCAAACCAAGAACATGGTTAAAAGAGAATATTTTTTATGATGGAAGGTTTTGGGGTCCGCCCGGTGCGTAGCACGGGTACAAAATCTAGTATATGTTTTTATAAGAGATACATCATTATGATTTTTTAATATTTATTATTTATCAAACAAAAAAATATAGTGATATAACCATAATAGAAAATAATAAGTGTAGTAAACATACTTCAATCTTACAAAATAAAAGGTGGTTGATTAGAGCCTTATATTATCAATAACGAAACCAAACATTGAATGTCTGTTAGCCCATCAACATCGCATTTACAGTAATTACATCCACCATAATCATATATGAAGTTATCAAAATTTGTGGGGTTACTTTCTTGAACTAAAAGTTCAAGAAATCATAATCAAAAGACAAAATGCATTAGTGATATATCGGTGTACAAGTGAAACCAATATATCGGTCCATACAGGACGATACACGCGTTTTTATCATTTCACCTTCGTATCGCCGATGTTTAAATAAAGATTTTTTTCCTATATCCTATAAAAACCTTTAATATCGACCTATACAACCGATATTGACTACCTTGATCGTGACCTTAACGGATGTCTAAGTTTCAATTTATTCCAATTTAGGAAGAAAATATTATTTGCCATTCTTGTTCGGATGCAACAAAATTTTAAATTTTGGTTATGGGATGTCGGTAAACTTCTCATGATACACGTAAACCCTCCCTCCTTTTCCCGAAAAAGAAAAGAAGGAAAAAAAGATTACCTTGAGGAAAAAGACACAACATAAGAAAGCAGAATGAAGGAAAAAAAGCGAATAGAATCTAACTCTATATAGCTCTATATGTACTGCATTATCTTTATCTTCTTTTTTGTTCAAATATACCTACTGCACCAAAATTCAGTGGACCAATATACCTACTGCACGAAGCAGCTGTGGACCAAAAGAAACAACAAGAGATTGATTATCTATTAAAGAACTCACTACTGATTATGAACACCTTAATGCATGAAAAAAGAAAAAAAGAATAATTGATGATCATTTCTTATATTCCATGTAATCATGTTGTGCTGTGGTTGCAGTCTTGGTTTGAAAGTGAGATAAGCGAGTAAAAAAGAAGAGTTGATGCTTTAGAAGCGACCTTGCTACAGCTAGTTACTTTCAAGCTTGTCCGTTATAGAGTTTTCCCTTTAGAAGTAGCAAGAAAAAAAATCAGACTAATGAGTGTCAGTGTGTTACTTTCAAGCTTCAGCAAGAAAAAGAAGGCATAAATGTGTACGGCCAACACGCTTACACTTGGCTTACTTTCGGTAAAGATGACTAAATTGAGACAGACGTAGTAGGCAAAAAGAGAAAGAAGTGAGATTGGAATTGAACCCCACTGCTGTCTGTGTTTCTTTCTTCAGATTTCAAACAAAGGAAGACTGGGAACTACTTTGGAAGAAGATTAGTGTATGAGCTGTTTACACGAGTCATTTAAGGTACTGTTCTAGTTCGAGCAAAAGATGATATTTTGAATCCTTTTGAATGAATTTCCAGGAACATCCTTGGTTCATAAAAGTGAGAACCCAAATCCGACCAAATGGTAGTGGGATCTACAAAGAGTAGTTAATTAATTTTGGAAAAACTGGCTTCTGGCAGGACACAGTATCTCTAAAAGAAACCCTTGGCTGGTGACACTGTTCTTATGATCTTACACATTACGGGAAATCATTTGTTGATGGGTTTTGCCACACGTATTCTTGCGTATCTTGGATCTTTAGTTACCTACTGCATATGAATCCCTGTGTTCAATAATTGTGTGCTTACTCCACTAGTCATTGCAGCATCGAATGGTGGCAGTGCCTTGGGGGTAGGGTGGAATGGATCAAATGCGTTTCTAGACTTTCAACGGAAGACCCAAGTTGTCCATTCTTGAAGGATCAAATGGACAAATAGCCACTTTGGATTACACATCAGAAATAATTTTTTGAATTTTAGAAATCGAAAAATTGGAAGTCATTTTGGCTGTTAAATTTCAAAATAATTTATAGAAATAAAAAAAAAAAAAAACCTTTTGCGAGGTAAAATAGCTTTGCTTCTATCTTTTGTTTTTGACTTGAGAAGCATATTTGTATCCAATATCGAATTAAATATAAGGATTCACTTCCGCTCATCTAGTGAATCCTTAAACATTGAATTAAATATAAGGAATCACTTCCGCTCATTTGGTTTTCCAATGGCCCTAAACATCAAGTTTCTGGCTGCTTTCAAGAGGGAGAGACGGACATGATCAAAGATAATGATAGTGATTAAAGATTACTTTATAAGTAATTAATGAAATACTTAAGTTAGCGCACCAAGTCAAGTGACAACTGATTGTGATAAGGTGCTTAGGCCCCCAGCCATCCAAATCAGTATCGGTGTCGATAATAAAAGCTTAATTGATTTTAAGTTCATTTTACTACAGCGTGTTTTGGCCGCAATCCATCCATCCAAAATGGTCCATAGATTAGTAGTACCAAATTCCGGATTTGAACGAGACAGTGGGTTAGTTATTACGTTTGCAGCGCCGGCCATTTTACTTAGTGTGAGTAGTTAAGATTGGTATGTAAAATATCAGCAAGTTTCATTATTCATAATTTTACTTTCTATACATGAATTTACATAAGTACGTCGTGTTTATCTGACTAATATTACAAACAAAATACTAAGGTAGTATTAAGCATGGACCACGATTACTTAGCACCCATAGCTTCCCCCATCGTATTCTCAAACAGGAAATTGATATATCTCAGTATGTTTAGAATTTCAACTTTATATAGACGGAGAAAACTAAGAAAACTAAACGAGTGTAGCAGAACAATGTTTATTAAGTATCATCATCTAAATTGCTTTCTCGATGAGAAGCTAATCAATCTGATACTCTTTAAACTGATGTTCTACAATCTGCTTTACCAAAACCAACTCTACGATTAACAACATCAAATTCTACCCATAGATTTTGTTGATGAAAATTCCCTATAATATTGCTTGGAATACCAAGCATATCTGACCGTCCAATACCTAAACACCCTACTCCATTACCTACGTCACTTAACACCCGATCACTACTGACAACAATCTCCACTCCTTTGTCAAACACAAATACCATATCTCCTATTGAACGTCCGATTGCCATCACATCACCAGAAAAACATAAATCCAACGTGCCCTCGTAAACATACCCTTTCTTCCATTTCCTGGGACCCACCAATCTTAACACCTCTTCCTTAATCTTATTGTACGCCTCATCGACTAGATAACTGTATTCCGATCCTGAATCGATGATGGTTTGACCCGCTCCATTGGGACTCGGTCGGAAAACCGAACTCGGAATGTTTAACTTTCTACCACCGATTTTCACATCTACCATTCCAACGGTGTAAGCAGCAGGGTCAAGATTCGGCATGCGTTGACTTTGTCCATGACCGAAAGTCAAAAGGTTAAGATACTGAAACCCACGGGAGTTTGGGTTGTCGCCGAGATAGAACATCCCGGTGGAAGGCGGCCCTTTTGCCGGAGCATGATGGGGAGGAACACAGTAGGAGAATTTAGTAACTTTAGTTTGAGATGCAAATGACAACCTTCCTAAATTCATACCAAGAATACCTTGACTATCTCTGGTTTCACGAGTACAACCCAGGATCAAAGGAGGTGTAGATTGAGAACTTGAAAGAGAGATTTTTTCACGGACGAGATTACCTTCAGCTAATGTCCCATCAGCGTAGAAGTAAGAGTAGTGACAATGAAGATTTTGATCACAATCAGTTGGAATTGAAAAATCTGGAATTCTTGGTTTGCAAACCGGGTGATTACAAGGAAGTAATGAAAATGAAGAAGAAAGTGAGGGATCGAAAGCTGCAGAAGGATTTGGTTTTGGTTTTGGTGGTGGGGGGAATTTTTTGTTACATTTAATCCATGACAATTGACTGCCTGTATCAAGAACCATTTCTTGAGTTTGTGGTGGTGTTCCAATTGGTAATGAAACTACTAAAGCCATTGTATATTTGAATGATGATTTGTATGGAAATGGGTTTTTCTTGATTACTTTTTGCTTTCCTGTAGAAGATGAAGCTGCTAGAGAAGGTAAAAGAGTAGTACTTTTTGTTGTTGCAGAAGAGGCATGAGATCGTTTATTTAGAGATAGAGTAAAAGAAAGATAATTTTTTGAAGAAGAAGAAGATGGTGTTGTAGAATTGTTTTTGCCAAGGTTTTGTA
Organism: Papaver bracteatum; assembly: GCA_023529315.1. Classification (NCBI taxonomy): domain Eukaryota; kingdom Viridiplantae; phylum Streptophyta; class Magnoliopsida; order Ranunculales; family Papaveraceae; genus Papaver; species Papaver bracteatum. The sequence continues at coordinate 917,681 of JAJJWX010000811.1, read as the reverse complement.
TGGGTTTGGATTTAAAACTAGTAGTATTTTTTGATGATTGAGTTGATGAGATTTTTGATGATGATGAAGAAGAAGATGATTTAGTAGAATTGGTGTTGCCATGGTTTTGAAAGGGTTTATCAGTACTATTCTGTGACGAAGATTGATCAGCTGAGATGACTGATAGAGAAGAGAGAAACAGAAAGAAGACAATTAGTACTGGTTTAAAACAGAGATTTGCCATGATCAGAGGTAGCTAGAAGATGAGAAACAGAGAGAAAAGAGGTTGAGGGGTTTATGAAGTTAGCTGGAGTGAGGGGGGGCTTTATAAACAACTGTTATTCAAAAGGGACGGAAAGGAAAAGAGATTAAAAACGCGTTAACAACAAACAAATTTTGAAAGGATTAGTTATAGTCTGAGTTAGCCAAGAAAGAAAGGAATGATATTTATGGGTATCATATCATCAGACTGATGGTCCACTAAGAAATTAAATTGCGTTCGTGTACATTTAATCAGTGATTCTTTATGATGGAGTAGTTGTTTCTGATTAAAACTTGTCCTAATCTAAATTTACTACTCAGCACTATCAGCAGTGAGTACTACTGACTGGCAAGTCTACTGCTGGCCAAAGATTGCTTTTTCCTTGGCTACCCTACTACCTTGGTTTTGATTAGAGGTGTTAGTTTGATTTTAAGTGGTTTAATGCAAATGAAGAGTCACACTCTTGAGTCAATATGAGTTAGCACTAGCAGTGTGTTATTTTTTTAATATATCACCATTTCCCAAGAAAATGGAGTACATCTTTTATTTGAATTTTCTTTTCATATTGACATATTCTAACAGTACCTGCATTATTGTGGTTTGTTTGTTCTTCAACTGGACATCAGGCTTAATGGAGTACCTGCATTATAAGCCGTGTTATCCAGATTAGTCGAGGACAAAGATTTTTACCGCTCTCTAAACCCGATTTTTCTAGACTTAAAATATTTTGCGTAGGCTTCGTGGATATGAGAACGTAATCGAGTTAAAAAGCACGTGAATGTGAATCGAAAGCATAACCGCAACAAGTATGTTGCTTGTAATATTGCGTCAAACTTAAAGAACGAAGGCAGAGAAACAGCTAGCTTATCCTTCCGTCAGTTAGATCATTGAGGTTTAGCCAACACGTTTCCGTTCGTCACCTTCCAATTAGGTAATATGTATCGTGAACCCTGAACTGTGATTATCCATATTCCATCATCGTAATCATTTTTACTTGGAGGAAACTATATGTTCTCTCGGTGACACACATGACATATACCAACCATTGCTATTTTTTTAACCAACCGGGCTAGAAGCTAGAACTCTCATATTATAGGTTAGATGTTGGACTCCCACCCTGATGGTAGTTGGATTCTTTGTTCAAACGTGATTAGAGTATCTATAAGCACTAGATTTGTGCCCGTGCTATGTACCGAGCTTATTTTTCTTTTAATTTGGTTGCAAGGGGTTCGCTCCGCCCGTGGCAATGCATTTTTAACTTGGTGTGCGTTGGGCTTCGTCCCGCCCCGTGGCGATGCATTTTTCGGTTTGGCTTTGCCCTTCTGATTTAGTGTGGTGGGGCAAATACATTAAATAAGTGGAGAATATGTGCAAATTTTATTTAATTTTTCTTTTAATTTGGTGTGCGTGGGGCTTCGCCTAGCTCCTTGACAATATTTTTGATTTGGTCTGCACAGGGCTTCACCTAGCCCCGTGGCAATGCATTTTTGATCTGGTGTGCGTTTAGCTTCGTTCCGCCTCCTGACGATGCATTTTTGAGTTAGTTTGCGCGAGGCTTCTCCCCGTCCCGTGGCGATGTATTTTTGATTTGGTGTGGCGGTGCAAATACATTAAATAGGTGGAGAATATGTTCAATTTTTTTTTCCTTTTAACTTGTGTGCGCATCCCCGTGACATTATATTTTTGGTTTGGTGTGCGCGGGACAAATACATTAAATAGGTAGAGAATATGTGCATATTTTATTTACAAACTTATTATAGGGGCGGTATGGTTTATTAGAGGGGTGACATTCTAATAGGACAAAAAGGGTCATTACATGATCATTCAAGGTGTCCCTTATAAAAAAACTGGAAAATGACAAATTAACCCTCACAATTGATAACCTAGTTCAATGATGATAATCAAGTTTAATGTTAATGATTAATTTCACTTATATTAGCTCAAAATAAAAAACTAAAAAAATCAGATTTTAGAGTTTTAAAAAAAAAAATTGGAGATGGTATAGATGTTTTAACCCAAAGTGAAAGTCAATCTCAATCAATTGAAGAAATTAACCAACAAAGTGAAAACCCAGTGCCTGAAAATGACCAGGTATACTTCTAAATTGTTGCTCAAATACGTAAAAATTCAATTTCTTACATTTTCAGAGCTAATTACGGTTGACATTTTGCTCGTAACCAACCGTAATTCATAGTTACGGTTCGTAAAAGATGAACTACCAACCGTAATTGGTTAAATTTGGGGAAAACCCAATTGTAAAACCAGTTACGGTTGGTAACTAAATGCTCGATACGAACCGTAACTTAAGAAAATTCTCAGATATAAGAACATACGGTTGGTAATTGAACTATTACTAACCGTAACAACATCAAATTCTCCAGTTACGGTTCGTAATAGTGTTAAAATCAACCTTAACTCACATAAACTCAGAAATTTCAATTTTCATCTAAAATCCTAATTTTTGATAGAAATTAGACTTAAATCGAACAAAATAAACTAAACCCTAACTGGGTTTTTCATAACATACCTCATATAAGTCATTACACTTGATTAATTTTCAAATCGTTGATTAATCGAAGACGATGAAATTTTCAGTTTTAATGGAGGTTACGGTTGATGGGAGGAGGAGAAGAGAAGAAGAAAGAAAACAGATTTTCAATTTAGCTTTGATTTAGGTTAAAAATGGGGAGGGTAATCTAGACAATTCACAAAACCATTTGGACACCTCCTAACCAACTAGAGGGACATTATTTATCACACTACCGCCCCTCTAATAAACCATGCCGCCCCCATAACAAGATACTTTATTTATTTTTTCCTTTTATTTTTTGCAGAAAGTATGTGGATTTTTTTCCCCTATATATATTAAAAAAAGAGTCCTAATATTTATTTTTTTCTTTTATTTTTGTAGAAAATATGTGGATTTTTTTTGAACGCGTGATTGGGTGGATACTAAAACTAATTGGGGGATAGAGGAAACGGGCAAAAACTGGATCTAAATATCAAATCAGGGTCACCCCTTATCTAAGTATTTTATCTAATACCTAATCCACCCCTCACTAATCATGTTTAGTGCTTGATTATAATTAGTAAATTCATAAGATTATTTGATAAATGATTAGTGTGTATTTTTATTTGTATTTGGGTGAGTGAGGTGGTGAGAGTAGAAGGAGGGAAAAAGTATTTGAGAGGGAACTTTTTTTTGGTGAAAATAGAGGATGATTGTGAAGGGAGAATTGATGCTAAGAGGTTAAAAATTTGATTTTTTGCTTTGAATCCACCATTTTTGCAGCTGAAAAAGCTCGGTGCCTGCATGGACGTGGTATGAATACAATGCCGAAAGCAGCCATACCGGCATGGTATTCATACCACGTCAATGCCGGCACCGAGTTTATCCCCCATTTTGAAATTCAAACCAGCATAGTATTCAGTCCACTGCCGGCACAGTCAGTTAATTCTCGAGCATGCCTATATTGTTACCGGCATGGTATGTTGCTTGAATTTCTTTGCCAGCACATGATGTAAAGTATCCAAAATTTTGAATTTTTTTCCACTTGACTACCGGCATTGATAGATTTATATCGAGCATGCCGGAACTTAGTTACGACATTGAATGTTAGTTACCAAGCATGCCGGCACCATTTTCCAGCATGGTCTTCATCACTTCCGGCGATGTAAAAAAAATGACATGGTATTCATCACTACCGGCATGGTCTTCATAACTTCCGGCATGGTCTTTATCACTACCGGCATGGTTCATCACTACCTGCATGGTCTTCATCACTTCCGGCATATCTTCATTACTTCCGGCATGGTATTCATCACTTCCGGCATGGTCTTCATCACTACCGGCATGGTCTTCATCACTTCCGGCATGTCTTCATTACTTCCGGCATGATATTCATCACTTCCGGCATGGTCTTCATCACTTCCGGCATGGTCTTCATCACTTCCGAATGTTAAAAAAAAATCGTTTTCAAAGTGAGGAGCCGGCAGAGAAAGAGAAGAGAACTTGAAAGGGAGTGGGAAAAATTTAGAATTTGAAAGGGAATGGGGAATATTTAGGTTTCAAAGCCCTAACCCTAAAAGAGATTAATAAGAGGTGAAGATGGAAATAGGGATATGATTTTGTTTTTTTATTTTAAGTTTTTTAATTTTTATTTTGAGGGAAGGGTAATTTAATATTTTTGCCTCCCAAAACACCCCTTAGCAGACACTATTGGTTGGGGAAAGTAATTTATATCTCCCAATTAGTTCAAGTATCCCCCAATCACGCATTCATTTTTCCTCTTTTATATATTAATTTGGAAAATAGAGTCATAATATAGTAGTTACTCGATTTCCAAATTGAATTCGGACTTCCATAAAATTTCAAACACGGTAAGTTAATTTTCCTTTGAAGTTTATAATTTTTAAACAAATCATACGTTGCCAAGTGTCCTCACCTAAATATTGAATTTGGTTTTTTTTTTAAAATTTATTTTTAAACCAATCATACGTTGCCAAGTGTCCTCACTAAACGCTTGTTTCACAAAACTCGAAAAAGATCTATATCAGCTAATAGGAAACGCGGGTTTCCTCACCGTTCAATGTGGAAGCTTTATTTGTCTAAGCCTTAAGTTTTTAGATTAGATACGCATGGAGCAATAAAAGCATTCAGCAACTCCTTATAGATATACATAAAATCCTGATCTTTTTCTTCTATGTAAAGATAAGATTGATCTGGGTAGACTAGTTGGTAACCTGTGTTTGCGAAGATATTGAGAAAAAAAATGGAACTAAAGTGGTGATGGAATCAAAATAATGAATGACTCACGGCTACTTTTGTATTTTATTTGAATACATAAATACGCTGAAATGCTGCATTCCAGTTTTGTGCTTTTGTTGATGGAAGAACGACAATAATAGAGGTTGTTAATTTATATCACTACTAAGCTAATCTAATTTTAATGATTATCTATCTATCTATATATTTTTTCCCTTTAAACTGCAAAGCGACTGTTGACCAAACACTCTTCTTTTTGAGTGGTGAAGAGCCTCTATCAAGTTCCAATCCTGACCATTAAGATACTCAACGTTGGACCCACCAATTTGTTTAACGATGCTAATAGGGATGCCATTTTGTTTGGGGGTGTACCAACCCAAAGACAATTGTGTTTTTGTCCTATTTGTATATTGGTACCCCACAAACAAAATGGCATCCCCATTAGTAACCTTGAATTTGTTGGTCATTTCAAACTATGTGCAAACAATATTCTTGGATGGGAGCTACTGAGGGCCTCATAGGGACAATTGTCGTGTCGTGCCCGAGCTGAAATGTTGGAATATTTTCAATTGCGCTACGAAGGGGGTCCTGGGGGGCGTAGCCCAAGAATTTTTTTTGATACATAACTATTTGGACAGTTAGAAAACGTTTCCAGAAAATTCTAAATCCAACAGACACCATTAATGTCTGTTGATGAAGGGACCTGACGTTTCGTGAAGAGAAACTTGTCTGTTTCAACGGACGTGAAAACCTCTATAAGTAGCATCTCCCAGAGTCGTTTTCATATCAATCGAAAATCTCTTCTGTTTTTCTTTCTTAAACAAAGCATCATCAGAATCTGTTTTACATGTGTTTTTGATTGGGTCAAGGGGTGCAAACCTTGAATCCAATTTCCGGTTGTAGGGCTTTCATTGTATCCTGAAGGCAGTATTTCACATACATGTTGCAATCGCCAATTCGTTTGGAGGTTAGAAATATTTGTCTAAAAGAAATCATCCAGAGCCTTGAAAATTTTAGAATACAACCACAATCTGTTTCTATTTTTCATCTCCATTGCAGCCCAGTAGTTTCCAACATGAAGTTGCAGCTCCGCCCTACGCATGCATGACCCATTTTATTAACGAAGATTGCCGAAGACTGCGAAACGTCACTTCCGTCCTTGTTTATGATGGAGAGAGGAGCAAGGATAACCACAACCAAAATTGTCACCACTCGTAATAGTCTTTTCTTTCTCTTTTTAAACACGCCACAAAAAGTATAAACGGTTCAAGTTGAAGCTGCAAAAAAGCTCGAAAAAGTTCAAACAGAGGAAGCGTGATTCAATATGGTTCACAGGGAGGACATAGATATGTGTTTTCAAAAGATTGATTTTGGTCACGGAAATGTCTACATGTGTCGTATAATTATTTGTAGATACATGATGATGATGAGCCATTAATGAAAGGAAATGATAATGAACTGATATAAAGAAAAAGAAGATGTGTGTATTAAATGGAGAGACGCACGCATATCACATATGGACAGAGGTACGTAAATTTCACGTTTCTTATATGATCCAGCAGCTACTGTAGTTGAAGATACAGTTTTGACTGACCGTTATATATATATATATATGTGGAAAGTAAAGAGATTGTCATAAGACTACAGAGGTGGTTCACCCTCTCCTGTCGGGGTAGTCAGGAGCCAATTAAAAAGTTCGATTGTTGCATTAAGATAATCATTCGATTGTTGCATTAAGATAAGCAAGTCGACCAAGAGGGGTCTAACAAACTATTTGAGAGCAATATACTTTGTGAATATACCCCGCATTCTTATGATTGTGCTTTATCTAAAGAGTAAACAAATAATCTTATGATTGTATCATTACAAATTAAAACTGAAAAATTTGCATCGGCAATTTGAAATTTACAAATATGAGTACCCAGAAGTGAAGATTGAATTCTTGGTTGCCAAACTTGCAGTAGGTCCAATCAATGACCACCAAAGAATCCAAGTCCAAGGCCAATTGACTATTTACACATTCTATTGATTATTTAAAAGGTGAGACTATTTACACATTCTATTGATTATTTAAAAGGTGAAGGATGGATGATATAGTTGAAATGGCATTACCATTATCATGACAAGTGGCGTCATTTTTATTTTTCAAAATCTAAAAGATGATGGATTTCAACCTAATATTTTGGTGTCATATTCTTGTTAGAGCAAGAGCTATGGAGCATGGAATGAGCGTTAAAAACACTCATTTACTGTCAAAACCGATACTAGTTCAGTGAGTATTTTTGTGACAACGTGAATCTAAATTAAGGGACCAAGTGGCAGAATATACGCTTTCCTGTATTTTTATCTATTTTTTATTAAGAAAATCTAATTGTGGGTCCCATTTCTAAGAGTTTTAAATTAATAAAACTCTAAAAATAGGCTTGAGAGCCATATCTTCGGCCGCTAAAGGGTTTTTTTTTTCCATCTAAATGGTTTCAAATCAGTCGCTTAGTGTCCATTGTAGCTAACTCATTCGATCCAATGAGTGTATGAATGATTATTGATGAATGAATGGGTGTTCTCACTCCATAGTAGCACCTAATTTGAGCAAATCCAGTGAGACTCATTCATATTGAACGAGAACCCTCACTTCCTATCCCCTGCTTTTATAAAGCTCTATATTCCTACCAAAAATGAGAGTATTCCGAAATATGAAACTTCACCATCCACAAATTTTAACCGTTAATCTTCAATAACTGATATTCAAAATGGTAGATAGTAATCTTATATCTCGGAATGCGCTCATATTTGGATTGGATAGCTTTATAAGAGAAACATGCATATCACTAAAGAGTCAACTTCAAATTCATCGTCATTTGGGTTTTGTAAAAAAAATTGCGTCACCATATCATGGTAATGTCATTCTAACCATGTAATCAGATCCTGCCCGTATTTAAAATGTACTAATAATTTATGTATTCCCGCAGTTCTTGTATGCTAAAATTTCACGGTTTGTACTGCCACATTCTATTAATTATTTAAAATGTAATAATTTATGTATTCCCAAAGTTCTTGCAGGATAAATGCCACGATGAGTTCTCCCTATTCTCGATCTGTGGGCTGACATCGAAATTCGACTTTGGGTATGTAAGTACAATCTTTGTTTGTGATAGTATCTCTTTACATACTGAACCCACGATTAGTTTAGCATTTTCGCTACTCTTACTAGCTTGTCTGCATCTATGGTCCTACATTTTTTTGTTGGGTTCTTTTCATGCTGATGGAAAAACTTAGCTTTTAAAGTCTATGTTCAACTTCCCATGACTCTATCCCAAATACATATTATATGTTTATTCTTAAATAAAATAGAAAGACAACATGAGGAAATCATATGCTCATAGATCGTGATTACGTAAGGACATTGTAGTTTTTTCACCAAAGAGTTTCTTGTATTCCTCGATTCTAAAATTACTCAACCATGGAGACTTAACTATTTGCAATTGAGAAATTCCAAGACATAACTACTTCCCTTGTTACAAAGATATTATCTCAGTCAATCTTCGAGATAGTATGTGATTGACTGTAAGCTTTAAATTTTGACGGCACTTCAAAAATTCCAGAAAGATGAACGATATTGATAACACAAAACTCCTCAAGATCCATGCTTGATCAATAGTGAGAATTGAGGTTAGCAAAGTGTTTGTACAGTTAAAGAATTTTAACTCAAACACGAATCAGATGATGATGTTGTTATTGATCGAACTGCAACCTTTGTCTCCACACGAACTGAGATGAGGGAGGTACTTGTTAGCTAGAGTTTTTCACAGGAGATAGTGTAAAAAATATTGCGTACCTTTTAGGGTTGTAAACCCATGTATTTATATGTTTCAAATATCGAGATAAACATAATTGTGCTTACTTGCTCTGTAAATCACCCGGAATATTCCATGCGTGACTTGGCCACCAAACTTTCTAGAAATTTCCAGAACATTCCTCTAGGGTTATGGAATTTCCCAAGAAATTCGTGAAATGGGCAAGGTGGAGTATAATGCCCAAATTCAAGCAATGGGCAGAAATATCCTTAAGCACAAACGACTGGGGTGGAAACATCCAGGAACGGCTCGGCTCGGCTTAACAATATAAAGCGTCGAGGTGAAAAAATCCTATCACCGGACTTGGCTGCCAGCAATGTCTGCTGGAGTTGTTGTTGCTGACATCATGTTGATGCAGTAAAGGGAATATTCAGACGGAATATGCTAACGATGACGGGATATGACGACGGCGTTACAATAATAACAGAATATACCAACATCGTTAATACATAACGGGAAATATTGATGGCGTTATAACCATAACGGAATATGCTTGACCATGAACGGAATATTCTGACGACATAAAAACGTTAAGAAAATACTTTGAACCTAACAAAATATGTTATCACGTCAAATGTCGACTCATCTGTTTGTTAATATGGCACTCGCTACTGCTGACATGGCAGTGATGATGAGGCGCCTCCGTTGCGCTTTCCCATCGTTTCTGGATTCCTGCACGTGGGATTCCATGTATAGCACTTGTAAGGCCCAATTAGCCCATATTTGGTGTAAAATATTAGGGTACAAACATAAATATTTTCTTCTAATTCAAGATTATGATCCGATCGATAGCTATTTGGACACATTTTAAGAACGTGTGCATGTCCTAATAACTATCCAAGTTTATCCTTATTTTATGGATACTTACTTAGGTTTAGATTATGTACCTAGCCCAGAGTTCATACTTCTCTTAAATATTTAAGTTTCCCTAGTACCAAGATCAGGTATATCCTTATATCCGACTAGTTTACGTCCAGATATATAGACTTTTGTTGGATTAACATTTGAAGACCATGTTATTAACATATAAAACGATTTGTATAGAGACAAGAAGGCCAAACAATAATTTATTTTATTTTAATTGGGGAGGTCAAAAATTGTGTGGCCTCCCCAAAACTTGAAAATATATCTTGTATACAAACATCGTATCCTCTTGATCCTCAACTTGGTGATGGGTTAATAGAACGATTGAACTTAGGTCGACCACCCAGGCACTATGCTTAGAAACATACACAGTTTGTTTGCAAACAAGTTGTACTTGGTATTGTCAGACGAATTTATAGTAGTTAAAACAAAATGAGACTCGATGATTGTATCATAAGTTGCAAGCCATGTGCTTGTTGTCGTGGAAAAACTTTTTCTCGCATTATAGCAAGGATATTGTGCTTGCTTCCAAGGTAAGGTGATATATTTTTTGGATTAATTATGTGTAAACCTTTTGGACCAATAATTGGTATTGGACTCGTGTTTGATACGACTTTATATACTTACATTGCCGCGAAATTTTACATCTCTTATGTGCAAGATGATCACTTTTTGTGTTACAATAGGAGCATTATTCAAGTCATCTCATGCGAGGTACTTACTTATACACCTGCATGATTCGAAGAATTCATGCTCGTATTATTGTGAAGAAACTACTAATATCATTGTTTTTGAATGTTGGCATACTGCTTGCATGAAATATGCGCCCTTGTGCTTACATTGTTGTAAATTGATTCTCCGATTGTTGTAACTTATGCTTACATTGTTTATGAATATGCCTAAATTGATCCTCCGATGATGATGATGTTGTTGACGCCGAGACATGATTCTCGCCTTATGGATAATTTTAAAATGACACAACTTCTCAGGCATTTGAACATACTTAAAATGTAGCATATTTTGTAAAAAAAAATCCCGAATACTTCACTATATTTCAAACCCAATATCATGTCAGATAAAGGGAGTAAAAGTTAAATATAAGGATTATTCTTGTTAGATATTTTCAATAACACAAAAAATGAAACGATTTTCGCATTTAGTTTTCCTCTATGAAGAGGGAGTGTCCTGTGACGAATAAACACAGTGAGTGTCTGTTTGAGATGAAGAGCCATCTACATTGGTGTGATGGTTAACACGAGATACAACAATTTCCGTTAGACATTATAGATGTATACTGAAAACGAAGAGGTATCTCCAATAGGTATGATTCCTCTGTAAGTAGTGATGATATTGATTCTCATTTAACAATCATAGAAGTTCTTTGTTTTCTCTTCTCTGAGCATCATCAACAATTCTTGTTAGTGTGCTCTTGGTTGAATCAAGAGTGTATAATTCTTGAATTCGATAACATTGTTATAGGAATTTGTTAGAGCATAGCTCGGTTGAACCCACCAAGCGTTGGTATGTCAAGTTTGGTTGTCATATTTTAGTGAGCCAAAACTCATTTAATAGTCGCTTGATTTAAATGTACCAGAGTCAACTTCGTATAGGTTAGCTTGAAAGTATTAGGATGAGACATTACAAGTATTTCGAAGACTTTAAAGTGAATAAGTACGGAGCTACAACCACAACATCATCCTTTCACTTGAGGTTAGTAATATTTGAATTGAACTGTTTCATTTCCTAACGTATCTTTCAAGTCGTGCATATTGAAAACATAAAACTGCGAAGCATGAACACTCTATATAGACATAGTATTAAGGAATACAATATGAAGTTTCTTGCTTAACCATTAAACTTTGTATAAGACATCGACATAATCGTATGAATGCTATTTTGATTATGTATGGCTATGAGGTGAGGATTTCATCCTAAGAAACAATGTTTTTACATGTGTTTTAAGGAAGTAAGTTCATGATATGTGTTGTGAACCGAAAAGGAAATCGCCAGGCGTTATTGGGGTTGTTCTTCATTGCAAATCTTATGAACGACCAATATGTGTGATTAGTATAACCGCCCATGACTTGTTTGTGTTCTTGGTAAAATTATTCACATGAGGCTTGACTTATATATTGGTATGCCTTTTATTAGTGAAACCGATCTTAAGTAATCACCTGGGGTATGATCGGGTTTGTGAGTGTCTGGAAAAATTTTGAGAGAGGGTAACCGATACTATTAAGAGGTGCAGTACATCACAAGGGGAACAAGGTTTATAGAAGAAAGGGGAACCAATCCTATGAATATGTGCAACACGTTTTTAGGCAAGGGGGAACGGATCCTATGGATATGTACAGTGCATACAAGTTAGTTACTAAATATATGTGGGGAACCGATCCTAGTACCTAGTCATCCGAATTTTGGTAAGCTAGTGTAACTATGCACAGTACTCACATAGAGGTAGAACCGGAACTTGTTTTGGTAGAACCGTTACACCCATGGTTTGTGATTGAGTGTTACTTGATCAATCACATAGTTCTTGAAATTCAGATGAACCAATTCTAAACTTGGTGTGGTAAATCGGTTTCAAGTGAGTAAGTATGAAAAAAGACTTGCAAGAGTAAGATGTCGACACACTTTGAACATGCTCAATAATGTGTATTCTTTTATTATTCAAAGATATTCCTTAACAGCTTAGAAGGAAGTAAATCCCAAGATCGAATTTAAATAAGTTAAGAATCTTTTAATTAAGGTTTTTAATTATATATGGAAAATAAGAATTAGTAAAGTGCATTTGCTAGTTAAAGATTTTCCAAGGAGATTTCGATCATTATTTTGGACAGTACATTCACAGTAATTATGAAAACCGAATTTGAGTTAATATGGAAAAATATCTTGAGAATATTTTCGATTTTGGAAATTCCTTGGTGTCCAAACTTCCTTGTCTATAAATACTTTGAGTTTGCATTTCTAGCAAACTAATCCTTCATGACAGTAAACTTCCTATGTTGTACTGTTACTGGTGAAGCCGCCTATTCGGAGAGGAGAGTAACCTAATTAGGCGAAATCTCTTACGGCCGCTCAGTTTAAAGTCTTTTCAGGGATGGTAAGACTAATTTGGTTGATCGAATTTGGCTGGATCATCGAGACAACACAAAATAGGGGCATGAACTTTTCACGAGTATCATGCTGACTTTACGGCAGAGTTTGATTGAGAGCGGACTTGTTCATGGATTTGGATGACTATCATGTTGTTGATTCATAAACATTCTTGGTAATGGTCTTAAATTAGAGAAAACAAAAGAGTATGTCCATGATCTTATCGACTCAGGGAAAGAAAGATGTAAACTGCGGACCTCCATGGATTGTATTTGTCATAGTTTTGGTCGGATCCGATTGCTTTTTTGGATTGGTAATGACGTGTCAAGACTAAACAGTGATAGTAATAACTTCAGATTCGATGAAAAAAAGAAGTATTTTTTGAGTTTTAGTTAAACAGGGAAGATATTCCCGTGAACTATTGGATACCGATGGGCATATATGGCAGGTATGAAGAGAAATATGGAATGATATATTCTCTGAGATTCGGATCGTTTAAAATAGAGAAGCTTGAGTTGGAAAAAGGAATAACGGAGCCGCATGAAGAAAGGAAGTTTGTGACTTCCTGTGAAAGAAAAATAAAAGATTTCTTGAAGATTTGATGGCCCTGTTGTGTATATATATGGGTTTTTGGAGTCACAAGAGGGGAATCATGAGTTTGGGGGAAGAAACAGAGGTGTTGGAGAGATGCAGGTGGATTTGCAGAGAAGTTCTTATGCTGCTGGTAAAGAAGAGAACATCAAGAACATTGGACGAACATAAACAGTCACGGAGGCAGTCTTATTCAAAAAGCACAATAGAAGTATCGTTGTTGAAGAGATCACATATATCATAAGCTTGTCATTTTTTCTCTGTAACAGTTCAACACCCGCTGTAACAACTGTTTGTAACGCCATTACAGCGTTGCAAACTGTCTGCTTTATTAGTTTTCTCTTGTTTTTCACCTATTTGAGCTATTAACAACTATTTTGAGCACATGAATAACATGAGGAGCTAAACCCCAATACTGGGATGATGGAGGAATCCATTCATCATGCGTGTAGTAATTCTATTATTTCTTTTATGACTTATTGTATTAATTAATAATTGTTTTATGATTTTTATCGAATGGTTGTGATTTCAATTGATGGGTTATGCTTTCTTAAGTGTTTGATGTCTCATACTTTAGATATACAATCACTACTTTCAAAATCTACTTTCGGCAATAAATTAGAGTAAATTACTTGAGCTATGAATGTCTAGACTTATTAGTTGAACCACATGAATATAAGAATTGGTGGAATCCTGAGTCTCAGTACCTCTCGATATTTGTGACAAAACTTGTGTATATATTTTATTTATTTTATTTTTAAGTCTTAAACCAATCTCTACAAGTCTTAAACAAACCACTTTACTTACCACTTAAAAAAACTACAACGATTTTTGGCGCCGCCGACGCGGACTTGTATTTAGGTTTTAGATTTATTTTTATTTTAGATTTTTTGTTCTCTTTTACGCCTTTAGTATTTTTCGATTCTTTTCAGGGTTGGAGTGAAGCTAAGGGGAAAGAAAAATCCCTATAAAAGGAAGGCAAAGCCCAAAAAGGAAAGAAAAGAGAAATCCAAAAGGAGTGAAGAAGAAGATTTTATAAATAGTTATTTTATTTTATTTTTAGAAACTGTAAATTGGGTTTTATTTTTTGTAATATTTTATTTTTGGACTTTTTGAACTTTATTTTTGGACATTGGACATTATTTTTAAAACCCTAAGGAAGGGTTAAAAATTAAATAAAACTGTTTGCAGGAAAGGACGACAGTTACGATATTGTCTCGGCTCCTCGGGTTCGTACACTGACATATGAATCGGTGGCCTGAGTCGACTTTAACGGTTCATCGCTCGTCTAGTACGGGAGGTAAGACTCTATCCACCCACGAATCCCCTGTCAGTGGGTTTTATTTTGTGTGACAACTCACACCCATGCAATAGAATGTCGAACTGGTATTACGATAGCCAATACAATGAATATCCGACTGAGTTTCTAAATGGACGTTACTACTTTGACCATAGTGTGAATAGTGATTGGGAATATCAGCCTTTTGAAGGTTATGGTCCATACCATGGTGAGCCAAATTACTATCCATATGCCCACCAGTCGTACGAGCAAAATCCCTCTCTACTAGAGTCTGCACGTAATGTAGCTGAATCGACATAAAAGTTACTTGAGTAGACACGTAGTTCAACTGAGATGAATAACTTATTTATGTACGAAAGCAATGCAACGTGTGAACCTTCTTTCCTAGATAAAATTAGGAAGTCATGTGAGTCGACTCAAAATCTTTTGTTAGAGGCCCAGAAAAGAACTGCTCAAAATAATCTTAATTTCCAATATAGTGTTTCCAGTGGTACCCTTGAAAATGAGGATAGTTATTTGCATGATGAGGTTAGAATTGGTAACACTACTTTAGATGAGGTTTAACCATTTTCATGTTATTATAATGATGATTATGATGAGGACAGTGTTGACCAAGAATTTGAAATAAATAGGCATAGTGATCAGGATTTTTTTACCCCAATTGAGCTTTATAACGATAATATTATTTCTAGTTCAAATACAAATAATTTTAATAATTATTCACGTATTCAAAAGGACGAGGATTTGACTAGAGATACCCCCGTTTTAGACGATATAGTATTTCCTTTTGATTACGAAGCTAATAATGGTTTAGAGGAACGAGTTTCTTCTGAGAATATTGTTTTAGAGTCTAGCGATTTAGAAACATTAGTCTTAGAAAAAGAATATGAACTTGTAGAGATGAGTGAGGATGAACCTGACTTAGAAGAATCAATTGACCATTTTCAGGAATCTGATGACCTAGAAATTAGGGAAGTTGTGACTAGTCTTTCTAGATACACTAAAAATTCTAAGTTTCGGGGTGATTATCATTCTCCATGTGCTTTAACTCTCAGAAAAGTCCCTCACTTGGGACTTGACATATGTGCCTCAACCATTTTACAAGATTATCTTCATACACATTTTCCTGAACCTAGTGATGTTCATAAAGAAGTTCAGTTGTTAGAAACCAATCCTCTAGTTGATGTGGTTTACCCAGGCTATGATACCCAGATCGATTTTGTTTTCCCACCAAATATTTTTCAAGCAATTGTGGGAACGTATAAGTTTCAGATGTGTCAATTATTTATTTTTGAGACTAAAACTAAGTACTTTAGGAGATTAGAATCGATACATTTGCCTAAAATTGACCACCACTTTTATCATGGTCAATTGTGTGAGTCAAACCTGATTGACTTTAAGGATCCGCAGTTATTTAGGTTATTGTTATGTGCTTCGAAGATTTTACTTGAGTTTTTCCTGACTCTAATACCTGAATCAGATCTTGTCTATGAGGAAGTGCATCCCAAAGAAATTTATTTAGACCCTTTCATAGAGCCTGAAACTGAACCACAACTAGAAGTAGTTGTCTTAAACAGGAAGGGTATGCTTTATCTGTTTATTCTCTTGGCAGGTTGCAGATTCCATTTATTTGTGATAGCTCTATTTGGTTTTGATGACCCTCAGAAATTCCGGCTATTACTCTATGATTTTATGAGGTGACTAATCCTTTCTTAGTCTGGCTGAAGACTTTAAACTTATCACTTCTTGGGAGGTAACCCAATATTCATGCAACACGGTAATATCATTCATTAACTCTTTTACTTCAAATGGTAACAATTTCTCTTTGTTCATGATTTTAATTTTATCTTTAGAACATTGAGGACAATGTTAGATTTAAGTTTGGGGGTATGGGAGAAACTTTTTTAGTTGCATTAATAAACTCCAAAGCCTAGAAATTTATGCTTATTAAGGATGGCAATAATCAATCTAAGTGGATGGAAGCATCTTGGTTGTAGGAGTTGAGGAACCAATCTGATTAGATGGAAACATCTAAAGAGTCTATTCATAAAAGCACAGAGCTCAGGTGTTATAAATAACATGATAGTTTCACCATATCTCGTTGAGTCCTTTTCACTTCTGTTTTTTATTTTAATTTGTTTTAAACTATGTTTCTCTAAGTAATTAGGTGGGATTCACGAATCAAGTTGTTACCAATGCTAGGGTGAAATAGTGTGATTGAGATAGCAAAATAAAAGAAAAATGAAAAAAAAAGTTGAAAAAAAAAGTGAAGTAAAGAAAAAAAAATTGAGACCAGACCATCAGACCAACCGGAATAAAGTGTTCAATAAAGCCGACCACTGGTACCCTTGTATATGCCAGTTGTGTTGATCTAGAATTAGGATTGTCGACCACTGGTTCCCTTGTATATGCCAGTCGTGTTGATATTAGTCAGACTAGTATCTCAGTCCATTAGGATAGGTTCATTTTTGCGGAGGCCTTCATAAAGATATGGGAAACACCGTTCACTTAGTAAACATCAAAACCATCTATGTTTTTCCTCTATATCCATCTTTTTGATCTATCCATGTGATTAGGTTTGACTCCAGATATTGATGTCCATAGTGCGACTATCTGAGTAGAGCTCTGTCACTTACATATAAATTTTAGTATGCTTGAGTGCAAACTCGTGTATAACAATTGGAATTTCGCATCAGGGTACTTCCTCATGTAGTCAATAAGTATGCCAACCAAGGAGATTCTTTAGTGCCTTCCAAGGTTCTGCGTAGATAGCTAGGGTCTGGATTGTAAAGTTTTTGTGGGTATATCTCTTGTAAGCCCTCTCGAGATTATAACTCGGCCACTAGGGCCACCTATGGGTTTAAAGGATTATTGCATACGCTAAATGCAATCGACGATGCCTGCGACAGTGAGTTAGGATTTTATTTTCTATTTTAGATTTACTCGAGGACTAGCAAATAATAAGTTTGGGGGTATTTGATAGACGCATTTATGTGTCTATTTTGGTCTCAATTATGTGTATTGTTAGTGCTCGATTTTGTAGTTATTTGATTATTATTATTTTTTGTAGAAATAGGCTTATGCGGCGAAATAGGCTCAAAAAGTGGTACTTGGACCTCCGGAGAAAATTACTGAAGGCACCCCACAAAAGTGTTAAAGGCACCCAGAAAGTTTGGTTATTTACACCCCACGACAAGGGGTACCCATTTGATAAGGGGTGACCACCAACTATTCACACACCAGCCACGGATAAGGGGAAGTCACTTTCTTCCCAAATTCAAACCTAAAAAAAGGGAGGGAAAAATTATTACTTTACTACAGAATTACGGTTGGATTTTTAGAGGCTTTTTGGGGAGATTCAACCGTCGGAACTTGATGGGATGGACCTGTTAGAGTATAATAGGGATGGTAAGAGTAATTTGGTTGATCGAATTTGGCTGGATCATCGAGATAACGCAAAACAGGGGCATGAAATTTTCACGGGTATCATGCTGACTTTACGGCAGAGTTTGATTGAGAGCGGACTTCTTCACGGATTTGGATGACTATCATGCTGTTAATTCATAAACAGGCTTGGTAATGGGCTCATATTAGAGAAAACAAAAGAGTATGTCCATGATCTTCTCAACTCAGGAAAAGAAAGATGTAAACTGCGGACCTCCATGGATTGTATTTGTCATAGTTTTGGGGATCCGATTGCTGTTTTGGATTGGTAATGACGTGTCAAGACTAAACAATGATGGTAATAACTTCAGATTCGATGAAGAAAGGAAGTATTTTTCGAGTTTTAGTTAAACAGGGAAGATATTCCCGTGAACTATTGGATGCTGATGGGCATATATGGCAGGTATGAAGAGAAATAGGGAATGATATATTCTCTGAGATTCGGTTCATTTAAAATAGAGAAGTTTGGGTTGGAAAAAGGAATAACGGAGCCACATGAATAAAGGAAGTCTGAGACTTCCTGTGAAAGAAAAATAAAAGATTTCGTGAAGATTTGATGGCCCTGTTGTGTATATATATGGTTTTTTGGAGTCACAAGAGGGGAATCGGGAGTTTGGGGGAAGAAACAAAGGTGTTGGAGAGATGCATGTGGATTTGCAGAGAAGTTCTTCTGTTGCTGGTGAAGAAGAGAACATCAAGAACAGTGGACGAACATAAACAGTCACAGAGGAAGTCTTATTCAAAAAGCACAATAGAAGTATCGTAGTTGAACAGATCACATATATCATAAGCTTGTCATTTTTTCTCTATAACAGTTCAACACCCGCTGTAACAACTGTTTGTAACACCATTACATCATTACAAATTGTATGCTTTATTAGTTTTCTCTTTTTTTTCACCTATTTGAGCTATTATCAACTATTTTGAGCACATGAATAACATAAGGAGCTAAACCCCAATACTGGGATGATGGAGGAAGCCATTCTTCACGCATGTGGTAATTCTATTATTTCTTTTATGACTTATTGCATTGTGTTTTAATTGATATATGATTTTTATTGAGTGATTGTGATTTCAATTGATGGGTCATACTTTCTTAAGTGTTTTGATGTCTCATACTTTAGATATACAATCACTACTTTCAAAATCTACTTTCGGAAATAAATTAGAGTAAATTACTTGATCTATGAATGTCTAGATTTATTAGTTGAACCACATGAATATAAGAATTGGTGGAATCCTGAGTCTCAGTACCTCTCGATATTTGTGACAAAACTTGTGTATATATTTTATTTATTTTATTTTTAAGTCTTAATCCAATTTCTACAAGTCTTAAACGAACCACTTTACTTGCCACTTAAAAAAACTACATCAGTGTGATTGATCACAAGAGATTCAAGTAGTTATGTGCAGGTGTTTATTGAATATCTAAGAAGATTTGAAGACAAAGAAGATATTGAAGATTTCATACATGGTTTTATAATCTTTGGTGTGCACAATACTTGTTTTCGTAGAAGAGGATCCAATTAATAATCAGTTTATCCTTGTGGTAGATTGGATTGATTAATTGAGAAGATCGGCATCAACACAATTCTTTGGATTAAGAGTGTTGTTGGCTTAATCTTAACGATTACCTTTTGGTGATTGAACATAAGATCGATCTTGGAACCTGGAAATGGAGTTTATGTTAAGATAAACAGAAGAGCCTTTGTGCAACTCATATCACTTGGTTGAAGAGAGTTGATACCAAACAGATTTTTTGTTCCTTTACTGTTTGGAATACGAACCAAAGGAATTGGTCCAAGTACGTAACTTGTTTACAGGTTAGAGGCGTGGGAATACAGACGGAACTAGGTGAACTATAGGTTTAGTTGGTTGGTCTCAACTATACGAAGTTGGTATATTTTGTATAGCGGCTTAATCCCGAGAGTATTCAATTCTGGACTAGGTCCCAGGGTTTTTCTGCATTTGCGGTTTCCTTGTTAACAAAATCTTGTTGTGTCATTTACTTTATATTTCCGCATTATAATTTTTTTATTATAATTAAAGTAAATTGCACAAATGTTAATTCCTATTTACTTGATATGCAATCCTATTGAGTTTTGTTAAGTCTGAACCTTTGTATCAAGTAAATACACTTCGTAGTTGTATTGTCTCGATCTCGTATCATAGATAATCACACGAAGTGTGAACCAATTTGTTGTATTGTCTCGACTCAGTCTATAGACAATCACTTTCTGAAAAAAGGACTTATAGGAAGGAAAAATTATAGCTTGAGGTATATTTGGGCACCTTCGCCTTTTCAGAATTATCATATCATGAAGGCAATACTTAATTACCTAATTGTACTTGCGAATTATATTCGGAAAGATTAAATATTTTACTAACATAAATCTTTACAGAGGAGAGCAATAATATTTTTCTCCAGTGCTTTTCATCTCCAATTCGGACCAAAAATTCCATCATTCTGAATACTTTGTATTACATAGTTGATGTTGATCTTTTAATCTTTCTTTATGTATAATATTATGCTACATTTTTTTTTGTCTTCGTATTATATAGTTGATGACTCACAATGTCACAAATTATTTTTCTTTTAAAACCCGATGGTTAATGAAAATACGGGGGTACCCAAATAAACCACAATCTTTTAGATATCAACCTATGATTTTGGTATCTTAAGTGATTATCTATGGACAGAGTTGAGGCAATACAACTTAAGTCCCATACCTTGTTGAAAAAGCGAGGGTCTAACAACCACACCCAATATTTCTTTTAGGCAATTTGTATGGACTAACTCTAATATACATCCAAGAGAATCAGCTAGACATCCAGACTCAATCAAGGAAAATACATCCAAGAGTTATATCTCTGTTTCTCAATGTAATCAACAAATCAAAGACATAGAAATACGCGAGCCTGATTACTATGAGAAACAACTTGAACGATACCAAAGACCAATGTTCAAGTGTCAATCAATTTATATCAACAACCAAAGGTTGAATTATCTAATTGATTGAACTACGCACAACCTGTGATATTTCAATTATATAAGCAAATATAATGCGGAAAAGAAATAACACAGACACCAGAAATTTTGTTAACGAGGAAACCAAAAATGTAGAAAAACCCCGGGACCTAGTCCAGATTTGAACACCACACTGTATTAAGCCAATACAGACTCTAGCCTACTACAAGTTAACTTCGGACTTGAGTGTAGTTGAGCCCAATCTCGCGCTATTAAGGTACAGTCGCGTTCCTTACGCCTCTGAATCCCAGTAGGTTTCTACACACTTGATTTCCTTAGCTGATTTCACCCACAACTAAGAGTTGCTACGACCCAAAGTCGAAGACTTGATAAATAAATCTGTCTCACACAGAAAAGTCTATTGAATTGATAAATCTGTCTCTCACAGAAATACCTACGAGTTTTTGTTTCGTCTTCTGATAAATCAAGGTGAACAAGAACCAATTGATACACCAGACTTGTATTCCCAAAGAACATCCTAGTAATATCAATAACCTCACAATGATATTAACCGTATGGAAGCGGAACAAGATATTATGGAATCATAAACGATAAGACGAAGATGTTTGTGACTACTTTTTATCTTACCTATCGGAGACTAAATCTCCAGCAAATCTTAGAGAATATAGTTCTCAATAAGATAGAACAAAGTAAGATTAGAACACGCAACTACAGAGAAAATAATTGGGTCTGGCTTCAGAATCCCAATGAAGTCTTCAAGTCGTTAACCTATAATGGTTTTATAAAAACCTAGGTTAAAGGAGAATCGACTCTAGTCGTAACTAGTATCACACATGATGTGTAGGGATTAGGTTTCTCAGTTGCTATAGTTTTCCCTTATATAGTATTCAAATCAGGGTTTGCAATCAATGATACCTTGGTAACAAATCATTCAATATTCACCGTTAGATGAAAACCTGATTATATTCAAGCTAATATCTTTCAACTGTTAGATTGAACTTAGCTTGTTACACACAAATAAAATGTGTCTTCATTTAGATATGGGTAACCGTACCTAAACATGTACACTTAGTTGGCTCAACAATAGTTAACAGAAGTTAGCCATATGAACACTTCCATATCAACCTTGTTCATCTTAATCACAACTAGTTCAAATGACTCAAAGGAAACTAGTTATAGAGTTGTTCAATTGTTTATATTTTCATAGAAGTATACAAGAAATGATTGAAGAAAAATCGATTTTGATTCACTTGAATCAATTCATGAACATTATAGCCACGGTTTTCAAAAGATTGCATTCCTTATTATATATAAATGTATTTGTTCATGAACAAACCGATTTTAGAACATAACCTACTCAAGTATGCAAACGGGTACGCATACCTAAGTAGCCGAACTTGGTCTGGGTTTGCCAATATGCTAACGGGTACGCATACTGTCATGCATGACCAACCTCAGTTGAATTCCCGAGCTTGAACTGTTACGCCGATACGCATAAGGGTATGCATACTAAGTTCCTAGAATTTAACTGTTAAACCAGTACGCATACGTTCATGCATACTATGGTTCCTAGACTTGAATAACTTGCAACAGTTAGCATACAAGTACGTATATTGTGCTATATCCCATCAATGGTTAATTGTTCTAAACTCCATCTTAATCATTGAAACATTCTTAGAAGACAAGAATAGCTGTCTCACACAAACTATTAACTTCAAAGTAATATTCAAGTGATCAATAGATCAATACAAAATATTCCGAGTCTACATCAAATGACGGTCTCACATAAATCATGTAAGATGTTACCAGGCCATTTTCACATGATCATTTTTTGACTTTCGTCAAGAATAAAGTTGAACTTGGTTAAAGTGAAAGTTTACCAACACATATTTCGAGAAATATATAAGCGAGGTAAACTCAGGTCGAAATATCAAATGTGTATAAAGTGAAGTCTATATAGCTATACGACTTTTGTCTCAATATGGGATTGAATAAAAATAGACTTCTAAGTGATAGATGAGTTCAAGTCTTCACATTTCTTTTGTTGATGAAGTTCCACAAACTCATCTTAATAGTTTTTCGTCTTCAATCGATGAACTCCGTGAAGTATAAAGCTCAACTACACATTCTATCTTCGTCTGATACATAGCTATAAGTAGACTAGAAATCAAGACTTATAGTTTTGACAACTAAACTTGACAAACAAGCTTAAGATAGAAACATTTGCGAGTTCGACCAAGCAGTGCTCTAACACTTGTGGGATTATCTATGGATGAGGCCGAGACAATACAACAACAAGATATTTACTTGAGAATAGTTACGGTAATAACCGATTGACTATTGGGATCAATTTCTAGTAATTCAGATTAATGTACATGTGTATGCGGAAATAAAGTAATTGTCAAAGCAAGATTTTGCGAACGAGGAAACCGCAATGCAGAAAAAACCCTGGACCTAGTCCAGTTTTGAATACTCTCATAATTAAGCCGCTATACAAAATATAATACCAACTTCATGGTCGGTTGTCAGCCGACGCAGAAATAATTTCACTTTCTTACTTCCTAAAATAAAGTAGTATGCGATAAGAAAGAGTTCGTATCCACAGAGAGGCCTTTGTTGTTATAAAAATTTCCAGTTTCTAGTAACCAAGGGGGGATGTTGATATTTCAAAGTAAATAAACAATGAAATGAAAGCAAAGTAAAGTATTAAAAATAATCAATAAGAAGAAAGTATTGGTCACGGGATAGTTTCATTCACAAATACATATTTTCATCAATGACTAGAATTGAAATTTAATCTCTCATTTACTAAAAGTCCTAGAATATCTTGATCGCAAGAATATTCCGCTAATTCCCCGATTTCATCACAACCACATTAAAAGATGCATATGTGAATTCTTCCTAGAAAGCAACCTAAAGTGTAAAAGCAAATTAGATTTAACTCCCTAGAAGCAATAAGCTATATGGAATAAGACTAATCAAGGCAATCGAAATGTGTAAAAGCACTAAATCAATTTAACCCAAGTTATGATTCATATGTGACTAGTAGGATATATCTCTACAAGCACTACCCACATTTATGCTACATAGAATCAGGGATGAACAACGTTTTCGTATTGAAAACCCTAATATAGCTCTAGATATGAATGCAAATCGGATTGATTCCGGACTCAACCAAATAAACAATCAAATCATATTCAATATAAACAATGAATCATAAACAGTAAAATATTGAGACAAAACTACTTCATTGATTCCAATACTATTTGTGAAATCTACTTATTATCCCATAACCAATATTAAGAATTTAGCTACTCATGGTTTTTGAACTCAACATAATTATTATTAAAAATAAAATGAAGAACATAAAAATAAATGGAAGCAAACCCTAGTCGTTGCTCTCCTCCAAAAACCCAGTAGAAAGATACGTGATATGCCCCCGTCCTTAAAAGAATAGAAACTCTTCCTTTTATAGCTTTTCCAACTTTCCAAAATTAGGTCTTCAAAGCCCAAAGTCCAATAGCAAGAAGTCCACCAAGCCCATGAACCAAGTGTGAGAAACCCATTTGAAAATATGACCCAGAAAATAGTCACCGGAAAACTGTGTTTATGGCCGGAATATAACCGGAATCCGGCGCCGGAAAGTAGCTCAGGTGACCGGAAAAGTCCACCCGGTCACCGGTCAAACATAACAGTCCACTGTTAAGACTGACGGTCAAGTTAACGGTCATTAACGGCGTTACGAGTCAGGAGCTGAATTGGAACCGAATCAGAACTGAGGGGCTGACTTGCTTTGGCCTGAGCTGTTGCAATCATTGCGCTCAGCCATGATGGCCCTAACCGCACCATGACGCCAACTCACACAGCCAAGATGGATGTTCTCCCTGCTACACAATAGCAGCTACACCTGCAACAAGTCAACCCTGGCAAGCCAACAAAACCTGCAATGAAACACCTCCACCAGAACCAACACCTATCCATTTGCAATTCCATCTCATGTCAACTGCAACAGTTGACATGCGCTTTCACAGAACCTGTAAACCTATCACCAACATAACAATCCCATTCTGCAGCTTCAGTTCCTCCATAGCACATAGCATTACCACCATCATTGCATCTCAAGCTGCACTTACTCAACATCACTTGCACTAGCTACTACAGCCTTCCATTGCACCATTCTCATCAAAACTGCAATGCTTCAGTGCAACCATCTTGCATTTCCAGTAATTCCAACAACAAGCCTCAATTCCCATTTACCATACTCGAATCATCACCCATTCAGCCATTATTGTCATTGTTCTTCTATGCTTAACCGCAAACCATCAGGCTCAAGCCATTCTCATTTCAGGTACAAGCAACAGCAGCTCCACTAACCATTTCAGCTGCACAACAGCTTTCTGTAGCTCCCATAACTGCAATCCTGACCCACCTTCAGTTATTGCTCCTGCCAGTCCCTGTAAACCTCATGACTCTACAGCTCAGCTCAAGCTCCCATATATTCTCTGCATTCCCAGCTTGCACCTACAACTACAGTGCCATCATTGTGTTCATGGCAGTATCTCCTTGAGCTTCACATTCCCTGGATTATACAGCTTCACCACCCCAACCGCAACACCTCAGTTCACAAACCACCACCTGCAATGACATTCAATGCAGTCTAGCATCACCAGAAAAACCTCCCAATATGCAATTCATCTTCTCTTGTTCATTGTAGCTCAACCTACTACAGATTCATGCCCTCAGTTCTGAACCTGCAGTCTCATTGCATCATCAGTTCCAGGTGCTCATTCGCTTACCATTCCCTTGAGTCTTGCGCTGCCACTGCACCTTCAAGCCTCATTGTCACAGCACCTCAGCCATTTCAGTCATTCATTCTCTGCTTCACCAGCACAGCACTTCTATTCCATCACCAATACTTCATACCCATCACAGATTTTGTCACAGATTCATCATACAAACATCTCAGATCCACTAGCTATGAATTCACCATCTTCTTGAATTCAACAGCAGCAATAACTTCAGATCAACAAAGCTTCTCACAAAATCCCTCATCTCACTGTCTTGATCACAGTTACAGCTGCTCACCTACAGCCATCACCTCCAATTCCAAATCCTAGCAGCAATTCTTTGCAAATTCAGACAAACCCTAACTCTGGAAAATCAAACCCAATTTCACATACTCTGAATTTACTTCGAATCAAAGATTACCTGTTCCAACTGAATGCGAGAACAAGCTTGCACCCAATTTTCCAATGTTTCTCTCTAATCCATCACATCTTGAATCCAGGCATGTCTTTCCATCTGAAGTAACCCAGTCATCTCCCTACTTCATCGATCTTCCATTCATATCCCCATCTCACTGTCTTGATCACTCAAACACCATCATAACTCGATCCTCTCTCACAGCCCTCAATCGAATCTCGATTTCTCTCTGGGTATGGTGCCGCCATTGGTTTCAGGAAAGTAAGAGTAAACAATGATGAGAGAAATTATTGCTCTCTGATTTTTAGGTTAGGTGTAAGAACCCAAAACTGCTATTTGCACCCCATTTTAGTGATTAAAGGGTAACCAACTCACACATGGCTCGTCGGTCCCAGATAGCCGACAACCCATTCGCTTCTTGCTCAACTATCGGTTATGACAAACTGATGGTTCATTCTTCACCTCCTCCTTGCGCACCTCATCCCGCTCCAAGTATAGCTCGCATGTGAATTGACCTCTTTGTCCTTTTACGCTCCAAATGAAAGCTTTTTCCTTCTTTTTCCCCCAAGTGCTCCATTGCACCTAATCAACTCAAATTCACACATAAGATACATATTTCACAAAATAAATAGCAAAGAAAGCATAAATACTAGATATAAAATTAGGTGTTTACAACACCTATCATATTCCCCCACACTTAGACTTTGCTAGTCCTCGAGCAAATCAAACAAAACTTATTCTAAAAGATACATACAATTCATGTGAGCGTTTACTAGAGAAATACCCACACAACCTACATTTCCAACTTACAAGTTCTCCGAAATGATAGTATCCAACGCGCTAAGAAGACATAGAGATTCTGCACACTAGTCATAAGAAGTTAGACACATAAATGAACATAATCTCATTCTTAAAAGTTGAGAGATAAATAACCATCCCTTATCGAAAGAAATTCGGGTTCGGAGTGATCAAAAGTCTCGACTCTGCCTCACAAGAAAGGGTTCTATGAAATTGCACTCAATAATAAACAGCTCTTTATGGTTCACACATGTGTCCATGTAGGAATGAAGAGAGAATCCTGTGACACGTTGAATAGTAGGAAGGCAAACCCTTCGAAATGTTTTGAAAACCCACATCTTTTATTCATTTTGAAAACCCTTTTTTCTGACGATCTCTTAGAAAGGAAATCAACCACTTAATGAAGGTGGGAATATGCTTACTTACCTCGTTATCCGTTCGGCGTGCAGCTAGCACCACTCTCACAGCATCCATAGAAACGTCTTCGGTCTTCAATCTCTGTCTTCATCTTCGGTCTTCAACTCTTGATGATACCTCTTGAACTTCGTAGAATCTTGACAATGTGATTCTTTCCTCTCATTCCTTGTTGCTTGAAACTTCACTGTAGATATTTCTTCTTCCGTTGGCTTATTGAATGAATATAAAACCAAAATATGATCTAAACAAACCAAAATATGATGCAATGAAATTTTTTTTTTTTCTTCTTTTCCTTTTTTTTTTTTTTTTTTTTTTTTTAGGGAACTAGCATAATGATAACTATGTTCCAATTTTTTTTTTCTTTTCTTCTTTTCTTCTTTTTTTCTTTTTATTTTAGACAAGAGAATATATTAAAAATAAAAATAAAATTGCAAGTACAAATGCCATGGTGTGAGTACTTTACCGATTGATTCTTCACAACTTGTATATCTCGATATCATAAACTTCTTGAATTCCCATCTTGATAATCTTCACTCTTGTACAATAGTCTTCAACTTATAAAAATTCCGCTCCTTGTCTTGTTGCTATACTTGAATTTGAAATCTGCTCATTTTTGTAACGTTGCTTGTAAACCTAAAACGTCTTCAACTTTTCTTCGAACTTGTGATGCTTCCCTTGTTGATGATGATGGTGTTTCTATGGACCTGTTGGTGTAGAGAGAGATAAAGTGGATGGTGCTAACTGCGAACAAGATTACAAGTGGTATGTAAGTTAGCAATTCGATGTCACCATTCATGATTGATAAAATAGCACTCAAGAGATCAAAATAGTGCTTCTATTGGTGGGAGGTTGGGTAGCTCACCATTCTACCCGGAGTTTACGTACGGTGACACACACTCTAAAAGCACATATTTAGACAGGTACAAAGAAATGAAGGTCGGTGCCTCTCATGATGTAACATGGGTAGTCTCCACTATAGGGGACCACTACTCTACTACCGAATTCAGTCTGCACCATATTTGCCACTGGCATGGTTAAATACAACTTTAACGCTCATACAAGTAAGAAACTCGATCATGTTCTCTGTCACTCTAAGTTCAGTCACTCTTATGAGAATCTCGATGTAATCTTAGCGACATGGATACTATGTGACTCTAAACTAACTACAAGTTGGAGTTTTTCATGCACTAATTTACACAAAAGTTGAAAATTTTAAAAAAAAAATTTACAATGCAAATGCTTAACCACTCCCCCACACTTAAACTTTACATTGTCCTCAATGTAAATTGAGTCATCCAAAGTAAGTCAAGGTGGGAAATTAAGCATGAAAAATGACAAGAAATCAGAAAAATAAAATCAATATCATACAAGAAAAAGCTAAAAACAAAACAAGAAAATGAAAATAAGACAAGAGATACTCATCCTATGGGTTGCCTCCCATTTAGCGCTTGGTTTAAAGTCATCAGGCCGACTATCTCCTTGCTTTCTATGACTCCTCCAGAGGGAGTGCATCCACAAAATTCGCTCCTTCCACCACTTCGGAAGTGAAATTCTCATAATATGGTTTCAACCGGTGCCCATTAACTTTAAGTTCCTTGCACAGCAGCAATACTACAATTTCTCTTGCACCATGAGAAAACACATTAGTAAAAATGAAAGGTCCGATCCATCGTGACCTTAATTTACCCAGAAATAGATGCAAGCGAGTATTAAACAAAAGCACTTTCTGCCCAACACAAAATTGTTTTCTAGAAATCATAGTATCATGAAAGGCTTTCGTTTTCTCCTTGTAAATGCGAGAGCTTTCAAATGCATCATTGCGAAGCTCTTCTAGCTCTTAGAGTTGTAACTTCCTTTGCTTTCCAGCCCCATCCATCTCCATATTGCATTGCTTTATCGCCCAAAATGCCTTATGCTAAGTGACAAGGTTTACCGTACACAAGCCTAAAAGGAGACATCCCAATAGGTGTCTTGTATGCGGTTCTATAAGCCCACAAAGCATCATTTAGTCGCAAGCTCCAATCTTTCCTTGTTGGATTCACCGTCTTTTCAAGAATGGATTTCACCTCTCGGTTAGACACCTCGGCTTGTCCATTTGTTTGAGGATGATAAGGTGTTTCAACCTTATGTGACACATTGTACTTCTTCAACAAGCTTTGCAAAGTCCTATTGTTGAAGTGAGAACCCCCATCGCTAATTATGGCTTTCGGAATTCCAAACCTTGCAAAAATGTTAGCTTGCACAAAATCTGAAACAACCTTGGAATCATTAGTAGTGGTGGCCTTAGCTTCCACCCATTTAGAGACATAATCAACATCAAGTAAGATGTAATAATTCCCATGTGAGTTTACAAAAGGACCCATAAAATCAATACCCCATACATCAAAAACTTCAATAAATTGAATAAAGGTTTGTGGCATTTGATTTCGGGAACCTAGATTGCCTGTTGTTTGGCACCTATCACAAGTTGTGCAAAATATATGTGCATCCTTAAACAAGGTTGGCCAAAAGAAACCGCTTTCAAGTACCTTGTGAGCGGTTCTCTTACTTCCAAAGTGTCCTCCGCAAGCATAGGAGTGACAAAATGACAAGATAGAATTAAACTCGGATTCAGGAACGTACCTTCTCATTACTTGGTCACTGCCATGTTTCCATAAGTATGGATCATCCCATATGTATTGGTTTCCTAACCTCTTTAGTTTGTCCCTCTCAGCACTAGACAAGTTCTTTGGGATTTGTTTAGTTACCAAGTAATTCACAATATCAGCATACCATGGTTCTCCAATGGCAATCGAGAATAGTTGCTCATCCGGGAAACTTTCACGCAATGGGATAGCTTCCTTGTCCACAACAAGATGGCTCAAGTGATCCGCAACGGTGTTCTCAATTCCTTTCTTATCTTTGATTTCAATATCAAACTCTTGCAAGAGTAAAATCCAGCGTATGAGCCTCGGTTTCGCTTCTTTCTTCATTAGCAAGTACCTAAGAGCTGCATGATCAGAATAAACAACAACTTTCGTACCAATTAGATAAGAGCGAAATTTCTCCAATGCAAATACAATAGCTAAAAACTCTTTTTCAGTGGTTGTGTAGTTTTGTTGGGCTTCATTTAACGTTCTAGAATCATAATAAATGGCATGAGGTATCTTCCCCACACGCTGCCCAAGCACCGCACCAACCGCGTAGTCACTAGCATCACACATTAGCTCAAAAGGCTTGCTCCAATCCGGTGGTTTAATGATAGGGGATGAAATCAAAAGTTCTTTCAAACGATTGAATGCCGCCATACACTTCTCATCAAAGTTAAAAACCACATCTTTTTGCAATAAGTTGCAAAGTGGTGATGCTATCTTGGAAAAATCCTTGATAAACCTACGATAGAAACCTGCATGACCAAGAAAAGAACGTATCTCCCTCACCGTAGTGGGAGGGGTTAGAGCACTAATAAGGTCAATCTTATATTTATCAACTTCCAAGCCCTTAGAAGATATAATATGGCCTAAAACTATGCCATGAGTTACCATGAAATGGCACTTCTCCCAATTTAGCACAAGGTTTGTTTCAACACAACGTTCAAGGATTAAAGACAAGTTGTTCAAGCAAAGGTCAAATGAATCACCAAAGACACTAAAGTCATCCATAAACACTTCAATGATGTTTTCAACATACTCGGAAAAGATACTTACCATGCACCTTTGAAAGGTAGCTGGAGCATTGCACAAGCCAAAAGGCATCCTTCTATAAGCAAAAGTACCGAAAGGACAAGTGAAAGTAGTTTTCTCTTGGTCCTCCGGTGCTATCACAATCTGATTGTAACCTGAATAACCATCAAGGAAATAATAATAAGCATGTCCAGCTAAACGTTCAAGCATTTGATCAATAAAGGGTAAAGGAAAATGATCCTTCCTAGTAGTAGCATTCAACTTTCTATAATCAATACAAACCCTCCAACCGGTTTGCACACGAGTTGGGACAAGTTCGTTCTCATCATTCTCTACCACTGTTACCCCTGATTTCTTTGGTACAACTTGTACCGGACTCACCTATTTGATATCGGATATGGGGTAGATAAAACCCACTTCCAAAAGCTTGAGTATCTCCTTTTTCACAACTTCCATCATAGGAGGGTTCAAACGACATTGCGCTTCCCTTTTCGGCTTTGAATCGTCCTCCAAACGAATCTTATGCATACAAACGGCAGGGCTTATACCCTTGATATCAGCGATTGTCCATCCTATGGCCGTCTTGTGCTTCCTTAGCACCCTTAGAAGTTTTTGCTCTGTAATTCACTAAGCTCGTTAGAAACAATCACAGGTAACTCTTCATTGTCACCCAAGTACAAGTACTTTAAGTGACTTGGAAGAGGTTTCAATTCCAACTTTGGAGATTTAACAATAGAAGGTAAAAGCTTTTCATCATTGCATGGTAAAGAAATAAAAGAGACATTATGAGTTTCCGGAAATCCTTGTAGTGATTTGAGATCACCAAGGGCTTCCTTAACTTCATTACCACACTCTACTCCATCATCCATGGATGTAGTCAAAACAGTTTCCAAAGCATCATCACCATTTAATTCAAACACTTTTTGCGCCAATGCATCCATAACATCAACGGAGAAACAAGAGTGGACATCACTAGGATATCTCATCGTTTCGAAAATGTTGAAACGTATTATTTCTCCGTCAAACTCCATAGTCAACGTTCCCTTGTCTACATCAATGATCGTCTTAGCCGTTTTCATGAAAGGGCGTCCAAGTAGCAATGGAAGAGACGATTCCGGTGCACCTTCATCCATCTCTAGCACACAAAAGTCATCAGGGAATACAAGTTGATTAACCTGCACAAGAAAATCCTCAACAATACCCATTGGGTAAACATTCGAGCGATCAGCTAATTGCAACACAATTTCAGCCTTTTTCAAAGGACCTAGATTAAGTGAATTATACATAGATGCAGGCATAACATTAACGGATGCACCTAAATCCAACATTGCTTTGTCAAAAGTAGTGTTACCAATTGTGACGGGGATGTCAAAGCTACCGGGATCCTTGCATTTCAGTGGGAGTTTGTGTTGTAAGATTTCCGAAGCATTCTCCCCCACACTTAGCACTTCATTGCCTTTAAGCCTTTGCTTGTTGGTACACAAGTCCTTCAACACTTTTTCATACTTGGGAACTTGCTTTATAGCATCAATGAGTGGTATATTCACATGAATCTTCTTAAGAACATCTAAAATCTCCTTTTCTAGTTCCGCCTTCTTAGAACTTGCAAATCTGCGAGGAAAAGGTATATGAGGAACATAAGTAGGAATAGGAGTTTTAGAGTTAGGAATAGCTACCTCGGGTGTTTGGGGAATTTTATCCCTCTTTTCCTCCGAAACCGGCTCCATTGGAGCTTCTTCCTCACCCAAATCAGCAACTTTGGGTTGCTCAAGTTGTGTACCGCTTCTCAACGTAATATCATTAACACCCTCCTTTGGGTTGATAGGTTGAGAAGGGAGTCTCCCACTATTTTGTGCTTTCAACTTGTTTATGTCAATTTCCATGGAGCCCACTTGAGTCTGCAAATCCTTAATCGCACTCTTGGTTTCTTGTTAACTCTCCTTGAACATGGTAGAAATACCTTGCATCATTGTTTGCAACTTTGCATCAATATCGGAACCTTGGTTTTGAACCGGTTGTTGTTGGTGTTGCTGAAATTGTTGTTGTTGAGGTTGGAATTGTTGTTGATGTTGCTGGAATTGTTGATGTTACGGTTGAATTGTTGTTGTTGCGGTTGGAATCCACTTGGACGGTTGAAATAAGGTTGTTGAACCGCTCCTTGCTTGTTGGCATAGCTGAAATTTGGATGATCTCTCCATCCCGGATTTTAGGTGTTGGAATAGGGATCATACCTTCTTGGTTGGTTTGGAAAAACCGCATTAGATTGCTCCAACTTTTCACCATACGAAGGTAATATAACCGCAGACATATTTTGCATCATGTGCTCCATATTTTCCATCCTTTGATCACGGTGTGATGATGATGAATCACTAACTTCATGCACTTGCCTCACCATTGGCTCACCTCTTGTGTAGAATTGTTGCGAGTTTGCAGCCATGCTTTCAATCAAATCGGTAGCTTGGGCCACCGTCTTGTTCACTAGTGCACCACCACCCGCTGCGTCAGGAAGATATATATCACTTGATTGGAGACCTTCGTAGAAGTACTGGATTATCATAGCATCGCTGAATTGATGGTGAGGACATCTTGCCACCAATCTCTTGTATCGCTCCCAACATTCATACAAAGACTCTCCCGCATGTTGCTTTATTCCACAAATCTCTTTGCGAATTTGAGTGGACTTCGACGCAGGAAAATACCTCTCTAGAAAGAGTTTCTTCAACCCGTTCCATGTAGTGACACTTCCGGCAGGTAAACAATACAACCAATCCTTAGCGCTGTCCACCATAGAAAATGGAAAAACTTTCATCATTGCACCATCGTCATCGGTCTCCGCAGGAAGCATAGCCTTTACAATGGTATAGAACTCCATAAGATGCTTATTTGGATCTTCATTCGCCATACCATGAAACTTTGGAAACTCTCTAAGCAACCCCGGCTTGATCTCGAATGTTGAGTTGGTTTGAATAAACCATCGTTGTGCATCAACCCTATGAGAAGCCAAATCCTTGAGTGTACGATTTGCGTCTTCCATTGCTTCTTCTTCTACAACTAGTGGTTCTTCTACAAATGGAACCTCTAGTTCTTATTCTAGATGTAACTATCCTTCCACTTCTTGATGAAGAGCTTCGTGTTCTACTTCCAATACTTGTTCTTCCATTGTGTCTTGACTTGGTTGGAGTATTGTGCCTCTTCGAGTAGAAATCCCACACCTTGGATAGATCCAATCCTTAGAAGCCAGGGATTAGTACCTGAAAAACAATTCTCGCAAACAAGTAAGAAACAAGACAAGAAACGGAAAGCAAATATGCAAGCAGAAAAATGATAAAAAGAAACTAAAAACTTAATAACAAGCCGTTTGCCTCCCAAGAATCGAGCCAAAATCTGGTCGGTTGTCAGCCGACCCAGAAATAATTTCACTTTCTTACTTCCTAAAATAAAGTAGTATGCGATAAGAAAGAGTTCGTATCCACAGAGAGGCCTTTGTTGTTATAAAAATTTCCAGTTTCTTAGTAACCAAGGGGGGATGTTGATATTTCAAAGTAAATAAACAATGAAATGAAAGCAAAGTAAAGTATTAAAAATAATCAATAAGAAGAAAGTATTGGTCACGGGATAGTTTCATTCACAAATACATATTTTCACCAATGACTAGAATTGAAATTTAATCTCTCATTTACTAAAAGTCCTAGAATATCTTGATCGCAAGAATATTCCGCTAATTCCCCGATTTCATCACAACCACATTAAAAGATGCATATGTGAATTCTTCCTAGAAAGCAACCTAAAGTGTAAAAGCAAATTAGATTTAACTCCCTAGAAGCAATAAGCTAAATGGAATAAGACTAATCAAGGCAATCGAAATGTGTAAAAGCACTAAATCAATTTAACCCAAGTTATGATTCATATGTGACTAGTAGGATATATCTCTACAAGCACTACCCACATTTATGCTACATAGAATCAGGGATGAACAACGTTTTCGTATTGAAAACCCTAATATATCTCTAGATATGAATGCAAATCAGATTGATTCCGGACTCAACCAAATAAACAATCAAA
This sequence comes from Papaver bracteatum, assembly GCA_023529315.1. NCBI lineage: Eukaryota > Viridiplantae > Streptophyta > Magnoliopsida > Ranunculales > Papaveraceae > Papaver > Papaver bracteatum. Next base: position 882,396 of record JAJJWX010000811.1, on the reverse strand, counting down.
TCATATTCAATATAAACAATGAATCATAAACGAAAAAAATATTGAGACAAAACTACTTCATTGATTCCAATACTATTTGTGAAATCTACTTATTATCCCATAACCAATATTAAGAATTTAGCTACTCATGGTTTTTGAACTCAACATAATTATTATTAAAAATAAAATGAAGAACATAAAAATAAATGGAAGCAAACCCTAGTCGCTGCTCTCCTCCAAAAACCCAGTAGAAAGATACGTGATATGCCCCCTCCTTAAAAGAATAGAAACTCTTCCTTTTATAGCTTTTCCAACTTTCCAAAATTAGGTCTTCAAAGCCCAAAGTCCAATAGCAAGAAGTCCACCAAGCCCATGAACCAAGTGTGAGAAACCCATTTGAAAATATGACCTAGAAAATAGTCACCGGAAAACTATGTTTCTGGCCGGAATCCGGCTCAGGTGACCGGCAAAGTCCACCCGGTCACCGGTCAAACATAACAGTCCACCGTTAAGACTGACGGTCAATTTAACGATCATTAACGGCATTACGAGTCAGGAGCTAAATTGGAACCGAATCAGAACTGAGTGGCTGACTTGCTTTGGCCGGAGCTGTTGCAATCATTACGCTCAGCCATGATGGCCCTGCCGCACCATGACGCCAACTCTGTCACAGCCAAGATGGATGTTCTCCCTGCTACACAATAGCAGCTACACCTGCAACAAGTCAACCCTGGCAAGCCAACAAAACCTGCAATGAAACACCTCCACCAGAACCAACACCTAGCCATTTGCAATTCCATCTCATGTCAACTGCAACAGTTGACATGCGCTTTCACAGAACCTGTAAACCTACCACCAACACAACAATCCCATTCTGCAGCTTCAGTTCCTCCATAACACATAGCATTACCACCATCACTGCATCTCAAGCTGCACTTACTCAGCATCACTTTCACCAGCTACTACAGCCTTCCATTGCACCACTCTCATCAAAACTGCAATGCTTCAGTGTAACCATCTTGCATTTCCTATAATTCCAACAACAAGCCTCAATTCCCATTTACCAGACTCGAATCATCACCCATTCAGCCATTATTGTCACTGTTCTTCTATGCTTAATCGCAAACCATCAGGCTCAAGTCATTCTCATTTCAGGTACAAGCAACAGCAGCTCCACTAACCATTTTAGATGCACAACATCTTTCTGTAGCTCCCATAACTGCAAGCCTGACCCACCTTCATTTATTGCTCCTGCCAGTCCCTGTAAACCTCATGACTCCACATCTCAGCTCAAGCTCCCATATCTTCTATGCATTCCCAGCTTGCACCTACAACTACAGTGCCATCACTGTGTTCATGGAAGTATCTCCTTGAGCTTCACATTCCCTGGCTTCTACAGCTTCACCACCCCAACTGCAACACCTCAGTTCACAAACCACCACCTGCAATGACATTCAATGCAGTCTAGCATCACCATAAAAACCTCCCAATATGCAATTCATCTTCTCTTGTTCATTGTAGCTCAACCTACTACAGATTCATGCCCTCACTGCCCTTTTCAGTTCTGAACCTGCAGTCTCATTGCATCATCAGTTCCAGGTGCTCATTCGCTTACCATTCCCTTGAGTCTTGCGCTGCCACTGCACCTGCAAGCCTCATTGTCACAGCACCCCAGACATTTCAGTCATTCATTCTCTGCTTCACCAGCACAACACTTCCATTCCATCACCAATACTTCATACCCATCACAGATTTTGTCACAGATTCATCATACAAACATCTCAGATCCACTAGCTATGAATTCACCATCTTCTTGAATTCAACAGCAGCAATAACTTCAGATCAACAAAGCTTCTCACAAAATCCCTCATCTCACTGTCTTGATCACAGTTACAGATGCTCACCTACATCCATCACCTCCAATTCCAAATACCAGCAACAATTCTTTGCAAATTCAGACAAACCCTAACTCTGGAAACTCAAACCTAATTTCACATACTCTGAATTTACTTCGAATCAAAGATTACTTGTTCCAACTGAATGCGAGAACAAGCTTGCACCCAATTTGCCAATGTTTCTCTCTAATCCATCACATCTTGAATCCAGGCATGTCTTTCCATCTGAAGTAACCCAGTCATCTCCCTACTTCATCGATCTTCCATTTATATCCCCATCTCACTGTCTTGATCACTCAAACACCATCAGAACTCGATCCTCTCTCACAGCCCTCAATCGAATCTCGATTTCTCTTTGGGTATGGTGCCGCCATTGGTTTCAGGCGAGTAAGAGTAAACAATGATGATAGAAATTATTTCTCTCTGATTTTTAGGTTAGGTGTAAGAACCCAAAACTGCTATTTGCACCCCATTTTAGTGATTAAAGGGTAACCAACTCACACATGGCCCGTCGGTCCCAGATAGCCGACAACCCATTCGCTTCTTGCTCAACTATCGGTTATGACAAACTGATGGTTCATTCTTCACCTCCTCCTTGCGCACCTCAGCCCGCTCCAAGTATATCTCGCATGTGAATTGACCTCTTTGTCATTTTACGCTCCAAATGAAAGCCTTTTCCTTCTTTTTCCCCCAAGTGCTCCATTGCACCTAATCAACTCAAATTCACACATAAGATACATATTTCACAAAATAAATAGCAAAGAAAGCATAAATACTAGATATAAAATTAGGTGTTTACAACACCTATCACTTCGCATAGTTGAGACCAAGTAGACTACCCCTAGATACTTAGTTTCCTCAGTATCCCTGAGCCTTCGACTTCTAGAGTCACGCACATGAATCACCAATCATTTTGATCGTATTCCAAACAGTAAAGGATAAAGCTGTTTGGTAAACACTCTATTCAATCTTTGGTAATGAGATATTTATGAGTCGTTGACAAAGGCTCTTCTGTTTAATATGATAAATTTCTTAGTCTTGTTAGATCAATCTAAATTTTGATTACCGTAATTACCAATTTCTAGATTTGAAATCAATTAATATAGAACGCAAAGAATAGCTATAAAGTGATGATGATCTCAGGCAACTAGCCAATCAAGTATATCAAAGATAAACATGTTTCTACTTTGATCTCAGCCGATCAAGGTTTGTGCACTAAATTCACAAGATCAAAACTTAATAAGAAAATATTCTTCGTCTTCAAATATTGGATTGTCTTCTTAATAACTTGCAAAATATAACTTGAATCTTATTGTGATCAATCACACACATAACGTAGTATGTTAACAATGAATTATTACAAGATGTCTTTAGACCCGAAAATTATTCTAAAGATCCCATCGATACTCTGATCTAGTTTGAGTGAGCTTTATATCAGAAGAGAAGGATCTCATGAATAAACAAACTAGATGCAATCAAAGTTTCAACAACCGTTAGTCAATCAAATCAATAATAGAAAACTAAAATAAAAATGCAATTATCTAGTTTCCCACCAACGGTACTCGTAGAGCTTCTTGATCCCACATAAGTCTTTAAACGAGTGGTCATAAGAGATTTTGCCTAATTAGGGTACTTTACTCTCTAGATAGACTGCTGCACCAGAAACAACACAAATGAAGTTTTCCAGGCTCTTAGGATAGTTTACAAGAAATTCAAACTCAAGTATTTATTGCCTAAGGTTGTTTAGACAACAAGGAAATTCCAAAACCGAAAATATTCTCAAGATATTCTTTAAAGTACCTAATTTCGGATTTCCTATTTCCAATAAATGTTAACCAATATTTCCAAAAACTCCCTTAGAAAATTTCTATTATTAAAACATATATTATGAGAATCATAATTAAATGATTTTCAATATCTCAGTTCGGGATCACCTTGAGTATCAAAGAATATATTTGAACAATTAATGATAAGAGTTATGTACATGTTCAAATAATGTCGACATATAGAAGTTTCTCAGCAAACCCTAATTCCAAGTTTAACATAAAACATAAAGAGGCATGTGAATATTGGAAACTCGGTTTTTCTCATTGGGATCGGTTCTACCAAGACTCATAATGTAAGTTGTGACCGGTTATACCATGATTCCAAAACTAGGTTGGGCCGGTTACACTATGCTTCCAAGAGATAGCTTGTGATCGATTACACCTTACTTCCCAAATTAGCCTGTAATCGGTTACACCTTGGTTCCCAAAGTAGCATGTGACTTATTACAACTAACTTCTTAAATTAGGTTGTGATCGGTTAAGCCTTGCTTAGAAAAGTATCTTGTGACCGATTACAACTAACTTCCCAATGTATCTTGTGACCGGTTACACCTTGCTTCACAAAGTAGCTTGTGACAGACTATAACAAGCTACATATTATAGGCTATGACCGGTTATACCTTGTCATCTTGCATTGGTCATCCAAAAGATATTAAATAAATAACTGGACCAAGCATGATTTCCATTTCGATTATGAAACAAGTTCATACATCTACTTCCTTAACCAATGTGATATACATAGTTTTCTAGGATGAAATCACACCTATAACTTAAACATAATTAAGTAACTAAATACAAAGATTATGTTGATATCGTATTTACGAAGTTCCAAAAGATAAGCGTTTATAAATTTCTTGACACTTTGATCATAATGATATGACCAAGTGTAACCACCAGGGTATTATATATATATATAGCTTCACATGTTATATTTTTAATATTATCCGACTTGAAAGATACGTTAGGAATATAAACAAGATCAAGTAAATATTACTAACCTCAAGTAGAAGGATGATGTCTTCGTTATAGTCGTTACTTCTTCTCATCCTTCAGGTCTTCGGAGTAATACTTGTACGTCTTAACATTCCTATACTTTCTAGTCTAACCTAAACGAAGTTGACTCTAATATTTAATCAATCGACTCTAGATGAGTTTTGATACTAAAACATGACAACCAAACTTGACATACAAACACTTGGTGTGTTCAATCGATCTATGCTCTAACAGTTAAATCAAATAAAATTGAATATTCCACATTTTTTGAAGCATTCATTATTTTTTGGTGTTGCTTATCCATAGTTCACCTTCTAATTAATTACTCATCTAACTAATTTTTAACTGCTTGCTTTTCAATTTCGTTTTTGAACTCCCACTCTAGTTATATCTAAGAAATTCCCCAAGTTTCTCCTCAATTATTTGCCTTTCCTAAATTGAAAATTTTATTATAAAAGAGGAAACAAATTAACCAAATTTACTTGCAAACCACGACATATCTAATTGTAATGTTGATAACTAATCAAGCCCATCTCGATTACGACAGAAAATTCCTATACACTCCTCACCAAGGATGAGTTTGGTATTTTTTTCCCTCTTCGAAAAACACTTTAAAAACGTATGTGTATGGTAAATATTTTTTTATCCTAGTATTTTGTTAAAAATAATTTTATAAATACTATTAAAAAAGTAGATCATACAAAAATTTTGGTTGATAGCCTAGCAACAAGCTGGGCTCCAACTCCTTTTTGTTAACATTTTTGTAAAGCGTTTTTCATGTTAAAGCATTTACAAAATTCTCCAACTTTTAAAAGCTGGCGCAATTGGGAGAAATGTAAACTAATTGGGGGATATGAATTAATATCCCCACCCAATAGTTTTTGATAAGGGGTGTTTTTTAGGGGCGAAAATACTAACATACGCTTTTAGTTAACTAAAAATCTATAGAAAAGACTATAATACCCTTTCATCTAAATAAAAAATTAATTTAAAAAATTTAAAAAACCCCCATTTCCTGTTTATTTCCGACACTCTAGGTTAAGGTTTTGATTTTTTTTCCCATCGTTCTTTATCGTTCACACAAATTCATCATCGATTCAAACATATCTTCGTTGATTACTTGAATCTATAAATATGCCTCCACGAAAGAAATCCAATCCGCAACCAAATTCAAAATCAGTAGCCCAACAAAAACAAGAAGAAAAGATTAATCGGATTGCTCATAAAGAAAAAGAAGAAGAAGATTCGGACCATCAAAATCTCCTAAAAATGCCTTTTGTGAGAAGGTAAGTCATTCTGAACTGTTTTATAAGTGTTTTAATCAATTTAAAGTAGTGAGTTTAGGTTAGAATCGCGAACCCTAACTTAAACAGTTCAGTTATGGTTAATTTCGGTAATGTAATTAGGATGAATACCATGCCGGTATTGGGTTTCAACGTCGGTTATAGTTTGAATACCATGTCGGATTCTATATCAAAAATCACCATAAATTACATGTTTATTTCCGAAATTATCTTTAGGTTGAATACAATGCCGACACATGGTTTCGATCAGTTTACAGAAAGAACTTAGGAATGTTAAAATTGTCTGTGTTGTCTCCATTTCGATTTCTATGTCGCTTCCTTTTCCGGCATTGGTTTGAAATTTATAAACTATGCCTGCTTATTGGTAAAAAACTACAGAAAACTCTTTAATTTTTATAGGTAAGCCGACATAGGTTGATTATTTACTGCACTGCCGGCACTTTGTCTCGGCATGGTCTACATTTTTATTTACAATTTCGGGGCATTTTCTCGGCATGGTTGACATTTTTATATACAATGCCAACATTTTTGCTTCAATGGCGCAACTCAACATATCTATGTCGGCTTTAGTTATGATAGTTAGTTATTTATATTTTTTGTATGTCTTCTGATATAGGTCTAAAGCTAGCAAAATAAGAAAGGAAAGAGTAAAGATGCCGACGTTAAGAAAGAAAAAAAGCAGTAACTCGGCACTCCTGAGTCTCTGCCTCCCCGAGGGAAAGAGTTTGGTCGCAATAAACGTTTGGGTGCAGGCTTCACAAGAGGGAAAGTTTGGGAGAGTAGGGACCGTAGTAAAATAGGAATCTGTGAACGTACTGAAGAATCATATGATGATGAAAATGAAGAGGAAGATAATGAGGTTGAGCCAAGTCAACAAGCAAGACAAAGTGAATATTTAGAAGAAGATGCTGGGCAAAGTCAACAACCAACACAAGGTGAAAGATCGGGACAAGATGATGGCGAACAACCGGTAGAAGGAGAACAACATAAGAAGAAAGTAGTCTGACAAAAAGGTTCGCACCTTCCTCATCCTGATGACATGTTACATGAACTTGGTGGTGGCAACTTTTGGGGTCAACCGCGATCCACAATGACTATTTGGCTATAAGTACACGTGGGCTCGTACTATCTATCAAACATATGTAAGAATTTTTGTATGCTTTCTTTCATTATCTCTTATTTATGTATACTTTGTTTATTTCTATTTATGTATAATGTCACTGTTTTATAATTGTAGGATCATAAGAAAGATGTACATGTTGGCCGACACCAAGCCATGAGTACATGGGATTTTTCTAAGGAATGTAAAGTGGTCCAAAAATTAGTAAAGGACTATGGGATGTATCATTTGGTTGAAAATTTCATGGAGTTTGATTTTGTGACAATAAATTGCTTCTTCGAGAGATTTCATGGTGAAACTGATACCATGTACTTCCCATTTGGGTAGATGACCTTGATACCTAAAGATGCTCAGAACATTCTAGGCCTATGGGTGGATGTAAAGTCAGTTGTAGAAGGAGATAACTTTCATGACCTAGAATGAGTGAATTTACATGCTTTTACTAAAACGTTGTTTGGCTTGGACTACAAAACTTCTTTAAATAGCTTCTATGATCTAAGAATTGTAGGACAAATACATTGAGACTGAAGATGCTTAAGGAAAGGTTTGAAGGGACGGAAGAAAGATGAAAGAATGATGACTGGAATCCCGCACAAATTCGTTATATAGCTGTTGCGTAACTGTTATACATCTCGAGAACTAGGGTATTCCCTGCCGCTAGTGGAAACAAAGTGAATGCAAATTTTCTATAATACTTGTAAAGTCTAGCTTCTCAAATTCTTGCATAACCGTCCTACCTTCCCATTCCACCCTTCTAATACTTGCTTGTGCATTATAAATTTGTACGCATAGAAAAAACGTTCATCTCATCCTTTTCCTTGAAGCCGTTGAGAATTTGTCTTGGTTTAAAACATGCTTTGGTCAATCTCTTTACATCCTCCATTTCATGAGGTTTTAGCTTCGCAACTAGGGAGGGAATGACCAACAAAAGTTTTCGGATCCTCATGGTTATGGCGGCCGGACTACGCCATAAATTTCCATTCACTTCATCTAAATCTGGGATACACACTTAAAAGGGGCGTTCATCCTTCCTTGTACAAGTCTTGTATACCTTATTAGTCTTCTTAATTTAGATATACATAATCATTTCTCTTGTGGCTATTCTTCTCTTGTATGACCCACTTCTCTCACAAAACATCTCAGAACAAATATCGGAACCTTGGGTATTCCTCACTAGCACACACATATTCTTACGAGCCATTTCCAAAGCCCAATTAATTGCACCATCTTTAGTTTTTATTCATTACATAAGGACAACCAACGGAGATTATAAGGTTCATTATAAGCAATCCCTTAGTAAAGTTCAAAATACTAGGTGAAAAGTATTCTTTGGTAACATACCAGATAAATTTCATAGTATTCCGATGTATCCTGACCCAACAATTTTGCATTTGTTGAATCACTATATGTTACAATCTAAGAAACGAAAGAGAAGAAAAGTAAATTAGTTCTAAAAAATACTCCCTCCTTCACACTATTAGATGACCTACTTAGTTTAAAATTTTGTCCCACTATTAGTTGACATATCTCATTAAATAAGGGAATATTTCTAAAACTATCCATTTGATTGATTATCGTTAGTATAAGAAATATGTATAATTTGATATTCATGTTTATATTCGTTGTGTAGGTGTTTTAAAATGATTTTCAATGGTACAAAGTTTGCAAAAATCCATGGTATAGTTTGAGAGATAAATCATTTCTAAATTTTACAAGTTATTATCCATAAGGGTATAACTGTAAAAAATACTTAAAGATACTCTTTTCCCTTCCTTGCCTTAAGAATTGTGCAAACTTAAACTAGGCCATCTAATAGTGGGATGGAGGGAGTATAACTATGCCGGATCACAGTTCCGACATGCTCGACAATGTACCGACAACGCTGACATATGATCGAAATAAATTGATAATTATGACAAAATTTCTAAGGGTGCCAACATAGAAATTTCATCAGAAAACAACACCGAAAAACTACGTGCCGGAATTCTCAACAAATACTGTTCAATGTCGGTAGATAGTGCCGGCATGCTCGATAAATAACCAACAGCGCCGGCATCCCACTTTGAAAGTTTCCATTCTCTATATGTTTTTTTGAGTTGCCGGCATTGTAAGTTTAGTATTCAACTATGCCGAGAGAATATTTTGTGGTAGGTTACAAATAACTTTTGTATCGGCATAGTTTTGTTTTGTTGAGATAATGCCAACATGCATTTTAAAATGTGGGATATTTTTGGCCGGGTTGGCTGTAGTATGAATACTATGCCGGTTTAGATGCTGCCGGGATTGTATTCATAATACGTCCATGCCGGCACTGAGCTTTTTCAGCTTTAAAAATGGCGAAATCAAAGAGAAATAAGCCGAATTTCAACACATTATACATGAGTATTGGGAGTGATTGTATGTTGAACTTGTTTACTTTTTTGGGTTGGTTCTTCACGTAAATCTCAATGCTCATAAAAATCATGATTTAAGGGTGTTGGTTCCACAAATAATTGCAATTATGAATCGTTATAATTTGTCAGAGATTTAAGATAGAATTATGTTGTAGTTGAGCTAAAGATTCATCAATACTTATCTCTGCACTAGCATCCACCATTTTCACCCAAAACCTTTCTCTCAAAATTTCTCTCATTCTACTCTCACCTCACCCGAAAAAAAAATACATTAATCATTTATCAAATAATCTAATAAATTTGCTAAATATGATTAACCACTAAACTTGGTCAGTGAGGGGTAGTTAGGAATTAGTTAAAATACATGGATAGGGAGTGACTCTGATTTACTATTTAAATCTTTTTTTTTATTATTATCATATCCCCCAATTATTTTCCATATTCTCGATTGCGCGATCCTTTTTTTCATGTTTAATTTTCTTTTATCCTTATTTTATTTTATTTATAAATAACAAAATTACCCTTTGATTTATATATGTACCACCATATATTTCATTTATTTTCTAAAAAATATTATTTTATTATTTTTATATACCATTTCAATAGATTTTTTTTTACTTTATCAATAGTGAAAAATAAGAGCAAATATATAGTTTGATTTTTTTGTTTGGAATCTAATAAAATATGATTAATAAAAATAATACTTTTCATCAATAAAAGTTGTAATGATAATAACAATTAGTAGTAATTTCAATATCATATAAATATTAAATAGTTAAAAATTCAATTATTTTTAACTCTAATAAACTAGAATAAAATAATTTTCTGAAATATGCCTGTCTTAGTCATTTGGTACAACAATTATAGTTGAATTTGATATTTACCTTATAAAATTTAAGTATTTAATCAACTTTAACTTTTGTTTATATTTTCCAATGGTTCAACTGATTTTTCTAACACAGCGCAATGCATAATAAAAAATCGCTTTTATGAAAATTCGCAACAATATTAAAATAAACATAAGCCCAGCTTGTGTCCCGTTTGTCGTTCGGTTGCCAACTAAAACTCTATACGACTCTTGAGTTTAAAAAAAAAAAAAAAAAAGCTAATTCTCAATTAGGTTTTCAATTTGTATAAAAACATTGAATTTTTCTTAACATAAGCTATAACTAGATGACCGCTGCCACGGTGGGGAGGGCCGACCGAGAAAAAAAAAGGAAACACTGTTAGAATTGGACTGTAAAAGAAAATTTATGCCTAAAGTGAAAGTATCATTTTTCTTGAAACGGAGATAGTACATCCTTTTATTAGTTGCAAAAGAAAATTAGTTGATGTATAAAACCAAAATATGGTTACGTAAAGTATTATGTATCTTTGTGGTAGTTTGTATAATGGATCTACATTTATTTTCAAAATTGTGCCTAAAATGATAAAATACCTCCGATTTTTTCGTAGAAACTCTAAATTTGATATTGTTGTTTGTACTCATTGCGTAGATTTTTTCAAAACCTTTCCAAAGAGACAAATTTGTAAAATTCCAAGGCACGGATTTTTAGATATATTATATTAACGTTTGGTTGTCAATTATATCCCTAAAGAAATATGATACATAAGGAATTTTAATAAAAAATGGCTCTTATATCTAGTTGCCCTTCTTCTTTGGATTATTTACGAAAATGTCTAATACATTACTGCCCTTCCTCTTTGGTTTATTTACGAAAATGTCTAATACCTTACTGCTCTTCCTCTTGGGTTTATTTACGAAAATGTCTAAATGAAAAGAAGAATTTTTTTATTTAGAGGGGCAGTGTCGTCCTTTCATCGTTGAACCAAATCCAATCTTTTGTGTCTAATTGGAAAAAAATGGCACGCTTCAATTTGACACAAAGTCACCATATATAGTCCTCCCTCGCTTCGCTCGGTCTGCCTAACAATAAATACTCCCTCCGTATCTACAAGATAGGCTTGTTTGGTTTTCACAAAAATTAAGAAAATCAATCATTGTAGCCACTTTTTCATGTTTTTTCCTAATCTATCTTTGGTCCCCCTCATTTGTTATAAGAGAGATGGGAGAGAGAAGTGGTCCCCCTTTAATATTAAGAGAGAAAAGGGAGAGAGAAAAGTGGTCCCTCTATGAGTATACTAGTAAAATCATAACATTTGACTTTCCACATATGAAAACAAGCATATTTGTTTTTTGACATACCAAATAAGAAAACAAGCATATCTTTTAGAGACGGAGTGAGTAATAAAAAATTTAATCTTGCTGATTCTATCTATATTTGATTAGTTGTTGTGTGATGTAACCTTTAATAGATATTTGTGTTGTTTCATAACCCAACAGTCCTCCCGCACTTTCTTTAAGGCCAGCAATTTCTTTCTCTCTCGCCATCTCTTTTAACAGATACTACAAAGATTTAATGGTCTCCTTAATGTGGTTATTGGTCGGTAAGCTTTTTAGTTAATCTTGTTATTTATATCCTCCCATTTTTTCCCTACTAGTTTCCTTCTTACTAGCAGTAATAGTATCTCTTTATCTCTATATTCAACCTAATTTCTGTAGAACTGCTGCCCTAATTTATTTCTCAATGAAATTATTATCCTGGAACGTCCAGGGTTTTGGAACCCCCATCACTAAGGATCATTTTCATTACTTATGTCAGTACTACAAACCTGATATAATTTTCTTGGATGAGACAAAATCCCCTTTGGATCGCATAGACTCCTTTTTCAAAAAATCCACCTTTGGTGACTGGTTCATAGTTCCTTCCGTGGGAATAGCAAAGGGTTTAGTTATAGCCTGGCACAACAATATTGAAATGAAATTAATTTCGTCAAAATTCAATGTTTGTCATTTTGATTAAAAAATAGGAAATGCAGATATAATAATCACATGTGTTTACGGAGCAGTCGAAGAAGATGACAAAATCGAACAATGGACATATATCTTGGAATTCACCCAACAAATAAACAAGCCATGGGTTCTATTAGGCGACCTAAATGTAATATTAGACCCAGGCGAGAAACATGGTGGAAATAAAGCTAGCTCCAGCAGCAGTAAATCCTTCGTCATCGACATTATCAACACATTGGGATTAGGATAACAAGATGCTGGGTACGAAGGATCTCCGTTCACATGGTCAAACAACCGAAAGTGGGAGGCAAACATCTGCGAACGAATCGACAGAGCGCTAACTACATTCCCGTGGTCCCAGAAATTTCCGGATACCAAGGTAACTCACCTTCCAAGGGTAGGTTCTGATCATATGCCTATTTTATTGGATTCAAACCCAGAAATTTGTAGGATTTAGAAACCTTTTAGATGTCTTCGATCCTGGTTAAATCATCCCACTCTACCGACGGTATTTGATGCATCTTGAAAATTACACACCGCAAATTCTAACGAATCATCTTTCACTGGGCTTCTAAAGTTACTCTCCTCCGACTTAGCCCATTGGAACTCTAATATTTTTGGGAACATACACAAAAATATCAAATCTTTCAACGATAAAATTGATTCTATTCATAGATCTGGAAACATCTCTAGACAAATAGACACTCTAAAAAAATCTTCAAACGGAGTTAGGAAAATGGTATAAAATAAAAAATGATCATTACCATAAACTTTCCAGGGATAAGTTCTTCAAAGAATATGACCAGAACACAGAATACTTCCATGCCTCCGCCTCAAATAGAATAAGAATCAATGTGATAAACTCTCTTAGAGAACCCTATGGGATATGGATCTCAGATAGAGATCAAATCAACTCTCTGCTGGTTAAGCACTTCCAACAAATAGGCTTGTCCAAAAACAACATCTTGGATTTTGATCTATCTACCATCATAAATCCATGCATCAGTACCGAAGAAAATGCATCATTATCTGCAATTCCCACTAAAGATGAAATTAGACTCTCCCTGTCCAATATGAACCAATGGGGAGCCCCATGTCCAGATGGATTCCAGCCAGGATTGTTTAAAGATAACTGGAACATTCTGGGAAATGATATCATCGACACTGTCCAAGAGTTCTTTCGTTCCGCCACTCTCGACAAAGATCTCAATCATTCTTTCATAACCCTCATACCAAAATTATCCACACCACAAACCCCAGGGGATTTTAGACCTATTAGCCTGAGTAATACCATTTATAAAATCATCTCAAAGATTTTATCTAATAGACTAAAACCCCTCCTCGGTAAAATAATTTCCCCTAATTAATCGGCTTTCCTCCCTGGTAGACAAATCACAGACAACATCATCATTTCTCATGAACTTATCCACTCGATGAAAACTTCCAAGAAAAAGAAGGGTTTCCTAGTGTTAAAACTAAACTTATCAAAAGCTTTTGAAAGAGTCGAGTGGAACTTCATTGAGAAAGCCCTATTGGCTCTTGGTTTTTCGCAATTCTGGACAAAGCTCTTTCTTCAATGCATATCAACAACTTCCTTTTCAATCCTTCATAATGGAATCTCGGGGCCATCTTTTAATACTTCTAGGGGTCTAAGACAAGGTGACCCTTTGTCGCCTTACCTCTTCCTAGTCTGCATGGAAATTCTCTCCAGACTCCTTGAAAAGGCAATCAAAGACAAGAGAATATCTGGGTTTCAGATAAATAAAAATGTGCCGAATATCTCTCACCTCTTCTTTGCAGACGACTATTTTCTATTCACGAAAGCGGATATGGGGGAAGTGAAAAGCCTTTTGGAAATATTACAGTTATTCGGGAATATCACGGGACAAATGGTGAACCTACAAAAATCCAGTGTCTATTTCAGCCCAAAAATTCACCCAAAACATGGAAAAATAATTGCAAGAATTCTAAAGGTCCCTCTAATGACCAAAAATGATAGGTACTTGGGTACACCTTTTTTCTTCGACAAAAACCGAAAAGCTAACTTTGAACCGCTGCTACAACGTTATTACTCTACATTACAAGGTTGGAAATCGAAACTGCTATCTCAAGCGGGGAGAACTGTTTTGATAAAATCTATACTTCAATCTTACCCAACTTATCAAATGCAAGTACTCGCTTTTCCGAAAAAAAACTCTGGATCAGCTTGACCGCATTCAGAGAAACTTCTGGTGGAAAAAAGATGGACAAAAAAGACAAGGAGGATTTATAAGGGCTTGTAAAAGTATATGTAAACCCGTTTCCCATGGTGGTCTAGTAATTAAAAATCCCCATCAATTTAACTTAGCCCTTCTTACCAAGCTTGCAAGCAGACTAGTCATAGAACAAGAGCAATTATGGATCAAACTGTTAAAAGCAAAATATTTCCCAAATTCTCACCCCATAGAAAAATCAAGAACGTCGAATCTCTCGTGGATTTGGACCAGCATTCAGAAAGGGCTAGAGTTAATAAAAGGAAATTATATCTGGAAAGTCAAAAATGGTGTTTCGGTGAAAATATGGGAAGACAGATGGATCCCTAACACAGAGATAATCCAACAAATCCCCAACAGTCAGGAACATGCACCAACAAGAGTTCAAGAACTAATTACGGATCAGAATAGATGGGATCAAGAAATGCTAGACCAATTCTTCTACCCAGAGGATAAGGAAAAAATCCAGGCTTTAACTCCTAGAAACCATGAGCAAGACATCATTAGATGGAGACATCATCAATCAGGAAAATTTTCTACTAAAAATGTTTATACATTTCTAGCCAATCAGGATCTCGACACTAATGATAACCATGATTTCCCATGGAGTAAGATCTGGAATATTCAAGTCATCCCTAGAATCAGACTCTTCATATGGAAATTAGTGCAAAAAGCTTTACCAACGTCGGCTAGATTAGGCGCTCACAATACGAAAATTGACCCGATTTGTCATCTTTGTAACAACCAAGTGCAAGAAACGGAGGTTCATCTCTTCTGTGAGTGCCCCTTTGCAAGAGAAGTTTGGTTTGGTCTTTCTATACACAATATAATTTTTAGAGATTCTCCCAGCACTGTTATTGATTGGGGTCAAATGGTGGATTACGGAAGCAGATCTGCACCATTTTCAAGTAAAAATATCAACCACACTTTGGTTCATATGGAAATATAGATGCTCCGTTGTTTTTGAGAAAACCAACCCGGATCCAGTCACCTTACTAAGACAAATAAATAATTTCTTCAACTCCTCGTCGAATACACTACAACGGAATAACGAAAATCAAGAGAAAACATCAACCGACGATTTTTGGTCCAACATGCACTCAGATTGGGTTATTTTCGTTGATGCTCCGTAGAAGAAAGAAGACTCTTCGATGGGATATGCTTTCATCCTGCACTCAGATTGGGTTATTTCAGCAGGTTCAGAGTGGGCAATGTCAGCTTTTCATGCAGAAGCAAAATCCTTGCTGAAGGCGATTACGTGGTTAAAAGAAAATATCTTATCAAGCGTGGCTATTGTAACTGACTGTAAAGCCTTGGCAGACAACTTAAACAGGGTTACCTCAGAATCTCCGTGGTTGACAGAAAATACATTGCAGGAAATAAGGATAATTTTGGAAGAATTACCCAAGCTAAAGTGAGATTTATAAGGAGAAAAAACAACAATGCAGTGGATTACATTGCTAAGGAGGCAAGAATCACTACAACACATGTCAGAAAACCTAAACCAAAGAGTCCACAAGACTAGCATAGATTGCAATTTGTTTGACAAAAATGATTATGTAAATCTGTTGTATTCAGTGACGGAACTGGGGGTGCTCCAGCCACCCCCAAAATTCTAAATACAACCCATTTTTCATTTTTTCAAAGGCAATTTTTTTGGGGATTTTTTTTAGCCCACCCTAAAATTTGATTTTTAGCCTAATATATTTGATTTAGCCCACCTAGATTTTCAATCCTGCTTCCGTCGCTAGTTGTATTACATTTGCTAATTAATATATAATCTTTCACATAAAAAAAAAAGTAATAGAAGAAAATTTATGTGTGTTGATCGTTGATACTTTTGTGTTCACCGGTCAAAAATCGACCAGCTAACCGTAGTTAGAACACTAGGGGGACTTGGGACCAATATAGGAAATCTCCTATGTTTGCACTTTGCATACATGACTAAATACAATGGAGGTGGTACAATGTAACATCCTTAATGATGAGAACAGCTAAACTAGACATCACTGGCAGCTATGATTACAGCATTTTTGATAACTACATCAGCATCAGCATCAGCCAGTATTGAGTATTATATTTTTACATGCTTTGCCCATGCTTTGACAATAGTATTCGTGTGCAAGGATACTTTTGTTATAGAAACTGATAAATGCTTATTGGACCACTGTTTGGATTATTCTTCCTATAATCCAACACTGATCGATCTACAAATAAATTCATATCAAGGCTGCGATTGTAACAATACTCGTTTGTCCAGCTCATTCTCGATAGACAAATAGTTGACGTTCCATTCCACGGTTTTCATGCCAGCCGAGCCGCTCAAAGATAAAAGCAGGCAAAGGAAAAACCAAAAAACTAAGAGCCCAGGGATTTCAGAAGTCTTCAGTCAACAGAATAGATAGATAGATGGCAGAAATAAAACAGGAGAATACGAATGTTCACCTCTAAAAATTGTATGAATAAGGCATCATTGTCTCCGCACCAGTGACATGGGTAACAAGTGAACTATACCTTCTACCATAAATAAGATGTGTCGTGGAGAACTGCAAATTATGTGCTGTATGGAAGAGTCTCAATTCACCACAGTGAAGAAGATACTTGAACATAATGTGAATAAATAGTACTATAGGAGCATACTAAACAAAATTTTCAAGAAAAAAAAAAAGCAGCATATGTTGGAACTGCTCTTAGCTTCTTCTTTAAATCGCTTAATTTGTCTCACTATATCAGGCGAGCCAACACTAGAACGAAAGAATAGGGAAACTTCTTCCAAATCTTTTGCATTTTTCAACAAGAATTTAAGAATTTTGAACTCAGCATCACATCTTTCCACTTCTTCAATCTGGACATACACGAGGTGAGACAACATTCTCGGGGATGACAAGCCTGCTTCCCAGTCATCTCCAACATGCGCTAAATTTGACTGTATCCATACAACCACAACAACTGACAACACTTGATGACAAAGAATAATAGTACAAGTAAGAAATACTTCAGAGGTTCCAAAAATTAAAAAATGTTCAACAAAAATAAAGGTCACTAGATGAGATAAATGAAAAATGTAGATATCATAATAGAACTGTTGGTAAGACATTGCAGACCAGAATATAAGACAAAGAGCTTGGTTAAACGTTACCTCCTTCGATTCAAGAAATATTTCAGCTATGTTAGGAGGAACGCTGAGTAAGTATGCTATAGCCCGCAAGCAACCTCTTGTAGACCACATTCCCAGCACTGAACATTGCAGTTTACATAAGCAAGGTGGTTGACAGTCTAACAAGTCAGGAAAAACAAAAGAAAAAATTTCAAATAATATACAGCTAGAATCCGATTAACTGTAGTAACCAACACTACTCAAAAGAAAAACATAATTTATTTTATTTAGTAAACTAGTATCTTTTATTTAGTAAACTAGTATAACACGCATGCGCGATGCGCCTGCTCTTTCGTTTCATTCCGTAATTTTATTTTTTCGTGTATTATAGTCAACACGATCAACGCCGAGTGGTCAAAACTCATTTCAAACTAATCTCCAAAAAGTAATTATAACTAAACTTTCAAATTTTTATTGAATAACTTTTCAATCACAAATATCATCTTACATCAAGAATGTATTCGTAACTCATAGTTTTCTAAGACAAATAGACTTTTTTATATATAATATGCCGGTGGATAACCTGTGCCACAATGGCTTGCCACTTGAACCAAAAAAATTCAATGAGCCAAACCTATCCAATGACATTATTAACTCAAGATAAAAGTTCCAGACTTTGGAAGCTCGACTAATTAACATCCATTAAAGTTATTAATAAAAAAAATAAAAAAATCCAATGTGTACTTAAACCAAAACCTACGCATTGTTAATCTCGTCGTGTACAGATTATGTTTTTGGTTCCAAGGGCGAGGAAACACCCTAATTGTGAGTGTTACTTTACTCGTGCTTACAGAGAACTTGTTAAAATGATCTTGCAGGTATTGTGCCCATAGCATCAATAGGTGTGGAAGCATATTTGTGTGAAATTTCTGTGATAATGATGAAGGCCGCGGCTGACTTATTCTTTCTGTTGTGTCATACCGTTTCTCTGCAAAATTGGGGCAATAGTTATCTGTCTTGGACTCGATCAAGATAGCTTCTCTTGAGATTTTCCTGCAAATACACCAAGAGAGCCATAAATATCGAAGTTTAATAAATAGTTTGTTATTACCGTGATAAAGGAAATAGTCCTAATTTTTATTCCCTATGGTTAAGGATAAATTCCTAAATATTGAAAAATCGATGGGATGGTCAGACTAAGCATGAATAAAGTGAGCAGGCTTCTCTAAATTTGATAAACCAATCTAAGGACTCTCTGTAAACTATTAGTTTAGAGAAGTGGAAGAAAAAAGTAACATGGGAACATTGCACTTGCCAAATATTCGGAAACATCGATGCGCGAACACCTAGCCTTTTCCATTTTCTGGTTGTGTCAGTCCACGACGTTGAGTATGGTCAATAAGTCTTGGACTTTTGCGAGGTCCGGAGCTAGATGCCTGGTTGAACTCCAGTGATGCATCAATATGGGATCTCTTCCTCGAGCCAGCGTCGGATCCCATTTAAAGAGTTGTAATGAAATTAGCTTTTGCCATGATGGCACGGCAGTACATTTTTTTTTAGTGTTCTCACAATCTGATGAAGCTTTTGCCGCTGATTTTGAGAGCTTCCGCCCAATGAATGATGTTGTTACTTGGTTTGCTACATTCTCCTCTGTCTCAATAAGCTTCAGGGAGCTGGAGTCCTGTTGTTAGAGTTGTCATAAGCAGGTTACATCAATATCATAGTTTTTCAAAGGTAATTCAGTATGCTTTCTTTCAGTCATTTCTTCAAACAGACAGTGGCAACGAAAATCAAATGAAATATGCAGGCAAAATTGGTTTTTTCGTAATCAATAGGACTATTCACGGAATCCCCAATTTGCGAAGTCATCTAAATCAGTATATAAACTTTCTATGAGCGTACATTCAAATCTATATACCCTAATAGTAATTTTCTTAATAAGTAATCAGTTCATTGTATTGTCTGATGTTGTATTTGATCAATAGAACCGAACTTAACGAAAATAAAAACTCACTCTAAATTACATACCTTAGGGTCTCAACACCCCAAATTTGTAGCTTCTACTGCCCATGCATTGAGTTAGCTAACCGAATCCAACCCTGAAATCGAATAGAATCCAAATTTCATTTTAATTAAAAACCCCACTGACTCTTGCTTGAATACTTACTAGTCAAGACGCACGCGCGATGCGCCTGCCATTATGTTTGAGAAAATGTTCAACCTCTTCATTCATTCAATAATTTTGCAGCTCAAGTGAAAAAGAATGTTATGATCTACCATGTTCCTTTCACACACCCAAAGGTCTGACATCATAAAATAAAAACAAATTAGTGCAAGCAGTTGATATTTACATCACTTTACTACAGACATGGGGCATTTAAAAGATAACGGGAATTACACCGAGAAATTTTTTCAACTTCTTAAAGTCCATATCCATTGCCAAGATGGTACTCGCCATGTATGCTGCCATTTTTTGTCATCTCAAATGTGGCAGTATAGGCATCCCACCTTAGATACGTTCACCATCTGCTCTGAGCTCATTTCCACAACACACTTTAAAAGAAAAAATATCAAGACAATCAACATTAGTGCAAGCTAGAAGTATAATCAAGGAAAGAAGTAGTACGAAACCACGATTAAATGGCTAAGAGTAACATACCTGCAGATAAACCTCACTAATTACTAACACATTGACCCACAAAAATAAATAAGGACACTATGGAGGATAAATACTCTATGATCGTGGAAACAAAATCAAGTCTCCGTTAACTGAAAATTTAGTTCTACCTTGTAGTGAGGTCCAGCTGTGCACGCATCCTAGACCCTTACAGAAGTGAAACCACCTCCTTTCTTCACCCAACAGTTTTCTACGACGACTTGAATCTCAAGACCCAATAAAGTTCTTTCCGAGGTAAGAAACACAAATGGAACACAGGCCACAAAATCTGTACAAAAAATATTCCCAATAACATTTAAATAGCCCTAGTCTATAAATACACCAAATGTAAGAGTACACTCACAAAATTATTGATATATCCACTCACCAAGACATCTGTGGATGTGTGTCTCAACTATTTCTTCCCTTAGTCCTCACAGTTCCATTATACAATTCCACAATTACTCAATTATGAATTTACAATTGCTCAAATAATTCCAATAATTAATTGCTCAATTAAAATGTCACTTCCATAATTGATCTAACAAAATAATAATTATAACGGCATAATTTTTTATGTCTACTACAGTGATGCAAGCCACACCACACAAAAATTTAGCAGGACAATTTTTAGCGTGATGCAAAGCTTAGCATCATAGCGTCTCTGATGATTGCGGACGCAGGTGCTGTGGTGGTGGTGGGACATTGCAGGTAAACCATTTGTGTTCCAAATCCTGAATCTCATTGTACATACTATAAGTTGTAAACAAAATTTGAGTTTAATTTGTCTACTAAGTCTAAGCTTTCTTTTACTTGAAATCTGTTCTGACCTGATTGAACTTTCATATTCATGAGATATATAGCTATATATGGATTGCACAACGGTGCGGTTATTTTTCATGAACCAAAGCCTCACAAACTCACATTTCAAGCAGGAAATAAAGCCGTTAATCATATGTTTACATGAATCTCAAAAAACCCACTAAATAAAAACGATTCAACAAAGATCATGTACCTGAAATAGCATCCCTCCTAACTTCTTCGTGGAAATTAAATTCAAGAAGTGGGACCAAAGTAGGAGCTGCCTGAATTTTGGATCAAGCATTAAGATTACATCCAAGGCTGCTACAAACCATATTATATCAAAACCGAACAGTGCATCAAAGTTCCAACCAACCTGATCGATACATGGGAATCCCCGCTCTCAGCTCATCTGCATAGAAGCATAACATATTGCATGCAGTAGCATTCTCCTACAGAAATAGTGCCTATGCATTTAGATTAACTAAAATCAAGTTTTGCTGGTAAGAAAGCACTAAATAATGTTTATTAAATCCCTTTATCCAAGATAGTGCTTGGAACTATATACAACTCTTAATACACAGGACCAGGACCACTCTTAAATTATCAATCAGGAAATATAGCAGTTAATAATAAGTTTACATGAATCTCAAACAGCAAAGGAGTTAGTCATTCCAAATTTGTCTTAGGAATTTTGTCGAACACCTGATGAAGAAATCGAAATGTCAGCTATTACTATGAAATTCAGTAAGTTTGTAATCTTTAATGAAAATTGAAGTTGGGTATTGTAGCTATCAATGAATCAAAATGACTTTGTTACCGATTTCGAACATCTGGTTTATTACGATCTCCACGCCTGTTCTCTAATCTCGAAACAGCTTCAAAATCACAAAAAAATTGGGGAGAAAACATTTCTTCTTTCGTAACAAAACTTGGGTTGGATTTGATCTTTTGCTGATTTTGATCAGGGAAGGAATACTGTGATTTGATTTTGAAAGAGAACAAAAGTCGAATTTCTTCATAAGAACAAAGAAAAAAGATATTGAAAATCCAGTTTATTGTTGTAGCCTTCGATTTTATCGAATTTACACGATTAAACAAAGCTTTTGTAAATTGAATGAGGGTGACTTCGTCATTTCCGGGTGGCTTCACCAAATTTTGGGTCGGACGAAAAGTCCCCCTTTCTTTATTATAGTATAAGATAAACACAACTAAATATCAGTTATTGTATAAATACATGCTTCTTTTAAGAACTAAAGCAAAAACTGAGCATAATTTTCTATGGGCCATTTCAATGAACAATTACGGGGATGAAAAATTAAACATTTAACCCCTAACTAAAAATTAAACATTTCAACTGACACTCAACTCATATTCAAAATCAGCTCTTTTAATGATAACCAAAATCCAGATTAAAAGAAATAATGATGAAATAAATCATTAATTTTATAAGTACACAGAATCAATAAAATCTGTAATCTTAATATCAGACATCAAAATTACCTCAAATCGATTTGACGTGATTTCCCCTAAAAATCAAACATCAACTCAACAGAAAAAAAAAAAGTTAGTTAATTAGACTATAATTTCTCCATCGTGATGCTGAGATATAAACTCCCCTTTTAAAATTAAGAAAGATAGATTGGAGAAATCGATCTGATGTGATTTCAACCTGATGTTGAATCGTTCAATTCTTCTTTTGAAAATCGATTGGGAAAATTTTGTGATGGAAATAAGTGTGATGAGAGATCGAAATTTAGGGATGGGTTAAGAGATTTTGAGATTGTGTCTACTGTATTCGATTTGGGGAGGAAGCAAGACCAAAGAGATGGAGGAAAAAAGATAGGGAAAACAAATACCCCTCAAATGATCGATATCTACGAAAAAGTGAACAGAGAAAAGGAAACATCAGAAGGACTACTTAGTCATTTACTGTGTGACCAACCAAAAATACCTCTTTTCTTTATATTAGTTAGATTTATGTAAAGAATCTCGTACAAGTTCAGAATTACAAAACTTTGATAATCTTCAATGTCAACTAGCACACCTTATCATAGGCTTGAAAAGGATACATAAAGACAATTATCTTGATAACCAAGAAGCACCATCATTAAAACTAAGAACCTCTTATAAGTAATGAAACTCGGGTGCTTAGGTAGCAGCATCCTTGGCCTTCTCATAAATTTGACCATGCAGTTACTTAAACCATTTCTGCAGATATGCTAAGATATTTAATAATTTAATTCAAGGAAGAGAGGAAGCACCCATACCTCAAGGAAACCGGATGATAATTTCATTCTTTCACCATATAAACCGCTCCTAGAAAGTCCATCATACGTTTGGCATACACAGCTGATTTCATTGAAGGCAGTCCCGTAAATGTTTCTGCATTTTCATCTTCTTTTTCTTCAAAAGATCTCTATACCAACAACCATTTTCAAACTTCTTAAGCAGGAGACAGTTAACCATCAAATTCCTCTGATTGTCAGTTTGTATATGACAATCAACTATGAGTAGCGTTTCAAGAACTGGCCAACTTGAAAAGAGTCTTTTAGAAAGTCTACATGCAAAACTAATAATAATCCAAAAAGGGACAGTACTTTAAGCTGAGGTAAATTCATCGATCTTGGTAGAATGATATCTGTATATCTGGCATTACCAAACACTATCATTACGAACTTCCTCAGTGGATTTACAATTGAGGAGATGGTAAGGAATTTCATACACTGAGTGATTACTATACTTATTTCTTGAACATCATGATTAACGGCATTAAGGCTCCATCTATTAACATTCTTTATCACCATATTATCATATGCAGAGCCTTCCCAATCACACTAAACTTCTGAATACTGATGTCATCGCGACATATGAATATTATGTAACAAAATCTATGATCTCTGAGTATTCTCATTCGAAAACGAACTCCTGTTGAAATTTGGAGAAGGGCTAAATTTCCAAATGTCAGTCCATCTTTTGGACAGAACACTAGTCTGAACTGCATATTTAGTATCAAGAGCTCGTTACCGCATCTCAAAGACGAGGATGCATTAACCAGATATTATAAAACCTACAAGAGGATGGAAATGGTTTACTGCCTATCTCAAACTCAGAAAATGAAGGATATTGATCAGACCAGATACGAGACATAAGGTACTGCATATATGAGTTCCAGGAGGTTAAGCAAATTTACATGCGGCCTGAGAGGATACCATTTAAAACAACAAAGCAAAAATGTACTTAATCACTTCATTTTGACCAGGGTACTCGGTGTTTCAAAGTTTAGAAACTCTTTATATCGGGAACAAAGGGTTCTCTAGTTTTAAGGACACGAAAGATTAGCTGAAACTCTATCACCCTATTAAATATAGATCACACGAGGAATTTAAACCCTGATATTGCTGTTACGACACCAAGCATGTGTCTCAAAACAATACAGTAAGACTAGTAAGACAGTAAGAATTTAAATTAAAGATTTTAGACCAATTACCTGTACCTCACTTGCCCTGCTGAAGCATAAAGTAAGCCATACCAAGCAAACAAACCAAAAGAACCCACAAAAGCATGGACCCTTAGAAAAAGCATCACTGTATAACTGATTGAAGCTTAATGTTAGGTGACAAGATAAGAGGAAATAGGAGGAAGCGGGCAGTCGTATCAATGCCTTGCTGATATAATCAGAAAACTGTTATAATTTTAGGAAATGGAGAACTAAAATCTTACCAAGAAACAGCCTAAGATTTTCAGTTGCTAGGGCTACAAATAAGTTTATAAATAATCGCATCCCATATGTTCCAATCAATGTGATTGCATACAAACCCCCTGCAATTGTTTCTATCAGTTTCCAGAAAGTAAAACATTGTGACTGCTTTCATCCAAACACCACTATTCAATATGAATAAAATAAAAAACTGTTTATGCATATTGACAAATTGCATTCAGTCTTAAGCATAGATCTTCAATAAAAGAGACAAAAAAGATAAACAACACTTAAATGAAAATTAGTAGTCCGAATAGAAAACTGAAATAAGACAAAACAAAACTAAGAGAAAACATAATACGTGTCCGTATGTCTTCCTGTGGTCAGCCATCCTACTGCGATCCTGTTCTTGATAAGGTGCCTCAGGTCATCAGCACAACCAGATTCACTAGTTTTAGCTCCTTTAGGAATGAAGGTTTTCAGAGAAATGATGTTCTCCATTTGAGTGTGCAGTTGATAATCCATGGATGGGCAGTAAATATTATCATCGTCATCACCAATGCGACGCTCCAGCTTTTCATTCATCTTAGATAGAAAAATATAAGGATAGGAGCGGGAGCATGCCACCACCTTAAGATGTTTCTCTTGCAAATTGTAGAATATAAGAAGTTCCCCATTAAACCAATACAAAAACACCTGATCTAAGAAAGTCAATATACGTGTAGGAGGAAGCATAGCATTAGAAGTGTCACAGTACCGACAGAGGGGAGTTGGTAGAAAACCTTCCTGATCCATAATCTGAACATCGAAAGTTTCTTCCCTGGCCCATACTTGCTTGTCCTTGTCCTTGTCCTTGAATACATACATATGAACCTTGCAACAACAACAACAAACACCGGTCTGATAATTATAACGATGGCCGCAATGATCATTGTTGGATCTTGTTATCCTCTCAGAACGTGCAATACAAGGGTATCCTTTAAACTCCAGAAGATGGTCGACCACTAAATAGGAAGGCTCATATGTCGCTGTTGTCAGAGTACATTCAGTCGGGAGTAGAATGAAGTGAATCTTCTAGTCGTGGAGGTCGAATGAGAGCAACATTATTAGAAACATAATTCTTCGTCCTCCAAAAAAGATCACCCCCGCAAAAGTTGGCTTGTCTACATAACGTTCTCGAAACTCTAGGTAAGCATTCGACTAGGAAAAGGAGAAGAACCCGGTGGTGGTGACATATCAAAAGTACTAGTAAGTATCTTTCTCCAGGACATAGTTCCCAGTGTAATGACCATGCAAAGAAACTTGTTGTTGGCTTTTGCAGCAGAAACAATTACAGCGTTGTATACTTGTGATAATGAATCAAAACCGAAACCATGACACAAGTAGATGAATCCCTCGGTAGGAGGTACATAAGGGAGGACAAGTGATTCACTTTCGGGTTAAGGACAGTTATTGCGCCACAAGTATCAGCAGGTGAATCGGCAAGCTTAAACAAGCTAAACTATTGCAACAACCTACTGGTTCATATAGTCCCCGGATACTTTGACCTGATAGAAACCCACATTTTCTGGTCCAAATAAACTCAACCAGTAAATGCTTTTTATGCCGCCTCTCGATACATTACGCAGATTAAAGACTAGAAATAAATTGTTTTTGTTTTGATTGTAGTGAATCACAGGAAATCTTGAATCATTAAAAATCGAATTGTACCATAACTTACTGACGCAGCAGCAAATTGCTAGAGTCCGGGCTGGTAATCTCGTCAAAATGCTTTCAATCATCAATTCCTCGGGAAGATAACTACTTGATCCCGTTTCCATCCCGTTCTGCTGCTGCTCCTTCTCCTCTTCTCCTTGATCATTTTTTCTCAAAATTGCTCTTATTCCTCCATTAATGAATGCACTGAAGGAATTCAATAAGGGGTGAGGCATGCTGATTCAAAAATTACTCCTCTTTCCTTCTCATCAATTTTTTACAGTTGCTCTTTCGTACTGTAGTTGTTTACTTCTCTTTATTGAGTCTTGAAGTGAAAAAAAAAACTAAACCCCAAAATTCAAATATCTGCTTTCATCATACTGAAGATGATGATGACGGATTGTGTCCCTCTTTGAATGATAACCCTCAAATTAGAAATGCGAAATGGAATGTGGAAAACCCCCGGAGTTCTAAAGGGAACTCGGGACTAGCCCAAATTTACACAATTTATAGAGGCTGATACCATTTCAAGATCTTAAACGATCCTGGCCGTTGGATCGGCTAAATGGTATCAGCCCCAGTAATATTGGTATCGGCCTTTATAAATCATGCAAATTTATTGGGACTAGAGATTTATTCCCGACAAAGACGGTGTGCTAAGGGGTTTTTAATTTTAGTTAACTCAACTCATTGCCCTTTCCTAATTCTAATTAAAATTAGTCCCGTATACTAAAACGTTTCGTTTTCCTTTTTCTTACTCGACACTAACAGCCACAAATTCTCTCTCCACTCAATATTTCATTGTTTTCAAATGAAATAATTTATGGGTCGATAATTGTAGGTTAGTGATTTTTATTGGAAATTAATCTTTTCAAATATGAAGCGTATGACCAAAGGAAAACTTAATTATATTAATCCCGAAATTGGTAAGGTAGTGCGCAACACAAACGAAAACGTAAATCATTTCCTGAAGAAAAAATCCCTAAAACAGGTCTCATCGGTCTTCTTTTTCTTACGTTTTTCATTTTTCAAACTTTCCTTCAATATTTCAAACTCTTTCTCATTATTTTCTTTGTGAAGAAACCATAGTCATAGCGAGAATGTGACAGTATGTGATTTCATAAACTCAATCTATTACTTTAGTTTTTTTTTAAATGGCATATTGGGTTAGAAAATCGATTTATGTCGAATTACGGTATTTTATGTGTCATGGTACCATTTCAATTACCATGACGACATTTTATGTTTATTACTAGTCGTAATGTTCTTTGGATGAGTACCCTAACGACTCTTGATGTTGTTCTTCATAAATGAAAGAAAAATTACAGAGTCGGGATGGCCCTAATCCCTAAGCCATAACGACTAGAGAAGTAGTTGTAGTACTCATATGGATACATATCAATATAACTATCTGCATTCCTCATCCCATAGTCATGTTGTTCAAGACAACTCACATCTTGATCAACTTATTTTGATCAAGATGTTGCTCATTCCAGAAATCAACTTTAATTTTGATGTTGGGATTGCCTCTCGCCAATAACGAGAAATGATCATATATCCAAATTTATACCAACATAAACACAAATAAGAATCCATCGTACCAAACATTAGCAACAAAAGTTCGATAAATATAATGAAAATTCCATTGAATTACCTGAGGTGGACTAAGAAGATTCATGTTAATTTAGATAATGCATATCCTTGAATCCTTAATTAACTCTCCCATCAAGTGATCCACTATTGTAATACCTCGCAAATACTTATGTACCTCACCTAAGGGATGCAATAGTTGAAGAAACTTGACATCGACCATGTTTTCGGCACTTTCGGGGAAGATAAATAAGCGGTCGTCGTTGCAGAGACTCGCATTTCATCTACTTGTCCTTCATTCTTCTCAAAATCAGTAATATCGTTGTATGTCTCCATCAATATCTTTAGATTATAATTTTTAATTCTTTAACCTTCAACAACCACGAACATGAACTTTGACTTCTCTTTATCCCAACCAAACTCTTTGTAAATTTGTAAAGTTCGTCCTAAGGAATATATTGATTATAACAGTCTTAAGTATATTTCGCTCAATCGGGATCCCTAGAATTTGATGATTATTGTCGGGAGTCACCGCCATCTCACATAATATGAAGAATAATTTATATGTTTCCCCATAGTATATACCTCTCACAAATACATATATGACGACTTAATCATACTCAATAACTGAATTGTCTACTGCATGCCACAACCTAGAGACTTCTACAAGATATTTTACCTTCTCACATCCTCAAAAGGCGGATGAAATTTTATGATCCTACAAATAATTCCATACACACATAATTAGAAAAATAGTAGCACTTAACTAAATAATAATAATACAATTAGAAAGGTAAGTTTGAGATTACTTACGATCATTGAGTAGATTTCTGTGGCCCACCAGTCCTTGCATCGAAAAAGTGTATATCTAGTATCTTTGGGTAACCTATAAATTGGGTCATTTGGAGTTTGGTATAACTTCAAGCCAGAGTAGGGCATGTGAGAATCGATAGCGTTTTCATATCTTTCTTTGTAACGTTTGTTCTTCATCACAATTGCATCTTCTTCGGAACTTTATATTATCATGATCTCTATTAACTTAAATTAATTGGTCTTCATCAGTTTTTCATCACTTTCGTTTTTGACGACGATTCATAATTAATATATCCTTCACGAATTATAAATGTTCCCTGCTCCACAAATTCCTTTCTAAGTGTCATCCCAAGGAGTCTATCGTCTTACGATGAGGTCTTGAAGCAGGAGTTACCTTATTCTTTCTTTTGTATTTTTTTGAACCCAAAGAATAATAAAATACACAAGAAATCACTTAAAATTTACAATTTACAAACCACATTATGAGAAACAATTAGGTGCGTTTGCAATAGTCGTCATGGTGGAGTACTACACCGATCCCTTGTTTACAAACCACATTATTTTGAACATTTTTTATTTTTGGAACCTCTGAAGTATTTCTTACTTGTACTATTATTCTTTGTCATCAAGTGTTATCAGTTGTTGTGATTGTATGGATACAGTCGAATGAGCAACATCTTGATCAAAATAAGTTGATCAAGATGTGAGTTGTCTTGAACAATATGACTATGGTATGAGGAACGCGGATAGTTATATTGATATGTATCCATCTAAGGAATGCTATTGCAAACCGTGGCTTTATAGTTGATGAATCGATGAATCACATCGTTTTTGCTTCAATTGTGTCTTTTTTAGTACATAAGATCTCATAGCAATTGAACAACTCTCTAACTAGTTCATTTGAGTCATTTGGACTAGTTATGGTGAAGAAGAATACGGTTGATATGAAAGTCATCATTTGGCTAACCATTTGGTTGACTAATATTGAACCAACTATTGTACACGTTTGGGTACGGTTACACAAACCCAAAATCGTCAAATACATGTGTGTATGGCAAGCTAAGTTTTCGATCTAACGGTTGAGAGATATTAGCTTGTATCTAATAAGGTTTTCATCTAACGGTGAATATTGAATGCTTTGTTACTAAGCTAACATTGATTGCATTCATCAAGGAGTATGTGAAGATACAAGATGACCTCTATAATATTACACAGCCGCACTCCCCACAAAGATTTGGCAATTAAGCACAAGTTCAAAAGATTTCTCCCCCATAATATGTCATTCCCGAAAGAAGAACAAGAGCGACCTTAATTTCAAAAGAAAAGAAGGATTTCTTTGGATATAACAAATCACATACAAGTATGAATTTGAATCCAAAAATAAATATTCAATCAAATTAACCGTAAGCGAACCTATGATTAATTTACCCAAATATGCTCAACACAAGTAAACCTATGGAGACTTAAAAAACTCAATTAGATTAATCACAAGAAAAGCCATAATTAATCTAATCGGAATACACAACTAAACTAATCACAAAAGTAATCAATTTAATTGTTCATACTCACATAAGAAAATCTATGGAGCAATGACTAAGTTAATCATGAAAATAATCAACCCAGTCAAACACACTCAAACATAAGAAAACTTACAGAGTCATAACTAAATAACCAAACAAGATGATTAATTTAGTTCAAAATGCTCGACACAAAGTACCTTACGGAACAACAACTAAGCTAATCATAAAAATAATCAACTTTGGTTGTCTAGTGCTCGACATAAAACACATTACGGAGCCTCACAGTAATATACAAAATATGGACCAAGGAAGATCAATTACTGCGGAATACACAAGGATTCATTCTATGTTCCATCACCATTTGCACAATGACATACAATAGATATAATCCTTGAAAACAAAAGATTTTAACCTATCTTCCATCAAAAATTGACATAATAGGCTTAACTTTTGTATTTGTCAAAAGTCCATTCATTCCTTTATCAATACTTGCATATCAATTCATGAACGACTTTACTTTTGAAAAAGTATGGGACAATCAAGTTCACGGACGCTAACACACATATCCCATAACAATATTGCAATATATAAAACCATAAAGATTAATACTGCAATAATCATCTTCCAAACAAGTTTAGAATTTGAACCAATAAATCTAAAAACAAAAAGATGAGAACATTGGACATAGCTATGTGTAATCATAATAATGGCTATTCTAACCTCTAGTGATGCTTCTCAAAAACAAGAATAAATTCTCATAAGAAGTTTCCTAGGCATCAAGACAAACACGTAATGCACATACAAGATGATTTGTCCTTATAGGGTAGAATCAACCTTTTTCGCATGGATTTACACCAATAATAGCTACCAAAGGCGTATACAAATATTTTCCAACAACAT
This sequence comes from Papaver bracteatum, assembly GCA_023529315.1. NCBI lineage: Eukaryota > Viridiplantae > Streptophyta > Magnoliopsida > Ranunculales > Papaveraceae > Papaver > Papaver bracteatum. Next base: position 851,008 of record JAJJWX010000811.1, on the reverse strand, counting down.
TCTTGTAAAAGATACAAATTAGCTTAGAATATTAATACTCCAAGAATCCAAGTGCCAAATTCAAGAGAAGTGGAACAAGTACAACGAAACTGAGAAAAATACTCAAAAACAAGAGACAGGACAAATACCAATCTTAACTCATCCAAATTCAAGTTTTATTGTCTCCATTTTTAATGGAATTAAAATAGGAAGAGATTGAAAAAATAATGAGGTTAATCCGAGTTCGGACGAAGAAGTTACGGCTAAAACAAGTTTACCGAGTATCGACGTCAAGTATGCATACAGGTTTGCAAACAAATTTTCGTATCCTAGAGTAGTATGCAGACGGGGTTTGCGAACTTAAGCCCCTAGATTTTGGTTTTAAATGATGTTATGCATACTTGTATGTGTACCATGAATTCCAAACATCCCGAACTAATGTTTTCAAACCTAAACATTTAAGAACCTTAAACACAGATCAAGTTAGGTGGAAATGAACGATAATCAAGGTACATGGATCATTATAAGTACTCAAACAAGTAATAAAAACATAAAACTTGCTCAAGTTTATAGACATACCTTTTTAGAAAAGTCCAATTTAATTCTACATCCTTACCGAATATAATCTGTGCGCCCCAATTCTCGTGCTTCCTTCACCGTATACATAGCAAGGCATTCCTTGGTGATGATGCACTTAAAACACAACTAAGTTGTGTTGGGATAAACAATGTCTTGCCCACCACAAGTGATCTTTGGATTATCATGAAAGAGATCTCTTTTAGAACCTTTCACATTCAATTCCATTTTTCCAAAAAACTTGTTAAGTTCCAACATCATGGATATTGCCTTCTCCATAGTCATTGAATTTTCTGGAAGATCATTCCTTTTCACAATCAAAGCATCATTGGCTTTATTTGGTACCCACTTCTGAGTGCGTTTAGGATCAACCGTAACCTTCTTCCAATTACTCTCTTCAAGATTTCTTGGAAGAGAATAGGATTGACTATTCTTTTGCAAGTTAGTCTTTCTCCAATTGGGAGCATCGGATCTTGTCTTAGTCTTTACGAAGTTATCCTTTTGATAACCATTACGATTGTGAAAAGACTTTGTATGACGTTTATAGGAAAATATAAGATTATCACAACACTGATTCCTTTGCCTAAAGGTTGGACATTTACAACCCGTAATGTCGAGAGTGTTAGCCTTAACATATGATCCCGGTTTAATCACTTCTTTGACACCCAAACAAGAATATCTTGAAGTTTTTCATTCCTTATACGAAAATGACATCTCCTTTCCATGTGACCTTTGTTTCCACAATAATGACAAATATAAGGAACGTTCTTACCTGGATTCATGTGTGCTGGTTTTGGAGGTTGATATACTTTGATCTTTTGAACCTTAACTTCCGGTGAAGGTATTTCACTTTTGCTATCAGTGGAAGCCTTTTGTCAAGAAGATTCACTAGCCTTGACAAATTTTACCTCTTTGCTAATATTTGGAGCTTCTATTCCCTTATAGCCCAATCCTTGTGTATCACGATGATTTTTACTTGCTCCTAGCATAGTGGTTAATTTGATTGAACTAGTATTGAACTTTTGCAAGTCATCTTCCAATATCTTGATTTTATCAAGAGCAGCAGTTAAATCAGCCTCAAGGCGTTTTTCTCGAACGAGACAAGCACTTTCTATGTCATCAAAACTAATTTTTTGAGAGTTAAACCTTTCTTCGGATTCTGCAAGTTTCTCTTCCAATAAAAAATACTTTTGATAAAGATTATCACATTCAAGTAACTTCATACGTAGGTTTTCCTCAGAATCCTTGAGGATCGATTCGTTAGAACGATTCGAAAAATAAACACCTGCGTAACATCTTCTCAATTTCTTGTTTTCTCGACAGAGAGGAGTCAGAAGAGGTGAGACATGAGAAGTTGTAACCTTCTTCATATTCCACGAATCCAAAAACTTAACTTACTCTGAGACTTCCTCATCAACATTTCTATCAATATCTGAATCACCTTCATTAGCAAATTTATCCAGCTGTTATTCTAGGAGAGTTTCCCAATCAATAGTTTTTACATCAAGAGAATGTTTAGATATTGACTTAGATGTGATAGTTCTCTCAGATGAATCCAAGCTTTTAGAATTATCTGGTAATTTCTGAACTGGTACGTTATTAGAGATAGACCCATCCATAATCAGATCGATACAAACACAAACTTATAAGGTCTTTAATGTGTTTGCCTGCTCTGATACCAATTGAAAAGGCAGGGGTCTAACAACCACACCCAATATTTCTCTTAGCAATCTGTATGTACAAACTCCAATATACTTTCTAGAGAATCAACTAGACAGTTAGACTCAATCAATAGAAAAGTATATCAAAGAGTTTATATCTATATCTCTCGATTTAAATCTTACTCAAGAAAACTGCGAGTCTCGATTAAATACAAAAGAGATAAACTTGGATGGTACCAAAGACCAATATCGATCCAAGTGCAATCAATTTAAATCAATAACCAAAAGGTCGGATATTCTAATTGATTGAACAACAACGCACAACCTGTATTATTTCAATTATAAAGATAAACAATATAATGCAGAAAATGAAATAACACAGACACCATAATTTTGTTAACGAGGAAACCGCAAATGCAGAAAAACCCTGGGACCTAGTCCAGATTAAACATACACTGTATTAAGCTTCTACAGACACTAGCCTACTCCAAGCTAACTTCGGTCTGGACTGTAGTTGAACCCCAATCAATCTCACACTGATCCAAGGTACAGTTATGCTCCTACGCCTCTGATCCCAGCAGGATACTACGTACTTGATTCCCTTAGCTGATCTCACCCACAACTAAGAGTTTCTACGACCCAAAGTCGAAGACTTTAATAAACCAATCTGTATCACACATAAAGTCTATGTTAATAGATAAATTTTTCTCCCACGAATATACCTACGAGTTTTGTTCCGTATTTTGATAAATCAAGGTGAACAGGGACCAATTGATAAATCATACGTATATTATCGAAGAACAACTCAGTATTATCAATCACCTCATAATCATCTTAATCGACGCATCGAGAAAAAAAATATCGTGAAATCACAAACTATGAGACGAAGATGTTTGTGACTACTTTTATATCTTGCCTATCGGAGATAGAAATCTCAAGCCAATTATTACAATTGTACTCATACGATAGAAACAACAAAATTGGATCACACAACTACAATAAAAGTAGTATCGGTCTAGCTTCATAATACCAATGAAGTCTTTAAGTCGTTAACCTGGTTTAGAAGAAGAAACCAAGGGTTAAAGGAGAATCGACTCTAGCTTAGCACAACTAGTATCACACAGAATGTGTGGGGATTAGGTTTCCTAGTTGCTATAGTTTTCCCTTATATAGTCTTTCAAATCAGGGTTCGCAATCAATGTTAGCTTGCTAACAAAGCATTCAATATTGACCGTTGGATGAAAACCTGATTAGATTTAAGCTAATATTTATCAACCGTTAGATCGAAAACATAGCTTGTTATACAAACATGTAATGCACGTTTGTAGGCTTGTGAAAACCATACCCAAACTTGTACATTAGTTGGTTCAACAACAGTTAACCAAATGGTTAGCCATATGATAACTTTCATATCAACCATATTCTTCTTCACCATAACTAGTTCAAATGACTCAAATGAACTAGTTAGAGAGTTGTTCAAATGTTTAGATTTTTATGTACTACACAAGATACAACTGAAGCAAAAATGATTTGATTCACTCGAATCGGTTCATGAACTATATAGCCACGGTTTGCAATGGCATTCCTTAGTTTATAGAGATGAGTTCACAAACATCGTTTTTAGACATAACCTACTCAAGTTCGCGGACTAGGTTCGCGAACTTAAGTTCCCGGATGGAGTTCACAAACTCAAGCAGAAACTCTCGGGTTTGAGAACTTTGCCAGTTTGCGGATTGGGTTCGCAGACTGAAGCTCACGCACTTCTCCAGTTCTCTTGATCAACAAAGTTCGCAAACTTTGGTTCATGGAATAAGGACTTATACACATATGTGTTTCCACAATAATGCTTATATCCTCCATTGGTTATATTGTCTAAACTCTCATTTAAATCATTAAAACATTCTCAGAGGACATTATATAGTTGTTATTCACAAACCATTTTTCGTCAGAGCAATTTTCAAAGTGATTGAAGCTTAACATGACTTTCGTCACTAGGTAAAGATGAACTTGGCTAAAGAAAAAGCTTTACCAACACATATTTCGAGAAATAGATAGGTGAGGTATACTCGGCTCAAAATACCAAATGTATATAATCTTAGTCTATACAGCAAAATGATTTTTTTCTCAAGATAGGAAATAAATAGACTTTTGAGTGATAGATGAGTTCAAGTCTCCACATACCTTTTAGTCTATGAAGATCCACCAGTTCCTTGAGTAGTCCTTCATCTTGTATGATGATTTCCATGGAATTATTGAGCTCAACTAAACTTTTTATCCTAGTCTGATACCTTAGATATAGTAGACTAGAAATCAATACTTATAGTTTTGATCATTAATATTGACAAACATGCTTGAGATAGCAACGCATGCGAGTTTGACCGAGCAATGCTCTAACAATCTATAATATTAAACATAAGGAACAATGTTTCATCTATGAGCTCAAATTTATAATATGAACCTTTCAAGATCCAATCGAGTTCAATGGTTTATGCATAAAGAGAACGTTATACTCCATCATCATGACATAAGCCTCTTTTGTTCTTAGTTTTATCTGTGATTCTGCTTCTATTATGTGCTCAATTCCTTTTAAGATTTTCTATGAATTTCTTAATCATTCACTTCTGGCTATGTTTTCAATTCTACAAACTTTTATCCACTAATAACCAAAATATTGCAACTCATCACATCGTTTTTAAAGATAGCCCGAGAAATACAGGTTTCCATTCTTATACATTCGAAACATCAACATATTAAACCATAAAATGCCATCATAACTACTACCCTTGCTACAATAAAGATCGTTCAACATATTTAATATTGTTCAGTTTGAAACAAAAAACTACTAAACTATCTATTTAAAGAAAAAAGATTGTCTTGACTGAGTAGGCTTGAAAATAATTCAAAGAAAGTACAACATGCATTTAACAAGAACTCGTGTAGTTTTTAACAAAAAATCCCTTATAAATTTAGCATTAATAAAATTCAAATTCTTTTCTCCCAAGCTCTCATTGGTACTTCGATGACGATCAATAAAGATCACCATCATCATTATCACCCTCATCTCAGTCTGATGATGATGCAGACCCATACTCCTCGCTTGTCTATCATAACCCATGCTTGCATCATCGCTATCATCAATCATCGGCCCAACTTTCATTTATTTATCCTTATCCTTGTTAGAGCACTGCTTGGTCAAACTCGCAAGCGTTGCTATCTCAAGCTTGTTTGTCAATATTAGTGATCAAAACTATAATTCTTGATTTACAGTCTACTTATAATGATGTCTCAGACTAGGATAAATTGTGTAGTTGAGCATTAGACTTCACGACGTTCATCAATTGAAGACGAAGAACTACTAAGGGAAGCTTGTGGAACTTCATCAAAAAACGTTATGTGGAGACTAAAACTCATCTATCACTTGGAAAGTCTATTTCTACTTTATCTCCTATATTGAGACAAAATTCGTATTACTATATAGTATTCGATTATGCACATTTGAGATTTCGAGCTGAGATTAACTCGCTTACATATTTCTCTAAATATGTGTTGGTAAGATTTTGTTTCAACCAAGTTCATCTTATATTCTTGACGAAAGTCAAAAGATGATCATGTGAAAATCGCCGAGTAACATCTTACATCGTTTATGTGATACAATCATTTGATGGAGACTTGGAATATTTCGTTATGATTATTTCAATAACTTGAAAATTGCTTTGATGCTAATTGTTCGTTAGAACAGCTATTGTCATCCTCTAAGAAAGTTTCAATGATTGAAATAGAGTTTAGAACACTTAACCATCATTGGATTATGAACATAGTATGCATACTTGTTAGTTGCGAAATTCCTAGTACCTAAGTACACATACACGTACGCGTAGGGTTTGGGTCCGGAAATTTCTGTTGTGTTTGGAAGTATGCGTACCCATTTGCATACTAGCGAACCCAAACTCAGACCAACTACTTTAAGTATGTGTACGCTTTTGCATAATTGAGTGGTTAAAGTTCTAAAATCGGTTTGTTCATGAACTAATACATTTATATAATAAGGAATGCATTCTTTGCAAACCATGGCTATAATGTTCATGACTTTATTCGAGTGAATCAAACCGATTTTGCTTCAAATGTATTCTTGTATACTTCTATGAGAATATAGCAATTGAACAACTTTTTAACTAGTTTTATTTGAGTCATTTGAACTAGTTGTGGCTAAGATGAATAAGGTTGATGTGAGAATGTTCATATATCTAACATCGGTTAAATACTGTTGAGTCAACCGAGTGTACACGTTTAGGTACGGTTACTCAAACCTAAATGAATGTACATTTCATTTGTGTATAACAAGCTAAGTTCGATCTAACGGTTGAAAGATATTAGCTGGAATCTAATAAGGTTTTCATATAACGGTGAATATTGAATGCTTTTTTACCAAGGTAACATTGATTGCAAACCTTGATTTGAAAACTATATAAAGGAGAACTCTAGCAACAGGGAAACCTAATCCCCATACCTCCTATGTGATACTAGTTACGACTAGAGTCGATTTTCCTATAACCTTAGGTTTTTCACGAAACCCTATAGGTTAACGACTTAAAGACTTCATTGGGATTGTGAAGCTAGACCAACTATTTTCTCTGTAATTGCGTGTTCTGATCTTGCCCTGTTCTATCCTGTTGAGTACTATTTTCTCTAAGATTTGCTCGAGATTGATTCTCCGATAGGCAAGATAAAAAGTAGTCACAAACATCTTCGTCTCATCGTTTGTGATTCCATAATATCTTATTTCGCTACCATACGATTAAGATTATTAGGAGGTGATTAATAATATTAGGATGTTCTTCGGGAATATAAGTTCGGTTTATCAATTGGTTCTTGTGCACCTTGATTTATCAAAATACGAAACAAAACTCTTAGGTATTTCTGTGGGAGACAGGTTTATCTATTCCAATAGACTTTTCTATATGAGACATATTTTTTTATCAAGTCTTAGACTTTGGGTCGTAGCAACTCTTCGTTATGGGTGAGATCAGCTACGGGAATCAAGTGCATAGAATATTGCTGGGGTTCAGAGACGTAAGGAGCACAACTCTACCTTGATCAGTGTGAGATTGATTAGGGCTCAACTACATTCCAGTCCGAAGTTCATTGGTAGCAGGCTAGTGTATGTAGCGGCTTAATACAATGTGGTGTTCAAAGATGGACTATGTCCCGAGGTTTTTCTGCATTTGCGGTTTTTCTCATTAACAAAATTCTGGTGTCTATGTTATTTCTTTCAATGATTATATTTTGTTATATAATAGAAATATCACAGGTTGTGCGTTAAGTTCAATCAATTGTGAATCCAACCTTTGGTTGTTGATTATATTGATTGACACTTGAACAATGGTTTTTGGTACTGTTCAAGTTATTTCACATAATAATCATGCTCGCGGATTTCTATCTGTTTGATTTGTTGATTACATTATGAAATAGAGATATAAACTCTTTTTTTTTTTTTTCTAAATCATGTAAATTTTATTACTCAGATAGGAGAAACAAGTATAGCCAAGAAGTCTTGACATTCCCAAGACTATCCAATGAGAAATAAAAAAATAACTAAAAATAGATTACATGATTGAATCATCCTATCTTATCATGTAAATCTAAAGTAATGAGAATCTTCTTGTTCTATTATTCCCAAAAAAATTGGCCTGCCATCATATAAATGACTTCACCTCTTCTCAGCATAGTCCCCTTCTTAGCTAAATTATCAGCTGAGAAGTTCACTTCCCTATAAGAATGCCTAAAAGTTATTCTTCTTATGTATTGTATCACTTTACTCTATCTGTTTCTAACTATACATGGAATTGTGCCTCTTGAGAATGACATTATAACTGCCATGGAGTCCAAAATGAAACATACATTTGTGAGATTTTTACTCACTGCCCACTCTCCAGCAACTACCAAAGCTATTACTTCTGCAATGTAGTTAGTAGTGATTCCTAAGCCTCCACTCCCTGCATCCAAACATGATCCACCATTTGATCTGGCAATGAATCCAAAACCTGCAGGCCTTGGATTACCTTTTGCTTCTCCATCACAGCAGATTAAAGTTTGGTCCACTTGAGGCAATTTAAAGAAGACTTCTTTCACATATGAGCTTCTGGTTTTGATCCCCTTATTCCCAAAAATCAGTATAATGTTCAAGTCATATAAGCAGTTCTTCATATATCCTTTAACTCTCATTCCACATTCCTTTGTAAAGCTTAGGATTCTTTGCTTGAACTTTTCATCATTTGGATTAATATTTTTAAATATTTTCAGATTTTTTGACATCCATAATTCCACCATTAGTGTAAAAGCACTGATGTACCAGATTTGTCTTATGGCAGAGCTATGTTTCTTAACAGATATAATAACCTCATCAAAGGTGGTAGGAATAATGAGATTGAATATACCTGTAAGCCAATTCCAAATTTTCAAACTGAATGAACATTCCCATAAGATATGCTTCATGTTGTCTTGGCCATTGCCACATAAATAACACTTGGATACAGTGTTGAAACCCTTTTTTCTAACAGTTTCTTTAGTTGCACATGCCCCTCTGAGAATTTTCCACACATTACTTGATGTGTATGGATGTATGTAAGGGATCCACACATACTTAGCCCAACTGACTTTTTGGTATTTCTTTCTTATCCGCTGCACAGCATTTGCTACTGAAAATTTACCATTTAAGTCTTTGATATACTTTTCTATAGATTGAGTCTGATTGTCTAGTTGATTATCTTGAAAGTATATTGGAGTTTGTCTATTAGGATTGCCAAACGAAATACTGGGTATGGTTGTTATACCCCCGTTTTTTCAGTTGGTATCAGATCCGACAAACACGTTAAAGACTTATAAGTTTGTGTTTGTAGCAATTTGATTATTATGGACGATTCTACCTCTAATAACGTACCAGGTCAGAAATCACCAGATGATTTCAAAGCTTGAATTCACCTGAGAGAACTGTCACATCTAAGTCAATATCTAAACATTCTCCGAATGTAGAAATTGTTGATTGGGAAACATGCCTAGAAGAATAGTTGGATAGACTTTCCGATGAAGGTGATTCAGATATTGATAGAGATGTTGATGAGGAAGTCTCACTGTATGTTAAGTTTTTGGATTCGTTAAAAATTAAGAAGATTAAAACTTCTCATGTTACACCTCTTTTGAATCCTCTCTGACGAGAAAACAAGAAATTGAAAAGAATTTACGGAGGTCTTTATGGTTGGAATCTCTCTTGCGAATCGGTCCTCAAAGATTCCGAGGAAAACCTGAGTAGAAAGTCACTTGAATGTGATAATGTTTTTCAAAAATACTTCTTGTTGGAAGAGAAACTTGCAGAAATTGAAGAAAGGATTAACTCCCAGCAAAAAAAAATTGATGACAGAGAAAGCGCTTATCTCGCTTGAGAAAAACGCCTTGAGGCGGATTTAGCTGCTTCTCTTGATAAAATCAAGATATTAGAAGATGACTTGAAAAAGTTCAACATTAGTTCAAGCAAATTAACCACTATGCTAATAGAAATTAAAAATCATCGTGATACACGACGATTGGGCTATAAGGGAATAGATGCTCCAAGTATTAGCAAAGAGGTAAAATTTGTCAAGGCTAGTGATTCTTCTCAGCAAAAGGTTTTCACTGATGGAAAAAGTGAAATACGTACCTTCACCGGCAGTTAATGTTTGAAAGAGCAATGTATATCAACCTCTAAAGTCAGCACACACAGATTGAGGTAAGAACATTCCTTATGTTTGCCATTATTGTAGAAATAAAGGTCATCTGGAAAGGAGATGTCGTTTCCGTATAAGGAATGAGAAACTTCATGATGTTCTTGTTTGGGTATCATGAAAAGTTGTGAAATCAAGATCATATGTTAAGACTAATCCCCTTCACGTTATAGGTTGTAACTGTCCAACCTTTAGGCAAAGGAATCAGTGTTGTGATAAACCTAGATTTGTCTATAAAAGTCATGAATCCTTTCCACAATCATAATGGTTATCAAAAGGATTACTTTGTAAAGACGAAGACAAGATCCGATGCTCCCAATTAGAGAAAGACTAACTTGCAAAAAAATAGTCAATCCAATTCTCTTCCGAGAATTCTAGAAGAGAGTAATGGGAAGAAGGTTTCGGTTGTTCCTAAACACACTTAGAAGTGGATACCATAAAAAGTCAATGATGTTTTGAGTGTAAAAAGGAATGATCTCCCAGAAAATTCCATCACTATGGAGAAGGAAATATCCATAACGTTGTAACTTAAAAAGTTCTTTGGAAAGATGGATTTGGATGTGAAAGGTTCTAAAAGCGATCTCCTTCATGATAATCCTCAAGTCACCTGTGGTGAGCAAGAAATTGTTCACCTCAACACAACTTGATTGTGTTGTAAGTGCATCCTCACCAAGGAATTCCCTATTATGAGTACGGTGAGGGAAGCACGAGAATTGGGGCGCACAGATTATGTTTGGTAAGGTAGTAGAATTCGATTGGATTTATCTAAAAAGGTATGTCTATAAACTTGAGAAAGATTTGTGTTTTTATTTATTTGCTTAAAGTACTTATAATGATCCATGTACCTTGCTTATCGTTCCTTTCTACCTAAATTGATATGTGTTTAAGGTTCTTAAATGTTTAGGTTTGAAAATAGTAGTTCGGGATGTTTGGACTTCATGGTACACATACCATCATCATTTAAATTCAAAATCCAGGGATGTTAGTATGCAAACCCGTTTGCATACTGCCCCAGGTCACGAAATTTCGTTTGCAAACCCTTATGCATACTGGCATGTAGACGTCGATATTCGGTAAACTTGTATTGGCCTTAACTTCTTCATCCGAACTCGGAATGACCTCATTCTTTTTGCATTCTCTTACGATTTGAATTCTATTCAAATTGGAGATAAGAATTCTTGAATTTGTTGAGTTAATATTGGTCTTTGTCCTATCTCTTGTTTTTGGGTGGTTTGCTCCATTTCGTCGCACTTTTTCCACTTCTGTTGGACTTGGGCACTTGGATTATTGAAGCAATTCTATTCTAAGCTCATTTGTAGATTTTAAAAGAATGTTGTTGGTGAATCACAAAGAAGTAAGTTCAAGGATGGGAAGTAGTACGCACTGATATGGGATTCTTGAATGTTCACAATCATCTTATGTGAACTATGGTGCATGGTCGTTAATGACATTATATGTTCTTCTTTGTTTAAGAAAATATTTTTATACGCCTTTGGTAGCTATTGTTGGTGTAAATCCGTGCGAAAAATATTGATTCTACCTTCAAAGGGCAGATGATTTTTGCAGTATTAATCTTTATGGTTTTATATATTGCAAATTGTTATGGGATATGTTGTTTACTTTCGTGAACCTTGACTGTCCCATATATATTTGTTCAAAAGTTAACTCTATTATATGTCGGTATGAAAATATTGATAAATGATAGAATGAACTTTTGACTACAAAAGTTAAGCTTATAATGTCATTATGCAAATATTGATGGAAGATAGGATGAACTTTTGTTTACAAAGATTAAGTCTATCATATGTCATTGTGCAAATAGTGATGAAAAATAGAACGAATCTTTGATTATTCCAGAGTATTGGTCTTTTCCTGATCCACATCTTTGTGTATGTACTGTGCGGCTCCATAAGTTCTCTTATGTGAGCATTTCTGATTAAATTAATCATTGGTTCTCTCGTGGTTAATTTAATTGAGGTTTTGGATACAAAATTGAAAAGGCGAGGGTACCCAAATATACCTCAAGCTAAAACTTTTCCACCTATAAGTCCTTTCTCCGAAAGTGATTGTCTATGTACTTGGTCAAGACAATATAACTAATCGGTTCACACTTCGTGTGATCGTCTATGGATACGAGATCGAGACAACACAACAACGAAGTATGTTTACTTGATAAGAGGTTCGGACTTAACCAAACACAATAGGATTGTTATCAAGTAAATAGGAATTAACGTTTGTGTAATTTACTTTAAATTATAATAATAACAATTATAATTGCAAAAAATAAAAGTAAATGACACAGTAATATTTAACGAGGAAACCGCAAATGCAGGAAAACCCCGGGACCTTGTCCAAAATTGAATACTCTCAGGATTAAGCTGCTATACAAAATCAAACCAACTTCGTACAGTTGATACCAAGCAACTAAACCTATAGCTCACCTAGTTCCGTCTGTATTCCCACGCCTCCGACCTGTAATAAGTCACGTACTTGGAACAATTCCTTTGGTTCCAAACAGTAAAGGAACAACAAATCTGTTTGGTATCAACTCTTTTCAACCAAGTGATATGATTTCGACAAATGCTCTTCTATTTATCTCAAATAAACTCCTTCGTCGGGTTTTAGATATATCTTATGTACAACTTATCGAAGTAATTGTTAAGACTTTGCAATCAATACTTTTAATCACAAAGAATTGTATTGATGCCGATCTACACAATTAATCAATCCAATCTACCACAAGGATAAACCGATTATAGTTGGATCCTCTTTTACTGAAACAAGTATTTTGCACACCAAAGATTATAAAGCCAAATCATAAATCTTCAAAGTCTTCTTTATCTTCAAATATTCTTAGATCTTCAATAAACACATGCGCACAACAACTTGAATCACTTGGGAGCAATCACGCACATAACGAAGTTTGTTAACAATGGATTATCACAAGATCATCTTTAGATCTACAAACAATCTAAAGATCCTTGTCGAAACTTCGATCTAGTTTGAGTGAATCTTATATCAGAAGAGAAGATTCTCAAGCATAAACAAACTAGGTGCAATAAAAGTTCAACCACCGTTAGTCAATCAAATCAATAGAAAACAAAAGATAAACTACAATTATCTAGTTTCCCACCAACGGTACTAATAGAGCTTCTCAATCCCAAAGAAGACTTTAAACTGAGCGGCGGTAAGAGATTTTGCCTAATTAGGTTACTCTCCTCTACGAATAGGCATCTTCACCAGTAACAACACAACTGAGGAAGTTTGCTGTCACGAAGGATTAGTTTGCCCGGAATGTAAACTTCAAGTATTTATAGACAAGGAAGTTTGGACACCAAGGAATTTCCAAAACCGAAAATATTCTCAAGATATGCAATAAAATTCCAAATTCGGTTTCCATAATTCCTGGAAATGCACTGTCCAAAATATTGACCGAAAATCTCTTTGGAAATTCTCAACTAGTAAATGCACATTACTAATTCTCATTTTCCTAAAATAAAATTAAAAACCTTTAAAAAAAAGATTTTTAACTTATTTATTTTTCGATCCAGGATTTTCTTCATTTATCTATTAAGGAATAACTTTGAACAATAACAGATAAGCGTTACTGCATATGTTCAAAGTATGTCGAAATCCTTACTTTGTAAGTCGTCTTTCATATTTACAACCTTGAAACCGATTTTCCACACTTCCAAACAAGTTTAGAATTGGTTCATTTGACTTTCAAGAATTATGTGATTGATCAAGAACACTCAATCACAAATCATGGGTTTAACGGTTCTACCAAAACAAGTTTCGGTTCTACCTCCATGTGAGTATTGTGCATAGTCACACTAGCTTTACAAAAATTCGGTTGACTAGGTACTAGGATTGGTTCCCCTAATATATATGGCATCTAACTTGTATGTGTTGAACTTGTCCATTGGATCGGTTCCCCTTTGCCAAAAAACATGTTGCACATGTCCATAGGATCGGTTCCCTTTTCTGCTAAAAACTTGTTGCACCTCATACAAGGATCGATTCCCCTTTGTGATGTGTTGCACCTCTTACTAGGATCGGTTCCCCTTTACCCAGAGTTGGTCATACACAAAATCGATCATACCATCTCATGTGATTACTTAAGATCGGTTTCACTAATAAAAGTCATACCAATACAAAAGTCAGGCCTTTGTGAATAGTTTTACTAAAAACATAAACAAGTCATGAGCGGTTATACTAATCACATATATTGGTAGTTAATAAGATATGCAATGAATAACAATACCAATAATGCCTGGCAATTTCCTTTTTGATTCACAAAACAAGTTCGTGAATTTACTTCCTTAAAACACATGTAAAACATTGTTTCCTAGGATGTAATCCTCACCTCATACACATACATAATCACAATAGCATTCAAACGATTATGTCTATGTCTTATCTACAAAGTTTAATGGTTAAGCAATAAACCTCGTATTATATTCCTTAATACTAGGTCTAACTAAAGTGTTTATGCTTCGCAGTTTTGTTTTCAATATGCACGACTTGAAAGATACGTTAGGGAATGAAACAGTTCAAGTCAAATATCACTAACCTAAAGTGGAAGGATGATTTTGTCGTTGTAGATCCTTACTTCTTAAAGTATTCGCAATACTTGTAATGTCTCATATCCTAATGCTTTCAAGCTAACATATACGAAGTTGACTCTAGTACATAATCAAGAGACTCTTTAAATGAGTTTTGATTCACTAAAATATGACAACCAAACTTGACATACCAACGCTTGGTGGGTTCAATTGAGCAATGCTCTAACAATCCCCCCCTTTGTCAATTTTAGTGACAAAACTCTTACATCATATGGATAAACAAATTACAAGAATTCATTACACATACGCTTGATTCCCGAATTCAACAGAACAATAACCTGTATACATTCAATCCATAAATGCCTTTGTTGACATTATAATAACAAAGGTAATACTCCCCCTAAAGGTGAAATAGGTAGATTTTATCAATCCGCACGTCTTTGTTATGCGTATCATATGATATGCTACTCCCTCGTAGTTTATGCTTTTATTCTTTCTTTAGATAAACATTTAAACACCAATGTCCTTTCCCTTAGTGATACTAATCAATATAAATCAATGCCAATATCACTTGTTTACTTCATATATTTCTCCCCATTTTTTTCACAAAATGACAAAGAAACGAAAAAATAAAGGACAAACCGAAAGGATCTTACAAATCTCAATAGACTTGCAACCTATAGAGTTAAGCACGAGGGTTCCACACACCATTTTTGATAACCAATATCAAAACCAAAACTACAAAGTAATTTTGTTTTGATATGTTACAAAGGAAATAATTTCCCGAAGCAATTTTCCCAAATAGTCTAGCAAACCAAAAATCAACTAAGCACCTTAGTTCCTTTGCTAAACCGATTGTACAAATACAATCGCTTTATTCAATAAGACCAAAATAAAGATAACTCTATTTTTCTCATCAGGTTCTAATTATCCATATAACTTAGACCTTTTAACTTTTAAACAAGACAAATACTAGGTTAGTTAACTAGCATTTCTTGTTAAGGCATTCGATTAGACTTGAATAACCGAAACCTCCACTTTGATACGACACGGTATGATGTGGGTTTTGCTTATGGAAATTACGTGGCCAGCAGGGTGGAGAATATGTCTCTGCATATCCAATCGTTTAGCATAGTTTGTCAAGAGTTTGAAAAGATGTTAACAACTCATATACGCGTAACAAAGAAGAAAAACAAGGAAAGAATATTTTCTCGGTTTATATCTGAGATATTTTTTGGAAAGATTTGTTGTGGTTGGCATGTGTCTACACGACTCTATCTTCTTATGGAATTTAAACCTAACGTGTTTAACTGTGTCGCCATCAACATACACATGAAAGAGCGAAGAAGGAAATTATTTTCCTGAAGCAATAAAGAGAATATATTCACATTTACTAGGAGATGGGGGAGGTCAGTTGGCGATAAAAAGGCATTACGGGGTTCATAGTAGAGATATGAAGAGTTAGGGTAGAAAGTAGCAAAAATGATGTAATTTTTAATTTGTTGTTGTAGTAAATAGGTTGTCGTTCACTCAGATGTTGTTGAGATTAAATTTAAAGGTTTAATGAAAATAATAAAAGAAATATTTACTGGGTTTAGGATTCCACCGCATTCATAACATAAGGCTCAATTATTTATTCTCAACAATTATCGCTCAATAAATAAAACAACACCGACTCTTATTTTTGCCAAGGTAGATTCTCAAATATTAGTTATAAATCGTAAGCATGGGACATCAAACATCTAAGCAAGCATGACCCATCTAATAAAATGATAACTAATTAATTCAAATCATAATTCTATTTTAATTAGTGCAAAAGTCATATAGAAAATAAAATAAGTTCACCCATGTATGAAGTTCGGCTTCCTCCGTCGACCCAGTGTAGGGGTCTAGCTTCTCATGATAAAAACACACTCAAAAATATAATTCATAACTCAAATGGTGTTTTTATTAGAGAAAAATAATTATACAACGAGTTTGTAACGCTTGATGGGTGTGACATAGTACACCGTTACAATGAAATTCAAATACTATTGTTGAAGCTGCTGTTACAGAAAAACTATATTTGGAAACTATCGTAGAAAAACTGCCGCTAAGCTGAGAAAATGCGATAGTTCTTAAACGACAGACCAGTAGTGTAGTCTGTTGTTCTTCATCTTGTTCTTCCTGCAAATGCAAAAATTCTTCTGTGCAGCTTCTTTTCTCCTCTCTTCTATCCCCTAACTCTCCATATTTTTATCACCAACTGACCTCCCCCATCTCCTAGTAAATGTGAATATCTTCTCTTTATTGCTCCCGGAAAATAATTTCCTTCTTCGCTCTTTCATGTGTATGTTGATGGCGACACAGTTAAACACGTTAGGTTTAAATTCCATAAGAAGCTAGATTCGTGCATACACACGCCAACCACAACAAATCTTTCCAAAAAATATCTCAGATATAAACCGAGAAAATATTATTTCCTTGTTTTTCTTCTTTGTTACGCGTATATGAGTTGTTAACATCTTTTCAAACTCTTTCCAAACTCTGTAAACGATTGGATATGCAGATACATATTCTCCATCCTGCTGGCCACGTAATTTCCATGAGCAAAACCCACATCATACCGTGTCTTTCTCATAACTCTGTTTTACCGAATCATTCGAAATCATATTTTTATTCGGTACTAACTTACTCACCATCCATGTTTTATGGTAACATGACAATATCTATCCACAAATCCAACTAACTCCGACTAAATCTCGTGATGTTATTTTTCAGCAAATTACGAGGATGTAAACTGATTTTCCCGTCAATAATAGTTTCAAACAAATAAGGAGGAGGTCATCCCTTATCCAACAACTGGGGTACCAAATAACCTGTGGGTTTGAATAGTAAAGAAGGTGCCCCTTATAAATTGAAGTGTCCCTTAGTAATTGAGGTGCCCCTTATCCAAAACTGAGAGTCCGAATAACATCTGTCTTTCGGGTGCCTTTAATAATTTTTCGAGCAACTTTCTCCATAAGAGCTTATTTCACAAAAACACCTACAAACAAGTTTATTTGTGATAAAATGAGTCCCATCTAATGTATTTATGGGTGAAAATGCGTCGCACTTTCATGCTCATCAAATTCCCCCACACTTACATTTTTCTAGTCCTCGAGCAAAACAGAAAACTGACCCGCTACACAGCTGGTCATATATAAGAGAGAGTTAGACCCGCTACACAGCTGGTCATGACAAATGGCATACACAAGACACACAATTTTTTTTTTAGAGACCCGCTGCACAACTGGTCATAACATGCAAGAAAAAAGAAAAAACCCGCTACACAGCTAGTCATAACCCTAACAATCATAATATTTTTTTAGACCCGCTACACAGCTAGTCATAATATATATATATTTATTATCTTTTTAGACCCGCTCAAGAGCTGGTCACAATACGCAAGAAAATTCCTGAAAAAAATTAAAAGAGAAATAAAAAGTTAATACCCACTCCCCCACACTTGAATATTATATTGTCCTCAATGTAATTGAGTCATCCAACGTAAAAATTAAGATGGGATATTCAAAAATAAAAAATAAAAAAAACAAAAACAAAAATAAAAAAACAAATAATTATACCTACTGGAATGTACATAAAAGATCCCCGTAAACTAATAACCTGAAAACTTGGGGATCGACCCAATATACAATATTTACAAACGACAGCTTCACACTTATGTCATGAAAATGCGGAGACGCTGAAACTATCAAAAACCAAGATTTACCCCTAAACCAAGTTTTTACTGCACATGGAAGTGCGTAAAGAACAAAATATGGGAATTCTATTGAGACTGGGGAAATATCAATTGATTCATGCACGATATCAGGAATAGGCAAGTCTTCTGGGAACTTAGATGCAAAGTAATCCAACAACATTTTAGAAGCACACAATTCTAACCCTAAATTAGGAAACTTTTGTAAGTCTAGGGGTCTAGAAACAACCTCTAAGTCGGGTGAATGATCTTGTGAGGTAGATTCATCTATGGAATTAGGCGAATCATCCACACAATCATCCACAGGGTCACCTATATGTTCTGTTTGGAACAGAGAGTCACTACCAGATTCATCGTCAACAAATAATCTTTGACATTCAAGAACTCTCAATCTTTGTTCCAAACTAGGCGGTGTGTGTTTGTAATACTTCTCATATATCTCTAGAGGAGATTCTTCACTTACCTCATGTGGAGCAGAAACTCTATACCATTGCTTACGCATATATTAAGCAAGCGTCATCTAAGATGAGGTTTCCTGATAATTTGACTTTCTACGCTTATATTCCGCCAGCGTTATCGTAGGTGACGTCTCCTCAGAAGAAGTCATCATCCTCAAAAAGTCCATGAAAAGAAATACAAAAAGAAACGCATAAAAAGGAAAAAATAAAATCTAAAATGAAAAGAAAATATTGTACAAAATAAAAATAAACCTAAAAATTAATCTAAAAACAAGTCTGCATCGGCGGCGCCAAAAATTGATCGAATTTTATATAGTGGTAAGTAGAGTTGTCGTTCACTCGGACTTGTTGAAATTGATTTTAGGATTTAATAAAATTAAATAAAAGAAAAATATATACAAAATATTGTCACAGGATGAAGAGAGGTGTTGGGACTCAGGATTCCGTCAAACTCGTAACAAAAGGGTCAAATATTAATTCTTTTAACAATTATAGCTCAACAAATAAAAACTTGGACTCTTATTTTTGCTAAGGTAGATTCTCAAAATATCAATTGTAAATCTTAAGCATGGGTCAATAATGCTATCAACTCTATTACTATCAACCTTGACAAACCAGACAGGATCAGGTGGAATTCTACTAGATCAGGAGAACTCACTACTAAGTCTGCTTACCATTTTCTCACCAAATTTAACATTGATAAGGATGAAGCCTCTTTTTGGAAACAGATTTGGAAGTTAAACAGTATGCCTAAAGTTAATATGTTTTGTTGGAAAATTATATCAGGTGCTCTTTCTTTAGGTCGAAAGATGTCGAAATATGTTAAAGACTCAAACCCTTTCTCTTTGCTTTGTGACACTCATACACTTGAAGATGAAATGCATTGATTTGTTAACTATCCGTTTACTAAAATAGTCTAGGATTCTTTTGGTTTAAACAATATTTACAACTCTAAAAATCATAATGATATCGTGACTTGGTTTAAATTCTGGATGAACAGTATAGTTTTTAAAAATAGTCATGATAAAATCTCTTTCATTATTTGGTCTATTTGGAAATTCAAAAATAGCGTTAACTATGACAATATTTTGCTAGTGCCTTAAAATTTGATTGATTCTATTAATACTTCCCGCCAGAATTATGCTATCAATAAAAACAATTCTTTTAGAAGCACTACTAAGTCTAACAAAAGTTTATGCAAGGTTAATTGTATTGAAGGTAGCAGAGTTTTTGATTGGTTTATTTATTTTGATGCTTCTTATTTGGAAGCTGACTTCTCTATGGGTTATGCAATATCAATATTGGATAAAATAAGAAACAGGAAATACTGCAGAGCAGGCAGCAACTGGGCTTCTTTCCCCTTAAAAGCAGAAGCAAAAGTAGGAATTGAGGCTCTTAGATAGACGAAGGATTTGAATCTCAGCAACTGTTGTTTTATCAATGATTTTCAAATTTTGGTGAAGACGATAAATGAAGAATTAATCCTTGAATACCAGCCTTGGAGATCTCAAACTACCATCAACAGATGCAAATTTTCTTTCAATACTTGTAATTCGGCTTCTTTTCTGTTTAAAGCTAGAAAGTTTGTAGACTTTTAAGATAGATTTGCTAAGGAAGTAAGATCTATAAAAATTAAGTAAGATCTAGAAAAATTATCTACTTCCTTACAGAGAATATACTCAGTTGTGAAAGAAATAACTTCATAGAAAGAGCTAATCTCAGATTAGAACCCATCTTATGTAATGTAAACTTCCTTTTATATCACGATTTATAAAGGCTGATACCTACATTACTAAGGGATGATATCATCTCAAGATCTTAAGCGATCTCGGCCGTTGGATCGTCTAAATGGTATCATCCCCCAATAATACTGGTATCATCCATTATAAATCATGTTTTATATAAATAAATAAAAGTCTTTTTATCAAAAAAATAATAATTTAAAAGTTAACTAAAGAAATAAATAATATTTCTTAGTTTACTTCTCATTTAAAATAAGAAATACTACAATAAAAAGATTTTTAATCATTTTTGGGATCATACAAAGATTTAGTTGGTAATCTAGCAATAAGCAGGGCACCAACCTCTTTTTGAATAACAACCCCTAGTTTATGAAAAATAAAACTACCTATGCCACTACTAGAATCGTTATTAGATAAACAGTTTTTTAATCTTTAAACAAAAAACACAGCGTCCTCGCCAATTTCTTAGTTTAATTATTTTTTTTTCATTATTTTTTGGAAACACTGTAATTTCGGCAAGAATGAAATATATTTCCTATTCTTATGTTCAAACTAAATTAGACAAAAGGATTTTTTTTTTATTTCAGGATAACTATTGTTTTGAAAAACCAATCCGACTAGTTTGTTTAGTCCACACTCTTTAAAGGAGTGTGCAAAGTTGGAATCCTCTGTCTTTAGACAGTAATAAGACCATGCATACATAAAAAGTTATTTTTTAAATATCGGACAAGGTATCGGATAATTTTCATAATAAGTCCTTAATAAGGATCGTTCCTATGAGGGGTGGTTA
Organism: Papaver bracteatum; assembly: GCA_023529315.1. Taxonomy (NCBI): domain Eukaryota; kingdom Viridiplantae; phylum Streptophyta; class Magnoliopsida; order Ranunculales; family Papaveraceae; genus Papaver; species Papaver bracteatum. The sequence goes on along the minus strand of JAJJWX010000811.1, from coordinate 829,744 downwards.
ACCTGTCCATATGCCATGCCAGGTGGTATAGAAAATTGGGCGTGCCATTTTGGGAACACCGGTACGCGGTCGAGTCTCTATTGAGACGTTGAGTTTAGATCGCTAGTGATCGAAACTCGATCGCTAGCGATCGACTGTGAATTGCTAGGTCCAGTTTTGACTGCCAGAAATTGAGACTCGACCGATTTAGGTTGGTGTCTACCGTGTATAAATATCACTATTTTCTTATAAATTTGTTCTTCCCTTCTCTAGAGAGCAAGCCAGGGCGATTTTTTTCTTAATTTCTTTAAAAATGATTACCAAAACAAATAGACAAAGAAAAAGAAATAGAAAAGACTAAGAAAAATCTACTGCAGTTAGAGATGTCGTCTGGGTCCAAGATAAATAAAAAGAGTTCGCAAATGTTAGGCAACTAGTTGGACCTGGTGTATTAATTATGCATATATCTAACCATCACGAGCGAGTTAATTCACCTAAACTAAGATGTGGGTGGTCTGAGATAACCAAAGTGTTTGGGCTCCTCCCTGAAGCTGGCCAACAATCCTTGCGAAGATATCCTTGGCAGTGTTTATATTTCATGAAAGTAAAAAACCACATGACTCAAGTTGTGCGAGTTATAATAGAACGTTGGCAGAACACTGCAAATACGTTCTTTTTCAAGGATTTCGAGTGTGGTAAGTTTTATTTTTTCATCCAATAGTTTAATTTTTAGTTTAGATACAAACTTTAATTTTTAAAGATTCAATTTTTAGTTTATATACAAACTTTAATTTTATGACCATGTTGTTTCTAGAGTTCACACCGTTATATTTGTATATGTTGACGGGAATGAAATGTGAGGGTGATGTACTACGTACACTTTAAAAAAATTAAAGTGAAAATCAGAAGGAAGATGGAAACAACTACTTCCCTTGTATGCAAATGACACCGAAGGAAATCCAGACTCCAGAATATTACACTCATATGGATTAAGAGTGTCTGGGTTGAAAGATTTTTTGATCCATTATGCTGCAAAAATGGATAATAGCATAGTTGATGATTATCCTGATCTTGAACGTATATTTGTGTTATGGGTGTTAGGCCAAGTTATGTTCTCAATGATAGCTCAGTGATATTAATTGGTTTTCTCGAGTCTTTAGAATATTTAACTAAAGGCTCCAAATTATGATTGGGGTTCTGCAATTTTGGCTGAGATATACTTAAGTCTCGGTGAATGCTCGTATAGGAAAAAAGATAACTTGAATGGTTTTTGGCTCGTATTGGAGGTAGGAACCACAATCCCTTTCGATTATTTGATTCATTATCGATTTAATTATTAAATTGGTGATTCATTAACACAACTATGTTTGTCAATGTTATTTTCAGTATTGGTGGTATACTTACTTCAGGGTCTGCGAACCTGATCTTCACGAAAATTGATTAATTTTTACATTCGTGTACAAGTACAAAGCTTATAATTGGGTTGGTCAAATAAATGATGGTTAAAATGTGGTTGTTATTTAGAGGATGCAACATCCATGCATAACTAGTATCAACATTAACTCAATGCCGTATACTTCTATTGGCGGGTACAATGAACCAATAACACAAAGTATGCTAGAGTTTAAGCCTCAAGCGAGTTGTGTTTTACTATCCTCTTACGGGTCATGGTATTTGGTACTATGGAGAAAGACATACGTTTCAGCTATAGGGCAGAAAGGTAAAACCAACCAACCCGTTTTCAACTTCAATAATTTCACATTATGATTGGATAACAGTGACAAATAATGGACAATCTTGGGAATAAGCTAAAGATTTGATCCAAACCCTAGATGATGACTTTGATAACTATAGTTAGTACCAAAAGGTATGCAAGCTAAATATTGTTGTTCATCCACAAAACTTGGTTAATGTTGATTTTCCAGCAATTGGAAATTTTCCACTTACGGATCTTCTATCCCAACCTCCGCCATCGACGGACGAAGCATATACGTATCCTAGCAGTCAAATGGGTTCGTCAAATATGCCTCAAATATCTTGGGAAGTCCATAATTTATCACTTGTTGGTGATATTGTTACTTTCCCACTTAGTACTCAAGGTCTCCAGCAGAGGTATCCATATTATGGTGTGGTAGCATCACCATAAGGGTATCTGAATCAGTTGAACACTTTAACGCATCTTCTCGATGTTTCCAGAAGTTTCACTTGAGAGAGATGTGGATGCAAAGGGAAAATTTAACTTTTGAAATTCCTGAGACTCTGATAGGAACAAGTTCTCAAATGATTTAAGGTCATGATGGCATGTCCCTTGGTAGTAGTAGTCGTGGAAGTCGTCGGGGTCGTAGAAGTCGTCATTTTACTCCAAATTTAGCGGAAGAGACCCAAGTAGCGGCAGGAGGAGAGGTGGAGATGATGAATATTTGTTTCCAGACTCCTACTGGTTTTATTCCCAAAGGTCATGTACTTACTCATGGTGGTGTCCCAAATATGGATGCATTTAGGCAATTTGTAATTTATACCCCAACAACCACTTCAGCATTTCACCCATTTCAAGCACATTCTCATCCAATTAAACCATCTTTGGTACCATATCAAGGTTATGAATCGCCTAATGCTACTCAATCACCATCTCAGACTCAAGCTGGTGAGTTTTCGGAGGATCAAACATGCATAGGGAATATATCTTTGGAAATAGTTAGTTTTATAGATGTTAATTCCTTTTAATGTACTCGCACTTTTATTGTATCGTGATTTAATATAATTGCAATTTTTTTTTTATAAATGAAAATCTGCTTTTAAAGTTTTCTACTTAACAATAAAGAAATTAAAACATATAAATTGAATTAAATTTGGGCAACACTTTTAAGATTTCATAACAACTTCCATATCGGGTTCCGTTGTTATAAAGTCATTCTACACGACACCTTTGTTCAATGTACAGCAGGGTTTCACCACTCCTCATGTTTCGAGTCGCTTCCCTTATCATAGTAATATACTTGTTAACATTCTTAAAAATTACAACAACGCGCCTCCAATACTAGTGCATAACATTTGTTCAGGTTCATTATTTGTTCTTCAAATTTCCTGTAAAACGCGTCCCCAAAACGGAACATCCTATAGTGCGCCATCAACAATGGGATGATTAGCGAAAAAAACATAATTCCTGCAGATGCATTCATCTTCTAACGTACTAAAATCGTGCTGAAGTGCAACTCTTGCACTTCTTATTTTATTTTGCACATTAGGTATGTGTTGAATTCTTTGATTTTCAGCAGCATGTTGCTCTTCTATGAACGGATCCATGTACATATTTTGAGAGATTGGAAAAGCTAATAAAATAGGACGAAAGTGTGAGTTGAAATGAAATTAGAATTGAGTATTCATAAATGAGGGAATTTATGGTCATTGGATCAGATTTATCAGGCGGTCTAGTTTGTACTGAGCGGTCGTGTCTCCGCCACTGTAAGTTTAAACTACACCAATCGGTGTAGTCATGGATTAATGGTCGAGATTCGACCGCTTGGTACAAACTAGACCTAGCTAGGCTAAGTGGCAAATTTTCTACTTAGTTAGACCTGTTTTCCACTTTTTCATACCCATAGTGGGTGCAGAAGTGGCAAACCTGGGGCTTTTCCATGCACATAATGGGTGCAAAAATGGCAAACCTAAGGCTTTTCCATGCCCGTAGGAACCGTCCTAAGAATGTGTAAATTACCATAATTATTCGTAGCTTGAGTTAATTCACTGATTCAACTCTAGATATTCAACCGTCCTAGTTATTCATTGAAATTTTGTAAGAGGCTTACGAAATAAATGTTTTAAGATAAAACCAATGATTAGCATGGAAGAAAGTAGGTCCAAGCTAAGGCCAAAGTTTTTTTTTTTTTTTTGATATCCTAGACTAGTTGTCCCTAGTTTACTTCCGAACTCCTTGAATTGGTGTGGATTCTGGCAATTACGGGGTTTGAATCCCTACCTCCACAGTGGGAGGGAGCATGAGAACCATCAGCAATCCAAGAGGCCAACAAAAATATTTAAAGGATAAGGGATTGAAAATTTCCAAGTAGGAAATAAATGTTTCAGAATAAAACCAGTGATTAGCCTGGAAAAAAGTAGATCCAACCTAAGGCCAAAGTTGACAAAGGCTAACTTTAGACAGCAATACAAGATGGAAACAAAAATATTTAAAGGAGAAGAGAATATAAAAAAAAAACTTTTATTTTTGGATACGGATATTACAGATAGCTCAGGATTAGAACCCCTAATTTATAACTTGGGAGTTCGATCCCCGACCAACTGGGCTATTCCCACACTGGTTATATCTTTGTTTTTGTCTAAGCTAAAATGTTAAACTTCACACACCTCAAAACTATATCCTTGTTTCTATAAGCTAAAATACCATACCACCCCACTCTTGGTTATTTGCTACTATTTCTACACGCGACCATTATTGAATTCTTTGTATAACTTATAAATTTTCTGTTAAATTTTGTTCATTTCTATTTTCACTTCTAATGTACCAAGATTATTAATCAATATCAATATACCTATTAAATTTGCCACCTTCATTGGCAATGGATCACATGCCTATTTTATTGGTCACTAGTCCTGATTCATCCAGAGGTAGTAGACCATTTAGAGTGTTTGAATATTGGTTAAGTCACCTTGATTGTAAGAAAATCATTGATACTGAGTGGAATTCTTCTACTTATCATCCTGATATGGCTATATGAATCATAAACTGGTTATTACTCAAGATGCTTATCGCAGTGGAGTTCTTCCCCATTTGGTAACATTAAAAAGAATATCCACTGGATAAAATCTCAACTTCAATGTATGATATTTAATGATCTTTTTGTTGAACTGACTCCTCGATATGCTAAATTGAAACTTGAACTTTCAAAATGGTATGATATAGATAATCAATATGCTAGACAGATATCTGGGGATAATTATTTTGCTTATGGGGATCGTAACTCTAAATATTTCCATGCTCGTGTTAATTTTAGGCGATGACACAACCATATAGCATATTTACAAAACTCTTTTGGTATCTGGTGTAAAACTAGGAGTGAAATTGAAATCATTTTGAATTGTCATTTCCATCACATCACTACTTCTACTCATCCAGATGCTGATACAGATCTTTTGAACTTGATTGCTCCTTGTATTTCAGTTGAGGATAACGAAAATATTTTAAAAATTCGTACTATTGAGGAAATCAGGAATACCATAGCCCAAATGCCTCTTGGAAAGCACCTAGGCAGGATGGGTTTATTATTGGGTTTTATAAATATAGTTGGGAGATAGTTGAAAATGATATAGTGAAATTAGTTCAGGATCTCTTCCGCACCCAGACTTTTGATACCAATTTGAATGTTACATATCAGACCTTAGTTCCAAAGATAGAATGTCCCTCGACTCCAAATGATTTTCGTCCTATTAGCTTGTGTAATGCTACTTATAAGATATTATATAATCTAATGGTTAATAAAATGAAACCTATCATCGCCAAATTCATTTATCCTTATCAGGCCGCTTTTGTGCCTGGTAGGTGTATCCAAGATAACATTGTCATAGTGCATGAGTTATTGGATACTATAAAAAAGAAAAAAGATTAAGTCGGTAATATTGCTATTAAGTTAGATATGTCTAAGGCTTTTGATCGTATTTAATGGTCTTTTGTGTATGATATTTTAAAGCACTTAGGTTTTGCCGAGCAATGGTGTAAAATTGGTTTTTCACTGCATTAGTACGTCTACTATTTCTCTTTTGTTAAATGGTTCACCTTGTCGGTCTTTTTCGCCTTCTCGAGGTCTATGTCAGGGAGATAGTCTTTCCCTGTACATTTTTATACTTTGTATGGATGTGTTGTTGAGACTTTTAACTCAAGCAGAATCTCAAAAATGCATCCATGGAGTTAAACCAGCTAGAATAGGTCCATCTATCTCTCACATATTTTTTTTTCTGATGATGTGATTTTGTTTCTTAAGGCTAAGCATTCTGAATTGCAGTATGTATATGATATTCTTCTAAGGTTTAGTAAAGCTTTGGTACATGTTATAAATCCTATTAAGAGTGGCGTTTCATTCTGAAGAAATATACCAAGGCATAGGCAGATTGATATAGCAATTGTTTTACAAATGAAACCTATGAGCTTATCTGATAAGTACTTAGGGTTCCATTATTCCTAAATAGATCTAAAGCTCTATGTTTTCAACCTTCAATTACGAGAATGCAACAAAATTTAAATGGTTGGGCTGAAAAGTTGGTTCCGCATGCTGGTAGGGCTGTACAAATTCAGGCTGTATTGAACTCTATTGCTTATTATCAAATCTCTTTCTTTTCATTGCCTCTCTCTATGCTACAGGAGCTGGAAAGTCTTCAACGTCGCTGCTGGTGGGGCCATCACTCAAAAAGGGGTTTTGACCCCAAAGCATGGAGGAAATTATGCATTCCGAAGAGGTATGGAGGTTTAGGATTCAAAAAGCTTAGGAAATTCAATTTGTCCCTTTTAGCAAAAATGGCATGGCGTGTAGTTTCTAAACCTAATGATCTTTGTACAAGGGTTCTTAATCTAAGTATTTTCCTAAGCATTCCCCTTTGCATTCCAAGACAATTATGCACACTTCTTGGATTTTGAAAGGTATATACAAGGGCTTAGAAGTAGTGAAACAATATCATGTTTGGGACATTGCTCCAAGGGAGGACATTGGTATATGAAAGGATAACTGGTTATATAGGGAGGATGAGCATCTTTCAGTTCAAAAGCTATAAAAACCTTCTGATATTCATTTACAAGATTATAATTCTGTTAATCAGTTAATAGATCAATATGCTCATGAGTGGGATGAGTCAGCTCTCTCTGAACTCTTCACACCTTCGCAAGTGACCAATATTATGCAGATTTATCTCCCTTTGTCGGTTAAGGATACTATTAGGTGGTCATTGACGCCATCAGGTAAGTTCACAACCAAATCTGTCTATAAAGTATTGTTGCACAATAACTGTGTGGAATCTCTACAACAACAAAGGAGATGGTTGCGAATTTGGTATATGGACCTCTTACCCAAATATAACATGTTTCTGTGGAAATGTATTCAACATATATTTCCTTTAAAATCTGGTTTGTGTAGGTTAGGTATAACCTCTGACAATCTTTGCCCTTTTTGTGGTCTGTTCCCTGAAACTTTTAATCACTTATTTATGCATTGTTCGTTTTCCAGAGCAGTATGGTTTGGTTTTTATCCTCAAGCTCTGACTGATCAAGCTAGCTTTACTAATTTGAAAGATTGGATGTTTAGTTGGTTTGATTCTAAGGTGTCACATGATCAACAAGTTATCCATAGATTATATGTAATTGTTTTATGGCAGCTATGGAAGGCTATATGTAAGGCTAGCCTTGAAAACATTCAGCATAATCCTCATGTTATCAATAAAATAAAAATATTGTTAGCATCTGTGAATCAAACATTAACAGTGTATAAAAACTGTGCGCAACACCCGCTTTCAATTTATCCTGGTTCTCACGAGTTCCATTTTACTAGGGAAATGCTTGTTGCTAATGTTGATTGTCATATAATGTATGTTGATGCCTCTGTTGCTAAACATTATGCGATTATACGTTGTAGCTATATCTGGTTCAAGACGTCTGGTGAGTTTGGAGCCGCAAAATGTTGGATCAACAATGCAGCCTCAGTATTAAAAGCGGAAGCTAAATATCTACTGGAAGCAGTTAACTGGGCTACACAACAAAAGCTGATTTTTTTTTTCTGTCTGATAATCTTACACTTGGCAGAGCGGCTAATGGAGAAGCTAATAATATGCCTTGAACTAAATTTTCGATTGTAAATTGGGGTTTCAAGGTTTTCACAAATCAGTATGTATGTATATTAATCGCAAAAAAAAAAAATCTAGGAAAGGTTGTTTCAGTAAGGAGTGGGTATTGTCTCCTCTTGATGTTATCTCAGATTTACCCATTTAATTTTGTAATGTTTGTCTTTGTAATATATCAGTTTCTTTCAATAAAAATAAAATAAAATAACAATGGGTAATTTTGAATATGTAATTGCTATCAATACAATAGTCAGTATACCGATTTCATCGTAATTTTATTCTAAATTAATAGAGAGTATTTCTTTACATGGTTATGATTATATTGCATGTCACATGCTTATTGGTTGTTTTATTTGGAAATATTTTTGGTAATTTTACCCGACAGAAACAGAGTTGTGATAGCCCATGTTCCTTTTAGAACAGTAGAATCCGGTATTCTAGAGAAATCCTTATGACTGATTTTGCATATAATTATCGATCAAAAACTTTACATTATAATTTGCGTCGTATTTGTGTGATTAAAGCATGCATTGTAGATTTGTGTTTCTTGGATATAAATATTTCTACAACATCATTTTGGCATTCTAATTCCGGTCAACAAATTCTCAGGATTGGCCCCGGAAAAAATCAAACATCTATACACAAAAATAAAGAGAGAGATTTTAACCATGCCATTGGTTAAATTTCACCAAAAAAATAGCTTTAAACTCATTGTCGCTCGGATTTTGTAGAATAAATAGCCAAAAATGCCATGATTATGTCAATATAACCATGTCATTGGATCATACCCCTTAAGGGATTGATATCCTACCCCTTTATTAAGATCGCCGATAAAGAAATGGATTGATATATTATGCGGATTGATGTAAATCAGATGATTAAGAAATAAGTGGAACATGTCACTAAAAAATTAGCTTCAAATTCGTTGTTGCTTGGATTTAGGGATGGTCATGGGGCGGGTATGGGGTAGGGACCTTGTATCCCAGTCACTGCCCCATTCAAAAAAAAAAAAAAACATACCCTCTCCGTTACCCGCATGATTTGGGACGGGGCGGGTTCCCCATGGGTTACCCATAACATTAAGTTCAAGTATGATGAGTTAATTTAATAATCAAAACTTAAGCACGATGTTTTAACCAATAATAATAATTGTCTAAAAAAATGGTTTCTAAAATCTCAACCTCATAAACTCATCTTAAAACAAGCAAACCAAAAAAATAATTGGAAAAAAATAATTTGTCTAAAAATAATTGATGTTAACCATAGAATTACAATGTATGAAGTAATCATGTAACCTAAAACTAAAAATCTAAAACCCTAAAATGTAAAAGGTATGTGGCTGGGACCTTGAATCCCATCCCCACCCCATCCCCGCTTCATTGATTTCGGGTATTACCCATACCCAAACCCATCCCCGTTTGTACGGGTAAAACCCTACCCAATAGAGTCGGGTACCCATGGGGATGGGTTTGGGTGGGGCAAATGACCATCCCTATTTGGATTTTGTAGAATAAATAGCCAAACCATGTCATGAGTATGTCAATATAACCATGTCATTGAATCCTACCCCTTAAGGAATTGATATCCTTCCCTTTTATTAAGATTACCGATAAAGAAGTGGATTGATATGTTATGCGGATTGCATGTATGTCAGGTGATTTGGAAATAAGTTATGACATTCCACTGCGTATTGCATACGCTATGGAAAGCATGTTGTGGTATAAAAACATGTATCAAATATATATTCATATTTAAAATAGCTCATATCTGTAATGCTTATCCGATTTTCAAATTTAGACAATTATTTGAATTTTACTGCGCATATTATTTTTCTCATTAGTTTAATAACAGAAGGTTCATCCGCGTCATTTTTAGATAGCGTAGAAAATGAATTTTCCTTTGTTGTTTCATCATTGATTTGCGGTATATATTTTGACTTGAATTTAAAGAAGATATACATGCATCATATGAATGCTTGAATCGGGAATTACTTATTGCTAGATGGCTTGTTTTGGGAGATGTGTTTAAGATTATAATTTATGTTGTTTATGTCATTTAATTGAGTAGTCGAGAAATGAATGATTATGGTGTTGAAGAGAGGAATTTTTCTTTAGATTAATGAAATATGTTTTGAATTTTAAGTAGATGATAAAATGTCGTGAAGAAAATTGCTCTTTGGAGGAATAGAAATTACATTGTAATGTTAAAAGAAAATGTTGACTCATGTTCAAGCATAGTATGCTTTGAGCTATTTGCCATTGATTAATAAACCTTGCACACCTCCATTAGCAGTAACAATTTTGTAATATCCGCTGGCTGCTGCTTTAGTAACCACATTAGAACCTTCCCACTTAAGGGAGAATTTCGGAGCAGACACATCTTGCTGAATGTGCTTTGCGGTTTTTAACAATAGATCCCTATATGAAAGACTTTAATCCTCAACTTGTTTTCATATGATCTAGAGACTCTCTGTCGATAAGCCTTTACATATTTTTCTACCTTAGTTCTTCTCGGTCCGAGGTTGTCGAGTTTAGTTATCCTAGAATTAGATACTTAAACTTCATCCCATTGAACTCCAATTTTTGTCGCAATTCTGGCCGAAAGAATCTTGATCTCGGAGGGAAGAATGGCGTCAACACTATAAACAATGGAATATGACGAGGTCTTACTAAATCTTCTTGGTGCAATTCGGTAAGCCCACAATATCATGGATAGCTGTTCATCCCATCTGGGATTGTCATGTATTGTCCGACCAAGGTTCCAGATTAAAATCTTGCTAGTGATCTTTGCTTGCTCATTCCCTTGAGGATATTGAGGTGTAGAGAAGATTTTTTTGACATCATATCCCAGAGAAATTATTTTATATGTATAACACCAAACCTGCATATGATATGCTTTTTGATGAATGTCGCAATTATCGTCCAGGTTGTGCTTATGAGGGGAATTCTTAGAGCACTGCTCGGTCGAACTCGCAAGCGTTTCTATCTCAAGCTTGTTTTCAAGTTTAGTTGCCAAAACTAAAAGTCATGATTTCTAGTGTACTTATAACTAAGTCTCGGATCACTAGGATAGAAAGTGTAGTTGATCTCTAAACCCCACGGCGTTTATCATACAAAGACGAAGAAAAACTGAAGGAGCTGGTGGAACTTCATCGACTAAAAGGTATGTGGATACTTGAACTTATCTATCACTCAAAAATTCTATCTACTTTATCTCTTATCTTGAGACAAAAGTCGTATTACTATATAGACTTAGATTATACACATTTGCTATTTCAAGTTGAGTTTATCTCGCTCTCGAAATATGTGTTGGTAAGCTTTCTCTTTGGACAAGTTCATCTTTACAAGTGACGAAATTCATGTTGATTATTTCAATATCTTGAAAATTGCTGAAAAATATTTTGATGAAAAATAGTGTGTGAATAACCTCTATTTAACATCCTCTAAGAATGTTTCAATGATTGAAATAAAGAGTTTAGAACATGTAACAATCTTTGGATATAAGCATATAATGTGTTCGCGCATTAGTGTATAAGTACAAAACCGGGAACCAAATGTATACATACTTGTGTGTGTACTAAATGGTTGATGGAGACTGGGTAAGTATGCGTACCCATACGCATACTGGCGGAAGTTCACGTCCGTGAATTTCTGCTGAGTTTGGAAATTAAAACAAACTCAATCCGGTTACCTAAGTATGCGTACCCTACGCAAACTGGCGGAAAGTTCATGTCCGTGAATTTCTGTTGAGTTGGGAAACCAAAACAAACTCAAATCTAGTTACTTAAATACGCATACTTAAGTGTGTTATTTTCTGAAATTGGTTTATTCGTGAACTTAAATTAAATTTATATAAACTAAGAAATTCATATTTGCAAATCATGGCTATAAAGTTCATGAATTGATTCGAGTGAATCAAAACCAATTTTGCTTCGATTGTGTGTTGTATACTTCTATGAGATCTAAGTAATTGAATAACTCTTGAACTAGTTCATTTGAGTCATTTGAACTAGTTATAATGTTGATATGAAAGTGCTCATATGGTTAACCATTTGGTTAATTAATGTTGAACCAACGATTTATACACGTTTAGGTGCGGTTACACAAACCTAAATGACATATATTTCATATGTGTATAACAAGCTAAGTTTGATCTAACGTTTGAAAGATATTAGCTTGAATCTAACGGTGAATATTGAATACTTTGTTACCAATGTGTTGATGGTGGATTTTGGTTCAGGGCTAAGGTTGTAAAACCAAATTTTTGTACAGCCGTCCTGCAAAGGATAAGGAAATTTGATAAGTGATGAATACTTCTTCACTTTATTAATTCACCTAGAATGGAGCATGTAACCACAATCCCCAAGTGTTCAGTGAATTTTAGCATTACCAATTAATGCATGAATCTCCTTGTATTTCCTGTGCTGTTCTCAGCAGAACTCTCATTGTTGGTATGGCATGATGACTGATTGTAACTCTCAGCAGAGTAACATGAATATCCAAGTATCAATAGTGAGGCATGCACGAAATACCCGTACATGCTACACCATTCTCTAACAAAGAAAATCATCCCTCGGTGCGTTATGCTAGCCCGATCGAGCATAATTGAATCTGGACTGTCCATAGCGGTCTCATAAACAATCACGACCATGCAAGTTGGCCGCATGATTTAGATAGCCTAGAAGAACCCTAGAAGGAGAAGGCTATCACTACAATGACCACCAGCGACCCTTTTTACGCCATGGTCGGTCATGTACAAGTCACGCCCGTCAAACAGCCACCAAATTCCATCCTAGAGATGGATGTCCGTGCTGGTACAGAGCTGCTTGGAAGAACTCTTACGAACAAAGACTGCCTACGGATGTCTCAAACCAATCATGGCCGATCATCTTGGCCGGCATAATTGGACGGCGCGGAGCGTCCCATCCCTGGTCACGCAAGCACCGTTGTGCAGACCGGCGTCCCCTCTGTTTACCTGCATAGCCGACCATCTCACGACCTAGCCAGGGAGGAGCAAACGTTCACCCATAATTTGGCCGGCGTGATGCTTTAAGGGTCGCTAAGGGTCTCAAATTGATCACGACCATCCAACTTCGCCGGCGTGTTTGGATGGCCTAGATCAAACCAATGACCGTCAGTCAGGTATCACCATGATCACCACGGTCCCAATATGGGTCCCACATGGTCGTCCTCCCCAAAGGGGGGGGAGCATAGCCTACCAAATTGTTAGGGTGAAGTCGTGTACACATGACAGATCCAAAACCCTAATTAGGGTTTGCGGCATATTACATGTGTCGCTAATCGATCATGAGCGTCCGTTTTCGACAGCTTGGATGAAGGGTCCAGGAATAGACTAAGAAGGTCCGGAGAGTATCAACATGATCAATGTGGGCCCATCTATCTCCATGTCCGACCGACCAAGACAAATTGTGGCTCGACGCCTCGGTTCACGCTCCTTGAAGGTGGTATGCCACGCCCCTTTAGGAATCCTTTGCGGCACAGGATTCCTGTCGCAAATTAATCTCAACCACTCTTCTTTACCGGTAAACTTGAGTGGCCTAGATCGCACCTTTGTGGGACAGTGAAGTATGGACATGGACACCAGCATGCCGTCTACACGCATGCCTGATCGGTTCTCCATAAAATACTTCCCATGCTTGGATTCGATTAAGATGAAAGGAGGTACTTGCGTACCTTCTGAACCCTAATCCGACGGTCGCAGATTGGGTCGCAAGTTATCTCATCCGTCCAAATTGACCAGATTGGAAGGACAGCCTAAGACATGGGTCAGGCTACCAATGAGGAATCATCACAATCACCGTCCACCACTCTTCCACATGGAGTGATCGACCAAGTCAGGGGTTGCTTGTATAGCCTCCAAACGATCATTCGAAGAAGGATGGATGTGATGATATTTTAAGACGCATAAATTCGTGACTTACTCCGTTAATCCTTAAAAATAGCGATGCTTCATACATGTTGAATATATTCGATGCAGTACCTGCATAGAATACACACGATACTTCACAAGTATCGACTTCCTAAATACCTTAGTTATTTAATCTAGCATTACATGATACCTTATGTGGGTCCCAAAATCCACACACTCTAGACATCAATCATGTCACAAACTGGGGGTTACATACTGGGGTATTGGTCTGGCGGTTTACAGCGTGCAGCGTGTAACGCGCCATCACAAGAACGTGTCAGGAAGACATGGACGGTTAGTGATGATGGGAGAAGTGGGCAAGGATGATCGTGTGATACTAATACACAACTCCACTACTTCATCACTCCACTTTCTCCACTTCCCATGAGAGACGTGAATACGGCTCAAAAGACTTGTATAAATATGTTTTCCTCCCTATCTCCAAAGAAGACACACATAAATCAAGTGTTAATACAATTGTATTCGAAACACCCAGAGATTGCTTGCATTATTCGTAATCCTGCTCACCTTTATGTTACAAGTCATAAAACAGCCTTTACCTTCACAATCTCAACACCTTCTTCGCTTCCCTCCTTAAGATCAACCCCATCTCCTTCACGTTGTGACCGAAACAAGTCTGAAATGGCCATTTCTTGGTTTAGGCCAGAATTGTATAGATTGATCTCTCGAATCAAAAGCACTCCCATGCAGTGCATTTGTTTAGGGTTTAGATTCATTTCTCACCCACACACTCCAAATTACCAAAACCAGCAGAAATAGTTTTCACCCGTAAATAATTGGCGACCACAGTGGGAGATTAATCTCTCGGTTGCAATATCAATTTCCAATTTCCAATTTCATTCTTCAATTCCCATTTCAAGATGGTGGAACTTAGGTCTGGATCAGCAATCAACCCTGATGGAATGAGCACCGACAATACTCTTGGTATTGCTATCCCTGGGGATGTCGTGCAGAACGTGATCAATACATCTCGTGGGACCGTCTTATCTACCACTAACACCAGCGGAGCAGGAGATATTCCAGTAAGCGTGACACCTCCTATCACCAGAGCCAGAGAAGCCGCAAATCCCGGCATTTATTCAAGTGTAACGCCTCCGGTCGTCACCAGGGCAACTGCTACTCCTCCATCAGGACGAGGGGCTAGAGGAACAAGAGGAGGACAACCCCCTATTACCATGGTGAATTTGATAGAAAGGCAAGAAGTTCTTGCTAGAGCCCAAACGGATATGGCTGCGACTCAGAAATATGTACTTACTTTTCTCAAAACCCTAACCGAATGATTGATGCGGGGTTCACGACAGCCCCTGGAGCCAACGAGGAACGTGTTCGATGCACCCGTGACATGCACTTCAATGGCGCATGCCCATATGGACAAAGAAACTTGTGGCGCTCCTGAACGCCCAAGAGAAAGAGACCATCCATCCAACTTCATTACGCATGAGGACCTGGAGCGACTCCCCCAAAGCCGGGGAAGAGGAAATACAGCGGGCATTCAACAACATCAACCTCCATACCCTCAAGATGTGCAACAAATTCCCATTCTAAGAGGCTACACCTCTCCTCAATTCTCCCTTTATGATGGTACTGGTAACGCTCGTGAACATGTCTCTCGATTTTTGGAATCTTTAGGGGAACACGAATACAATCATGTTCTCCGCCTGAAAGAGTTCTCGAAGACACTTACCGGAATAGCATACACTTGGTACAACAGTATTGCACCTAACAGTATATCCAATTGGAGTGAGATAGTCGGCGCCTTCTACAGGAAATATTTCTTCGTGTCAGACTAGGTGACCTTTTCAGATTTGGGAAGAATCTTTCAACGGAGCAACGAACATCTGAACGACTTCGTTAAGAGGTTCAGAACTCAGGTGTTGGACTGTCATGATCCGAATGTCACCAAACGCCAGTTGGTGGAGCTATGCATTAATGGTATGATTCCCATATACCGTTCTTTGTTAGAGAACATGGGCTTTCAAACATTTTCTAAGCTACATGAAGCCGCTAAACGATCGGCCACAACAACCCCAACATTATTGGAGAGAACTAAGATCGCCTGAAATGAAGATGCGCGTGAAAGCCGAGGACAAAGGTGTCTCAACAACAAGAAATACAACACCATCCCTTCTGTGAGTGTGGTAGGTGAAGGAGGAAAGAGGAAAGCGTCAGCAACAGAACAACAGTCCAAGCATGCGACACCAGCACATATGACTTCGTCTCAAAAGAGAGCGGACAAGGCTCATGTGCAAAAATCCGGAGACACAGTTCCAAACTTCCCATTAACCCATGAATGAAGTCATAGAACTCCTGGAAGCATGGATTCAAGATGACGCGATCAATCTACCACCTATCAGATGCCCACCGACCGAGGACGAGATGAAAAATCCCAAATACTGCCGCTACCATAGGTTTTTCCATCACCCGACCAAAGATTTAAACAAGTTGAAGCAAATCTTCATAGAAAAGTTGGAAGCAGGAGAACTCCAGTTAGGAGATGAGGGCGATCATAGGGATCCTCTTCCCATTAGAAGTTGCATAATCTCAGGGGATTCTGTCCGCAAGACTGTGCATACTATGATGGAGCGTTTGTGTGAAATCTTGTATCTCTCAAAGGGACAACGTCAAGACATGTTCATAGCTCTTAACCATGTTGTGTCAGGTAGGTGTTTGTATCCAGAAAAGGAATCAGTCTCGAGGTCACAGTCTTTCCTTGAAGACATAACCAGCAAAGGGGACTGGGGACTCCTGACCATCACTCGTTTGAAGGACGTCAAGTTCGACAACACATTAATTGATGCAGCCTCCGAGTTCAACATCATCACTGTCAAGACTTTGAGAGTCGCAAGGATTTCAAAATAAGAAGCTACCCGCAGCCCAACCATGATTAAGAGCCCAGAAGGAGAACTCAGAGATGCCTATGGATGCATTGACCTTGAGGTTAAAATCGGTAATGCTCTAACACAAGCTAAATTTTACATAGTAAAAGAGTATCCGAATTACGACATGATCCTGGGACGCCCGTGGATACACAACAACAAAGTTGCACTAGGAGTGAGTCCTTTACCGATTTCAGTACCTGAAAGAATTTCCAACGAGCCGTCAAATCCTGAAAATTGTTTGTTGACGTATCAACACCTTGCAAATATGACGCAACTTCCTGGAGAAAGTACGAATTCATACCTTAAAAGGTTCCGAGCCCAAGTAAGTCTCATTGAACAACCCTTTCTACAAACAGTGAAACCTCTTCCTGCTGAGGCTCGGAGACTTGCTTCACTCAACAACCTAACCACCACTAAAAGATGTGAGTGGGGTGCCGGTCCTTTCAAACGTTTTGCCAAGAGCTTGGAAGCAGTCAGAGGTAACGTGTCCCAGAAACAAGATGATGTGCCAAGTCCGAATCCGTTTCAGATTGGAGATATGGTAGCAAAGAGGACCACGTTTCAAGTTGGAAATGTGGCGGTGAAAATGATTAACCAACCTGATTTATCAACAACAAAGGAAGATAAACCATATTTGGTAGCAGATGTCATCCTAGGCGGCTATTGCAAGATCATCAATGCTGACAAGCTCGAAGGTTTGACGATCCACTCACGATGGCTTAAACCCTACAGTACCTAGAAACACTGTGCTACTCTTCCTCTCTAGCGTTCTCTGTAATGGTTCCTCCATCATTTCTCCAACGATTTCCCTTTCTGTGCTATTTTTGTAATTCCTTCAAAAATGATTGCAATACTTACGTTCATGATTATTAGGGTTCCAGTTTCTCAATTAATTAAAGTATCACTTCCTTTTAGAAGTTTTACCCCTGGGTATGACACAAAAATCTAGGTGCAACCTGAGTCATCATCATATCCCACCAGATTAAACCAGAGAACCCTAACGAGGAAAGCACCTTGAGCAGTCTTCCCCAAGACCCATGTCAGGAAAGCGCAGACAGGTCCGTGATATTTTATTACCCCTTTTACCACAAGAATCACATGCAGTCATATAAAACCACACCACTGTGCCCAAGAAAACTCAGATGCAGTCTTAATGAAGGATTTATCTCAAAATAGCATAAATGAAAAACCTTGTTCAAGCAAGGAGCAATAAAAAAAAAATTGAACTCAGCCGCCACTGAGTGCAAGGAGAAAAATGTTCACAAAATTATGGGAAATACTCATAAAAGAATAAAAGAGGAATAGAATGAAGATTTAGTCATCAAGGAGGTCGATTGTGTATTCTCCACCATTGAAGTCTGCCTCAACGTCATCATGAGTCGCCACTGCTTCTTCCTCTGGGTCTACCTCAGCATGCACTTTGGGTATTTCTGCAGCAATGTTCCCCACAACATCCTCAGTAGGGGCAACTTCCATATCTTCCTCAAGAGCCTCTACAACATTGGGGATCGTGCTGACAACTTTTGGGAGCTCAGGATCGTCTGTATCAGAATCAAGAATGATCGCAGCATTGCGTATCGGATAATCACTCATCTCTTACACTTACGGGTGGTTGTGACGCTTCCTCAAGCCTTCATTTTTCTTCCTTGTTGATTAAATCCAGAAGATCTCGAACGCTTTCTCGAGCGACACGCAGGTACAAAATTGGCATGCCCCGTATGGCGCAATCAACCTCGCGAAGCGAAACATCGATTTTATCCATCACCTCATCAAACGGACCATCAGTCTCGGGCTTGTTCACTTTGAAGTTTCTTTCAGGAGAGATACCAGAGCAGTCTTTTCCATCCGCCTCCATTCTGAAAAGAGAAGTTGTGATTATGTTAAAAAAAAATCATCACCAAGCAGATCAAGTTATGTAATGGACGTAGAGCAATACCTGGACAAAAGAAAGAAACAATTCTGCAATGGGATAAGACTCAGTGTCTTCTTTATATTTCACGATTTAACAAGATCCCGGAGAAAAAAGGAGTCTTCACTTACCGTATGCAAAGGCTACAAATACGGGATAACAATTAGTGGATGTTTATCAAATATTTGAGGGCAACTGCCGTGCAATGGAAAGAAACGCATTCAGTCCAAAAAACGGGTCAAGTTCTATCTTGGGGACTTGATTATGTCAATGTTTGGCTAATGGAATAGCACGAGCACACAGTGGGCCCACGCTCGAATAAATCAGGCAGGTATTGGGCTACGTCATCAAGCAAGGTTGATCGAGGTCACAAGGCTGGTATAAGGTCAATGTTCGATCAGGTGCACGATGGGACCCACGTTCAATCGAGCATATATGGCGGGTCCGCATTCATTCACATGTATCATAGCACGATTTTTTATTTACTCATGGGAATCGTGTCTACGAAATTCAACCCAAGGGTTTCTCAAGCTATAACCTAAAAGCTAGGTTTTACATGCAACGGTAAAAAAAAAAAATGTAGGGGTCGGTCCCCTTTTATAGACGAACAATTGGGAAATCCTTGTGGGAAAAGGATTCCTCTTTTGTTTCAAGCTCCCAAGGAAGGAAGCCAGTCCCACTCAGGATTCCATGCTTGCAACAACATGTTCACATTGCTAGCGGTCAATCAAGGATTTTCCGGGTAATCTCCTTTCATCTCGTTTTCTCCCATGTATTTGTCACCATCTCATGCCTACCCCACAATAGTGTAATCATTATGTGCTAGGCAGGGGACTTAATGTTGATGGTGGATTTTGGTTCAGGTCTAAGGATATAAAACCGAAATTTTGTACAGCCGTCCTGCAAAGGATAAGGCCATTTGATAAGTGATGAATACTTTTTCACTTTATTAATTCACCTATAATGGAGCATGTAGCAACAATCCCCAAGTGTTCAGTGAATTTTAGCATTACCAATTAATGCATGAATCGCCTTGTATTTCCTGTGTTGTTCTCAGCAGAACTCTCATTGTTGGTGTGGCATGATGACTGATTGTTACTCTCAGCAGAGTAACATGAATATCCAAGTATCAACAGTGAGGCATGCACGAAATACCCGTACAAGCTACACCATTCTATAACAAAGAGAATCATCTCTCGGTGTGTTATACTAGCCCGATCGAGCATATTTGAATCTGGAATGTCCATAGCGGTCTCAGAAATAATCACGACCACGCAAGTTGGTCGCACGATTTAACTAGCCTAGACGAACCCTAGCAGGAGCATGCTATCACTAAAATGACCACCAGCAGGCCTATTTATGCCATGGTCGGTCAGGTACAAGTCACTCCCGTCAAATAGCCACCAAACGCCAGCCTAGAGTTGGACGTCTGTGCTGGTACAGAGCTGCTTGGAAGAACTCTTACGAACAAAGACTGCCTACGGCAGTATCAAACCCATCACGTCCGATCATCTTCGCCGGCATAATTGGACGGCGCAGATCGTCCTATCCCTGGTCACGCAAGCACCGTTGTGCACATCGGCGGGCCCCATGTTTACCTGTATAGCCGACCATCTCACGACCTAGCCAGGGAGCAGAAAACGTTCACCCATAATTTGGTCGGCGTGATGCTTTAAGGGTCGCTAAGGGTCTCAAATTGATCACGGCCATCCAACTTCGCCGGCATGTTTGGATGGCCTAGATCAAACCCATGACCGTCAGTCAGGTATCACCATGATCACTACGGTCCCAATGTGGGTCCCACATGGTCGACCTCCCCAAAAGGGAGAGCATATCCTACCATATCGTTAGGGTGAATTCGTGTACACACGACCGATCCAAAACCCTAATTAGGGTTTGCGGCATATTACATGTGTCGCTAATCGATCATGAGCATCCGTTTTCGCCAGCTTGGATGAAGGGTTCAGGAATAGACTAAGCAGGTTCGGAGAGTATCAACATGATCAATGTGGGCCCATCTATCTCCATGTACGACCGACCAAGACAAACTATGGCTCGATGCCTCGGTTTGTGTGCTCTGAAGGTAGCATGCCACGCCCCTTTATGAATCCTTTGCGGCACATGATTCCTGTCGCAAATCAATCTCAGCCACTCTTCTTTACCGGTAAACTTGAGTATCCTAGATCGCACCTTCGTGGGACAGTGAAGTATGGACACGGACACCAGCATGTCGTATACACGCATGCCTGATCGGTTCTCCATAAAACACTTCCCATGCTTGGATTCGATCAAGCTGAAAGGAGGTACTTGCGCACCTTCTAAATCCTAATCGGACGGTCGCAGATTGGGTCGCAAGTTATCTCATTTGTCCAACTTTAACAGCTTGGACGGACAGCCTAAGACATGGGTCAGGCTACCAATGAGGCATCATCACAATCACCGTCCACCACTCTTCCACATGGAGTGATCGACCAAGTCAGGGGTTGCTTATATAGCCTCCAAACGATCACTCGAAGAAGGCTGGACGTGATGCTATTTTAAGACTCATAAATTCGTGACTTACTCCATTAAGCCTTAAAAATAGTGATGCTTCATACATGCTGAATATATTCGATGCAGTACCTGCATAGAATACACACGATACTTCACAAGTATCGACTTCCTAAATAACTTAAGTATTTAATATAGCATTACATGCTACCTTCTATAGGTCCCACAATCCACACACTCGAGATATCAATCATGTCACAAACTGGGGGATACATACTGGGGTATTGGTCTGGCGGTTTACAACATGCACCGTGCAACGCGCCCTCACAAGAACGTGCCAGGAAGACATGGACGGTTAGTGATGATGAGAGAAGTGGGCAAGAATGATAGTGTGACACTAACACATAACTCCACTACTCCATCACTCCACTTTCTCTACTTCCCATGAGAGACGTGAATATGGCTTAAAAGACTTGTATAAATAGGTTCTCCTCCCTATTTCCAAAGAAGACAAACAAAAATCAAGTGTTAATACAATTGTATTCGAAACACCCAGAGCCTGCTTGCATTATTCATAAGCCTGCTCACCTTTCTGTTACAAGTCATAAAACATCCTTTACCTTCACAATATCAACACCTTCTTCGCTTCCCTCCCTAAGATCAACCCCATCTCCTTCACTTTGTGACCGAAACTAGTCTGGAACAACCATTTCTTGGTTTAGGCCAGAATTGTATAGATTGATATCTCGAATCAAAAGCACTCCATTGAAGTGCATTTGATTGGGGTTTAGGTTCATTTCCCCTCCACTCACTCCAAATTACCAAAACCGACAGAAATAGTTTTCACTCATAAACACAATGTAACTTAGATTGCAAACCCTGATTTGGAGACTATATAAAGGAGAACTCTAGCAACTGGGAAAGGTAATCCCCACACCTCCTATGTGATACTAGTTGTATAAGCTAGAGTCAATTCTCGTTTAACCTTAGGTTTCTACCGAGACCCTGTAAGTTAATGACTTGAAGACTTCATTGGGATTGTGAAGCCAGGCCCAACTATTTTCTCTGTAGTTACGTGATCCGATCTTGATGTTTATATCGTATTGAGTACAATTGAAATAATTGACTCGAGATTAATTTCTCCGATAGGCAAGACAAAAAAAATCACAAACATCTTCGTCTCATCGTTTGTGATTCCATAATATCTTATTTCGCTAGTCGATTAAGATTATTGTGAGGTGATTGATAATTCTAGGTTGTTCTTCGGAAATATAAGTCTGGGTTATCGATTGGTTCCTGTTCACCTTGATTTATCAAAAAACGGAACAAAAACTCTTAGTTATTTCTGTGGGAGACAGATTTATCTATTCTTGTAGACTTTTCTGTGTGAGACAGATTTGTTTATTAAATTCTTCTACTTTGGGTTGTAGAAAATATTAGTTGTGGGTGAGATCATCTAAGGGAACCAAGTGCATAGTATCCTACCGGGATCAGATACGTAAGGAGTACAATTGTACCTTGGATCAATGCGAGATTGATTAGGGTTCAACTAAAGTCCAGACCGAAGTTAGTTTGTAGTAGGCTAGTGTCTATAACGGTTTAATACAATTTGTGTTCAATCTGGACTAGGTCCCGGGGTTTTTCTGCATTTGAGGTTTCCTCATTAACAAAACTTCAGGTGTCTGTGTTATTTCTTTTCCGTATTATATTTTGTTATTGTTAGAGCACTGCTCGGTCGAACTCGTATGCGTTGCTATCTCAAGCATGTTTGTCAATATTAGTGATCAAAACTATAAGTCTTGATTTCTAGTCTACTTATAGCTAAGTATTGGACTAGGATAAAAAGTATAGTTGATCTCAAGAACTCCATGGCGATCATCATATAATACGAAGATCTACTCAAGGAACTAGTGGAACTTCATCGATTAAGTGGTATGTGGAGACTTGAACTTATCTATCACTCAAAAGTCTATCTACTCTATCTCCAATCTTGAGACAAAATTTGTATTGCTATCTAGACTTTGACTATACACATTTGCTATTTCGAGTAGTTTATCTCGCGTGTCTATTTCTCGAAATATGTGTTGGTAAGCTTTCGCTTTGGCCAAGTTCATCTTTACTAATGGCGAAAGTCATGTTAAGTTTCAATTACTTGAAAATGGCTTTGATGAAAAATGGTTTGTGAATAACAATCGTATAACGTCCTCTAAGAAAGTTTCAATGATTAAAATGAGAGTTTGGAATATAACGTTGAAAGGATATAAACATTGTACATGTGTAAGTCCTTATTTCGTGAACCAAAGTATGCGTACTTCGTTAATCTGGAAAACCGGAAGTAAAGTCCGCATTCCAGTACGCGTACTGTTGGAGGTTCACATTCCTTGAATTTCTGTTGGAGTTTGTGAACTGTAAACAAACTCATTCCGGGTACTTAAGTTCGCATACTTAAGTGGGTTAGTCTCTAAAAATGGCTATTCGTGAACTTAAACTTATATAAACTAAGTAATGCATATTTGCAAACCGTAGCTAAAAAGTTCATGAATTTATTCGAGTGAATCAAATCGTTTTTTATTCGATTGTGTCTTGTATACTTCTATAAAATCTAAGCAATTTAAAAACTTTCTAACTAGTTCATTTGAGTCATTTGAACTAGTTGTGGAAAACAAGAATATGGTTGATACGGTAGTGCTCATATGGCTAACCATTTGTTTAACTACTGTTGAACCAACTAAGTGTACATGTTTGGGTACGGTTACATAAACCTAAATATATGTGTATTTCATTTATGTGTAACAAGCTAAGTTCGATATAACAATTAAAAGATATTAGCTTGAATCTAATCAGGTTTTCATCTAATGGTGAATATTGAATGCTTTGTTACCAAGGTAACTTAGATTGCAAACCCTGATTTGGAGACTATATAAAGAAGAACTCTGGCAACTGGGAAAGGTAATCCCCACACCTCATGTGTGATACTAGTTGTGTAAGATAGAGTCGATTCTCGTTTAACCTTAGGTTTCTACCGAGACCCTGTAGGTTAACGACTTAAAGACTTCATTGGGATTTTAAATCCAGACCCAACTATTTTCTTTGTAGTTGCGTGATCTGATCTTGTTGTTTCTATCGTATTGAGTACAATTGAAATAATTGACTTTCTCTGGTACGCAAGATAAAAGAAATCACAAACATCTTCGTCTCATCGTTTGTGATTCCAAAATATCTTTTTTCGCTAGTCGATTAAGATTATTGTGAGGTGATTGATAATTCTAGGATGTTCTTCGGGAATATAAGTCCGGATTATCGATTGGTTCCTGTTCACCTAGATTTATCAAAAGATGGTACAAAAACTCTTAGTTTTTTCTGTGGGAGACAGATTTATCTATTCTTGTGGACTTTTCTGTGGGAGACAGATTTGTTTATTAAAGTCTTCGACTTTGGGTCATAGAAACTCTTAGTTGTGGGTGAGATCAGCTAAGGGAATCAAGTTCTTAGTATCTTGTTGGGATCAGAGACGTAAGGAGCGCAACTGTGCCTCGGATCAATGTGAGATTGATTGGGGGTTCAACTACAGTCTAGACCGAAGTTAGTTTGTAGTAGGCTAATATCTATAACGGCTTAATACAGTGTGTGTTCCTCGTTAACAAAACTTTTGGTCTCCGTATTATTTCTTTTCCGCATTATATTTTGTTATTGTTAGAGCACTGCTCGGTCGAACTCGTATGCGTTGATATCTCAAGCATGTTTGTCAATATTACTAATCAAAACTATAAGTCTTGATTTCTTGCCTACTTATAGCTAAGTCTCGGACTAGGATAGAAAGTGTAGTTGAGCTTAAGAACTCCATGACGATCATCATATAAGACGAAGAATTACTCAAGGAACTAGTGGAACTTCATCGACTAAAAGGTATGTGGAGACTTGAACTTATCTATCACTCAAAAGTCTATCTACTCTATCTCATATCTTGAGATAAAATTCGTATTGCTATATAGACTTTGATTATACACATTTACTATTTAGATCCGAGTTTATCTCGCGTATGTATTTCTCGAAATATGTGTTGGTAAGCTTTCGCTCTGGCCAAGTTCATCTTTACTAATGGTGAAAGCCATGTTAAGTTTCAATTACTTGAAAATGGCTTTGACAAAAAATGGTTTGTGAATAACAATCGTATAACGTCCTCTAAGAATGTTTCAATGATTGAAATGAGAGTTTAGAATATAACATTGAAAGGATATAAACATTGTACATGTGTAAGTCCTTATTCCTTGAACCAAAGTATGCGTACTTTGTTAATCAGGAAAACCGGAAATAAAGTATGCATACCAGTACGCGTACTGTCTGAGGTTCACATTCCGTGAATTACTGCTGGAGTTTGTGAACTAAAAACAAACTCATTCCGGGTACTTAAGTTCGCGTACTAGTTCGCATACTTAAGTGGGTTAGTTTCTAAAAACTGTTATTCGTGAACTTAAACTTATATAAACTAAGGAATGCATATTTGCAAACCATAGCTATAAAGTTCATGAATTGATTTGAGTGAATCAAATCGTTTTTGCTTCGATTGTGTCTTGTATACTTCTATAAGATCTAAGCAATTGAACAACTCTCTAACTAGTTCATTTGAGTCATTTGAACTAGTCATGGTAAAGAAGAATATGGTTGATACGGAAGTACTCATATGGCTCACCATTTGGTTAACTACTGTTGAACCAACTAAGTGTACATGTTTGGGTATGGTTACACAAACCTAAATAAACATGCATTTCATTTGTGTGTAACAAGCTAAGTTCGATCTAACGGTTGAAAGGTATTAG
The DNA here is from genome assembly GCA_023529315.1 of Papaver bracteatum. Taxonomy (NCBI): domain Eukaryota; kingdom Viridiplantae; phylum Streptophyta; class Magnoliopsida; order Ranunculales; family Papaveraceae; genus Papaver; species Papaver bracteatum. The sequence continues at coordinate 803,885 of JAJJWX010000811.1, read as the reverse complement.
CTTGAATCTATTCAGGTTTTCATCTAATGGTGAATATTGAATGCTTTGTTACCAAGGTAACTTAAATTGCAAACCCTGATTTGAAAGTCTATATAAAGGAGAACTCTAGCAACTGGGAAACCTAATCCCCATACCTCCTGTGTGATACTAATTGTATTAGCTAGAGTTGATTCTCATTTAACCTTAGTTTTCTTCTCGAGACCCTGTAGGTTAACGATTTGAAGACTTCATTGGGATTGTGAATCCAGACCCAACTATTTTTTATGTAGTTACGTGATATGATCTTGATGTTTCTATTGTATTTGAGTACAATCGTAAGATTGGATTGAGATTGATTTCTCCGATAGGAAATATATAAAAGTAGTCATAAACATCTTCGTCTCATCGTTTGTGATCCCGCAATATCTGCTTTCGCTAGTCGATTAAGATTATTATGAGGTGATTGATAATACTAGGATGTTCTTCGGGAATATAAGTCAAGGTTATCAATTGGTTCCTGTTCACCTTGATTTATCAAAATACGGAACAAAAACTCGTTGGCATTTATGTGGGAGACATATTTATCTATTACCATAGACTTTTCTATGTGATACAAATTTGTTTATTAAAGTCTTCAACTTTGGGTCGTAGAAAGTCTTAGTTGTGGGTGAGATCATCTAAAGGAATCAAGTGCGTAGTATCCTGCTGGGATCAGAGATGTAAGGAGCGCAACTGTACCTTGGATCAGTGTGAAATTGATTGGGGTTCAACTACAGTCCAGACCGAAGTTAGTTTGTAGTAGGCTAGTGTCTGTAGAGGATTAATATAGTGTGTGTTGAATCTGGACTAGGTCCATGGGTTTTTATGCATTTGCGGTTTCCTCATTAACAAAACTTCTGGTGTTATAGAATTAAAATATCACAGGTTGTGTGTTGTATCAATTAATTGTGAAATCCAACCCTTGATTATTGATTATTGATTGATCCTTATATATTGGTCTTTGGTATCATCCAAGTTTATATCTCTTATATTCAATCGAGCTCGCAGATTTATATTTGCCGATTGCAGATTGAATTAGAGATTGAGATATTTAACTCCTTGATATATCTTTCTTAAGATTGAGTCTAACTGTCTGGTTGATTCTCTTGAAAATATATTGGAGTTAGTCCATACAGATTGCTGGGCAAAATATTGGGTGTGGTTGTTAGACCCCCCACTTTTTCAATTGGTATCAGAGAAGGCAAACACATTTAAAGACCTTATCAGTTTGTGTTTATAGCGATCTGACTCTATGGACAAGAGTACTATCTCTGATAAACGCATCACCAGAAATAAAAGTTCTGTCTCGGCTGTATCTATTAAAGAGAAAGATTGGTCAATCTCAAATCTAGACGAACCTAGTGTTTTGACGAGACAAACTGACTGAAAAAGCAGGGGTCTAACAACCACACCCAATATTTCGATTAGAAATATGTATGGACAAACTCCAATATACTTTCTAGAGAATCAACTAGACAGTCAGACTCAATCAATAGAAAATATATCCGAGAGTTATTATCTCAATCTTTCAATTTGATCTTTACTCAATAAAATAGAAATTTGCGAGTCTTTATCAAAGAGAGATAACTTGGATGGTACCAATGAACAATTATCCAAGTGTCAATCAATTTAAATCAACAACCAAAAGGTCGGATATTCTAATTGATTGAACAACGCACAACCTGTAATATTTCAATTATATAACAAAATATAATGCTGAAAAGAAATAACACAGACACCAGAATTTTGTTAATGAGGAAACCGCAAATGCAGAAAAACCCCGGGACCTAGTCCAGATTAAACATACACTGTATTAAGCCGCTACAGACACTAGCCTACTCCAAGATAACTTCAATCTGGACTATAGTTGAACCCCAACCAATCTCACACTGATCTAAGATACAGTTATTCTCCTATGTCTTTGATCCCAGCAGGATACTACATACTTGATTCCCTTAGCTGATCTCACCCACAACCAATAATTGATATGACCCAAAGTCGAAGACTTTAATAAACAAATCTGTATCACACATAAAAGTTTACAGTAATAGATAAATCAGTCTCCCACGAATATACCTACAAGTTTTTGTTCCGTCTTTTGATTGTTTGAGTGCAAGAAGTTTCACAGAGGGCATGCATGTGATTTAGATTATTCTGATCCAGCAAAAGTCAGGATGACAAAGTCTTTTCTGAAGGATATCTTAATAGATGAATTTCGAGCATCAAAGAAGAAGAAGACTGTATCTGATGTTAAAGATATGCTCCATCTGGAATATGGTATTTATCTCACGTATAGTCAGGCATATCATGGTTTAAAGTTTACTAAAGAGTCTCTTTGGGGTGATGACATCAAGTCCTATTCGGACTTTGTTTGGTATAAAGACTCAATTGGACGTTATAATCCTAGAAGTGTCGTCAACTTTGAGTATGATGGTGTAACGAAGTAGTTCCAGAGTTTTTTTGTTGCTTTCGAAGCTTTCATTATTGGTTTCAATAATTACTGTCGTCCAATGTTATTCATTGATTTCACTTTTCTCACTGGGAAGTTTAAGGGAGGTCTTATGGTTGCTTGCGGGAAAACTGGTAACCAAGGTATGTTTTTTAGTTATTAATTTTGTTTTAACTTTCATTGTTGAATCACACAATATAGTCTGATATGTACCCGTATTTCAATTTTATGGATCACAAAACTTTGTTCACCCCATAATTATTGTTGTTGATCCTATAACTTTTGTTGTTGATCCATTATTTCAGATGTTGATCCCATAATTGCAGTTGTTGATCACATAATTATTGTTTCTAATCTCATAATTATGGTTGTTGATCCTATAACTTGTTCATGGATTTCAGTTTTTGTGTGTCACTTTTTGAATCTTTTTTTTTTTGTATTTTCTAGAGATCTATCCAGTTGCTTTTGGTATTGTACCTTGCGAAGATTGTGAGAGTTGGGAATGGTTCTTAACTAACTTGAAGGGTATTATCAGGGAAGACCGCCCACTGACCATCATATCATACCGTGGTGCTGGCCTTTTGAAGCATGTCCCTGTGATTTTCCTAAAGTCTTACCATTCTTATTGTTTGTACCGCATGAAAGGGAATATTCATGTTCCAAATGGAAAGAGCAGGCAAACTGCTGTGAAGTTGTTTGAAGAGTGCTACACTGCCTTAACAAAGGAGAAGTTTTATGCTGCTGCCAAGAGTATGAGCAATCTCAAACTTGATTCGGCGATTGATTGTATGGTGAAGATTCCATTCCATAAATGGGCAGATCATGCTTTTAAAGGAGAAAGGTTTGGTGAGAATACATCGAATATTGCAGAGAGTTTTAATAGTGTGATCAAGCATGATAAGCGGCTTCCAGCACTTGAGCTTGTGGATTGTATTCGTGCTAAGGTAATGGAGCAGAACTACAAGAGGTTGGTGGAGTCTAGTAAGTGGACTTCAAGGCTTACTCCCCGGATGCAAGCTAGGATCAACAAGAGGGTTACCGACTGCCGTTTCTACAAGTTCAGAAGATCAAGTGATAAAGTCTTTGAAATAATTTCTCATACTGGAAAGCACACAATCGACTTGGATGCTAGGACTTTCACTTGCAATTGGTGGCAGAAGCATAGTTTCCCTTGCACCCATTCGATGAAAGCTATGTTACAGATTGGGCCAGATGAACCTTATAAGTATATTATTCTATATTATACCACCGAGTTCTACAAAGATCTATATGCTCGTCCTATTTATTCTATTCCGGACAGCGAGAGGCTGCCTAAAGTTTTTGAAGATGGTTATTTATTGCCTCCCAATGGTGGTCGAGCGTCATCTAGAAGGCCAACTACTTCAAGGTACATGGGTTCTAGAGAGAGAGTTCGCAAGAAAAGGAAGTGTGGCCAGTGTGGGAGACTTGCCTTCCACAACCGTCGTAGATTTCGCAGAGCTCCTTTGGCTCCTCGTGCACCAGTGTTTCGCAAGGAGTCTAATTCCAGGATGATCAACTTTTTGAGGAGGATGTTGTTCTGAAGTTTTAGTGGATGATTTACTATTTCTCTGAACTTCCTTTTTACCTTTTTATGCTAGTTCTTGAATGATCAACATGGATGTTAGTTATTTTTATGCTTTCCCTATTTATTTCTTGTTGGATTTCCAGTGTTTTTAATGACATACATTCTGTTTTTATTTGTTTATGAATGTTATTCTTGTCAGTTTGCAGGTTTACTGGTTTTTTTACAAGAAAAATTACTATATAAACTGTATCAACATATCAATGTTGATGCCATTACTGGATCAACTTCCATTTGTTGAGGCTTTCTGAAAAGAAAAAAATTTCATGGTTACAAGTTAACTAGTTTTAGATATGTATACGTGCAAGCTTTACTATGTAAACAGTATCAACATGTTAATGTTGATCCAATTCATGGCATCAACTTCTAATGTTGATCCCTCTTACTGCATCAACTTCCATTTGTTGATGCTTACTGAAAAGAAAAAATTTGCATGGTTTTATCTGTATATATACAAGTTAACTCCATCAACTGTGCATACCTTCAATCTTTTCTACCAACATTCATTCACTTTATGTGAAACCAATCAGTTATTCATCAATTATTTTTTTGACCCATTGATTTTTGGGATCAACTTCCATTGTTGATCCCAAAAATGGATCAACTTCCATTGTTGATGCTCAGTAAAAATAAAAAAAATTTCATGGTCTTATCTGTATGTACAAGTTAACTCCATTAGTTGAGCATACCTGCAATCTTTACTACCAACATTCATTCACTTTCATAACAAAACCATTCATTCACTTGATAATCACTTGATAACTGGTATTAGTATTAATTCATAACAAATTAGTACTAAACATATCCTCCAAATTATTTCACAACATAAACATACTTTTAGACATAAATTCACAGTGACTAAATTAGCAGACCTACACAGAGTAACTAAATTACTTAACAACATATGTTAAACTACACTTAAGTGTGTTTTCACTAATCTAACGGTTCAACAGAATCTTATATGTTGAGTACCTCTTCGACTGAGTCTATAAGTCCTTGCACTTGCTTATCTTCTAATGGTTCAAATTAATCTTGTATGTTGAGTACCTCTTCGACTGAGTCTGTAAGTTCTTGTACTTGTTTACCTTCTTCCAAAGTTGGTTTCCATGCATAAAATTTAGATAACATCATGGCAGCAATCTTTGCTCTCTTGCTGTTTATGTTCTTATGGTATTCGTCCTTATTACCATCTAGATCAAAGCAGTGCCCACGCTTCACCAAGCATTTCATGAACATGCAGATGTGCATTGTGCATTCCTAACCCTGTTGATGTGGTACCATGTAATGGTCTAAAGTTGTAGTTACTGGTCCACCTGTCTCAACATCTTTTATACCCATTTGGTTCAGGACTGGAGTCAATGTTTATACCATGACATTGTACTGCTCGTTGTATCGTTTATAGTGATAGATGGTATTGAAAATCAACCATATTCCACGCATCAATGTAAGAAGCACCCAATGGAATGGTTTCTAATCCCTATCTTATAGACACATCGGTATCAACAGTATTGCGTCATCGGCATCCACTGGGCATTTTCTCCTCAACATATATGGAATCCCATATCTTTCCACTTTCATTGCATCTTTGCTAGCTACTTCACCCCTCATTAATTGATGCATCATTTTCTTGGCATTTAGTTTGTTTTTGACAGATAACAACAATAATTCATTCATCATGTATACTTGAACCATCCCTAGTACACTAAATTGTTTCATCTCACCTAAATAATGTTTCAAGTATGATAATGTAGAACTAAATAAGTTTTATGTAACAAGTTATTGAAAAGACATATTAAGAGTTTTCGTTACTTACATAAGCATTTGTAGACAGAATTAAGTGCTTCTTCCCATAGTATACCGGCTTAAATGGATCTTGCATCTTTGATTGCAGCATGTTGATGCAGTAATCAACAATTTTGTTGTTAATGTTTTGGTTATTCATTAGATTTTGGATATGCCTTCCATTGACGATCTCTTCCACTATATTGTTGAAAAAATAGCTACATGCTATGGTACTGCATTTGCAAAGATTATGTTAACTCCATGACATAACATAACAAGTTATTCTTGACATTACATATTAGAAAATTGTAACTGCAACTTTGATTTCCAATCGGTTTTCTCGCAGATGTTGCATTGCACCAACTTTCATTGTTTATACCTATGAATAAACATGCAATTTGTTACAGAGTTGCATACCTTTCTGTTGCTTGCTCAAAGAATGGACGAAGGACCTCTTGTTGTTCCTTTGTGCAGGATTTCCATAGTTTGAGATTTTCTGGCTTCTTCAGCTTTTTTGGCTCAGGTGGCGTTACATCAACGTAATCATCAAGGTTGATCATTTGCGGTTCTTCTTCAACACCTCCCCCTTCTTCTTCTTATTTACCTTTCCCCCTTTGTTCATCTTATTCACTTTACCTCCAGGTGTGTATTTATTTGGAGCATTCCTTGATGACCTTGTGTTATACCTTCTTGCTCTTCCAGTATCTTCAGACTGATTCCTTTGGCTTTGCGTCACTTCAGAATCATCATCGTATTGGGTGGTGTATTCTTCTTCATTTGGTCCATCAATTTCATCTAATTTGAATATAACTTTAAGCCCTTCCAACACATTATCGTCATCTGGATTTTCAAAATCAGCCTCTTTTGTTTTCTGTGTAGGAGTATATTCCGTTTGTTGAGTTGAAGCATCTTCCATCTTTTCTGGAGGAGTAGGATTAAATATTCCGGCAGTGATCACACCGAATCTTGGAACATCGAAGCTTGGGGTAGTTACTGCATGGAAATAATTTGATTAGATCAACATGCTTGAGTCTTATGTAAACATTATCAACATATCATTGTTGACTCGTTGTTTTTTGGTATCAATAATTGTTGTTGGTCCTTCTATTGGATCAACTTCCATTGTTTACCCCACATTATTGTATCAACTTCTATTGTTGACACTTACAAAAACAAAAAAAAAGTATGCATGATTTTATCTGTATGTACAAAGTTAATTCCATTATATGTAAATGCTAACACTCATTCTCTTCTTTATAACAAACCAATCATTCATTATTTTGTTGATCCATTGCTTTCATCGATAAACTTTCATTGTTGACACTTAATAAAAAAAATAAAAATGCATATAAACAACTTAAACAAATTAATTCATAAAAAATCAATAGATTATCCAAAGGCTGGTATAACTTAAACATATTTGCATACTATTCTTAGAGTAACTAATATGTCTTTCATATTTATTAATTCTTCAACTGAGTTAAAATAGTACCTGCAGGGACATAATCCGATATTTCTGGACATATAATGGTAATTGGAGGAGTTGAATAAACAACTACATCTCCCACGATCTCCGCTTCTTGCATGTTTGTACTTTGTACTCCTTCTTTTACTTCATTCTCCTCTTCTATCTGTTGAGCTGAGGTACCAATCTATGCAAACACAGTACTGATCTGAAGATATTTCTCCTCTTCTAACTATTGATCTGAGTTACCAATATCTTCTATCACATTAGCTATTTGAAGATCTGCTTCTTTTTGTCTTTTTTTTTCTTCTCTTCCTTCATAGAAGCCTTTCTGACATTTTGCCTTCAAAGCATCCAACACCGAAGGGTGTACCTTGAAATTTAGTACACTCTGATAACCCTTCTTAAAGCTTTTCTCCAAATCAGTTTCAGCTGCATATGAAAGTGACAGTGCTAGCTGATTTGATTCTTGTTCGTCTTCTACATTCAAGTCAGCTTCGTTCTGGTTTTCAGATGGTTCTCCATTTCTAACAGCTTCCAACTCAACTTCATTTAAGTCAACTTCGTTCTGGTTTTAAGATGCTAGTTGATTTGATTAGAGCTATGGTTCTTCACCTTTATTCTCCACTTGAGTTAATTCAGTCTCAAGTATATCATTGGTTGCTTTTCTGTACTCCTCTTGAGTACTCTTTGATCTTGCTCTCTTGAGACGATTCTACTTTTCATTCCATAGCTTCACTTGACTAGAAATATCAACAAGTCTCTCTTTTTCTCCAGGCTGCAACTGAATCTTGTGCTTGTTGCTGTCAATGATTTTCTTCGTGAATATTATGTTCCTCATGAATGCATTTGCATCGCCCTTCCTATGATAAGTTATTTCCTGGTTTTCTAACTGAAGAAATATGTTTTCTTCTTCCAAATTATCATTCCTCTTCCTCTCTTCTTCCAACTCTCTTACTGGTGCCGACAGATCAATCAAATACATCTCTTCATCTGTCACCGGATCAACAAAATCTTCATGAACCTGCAAATCAACATAAAAATATAGTTAGCAAAAAAAAAATTCTCACTTTTTACCCATAATATATCTTTTATGAGGGGGCGTAACCCCCCGAGTGATTTGCGACATATATGAAATTACAGCAATATATAACTGCAGTACATTTCTGATATGATGTCAACTTCCATTGTTGACACAAACAGAATGTGGTACATTTAAGTTACTGTGTAAACATTGGTTGTTGAATCCATGCAATTGTATCAACTCCTATTGTTGATACACAAAATCTATTGTTGATTCCATTCATTGATATCAACTTCCATTGTTGACACAAACAAAATGTGGTACATTTAAGTTGTTGTGCAAACTTTGGTTGTTGAATCCATACAATTGTATCAACTTCTATTGTTGATACACAAAATTTGTAATACATTTCAGAATGCAACTCAGTATTCATTTACAATCACACATAAAATCACACTTGTTTTCCTAATCCTAATCTGAACCAGCTCTAATTTAAACACATGGATATAATAAATATGCATAATCATTCTTTTTCTATAGTAGATTTCAGTTATTGTCTAATCTGTATACATACAAATGTGTCAACTTCAATTTGTTGATACACAAACTTTGTTTGTTGACTCCCTAAACTGGTATCAAATTCCTTTTGTTGACATGATAAAAACTGAAATCTATTTGAAATATAAATTGAGTAAATGAATATTTTACCTTATGAGTGAACCAAGTCATGTCTATTCCGCTGTCAACTTTATCTCCAAATTCTTTCAATAGTTCTTTGCAGATTGCATGTTGGTTCCATCTTAGGAATCTTGGAGTTGCGCTTTCAAAATTTGACCTCTTTGCGACGAATTTTTCTGTATGTTCGCAGAACCAATACTGCATACAGAGAATCAATGATGTTAGTTTGACATACAATATACATTTTGTTAGAGCACTGCTCGGTCAAACTCGCATGTGTTGCTATCTCAAGCATGTTTGCCAATCTTAGTGATCAAAACTATATAGTCTTGATTTCTAGTCTACTATAGCTAAGGTCTCGGACTAGGATAGAAAGTGTAGTTGAGCTCAAGAACTCCATGGTGATCATCATACAAGACGAAGGACTACTCAAGGAGCCAGTGGATCTTTATCGACTAAAAGGTATGTGGATACTTGAACTTATCTATCACTCAAAAGTCTATCTACTCTATCTCCTATCTTGAGACAAAAGTCGTTTTACTATATAGACTAAAGATATGCACATGTGATATTTCGAGCTGAGTATATCTCGCTTATCTATTTCTTGAAATGTGTGTTGGTAAAGCTTTCTCTTTAGCCAAGTTCATCTTTGCCTAGTGACGAAAGTCATGTTATGTTTCAATCACTTTGGAAATCGCTCTGACGAAAACTAGTTTGTGAAAACAACTATATGACGTCCTCTGAGAATGTTTCAATAATTGAAATGAGAGTTTAGACTATATAACCATTGGGGGATATAAATATTTTTGTGGCAACACATATATGTATAATTTCTTAACACTTGAACCGAAGTTTGCGAACTTTGTTGATCAAGTGGAACCGGAACGTGAGCAGCAACTCAGTCCGCGAACTGGCGTAAGTTCTCGAACCCGAGAATATCTGCTGAAGTTGAAGCTCAGTTTCAGTCTGCGAACCCAGTCCGCGAACTAACGGAAGTTCTCATCCCGTGAAATTCTGCTGGAGTTTATTAACTTCAACCGGTTAGCTTGAGTCCGCGAACTCAAGAGGTTATGTCTGAAAACGTTGTTCATGAACTTATTCTTAAATTACTAAGGGATGCTTTTGCAAACCGTGGATTTATAGTTCATGATTAATGATTCGAATGAATCACATCGTTTTTGATTCAATTGTGTCTCTTGTAGTACTTGAGATCTCATAGCAATTGAACAACTCTCTAACTAGTTCATTTGGACTAGTTATGGTGAAGAAGAATATGGTTGATATGAAAGTTATCATTTGGCTAACCATTTGGTTGACTAATATTGAACCAACCATTGTACACGTTTGGGTACGGTTACACAAACCCAAAAACGTCAAGTACATGTGTGTATGGCAAGCTAAGTTTTCGATATAATGGTTGAGAGATATTAGCTTGTATCTAATCAGGTTTTCATCTAACGGTGAATATTGAATGCTTTGTTAGCAAGCTAACATTGATTGCAAACCCTGATTTGAAAGACTATATAAGGGAAACTCTAATTATTGGAAAATCTAATCTCCACACACCTTTCTTGTGTGATACTAGTTTTCTCTAAGATAGAGTCGATCTCCATTAACCCTTGAGTTTTCTCTCTAAATTCGGGATAACGACTTAAATACTTCATTGGGATTGTGAAGCCATGCCAATACTACTTATCTTGTAGTTGTGTGATCTGATCTTGCTATTTCTATCGTACGAGTACAATTATAATAATTGGCTTGAGATTTCTATCTCCGATAGGAAAGATAAAAGTAGTCACAAACATCTTCGTCTCATTGTTTGTGATTCCTCAATAATCTTCTTTCTGCTTGATTAAGTTTATTGTGAGGTGATTGATGAAACTGAGCTGTTCTTCGGGAATATAAGTCTGGTTTTATCGATTAGTTCCTGTTCACCTTGATTTATCAAAACACGGAACAAAACTCATAGGTTTATTCATGGGAGACGAATTTATCAATTACTTGTAGACTTTTCTGTGTGAGACAGATTTGTCTGCTAAAGTCTTCGACTTTAGGTCGTAGCAACTCTTGGTTGTGGGTGAGATCAGCTAAGCGAATCAAGTGCGCAGTATCCTGTTGGGATCAGAGGCGTAGGAGCATAACTGTACCTTGGATCAGTGTGAGATTGGTTGGGGTTCAACTACAGTCTAGACCGAGGTTAATTTGGAGTAGGCTAGTGTCTATAGCGGCTTAATACAATGTATGTTTAATCTGGACTATGTTCCGGGGTTTTTCTGCATTTGCGGTTTCCTCGTTAACAAAATTATGGTGTCCGTGTTATTTATTTTCCGCATTATATTTTTATATAATTGAAATAATACAGGTTGTGCGTTGTTCAATTGATTAGAATATCCGACCTTATTGGTTGTTAATTTAAATCAATTGACACTTGGATATTGGTCTTTGGTACCATCCAAGTTATCTCTCTTTGATTAGGCTCGCGAATCATACTTGCTTGAGTAAATCAAATCGAGTGATTGAGATAATAACTCCTTGAGTATTTTCTATTGATTGAGTCTTGTTGATTCTCTAGAAAACAATTCGGAGTTGTCCATTCAGATTGCTAATCGAAATATTGGGCGAGGTTGTTAGACCCCCGCATTTTCACATTTTACTATGTTCAAAAATTAATATTATATTAAATGAAATTCTTTTTTTACCGGCAGTAAAATTGTGCAGCCAGGAACACTTCCATGCTTTCCTTTCTTCTTTGCAATGTATTTAAGAAGACAGTTTACTATGTGATCTGGCCATGAGACTTTGTCCATGTTCATAATATGAGGAAGTCAATTATTTGCAATTCCTGTTGCACTAGCATCTGTGAAGAAAACAACTGTGCACAGACACATAGCAAAAAATCTCACAAAATGTTGTGGGTCAGACTCATCGTTAGCTGCATCTTTTAGTTTGCGCTCAATTTCAGCCTTCGTTATTTTAGAACTGGCACCTTCATCTTCCCATGGTATGAACTTTTTCTTTAACCGTGTAGTAATTACAACATCATTCTTTTTATTCAGCAACTTCTTTAACTCTTCACTCTCGATGACTCTTCTTATCTTAAACACTATTGCAAAATCTCTTGGTTCTAGTGAGCACTCAGAAGTAGGGCTGCACATACTCCGGTACGGCCAGGTTCTCTTATGGAACCGGTCCATGTACTTGGTGTTAACCGGTACCCCATTTTGAGGACCAGTACCTGTACTTGTACCTGGTGTTGTACCGGTCCGGTACAAGCCGGTACCGGGGTTTTTTACCTGAAAAACAAGAAGAAATATTGGCATACGTCTAGGTTATACTTCTTCCATTCAACAACAAACTCTATCATTCGCATTTCTTCCATGGCAGCAAGACATCAACTAGCAGTTCATTTTTAAAATTTTCAATCCATCAACTATCAAACGATTCAAACCCATATTATTATATTAATCTCCAATTTTTTCTTCTCTGATAAATTGAACCAACCCATTAATCTCCAAATTTAACCAACTTATTTTTTGTTCATCCATTTGTAACATCAATTTTTCAAATTCTTCCTAAACACCCAAGAAATCACAACAACAATTACTCAATTTCATCACAGATTCGAACAAATCTTCAATTCTTCCTAAATGAACTTCTGATCACCTTCCTTTTATCGATATGCTTCATTTTTAACACCAACAACTTGAAATTCTTCATCAAACACAAACCTTAATTCACAAATAGTGAAATTAATTGCACCAGCACCAGTTTCCTACTGAAATTAATTCACAAAACCCATTGTTCTTCTTCACAGACTCTAATTTCTCGATTCACGGAACAACCCATTTCTACATCTCAGATTCAAAATCAGCCATCTGTTCTCTCGATTTGAACGGCAACAATACCATCGAAGTTTCCATGGTTCTCTTCGTTAGAAGCAGTACAACATCATCGATCTCAGATTCAATTTACTCTCTCGGATACAAAAGCAGCAGAAGAAGGGATCAGATCGAACAGAAGAAGAAAAATGATGAATAAACTGGTTCTATCTCTCTCTCGATAATCTATAGAAATATAAAATATACCTAATATGGACGGATGAGATTAAAACAAATCTTGATCTCAACGGATCTAATTAACCGGTACAACTGGTCCGGTTCAAGTCCGGTCTTCCTCAAGAACCGGTGTCTGTACCGGTTCTCAACTTTCAGTATCGGTGTCTGTACCGGTTCCGATTTGGTATTTCTGGTTCCACTCCGGTCCAGGTCCTCTCAACCGGTTCTTGTGCAACCTTACTCAGAAGCAGTTTTATTTTTTCCAAACCTGAACTTTTTTGTTTCCTTATCGAATGCTCCAATAAGTAGCTGTATTGCAAGGATGATTTTGGTTAACCACTTATCATTCGTTATATCGATCGTGTCTGTTGTGTAGAATGGTCTGATGAAGTCCCAGAAAGGGCCTTCATTTAGTGCTTTCCCATTGATTGTCTTCTTCTCATTTTCGGAATCTCCTACTTCAAACAATTTGTATAGAAATTTACACATTTTCACCAACGTCATCAGACATGATTTGAACTTGGTTTCGTTCTTCCTTGTTCGACCTGCATAGATGTAACTCATTCATTTATTTTATATATTTAATATAGAATGAACTTAACTATATTTCAGCATACAACTCAAATAAAAAATAATGTATAATTCATTTAGTTTTACCTTTTTGTTCTACCTCCATTTCGCCATCTGCGGCTACTTTTTATTCTTCTGATTCTGACTTTGATTTTACTTCTTCATCCTCTGAATCTCCTTCATCTTCTTCTTCAACTACCACCTTTTTCTTCCCTTTAAGTACTGCTTCTTGTTCATTCTTCTTCTTCTTATTTGTCGCTGCTTCGTGTTCTTGTTCATTCTTCTTCTTGGTCTCCCTCTTTCTTTTTGTTGCACTAACTTTTTGACTCTCTTGTTGCGATTCGTCTTCTTATGAATCTCCTTTTGGTTCTTCATTTCTGCTCTTTGTTCTTTTTTCAACCTGTTGCTTTTCTTCAACCAATAACATCTTCTTAACCCTCCTCCTTTTGGGGGCTACATTTTCATCAATCGGTTGTGAATCATATGTTTCTATACTCTTCGGATTTATCCTTGGTGATCTTCTCATTCCTTTCACCTATTTCAAACATCATTAATCTAGTCAGCTATCTTATTCATTCAATAATTGCAACCATAACAGTTGAACAATTACTAAAAAGGTGTCAACATCTGTTGTTGATCCTATCTAATGGGATCAACTCATGTTGTTGACAGCAATTTACTTGTATAACTCCTGTGGTTGATACCATAAAATGGTATCAACTCCTACAGTTGATTCCATTTAATGAGATCAACTACTGTTGTTGATCTCATTGTACCTGTATTATTATTGTTGGCATCACAAAATTTATGGCATCAACTCATGTTGTTGAACCATGTTACTGGTATAATATGGCATCAACTGCTGTTGTTGACGCCAACAACAACAACTATACCGCAATTTTTGCATATCTATCCTTCTATAACCAAAACAGATACCATAACTTGAGGTTCATTCATTCATTTAGAATCACTAACAATAATTACCGTAACTTGTTCACATATAGACTTAGATACTAGTTTCACATCTAATTGAATACTGTAAAACAAACTCCTGAGAAACAATTTTAAAATCAACAAAGCATTTTATAGATCAACTCCAATTGTTGACCCTATCTATAAGCATCAACATCATCTGAAACTGGGTTTTTTTTCAAGTTTTTTGTCATCAACATGTAAAGAACTTACACAACACATAGAACAAAGCATTTTTATGGTATCAACTCCAATTGTTGATCCCAACTATTAACATCAACTGAAACTAAAACTTTTTTTTAAAACAATTTTGACATCAATATAGACATACATGAAAACAAACACATAAAGAGAGTAACAAATTGGAATCAACTGTAACTTCTCTTGTTTTACAGAATCATCAACTGTAAACAACAACTGTGTAATCATCATGCAAATACTGATGAACACACACACACAAAGAGTAGAATAATTTGAAATCAGTTCCTTACCTCTCTCGACTTCATCTGCAGTAGCAGTAATCGGCATCAAATCATACATGCAATTTTTTTTCTTCCAGAAACTAAAAATCAAAATCGAAATAAAAACTTTAACAAATCACCATGAAAACCAAAATCTTCACCAATAATAATAACTAGAAGATGAAAATCGTGTTTACCTCTTTGAATCTTGTGTTTAAATCTTCAAACTCAGAAAACCCTAGTTTTCTATCATTTCTTCTCAGATTTTTTGATTGTTCAAACTAAAAATGATTCTAATGAGTTCGGTTACTGAGATTTATATAGATTGACGGTTTATTTTTTCAGTTTTGATCGACGGTTTTAATTTTGATTTTTGATTCAATTTTTTTTCTTCTTCTACAGAGTAAAAGATGACATAAAAAGAAAAAGATATGGGATACAAATAAGGGGTAGGATCTGTTGACATGGTTATAAAGACATAATCTTGACATTTTGGCGTCATTTTCTCTACCAAATCCAACCGGCGATGAATTTGAAGCTAACTTTTTGTTGACATGTTCTTATTATAAGTCTCTACACTCCCACACAAAAAACGAGAGCATTCCGAGATGTATAAGACCACCATTTACCATTTTGATTATCAATCGTCGAAGATTGACATTTGAAATTAAAATTTGTAGATGGTGAAGTTTCGTATTTCGGAATACTCTCATTTTTGGTGGGAATGTAGAATTATATACGAGGAATATGTCACCAAAATCTTTGCTTCAAATTCATTGCCGGTTGGGTTTGGTAGAGAAAATGACGCTAAAATGTCAAGATTATATCATATTATATCATTATAACCATGTCAGCGGGTTCTTCCCAATAATGGGATAGCTAAGTTAACTTTATTTTTACTCGACTTTGACTTTGACTATGATATTATTTGGCTGTCTGAAAAAGGGTTCTTAATAAATCAACAGCAATCCTCAGAAGTAAAAATAAAACGGCAATCAAGGAAGTTTCTTTCGGCCATGATGATCATCAAGGTTCACTATATCAGACGATTGCGACTCTTGACCTAAAGTTTGACATGTTTAAGTACCTGAAACATAAAACTAGTGATGAGTGATAAATTACCGAATATATTGGGAATGGTACTTCAGAAAATCTTGGAATACTTGCACATCAACCGTCTACTATTTTTGTTGTCACTAGACTCACTAACTACATTATGCCTTATTCATATTCATTAAACTAGAAGATAAAACTGATCTGGTCAGTGGACAATCATAAATGGGTTTTAAAAAAAAAAATCAATTTTTAAAAAAAAAACAGGAAAAATTGAGTAGAGATCACAGTTTTTGGTCACTCTCTGATCTATTTTTACTTCCGAAAATAAAGCGAACACACGCTGAGACAATAGAAGCACAGAAACTAAATTTACTGATTATTTTTCAGGAAAACATCAACCATTATTTCATTAGGAATCCCAACTATAAAGTTCACTCATGAATCTGATTGTATGTGTTCTCTATCCTCTTCCTCTCAGGTTTTCTTTCCCTAATTCTTATCAGTATTCTTTGCAACTTGATAGTGGAAATGTTGGACAATGTACAGCAGTACAAAAAGTATGGTATTTTCAAACCACCAGCCGAAATCAGCTGCAATTCTCACTTTAAATGGACATTGAATTTTCTTACTAAAAACAAAAACTGTGGTCTCTTAAAGTGAGCTGCTGCTCATAAATATTCGATCATATGAATGTCAAAAGTTAGGACTTGGGAGCAGCCAATTTTTGATACATGCCTCATTTTACTATAACGACTATAATTATACTTCAATCATCTGCACCAGAACCACAGCTATGATAGGTTAGAACATGAACTTGACTAAAGGACCAATCAGCAAAAATGAGAATCGTCTCATTACTTAAACTGGTAAGCATTCACTAGAGGTCTCATTCTGCAATTGATGAAAAAATATCTATGATTCCCTAACCTAGTACATCAGAGAGCATATGCAAATACCTATATAGAAAGGTATACAGAATTTGAATCATGGGTGTACTTCAAGATAGGAAAACCCTTCAACATTATGTCATGAGACACAAAATTCATTCTATCTCTCAAAATCTACATACAGACCTTGTGTTTCCAGCAGTCATAGCAAATACCACAGCATAAGGCGATCTAGTGGAAGCAAAATAAATATTCCGCAAGCCCAGAGAAGTCCTTCTCTGCAGAGAATTTATCATGGTAGTAAGATCAGAAGTATCCTTTTCGTTACAAGCAAAGTAAATGGAAAGCTCCTTCAAGAGAAGTTGATAAACTCATAAAAGATTTGCAAAGCCTACTGTATTGCATCGAAACATTATTCACGAATTTTTAAAACAACAGAACAACATATAAAATGTAAATGAAATGGCCATAAGATAGACCGCACTCAGCAGGGCTTGTTGGAAGAGGGAATTTAACATCTCACAAAGGGCAATGAAAATTTGTTTGAAAATCTAAAGCGTTGAGAGACTTGAAAAACATGGAAGAAGAGAAAACCCTCAATTTTAAGGCACCATTTATCAGCAACCCAACTCATCCCAGATACACAAGTGAGTTATATTTTTCTTTTTGAAATCATGAAAAGAATCCAAACAACAAGCAAAAACTAGCATATGAGAAATGAAGCGGGGAGGATTTGGAGAGTTTTACCAGTCCTGTTAATCCAAAGTCATCTTTGCGAGAATATGTGCCACAGAGTTGGCATCTTGTTTAATGTAATTGGACTGCAGATGATTCAATTGTTGCGAGCACACTTCATTCTCTTCAACCAAACGTCTGATCTTCTAGGGAATGCAAGTGTTGTGCTTGTTTAGAACGCTGATTAACTGCTTACAATCCCCTTCGGTGATCAGTTCCTCAAAATTAGCCTCCTTATCTCTATCAAAAACTGTTGAACTGCTCCGCCAAAACTATTCTTAATCACATTTCCAGCTGGTAGGCTCCAAGTAGCAGGTGTCACTGGGGTGACCTCAACCTCAGGTTGAGCACCTTCCACCTCATCTTTGTATTAGATATAGAGGAAGAATGAAGCTTGCAGTATCGCTTCAACCATGGCAGATTGCTGCTCAATTATCGATTTATCTCTTGACTTCCAGACCACCCAGAAGAGATTGGCACCACAGCAAAAGGTCTTGCATCTGTCCCATTCTGTAACCAGCTTGCAGTAACATCTCTAATAGAGTTTGCTGAAGTTTCAGCCACTCCAAATTTCAATGCCGACGCAAATAAATAGCTTTGGTTTTGGGGTAGTGTAGGAAATGTTCAACTGTGTCTTCCTTATCTCCATAATAACAGCAGTAAGGTTCAACCTCTTGGATGATTCTCTTAATCGAGTCCCTACATCCTAGCCCATCATGTATTATTCGCCAAAAGAATATTCTTTACCTAACGGCATTAAATTTTACCTGCCACAGATTTTTCCAGGGAATAAGGCTACCACATTTGATGAAGCATGTCCAGACTCATCTTCCAGGAATCTTTGAAATGACTCTGAGCTAAATTCCCACATCTTTATAAGCATCCAAATGAGCTTGTCTTCCTACCATTCACTGGAATGTGGAATTTTGTAATCTCTTGCACTGTTTATCTACAGAACAGGGTGTTTAGGTACTAAGTATTCCAGCCTCCAGAAGTTGGCATTAATAGTTCAGCTATAGTTGAGTATTCCACATGGTAAGCTTCTTATGGGGTAGGTGTAAAAGATGGGATGGTTGGGATCCATGACATCCACATCATATCATTGCCTGTAGACCTTATACAGCCTTCTTTAAAGTCAGAATTGCTCGCCATGTACTCGATGCAACCGACGTATTCTGAACATTCCAGAATGATCTACTTCTAAGGTATTTCGCATTCAGTAAGTGTACCCCATAACGTGTCAGGATCAGTAAGCAAACAGCAACCTAGTTTAGCCACCACTGCCCAGTCTGCCCTGTTGAGAATCTCCAGAGATAAAAATAAAAAAAAAACCTCCAAGCTCCTTCGTATTGAACCATTTACAACTAATGAAATGCCGACTTAGGAATGATCACTGCAGTCATGAAGTAAAATGGGATACGTGTAAAAACAGACTGTAAAAGTTACACTACTAAACAGATCTTCAGACTAATACACTTGAACCCTGTAGACTGAAATTGTTGTGTTCGTCCTAATAATAATCAAATGTCACCATTAAAATCAAAGACAAAATTGAATTTTACCATGTGCATCTAATGACCGGTGATATAGACAATCCTCCATCCGTTGAAATTAAGCATCAAAACTCAAACAAATCCGTTGCCCTTGGTTCTTGTTCGTCTTTCCCAGTTCACCAACAAAACCAATTTTCTTCTCAATTTACCACCAACTATTTTTTTATCGACAAACTTTAATAATCTCATGAAGCAATTTTTGTTCAATACATTACATCATCCGTCGGTGGACATCTTAAAACCCTATACTTCTCTCTGGTAAGGGTGTGGTCCTTGGGAAGATGATTAAGTTTATGATAATATCATCTAGGCCCTTGATAATAATTAAAAGGACCTAAGGTAGTACAAATACGTATACAGATAGATACGGCAAAACTAGTGACAAAACCCCTAGGTGAACAAACTAGTGATAAGAAAAAAACCGGTCATATTATTTTTAATAAATAAAAACCGTTTCAAATAAAAATGGGACAAAAACCCCAAATCAAATGATAATGAGTAAATTTAATTTTTATTATTTTTGGAAAAGCCAAATATACCCTTTTTATCTTCATTTCTTCTTCTTCTTCTCTCTTTTTTCTTCTTCTTTGTTCCGCCTCCTTCTCCCCACCACCACCAACAAATAGCTCCCGGGAAAACCAGCAGCAACACCTCGTTACCACCATCAGCAACACCTTTGTCTCTTCCGTCTCCTCTACGAACAACTCCGTCTCTTTTTCTTCTATTTTTATGTTCAGATCTATCGCCTCCTCTTCGTTCCGCACCACCACCAAATCGACGACCATTTCCTGGTCAATCATCAACACCTTATCCTCCCTCCCCTCAAACCAAGACCATCATCACCTCCTCCTTAACTTCTTTAGGGTTTATTTATTCCTCTGTCAACACCATCTCACTGTAGAACTTAGGGTTCCAAATCACTTGAAATAGAAGAAGAAAAAGAGGAATTGGATGTCAGTAAAATAACAACAAACCAACAAATTATTTAATTATTGTTTGGTGAATTGGGAATCTGGTGCTCATCTCTTCGTCCACTGATTCACTTATTCAATAGTGGTTGTACAACCACAAACAATGACTTCGATCTGGTACTAATTTTTTCTCTTGATTTCACAAAAACCCCATGTCAAATTGTTTTTATAATTTTTTCTACTTGAGTTTCTGTTGAATCTATTTGATTTTTTATTTTGAAATTGAGATAAAATTTTGGTCAACTTTGTTAAATCTGTCATTGGGTTTATATTTTTATGATGGTTTACACTCAATTTTGGCTTTTTGGGGTTGAATTAATTTTATATTCCTAAGAATTTTAGATCTAAATTTGAAGTCATGATTGTTTCAGTTTGTCAAATTCATGCTTAAGCACCCGGACAAGCATTCTGATAGGCCGGAAAACAAAAAATGGGATGATTGCTGTAGTGTTAATTTACGCGTTTTTATTTATTTGTCACTACTTTGATATTAGCACTACTCGTCTCAATCATAATTTGATTTTGTGGTAAATCTGTTCTGCTTACACTTACACAGCTTTAGGGGTTTTTATTCTCCTGAAATTTGTTTGACTAGATGAATCAGAATATGCTCTTGGGCACACATCCGATTTTTATTCTGTATGTATCTGCAGCGTTTAAGTTATGTCTTCTGTGTGTGTGCTTGTAAATCGATCCCATTATCTGTATCAAATGTAAAACTTGACTTCCTTTTGGTGAGGATGAGAATAGCTTTTACTACTAGTAGTTATTGTTTTCTGGATTGGCTTTGGTTGGTTCATAGTGCTCTGCAGAAATTAGAGAATAAAAAGGACATCAATGATGAAA
Organism: Papaver bracteatum; assembly: GCA_023529315.1. Classification (NCBI taxonomy): domain Eukaryota; kingdom Viridiplantae; phylum Streptophyta; class Magnoliopsida; order Ranunculales; family Papaveraceae; genus Papaver; species Papaver bracteatum. The sequence continues at coordinate 782,760 of JAJJWX010000811.1, read as the reverse complement.
TCTGCAGTATCACGTGTGAACGAAGAGTTCATTTTCGAGACCTGCATTCAACCACGTCTCCACATCCATGTACTCTTCTCATTCTGATTTTACTCATACTTTGAATTTGTTTTCCATCTATTTTTATCAATCATATCTACAAACTACCTCATCCATGGTTACTCATCCATATTTTTTTTAGTTGACCTCACCTCACCAACTTAACTTCAGAAGTGACCTTAGTTTTTGTGGTTCCTTATCTTCCATATCCCATCTGCTATCTCTATCTCAAGTTTTTTCCCAAATTTGAGAAGAAGTAGAAACTCCCAAATTTAACAGTTGTAAAGTGGGCTCCCACTCTGCAGAGAAAAGACTGGTAAAGTTTTTTTCATACACACATTTCTCTTCTTTAGATTCTCTTCTTATTTTTTTGTACGGTATTTGATTCAGCTAGGGACTTAAAAATTTGTACTTTTATATAGAGTATGAGTAAGTAGGCTATTGTAGATGGTCAATTTAGGATTTTATTTCAACAATTTGACTAGAGAATAGGCGACAAGGAATGTATATATCAGCGCATACGAAAGTGTGGTCAATGTTATACAAAGGGAGTTACTTTTTGCGACCTTTAATTTGTCCATAATCTGACTAGAATCTATGATTTGACCTTTAATAAAAGCTGAATTGAAAGAATATTCCTTTGGTTCAGTTCTGGGAGTTTAGGAACACTTGCCATTACCATTAGGTTTTGGTTTAGTTTATTTTTATTTGTGAAAGACGGTTGTAACATGTCTTATAAACGGTCATTATATTTGAATGAGAATGAATTTAGTGTCTTTGAGCCTAAAGTATTAGTAAGTTTTCTAGACGCGTATCCAGTGGAGTAGATATACTAACCAAATTAATCATATAAAAGGTTTGCATAATCTTATCCCAATAGTTGGCGTTGTAGATATCTAAAACATAAAGTATTAGTATCTAGGTTTGCATAATCTTATCCCAACAGTTGGATTATCACTATTGCTTCATTTGTTCAATGGACTTGTATAACACCTCTTGTAATTTCTCTTGCAGGTATACAAAAAGTCTGCATCTGTTCAATGGACTTGTATAATACACTCTTGTGATTTCTCTTGCAGTTGAATAGGTATTTATGATGAAACCAATTATGGTTTCACCGTATTTATGATGAAACCAAGATCGGTTTCATTGTATTTTTGGGTGGTGGGAGGTCGTGGTGCTGGTGGCGGTACAGCGGGTGTTGGCGGTGGTGCTGACTGGTAGCGGTGGATGGCAGTGGTGATGCAATTGCTCAGTATTGGTGGTGGTGGTGTTAGTGGTGTGGCAGGTGTTGGCGGTGGACGGTTGTGGTGCTGGATGGTGGAGGTGGTGCAATGAATCATGGTTAGTGTGTTATTTTTTTATAAGACAACACAGGTTATTGCTATTGGTGTGGTCAAACAAAATGAATCATGGTTTATAATTTTTCTTGTAGTTGAATTCTGATGAAACCAATTAGGGTTTCATCTTATTTTATGCTGAAACCAAAATCGGTTTCATCGTATTTATGATGAAACTAAAATTGGTTTCATCTAAATTTTGGTCAGTAGTGGTGGTGGCCGTCGGTGGGTGTTGGCGGTGTTACTAGTTTTGGTCGGCGGTGGTGGTGATGTCCGGTGGCGGTGGCTGGTAACAGTGGTGCAATTGCGCAGTGGTGCTGGCTGGTGGTGGTGGCGGTGACGGTGGTGGTGGTGGCAGTGCAGTGGTGGTGGTGACGCTGTGATGGTCGGCTGCGGCGGTAGCGACGACGCGGTGGTGGTGGTCGTTGGTGTGATGGTGGTGGTGGCGGTGGGCGTTCGTAGTGGCGGTGGGCGGTTGTCTAGTTTATTTTGGTTTGGTTTCATCATTGAAGTTGTGTTGGTGAAATGAAAATATGTGGAAAAATGATGTAGGTTTCATCTAGTTTTGGTGAAACCAATTTTAGTTTCATCATTTTTTTTTCTTTTTGGTTTCATCATTTTTTTCTGTTTGGTTTCATCATTTTTTTCTGTTTGGCGCGACGACGACTGTGTTGGTGCGGCGACGTGGTGGCGGTGCGGCGACGGTGGTGGTGCGATGGCAGCAGTGGTGCGACGTGGGGTGGAGGCGGTGGAGGTGAGGTGGCGGCGACGACGGTGCGTCGGTGGTGGCGGCGCGGCGGTTGTGGCGGTGCGGTGGTGCGGCTGCGGTGGTGGTGCAGTGGGGGAGATGGTGGTGGGGTTGATTTTTATTTTTGTTGGGGTGATTTAAAATTAAATGTGGGGTTGTTTTTATTTTTGTTGGGGTGATTTAAACTAGAAGGGTAATATAGACAGTTTATGTTAAATGGGGTTTTTGTAAACAATTTATTTTGTTGGGGTTTTTGTACATGGATAGTGACACCTTTGGGGTTATAACCCGCGCACCGTAAATACGGAGTAAAATAAAGAGTAAAGAGTCTATTTTTTTTATTTTTTTTTATCAACAATCAGACCACATTTCATTCAATCCAATAAGGTGATTACATGATTGTTTACAAGAAAAAGAATATCAAAATGCAAGAAATTTAAAACCCAAATACAAATAAAGATACCAATTACATGTAATTCGCGAAGAGAAAGAGCAAAATAACGCAAAGGTACCCAATTTTTGTATGAAAAGTAGAGAGAAAAGATGGTATAATACGGAATCAATTCCGACCATTTTGAATGTTTGTCTTCTATAACAAGAGATGCTCCAAAAACAAAGGAGTGATAAGCCCTTAATCTTGTATATGTGAACAAAAAACCCGGATGCCCTAAATCCCTTTTGTTGAAGATGAACTCAAAGCTATGCCGTGTTGAATCGCCGATGTTCTCAAATCTAGAATAATAAGCCATGAAACAACCAACAAAGATTGAACAAATCACCATCAAAGTGAAGAAATAATCGCTCTCAAAGCGAAGAAAAAATCGCCCAAAAAGCGAAAATAAAATCACCAAAATGGTGAAGAAAAAGAGTAAAGAGTCTACGGACTCGGTATTCTACTTAGGGACTGTAGTAATAATTTAATACAAGTATTAAGGACTGCAGTCCACCACCAGTATTCCCAATCATTATAATAATAAATTCTACGGAGAGAAAGAGTAAATAAAAATCCATTAAAAATGTACTTATCTGCCGTCCTTTTGGAGACATTCTCTCAATTCGAATGTCACATCTTTGACGGTACTTGATAAAATCTTTCTTTAATCTTCATTTTTTAATTGATTAAATCGGACGTCAATCAAGATCTTCCTATCATCTCGTTCTTTTCTTTTTCTGTAATCGTTATTAATGATTGTTTATTGGCAATTGTTGTTTCAGTGGAGAGTAATCCGATGGGCCCATATAAATTTGGTATGAACTGTTGCCAAGCGGCTAAACATATGCCTCGTATTTTATTTTTTTTAAATAATAAAGCCTAGTTATGGATTAGGGTGCACAGGAACCCAGCCAGATCGAGGGACCGAGCCAGAACCGGTGGAACCGTACCTGATTTGGTACCGAACCGAGGAATGGGGTACAGGTATCGGTCCAAAAAATGGGAACCGAGACTAGGAGGTACAGGTACACGGTCCTGACCTAGTCCCGTACCAAACCGTACCGTTTGTACCGAATAGTAGTAGCCGTTATATTTAGGGGATGATAGATCAATAATAACCATTGGATTAAGTGGTGGTTTATAAGAGATTGGCAACAGAAGCAACAAAGAGACTAATGAAGGAAGCAGCAACTAACATGTTTGTAGTGACTAGTAGACAGGCAGAAGAGGAAGAAGAGTTCGAGAGATTTGTTAAGGAATCAGCAAGGAGATATCGTGAAGGAAGCAACAGACTTTATTATCTTCATATGGTTAGTTTCGTGATCAAACCGATCCAATCCTGAGGAATAGTTTAGAGTGGCATCCAAATCTAGTTAATCTCCTTCGTAATTGTGGTTGACTGCAGAGGGGATTGAAACACTCGATCACAGTATTGTAGGGAGAGTCTTCATCCATACAAACCACATCCCCTTGGTGGTTATTATCTGTGTGTGTCTTGTTGCGTTTTTTTTTCCATATTTACTTGATCTTGTAGTTTAGATTTGCATAGGGTGAATTTCTTACTTTATGATATCGTGTTGTTTGTACCCAAAATCACTTTTGGGCACGAAACACAATGAATTGATTGTTTGGATGGTATTTTGGATTCGGGGTTGGGAGATGATTCGAAGAACAAACAAAAGAGATTGACACAGATTTTACGTGGTTCTGCATAGTTGCCTACGTCCACGGGTGAATCCCCTTGGGGAGTATTTTATTCATGTGTTAGTGTTACATTATTTTTCTCCCCTATCGACCAACCCCCTTAGAATATTTATCCTCTCCCTATTTATACCCTTTTACATCTAAATTTCAATATCAACATAAATGGCATAAAACTGCCCATTTATGCCTCCCTCATAAAATCTGCATGAAACTGCCTCCTTTATGCCTCTATCATAAATCTGTATGAAACTGTCGGAATTAATGCTGCATGACTTAATGGTGATTTATGTATGAAACTGTCCATTTATGGCCCTTGATAAATTCGCCTGAAACTGTTTTGCTGAAATGGCTGGCGGGCTGGATTGAATGGCAGTCTAGCAGACTGGGTCATCTGGTAGGCATGGATGCGGACTGGCTTGACTGGCAGTGTGGCAGGATGCTGGCTGGCAGACTGGTTTGGCTGCATGGGTAGAAGCTGGCTGTCAGCATAATTGGTTAGCTGACTTGATGGGCTGGCTGGCAGCATGGTTGGCAGCGTTGCTGGCTATAAGACTGAAAATTGGCTGGAGGAGCGTCTGACTCCGGTAGTTGACCGACGGTTGACTTTGACCATTGACCTTGACCGGATGTTGACTTTGGCAATTGACCGACTTTGACCATTGACCGGTCTGTGCATACTGGTGGTCCGCCTTGGTTGACTGGTTAGTGGGCTTGGATGGGGACCAAAGGATGATTCAAGTATCAATTCGGCCCATTAAGTGGCGTTTTTACTTATGGTACAAACATCGCCCCCTCTTAACCTCCAACTTGTTGGGGGTTAAGAAAATTCCGTTTTCCTTAGTCAATGATAAAACTCGCCCCCAGGTGTGGATTATTGATGTTGAGGTGATTGGAGAACTCCCTTTGTTGTTTGCGGAAATCTCAATCGAGACGCCCCCAAGCGAGGCTATTATGATTGGGAGATTGGCGAGAAATAGTTGAGTGGAGTGGTACTGTGAAGCTGGTTTGCAACAGCTGTAATCAGCTGGACTGTGGGGACAACGAGCATATCTTGTATGCATCAGCTGCGATCAGCTGGAATGCGGCAACAACGAACAAAGTTCCGCTGCAGCGCTGCGTTCACCGATCTGCCGAATCTGCAAGCAAGGCTGGATCTGATCAGCTGCGATCAGCTGGAATGAAGCAAGAACGAACAAAGTTCCGCTGCAGCAGCTGCGTTCATCTGGATCACGAATCTGCGAGCAAGGATGGATCTGATCACTGCGATCACCGGAATGCAAAGAAGAACTAACAAAGTTCCGCCACAGCAACTGCGTTCAGCTGGACTGTCGAATCATGAGCAAGGATGGACTGCATCATCTGCGATTAGGCTGAATGCAAGAAGATCGAACAAGGTTCCTCTCGCAGCAGCTGCGCGTTACCGGATCGCAGGAACTGCGATCATAGCTAGAATGTATCAGTTATGATTAGATGGACTGCAACAACAACGATTAGCTGGACTGTGACAACAACAATTAGCTGGACTGCAGCAGCAACAGTTAGTTGGACTGCAGCAGCAACAGTTAGCTGGACTGCAGCAGCTGCTGAAGGACTGGACTTAAAAAGTTCGATAAACAAGGGTGTAAAAAGCTATTAATAAACTAGACGACACCAGTTGCGTCCAACTAAGTGTCACCAGACTGCATCAGTTGCGTCCAACTGGGTACAATATTCGCAAGCAACTGGACTGCATCGGTTGCGTCCAACCGATGCAGCAGTTTCTTTTGAACTGGAGTACAATAATTCAATATAACTATGGTAGTTTAACATTACTGAAAAAATATTATGCGTAAAAATATTATGGTGTATGCTCGTCCCCCTCTTAATCCTGCAATTCATTGGAGGATTAAGAAGTTCGGGTTACCTGAAGTTTGGATTTTTGGAAGCCAAAATCCGCATTGCATTTAGGCGCTATGTAACTTGCCCCAATCGTATAGAGTGTTTACGTAGCCTGCCATTTCAGACCATGAGGTGTCACATATCTCGCCCCCAAGTGATAGTCAGTCACGTTGAAGTGATATGCAACTCGCCCCCGGCAGAGAGTAATTGTCATGCTGCTCAATGCTCGCACAAGGGTGCACTGCCTTGCTGCATTTTGCTCGCGCATGGAATTTTGAAGATGTCTGCTATCTGGAATTCGCTCGGGGGGCCAATCCCACTATTCTAGATTTGCGCAGAATTGAAATGTGTGCATCCCCTCGTTGAGAAAATGCTTGCCACATTAAAGGTATCTTATTGAACAAAAGTATGTATGCATATGCGAAAACACTGAATAAAAGTATTCATGAATATATGAAAAGATGCAAAAATATGTAAATTGTATACTTACCATTTGCTTACCATATCGAAAATGTTATCGCGACTTTGTTTATGAAATGAATAGGATGCCCATCAACTATGTTGATGTTTTCCAACGATGATGAATAGTATAGTTGCCTTACGTCTCGTCTCGACTTTATAAATTGATTTGTCTGCGGGAATGGGATGCACCAGTCAAGTCCATACTGGATTGAAGATAGTTGCCATGGAACTGCGTTTTAGCAGCTGCGATTAGCTGTACTGTAACAGTTATGCATAAAACTGGACTGAAGCAGTGGTGAGGAAAACTGTATTGAAACAGTGTTGGGTAAATTCGATTTACAACAGTTGATCAATCTGGATCAGAGGAATTAAAAGGGACTCATGGCGATTCGATCAACATGCCAGAAATGTTGCTATGAAATCGATTATCAACATGCCAGCAGCTTTGATCAACTGATCAACTGACCCTAATATTTATGTAGAAAAGGACTGCAGCAGTTCGATCAACTGGACTGCAGTATTTTCGGTGGTGATTGAATGTGACTGTTTCTGGTGCTGCCATTTTAAATTTCTAAAAATTTAATTTTCTCCGAAGATTGAAATTTTACCTTCATTTTGTAGGATATTGAGAGGCGACTCCAACGAGCCAAAAATGACTCAATTCGGACTTGGGACGAAGAAGATATCAACGAAACAAATTTTCAGGCCAAGCTCACGTGGGGTGTACATATCGGCAATGCAAGGGAAATGGGGCTGAATCATCCGATGGATAAACGAATTAATATCCAAAAACTCGTTAGAATCGCCAGATAATCGTTCGAATCGCCTATTAATCGTCCGAATCGCCAAAATTGTCCGAATCGCATATTAATCGTACGAATCGCTTATTAATCGTCCGAATCGTAAAAACATCGTCCTGATCGGCAATAGATCGCCGATTTCCGCTCGGTTTGGCCGCCCGCTATGGCCGCCGCTCGCCTGTCGCCGCCGCTGAACTATCCGCCGGGTCAAGTGCCGGGTCAAGCCGCTTGTTGCATCGAACTGTGAAGCAGAGCATCGAAATTGGATGTACCGGTAAGCATCAACGGTGCCTATGCGATGAACATCGAAGTTTGATGTACCAGTGTTGCATCGAACTATTGTAGAGAATAGAATTTTGATATATCAGGATCATCGAAGTTTGATGAACCCTATAGAATCAACGGTGTGTATGCGATGAATATCGAAGTTTGATGAAACAATAAGCAACGAAATTTCCTGACGTGGGTGACGGAGACCCTGAAGTGGGTGTTGGAAACTTAACGTAGGTGAACAAAATCAAGAAGTGGGTACTGCCGGCGTGGGTTGCCGCCTCTATTCGCCGCCTCCGCCGCTTGAGCCGCGGGGTGTGGCTGCCTGGTATAGCCGCCGGCCTTGACTGCCGGGTGTTGCCGCCGGCCTGGCTGCCGGCTTTCTCTGATTTTTTTTTTTTTTTTCCAAAATGAAAATTTTCGTAACAGTTTTCTGTATAGTGATCTTTGCCTCCGGAACCTTTAGTAACATATTTTCTGAACTGTTGTCTTTTCATCCTTGCAACGGCCTTTGTAACGGTTTCAGAAACCGTTGTCATATCCTCTTGAACCGTTGCTGTTTCTTATGGACCTTCCACCATGGTTTTGCCGCATCTTTGCGGACTTTTCTGACATGCTTTTCCGGAGGTTTTTCTCTTGGGTATTCAAGCACCCTGAGAAGCAGAAAACTTGACAACCTTGCGATAATTACAGTTGTGATTTTGACATACAACAAACTCGAACAGCTGGGTAATGCGTTATTTGAGAAGAAAATTTTTCCGACTCGGACATGTTGCGGATCGAACATCCTGACAACAATTTTGATGATTTTCGTAGCAAGTCGGTTTTGATGGCTTCCGACTGCGATGCTGGACTGCAGCAGTGGCGATCAACTGGACTGCAGTAACGGCAATTCACTAGTCTGCAGCAGCTGCGATCAGCTGGACTGCAGTGACTGGAAATAAAACTGGATCTACAAATCTGGATTGCAGCAGTTGAAATTCAAACTGGACCCATCCATGATGCGGATCGAACATCCAGCAATAGTTTTGATGGTATTTCACTACACCCCTTTACGCGGATTTCGTAGTGATGCGATTTTCAATGGTATCCGTAGGTGATAGCTTCAGCAGATCTGAAACGGCGAATCTTGATTGCAGCAGTTGCGATCAACTGGACTGCAGTATGTGCAATTATATGGTTAACAACAGCTGCGATCAGCTGGACTGCGACCATTATGATCAAGTTGGGTTGCAGCAGCTTCGACCAGCTGGACAAAAATAGTGATTTTTCACGACGTTCAAATAGCTTTTTCATGGAAACGATTCTGGAGCGTTTTCTGCAACTTTTATCAATGGGAGGACACGATTCCTTTTCTCGTAGTCCCCTTGGTCGGCGCCAATGTTTGTACCCAAAATCACTTTTGGGCACGAAACACAATGAATTGATTGTTTGGATGGTATTTTGGATTCGGGGTTGGGAGATGATTCGAAGAACAAACAAAAGAGATTGACACAGATTTTACGTGGTTTGTCATAGTTGCCTACGTCCACGGGTGAATCCCCTTGGGGAGTATTTTATTCATGTGTTAGTGTTACATTATTTTTCTCCCCTATCGACCACCCCCCTTAGAATATTTCTCCTCTCCCTATTTATACCTTTTTACATCTAAATTTCAATATCAACATAAATGGCATAAAACTGCCCATTTATGCCTCCCTCATAAAATCTGCATGAAACTGCCTCCTTTATGCCTCTATCATAAATCTGTATGAAACTGTCGGAATTAATGCTGCATGACTTAATGGTGATTTATGTATGAAACTGTCCATTTATGGCCCTTGATAAATTCGCCTGAAACTGTTTTGATGAAATGGCTGGCGGGCTGGATTGAATGGCAGGCTAGCAGACTAGGTCGTCTGGTAGGCATGGATGCGGACTGGCTTGACTGGCAGTGTGGCAGGATGCTGGCTGACAGACTGGTTTGGCTGCATGGGTAGAAGCTGGCTGTCAACATAATTGGTTAGCTGACTTGATGGGCTGGCTGGCAGCATGGTTGGAAGCGTTGCTGGCTATAAGACTGAAAATTGGCTGGAGGAGCGTCTGACTCCGGTAGTTGACCGACGGTTGACTTTGACCGTTGACCTTGACCAGATGTTGACTTTGGCAGTTGACCGTCTTTGACCATTGACCGGTCTGTGCATACTGGTGGTCCGCCTTGGTTGACTGGTTAGTGGGCTTGGATGGGGACCAAAGGATGATTCAAGTATCAATTCGGCCCATTAAGTGGCGTTTTTACTTATGGTACAAACACGTGTATCGAAATCTCATGGGTTCAGTTAAACTATTATATTGTTCTCTCTACTGCTGGTTAATATTGTAAAAATTACAAATCGCTTCATGAGAGTTTATGAGCTCGCCACTCTTAATATTAGTATCTCAAGATATTTTCCTGAATCTGCTGATTAATGTTTTGTAGATGTGAAACGTATAATTGGTAGGACAATCAATGATAGCTCTCTGTTTTTTTTTTGTCTATGATCATTGTATAAGAAAAAAAACCGACTGGTACCGGTACCGTGCACATGTACCGTACATATACCGAATGGTAATTTAACGCATGGTACATCAGTGCGGTCCAAAATTTTGGAACCAAGACTAGGGAGGTACAGGTACTCGGCCTTGGAAAGAACCGAGCTGAACCGTACCGTGTGCACCCTTAATTATGGATCCCATATCTAAGAGTTTTAAATTAATAAAATTTCTAAAAATTGGTTTGAGAGGATTTAATGTGTCTTTTTTCCAAGATGCTGCTTAGTGTCCCCTTTCACCCCACACATTTGTATGAGTGATTACGATGGATGAGTGAGTATTCTCACTCCATAACAATACCTAATTTGACCAAATCCAATGGTACTCATTCATATGGAACACGTATAGGTACTCATTCATGGCCCTTGCACTAACGATAATTATCCATCAAAAGCATTATATATAGGAACACGTATAGGTACAAATTTGATTGTTATCTCCATGTGGACAATGCAGGAGCAAAAGAAAGACTACCTTTTCGATCTTCTATTTTGCCAATGAAGCCAAAAACTTGCTGCTTGCATTAATGGACGATGGGCCAAATATGCACCGAGAGAGTCAGCCCCGTCGGATATGGCAATCTAGTAAATTCAATAAGCTTTGGGTAACTTTTTCAATTAACTTTGGGTAACTTTTGACAACCAGATCCATCTAATATTAGCTGCAAAAGGGACGACTGTTGGAATTTTTGAATAGAAATATGAATAGGTGTATCAACTCACTTGAGTGTTTTCAACATTAGTGTCTTATCCCAAGGGATGTGACTCTCCATTAAGGGTTGTGACTCTTCATGAAAGGACTTCTCCAAGAGTCACCTCTAGCCTATATAAACCCCACTCATTCTCCATTGCAAGTATGTTTTTTAGAGTCAAAAACTAGTACTAGAAAATTGTGGTTTGCATAGTGTCTTCAAAAATCAAAGAAGAGTTTGTGCTACATTTTTTGAATCGACCACCACTAATTACACCACTCACACCTCCACTTACACCACTCACCACCACTCACACCCACTCACCACCACTCACCACCACTCACACCCACTCACACCTCCACTAACACCCACTCAATTAATCTTTGTAATTTTTATTTGTAATTACTTTACTTTGTAATTGCTATAAATACCTCCTATCTTAGGAGATGAATATATCATGAAGTATGAGCCTTGAGTTTTAGTTCCTTAAGTTTGAGTTGGTATCAGAGCTTCCATGGTGAAGCTGAGTACTTCTTAGTAGAGTGAGTGCTTCTATACTTCGATCAATCTTTCCGCTGTCTTAAGGTTCTTTTACTCATTTCTTATTACGGTAACAAGTAAGCTTTTCCTAAAAAAAAAACTTAGTCTTTCTTCTGTTTTGTGATATTCTCTGATCCTTATAATCCTCTATATCACTGTTTTTTTGTTTATCTTCCATACTTTCGAAAAATGAAGTTGTTATCCTCGATCTACTGAGGACGTGACTGAAAATTAATTATCTCTTCTTTCTCTTGAATAACTGATGTATGTTTGTTTACCGTGTTTTTTAACATCAGAAAATCACTAAACTTGTAAGTCAATATACTATATTGATTTACCTTTACCTTACCTTTGCCTCTACTACTATTGTTTTTTCAAATAAGTAGTAACTTTTCAAACCTTTTATTATGGCTATTGGTGATGAAACTGGTCCTAGTGTTACACCGGTAACAAATACGGTGTTGTCTCCAGAACCAATTTCCATTCCCTACGGGGTTAAATTGAATGATAAAAACTTCACCCTTTGGTCCCAAATTGTGACTATGTTTGTCTCAAGTAGAGGAAAAGGGGGATACTTAACTGGATCTACTTCAAAACCCGATGAAAAAGGAACGTCGTATGATGATTATGTTATGAAATATTCACTTGTGAAAGGCTGGCTTGTTGGTGCAATGAAACCATAATTAATGAATGTTTTCATTCGCTTACCATCTGCAGTAGAGGTATGGGACGCTGTGTCTCATAGATACTATGAAGGGGCTGATAAATCAATTCTTTATGATTTATCCCGTAAGGCTATGGCTACGAAACAAATGGGTCGACCAGTGGCTACGTTTTTTTTTCAGATCTTACTACTATCTGGCAAGAACTTGACTACCGTAAACCAATTACTTTTACTCATGCCGACATAATTAAAATTCGTAGAGAAGAAATTGACAAGGAAAGAGTTTATTTGTTTCTAGCCGGTCTTGATGATGTGTATGATTCTATTAGAGGTGAGATACTTCGTAGAACTCCTCTTCCGGGTCCCGAAAATGTTTTTTCTATTGTTAGGCGTGAAGAACAACGTCGTTGTACAATGATGAGTCAAGATGTTTCTTCTCAAGTTGTTATGGCAGTAAAAAAAAAATACAAATAATTCTTTGTCGCAACAATCTTCTTCTTCCGTGAACAATGGTGGGAAGGGCACTTATTGCGGCAATAGTAAACATACTGTCGAAAACTGCTTCAAGAAGATTGGGTACCCTGACTGGTGGCAAACCCGCTCAAAATCTGAGAAAGGAAAGGGAAAGGTGGCTTTATGTACTACATTGGAACTGGTATCTGCAATTGATATCCCATCAAAAGCAACTAATCCTTCTGGAGCTACTACAAATCCTTCCATTCTTCAACAGTCAGGTAACATGGGCCAAGCTCTATTAGCAGCTAAATCATCCAAGGATCACGGTTGGATACTTGATTCTGGTGCGACTAACCATATGACTTTTTATGCCTCTATCTTAAAAGATATGTGCATCCCTGAATGCTCAACAGTTTCAAATGCAAATGGAGTTCCTTATCCGGTAACAGGGGCTGGGAGAGTGGATCTAAATTCTTCTATGACCTTGGATCATACCCTTTTAATTCCTTCTCTCTCTAATAATCTTTTATCAGTGTCACAAGCAACTACGCAGTTAAATTGCTTAGTATTAATCTATTCAAATTTCTGTCTTCTTCAGGATCTCAGCACTGGGGAGATAATTGGTCGTGGTACTAAGAGAGAGGGCTTGTACTACGTAGATGATGTGTGTGAAGGTCGTTCTCTATCAGCCAATGGTTCTTCTCGCGTTTACAAAGATCAGATACGATTATGGCATCATCGCTTGGGTCACGTTTCTTTCGGTTATTTGGAACACTTGTTTCCATCTTTATTTTCAGCTTGCAAACCTTCTGATTTCAATTGTGAAACTTGCATCTTAGCAAAAAGTCACCGTGCTACTTATCCTGATAGTTATAATCGAAGATTTGTTCCATTTGCTTTAGTTCATTCTGATGTTTGGGGCCCTTGCCGTGTTACTGGTAATTCAGGATTCCGTTGGTTTGTCCTATTTGTGGATGATTGCACTCGTATGACTTGGCTTTATTTGATGAAAAATAAAATCGATGTAGCCGGTCATTTCCAATCTTTTCATAAGATGATTCAAACACAGTTTTCTACTACTTTAAAAGTCCTTCGTTCTGATAATGGTGGAGAATATGTTGATGAGGTTTTACAAGGTTATTTTCAAGAACATGGTCTAATTCATGAGACTACTTGTCCCTCTACACCACAACAAAATGGTGTTGCGAAGAGGAAGAACCGACAATTACTCGAAATTACTAGAGCATGTTTAATTGGAGCAAACATGAGGCCACATTTTTGGGAAGAAGCTATTACTAACGCAATATATCTCTTTAACCGAGTACCTACAAGTGTCTTGAAATTTCAAACACCCATGGATAAATTGGATTCGTTCTTAATGATTCCTTCTCAGCTTAAACTTCCTCCTCGGGTATTTGTATGTGTAGTTTATGTCCACATACAAAAACATTTGCGTGGAAAGCTGGATCCATGTGCTCTAAAGTGTGTTTTCGTCGGTTATCATCCACATCAAAAGGGTTACAGGTGTTATCATCCTTCGACTCGAAAGTATTATGTTAGTATGGATGTTACGTTCTCTGAGCATGAGAAATTTTATTCTACATATGTACCCAGTTCTCCTCTTCAGGGAGAGAGTACTAACGAAGAGTTGGGTTGGATAGATATATTCTCAAGTAATAGTGAGATCAACATCCTTGAAACAGAAGCAAGTCGAGGAATACCTTTAGCTAGTGGTGAGGATATAGGAGGTGTGTCTGTGCAAACCCCAGGGTCAGCTGAACAAGTCGAAACTCATGTAACACAAGACTCCTCTCTTTCTTCACCAACAGTACCTACATCCAGTTATTCTCCGGCTGAGATTCCCGAGGTAAGAAGAGATGATACTGTGATTAGTACTGACAATACATATGAGTTAGTTGATACTGACAGGTACCAATTTCCAGTACGAGTTAATCGTGGAGTGCCACCAGATCGTTTTTCACCAGAAGCAACAAAGAAAGTGAAATATCCTATTTCCAACTACATGTCTACTCATAGGTTATCAGAAGATGGCAAAGCATTTATCATCGAAATGGCAGATGTTACTATTCCCACCAGTGTAGAAGAAGCATTAGCTGATCCGAAATGGGATGGTCCTATGAAAGAGGATATGGTCGCGCATGAGGAAAATGGTACATGGGATATAGTCACGCTACCAGAAGGAAAAAAACCAGTTGGGTGCCGATGGGTATACACTATCAAGCATAATCCCGATGGTTCGATTGCTAAGTACAAAGCAAGACTGGTGGCTAAGGAATTTACCCAAACCTATGGTATTGATTATCAAGAGACATTTGCTCCTGTTGCGAAGTTTAATACTATTCGGGTCTTGCTTTCTTTGGAAGCAAATTTAGGATGGCGTCTACAACAGTATGATGTAAAAAATGCCTTTTTACATGGTGATTTGAAAGAAGAAGTCTACATGACACTACCTCCAGGTTACAATGCTCCAGATAAGGCTAATGGTGTTTGTAAGTTAAAGAAGGCTTTATATGGTCTGAAACAATCTCCTAGAGCATGGTTTGGTAGATTTCGTCTTGCAATGAGGAAGTTTGGGTATACACAAAGTAACGCTGATCATACCTTGTTCCTTAAAAGGGTAGGTGAAAAGGTAACCGCACTTATTGTCTATGTAGATGATATGGTGGTAACAGGAAATGACCCTGAAGAGATGAGTAATCTGAAGAGCTTTTTGAATTCTGAGTTTGATATGAAGGACTTAGGAGGCCTTAAATACTTTTTGGGAATTGAAGTCATGCGTTCTGAGAAAGTTATTTACTTATCTCAGCGAAAATATGTGATTGACTTATTGAAAGAAACTGGTATGCTTGGTTGTGAGCCGATTGGATCTCCTATGGAACAGAACCATGGTCTCGAAGAATTTTCCGATCAAATACCAACAGACAAAGGTCAATATCAAAAGGTTAGTCGGACGCTTGATTTATCTTTCTCATACAAGACTAGATATTGCCTATTCTGTTAGTGTCGTGAGCAGATTTATGCATAATCCGGGTCAACAACATATGGATGCAGTCATAAGGATATTGAGGTATCTGAAGTCCGCGCTGGTAAAGGTTTGATGTTCTCAAAACATGGACATCTTGATATTTCAGGTTACACTGACTCGGATTGGGGAGGAAAAGGCGACAAGAGAAGATCAACATCGGGGTATCTTGCCTTTATTGGAGGTAATTTAGTGAGTTGGAAATCTAAGAAACAAAAGGTTGTTTCTTTGTCTAGTGCTGAAGCAGAATACAGAGCAATGGTAAAAGGCATTTGTGAATTGTTATGGTTGAAAAGACTTATGGGGGAGTTTGGTTTTTCCCATGAAAAACCCATGAAGTTGTTTTGTGATAACCAGTCAGCAATCAAAATCGCAGAGAATCCGATACAACATGATCGAACTAAGCATGTGGAGATTGATAGGAATTTTATCTATGAAAAATTTGAAGAGAACATAATTGAAGTACCATATGTTCGCACTACACAACAATTGGCAGATGTTTTAACGAAAGCCGTATCAAACACTATTTTCAACGATTCACTTGTCAAGTTGGGCATATGTGATATGTATGCACCACCTTGAGGGAGAGTGTTGAATCGACCACCACTAATTACACCACTCACACCTCCACTTACACCACTCACCACCACTCACACCCACTCACCACCACTCACACCCACTCACCACCACTCACACCCACTCACACCTCCACTAACACCCACTCAATTAATCTTTGTAATTTTTATTTGTAATTACTTTACTTTGTAATTGCTATAAATACCTCCTATCTTAGGAGATGAATATATCATGAAATATGAGCCTTGAGTTTTAGTTCCTTAAGTTTGAGTTATTCGCGTTCGCTGTTCGGTGTTATCGAAATGCTGCGAAAAACATCGAGGTATTGTTGAATGTTGGAGACATATGCCGCTAAATCTGTAACAAAATTATATACAGGGCATCAAATGTCTTAAGCAAAGAGATTACTCGCCTCAATACACCCAAGTAAGTCTGTTTAAGTTTTGTGATTGATCATCTCTTTTCTATCATTCTTTTCTTGTTTTGTTGTTGGTATTACGAGATGTAATACATAAGTGAAAACCGAGTTACAAAGAGTTGTAACGGATCGGTGAATAATACACGAGTTGTATTATTGGAGAATCAGTAACAAAGATATTTATCCAACAATCTTAAGACATTTGAGTGTATCTTTGTTACTGATTATGTGTTTAAATCTTAAACATTGAACTACAATAAGAATTTCGATTTTGATCGAATAGCATATGGGTGTTTGACCCAAATCACATAAGAGATTATGGTGTCTGCTTTTTAGACACCATCCGTTGGATTAAATATGTCTCAAGTGCGAGACATGCACTGTTCTGATGTTTTGGGTGTTGGCCTAGCCTGTCAGAAGGGCTAATCTACCATGTAGAGTGGAGGCCGTTGTTTGGAACAACTGAAACTTGCCTAATGTGTTTGCAAGTTCCCTGGCTATTCCCTCCACAAGTACACATGGTTTCTGATTGACGGTTCTAACTTGTTGAATTTTTTATTTGGAAAAGGCACCATTTACGTATTGGTGTGTACTGGGACTTTGTTTGGCGAAGGCGTAAACGATGTATCTTTTCATGTGGCTGATAACGATAACTGCCCATGTGAACTACACGTTTAAGGCTTATTGCAACGTCTTTTCCATGTTGTCGAGTACGTGTACGTTTATATACTTGAACTAGGTATCTCCCCGGCATACGGCCGGGGCTCAACCTTTTTGTGTGATTATCCATCCAGTATCGATTATCTATGTTTTCTGAAATTCTGAATTTCGATTAAGCAACTACTGAAAGAAAGACAAATATGTTTTTATAAAAGAACCAACACAAATATACTACAATTCCCTGAAGCAAGTAAGCAAGTTCCAATATAAAAAGTTCAGTTGGAAACAAAGGGTAGGATAATCGTGAAGCTAAAACTTATTCAAGTCCATGGATAAGGAAAGAAATGAAAATCAGGTTGAGATTCGTATGCCTAGGCAGCTTTAGTCCAGAGGTCGATGCTGGTATAATTGAAGAAAGAGGTCCGTGGAAAGTTCTCTATCCAGTCTTTCTAATATCATGACTATCAAAACCTTACTAAAAATCTATTCTAGCATATAAAGGAAAAAAGTATAGAGGTTTTGCATCCAAATACATAAACAGACTGTTAGCATTGTAGTCATTATAACCAAGTTCTTTTTTCAATTTGATTCTACACAATCCACCTGTAACTGAGTTCATAGAAGAAAAAATTAGAAAAGAGAGAGAGGATAGTGCTACACATCTATCCTATAGTTGAACCAATTCTAAGATAGACGCTCATCGAAGAGGATATCTTACCTAATCGGCATGATAATATAAGGTAGGTAGTTCAGTTCGAGAAACTTTATTAGATCATGGAGAGAGCTTGTTCCTTCTGATTTTGCTTGATGGAATGTTTATCATTCTCCGGATGCCTTCTGTTTAATTTGTAACCGTAGGAGAGATGAAAAGCTTTAATGGCTAATCGGTGATATAAGTCACAGATACAAATGTGCTAAAACAACCACTTTTCAAGTCTCAGAGTCTTCTTTGTCGTATGGAGTAAGGCATAGATGACACCCTTTCTATCATCTTTCTCAGCCGCATGTCCATCACACGATGGCAACACACGCATATCTAAATAAGTGAAGTCACGCTTACAAAGATGAGAACTACTGCATAATGTTTATTTATCTACAAAAACAATCTTGAGTAACTAACTCTTATAAAGAGTGATTACCTAATGCAACAGTTCAATTAACAAAACATTATAGTGTCCATGAAAACCAGCGCATGGTTTGAAATAAGAGAAACATAATAGTTCCATCTTCCACTTAACAAATTTACAGTCCTTTCATATTCTTGTCTTTACTTTACCTAATTAACTATACTAAATTTCAAATAATCTTACTATGTATAAAAGGGTCCTTGAGAAATATGTTAAGCGGTTCTTGCTGTTGGGAGCTAATAAGTGTTTTTGAATGATCATGATGATTAGGGTTGGATAATTTTCCTTTCAGGAAGAGGACGATGAGGTGGCCTACATGAAATTATAGATCCCGATAATAGTCGAGAGGACCGAGGAATGGTGGCTAACAATTTGAAGATCCCCTACCACTAAACCGTATTTAGGTCACGTAGTTACTTTAGGTTAGCTTTGATCGGGCCACATCATAATCTCTGACGTCCAAAATAATAAGATGCTGAAAATCGATGGTCACGTTTGATTCAAAGTCAAATCCCCAATAATCAATCTCTGCCGTAGGAAGACCGAAATTAATGGTCCTAATTGACCCATAGACAGACACCCTTCTTCCTTATAATATAGATATTCAACATTCAGTATAGAAATGGATTTTGGCTTACTATCCATTAGTAAGTGACTCGACCTTAAGGAAACTCTTTCGGATCACGGTTTAACAATTTCATTTCTAGCTTGTGGAAAGTCAGTAATTATAAAGTGTTGACATGGAGGGATTCAGATCATTTAAAGAAATGAATCTTATGTATTTTAGGTTGTGGAGGGGATGCTATAAGAATAGCACAGTTGAGTTCCAACTATTCGCCCCTCAACTCTTGACTATCAAGAGTTAATTGGTGTATTATTCCAAGATAAAATATTTTGGATCAGGAAAGCATGATCAATGACGGTACATTGATTAGACATACCGATGAAGGCTGTTTATATTTTTGTATTTAAAATGTAAATTTTGAATTCAAAGGATGCATATGCTTCAGAAAGAGAGTCCCATTAGGAAAATATCTAGTGGTGAAGAGATGGAACCTCTTGGTTGGGATAGCCGTCTCAGATCAATTTGAATTGAGTTGGAAAGGCGCTATCAGAAAGGATATCTGATATATGCGACTTTTCAAAGTTCAATTAATTTGATTTAAATTTTCCTATTGGCCCCTTTTGGTAGAAAAGCAAAGCATTGTTACCCAATAGAAATATAGATCATTGGAAGGGAATGATGAATTCCAGTGCAACAAAAAGGGTTGGTATGGTTGAAGCGGCCCTGTTGACTTGTGAAGCAAATCAAAGTCACAAATTTTGGATATCGATCATGGATGGGAAAAAATGGGTTGTGATGCAAAGCCTGTTTGTAACTGCCTGGTTTACTGGGAATTTCCTCTACGTGTACCCGTTGGTCGGAAAGAATGGAACAATGCATCTCTGGATTGGATTTGTCGAGCCTCAAAATTCTAAGATTGGGTCCATTCATGGCAAGATGTCGACCCTCAGAGAAGAGACAAATTAATCCTTAACGGTATCACTGGTTTCGTGAAAATTTTATAATGATCATGAAATATAGAGAGAATGGATTGAAATCAGTTTTCCCGAGACTGTAGTTAAATTACTTAACAATGTGGGGGAAGCCAATTTTCGATCTTAATTTCCGGATAGAGAAAAAGAGTACCTTTTCTGTAATCGTCAAAAGTGTGGGGGTTGTACCCGAACACATATAGCTGTATGTGAAGTTAAAGTAAAATTCAGAGTAATCCATAAACTCACACTTTTAGACATGGTTAGAATCCTAAGAGATACGAGGGAAATTATCGAGGATAATTTACTCCATGTAATGTACATCGTATCTTAGATACAAATGATTTCCAGTCCATTAAATTTTAGTGGAAAAATGGAATTAGGTTGGGAGAAACCAACTAATTCTTAATCACAAATTAAGTGAATTTGTGTCAGGGAAAATTTAGGCCAAGTGATTAGCCTTAGATTAAACCACTCAATAAAGTTTTCTAAATTTTCAAAGCACTGCATGTGTATGGGGAAAGGCATTAGAAGGGACCAAGGGTGTCGTCTCTAATGGTCCATAAAGTCTACAGTAAACAACAAAACGTTGTGGTTTGGCATTGTAGATTTCAGTTACTTTTGACGATCATGATTTTAGGCAATGGAGAACAAGATCATTATGGTATATTTTGTAACTATCCTCGTCTCTTATTACAGATCCATGGGAGAAGATATATTAGTCTTCATGGAATGCAAACCAGTAAATCATTTTGGAGAAGAAAATGATTGAGAATTCCATGACAAGACAAGAATTGTATATATCTTTTACATCCGGTTCCTTAAATACTGACTGCACAAGTATTGCAAGGATTGTGAGTATCTTTACAAAACATTATGTGGGTCTGTTGTGATTTCATGGTACCCAAAGAATTGAACCAGTCAGTTCGAAATCGGATAGAAGAGCGGTAAATGGGGGCAGGAAAGGTTGTAAATGAATGCAAACATAGTCAACTGGAACATTAGGGGGACGGGGGATGCTAGCAAGAGGGCTATCATTAATGAAGCACTTCTCAGAAGTAAGCCAAATGTAGTTGTTTTACAGGAGACGAAGAGGGAGGTGATCACTCAGAGCCTTTGCAGAGAACTTTGGAATAGAAATGGGATACAACACTGTTATGTACCATCACAGGGGGCTTCAGGAGGTATGTGCATAATGTGGTGTGAAGACGAGTATGACCTACTGGACACCTTAGAAGACCAATACACTCTCTCTTGTATGTTCAAGTCCAGGAGAGATGGAACTCAATGGTTTGTTACTGGGGTATACGCACCAAATAATAGAGTTCTAAGAAGGAGAGTTTGGAGGGAGATTGCTAGCGTTTTGGGAGTCTGGGATTTACCGGGCTGTGTAGTAGGAGATTTCAACACGATTCGCTTTGTCGAGGAGAAGAACAGAGACATCACAGTAAACAGAGGTATGACGGAGTTCTCTAACTTTATTTCTGATTGTGAGCTGTTCGACCTGCCCTTGTTCGGAGCTCATTATACTTGGTCGAACTTTCAAGAGGATCCAATCTGCTGTAGATTGGATCGCATGTTAGTAAATAGCAAATGGGAGGAGAGGTTTCCTAACACAACTCAAAGCGCTAAACCAAGACCGACGTCTGATCACTATCCCTTGATTCTGAATACTCATGGGATGACAAGTAATCACCGGCCATACAAGTTTGAGATTATGTGGATGGAAGACAGCTCCCTCTATGATTTGATCAAGTCTTGGTGGGAAGGTTTTGAAGCTACTGGAAGTCCGGGTTACATCTTCTGGAAGAAATTACAACTGCTCAAAGGGGAACTGAAAAAGTGGAACTAGGCCCTTTTTGGCAGCACCAAGAGAGCGATGGATGAAATTTTGCTCAACATTCATGCTATCGATCAGAAAGATGAAGATCGTGATGCTACTCTAGAGGATAGACTGAATAGAATAAATCTTAAAAGCGAGTTCAAGAGATGGGCTAGACTGGAGGCTTTGAGGATGAAGAGTAAGGCAAAGGACAAATGGGTGGATGAGGGTGACAACAACACGGGCTACTTTCACAGATGTGCAAACCAGAGGAGGAGACAAAACTTCATTAGATGCTTGGTAATCGATGGGGAATTAGAAGAAGATGACACAGTAATTAAAGAACATATCGATGAATTCTATACCGGGCTTTACAAATAAAACACTACACAGAGACCTTTCATGGAGAACGTTCAGTTTTGCTCGATCACTCAGGCAAACAACGTTAGACTGGAAGCTCTTATTTTGGAGGAAGAAATTTTGAGAACGGTTAAGGAGATGGAGCTAAACAAGGCCCCAGGACCTGATGGGTACCCAGTGGAGTTTTTCACAAGATACTGGAAGATTATAGGCGCGGATTTTATGAAGGTGGTGGAGCATTTCCAAGTTACGGGGTCACTGGATTGGAGAATCAACAACACATTCATAACTTTAATTCCAAAAAGGAAATCGGTTGAGGTGGTAAAGGACTTTAGACCTATAAGCTTGATCAACATTTCGTACAAAATCATAGCTAAGACGCTGGCCACGAGGTTAAAACATGTTCTCCCAGGATTGATCTCGGATACACAAAGCGCCTACATAGCTGGAAGACAAATTACATATAGTATCTTAATGGCGAACGAGTGCATGGACAGTAGGGTGACTCAGAAAGAAGCGGGATGGGTATTGAAGTTGGACGTGGAGAAAGCGTATGATAAGGTAAATTGGAACTTTCTTCTCAAGGTAATGGAGATGATGGGTTTTGGTTTCACCTGGAGGAACTGGATTCGTTCTTGCATTTCACATGCACACTTCTCCATCTTGGTCAATGGGATGCCGGGTAATAACTTCAGAAGTTCTAGGGGTCTCAGACAAGGCGACCCTTTGTCGCCTTTTTTATTTACCGTGGTTATGGAAGGTTTGTGTCGAATGATATCCAAAGCTGAAGAAAACAACTTGCTATTGGGTTTCAAGGTAACTCTTGATGGCCCTGCTGTGTCACACTTACTATTTGTTGACGACACCTTACTCTTTAGTGTTGACAACAACCAAAGCATTCATACTATCAGGGCAATATTAACTTGTTTTGAGTTAGTGTCGGGTTTGAGCATTAATCTAACTAAAAGCACAGCTATTATCATTGGTAATACGACTCAAGATGCACTGGTGAAAGATCTTCTAGGATGTACTCTTGAAGATTTTCCGTTCAAGTACTTGGGAATGACAGCAGGGGCTAGCTATAGGTGCAAGAAGATCTGGGATTCGGTAGTGGAGAATGTTGAGAAGAGATTAGCAGGCTGGAAAAGAAGGTATCTCTCATATGGGGGGAGATTGGTCCTCATTAAGAGCGTTTTGTGCTCACTAGCAGTCTACTTGATGTCTGTTTTCACTCTTCCAACTAGTGTTGCAAAGAAGATTGAAAGAGCTATGAGAAACTTTCTTTGGGGAGCAAACGATGGCAGAAATAGAGTCGCACTGGTGGCGTGGCACAAAGTTTGTCATAGGCAACAAGAGGGAGGATTGGGCATAAAAGTTATTTCAGTCTTGAATGATGCTCTTTTGTGCAAATGGTTGTGGAGATTCTCAAACGAGACGGAGGCGCTGTGGAGAAGAATTATGGAGAAAAAGCATGGTTGCGACAACAATGGGTGGGATGTTAAACAAACTAAGAAGCCATATGGCATGGGGGTGTGGAGAGGAATCTGCAATAGAAGTGACAATTACAAGTGTGGGATACAACACAAAGTGGGAAATGGGAGAAAAACTATGTTCTGGGAGGATAGATGGCTAGGTGATGATGCACTCATGGAAAAGTTTCCAAATCTTTACAATGTTACTAGAAAGCAACGGTGCCGGATTAGTGAACTGATTACTAGCAATATTGAAGGGGAAATCAGCTGGAATTTGAACTTTAAACGGAGACTCACTGATTTAGAAATAGATGAGGCGGCAGCACTTTCACTTCTATTAGAAGGAGCACACTTTTGCGATGCGGAAGACACAAGAAGCTGGAGGTAGGAGGCTAGCGGAGTCTTCTCAGTAAAATCGTGCTACCGAGGGTTGGCAAAACACTATGGTATCACTTTCCCTTCTGAAAAAATCTGGAAAAAATTAGTTCCAACAAAGGTTTCCTTTTTTGTTTGGTTAATTCATCATAGAGCAATTTTAACTCAAGATAATCTCGCTAAAAGGGGAAGGCAACTGGCAAATAGGTGCATCTTCTTCAAGGATAATGAAGAAACTATTGATCATCTCTTTGGTCAATGCCAAAAGATACACACGGTTTGGATGCTCTTCATGAAAGAGTTTCACCGAGATTGGGTCATCAGTGAGAAAGCTACGGATTATTTTGTCGAGCAATGGACAAACGGTTTAACTGAGGTTGGTAGGAAGTTGTGGGAGCTACTACCATTTGCTTTCTTTTGGGGAGTCTGGAAGCAAAGGAATAAATGCATCTTTCAAGACGAAGAGTACTCGCAAGACAAGTTGATTATGAAGATTAAGGCTCTCTTGCTATCTTTGGACTTCTACAACTGTCTCCTTTAGAGGAATTACTTTTCAAAATCTGTATCATAGCTGGGGTCTTGTTGTCAATAGGCAGTAGAAACTCTGTTTTCTTTTGTCTATTTGTGAAGCTATATTGCTTCAGGCAATTGCTCGCTCCTCTTTCTTTTTTCCCTGTCCTCTTCTTCTCCTGTGACACTTCTTATTAATAAAATTCTTTGTAGTATTGATCAAAAAAAAAAAAAAAGAATTGAACTAGTGCACCGCGGAACTGTGAGGGTGTATCACAGAAGTCCCACCTTAAATAATGATTTTCAGGAAGCATGCATTTTCACAAAAAAATGTGTGTGTGTGTGTGTGGGGGGGGGGGGTCTCGAAACCGTTTTAATTTTTCCAGTGCATCACAGAAACGACCTACATGTACATGAGCTGTGGTGTAGTGTCTTGAAGGGTGAGGGAGACGCAAAGTTGAGGCTGACACCGATTGTGAAGAAGCATAATGAAATCTCCATGTTTCAATTTATGCTTGAACCCCACTGCAATTTTGGTTTTGCATAGAGACTAACAATAATATTGTTAATAAAGGAAGAACTAAGATCATTAACTGAAATGATGATTATTTCAAATCACAATGGTATACCTCGGATTTGTGGGGGTTATTTGGTTTGAATGATGCATATCTTCTGCGCGTTGTAATTATGGAAAGAATGGAAGTCTTTCATAAATTAGACAAAATGTGGGGGTGCCAACAACTAGTAAAATGGTCGACTGGTGGTCAGTAAGTGGTGATTTAAAATCATCAACGGGAAACTATGTGTTTAGTAAGGAAATCATTCAAATAAATGTTGATAACGAGATCAACACGGGAGCTTTGGACGATATACTTGTGGACAAAGTATACGCATATACAAAAATAAATATATTTGTTTTGATCAAATAATATAATTATTTGAAACAAACACATAGTTTAAGATTATGGTATGTCTCGATAAATAGATCGACGATATAGTACCATAAAGCAATTTCTCTCAAATGAGCGCATCAAAAATAAATAGTGTATGTGAATTGTATCTAGCCGGAAAATGATTCGAATTCTAGAGAGCATATAATTGCGTCATCGAGGGAAATGGGATAGCCTATAATAGAGTTGTATTTATAGCGGATACCCAACCTAGCGATTGGAGATCCCATGGTTATCTAGGTTCAAAAGGGACAACCAAGTTATAAATTTATACTCAACGGAAACACTGCGAGAGTTTACTCTCTTTCCCATTTCTATGATGAAACAGTGTTGCCTGTCAAGTGAGAGGTTGAGAATATCTCTTAATGATTCCTATGGATTAGTTTTTACTAAGAAAGTATGGCAGGATACTTTTCAAATAGGAGATCACCTATATGAGTGTGAAGTGGGGCCGCTTCCATGATAACTATAAGGCTAAGTTAATCTAGAGCACTCATGAAAACCAACATCGTTCATCGCCGAAATGAACACAACCGAGAACCGGATATGTAAGGAAATAAACTGTGTGATATCTATTGCATCGGTTTACATCATAAAGTTGGGCGGTTCAAGACATCGCGTTCACTGAACAACTAGTAAACCCGGTAGGTATTCACTACGGAAGATTCAAAGCCAAAAGCTATCTCTCCCGATGCAGTGATGTTCCGCGCACAAACTCTTTATAGTGTCTGCATTAAACTTGCATGAATTTCTATTCAATGTGGGGGATTGTTGGAATTTTTGAATAGAAATATGAATAGGTGTGTCAACTCACTTGAGTCTTTTCAACATTAGTGTCTTATCCCAAGGGATGTGACTCTTCATGAAAGGACTTCTCCAAGAGTCACCTCTAGCCTATATAAACCCCACTCATTCTCCATTGCAAATATGTTTTTTAGAGTCAAAAGCTAGTACTAGAAAATTGTGGTTTGCATAGTGTCTTCAAAAGTCAAAGAAGAGTTTGTGCTACATTTATTCGCGTTCGCTGTTCGGTGTTATCGAAGTGCTGCCAAAAACATCGAGGTATTGTTGAATGTTGGAGACATATGCCGCTAAATCTGTAACAACATTATATACAGGGCATCAAATGTCTTAAGCAAAGAGATTACTCGCCTCAATACACCCAAGTAAGTTTGTTTAAGTTTTTGATTGATCATCTCTTTTCTATCATTCTTTTCTTGTTTTGTTGTTGGTATTACGAGATATAATACATAAGTGAAAACCAAGTTACAAAGAGTTGTAACGGATCGGTGAATAATACACGAGTTGTATTATTGGAGAATCGGTAACAAATATATTTATCCAACAATGACACCTCTTAAGATCGACAAATTTTATATATCTTAATTTTTCTTTAAATTTTTTTAAGCATCTTAATTAGACAGAAACTCTATTTATTAGGGTTACTAGATTTGTGCCCGTGCTACGCAACGGGCATATTTTATCTTTTAACTTCGTGAGCGTGGGGCTTTTTCCCGCCCCTTGATGATGTATTTTTGATTTTGTGTGCGTAGGACTTGTCCCTTTCCGTGGCGATGCATTTTTTATTTGGTGTGCACGGGGCTTTGCCCCGCCCCGTGGAGGTGCATTTTTAATTTGGTAAGCGCGGGGCTTCGCCCCTCCCCGTGGGAATGTATTTTTCATTCGGTGTGGCGGGGCAAATACATTAAATAGGTGGAGAATATTTTATTTATTTTCTTCTTTTATTTTTGCAGAGAAAATATGTGGATTTTTTTTCTTCGAAAAAAGAGTCCTAATATGGTAAGTATTTGAAATTCAAACACGGTAAGTTAGTTTTTCTTTTGTGTTTGTAGATTTTAAACCAACCGTGTCCTCACCTAAATATTTGGTTTCCTTTTTTTTTTTTTTTTCCTTTCCCTTTACGTATTAGTTTGGAAAAAAAGTCCTAATATCTATTCGACTTTGAATTGATTTTGGACTTTGATAAACTTGAAACACAATAAGTTAAGTTTTCTTTTGAGCTTATAGTTTGTGCCCGTGATATGCACCAGACGTTTTACATTGCAGTAACTTTTATATATTTTTTATTTCATCAAAACCGGCATGTAACCTGTTCTAAGCATCACCCCGTGGTGACGCACAAAACCTTAACTGCAGATTCATGATGTCATCTCTAAGCCCCGCCCAGCAGTTTGTAATTTTAAATTGGATTTTGATGTCAACACGTGCGCTATTCAACCATACTAATCTTGATGTAAACATCAATAGTCGAGAATGGAGATATAGCTTGTTTGGTGCATTATTAATACACAAATTGTGTGTTGTGTACTGAAATCTTAGTTCAAGTTTTAGTTAGTTGCTAACGGTAAAAATTAAACAAAGAAGATATGAGTAGCGCACTTGAACAAAAATACAAATACAAAAATCTATGAAATCAAATTATCAATTCGTAATCGAAAAAAATAAAAAAACTTAATAGCACAAATCGGTACAAACCTAGTTGACCCACTTCAGAGAGATTAACTATAGCTGCAGAACTAAAACATGTACAATGACATAAATCAAAAGTTAATAACTCCAATCCGTTCGACAATGAAAAAGAAAAAAAAGAAAACCCTAATAAATAATTCAAAATGAAAATTTTATAACAGGAAGTAGCAGAGAAAATATAGAAGAAACAGGAAGAAAAGAAAAGGGTTAGGGTTGGGGTTTACTAATTGAGATGTATTTATTTATCCTTTTTTGAAGCTTCGCACCTTTATCTTGGAGAAGAGAGGAAGCGACTAAATCCTACAATTCAGAATTACTAACCCATCGTTATATAGACTCAACATTGATATGGTTTCCTTGTCCTTGACATCTCCTTGAATATAAGAACTGGTTTAAAAAAATGTTTAATTAATATATTTACTAAATTTAGTAAGATCCTCGTCACCTCTACTACTGGGTTCACATATGCAATGATAAGTTTCAATCGCGCATTCTCTCCTCACGGAAGTACTTTGTCTATAGTATTTGCATCCTCAATAAAAATTAATTCAATCGTGAGAATTTCAATGGCCGGAACATTATTCTAACTCCTACCTACATGGTGTACGTGTATCGTTATAAGTGGGGGTTAAACAAAATCATTTATGTATACGTAAATTTTATTTTATTTTATTTGAAACGATTTGTTTTTTTTGGTGTCAACGATTTCTTTTTTTAACGTGATTTGGTTTTTAAGAGTTTCACGTATTAAGAATTCACCTTTTTTTTTCCCTAATTAATTAATTAATTAATTAATTTAACGGTTTTGACGCGCGTTTTGTCCACTCTTATTAAAGTACACTTAAGTGTAGGTGTAAATACGGTGTAACTAAATAATTCAAGCTTAAATTCTAACATAAGTATTGTTCACCTACTTTTTTTAACAACGTTACTAACGGACAGTTAAATATTTGATGTTTCCAAATTTTAACCAAATTTTAATTATTACAACCAATAAATTTATGCCAATTGTCATCACCATAGCTTCTGCATTAGAAAAGGTCTTTCTAGGCCAATAGGAAGTAAGGGTTTTATCACCGTTTAATGTGAGAGCTTTATTTGTCAAGGTCTTTAAGGAGGAAGATTGGTTTGACCGTGGGGGAACCCAAAAATAAAATTCTCGAACTCACCACCGCCACAACTTTTAATTGGTTTCCTACACGGATTGGGAATTTGCATCCTGAGAAGGGAAAAAAACCTATATGTATTGGCAACCCTTCTGAAAAATAAAGGATGGAGGCCAAAAACGAAGATAGTATGTACACAAGGTTAGAAGGAGGAGACTTGGAAGAAACAAAACCAAAAATTGTTGAGAGGAGATTTAAGCGATTCGATATCATCGCCACAACTGCTACTGACTATCATGATTCTATCAGTGATGATATATATTTTTCATCACCACCACCTGCTTATGATCAAACACTACAACTCAACCCGGGAGAAGCTGATATCATAATGAAAGAGTGGAAGATAATTCAAGAGCACCTTCCGGATACGATTTTCGTAAGGACTTACGAGAATAGAATCGATCTCCTAACAGAAGTAATCATAGGACCAACAGGTACTCCGTATCACAAAGGTTTATTCTTTTTTTATATTCAAATCACTTCTGGTTACCCTTATAAATTTCCAAGACTTCGTCGTCGGGTATTACCGGGTTTGAAGTTAAACCCTAGTTTGAACCCAGGTCAAGGGATTTGTTGGAGGGAATTTAGAAGCGAACCTTATAGCATATTAAAAATATTACTCTCCATCCAAGCAAATCTTATTTGTTCAGAACCCAAACCACATTATACTGTTGCCCAATCTAACTATGTTTTACCCACTTTTTGGGGTTATTGGATGGAAAAGGAGCATTTAACTTTTAACGAAGATATATTTCTGTTAAATTGTCAAACAATGTTGGCTATTCTCCGTGATCCACCTAAATATTTTGAAGAAATTGTTACTAATCATTTTCATAGTAATGCAGAAAGCATATTATTCGCCTGCAAACTTTATATCGACCACATTCCATCCAAGGTAGATGAAAAAATTAACAATGATGAACATCGCATACAAATTGTACCCGTCCGAGAGCTGGAACAATACAAAAAATCCATGAAGAGTATATATGCCAAGCTCATAATGGCATTTATAAAGAATGGATCTAAATATTCTTTGGAGAATTACATCATGGTCGGGAATATTAGCACAGAGGACATTGAAGACGATGCTGATGATGATGATAATAGAAAGAATGGTAAATTGGTTTTCTGGGGCTTGTCAAAAGGCGAATGGTTATTCATAGGATGTCATTTACTTGTTATAGCCTTCATGTGCGTAATTTTTATTATTGGGCTAAGGATGGGTGACTGTGTGTACCCCGTGCAAATTAAAGAGGACAAGGGATAGGCCACCAGTTCAAGTTGCCAAACCAAGCTGCCGGGATAGACTGTTAGCCAGTAGTTGCAGCAACAAGTCTCCACCTTTGGTCAATACACATATATGAACTTATCTCTAAACCTTGTAGAAGGTTCGAGAAGGTATTTCAGTCAATCTTGTTACAGATCGGATAAACAATATGAGCACAGATATCATAGCGGAGCTTTATCGAAATCACAACAAAGCTTATCTAGAGGTTTTGAAAGTCTATAAAAGGATAGCAAATATCCTAAGGAAGGTACGCAATCAAACCCTAAAACAATCACCTGCAAACACTAACTTGAACGTCGGAGTATTTGTTTTGCAGGTACCCCCTCTGTGCGCTTGGAGAAAAGAGTAGCAGAGATTAACAACATCAATTGAGATTGTTTGAGGTAAAGATCTATTTTTGCCCAAACATCTTTGCTAGCGACTAAGGGGACGATTGCAAACATAATTGTTTTATCCGAGATTAGAAGATGGCAAGAGTCAAGCAGGTGCTAGAAAAACAACCTCCACCGGCGAATCGTGGGGTGACAGAAGGGGTCAATAGCCGAAAGAAACTCCCATCACCAATAGAAGAAGAAGTACCATCAGTTGGTGAAAGAATGGCTGATGAGATACCCGTCAACACAGAAGTTGGAGATCGTATGGATGACCAGTATGATCAAGATTCCTTCTTGATCCACAGAAATCCCGATCAAGGGAAAGACAAGTGACTAACTCGCGTTCCCTAAAGGAAGAAAAAAGTTCTTGAGACTCCTGCAAGTTACGTGGTTATGAGTCAACTAAAGGAGTTGGAAAAAAAATGCTCGTTTGAAATCGAGACTTGAAAAGAAGAAAATTCATGTAGAACGATCTTACGCCTCGCATCTGGGGAACCCATCAGCCAACACACGGTTCACTTCAATCGACGCGTGTGGCAACGTTTGGGTGATAATGGTAAACTTGACGAATGTAGATGGAAACAAGACCGGACATAAGAAAGTTGTTAACCTTGAGCAGTGTGAAAAAAATCATCACTACAATAGATTCATGACCACCTGGATTCCTAGACGCTCTAATCAATGGAGGAGGAAGGTACCACGAGCTTCTAGCCATAGCCGCCAGACTGGTTGGAGAGCAACGGTCGATACTTTGAACCTTGATCACCGGAAGCAATATCTCAAATCGACACATATGAGGGTACCAAACAATCACCATCATATGGCGTGAAAACTTGATCTGATTAAAATCCAACACATAAAAGAAGGCGAGAGGAAGAGAATTATCACAGCGATGATTCAGCGGGTGAAAGATTGAGCGATCGACGGCTCCGGAAAATGATCGAGAGAGTGCTTTTGAAAAAGGATTCACGGGAAGACAAGTTACAGTGGATCCGGACGAGCAATTGGATCTCCTTTCATGGACAACATCAGAGCGTGTCGATCGCCACGTAACTTCATGGTGCCAAAACTCCCAGAATTTGATGAAAAGTCTGATGACCCAAATCAACATATTTTGCTTTATGAGACTGCAATGACATTGTGGGAGTTTAGTGACGAACTTATGTGTAAAATGTTCCCTCAAACATTGACTGG
The DNA here is from genome assembly GCA_023529315.1 of Papaver bracteatum. NCBI lineage: Eukaryota > Viridiplantae > Streptophyta > Magnoliopsida > Ranunculales > Papaveraceae > Papaver > Papaver bracteatum. The sequence goes on along the minus strand of JAJJWX010000811.1, from coordinate 750,803 downwards.
CGGGGCCATAACATGGTTTAACCAGTTGAAGTCACGGTCAATTGGGACATATGAGAAGTTAGTCGAAAAATTTTATGAACACTACAAGTACAATCGACAAGGAAGAAAAAATTCCCACTCCTTGTTTATGTTAAATCAGCGAAAAGGTGAAGGAATTAGGCAGTTCACTCGGCGGTTTAAGCAAGAGTTGGCAGAAGTTGTAGATGCAAGCGACGAAATGGCGATAGAAGCATTCAGGCAGGCATTCCCATGGGATCGCAATGGGATATACAATTCCTTGACTCGCAGACCCGCAAAAAATCTCGAGGAGTTGTATGATCGTGCGGAAGAGTACGCTCGTGTTGAGGACGACCAAAAAGCGAGAGAAGCTAGAGATGCTGATATCACAGCCCGTAACTCACAGCCAAAGGAAGGGGGCAAGAAAGCAAAGTCGAAAAGTCATCAGGAGGAACAACCTAATGAAAGAAAAGAAGCTGGTGAAAAAAATCCTAAGCAGCTAGAAAAGAAACTGACACCGTTGAATGTTGGGTTGTCAGAGTTGTACGAAAAAATCAAGCGGGAGCTGAAGGCACCACGTCCCTTACCAGCTGACACTCGTGATAAGCGAGACAAAAATAAATATTGCACATATCATAAGGATACCGGTCATACAATTGAAAATTGCCGCGCATTACAGTTCGAAGTACAAAGGATGATCGACAACGGTTTGCTGCAAGAATATGTCAAGAAAGAGTTACAGCCCACTCAAGTGAATCTGGCCTTATCTCGAGTAATCAATGTCAGTCATGCGAAAATCAACTCAATCTCGAGACGAGCTTCTAAAGATGCGTCCAGGATTAAGCTAAGGCAGATCAAAGAATGGAACATCGTCAATAATATCGATTTCGCTAATGGCCATGGTGCAGAAACATTGGAGGTCGGGTGCAAAAAGATTGAGTTTACGGAGGAAGATATGAAAGGTATATATTACCCTCATAACGATGCTGTTGTTATTAGTGCCTGGATTGGAATGTTTCGAGTGCACCGGGTCTTAATTGATAACGATAGTTCAGTGAGTGTAATATTCTCTGGAGCTTACTCTTCGATGAACTTGTTACATGACTTGATTGAGGAGGATGGAAATCCAATAATTGGGTTTAGCGGGGAAGTGACAAAAGCTGTTGGAAAAGTTAAACTGCACGTGATGAGGGAAATAAGTCATTGTTGAGAATTTTGTTGTTAGACCTAGCCGTGCTCATACAATGTAATCTTAGGTCGAGATTGGATAATTGCGATGGGGGCAGTTGCTTCATCATTTTATCAGTGTTTGAAGTTCCTCACTACTGATGGATTAATTAAGGTCAGAAGTGATCAAATGGCAGCTCATAAGTGCCATGAAAATGCAATGGAAGAATACCTCAAGTCTGAAGTAAGGGGACATCATATCCTCCATGCTGAAAATAAATAGCAATTAAAGAAGACTCCTCCATCTGAAACGTTTGCGGGAGAAGGTGCAGCTGAACCACCTACGGTTGAAAAACTTTTAGAAGTTCAGATTGGAGGAGAAGGTCATCAGACTACGTTCGTAGGGGCGACTTACCAGCATACAACTTGACGGTTTGATCACCCTACTTAGAGCAAATAAAGATGTATTTGCTGGTTTTTGTGAGATGCGGGAATAGACCCTCTTGTAAAGCGTGTCATCGCCTCGACATCAATGAAAATTTTTAGTCCCGTCACGACAGAGGCTGAAACATGTCACAAAGTAAGAAGGTGGCGGTGGCGGAGGAGATTGATAAACTTAAAGCAGTGGTTTTATTCGCCCAGTTCAATACCCGCAATGGCTAGCTAATATTGTAGCAGTCCCAAAGAAGAATGGAAAGATTCGTATGTGCATAGATTTTACTAATCTTAATAAGGCGTGTCCAAGTAACCCATACCCGTTGCCACGAATAAGTGACATGGTTGATGCTACATCGGGGTATGAGAGATTATCATTTATGGACGGGTTCTCGGGATATAATCAAATCCCCTTACACGAAGATGACCAAGAACACACAGCATTCATCACAGATCGGGGTGTTTATTGTTATACCGTCATCCGTTCGGATTTGAAAAATCTTTGGAGCGACATATCAACATCTTGTGGACAACATGTTCAAAGATTTAATTGGAAACACAATGGAAGTATATATTGATGATATGGTGGTAAAATCTAAGCAAGCAGGGTCGCATTTACTTGACTTGCAACGGACATTTGATCGCTTAAGGCAATATCGCATGAAGCTAAACCCAACAAAATGCTCCTTTGGACTGTCGTCAGGAAAATTTCTCGGATACTTGATGACTCACAGAGGGATCGAGGTGAATCCGGATCAGATTAGGGCTATTCAAGATATGCCATCTCCAAAGACAAAGAAAGAAGTCCAAAAGTTGACGGGTCAAGTGTTGCAATAAGTCGATTTATCTCTCGACTATCGGATCGTTGTAAACCATTCTTCGATACCTTGAGAAAAGCCACGACCTTTGGGTGGACAAGCGAATGTGAAGATGCATTGCAAGAAATAAAACGGTACTTAACTTCCCTCCGGTTAAGCTAGCCAAAAAACGGACAACCTAGTGGGTGTTTATTTAGCGACAACAGATCAAGTCATTAGTGCAGTTTGTTCGTGGACTTGAGCGTATGGAAAAAACAGTTTACTTCGTCGGTAAATCTCTAACGGGGCGGAAACTCGGTATTCTAGAATCGAGAAGATGCGGCATTACTTCATGCATCGCGACGTCTCAAACCATATTTCGAAGGAAGAGTCATTAGAGTATACTCGAATATCCATTGAAGAAAATTTTAGTACGAGCCAATGATGGAAGCCGATTAGCAACTAGGCAAACTTTCTAGGTGCTTATCAGTATCCATTATGAATCTCGAACAGGCTGAGAAGGGTCACGCTCTGCGGCCCCTTCTTGCTGACTTTCCGATCGATGATATCAAAACCGTGGTCGATGAAGAAGAACGTCTGCGAGGCTCAAGAAGACACCCTTACCGATAGTGAGCTCGACTTAAATCAAATTAACAATGCATCCAATTCTGAATGGATAGTTGTCACTGATGGTTCTTCCAACTATAAAGTGGGGCTGGAGTGGGGTGCGTGCTCCCCACGAAGGTATGAAAGTGGAAAGAACAACCGTTTAGGTTTTCGACCACCAACAACGAGGCGGAGTATGAAGTCAACGATAACGGGAATTTGAAAGGCTGAGACAAGCGAGGCGAAAAATGTTAAACTAATAACAGAGACTCGATGTTAGTGGTTAACTTTTAGGTTCATATAAAGCTAAGGACGATAGAATGCTCTCTTACCTTGATGTTGTTCGTCACTGTCAATGAGTTTGACAAATTCTCAATCCAACAACGTCGTGTAAACAACAGCACTGATGCCTTAGCTTATTTGTCCTCTGCTGTAGACACCAACCTTACCCGGTTCAGTAAGTGAGTCGATTTTCAAAAATTTCTAGCATCTCCAAGAACCATTCTATTCGGGTTCTCGAACAAAGCTAGTGGGGGCGAGATACGTGGAGATATCTTGGATAATGCTAATAACGGTATAGATGCAATGGATGCAGTTATCGAATGAAAGAGCAAAAAATCTTCTTGTGAGACAGATTGGCGAGAGCCTTATATTAAATATCTAACGACCAAAGAGCTCCTACAAGACAAGTACATTGCTTCAAAGATAGCCAAAAATGCATGGCGATATGTTTTGATCGAGAAATTTATCTGAAAACCATAGCGTTAGAACCTTTTTTGAGATGCATTTACGAAGATGAAGCGCAAATAATTATGTTTGAAGCCCATGAAGGAGTTTGTGGGAATCATGCAGGTGCGTGATATGGCACATAGAATACTATCTCGGGGATTTTTCTGCCATTCATGCAAAAGAGACGCCAAAGAATATGCAAAAAAATGTGTAGCTTGTCAAGAACACGCCCGGATTCCAAAAAGACCGGCAAATGAGTTGCACCCGGTCTTGAGTCCATGGCCTTTCGCCAAATGGGGATTGGATATAGTCGGTCCTCTACCCCGAGCCCCAGGAGGAATAAGATTTGTGTTGGCGACAACGGACTACTTTACTAAGTGGGTGGAAGCCGTAGCACAGTGCAGGTGGAAAGACACGATGTGAAACGTTTCTTATGGGAAAACATTATATGCAGATTTGGTATCCCCTCTGAGCTAGTATCGGATAACGGGAAACAATTTGATTCTGGTATGATTAAAGATTTCTGTGAAGAACTGGGCATCCGATAATTTTTCAGCTCCATATTATGCCCAAAGTAAATGGCAGGCGGAAGCAACCAACCGGGTTATTCTAGAGAACTTAAAGAAGAGGGCTGGAGAAGGCCAAGCGAGATGGACGGAAGAGTTTGCTTTGAGTTTTATGGTCATACTGAGAACAACTCCAAAGCGTTCCACCTGGTTTCTCTCCGTTCACGTTGGCCTACGGTGCCCTCTGATGCTGTTGTACCAACCGAGATACATTTGAACACTACAAAGACTCTTGCGATTAAATCAAGGGTGAATGAACACGTTAAAGCTCTGGACAAAGAATTACTAGAAGAACAACGTGAGGAGGCTCGCGACGCCCGGCACGTTATCAACAATCCAATCAAATTGAGCTACGATAAGAAGGTGAAAGAAGCGACGTTTAAAACCAGGGGACTATGTACTTAAAAAACACGGCGGCAACCATGGAGCCAAATTGTGGTAAGCTCGGTGCAAATTGGGAGGGGCCATACATTGTGGACAGACCCGCTTCAGGAGGCTCTTATTACTTGAGAAAGTCAAGATGGGGAAGTAGACTCAAAACCATGGAAGCCTTGGAATTCATTTCATTTGAAAAAATTCTTTCACTAGTTTAGCAATTTTTCCTTTAAGCATTTTTTCATTCATAATAAGGGTATCCCCAGTGCGGAAATCCTTCTCTTTCAGTTCTATCTGCATAGCTACTTTTCTCTGCCAGCCACGTATGCCGGCCATGAGTACAGGTTAAAATTTCATATTACCGTTACCGTATTTTGCCATTATTTTATTGCACGAATAGGTATATGGTTGAATCAAGCCTGAAAACATGATGCAACCTTTGGAATGAATTTGCAACCTCGAAAAGTCATGCTATGGAGCCGACGTTCCTCTCAAGGCCCATTAGTATCGAGTGCAGAGATATATACTCTACAAACGAGTGTATAGTTTTGAGAGCTCACAATGGTGAGTCATAGTTTCGTTGTCTCATCATCATGAGAAGAAATTGCACGAGTCTTATGTATTAGGATTGATCACCCTAAGCGAGCATATGACAGCAAACTACATGTGCTTACTACCTAGTTAATGAAACGCGGTCCAGATAAACCTTACGAAGGTGGAAGTGGAATTAACAGTAGTACATACAATTAATTGAATAGATGGAACTTTGTCGTATTATGACAATAGCAAAGCGTTCTTGGCATATCTGAAAGGTATGGCTTAATCAAGTTCCCAACGTTCAGTAGCAAGTAATCAAGGAACAAAAAAATGTCACCCTCAAGCATTTTCATGATAATAGTCTTCCCATACTCGAAAGGGATCTCACTTGAAGGATCAAAAATCGTAGTCCTAGGCTTTGCTCAAGTGGTTGTTCACTAGAATGGGTGTCATCCAGCTCTTATCCCATGTCTCAAACAATTAGTGCATGCCCAGAAGTCGCTTCCCCTTCATGGAATACAGAACAAGCAGAGCTTATACACTCAATAAAGGACGCTGAATACATGCGCTTCTCTATCGACCCGGGGAGCTCATAAGTTGCTAGGAAGAAGTGAATAAAATGCTCAAGAAAGTAAACTAGGGGAGCATGAGATTATCATCACAAGCCAGGAGCACGTTATTATCATCATGAGAATGGTCATCGGTGAATGCGTTTCTGTCCTAGGGGCATTTGCATTGGATTAGAGATGGAATTCATCTTATTCCCATTCAAGCATGGAGCCAAATCGTCGTCAACTAAGCTATCCTCCCTGAACTTCTCCACGTTGCGTGGAAGAAGATTTCCCCTTGGGAGGAGGCTGCAGAATGCAAAGTAAAGTAAAACTTCGGAACGGATGAGCAGACCATCACATCTATGTTCATGGAAAGAATCGCAGATAAGTCGCACGGACTCATAAGTTTCGAAATGGAATCATCACGATCACGTCATTATCCTGTATGGGAAACCGATCAGCTTCGGCACAGAGGATTGGGGGCGTCTGACTTCACTCACTTACTTCTTAACCCATTAATCTATCAAAGGTTAAGAGGGGGCGATGTGTGTACCCCGTGCAAATTAAAGAGGACAAGGGATAGGCCACCAGTTCAAGTTGCCAAACCAAGCTGCCGGGATAGATCATATTGCTTATAGTTGCAGCAACAAGTCTCCACCTTTGGTCAATACACATATATGAACTTATCTCTAAACCTTGTAGAAGGTTCGACAAGGTATTTCAGTCAATCTTGTTACAGATCGGATAAACAATATGAGCACAGATATCGCAACGGAGCTTTATCTAAATCACAACAAAGCTTATCTAGAGGTTTTGAAAGTCTATAAAAGGATAGCAAATATCCTAAGGAAGGTACGCAATCAAACCCTAAAACAATCACCTGCAAACACTAACTTGAACGTCGGAGTATTTGTTTTGCAGGTACCCCTCTGTGCGCTTGGAGAAAAGAGTAGCAGAGATTAACAACATCAATTGAGATTGTTTGAGGTAAAGATCTATTTTTGCTGATGATGATGATAATAGAAAGAATGGTAAATTGGTTTTCTGGGGCTTGTCAAAAGGCGAATGGTTATTCATAGGATGTCATTTACTTGTTATAGCCTTCATGTGCGTAATTTTTATTATTGGGCTAAGGATGGGTGACATTCCCAATAAGATTTAAGTGTTACACACCGAGTGATAAATCACTAAGTGTTTCATGCTGTTTTCATTTTATGGTTTCTTTTTTTAGTGTTTCATGTCATGATTGAACACTGCTTTCATTTTAGGTTTTCTTTCTTTAGTTTTTGGTTTTTCTTCTCTCTATTATTTTGTTTGCTCAAATGTTATCGAATAGTAAATTTTCAAAAGGACATGAAATATGCTACTTATCAATGCGAATTTGGTATTCTTGTTTCCACCACGCTGGAAAATTAAGTGTTCAAGGCTATCTATGATTTGCACGACCTGGCGAATTTAATTGTGATGCTCCGAGATACATAGTTACCATAGTTATTTGATATATTTGAAAAGAAAAAAAATCGATGGTTGAAGTTTTCTTGTTATTCAAAACATGTATAGTTCCTCCATGGTTTAACGAAAAAGGCTACAAGCCTACAACCCCACTTTAGAACCCTGCTGTTACCAATCTCCGAATATGAAAGTGCTACATTTTTCCCACTTCATTCTCCACTCCTTTTCCCCATTACGTGTCATCATTCTTAGCCCTTAATCCCTAAATTGAGATTAGCAGGGAGTCCCATTATTATTGGATTTAACCAACAGATGCTTCACACATAGGCGGGGGAAAGCAGTGGGGGAGGAAAGCGGGGGACGTTTAGCATTTTCGCTTTAAATATGCATTCGCACGCTTTAATATTTAGAAAATGTGGAAATTTTTTGTGGAACCCAAGTTTGAACCATCTCTCTTTCATAAACTCATCAATAAGACATATATGCCTAACCCAAAATATGAGATCTACGGTTAAGATTAGTAGTTTTAGATTGAATTTATATCTTTAGACTTTCGGTAGGACTAAACTAACCCTTATCCGTTATATATTGATGATACATATATTTAGAAAATAAAATCCAATTATTTACGGCTAATCCGCCTAATTAATTGTTGGCGTTATTCACGGTCAACTGCGACAAATATGTTAAAATTCCTGATTTATGGGGATTCCCTTTTTACCATGTCTTCCGCAAAAGAGGAAATTTGGAGATTTAAATACTTTAGGTTTAGGGTATCATTTGGGTACATACTGATTAGTTTCTCTTCCTCTTCCTCTTTCCGTAATCAACTCTCCAATAAAATTTTGGGAGCTTTTCAAACTCATCAAATGGAGCGTGAAGTTTGTTTGTTGATCAAGATGGAGATTTTGAAGTCCCATTATATGAAGTATGATTTTAAGTGGGGTCAAATGATAGACACGATTGTCTTTAGCTAGCCAACAAATGTTTAGATTTGGTAATTCAGTGGGCTCATCAAAAAATTGCAATGGATCTGATTTAATTGCTAGGAATATCCGTTACGTGTCATCTCATGCCCATGCAAGGAATGAGAAGTGAACAAGATTACTAATAATAAGCAACACCTTCTTCCTTACTCAAACACGTTGAGTATTTAAGTTTTTCCTATTTCATTTTTCGGGTTTATATATGAAAATGATAGTAATTATATCTTTCACTCAGCATGACTAGGTATTACAGATAAAAATTAGGATTTTCACTAGATGCTACCGATTGTTAAAAGTGATAATCGCGAAAATCAATAGGTAAAAACTAGAATTTTCACTTAAAATTGTAATTTTCACAACCACACCGTATTATTCTGAATAAAAACTGAAGTTTTCACTGAAAACTAAAATTTTCATCAAATCTGATTTGTGTGGAAAGGGGAAGTTTCACCAAGCAACCCCTTGTGAAAACTGAAATTTTCCTGAATATCCATGGGTGATAATTGGGTTTGTAATAAAAAAAAATATAATTATGGGGACAAACAAATAAACCGGAAAAGAAGAAGATGAGCTGGGTTTCGTTTAAGCGAATTTGCAAACCTAAAAAGAAAGGGGGGTTTAGGTATTCGTAGTCTCAGGTTGGCGAACAAATCATTACTAACTAAATGGCATATTAGATACTGTAAGGAAAAGACGGCTCTATGGAGGAGGATCGTGTATGAAAAATCAGGTTCGCAAGAGGGTTGTTTGCTTCCGATGCAAGTTAAAGACACAGTTGGGAGAAGCATGTAGTTTGATATTTTAAGAGAAAATAAGGTTTTTGTTGATACTGTGAAAGTGTAGGTTAAAGAGGGATCAACAATATGGTTATGGCATGACTGGTGGTGCGACAAGAGTTCTTTAACGGAGAAATTTCCAAGACTATATAGGATCAGCACTCAAAAGATGGACATCATAACGACGGTTTACGATGGGGGCTGGAATTTTCTTTTCAGCAGACCGTTAGATCCGGCGGAAAGAATTGATTTGTTGGAACTAAAGCATCATATCAGACTTGTAACTCTGACACAGGGCGAAAAAGATGGTCTAGAAGGAGAACCTAATGCTAAAACTATATACGCGAAGTTAACTGACATGGATCCGGATTGGGATGGACATTATATTCTGTCAAATAAAATCGCCCCTCCTAAGGTGCTGTTTTTGTTTTGGGCTTCTCTGCAGGATTCAATCCCGACAAGACATATGTTGCAAAGTAGGGGCGTAGTTGTTCAATCGAACAGATGTATTTTTTGCAATGTGGAAGAAGAAACAATGGACCACTTATTCATCCATTGTCGAGAGATTGGCAGTTTATGGGAGTATTTTCTGGCTTCGTTGAAACTGACATGGGTAATGCCGTTTCGTTTCAAACCGATGATGATCAGCTGGACATTGGAAAGAGTTTCTGTCAGGGTCAAAACCGTATGAAACCTTCTTCCGTTTGCTATATGCTGGGAAGTTTGGAACGAACGTAACAGGAGGGTGCATGGAGGTAGAGCTAAGTCTAGACATGAGATGGAAATTGCTATAAAGCAATGGATTTATTTATGGAGCTCAACTACGAATATCTTTAAACATTACTCTGCTAATCAGATTATGCACTATTGGGAAGATATATTGAACTTGTAGTTTCAATCTCTCCATTTTGGTAAGGGTCTGTTGAACTTGTAAATTTTTGTACATTTCCTCCCTCTTTTTTTTTCAATATATCCTTTCTTCTTCAAAAAAAAAAAAATAAACCGGAAAAAAGAAAAAGAAAAATATATTTATGCATGCAACGTGGAAATATTTGGTGAGCTTGATTTTTGGGATATTCCTAAATTTTTGGTTTTTGACTTTTTTTCACCGTAGACCAAAACTGGATAATTACTAAAATAAAAATAAGATAATTACTATAGTAAAAGGTCAGTATAGTAAAACTAGTACTTCTAAAATTAATTTTGGGTTTTTAATATATGATATCTTAATGATGGACTCCTAATATAAAAAAAATTCAAAATTGGGCTAGCCATATTTTTTCCCATATGTCCCCTTACAGGGAGGAGCCAGCCCATTACAAGGGGGTGCACTTGCACCCCTTCCCAGCTGGCTCCAAAGCCAATTTTAAGCTTTATAAGATTATTTTTTTAACAAACAAGCCCATTTTTGCATTTTTGCACCCCTTAGAATTTTTGGTTGCACTCATAGTAAATTTTTGCACCCCCTTCTCATAATTCTTGGCTTCGCCCCTGTCCCCTTATATGACTATTTATTTATTTTTGGTTGCTGGCATCGAACATCAAATTCTGGATGATATGCGGAAAAATTCTTCCGTGATCAAAGTATGCCCTGCAAACATAAACTTTCAAAAAGTTGTTGTAAAAGTGCAAAGAATTAAATTTTGACGTTTTTAGTTGAGATTACCCCGATTCATTAAAAATTCTGGGTAAGAAGAAGAAATATAGGAGTTTACATTTTTAGCTTCTAGAAAAAGTCAAGTGACCGTCTGGTGGGATTTGATGGCAATTCATGTCAACTTACAGGCCAAATCTTTGGCACTTCCACAGTTCCACTTTCATACATAGAAAGGATCCTGGCGAATTTAGGGGCCATGAAAAAGGATTTAGGGGCCACACTAAAAGATAAAAAAGATCACCCAAACGTAAAAAGGGGTTATCCCTTAACCGATTAAGCCGTATTGGCGAAACTACCCTTACACATTCGGAAGTTAAAGATCAAAATTATCGTCCGAATGTTGTGTATTCGGGAGCATATTGCTGCCACTCTCCGGGGGGGCGATTTTTTTGATCTTCAAAACCTATTATTTTTTGTTCTAATCAGTCCACTTCCGGCAGAGTAACCCAATTTTCGAGCACGTTCAAAACATCATTGTTTCTTAAGAACATCATCCATAATCGGTAGATAAAGTAGATAGTTTTCTACCGATTATGTTTCTGCTAGTGTAAATCCAAGAACATCTTCCATAATCGATAGAAAATATAGATTTTTATCTACCGATTATGGTAGTACCAAAGTTCGAAAATTTTAGGATTTTGTCAAATCTCATTTTGGGGCCAATATACATTCGGTAGTAAATTCGGAGGTTTATGCAAATGACATATCCTCCGAATATGACAGGCTCAAAACCAACCACGCCATGGCTCCAGGTGGTTCCAAGGGCCATTGTACAAGGTTAACCAACATATATTCGGAGGTCTAGGTTTATGAAATATCTTCCGATTATTGCACGTTCAAAACGAGAAAAATCTTCATTTTTCCCAAATTCGGATTTTTGGGCCATCTTATATTCGGAGGTTTATGCAAATGACATATCCTCCGAATATGACAGGCTCAAAACCAACCACGCCATGGCTCTAGGCGGTTCCAAGGGCCATTGTAGAAGGTTAGCCAACACACATTCGGGAGGATAAGCTTTTACTTATCTTCCGAATGTAACAATTACAAAATCTCCAAAGATTAGTGTTGTTTGAAATTGAAATTTTGGGCCAATCGGAAGATAAGTAAAAACTCTTACTCCCGAATGTAAAGTGGCCCAAAATTCGATTTTCAAAAAAACTCATAATTTGTATTTTTTTGAATTTTTACATTCTAAGATAAGTTAAGGATATAACCTCTGAATGTAAAGTGGCCAAAAACTCCAAACCATATGCACTGACCACCATGGAACCATCATCGAGCCTTGGCACGTCGAGGATTGAACCACTACATTCGGAAGATAATTTTGGTCCTTAACTTCCGAATGTATAAGGGTAATTTCGCCAATACGGCTTAATCGGTTAAGGGATGACCCCTTTTTACGTTTGGGGTGACCTTTTTGTCTTTTAGTGTTGGCCCCTAAATCCGTTTGGTTGGCCCCTAAATTCGCCAGGGAAAGGATAGGGGAGGACTCTTTTTTTTTCGAGGACAAATTATCCACAGCGCAATGTTATGTTTTGATGTAGCTTTAGTGCAACACTGAAAAAGCGAATGCGCTAGATCTTAGGACAAATTCAAGGGTAAAGAAGCGGGACAGATATGGGACAAGAACGAAAAATAAATAAAAAAATAATGATGTGGCGCCATACGTGGCTGCACATAAAACCACCACTGGGTTGCACAGACGCGGACACGACACGACGCAGACGCAGACACGTAAATATATATATTCTATTTATATATTATTTATATAACAAAGTCAAGTATTTCGATCCTAAAAATTAGAAAATAATGTTACATGTGTATAAATTTCAAAAACAAATGAGCGATCGTTTGTTTATACACGTCAAAGGTCAAACAATTATCACTATTAAACACATGGCACAATCAAAATGCATTCTTAGAACAACACATGCCCAACCAAAAATATATGTGATGTCATTTCCAATTACAAAATCCTAATAAAAACTTAAATGATTGATCTAAATGTTTGTCTTTCTTCATTTAGTTAATAATAGTAAAAATAAAGGAAGAAGTTTAAATGAAAATGAAAAAAAAAAGTTCCAAACACGAGTTATCGGTGCGTCCAAATAAGACGCGCGCGGAACGCGCATATTGGTGCATCGGATCCTCGTCGTGTCAGCGTCTAACGCGCGTCATGTTTCCAACGCGGACACGACTTCAAAAACGGAACGTCCGTACAACCCTGGGTCCTGCTAATTTATGGTAGAGAGGGGCGTCGTCACCTGTCCCAGATCTTTCTAGCCTTTTTGTCCCGGTTCTAGCAGCTAGTATGACTATTTTACAGTAAGCCTCACAGAATCTGATAAAAGAGTGGTGTGGTATACTTATAAAAAAGACGGCAACAGTTCACATTTCTTTACCAAATTTATATGGGCCCACGATTACTCTCATTTCAATTGCTTATATCTATTCTAATATATAAAGCAAACTCCCCTTACTGTAGGGGAGTGAAGCTGCAAAATTTTCGGACGGTTTTACCCCTTGATCAGTATAATTTTTGCGCTTTGTAAAATAATTTATTGAGGACGTATCAGTAATTTAGCAATATCTGGATAAGCTTGAAAAAGCTTTGCAGTCTCTTATTCTCACAAGATCCAAAAACCAAGCAACAAATCATTATGAAAATAATCATTAATCAAACAATCACCATGGGTTGTGAGTAATCATTAATCAAACACCCATTTCCAAAAAAAAAAAGATAAAAATCTGTAAGTAAACAAAAATTGAAATAGGAAATGGGAATACAAGTTTACACAGAGGGAGAGATGAAAAATTAGTTCTGTGTTAGTGTTTGTGATAGGGGAGGACGTGAATGTGGTGGGGGAGGTCTTACAGTAACAAATGGTTTTTGAGAAATGGAGATGAAATCTGAAATAGAGAAGAAGGCGGAGAGTGGGAGGAAGGGCTACTGGGTTAGGGGTATTTTTCTTTGGGCTTTGCTTATACAGTAAAAAGGGATGCATCTCGAGGAAATCCGGCGGTTCACAATGAGATACAAGGCTATTGATTGTTGACACGTGCTTTATGCATGTGCATAACTCCTTAATCACGGTTAACACATGGGTTGGCGTTTGATTTCAGCACGCGCGTTGCGCGTGCCCAAGGATCTTGTCAAAAAGAAAAGAAACAATCTCACAAAAGGAACCAACATCTTTTTTCACTTATATCAAAAAGTTTCAAGGCTAGCAGACTGACGTAACTTCAGGGGTGGAATCTGGTCAGGTAACAAAATAAGATTTTGCTGGCTTAACTTTAGGGGTGGAATCTGGTTTGCCCGTCCCTTGAAGATGGAGGCAAATGGTGGTGATGGGAAGCTATCTAAATGGAATTTTAGGGAAAATGAAGATTGGATGTTAGCTGTTAGAGAGGAAAATGTTTATGGTGAGTTTATACGTCTCCAAGTTTCTCGCAATAGGCTTATCCGTATACTTTATTTTTTTTTGTAAAACCTCTCTCCAGAATAGTTCCGACGAAAACCCCCTTCCAGTGAACGCCCCTATGCTCAGATCGGTTCCATGGGAGCAGAACTGAGGAGATTAATCATCACCCAAAACTTACCCTCCCCTCTGTTTCATTCTCTGTGATTTTCAGTGGGATTTGTCTTGTTTTTGGTTCGCCGGTGAGTTTTCCGTTAGTTATTTCATGGTTTTGTTGGTAGAGATTGATTGATTCGATATGGTTTGTTTTCTTGTCCTGATAAATACAAGAAACTTAGACATACAGACTTTTCATATCTGATCTTTGTCACTGTGAAAGAAATAACTTCGTTCTCCGGCAACTAAAAGAAGATCGATTTTACTCTCCAGTTTAGTTCTTATTTCTTTTATCCCTGTTTGTATTAGATTTAATGTCTTACTTTGTGTTTTTGTTTGTAATTCTTGTAGTCTTCTCTATGTTCATTGATGTACCTTATTTTGAGCATGTTCTGCATGTACCTCCATCTAGTTGGTTAGAGTATAGGGTTAATTTTGTTGAACCAAAGAAGGGATACAACTTCCTAAATCTTCACGGAAACGTTCTCCGGCAAGTTGAGGACGTGGAAGAAACTCAAGATCCTTCTTTTTTAACCCTAGAAATATGTTATTTTGTAACTTCTGTACTGGCGAACGATGAATCTGGTAAACCTACTTTTGTAGTTCATTTTCAAATGTTGCAGTTCCAATTTCTTGTAACCCTTAGTTGTTTCTGTTTTAGAGTTAGTTTAATTAGGTTAAGTCCAATTGTAGTTTTATATATGTATTTGCTCTTTCTAGGCTTAGAAATGAAAACACAGACAACTGCAAATCGTTCAAGATCATCTTCAAGTTCATATGTTATTATAACTGCTATCAATTCTCCAACGCCGAGTCAGCCCGCCGATTCGTTCCGTTACAGACACCTAAAGACCGATTTAGATTACTACTGTTACTTGAGACACCCTGGCTACTGTTACTTGAGACACCTTGGATACTGTTTGAGACTCCCCGGCTACTGTTTGGAAACTGTTACTATTAAATGAGTCATTGTTACCTTGATTGCATTAGGCGATCTAAAACTAAAAAACTCCAGTTCATGTTATCTACATGTTCTGATGAACATTTGGTTGGAATTGATCCAGTCATTTCCTTGTGCTTTGATACATACCGATTTTATTTTGGAAATCGGTTTGATCCTAGATGTTTGGTACTCTCCTTTGCGAGAGGGAAGGTCTTCTGAAACTCTTTTTAGGTCTGAATGGATGGATTTGATAGGTAAGAATTGGTGGAGATACTATATCTTGTATGACTGTTTTATGATCTTGAAAAAATCTTGTAAGGTTTCCGATTTCCTGAATCGGCTCTTCTATAATATATACTGAGGTTCACCTCTTTTCCGAAAAAAAAAAGGATACTTTATTTTTTCCGGCCAGTAACAGTGGAGGTGAATGGTGGGATACATGGGTTTTCTTGGAGGCTTATTGTCTAGTGCTTATAAGCAGAAATAAAGGAAAATGAGGGAAGTGATTCCAATTAAGCCAATTACAAATGCTTGGTGTGATTCAAATCGAAAAGACTACTCTCAGCATAATAAAGATGAAGCTGAGCTACCTTTGACTAAACCACTTTCTGGTAAGGGTCTAAAATCTCTTTGGAATAGAACTCTTATTGTGGAAATTGCATCATCGGGCGTTGATTTTGATTGGAAAAATGTGGGAAAATGGGTAATGAACAAGTTTGGTTGGAATCTAGGCCTTGAACTTCAACCTATCGATGAATGTATAGCAGTTTTTACAGTAAACTCTTTTACTGATTTTTTTAGAATCTGGAAATTTGGAAATTGGAAGGTTGAAGATGTTGATATTTGAATCTTCCCTTGGTTCGCTGGTATAAATGCTATACGCAAACCATACTCACTCAACATTAAGAAACAGTGGATTGGTGTAAAAGGAGTTCCTTTTAATATGTGTGATTTCAATACTTTCAATATTATTGGTGATAAATTTGGGGGTTTGATTGACATTAGTGCTGAATCATCAATGACAACAGATTTATCGGAAATAAGGGTTCTTTTCCATGGCCCTGTTAGCAATTGCATTTGGTGTGAGGAGTTAACCATTGATAATACAAGAGTATGGGTTGAGATTAGGCTTATTGGTGAGGTGTTGGAGCCATCTAGGAAAAATATGAAGCATGTTTACATCACAATTGATAGAATGGAGCCTCCACCGGGATTTTTCTAGCGTCGAAATCTCCGTTCATCAGCAACAAAGAAGAAGGTGATATTCTATGTGGCAGCAAATTATCGGTGGACCAAATCCAACGGCCTTCTGATCACGTGTCTGGAAAAGAATGACATGGTCAACTTTGTGGGTCCAGGGAAGTAGTTGTACGACCAAGTAGCACGAAGACGCGTGTTCAAAGTTCTTTGAATTTGAAATCTTCTAATTTGAATTTTGACGGACATATAATGGATACTGTTTGTCGAGGTACAAATGGGTCCAACTCAAAGCAAATGGGATTAGAAGGTATTGGGCCTTCTGTGTGTTGTGAAGCCCATCCAATCTCAAGTCTGGAGGTAAGCCAATTAACACTAGTATTATTCCTCGTCTCCGGCTCCGGTGCTCATTTATCTAGATCAGTGGGAATGAATGTTGAAATTTTGGATAGGGAACTCCGGAGATATACGAGCATAGCATCATCGCCATTCACACTGCTCGTATAGAGCTCCTCCTAGTTGAAGCAAGACTAACTCTTAAACTCTCAAAAACTATTAATCTTATTAACTTCCTTGCTTCTCTTACAAATACAAAATGGATGTATCACTGCCTATTTATAGGCCACATAAACCGACCTGACTACCTCTAGATATTTCTAGAGAACACTTACTAGACACGTTATCAATTGCCAACCACTTACACAACCGTACACCACAAAACTCACTTAGACTAGGCTAAATCTATTACAAACAGTAGGATGACCGACTCTCTTTTATCTCACGTTATTATAGGACTTTCTAGACATACCGTCCTCTAGCTTCTTCTAGATTATTTTTATGGACCAACTATTTAACTCTTGACTTTGACTGTGTAGAACTCTCTGCACATCTCTACACGTAGAAATCCAGATAACAACTTTGGATTGCAAATTACAATTTCCAACAATGAATTCCTCTTCTTTGAGAAGTTTAAGAAAACAATTGAAATCAAAAATGTCTAAAGAAGTTCTGATCATAATGGAGGAAATGTTAGTGAGGATGAGGTTAACAAGGAGGCTCAATTTTTGCCATCAGGAGAGACTAGTAAGAAAATGAATTCACTGAGGTCAGCTGAAGACAATGATGATGCCGCATCTCATACTAGTTTGTTGGAAATTTTGGGTATAAAACAGAGGATGATAACACTAAAAGAAATTGTTGTTGTACTCAAAAGCTTTCAAGGCTCGGGTGATTTCTTTTAGACGATTATTTCTACCCTCCCAATATAAATTAGTTAACGTCTAGTTCCATCCATAGTCCTGAGATGGCTTCTTCCAAAATAGGATCTCTACAAGTTAGGTTTTAAGCCATTTCTTCTCATTAATTGCATCTACTAATGCAATCAATTTGAAAACATTACTAAAAATGTTCCTCTTTGATTTTACAAAATAATTGTAACTTCTCCTAGTGATCCTAATTAACATTTACGGTTAATTCACAAGAAGTCATTATAGACTTGCATACTAGAGGCATAGAAAATTTGTAGGAAACTTACTTGTCAAGTTTCAACAAGCACATTATTACAATGAGTAACTCCTCTACTCATGCCCAATCTTCTACAAATTTATACCCAATTACATAGTTCTGATCATAATGGAGGAAATGTTAGTGAGGATGAGGTTAACAAGGAGGCTCAATTTTTGCCATCAGGAGAGACTAGTAAGAAAATGAATTCACTGAGGTCAGCTGAAGACAATGATGATGCCGCATCTCATACTAGTTTTGGTGCAAGGATCAATGATAATGCACCCGTTGATAGTCCAAATGTGGAGTTTCTTCTCAACAAACTCAAAGACTTCGGAAATCCTTCCGGAATAGTTTCACGAAAAGAGAAATCTCATTTGTTACGAGTTTAATTATGGCTCATGCACCGGCTTTTAACGATGAGTTTTGGAGGGGAGAAAATGAAGGAAATTAATTGCTCTTGGTGCTTGTGTTGGGTTGTTGTTTATTATTAATAATGTTAAAAATAGTATCTTCGAATGTTAATGGTCTCGGTGATCCGTAAAAATGATCGAAGTTAAAAATACCTTATGAAACGGTGGAAGCCTACTATTCTTATGATTCAAGAGACTAAGCTTAGTGTTTGTAATGACAAGATTGTGCGTCAATGTTGGGTGCGACTCCATATAGGTGGATTGCTTTAAATTCTTATGGAAGATCGAACGGAATTTTGTTAATTTAAAATTCGGATATGATTGAAGTTGAGGACTTTCTTGAAGGTATTTTTACTATAAGCATTTCTTGTCGTAATTTGGAAGATAACTTCCGTTGGGTCTTGATTGGTGTTTATGGTCCTTGCATTGTGAATGAAAAAAAAAAAGATTTCGTATGGAGTTAGCCACCTTGCATGGTTATTTGAATGGAATTCCTTTGTGTTTCGGGGGAGACTTCAATGAGATAAGATACATGGTGGAGAGAAGGGGTTGTCGTAGAGCTTCGAATTCAATGAAATTCGTCGAAAAACTATGTAATGAGTTGGGCCTTATCGAATTGCCTCTTTCCGGTGCGAAGTATAATTGGAGTAGACCACCTAACAAGAAGAGCAAAATTGACCGTTTTCTTTTCTCGTCGGAATGGGAAGATCATTTTCCAAATATCAACTTCAAGCGACTTACAAGACCTTTTTCGGATCATTTTCCTATTGAGTTATTCTTAAAGGACTCGGATTGGGGTTCTTGCCCTTTTCAATTTCAATTAGCTTCGCTTGAAGGAACTAAAATAATTTCTTTAATGAAAGAATGATGGGAATCTTTTGATTTTGTAGGCACGGAGGGTGAATGTTTTTCAAAGAAGTTACATGCTTTGAAGGTATGGAATCAAGACGTCTTTGGAAATATTGATAGGGCAATTGACTTGGAACTTACCAAGATGAAGGAGTTGGATGAACTAGATGACGAAAGGGGTCTTACCGAAGGTGAAGAAGACATGCTTGTGACGTCTAAAGTGGAGTTTGATGTGGGTCATCATCGTCAAAGCATAATGTTGCAGCAAAAATCAAGAATTAGATACTTTCGAGATAGAGATAGAAACACCAAACATTTTCGTCGAGTAGTGAGGGGTCATAGAGCTTTTAACAACATCAATAACCATCGTATCAATGGTCGATGGATCATAAACAAAGAAGAAATCAAGTTGGGTATTGCAAATCATTTTGAGTTAGCATTTAAAGAAAATTCAAATAATTGTCCAAGAATCAAAAATATGTCTCTAAAGCGTATTGATGAGAATGCAAGCATATGGTTGGAGAGATCGTTTAATAAAGAAGAAGTTAAGAATGCAATTAAAGATTTGGGAATTGATTCTGTTCCGGGTCCGGATGGATTTCCTATGAAGTTCTTTCTTGTTTGTTAGGATTTTTTAAAAGAAGATTTGATGAAGGTTCTTGAAGAATTTCATGACCATAATATTCTTCATTCGTCTTTGAAAAAAATAATAATATTGTGCTTGTCCCTAAGAAGGCGGGTGTAGAAGAAGTAAAAGACTTTCGGCCTATTAGTCTTACTGGGAGTGTGCACAAAATCATTTCAAAAGTTTTGGCGGAGCGTTTAAAGGTATACCTTCCTACTCTAATCTCAACAACTCAATCTAGTTTCATCAAAGGAAGAAAAATTCTTGATGGAGTATTGATAGCAAACGAATGTGTGGATTCTAGACTTCGTCAAAAATTACCGGGGTTGGTTTGTAAGCTTGATTTCGAAAAGACGTTTGATAATGTGAATTGGAATTTTTTAAATGAATTTTTGTTCAAAATAGGGTTTGGTGGTGTTTGGATGGATTTGATTAGAAATTGTTTAACATTCTCAAAGTTCTCGGTTCTTGTCAATGGATCGTCTTTCGGTTACTTCAGTAGTGAAAATGTAATTCATCAAGGAGACCCCCTTTCTCCTTTTCTCTTTATTATTGTTGGTGAAGTCTTAAGTTGTATGTTGAACAAATCACAAGAACATGATCAAATCTCGGGTTTTTATGTTAAGAAGGAGGGGAAAATCACTTGCAATTTTCCGGTGATACTATCATTTTTGTTGATGCTAATAGAGAACAAGTTCATGCCCTTCGTTACCTTCTTCTTTGTTTTGAGTTAACTTCGGGTTTGAAGATAAATTTTTCCAAAAGTAAAATATTTGGAGTTGCGGTCGATGAGGAATGAAAATTATGCTAACATGCTAGGATGAAAGTATACGAGTTTTCCTAGCATATATCTTGGCCTACCTTTGGGAGACAAGGTAGAAGCACTCAAAAATGGGAAAAGCCACTTGAAAGTTGTGGGAAAAGAGTTACTTGTTGGAACGGAAAAACAAAAGCAAGAGGAGGTAAGTTAACTCTCATCAAAAGCTTTTTAGCTAGTCTACCATTTATTATCTCTCTATTTTTCTTGCTCCTTGTTCCATAACTAAGAAAATTGATGCAGTTGTGAGAAATTTCATATGGGATGATCAAAATAAGAAAAGAACTCATAATATTGGTTGGAAATCGTCTTCAAAACCAAAATAAAAATATGGTCTTGGTATAAGAAGAGCTAAGCAAGTGAACTCGGCTTTGTTAAAAAAAAACGGTGGTGGATCTTTGGCGTAGAGAAAGAAGCGTTGTGGAGGAAGATCATAGTTGAAAAATTTGGTAAAACATTTACCAGTTGGGAAACTCTCCCACCCAAAGGATCGAAAGGTAGTAGCTTGTGGTTTAATATCTATAAAGACCTTGAAGATTTCAATAAAAATATTAGATTCAAGATTGGAGCGGGTAAGGAAACTAGATTTTGGGAAGATTTTTGGCTTTGTGAAGGAAGATTGTGTGATATGTTTCCTTTGTCTTATGAAGCTTCAAGGACCAAGGAGTTTATGGTGGCTAGTATGTATGAGGTTAGGGAAGATGGTGTGAGGTGGGATGTCTAGGCAAATATACTATCAAACCATTACAAGTGAAGTGTTATCTATATCAAATCTTCTCTCTTCCATCTATATTCAAGAAGGGGTTACGAATACCCGAATTTGGGTTGGTAGTGATCATGGTCAATATACGGTTAAGGATGAAAGTAAAGACAACGACGATCAAGGTGAGACAGATTATCCAATTAATGTTGTATGGAGTAATGAGTACCCTCACAAAATCAATTTCATTCTTTGGCTTCTCTCTCATTATAGGGTAATGACGGCGGATAAACTTTTAAGAAGAGGTATGGATGTCTCTGGTGTTTGTCGTTTTTGTGAGGAAGAAGATGAATCGAGTTCGCACTTGTTTTTATGGTTGTTGGAGAACCCAGAGAATATGGGATTACTTTTTTGAAGGGTGCCACTTTGGATGATCATACGACTCTAATATCATTGTATCTATCAAGACTTGGAAGTTTAATTGGGGAGACAAAAGACTTAGTCGCATATGGAATAACATCCCGGTTGTTATTTGGTGGTGTATATGGAAAGAGCGAAATGCAAGAACCTTCAATAACAAATATAAAACTTTGTCAAGCCTCATTAGAGATATCAAATTACAAGCGTTCTTTTGGGATGAATCAAATACAAGAATGTTAGGGATTACGGCAAATAATGTGATTTCTTTATGGGATTCATTATATCGGCCTCCGTAATTTTTTGTGTTTTTTATTTGGGGTAGCCTAATCCCCTTTCGGTTCCCCTTTTTTATTCGGTTGTAATCATTAGGTTAAGGCACCCCTTTTAAGTGCCTTTTTTCAATGAATTTCTATTTAACCAGTAAAAAAAACAGACTGACATAATAATCACGAGTTGTCTTAATATTTCAGGCAATACACATGATTGGGAAACCTAGCATTAACCAGATAGGTTTGAAAGATAAATTCCATCTGCAAAGAAGCAGAAGAGCCAACCAGCGGCCAATTAATATGACCAACAAATCTACTCCCATGTTGCAAAGATGTTTGTCCTTACTCTATAGCAATTAGGGGTGAGCATGGGCCGGTATGGACCGGTTTTCACCTCATCCGCATCCAATCCAATGCACTACGAATTTTAAATTTGGCATCTGCATCCAATCCAGATGCACGGATGGATGGATTTGATGCGGATAATCCAACGGATTTATTTTAGTTAAAATTTACAATAAAGAAAATAAAGAACGCGTAATTGGGGGATATTGAAACTAATTGGGGGATATGAATTACTTCCCCCAACCAAAGGTGGCTGTTATGGGGTGTTTTTTTGGTGCGAAAATACTAAAACACCCTTAGATTAATTAAAAACTTTATGAAATGACTGTTATGCCCTTTCCCCTAAAATATAAAATTCAAATAACCAAATTCATATATCCCCCAATTCCATTTGTACCGGCACAGTTAGGGTTAGGTTTTGAAAAAAAGAAAATCCTTCATCTTCTTCCTCCTCGTTCATTCTTCATCGACGATCATTGAATCAAAAATTTCTTCGTTGATTAACCTACCATAACCATGCCTCCACGAAAGAAATCAAAAGCAAAAAGGAACACTAAATCGATTGCTCAACAAACACGTGAACAAAGAATCGAGAACATTGCTCACCAACTAGAAGAGGATGCAGCAGCGAGCTCGGATGATCAACCACTCATGGCTTCTCTGAGAAGGTAAGTGATTTTTGAACTCATTTATGATTGTTTGAATCGATTTGTAGCCATGGGTTTAGGTTAGAATCGCCAACAATAGCTGAAACTGTCGAGTTACAGACATTACCTGCATAGGATCTGTGTTTGAATACCAAGCCGTTTTAGGTACCGGCATAGCATTTTGGTTGAATACCATACCGGTTTGAATTCCTGAAACTGAATTTTTTATACCGGCATAGAAGTAGGGTTGAATACCATACCGGTTTGATTCCTGAAAATTAATTTCTTGTACCGACATACAAATTGGGTTGAAGACTATTCCGGTAGCCAACTAAAAACACACAGGAACAATTTTATTTGTACCGGCATGCATTAGTTCAATAAGTCAATGCCGGTATTACACTTGAAACATTCAGGAACTTCACTGAAATTGTGCTTAATACTGGCACACAATTTTTGTTGCGTAGGACGCCGGTACTTAAAAACTGGCATGCATTAGTTCAATTAGGAAATGCCGGTAGTACACTTAAAACATTCAGGAACATCAATGAAATTGTGCTCGATACCGACACACAATTTAAGTTACGCAGAATGCCGGTACATAGATACCGGCATGCTCGATATTTAAAGGATTATGCCGGTACAATTTACCGGCATTGGTATGTTTAAGGGTTTTGATGCCGGTTCCTAAACTGCCCTGACTTTTCTTATGTTTTCTTTGTTTGATTATCTTATAGGTTAAAATCCAAAGAAGCGAAGAAAAATAAAGGTCCTATTCTCACTAAGAAAAGGAGGAAGGACGGTATTGATACTCCTCATTCCCTGCCTCCACGGGGGAAAGACGCAGGTCTCAAGAAGCGTTTGGGGTTTCAAACAAGAGGGTCAGTTTGGGAGAGTGGCGGTGAAAGTAGTGCACTTGCAATCCGTGAAGGTACTGGAACAGTTGAGGAATATGAGCATGATGAAGGGGAAAGTGAGGAGGAAGATTATGAGGCTCATCCAAGTCAATTAGCAAGCCAAAGCGAAGTTGGTGGGACAAGTCAACAACCAACACAAGGCAAGGGCAAGGGCAAACAAAAAGTTAAAGGTTGTCACCTTCCTCACATTGATGACATGATACCCGATAATGATGATGGTAAACTTTGGGGTCAAGCTCCGGAACCGAAAGTACTCTTTGGATACAAGCACTCTTGGGCTCGTACTATTTTTCAAACCTATGTAAGCATTTTTTATTTTGTGCATGTGCATTGTTTTATCTTTTTATATCATCTCTTAATCGTATTATCTCTTATTTGTAGGATCATATTAAGGTTGTGCGTGTTTGCCGAAACAAAGCCGCGGATGAGTGGAAATTGTCGTTGGAGCATGAAGATGTCCAAACATTAGTAAAGAACTCTGGTCTGTATTCTTTGGTTGAAAGTTGGTCTATGTAAGACTCTATCTTCGTATGATAAGTTCTAATTGTCCTACCTGTTCTGGGATCCTTATACATCTTCATATTACCAACTTTTTGCTTTATTATATCCAAACCATCATCTGCAATCCCTACACTCCAAATGTCTTTGGTATTAGATGGGAGAATATTCTTCCTTGGCCTACCCCTACCTCTTTTCCTTTGAACGTCGGATACATCGACTATGGGTGTAGCCTCGGAATGCTCACCTTTTTGTCCTTGGTAGCTTAATGTTGGTACCTTAAGCGGCCTTCCCCTTTTCCTTTGAACCTAGGATACATCGACTACGGGTGTAGCCTCAGAATGCTCACCTTGGTGTCCTTGGTAGCTTAATGTTGGTACCTTAAGCAGCCTTCCCCTTTTCCTTTGAACCTCGGATACATCGACTACGGGTGTAGCCTCGGAATGCTCACCTTGTTGTCCTTGGCCGCTTAATGTTGGTACCTTCGGTGGCCTTCCCCTTTTCCTTTGAACCTCGGATACATCAACTATTGGTGTACCTTCAGAATGCTCACCTTGTAGTTCTTGGTAGCTTAGTGTGGGTACCTTCGGCGGCCTTCCCATTTTACTTTGAACCTCCGATACATCGACTATTGGTGTACCTTCAGAATGTTCACCTTGTTTCCCTTGGTAGCTTAATGTGGGTACCTTCGGAGGCCTTCCCCTTTTCCTTTGAACCTAGGGTACATCAACCATGGGTGTACCTTCAGAATTCTCACCTTGTTGTCCTTGGTAGCTTAATGTTGGTACATTTGGCGGCCTTCCCCTTTTATTTTGAATCTCCGATACATCGACTATTGGTTCAGGTTCGGAACTCGTCGATTGTTGTTGACTTGATATTGGTTCCTTCCTCAGCCTACCCCTTTTGTTTGGAATGGGCGATTCCGCGAATCTTGCTTCTGAAATCTCACTTGCACATAGATCTCGTTCTTTATTTGCCGCGAGTTCCTCTTCACGTCGAGTCATTTGTTTTAATTATTTTCTTTGTTTCTTCCTTGCAATTTTAGTTTGTGGTCTACCCGGAGGATCTCCCTTTGTTGGCTCTTCACTTTGTTCTATCCATGGCTGTGTAATCAGTCTTAGTTGGCTCAATAATACTTGTCGGCTAGCCGAGTTGCCACGTGAGTAAGCTTCGTAGAATTCCTTGGCATCCTTTGTATCCAATGGTGATTGTCCGGGAGCTTCCGTAGAGGGAAGGTTGAAAGTTAGTTTCTTCCAAAACGGATCAATAACATCAAGAGGTATCAATTATTCATAATTCACAAGCATATGATGACACGGAAGCCCCAATGAAGACATGTCGGGACAAATACACACATCACCCGGTTTTCCGTAATTTTTCTCATATTGCATTTGTCTCATCATATGTTTTATTTCCCAACGGGAGACGTTAAACTCTATTCCTTGGAGCAACTTAGTATGTGGAAGAAATTGAGTCATCCTTTCCATTGAGCTTTTCTCAAAAGCCTTCTTGATCCTATCAATATCGGCCTTAAAGTGTTGCTCCATTGCCTCGGTGACCGTAACCACGTTTCCCTGGCCGGACTGGATGAGATCTTTAAATCTCCCATGTGAGGACTCCGCTATACTAGTTGTTTCATTCCCGTAATGTCTATAACGATTTTTCCACGCACGCACAAATTTTTCCTTGTACTTATCCAACAAATTATCCCGACAATATGAGACGGCACTTGGATACACTTCGTTATATTTGGCAATAAACATGTTCAATCTCTTTTCATACATGTCCTCGATAAGAGACCAATAAACTTTCTCCCAATCCTTTAGAAATTCCAACCACCTTTTATGATTTTCATCATGTTCTTTGTCGACTCGCTCTTTAATCTTTCCTCTTTCATTTTTTTTTCTTCTTCGGGTGATAGTTTCTCTTTGTAAACATCTTCCTCCAGTTGAGCGACCATTCTCTTCTTAATATCAGCCTTAGAGGGTTCAAACAAAGCATGACAATGTTTTTTCACATTTTCACCTATATGATATGTACATAGGAAATTTTGAGCATCCGGATATACGTCGGATATGGCATTTATTAGTGCGTCGAATTGATCGGTTATGATGACCTTCGGACCACGATTTTCCGGGAATAATAATTTCAATTGTCGCAATGCCCAATGATAATTGAAATCCCTCTCGTTTTCCATTAAACACCAAGATAATGTCAATGCTACCTTGTCCGAAGTTTGCCCCACGATGTTGAACAACGGCATGTTGTATTTGTTTGTCTTGTAGGTGTAGTCCATCATAAGAACATCACAACACGTATGAGCCAATTGTGAAAGCAAAGGATGCGAAATGAATATTTGAAGCGGCTTCTCGTCCGGACCTCTTTTAATGATACGCGTGTAGTTGTGATCCCAAACTATCTTCTCAAATTCTTGCATAACACTCATCCCTTCCCATTCCAACCTTTTAATGGTTGCTTGTGCGCTATACATTGTAGTGAGTAAAGAAACGTTCGTCTTATCCTTTTCCTTGAAGGTTCTGAGAATCACTCTTGGTTTGATACATGATTTTGTCATCATCTTGACATCCTCAAATTGATCAGGTTTTAGCTTCGCAACTAGGGAGTGACCTTCAAAATCTTTCGGATCGGGGTGGTTGTGACGGCCAAACCACACCTTACATTCCCATTCTTTGTCTTCTTCTTTTTCTCCTCTTATATAGAATACAAGCTTAAAGGGGCACTCATCCTTCCTCGTAAATGTATTGTATACCCTCTTAGTCTTCTTTTCATATACATAACCCTTTCTATTATGGCTATTTTTCTCATTGTATTTTCCACTTCTCTCACAAACCATCTCAAAACGAACATTTGAACGTTGGCTATTCCTTACTAAGACACACATGTTCTTAAGAACCGTCGCTTTTGCCCAAGAAATTGCTTCATTTTCATATTTTATTCCCTACATAAGGACAACAATGGGAGATTACAAGCAAATCCCAACATAAAATTGTAAAAACTAGGTGAAATTATTGTTTGGTAACATACCCGAGGCATTTTATAGTATTCCGATGTATCCCGATGGAGCGGTTTGGAGATTGGTTGATCGTTGAATGTCACAATCTAAGGAATGAATGAAAAGAAAATTGGATTAGTTCAAAACCGGCATTGTCGATAAGAAAACTAAACTGCCGGGATTAATGACCGGCATACATTGTATTTGACTTTCCATGCCAGTATCCAAACCGGCATTCGGATAATTTTAGTTCCCATTCCGGGATAAAGTTCTGGCATAGTAAGTTCAAAGATAAGCATGCCGGTAGTTAAGTTCAACATATCACTAACTTCTGTATGTTTTTCATGTAAAACCGGCATCCTATACATTTAAGTTTCTATGCCGGTATGTAAGTTCAAAATATCTTTAATTTCTGAATATTTCAAGTGTAATACCGACATCTTCGACATTTAAGGTCCCATGCCGGTATCATAAACCGGCATTGTCTGTCATGTACTCACTCTGCCGGTTTTAATATTCCATAGAATATTCGGTGGTAGGTCAAAAGTATAAATGTGTATTGGCATGCAATCTTGGTTTGAATACCGCGCCGGTTTGTTCTTGAACAGTTTGGGAATTTTGTCCCGGCATATAAATTTGTATGAATATAATGCCGGTTATATAGGTTCCGGCGTGGTATTCATAAAACGATCATGCCGGTACTAAGGTTTTTCAGACAGAAATGGCGGTTTCAAAAAAAAAAACAAATTTTCGACCTCTTTGAAGCATTACATGTGTGTTGGGGTTGCTTGTATGCTGAACATGTTTACTTTCTTGAGTTGGTTCTTCACAAAACCCTTCATAGTCTCGAAAATCACGATTCAAAGGTGTTGGTTCATCATACAAAAATTGTGAGTTGTTATCATTAACCGAAGATTGAAGATTTGGTTGTTGTTGTAATTGAGCTAAAGATTCAGCAGCTGCAAGTCTCTCATCACAATCATCTTCCATTTAAAAAAAAAAAAAATTCTACTCAATTTTTTTTTTCCTCCTTCTACTCTCAACTAACCCACACAAATTCAAATAAACATAAATACACAAATTATATCCCCCAAATCATTAACATTTTACTAATCATAATTAGTAACTAATTATGATTAGTGAGGGTTAGATTAGGAATTAATAATTTAATTATATAAGGGGTAACCTAGCTAGGATATTTGGATCCCTATTTTCTCATTTAGTTATATCCCCCAATTAGTTTCCATATCCCCCAATTACGCGTTCAAAATAAAACCAGCACAAATGACTTCTTATTGTTGCCCAAAATTCTGTGTGTGAGGAAGCATAAAACCGGGAAAGTAATTCTGTCTGTGAAAAATAATAGATATCTTTATATTTTTGGTAAATATAGAACCTACATATTCTATATATGTAAACAACTATAAAAATGCCATGTACAACACCCCGAGCAAACACCTTAAAAATTCTTAAATGATCCATACTATTTTTATAACTATATAAATTCCCTTAATTTAACGGATATGGATGTCCAACGGATTTTCAAGGTTGCATCTGGACACGATCCGTAATCCATTGGATTTCAAAAATTCCATCTGCATCCATCCCATTAACGAACGGTCTGGACATCCATCCGCAAAAGAACGGTTAGTCCCGGTTAAATCCGCGAATTACAGGCCAAATGGCAATTATGGGTCAGAACATGAATGGAAAAGGTAAAGAAAAGGAGAATGGAACCCACTATGGAAAAAACCCATTGATGAGGTGGGCAGTAGTCCATTTTGATCAATAGAATGGGTTTACAAACTCAGAACAGTGTACATTTGGGTAATACTGAGATTGATCAATCTGGGGTTCTAAAATAGTGATAAGCAATTGATGCACAATTCTGATTTGATATATAGGAAGTTGATGCGCAACTCTTATTTGAAATTGTGGCACACCCACTTGGGGTTTATTAGGACCTTCATTAATTGTTCTCACATAGTCTCCTTTTCATTGATGATCATGAAATTATTCTCCGTATACATTTCTAGGATCTATGAGACGATAAAATGATTAGAAGAAGATTTTTTATTTTTTGATTAAAGATACAAAAGAGGAGGGAAGGTAAAAAAAAATAAGGAGGGGGTTGGGTTGTTTGGTGTTGTAGCCTGTACTGTAGTGGTGAAAAAAATGTATTGGAGGAAAAATGCAGTATGATAAGCATGCTCATCTTACATCGTATCTCTTAACTCTGCAATTCTGTTTTGGAATTATTGAAAAAATACATTTTACAGACCCATCATTATGAAATTTAATAAACATATGTTGATACGCATTAGTTTTGAAATGAAAATATAACTAACATCTTACAAAATGGGTATTTTATATATTTCAAAATTTCCAATTTCCAAATATGAAAAACTTGCATTTTTAACTAAACTTTTTTTTTTTTTTTTTGAAAAAGGAATGTTATATATAAAGAAAAATATAATTACAAGGTATTTACAATGGTCGAAAGACCTTCAAAAAGAGAGAAAGAAACAACTGCATATGCAAGATATTCTCCCAATCATTTATAATTTGGTTCATAGAAAATTGCTTTAAAACTTCAGTAGATGAACTCCAAAGGCATATCCAAAGCTTTACTGCAATCTCCAGCTTGTACAAAGAACTTTATCTGCCACCATGAACTCTCCTATTACGTTCATTCCATAATTCCCAACAAATGGAGAAAGGCATCAGATGCCAAACCATTCTCAGTCTAGCTGAGATTCTTACTAACCTCCAGCTTTGCATAAGAGACTTAAAATTGTATGGCATCACCCAAAGAACTCTCATAGATGAAATAAAATTCTCCCATAACTGAGAAGCCCAGCTGCAATGAATGAAAAGATGCTCCAAATTTTCCACAGTTGCATTACAGGATAAACATAGATTCGATTGAATTGTAACACTCCTGTGTTGCAACATACTTCTGGTTGGAATAGAATCATGAAAAGAAGCCTAAATAAGAACATCACTTTAGGAGGTACAAACTTGCTAAACAATAGATAGTGACCATCCCAATCAGGCTCGGCTTCAATTAACTTGATATAAATACTTCTAGCCGAAAAATCTCCATCCAAGCATCTGCTTCCCCTTGAGTCAAGTTCACATGTATAAGATCATGCTTAATCTCTAGCAGGTTTATCCTTTCAGCTGGATCCATAGCTTTACTGAACTACAAATTCCATTTATTATCATACATCGTAGCCACACTCGTCGTCTTTTGAATACTAATCTTATACAACCTTGGATATTTCTCTTTTAAAGACCTTTTCTCGTTCCACCAGTCGTGCCAAAATCTGATATTATAAATATGCAAATCTGAAAGAAAATATATGCAAACACAATTTATACAGATATAAACTGCTAATCTAATAGTCTTTTGCATCATCCACAAGAGATTGATTTCTAGAAACATTTGAAATGCTTCCATTTGATATGAAGAAAGTTTATTTTTAAATGCACCCAGAATCAAATAAGCTAAACTAATGAGAAATATCCCTAGAGTAAAAGTGGCTTTCCAAATATCCAAAAATTAAGACTTACTTCATCTATCATCTAAACCCAATAGGGAAGAAATTCATCAACTTCCAAACTTTCTACCCAATTTGGTACAAAAATAGATTTACAAACTATAAACCCTGTTACTCAATGACACCATTGAAACATACTATAATAACTAATAACCATGTGCCAGTGAGTATTTAAGTACCTCAAAGTTCTGTAAGAACTAGAGCAATTCTCAGAAAAAAATCTCAAGTAGTATTAAGCTCCAAAGCATAAGGATATGGATGGACAGTTTGTTGTTTAAAAACCTATTTTAAGTTTTAAGGACCAACTCCATAGGATAATTCAGCAACATGTATTTTATGGGTTTCTAAACTGGGATCAAACCTGTGACCTTAGCACCAAGGTTGTGATGAAGAACATATATCAATTCAAGCTACAAAAATAATGGATGAAAAAGAAAGATGATAGTTTCTATCACAATCTTTCAGATATTACGTTAAACTTATAAGTAGAGAAAAATGGGAGGTTTTGGCACGTACTGATAACAGAGATATTAAGTAGCCTAACACTTGCCAATTTGCATGCTTAGTCTTAACCGCCACAAGCGTAATGAAAAATTCCTCAAAATCTACAAAAAAAAAAATTAATAAATATATACTCCATAAGATACCATAATCTCCTAATTCGAGTTTTATTCCTCACCTCATTTCTTCCGCGTGTAGGTTTAATGAATTAATGCAGGAACTTAATTATCCCTATAGTGAACAGGTTTTCCTAAATCAAAATGTACCATTCAGGAAGATTACCAAACATATCATTCGACTTAAATTTCAGAAGCATCAGGTCTTCATAACATAATCTCATTTATATCGAATAACACCTAAGCCTTACTGCTCTGGTTAAGCAAATACAATGATAAAGTGCTGAAGCTGATTCGGAAAATTATTGCTATTAGACAAAAGGAGAAATATAATAAAAGATGTCTGCTAACTATTTCTCAAAATCAAGCTCCAGGAGATGCTACGATCAGCTTAAGTAATACAAGAAAGATCTGTATCAACAGATTGTAAATTTCTTTATTAACCAGATTTTACCTGGATTAAGACCATCTCATGCAGCAGTATACCATGCATTAGTCTCATTGGTAACCCTTATAACAGAAAAAGTAATGGATATCGACATTTTAGCATAGAGAAGGCAAATCACTCACTGCTTAAGGAAATTTCGCGTGGTTTAGTGTCGTCCCTTCATAGCTACATCTCTCGTGGACTTCAAAATTTGTACGGAAAGAGGACGAGTTTTATGTATCTATCTTACTTATACTAATATTATTATAATAATATATAAAGAAAAGAGCTCTTTTTGGTAGGAGACCCCCTAAATTACTTAGTTGTCCTCATTTTTTACATATTTATAAAATGCCATTATTTTAAAAATAGATCAAAAATTTTAATAAATTAAAATCTTTCAAAATATACACTTGATTTTTATAAAATTTATATATTTGAATAGCTCTTTCAATTATCTACGTAACGAGTACATATAAGAATAGTAAAATTTTATTTTACACAAAAAAAAAATTACTACTTTAAAATTTAGTATTGTTGGATGAGTAAAATTCAAACATGTGCATCGCATATGTGTTCTTACTAGTTTCAATGAAGAAAAGAATGACTTTGACTAAATTAAGGAAAACAGTGAAGGACTCAAGACTTGCTTTACTCGATACTAGCCATACTGAAATAAAAGCAAATAAGTTGCATCCAGTTACTGCTAGAGCTTCTCCCATAGAAACGTAGATTTAACACCCCTACATAGTTTAATACTGCAAAATCCTAATTTCAGTGTCTAGTTTCCATCCTAATTACTTTAGTGCAAGATACTGCTGGGTGAACTAGACTAAAGATCCTGACCATAAATTTCTAAACAAGTGCAATCTATAATAGGTAACAATCAATTTATAACCAAATCCTTTCCTTCATTCCCCGACTTACTAAATAATTCACACAGGACAAGCATAATATGCTTTAAACCTACTCCAATTAATTCCACCCCCAAGTTTAGATTTCTATACAAAAATCATGAAAATTATAAAGAAATAAAATAAAATCCCAGATTTCAAGATTGTACAGACGAAATCATGGAAACGCAAACTCTTGGGCTGAGTAACAATACCTATAACTATTGATAGATGGTAAGCAGCACTGAACAAAGATTGATAAAGTTGTGTATTTAACAACTGAAGTCACGCTAAGTTGCTGCAATTATAATCAATCAAAAAATCAGAAACATAATAAACCCTCAAAAGAGAAAAACACAAAGAAAGAAAGATACAGATTAGGGTATTAACCACAGATGAGACGATGAGGAACTATACAGCTGGAAGACGAAATTCGGCATTCATATCAAGTTTTCGTAATTTCAATTGATGTAATCCCGAAAAAGAGTTGAATTGGGGTAACTTCCTTTTCCCTTCATTTCTAATTCCTACGCATCAGATACAACTGGGGGGAGTGAGAGAGATAGAGAGAGAGTAGGGTACTAACTTTCTTGGCTCCATTAAAAATGTATTTTCGACAAAACCTTCTTCTCTCTCCTCATTTTGCAGATATATTTTTGGAAATTAAAAAGTCCCCGATCCTTAATAATAATTATTAAAAATGTACAGGCCCTGGAGATTAAATATTAAAAATTGTGCAGGTCCTGGAGATTAAATATTAACGGATATCAAAAAACGACTGAGGGGTTAAAATATAAATATAGTCCTTAAGTTCAATTAATGAACTCTTAAGAGCTCGTAATTCTCTATATATACCAATAGTAATTAACAGTAAAAATAGATAGTTACCAATCAGCGTCTTCCAAGTGATATAAAGAGAAGGAGAGCTAAATCAAGATTCAAGCATAGACAAAGTTAAAAAGATTAAAAAAATGGATATTTCTATAGCCTGTTCTGACATTCTTTTCTACTATCAATCACACATTTTGATGGTAATAATACATTATTAAGTGTTAAATCTTTCGTAGTTCTTTTATTTTTCTTGCATTAATCCTTTTTTTCTTGCATTAAGTGTTGGATCTTGCATAATTTTTTCACTTTTCTTGAGATCCTTTTTCTCTTTTCGAGAATCTTGTTTTAGATTTCGTATTCTTATATTAAAAATCATTAGTTTCTTTGTTTTTTGTGGTTAAAACTATTGACATTTTGATCCTTTTATGATTAGCATGTGTTGTTGTAATTGACTAAACAAACCCTAATTAAGATGGTCAAGCTCATAAAACATGAGAGAATACATGTTACAAACAATCGAAAAATGTGCTTGAAATTGGACATAAAGCGGATAATTGAATGTGCTTGAAATTGGACAAAACCCTTAATATTTGATGTGGACTGTTCACATGACATTTTGCTTATTAGAGAGACATTCTGGTACTTAATCTCTTCGATAGACATATTAAAGTGTATGATGTTGTTGTTGTATGTACAATCAAAATTTGATTATTTATTTCTGATTTGATGCCATCTCGTCCTTTCCAAAAAGAATGCAATCAAGGTTGGAATATGATTAAGAACTAGCATAGTACTAGTGTGTGCTATTGAATAGTACTTGGAATATGAAAATAGTGCAATAAAGGTTGCACATGGACATTACAGGATTTACACTAGTCAGTCAAAGTCATGTTTTGCAAATTATTCATGTAAAAAATAAAGTAGGAAAATCTTTTAAGTTTTTCCAAAAAAGGGAAGTTGCATGTTCTTTGTTGAGAAATTTTTTTAGTGCTCTCCAAAATGTTATTTTATTCGATATAGTATTTCTTTAGGTCTTTGATCAATTACTTATTTTATGTTTTGGCTTTGCACTTTGGTCATACTGTACCCATCTCTTGTGGTCCTTATCTTGTTCTGTGACATGCTTGCCAATTGTTGGCTCATAATTAAGGATATGCTCGCATTCTGGACGGTAAGTGTATTACTTTGTATCCTCAAAGACATAAACACATTTCTAGTTAATTAGATGATTGTTGCATTTGGATAAAGAGTTTCATATCTTATTGGTATGCAGATCCCATCTGATAGGGACTCTTTTGTAGCCGATCTTTTTACTTCTCTTTCGAAGGTAAATGCCTTACTTAATAGTCTCTTCCAAATTGAATTAACTAAACTAGTTTATATGATGTTTTATAAATAAATGCCTTATGAATTAAGCTAGTGTTGCATTGTGTTTCCACTTTTGATCATGATCCCATATGCATTTCGTCTGGTCCAATGTATTAGGGATTTTAGTACTGACTCAAGTATCATCAATGGTAGAGTATTCTATTGCCATATGTTCATTTCTAGCTTTCTAAAAGTGACCCATTATATATTGACCTAGGTGCATGCTTTAACAATATGCAGCGGAAAATTCATTGCGTTGTTGTTGTTTCTAATGTTCTAAGCATTGCACTTAGTTGACCAAGCAAAATGGAACACTGTATTTCTATGTTTTGGAGTGATAAGTTCAGTATTCTCAATCATTTGGAATATCTTTTACGATTGGCGCGTAATTGGAAGGTATACCCATTTTTTCACTTTTCTTGCGATCCTTCTTCTCTTTTCGAGAATCTTATTTTAGATTTATTATGTTTATATTAAAAATCTTTATTTTCTTTATTTTTTGTGATTAAATCTATTGATTCTTTTTTGATTAACATGTGTTAATAAAATTCAATAAGAAAACCCTAATGAAGATGGTCAAGCTCATAAAACATGAGAGAATAAAAGTTAGAAATAACGAGAAATGTGCTTGAAATTAGACAGAAAGTGGATAATTGAAATCTGATTGAAATTGGACAAAACCCTTAATTTTTTATGTGGAATGTTGAAATGACATTTCCCTTATTAGACATACGCTCTGGTACTTAGTCTCTTCAGTAGACATTTACAGCATATGATGTTGTTATTGTATGTACAATCAAATTTTGATTATTTTTTTTCATTTTCTGATATGATCAAATCATCTCGTCCTTTCCAAAGAGATTGCAATCAAGGTTGGAATATGACTAAGTACTAGCATAATATTATTTTTTTTCTTAAATGATTTAGTACTAGCATAGTACTATTGTGTGTTATTGAATAGTAATTCAAATATGAAAAGACTGCAACCAAGGTTCCACATTAGAGTGAGAATTTATGCTAGTCAGTCCAAGTACCGTGGGCATTTCTTTTGAGTTACTTATGCACGTTTGGTAATTTGGTGTCATCATGACTCTGTAATAACTCATTGTTAATTTGCAGCTGATACTGATTTGCATCTGGGGTGTCATGACTCACATACTTGAGAGATGCAAAATTGAGCACGCAAATTTGGCTTTGGGTCGGATAGTTTCAGTGAGGTCTTTTGTCTTTTGGGCATTTGGTGCTATGGTGTTTTGCATTTTCCTTCACATATCTTGTCATTCGTATCCGTACATAGCCCCGGATTTCTCGGTATTAGATCTTTCACTCAATCCATTTTTTTATGCTATTTTTTTTTATCAATTATGGTAATTTGCCAATGAAAATTTTATAATTAATAAACATTGGTTATTAGTATGATGCACCCATTAGAGCATTAGAGTAGTAGAACATAAATATGTATAATACCCTTGTATTTGGGTAGTTTACTATTTTTCTTACTTGTCTTATTATGAGAGACACAAAATAGAAACGAGATAAAAGAAACGATAATTCTACAGGTACCGTGGGTGGATCCCGTGAGATCCACCGCACCTCACAACCAAAAAAAAAAAGTGGGACCCATATCAGCCTTTACCTCGAGATGCTCGAGTCATTTCCATTCTCAGCCGCTGGATGCTCTCACGGTGATTCCCACGGTTTTTGTCACGGTCAACGTAGCATTACTCTAAAAGAAAACAAAATAGCATTTGTGTGGGTCCCACATGGCACTTTTGTTTTCGGGTCCCACTGTTTAGCATTTTAGAAATCCTACAACCAAATAGTACGTATATGTAATTTGTTTGTTTATGATAGTATAAAAAAATACTGAAAGTGGAGAAACGTGCCATCTGAAATTAGGAGTCAAAAAGTTGGTAGTGCTCTCCCACATGTTATTTTATTCGATATTGTATTACTTAAGGTCTTTGATCAATTACTTATTTTATGTTTTGCCTTTGCACTTAGGTCATACTATACCCATCTCTTGTAGTCCTTATCTTGTTCTGTCATGGCATGCTTGCCAATTGTTGGATCATAATTAAGGATATGCTAACATTCTGGACGGTAAGTGTCCTACTTTGTATCATCAGAGACACAAATATATTTCTAGTTAATTAGATGATTGTTGCATTTGGATAAATAGTTTCATCTCTTATTTGTATGCAGATCCCATATGTTAGGGACTCTTTTTTAGCCGATATTTTTAACATGTCTTTCGAAGGTAAATGCCTTACATAATATTCTCTTCAAAATTGAATTAACTAAACTAGTTTATATGGTTTTATTCAAATTAGTCTATAATATGATGTTTTAAAAATATAGGCGTTCTCGGATATTCCATCTTTATGGGTTCAATGGATTCATGGACCGGACAATAAGCCTTGGGTGGATTACCCACTATGTTTAAGCCAGTGTTACATTGTGTTTCCACTTTTGATCGTGATCCCATATGCATTTCGACTGGTCCAATGTATTAGGGATTTTAGTATTGACTCAAGTATCATGGTAAAGTATTTTTTTTTTTGCCATATGTTCATTTCTAGCTTCTAAAAGTGACCCATTATATATTTACCTAGGTGCATGCTTTAACAATACGCATGGGGAGAAGTTAATTGTGTTTTTGTTGTTTCTAGTGTTCCAAGAATTGCGTTTAGTCGACCAACAAAAATAGAACACCGTATTTCTATGCTTTGGAGTGATAAGTTCGGTATACTCAATCACCTGGAATATATTTTACGATTGGTGAGTAATTGGAAGGTACATAATACTAACTTTATTTCAAACTTTTCACATTCAATCTTTTCACATCAAATCTGATTTCACTGTTTACTTTTGACTAAAAAACTGGTTTCATTATTACTTTCAGGTGGAATAATGTTCAGCTCCGCCCAAATACTCACTACATGATAATCATATTGGTATTTTTTACTTCTATTAGTGTCATGAAATATGTTCATATTTTTGATTATTTAAAGTAATGAAGATTTATTGGAATACACAAGTATCTATTGCCGGGATTTTACTTATGGATCATCTCATTCGATTGGATTGGACAATTTTTGTGGCTCTTTAGGATGATTAGCCCAAAGAAAACGTAGGTGATGTTCATCTTTTCCATAGTTGAATTACTTAGATGATTTCAATATATGTATTTCATACTTGAGAGGAAATCCGGTGAACAACATAGGGCACCTCTAACAAGAGTGGTAATAGAGCTCTCAACTTCAACTCAGCCGAATGTCCAAGTGCAGCCACAAGTGAATGTCCAAGTGCAGCCACAAGTATTGTCGGATGGTGTTGACCAACAAGATGTTCAAGTCCAGCTACAAGTACCAGCCATTCAATCATGATGAGTGACGTGATTTGTTTAGGTGTGACATTTTTCTTCCGGATTAATGGTCCAAAAAACTTAAAAGTTGAAACCTCCCTGCTTGATGATGAATAACCATTTATACTTTACTTATGTAGCTCAACAATCGAGTTGTTATTATTATCTGATAGCTCTATTATTTTTGAACCTGTATTGTCATATACAGTAACAGTAGTAGTAGTGGGTGAGGTAGTAGAGCCTACCCCAGCACACGGAATTAGTGTAAAATGTTGTATATTATATTAAAAAAAAAAGTGGATTTCTCTATTCAACTTTCTGCAAAATGGAACACTGTATTTCTATGTTTCGGAGTGATAAGTTCAGTATAATCAATCATTTGGAATATCTTTTACGATTGGCGCGTAATTGGAAGGTATACCCTTTTTTTCACTTTTCTTGCTATCCTTCTTCTATTTTCGAGAATCTTATTTTAGATTTGTTATGTTTATATTAAAAATCATTACTTTCTTTGTTTTTTGTGATTAGAACTATTGATTATTTTGATCCTTTTTTGATTAACATGTGTTAATGAAATTAAATAAACAAACCCTAATTAAGTCCCCAGCTCAGTGAAGCTTTACTCTTGCAATTTGCAAGTTTGGCCAAGCAGGTGAAGCTTCACTACTCAAAGATGCGAGCCGGCCTAGCACGATGAAGCTTCATTCTTACAAGCTGGAAGTTGGTCGATCATAATGAAGCTTCATTTGGGAATTGGCTCTGCGAGATCCGGCCTGGGGAGTTGATGAATGATTTTTCCTACCCTAAACTCACTTGTAGAAATGCGATTAATACATATATAGGGAAGGGACGTTGGTTGGGAATACTAGTTGGCTTGGCATCAGTTGGCTCATCTTCATGAGCCAATTGTGTAAGGCCCCTTTACTCTTGCAATTTGCAAGTTTGGCCAAGCAGGTGAAGCTTCACTACTCTTACGAGCTGGAAGTTGGTCGATCATAATGAAGCTTCATTTGTGGATTGGCTCTGCGAGATCCGGCCTCGGGGAGTTGATGAATGATTTTTCCTACCCTAATCTCACCTGTAGAAATGAGAATAAAACATATATAGGGAAGGGACGTTGGTTGGGAATATACTAGTTGGCTTGGCATCAGTTGGATCATCTTCATGAGCCAATTGTATAAGGCCCCTCATTCTCTTGCAATTTGCAAGTTTGGCCAAGAAGTTGGTCGATCATAATGAAGCTTCATTTGGGAATCATAATGAAGCTTCATTTGGGAATTGGCTCTGCGAGATCCGGCCTCGGGGAGTTGATGAATGATTTTTCCTACCCTAATCTCACTTGTAGAAATGCGAATAAAACATATTATTTTGATCCTTTTTTGATTAACATGTGTTAATGAAATTAAATAAACAAACCCTAATGAAGATGGTCAAGCTCATAAAACATGAGAGAATAAAAGTTAGAAATAACGAGAAATGTGCTTGAAACTGGACAAAAAGCGGATAATTGAAATTCTGATTGAAATTGG
The DNA here is from genome assembly GCA_023529315.1 of Papaver bracteatum. NCBI lineage: Eukaryota > Viridiplantae > Streptophyta > Magnoliopsida > Ranunculales > Papaveraceae > Papaver > Papaver bracteatum. Next base: position 710,843 of record JAJJWX010000811.1, on the reverse strand, counting down.
ACAAAACCCTTAATATTTTATATGGACATTTCCCTTATTAAATAGACGTTCTGGTACTTAGTCTCTTCAGTAGACATTTACAGTAAATGATGTTGTTGTTGTATGTACAATAAATATTTGATTTTTTTTTTGTTTTCTGATATGATCAAATCATCTCGTCCTTTCCAAAGAGATTGCAATCAAGGTTAGAATGTGATTAAGTACTAGCATAGTACTATTGTGTGCTATTGAATAGTAATTAGAATATGAAAAGACTGCAATCAAGGTTCCATATTAGAGTGAGGATTTACGCTAGTCAGTCCAAGTCCCCTGGGAAATTTTGTCATGTAAAGAATAAAGTAGGAAAATATTTTGAAGATGACGACCAAAATAAAATTTAAAAAGTCGTCAAGCTTTATGAAGAGATACCCTGACGACTATATAGTTGCAAATCAACAATTTTAATTTTTCTGGACTCATTTGACATCCAAACAACAAAATAAAGTAGTGGTAGTTAGGTTGGGTATGAGAATGACCTCATTTGAGTTTAATAAAAACAATGGGTTATTTTAATTGACAAGTTTTTCTTGAGATGAAATAATGGAGAAGGGGAAGAAAATGATAGAGAAAGAGAAGTAATGGACGTGAAGTTGGAAGGAGAATCAACCAATATTCCAAAGGATCCATAAAAAATTACTAAAAAGAGTAAAAGAATAAGAATGGTACAGAAGCTTAGGTTGCACAGCTTCCCAAGCAGAAGCAGAGGTAAGTTAAAGATATAGAGGAGTTGGTAGTAGTTAAAGTCAAATTTCTTTCTGAAACAATATTACTAGATATGTTTGATGATGGCCATCATCTAGTTAGAAGAAGTAGATGATGCTAAGATGCAGTTAGGGAGGCTAACAATTTTTATGTGTTGTGTTTGGGTAGTTACCATTTTTTTATGGTCAAATGTTTGCATTTTGGGTTCCTTAATTCTTTTAATTCATCATCATGATCTTGGCCTCAACTATCAGCAACTGCCAGTGAGGTTAGTAACAATCAACACTTCATTTTTTTCTGTTTGTAAAGATTCAGATTTCTCTCTAGATTTATATTGATTCCTATGAATTAAACTGAATGAATCAAGATGGGTTAGCTAATTAAGTATCATGTGACACTCAAAATTTGTTGTCAGTTAGACACTCAAAATTAGTTAAGATTGTTTTCACATTAGACAGTTCACTTTTATTATCATAGAGTTCACTTGAGGACATTTTTCTTTATTGTCATTGATGGATTAGACTCATATGAGATAAAATAATTTCCATGGGTTAGAAGAAATGAAAATACCATTTAACATTTACCCATTTAGTATGTGAGGTTTTGCAAGTCTTTGTAAGAGTTAAGAATTAGAGTCAGACTCCCAAGGCTGATGTTGCTTGATTTGTGTATTCATAGATAATTAGTTTCCTCGAGGCCCTCGACTATGATTCAGTTAATTTCAAATTCCCTTGCATTCACCTATCTTGATGACAGTTTAGTTGGTGATTAAATATGGATTTGAGATCCTAGACACTTATACTTGTTGGTTATTTAGGTGAATCAAAAGTATGGTTTTTGTTAAAATATTGTGTCAGTGACCATGAAGACAAACATAAATCAAGTGATCATGGAAAGAAGATTGTTTGTGCAGTGCAAGTGAAGCAAAGATAATTAAAGATTGCAAGCAGTTTTAGAATGATTTTGTTAAGCTGTGGAATTAAAAACAAGCTGAAGCATAATATATCTCTAGTTACTTTTTTAGGAATAGCATGTATCTTTGTTCCTTCTCTCCATTGCTTCAAATTTTAATTTAATTTCTTCAAATCAAGTATCCTATGTGCCATGCTAACGCCTGATCTCTTACAACATCATGCTTAGAAAATATCAGCCTTTCTCCCTAGTGTGTTGTCATGGTATCTGGAAGGCGAAAATCCAGTAAGACATTCTCATTTTGACCGGTATAATTTCATTTCACCATCATTGTAGTGGGATATTGTATAATCTTTTTTCTTCTTTAGAAGAAATCATTCGTTCTTGGTTTGGGTAGTGAATAGTCACTTATGGTTGTGCACCCTTCTATTAGACTATTTGTTGTGGAAGATTTTTAGATAAAATCTCCCTTCTTATGATACCACGTGATATATTTGCCGCATATAATTCGTAATCAGTATATTCTTGGTGGTGTGACTTTACTGTTGTCTCTCGGTCACAACCGAATGTTCGTTTATTGGCGGTTACTGGTTGTGGTGGTTTTCCTGCGTTTATTTTGTTAATGTACCGCTTAAGGTAACTTGGGTGATGATGACCGCTTTTTGAGGAAAAAATGTGGAGAGTAGGAAGCAGCCTTTCCTACAGTTAATAAACTGCGATAGAATAAATCACCCTACACTGATTCCTATGAATTGAAATGACGGAATCAAGACGGGTTAACTGATTAAGTATGAATATAACACTCAAGATTTGGTATTACCAAAGTTAGAACACCCCATATCAGTAGTTTTTATTAAGATTTGTTGGAACATAATTTGTAATCTAGTTTGTTTGTTAAGTGTGAACAAAAGAACATCAATAAAAACAGTGAGTTAGAGAACTAGGAGCTCTATATCTCCTTGATCACCAAAACTATCAAAAATACAACATGGTATTAGAGCGGAGGTTCGATTCATATGGGGCGTCAAAGTTGTCTGCGCATATTGAAATCGTTTATGGAGTCCTAAAGGAGATGAAGGGATGAAAGGTATGAATCTCAACTTTGTAGTTTGAGTGTTTTTGATGTTTGTTTTAGGTTCCCATATGAAAGGTATCACCCATGTCCAAGTAAAATGAGAAAAAGAAGAAAAAGAAAAGATTAAAAGAGAAAATGAAAAGGAAGAAGATACTGCTCGTGAGAATACCCATGCAAATAGCTTGGAAAATTCAAAACGTCTCCATGCAAGGAAAGCTACAAAGAGAAAAGAGAAGGGAGTGCATGTGGAAAAGAGTGCACTTTCGAACATGGCGTAAGAAAATCCATGTTGTCACGAGATTATATTCCTCTACTCTGGCGGAAGTAGCCGAGTGAAGGCTACAGGAAAGCCGAGTGAAGGCTACAGGAAAGCCGAGTGAAGGCTTTGAAGGCCGCGTAAAGGCCGGGACGAGTGAAGGCTGAGATGGTGGGACCTCACCCATTGAGATGCTAGCGGAATAGGTGGTCTAGATGGAAGAAAAGAGGATGGCATACAAGAGCTATGGAGAGATCATGAGAAGACTAGGTGTGTCGACGCGAAGAAATGTCACAGACATGAAAAGGAGAAATTACAACACGATCATGAGAAGAAATAAAGGATGGACGTGAAATTGGGTGAAGGTCGAACTACAAAATGGAGATTACAAATTAGGAGGGGATGTTGGAAATAGTAATTTTGTAATCTAGAATAGTCTAGATTAGTTAAGATATGTGTATAGAATTTTACACAATAATTATATGAGAGTTGTCATGTTGGTTATTTATTTAGTTAGTCATCAGGTCAGAATAGTTTAGAAGGTTCTAGAGTTAGTCAATGTTGTAATGTGAAAACAAAAAGTCTGGATAACTCCAGAGTCTACCAAGTCGGCTAAGAAAATACTAGAGTCTGTCTAGTGAAACTAGAAAGTTCAGTCAAAAGGATAAGTTAGCAATATCTCTAGAAAAGTCTAGAGAAAGTCGTGTTCTAAGGTCGGTAAACAAAGCCTATAAAAAGGCAGTTCATGTGTCCATGTAAGCTTGAGCAAGAACATCAAATAAAAACAGTGAGTTAGAGAAACAATTCTTGTTCCAAAACTAGGAGCTCTATATGAGCAACAGTAAACCTATGCTCATATATCTCCTTGATCACCAAAACTATCAAAAATCCAACAAGATTTACCCAGTGGATATGGGAGGTTTGTATACTTTGTTAGAGTTAAGAATAAAATTAGAGCTAAACTCCATAACCGATGTTGCTAGATGTGTATATTTGTAGCTAATTAGTTTCCCCTAACAGACTGTGATTCAGTTATGTTCAAATTCCCATGTATTCACATAGATAGATGATTGTTTAGTTGGCGATTATCTATGGATTTGAGATCTTCGACGCTTGTAGTTGCTGGTTCAGTTTGGTGAAATCAGAGTGTGATTTTATACTGAATCACTGATTTTCCTAAGACGTGGAAGGTGAGGAGAGCTACTAGCTTTCTCTCACTGAATAGGATCAGTGATAAGAAGCTATTAGTTTCTCACCTTTCACGTAATAGAGCCAATCTCAAATTATTACTCTTGGTTCGCCTAAATAACCAACAATAGGATTTGAAGCTGTTAGTTTTTCACCTTTCACTTTATAGGACCAGTCTCATGGAAATCCATAAGAGTTGAAATGACAACTCATTTGGGGTGAGTGCAAACATCTTATGGTGAATAGCCAATAAATCACATCACCCTGTTCACTGTTAGATGTTGTCATTCACTCCAAAAAGGTTATTACTCCACTCTTTAATTTGTAATCCCCTCTAAGTAATCGTGTTTGGTAGATATTTATTTTCTTGCATTTAAGTTAATGATGTGAAAATAATATAATTTTCCTTTCTTATTTGCAAAGTTAATTTCAGGTGAAAGGGTTGTGCTCTGCAAGATTTTATTTTTATTTTTTGAAATAGAAAGGTTATCCTCTTATTAAAAGAGAGGAAAAAAAATATCTACGAGAGTAGGAGTAGATGATCACAAGAGAATTGTTCTCTGCAAATTAAAGGCATAACCAATGCAATTGTATACGTAAAACTAGTTTTATTTGAGAGACATGGAACTATATATTTCATGGAATTATGCTAGTAACTTAATTTGAGCACACTTTTAGTTTATGAGTTTCTATCCCGGAAATTTTCAACAAACAATGAAATATCAGTTTTTAAGAGCCTAAGATTGTTTAACTATACCATCACATAGGAGGCAGGTTTTAAGAGGATGTGTTGTGAAGCACTCCATCATGTTAAAAGTAGACTGGCATTCAAGATCAGCAGAAGCCTAATACATCTTTAATTGCTTTTTTAGGAATAATTCCTCCAAATCGTATTATTTCTTACTTTTTTTAATATTTATTTATGATCTAATTTAATAACAACGTCTTAAGTCCCACTTGTAACAACTTATGGACTAAACCTCCGTTGTGCATGCTCCCAAATCACTTGATTTGGAGATTGCACGGTTTTACACAGATTTGTACATGTAGAGACCGTTTATTACTTTTATATTGCCATTTAAACCTGACTTTATTCTGTACTTTGATGATTATTTTGATAGGGGACCTCATTCGTCAGATGAAGAGTAAGGCATGAAACTAGTTATAAATGTCTTCTTTGATTAATACGCGTATGGCTTGATTTGTGATGTTGCATAGATTAAGTTATATGGCTATTATGTATATTTAGCCTGCACCCACTCTTTCTGTGTTTAACGTAAACTTGGGTGTCAAAAAACAGATAAGGAAAGAAACACTGTTAGATTTGTTCAAATGCTTACTAAATTGGAGGGTGAAATGTTGTATGTATGTCAGAAACATGTTATCTCTTGTCATGCAAATAATATATCCAGATTATGTGAGTTTTACTTTTCTGCTAGTCCTTGGAATTAATTCTTTACTTTTTTAATAGGTGGCAGAAGTCATTGAGTCGCTTCTGAATCACAGAGGAAGATATCCAGATATCCCAAAGTATTACATTTCTGGGAATCATGATAATGGCTATTCAGCAACCCTCTCACGAAATCCAAAAGTAATATGATATGCTGGCTTAGCACAATTCATGAGACGTGATAGCTTCATATGCAGCTTCAGAAACAATCTATTGTCAAAACAGGAGTCAAACCATTCAAGAATATGGTTTCTTGCCTCATATTTCTTTCCAATCTTTGATTAGTACTTCTTGTTTGAGTTATCGTACAAGTTCTCAAACATTATGAAAAAGAATTTGGATCAGGAAATTATTGCCTTTTTTTCTCTCTCCAGTTTTTGAGGATGACTGTCATAGCAAGGGTAAATACCATCCTCACTAAGTATAAATTCTTTAGAGTTGATTCATTACTATACAACAAAAAACTTCTTGCACCATGGAATATAAATGGCATTGGAGAGATTTCATACTTATTATTTTTAGTAGCAGCTAAACAAGTTCAAAATTTTGCATTGAGGCAGCATTTCAATATGTATTGGATGGGGCACTACATTACTTGATAGCTTGAAGCAGAATAACAATTTGGATATAATGACCAGGCATACAAACTGAAACAATATTGTTGTTGCAACTTGCACATTCATGATATTACAAAACTAATGTTATTTAGTAACTTACAAAACTAATGTTATTTAGTAACTCTCAGCCGTCAATAGATCCATACATGATTTAGTGTCAACAAATTGATATTAGCTGCTAAAATTGGTAAAATAATATCAAAGAAATTGATTCCTAAGACGAGGAACAGAGAATTCTAATTAAGAAATTTGATTTCAACAACAAATTTAGATTTAATTATAAAAAAAAAGATTACATTATACGGTACAGTTTTCTTGAATGGTATATTAGAACCTTCATGATCATAAATATTTTGATTTAATGTTGTTGCATCAACAAATTTAATGATTTATTCTAATGATTATCAAACTGATCTTTTAACTTAGCTAATTATAATTAACCACTAAACATGATTAGTGAGAGGTATATTATGAATTAGTTAAAATACATGGATAAGGGGTGACCCTGATTTACTATTTATATCTAGTTTTGTCTTTTTCCTCTATCCCCAATTGCGTGTTCTATTTTTTACCTCATCCGGGTATTCCAATTTCCAATAGGTATCCAAAGGCTCCGAGGACCCAAGACGATAAGGTATCACCTAAGCTTGCGAGGGTTACATGATAACAAGGTTTGAAAAACGGTCGTTTTTTCCGAGAAAACAGCCGTTAAAACACTCACGCCTATGTAGCGTGCCCATCAGGATCACCGATACACTTGTCTAAATAACACCGATAAATAGTAAAAAACAGCGTTATTTAGACCCGTTATATTTGTTTTCACACATGTGATAACCGTTTTTCTAAAATTGATTTTTACGTTTTTTTCGTCTATAAAACATTTTAATATTAGTTTTTTAGACTGTTTTTTCCATTTTCACACCCGCTATACCCGTCTTTTAGAAAAAAAGAATATAAAAATACTATTTTAATCAATTTTTTATTTTTAAAAAAAACTTTTGGATTTTATTGAATATATATACTGCCTCCATTTTTTTACTATTAAATATAAATATAAATTAAACTACAGAGTTTTTAGCTGGTAGCCGAGCGACCAGCTGAGCACCAACACCTTTTTGGTGTAATTCTAAATAACGTTGTTACTACGTTTTTTATTTTATTTGTTTATTCATTTATTTTAGTTTTTTTAATTGTAATTCTTAATCTTTTTGATTGTAATTCTTAATCTTTTATTTGTAGAAACAGTTGGCACGAGTGAAGATTCAATAGAAACACAGAGGATTAATGTGGTTCGGCTCTTTAAGCCTACATCCACAAGAGAAAAGAGATGATTCTTTCTTATTAAGAATATGTTACGGTACTATGGAGACATGGTTACATCTATTACATATAGATGATAACCTTCCTGTTATAGTGAAGATATGATCTGTTTAAAGAGAGAAAGTTTGTGTCAACGGTAAACACTTTGCATAGAAACAATATATGGCAGTATCAATCCTCTCCTTATTCTTCTCCAAATACTCCCCCTCAAGTTGGTGCATAGATGTCTATTGAGCCCAACTTGCCCAATATCTCCTTAATTTTGGCAGCGGATAATCCTTTTATAAAATGTCATCTAACTGCAAAGCACTAGGAACGAAAGGCATATTGATAACGTTGGCTTTCAGCTTGTCCCGAACAAAATGACAATCAACTTCAATATGTTTTGTTCTCTCGTGGAAGACTGGATTTGAGGAAATGTGCATAGCAGCTTGGTTGTCGCAAAACAACTTGGTTGGTTTATACAATACAAAACCTAAATCTCGTAATAAGGCTCGGAGCCAAACTATTTCACAAGTCGTTACTGCCATGGCTCGATGTTCTTCTTCCGCACTTGATCGTGCAACTACATTTTGTTTCTTGCTCCTCCATGTTACCAGATTTCCGCCAAAAAATGCACAATAACCAGTTGTGGACCTTCGATCAATGGGACATCCAGCCCAATCGGCGTCGGTATACGCTGAAATAGAAATAGAAGAATAACCAGTAATAGAGCTGTGTCCATTGTTACGCATCCACAAACCTCTTCCCGGTGAGCCCTTAAGATATTGTAGAATTCTAGTAGCAGCATTCATGTGCTGATATGTAGGAGCATGCATAAATCTACTTACAAGACTTACGACATAAGATATGTCTGGTCTTGTAATGGTGAGATATATAAGCTTGCCTACCAATCTTTGAAACTGACCACTATCAGGAAGCAAATCACCATCTTCATCAAGCTTCGCCCGACAATCAATAGGTGTGTTGGATGGTTTTATCCCCAAGTTCCCTGTTTCCTTTAGTAAATCCAGTGTATATTTTCTTTGATTTATAAAAATACCTTTCTTAGAGTAGGCAATTTCTAAACCAAGAAAATACTTTAAGATTCCTAAATCCTTTACAGAAAATTTGGTGTGCAAGAGAGTCTTGAGCCTTGTAATCTCTGACTGATCATCACCTGTTATTACTATGTCATCCACATAGACTAAAACCATAATAATACCTGATGCGCTTCGTTTGACAAATAATGTCGGATCTGCACCGCTTTGTTTAAGACCATTCATCATAAGAACTGAGATGAGCTTTGCGTAGCATGCTCGTGGTGATTGCTTTAGCCCGTATATCGCCTTCTTAAGTTTACATACTGCACCTACTTTACATTCAGCGGGATGGCCCGGCGGCACACTCATATATACTTCTTCTTCTAGATATCCGTGTAAAAATGCATTTTTTACATCCATCTGAAATAATTTCCATCCTTTATTTGCAGCAAGTGACATCAAAATTCTAAAGGTATTCATTTTTGCTACCGGAGCAAATGTTTCTTTATAGTCTTCTCCATATGTTTGAGTAAATCCTCTTGCAACGAGCCTTGATTTGTATCGTTCAATAGTTCCATCACTCCGGTACTTTATTTTATAAAACTAACGGCAACCAACAACCTTTTTTCCTTTTGGTAGACGAACAATATCCCAAGTTCCATTATCATCGTGAGCTACTAATTCTTTCCCCATGGATTTCCTCCAAACTGCACGTTCTCGTCCTTCCTGGACAAAGCAGTAAGAAAATCATAATAAGTTTGCGAAATATTATTAAATGATAAATACTCTTGAATTGGATAGGTTGATACATGATAAGTAAAGAAATCTTTTAATATTTCTGGAGTTTTTGTTTGTCTAGTTGATCTTCTTTGTGTAGGCGCTGTAGATTGAGAAGTAGTAGGTGGCGCAGCAGCTTGCGGAGTAGTAGTTGATATTTTTTGTGGTTGTACAACAGCTGGACATGTACTAGTTGGTGCAGCAGGTTGAGAAGTAGCGGTCGATGCAGCAGGTTGAGAAGTAATGGTTGGTGTAGCATCTTGAGTAGTTGGTGCAGTAGCTTGAGAAGGAGTGATTGGTGCCGAAATTTGAATAGTTGTTGTTGATCTTCTTTGTGCTGGTACAGTAACTTGAAAAGTAATAAAATCTCCACTTCTTGTTGGAGATACACCTTCAATATTAACGAGGTCAGCCTCAACATTAATTATAGCAGGGTGCAGAGCCTGATTAGTAATAGGTTCAACCATTGTTGTTACTTCATTTTGAAGTGGAAATCACCATTTCTGAACTTATTGGCACAATTGACGGCTCTCTTGCTATAACTTCTCTACTTTTCATTGGTGAAATAGGCGACAAATCACACAAATACTCTCCCTCAGGCCTGTCTTTTTGGTCTACAATAAGTTGAAAATATGGTGCAGATTCATCAAAACGTACGTATCTGGAGATTATAATTTTATGAGCCGCAACATTATAGCATTTATATCCTTTTTGCGTGGAGGAGTACCCAAAAAACACACATCGAACCGAGCGTGGATCAAATTTATCTCGTTGACGTGCTTGTACATGAACATAGTAAATACATCCGAACACTCGTAAATGAGACAAGTCAAGCTTCCGGCCTTTTAAATTTTCTAACGGAGACTTGAATTGAAGTACTCGTGTAGGAAGACGATTAATTAAATATGCCGCAGTCAACACACCATGAGACCAGTATTTTTTCGGAACGTTCATCTGAAGCATGAGAGCTCGAGTTGTTTCTAAAATGTGTCGATTTTTTCTTTCAGCCACGCCATTTTGTTGCGGAGTTCCCACACAACTTGTTTGGTGTATAATGCCTTTCTCACGAAGATATCCCGGTAGACTTCCTTTGCAGAATTCAGTTCCGTTATATGTTCGAAACTTTTTTATCTTTGCATCAAACTGGTTAGTCAACATATTATGAAAAATTTGGAAAGTAACAAAGACCTCATTTTTGGATTTTAATAAATATATCCAAGTACTACGAGAATAATCATCAACAAATATAACAAAATATTTATAACCATCATAAGATTCGCTAGGTGATGACCATAAGTCGGAATGAATTAGCTCAAAAGGTTTAGCCGATACCGACAAAGAATTGTGAAATGGTAAGCGAGTTTGCTTAGAAAATTGACAAACATCACAAACACTAGACTCCGATGATAGAAAAGGAAAAAGATGTTTTAAGACGCGACTTGATGGATGCCCAAAACATTTATGCAAAGTATAATTTTCTATCAAATTAGTGGCATGGCATGCTTTATTAGGAAGATGATATAAGTAAAGCCCATTAGAATAAACACCCTCACCAATAGTAGCTTTCGTCTTTCGATCCTAAAATATGACTGAAATGGGTGAGAAAATAACATCATAATTCAAAGCATTCGTAATTTTTCCGACTGATAGCAGTTGAACCGGAAAATATGGAACCACCAGGATGTCTGAAGACGAAGTTTTGGGGAAAAAAATTGACATTTACACTCCCTTGTACAGGGACAGTCGATCCATTAGCTATAGCTACATCATGCTTACCCACTCTCGGTCTAAAATTATGCACAACAGTAGAGTTATTAGCCATATGGTCAGTGGCTCCAGAATCAACAATCCATGGATCAATTTTAGAAGATGCAAAAATGTATGCTTGTAACTTACCTAAAACCAGAGTAAATGCAGATGAAACAGATTCAGAAGGAACGGACTTACTCAATTGTTGTAGGAGAAGTTCAGTCAAGTTGTTTATCAAAAGCGAATTATCAGCTACGGCAGTATAATATTTCTTATGCTTGTTGTAACAAATCTTGAGATGAGGATGTAAGAACCAGCAACGATCCTTGGTATGTCCATTTCGCTTGAAATGATCACAGTGGTAGTTCTCTTTTTTGTGCTTATTGTAATGAATCTGCTTACCTTTTTCTGCCCCAAAAATATGCGTTTTTCATCTTTTGCAACAACAAGAGCGCTCGTGTTATTCATCCCTTTAATGGTTTTCGGCTCATCATCACTCACAGATTTTTTATGAGTTTCGTCTCGCCGAATCAGAAAACGCAAAAACTTCTGAAATTGAAGCTTCCATGAAATTAAGAAGCCAAGATCCAACGGTCTAATCCGTTGATACCCACTCCTCACATTTGGATTATTCTTTAGACGGGAACATGATAAAACTCAATTTCTTATACGGGACCAAAGACCATAATTCTTACTATTGAGTAACACATGAGATAATCTCCAAGAGATATTGCTTTCGGTTGCAGACATTTAGATCTTCAAAAAAAAAACAAAAAAATTGTACTCTCAACAAAGTGAAGGGGGGAAAAGAAAAAATATCACAGGATCGATTCTTGGTCGATGATACCATGTAGAAACAGTTGGCAAGAGTGAAGATTCAATAGAAACACAGAGGATTAACGTGGTTCGGATCTTTAAGCCTACATCCACAAGAGAAAAGAGATGATTCTTTCTTATTAAGAATCTGTTACACTACTATGGAGACATGGGTACAGCTATTACATATAGATGATAACCTTCATGTTATAGTGAAGATATGATCTGTTTAAAGAGAGAAAGTTTGTGTCAACGGTAAACACTTTGTATAGAAACAATATATGTCAGTATCAATCCTATTCTTATTCTTCTCCATCCTGGTGAGCACCAACACCTTTAAGAATTACAATTAAAAAAACTAAAATAAATGAATAAACAAATAAATAAAATAAAAAACGTAGTAACAACGTTATTTAGACATGATATAACTGTTTTCACGGATGTTAAAACCGTTACATAGGAAATTCAGATTTTTTTTTTCTTCTTTTCTATTTAACCATTATCACACCCATTATTTTATAAAACATCAAATAAACGTGTTTTCCCCCTAAACAACGTGTTTTTTCGCTCGTAACGTGCTTACACCCGTCAAAACACGTTATGACGATCACGCCCTATGATCGCGACCCACCTGTGACCCGTTTTTCAAACCTTGCATGATAATAATTGAATGACCGTTAAAGTTGAGGAGTTTTACTGAATTCTGGACGCACAGTTAAGAAATGATTTCTTCATTTTCCTTATCTTCTGTTCATATTCCTCCATTACCAAAACCAAATCAAATTCAAAGGAAAAACTGGAAATCATATTCTTCACCAACAGAAACACTAACTCCAACTCCAACTCCAACTCCAACTCCAAAAGATCTTCTTGACAATTTCAATACTGTTTTTGAACTCAAACAACTTCATTCTTACATAATCAAAACCAACAAAGAATATTCTATTTTGTTGGAAACTACTGGGATGCAATGGAGATGAAAAACAGATTATGGTTGTAATCTAAAACTTTCAAGGCTCTGGATGATTTCTTTTAGACAAATATTTCTACCCTCCCAACGAATTGGCGATTGCAACAGGTATGTGAAATATTGCCTTCAGGATACAATGAAATCCCTACAACCGGAAATTGGATTCAAGGTTTGCACCCCTTGACCCAATCAAGAACACATGTAAAACAGATTCCGATGATGCTTTGTTTAAGAAAGAAAAACAGAAGAGATTTTCGATTGATTTGAAAACGACTCTGGGAGATGCTACTTATAGAGGTTTTCACGTCTGTTGGAAACAGACAAGTTTCTCTTCACGAAACGTCAGGTCCCTTCATCAACATACATTAATGGTGTCTGTTGGATTTAGAATTTTATGGAAAAGTTTTCTAACTGTCCAAACAGTTATGTATCAAAAAAATTCTTCAAGGGGCGTTTCCCCCTAGACCCCCACCAGGTGTGGTATCCCATGGACCCCCCTTCGTAGCGCAATTGAAAATATTCCAACATTCTCCCCCTATTTTCAAAAAACCATAAACACAAAGTAAAAAAAAAAATTTAAACCGGAGTGACTGCATCACCAAAGTGACTGCCTACGTACCCAAGTGGGATCAAGCCAACGTAGTTCAAGCACAATTGAGACTAAGCATCATCGTTGAAACCAATACATAAATGATAGGTACCTTATGGGTTTGAACCTTCACTTAGTGTAAGAAACTCAAAGCCTTATCGAGATTCTATGGTGAAACTAGTCTTGAACCAAGTATCCCTTATGATAAAACCGGAGTCTCCACACATATTGATTCCATAAATCATGTGTTCTGTAGCCAAGCACTATAAATTACTTGTGCTTATATCCTTATTCATGAGTCTTCTTTAGAGAACGGTCTTCTTCTCTTAGGAAACGACCCACATTTCCATACTCATATAGGTAAGTCTCGAAGGTGTTTCTGCGAGACACCTTTTACTAATTACAGACTCATTAAGGATTTACATCCATCCTATTTTCTTGCAGAAAAAACCAAAGACTAACTTGAAATGGGAAGTTTTATGTTAGTGCTCCATAATCTACACCATAACTTGTTGGTACCACATTGAACCTTGTTTATCCTTTTCAAAACATAGGTTGGGTTTCTCGCTATGGGAGATCAACCTTCCTTCACAGAGACCTTAGTCCCATTTCATTACATTTTATTGAAGCAACCGAATTTGGTAGACTTTTTGTGAATGGGTCTCGCCAAATTCCTCTTTGATTCAATAAAGTTAACCGTAACCACTCCCCTCTTGAGTAGTTGACTAACCATTTGGTGTCTGAGACTCGCATGTCTACACTTTCCATTATAAGTCTTATTAGAGACATTATAGATTGTAGCTTGATTATCACAATTAATCAAACTCCTGGAAATGGCTTCTTCCAAAGTGGAATTTCCATAAGAAGGTCCCTAAGCCATTCTGCCTCTTTACATGCATTCGTTAAGGCTATCAATTCGACAACATTGTTGAATCGGATATACAAGTCTGCTTCTTGGAACTCCAAGATACAACGAAGACCCCTAAAGTAAAAATCCATCCAGACGTCGACTTGGACTTGGATTCTACCTTGTTCCAGTTAGCATCGCTGTAACCTTCCAATACATCGGGATAGCCTTGGTAATGCAAACCAAAATCAATTGTTCCTTTCAAGTAAGCCATAACTCTGGAAACCGCTTTCCAGTGTTCAAATCCAGGATTACTTGAGAAACGACATAATACCCCCACATCATGGGCTATGTCCGGTCTTGTGCAATGCATAGCATACATAAGACTCCCAATAACACTGGAATACTCAAGTTGTGCATGAGTACGACCGGTGTTCTTCTTTAACTTGATAGTATGGTCTAAAGGAGTAGGTGATGGATCGTCATCAAAGTGATCATACCTTTTGAGAAATTTCTCAATATAATGAGATTGGGTTAAAGCCAACTCATTCCCCTATTTTAGGATCTTAATTCCCAAGATTACATCAGCCTCTCCTAAATCCTTCATATCAAAGTTAGAGCCAAGAAACTTCTTTGTTTCTTCCACCACAGATATGTCAGATCCAAAAATAAGCATATCATCATATTTTACATGTAACTCGAATCGCATCTATATGTGCTCTCTCACCCAGTTTTGATTATGCCCGTACAATATTCGAGCGCGTCGAAAAGAATGAAACTTTTATATGGAATTCTTGTTTGAAGACTTATGCTGAAAGTGAGTCTCCAATTAACGCAATTCGTTTTTTTTATCGATTAAGGCAATCTAATCTTACCCCAGACACATTTACTTGTTCTTTCGTTCTTAAAGCTTGTTCGATATTGTTAGATCTTCATAATGGGAGAATTGTTCATGGGTTGATTTTGAAACTTGTTATCAATCAGATTTGTTCCTTCAAAATACGATTGTTCATATGTATGCAAAAGGTGGTGCAATCAATGATGCTAGGAAGTTGTTTGAGAAAATGCCTAGACGAGATAGTGTAACTTGGAATATCTTGATAACTCAATTGACGAAGTTGAATGAGATAGACAAGGCACAAGAGCTGTTTGATCAGATGCCTGATAAAAGTGTTAGGTCCTGGACGGCTATGATTGCTGGTTATGTACAGTGTGGCAAACCCAAGGAAGCTGTTGAGCTTTTTAAACAGATGGAAGAAGCTGGGGAAAGTCCTAATGAGGTGACCGTCGTGGCTGTGCTTGCTGCTTGTGCAGATTTGGGTACATTGGATCTTGGTCGCCGTATTCATGAATGCTTGGATAAATGTGGATTTAGGAAGAATGTACGTGTGTGTAATACATTAATCGATATGTACATAAAATGTGGTTGTTTTCGATGAGATGGAAGAACGGACAATTGTATCTTGGTCTGCCATGATAGGTGGCCTTGCAATGCATGGGGAAGGAGAAGAAGCTTTAAAGCTTTTCTCAAAGATGACTCGGAGAGGCATTCGGCCGAATGCTGTTACCTTTGTAGGTCTTTTGCACGCTTGTAGTCACATGGGATTGATAGCAGAGGGTCGTGAATTCTTCACCAGCATGAGTAGGGATTACGGAATAACCCCAGAACTTGAGCACTACGGGTGCATGGTTGATCTCTTAAGTCGCTCAGGGTTACTTTCAGAAGCGCACGAGTTTATCAAGAACATGCCAATAAAGGCTAATGGAGTTGTTTGGGGCGCTCTACTTGGTGGATGCAGAGTACACAAGAATATTGAATTAGCAGAAGAAGCAATCAAACATCTCCAAGTGTAAACCCACTTAACGATGGATACTACGTGGTTCTTTCAAACATCTATGCAGAGAAAGGGAGATGGGAAGAGACAGCTAGAGTAAGGAGGTTGATGAAAGGCGGAGTGAAGAAAACGCCTGGGTGGAGTACAGTGACAGTTAACGGTGAAGTTCACGAGTTTGTGGCTGGGGATGGAAATCACCCTCAAGCTGAGGAGATATATCAGAAATGGGATGAATTACTCACACAAATGAAGCCAAGAGGATACATTCCAAATACTAAAGTTGTATTGCTAGATATGGATGGAGAAGAGAACAAAGTGCAAGTCTTGTATCGTCATAGCGAGAAACTAGCGACAATGTTTGGACTTATGAAAACACCTCCTGGAACGACTATAAGAATCATGAAAAACCTCCGCGTTTGCGAAGACTGTCATGCAGCTTTAAAATTAATATCAGATATTGTTGATCGAGAGGCGCGATAGAAACAGATTCCATTGTTTTAAAAATGGGCTGTGTTCTTGCCGAGACTATTGGTAGGGAAGATTTTGAACCCAATTCCAAATTGCTGTAAATGTGAAATATTTGTTTATCACCGCTGAAATTCAACCTTTTCAAACTTCTATATCTAGAGTTTAAACTCTGGGTAATTTAATGGGATTTTTATCTCTAGTTCTGGCTTTTCATCTTGTTGAACACCTGAAATCCTCAACCTAGACTATACCACCCATCCCCATACAAATCCTTGTAATTATTCCAATCAAGTGGTCAGCTGCAGCTCTGAACCCTTGAAAAGCAGCCCAGCCAGTTGGCAGCGTATCGGTATCATTGAGATCCAGGCCTCCAGGGGATAAGAGAATAAAAGTGAAACCACTCTCATTGGAAGAATGATGTGGGAAGACAGAATTAGAACTGTATACAATATACAATATCGAATATCTGTGGTTAAGATACAATTTGTTTCATTGAGGATGCTGAATGTTCAGATGTGTTGCCTGCTTTGGATCCCAATTGACTCAGCTGCATGTCACAATGATTATTCATGTGTGGAAAGTTCTGTTTTACAGTTATGTAGAGTTCACCCTCATCTAATGTTTGGAACTTTGATTTTTTTCTGAAGAAAGCTCGACAAAAAGCCAGCTACAAAAGAGATGTGGTTAGTGGCCATGTTTAGCTCAATGGTGGGTATATTGTTTATGAGAAATGCAATGATTTTTGAAGAAGCTAACTGGTGTTTCTTGAAAATTAAGAAGAAAGTTTTGCAAAATATTACTGAATGCAGGCCGATTAGAAGATAGTGAATGCAGCTAGTGGCAACTAATAATTGAGAATCAAATCCTTATCTGTTGTGGGGACGCTTCTCATTGCAATTCAGGATTAGTTGGTGCAGGCTTTCAGACAGACAATGTTGTTGAAATTTGAAACAATGGCTGTTATTCTAGCTTTGGAGTTGACTGGAGATACGTTAAGACTGTTTCTGATTCTGTTAGTGTTCTGCAAAGCTTATTGAGGTGAGGTGGTAAAGGATTCTTAAAATCTTAGAGAAGATACATTTTTTTCATGATTATAGCGAGATTAGTTTTATTGCAGACAAAACGGCCAAGAGGCTTGCTGGTATGTCAATTGGAGAGAAAAGTTCAGTAGTATCCAAATTCTGTAGTAAAGCTGGAGCATGTAGATAAAAGTTACAGTAGATTTTGCTAGTGTAGAAGTGATGGTGAGTTTCTTGTTGCTGTTGCAGGTGGCTTTGGTGTTGCAACTAATCATGTTGCAGATATTATTATAGCCATTATCTGTGTAGGAGAATGGGCAGTGAGACATTTTTCTACTCATGTCACTTTTCGATTAGATTCTATGGCAGTTTTAACAACTTTTGCAAGATGTATTGTTCCTTGGTTTGTGGTTTCCAGATGGAACCAGATTTGTGCAAAACTGTCGCTAATAGATTTTGTTCACAGCTTTAGAGAAGTTAACTTCTCAGTTGAAACTTAAATCTCCTCATCAGCATTATTTCAGGTTTTATAAATTCTTTGGGTTTTTGAATTTGTAATGCCTGGTTGTTTATAGGCAGTTTTGGTGGGTGCCTGTTTTTTTTCTTCTTTTTTTTTCCTTTTTGCTCTTTCCTGTAAGTGCACTTATGTGCAGTTTGTAACCTTGTTACCTTTTGGTTTTGAGGCAAAAATTGATTGAGCAAAGTAAAAAAGAAAGGTGGATCAATTACCTTTGGGTATGTTGCCGTATTGCAACGCTGTTTTTCTTATATTTTCTAATGCTCGATGGTGACTTTATTTTTGTTACACTAAGGCCTCAAACACACATGTAACAACAACCAATACTGGAATAGCAACTTCAGTTAAATGGAGTGCCCAACGACAAAGCCTACCTAGCAAATTCACACAGGTATTCAAACATTTCATTTGTTTGAATTGCACAGTAGTGAAGGAAAACAAACAACAGCTGATTAGGGGATACAAACTAACATTGCTTTGCTTCGATCTCCTCGGACCCAATCTCTCTTCCGTTCCACCACCTCCTTACGTGGTTTGGGCACCAGTAACATTGCTTCCATAAAGCCTCCGAGGCAATCTCCCTTCTGGTCCACCACCTTTGGGTACCCTCTAATGAAACCATTGACATTCTATTTCTACCGTCTACATCTTCCCTATCTGGATGCATGTAGAACTCACCCCAGCCAAATTAGAAAGTCCTCTAAGAAAACATCAGTAACATTCGATGCACCAGTCTCAAAATCAGGCACCTGGAGATGCTATGATGAGCTCAAGTGGTACAAGACCAACGGACTGCAACTTTCTTTATTAACGAGATTTACCTGGATTAAGACCATCCCCACCGCAGTATACCATTTTCTTATTAGTAACCCATATTACAGTAAAAGAAGCGGAAATCAACATATTAGCATACATAAAGTAGTTTACTCACTGCTTCAAGGAAATCTTGTGTAGTATATTGTTTCTTTTATAGCTACATCTATCCATTTCAATGAACAAACGAATAGTTTTCACAAAATTAAAGAAAACTATAAAGGACAGCAAATGGTTCTGATGAAGCTTGAGACTTACTTTACTCGATACCATACTGACATTAAGCAAATAGTTGCATAGTCTCAAAGGCTGCAAAAGCCAGTAACCGCCGTGCTTCTCCCATAAAAACCTAGATTTAACAGCTCCAGCATAGTTTAGTACTAAAAAAAACCCAATTCTATAAGAAGGACAACAGCGACAACATTGCTGAGAGAAGTACACAAGTTGAAACGAATTCCAAATGGAAGACGATATTTGTTTCCACTTTCCACCCTAACTATTAATTCGTAAACACGATATATGTTTCAGTGAAAGATACTGTCATAGTGAAATAACCAACCCCATTCCTAGTTGCTGGTAATATAGACGCCTAAGCATCCTGATCAGGATTTTCTAAACAAGTGCAATCTAATAGGCACCAGTCAACTTAAGTGTTATAACCAAATTGTTTCCTTCATTCCCTGACTGTACAAAATAATTCACACATACCCAGGCTAAGCATAGGAAGCGATGGACTCATATCCGTCTGAGTATCAGCCAATTCATACCAAACATGTATGTCTCACCCTTAATTGCCTGTAAGACTTCTTTTAGGTCAATTCTATTGGTCCATAAGGAACTATTCCAATTCACTTCACTCACAAGTTTAGATTTCCATTAAAAAAATCATGAAAAATTGTAAAAATAAAACATAATTAACTACCAGGTTTCTAGATTATTGATGTAATGTACCAGAAGCCAAAAAATGAAATTGTTGGTTGTGTAAGAAAACCTGTAATTGTTAATAGATGGTAAAAAAACGTTCAACAAAGATAGATAAAGCTCAGTAAAGAGCAAAAGCAAGAATTACCAGACCAGACCAGTAACAAATATTTCATAAAATAGCTGTCCCTTCTTACTCAGTGGTCTTTCTTCACTCTGAAACAGTTCAAATGACCAGCACCATGAGTTCACTATTTCACTCCTTTGGTACTTAAGTCTGGGTATACTGTCTTAGCTTTTTTTTATTAAGGATAATATATTAATATATCTACTAAAGAAAATCGCAAGTTACCATATTGAAATGAGGGCAAATCCAAGTTTTATTGTCTCAAAGGCTGCAAAGGCCAGTTACCACTGTGCTTCTCCCATAGAAATTTAGTTTTAACACCCCTCACCTAGATTAGTACTAAAAAAGCCTAATTTTGCTACAAGGATAACAGCGAAAACCTAACTCTGCAACAAGGATAACAGCGATGGCATGGCTGAAAGAAGTAAAGAAGTTGCAAGAATTTGAAATGGGACAGGATATGTGCTACCACTTTTCACCTATTAATTCGGAAACACAATGTATCATTTCAGTGCAGAGTACTATCGTGGTGAACTAACCAACCCCAATCATAATTACTGGTAATACATATGCCCATACATCCTGATAAGAATTTTTTAAACAAGTGCAATCTAATAGGTAATAGTCAATTTAAGTGTCAAAACAAAATTCTTTCCTTCATTCCCCGACTGTACCAATAAATTCACCACATACACAGACTAAGCATAGGAAGCGAGAATCATATTTGTTGAGTATCGGGCCGCTACACATCCAAATGTTCACTATGTTAACCTTAATGGTCCATCATGCTGGTATAAAGGGATAGAATTCTGAGTTATTTTAAGAGTGTAGCCATTCCCTTCTTGATAATTTCAAGGGAGGTCCACTAAAGAGCAAGGACAAGAATGACCAGGAACGCATATTACATGAGGTTGCTGTTCCTTCTAACTTGGTGGTCTTTCTTCACTCCTAAGTACTCTTACTTTAAGCGTACAGTTCAATTGACTAGCACCATGCGTTCAGAGTTTCTCCCATTTGGTAGTTAGGTATGGGTATACTGTCCTACCTTTTCATATAAAGAATGATAAAAAAATACAAATAAAGAAAATTTTAAACCATAAATAAAATTTTCAAGCATTGTTTGTGTCTAGGAAACGTTAGTCAAACCCCTATGACATTGACATTTTATATATATAACAAGGGTAGCGCAAGCTCTGTATCTTCATCATGTACATACAAAATCAAAAGAGCTAACAAACGGGGTGGAGTTATAAAAAGAAAACTTATGTACGAAATCTATAATACAAAACATCATAGGTTTTTGAGCCTTGGACGGTCGGATAATATTTGGAGAGACAAACAGGTGATCCGACTATCCCAATCTCATCCTAGCCGAGGACATCTAGCGGCTGTGGTGTTTGTAACCTCCATTCATTATGGAGATATTCATTATAGAGATATTAATAAACATAAAAATAAATTTAGTGGGATCCTCAAATGAGTTTCCATAAAATTGATTCAATGTTTAATTCATACTATTGAATTAACCCATGTAGAAAAAAACTGAAAAAATAGATGTCATCCCATGTCTTTAAAAACACAAATTACAAGCCATTATTATCTAAAAAATAAAAAAATTTAAAGGGAAGAATAAAAAACTACAAATATATTCAATGTAAAGGGAAAATATCTTTAAACAATTATCCATCATTTACCAACCTGCAAAATACAAACAATTATTTATTTTTTTTAAATCATTTTTTTTAATCATACCCATTGTGAAAAGGGAAGAATAAAAAAATACAAATAATGGTTTTCATTATACTCAATGTATTTTGGAACAATGAGTAACAAATATGACTCACCAGAAAATTTTCATCATGGAAAGGTAGCCTATTTTTATCATCCCGGAAAAAAGAAAAAGAAAAAAGTTACAATGTAAATCCCAAAGCACATAGAACTTTAGAAACATTTACTATCATCCTTACTAAGATCGATTTTCGACTGCTAACATTAAGATCGAACTACCTGTAATGCTACCTTTTGCAGGATGATGCTCAAGAAAAAAAAAAAGATAAACTCAAAGAAAGAAAAAACCAAAAAAAAAAGGGAAAGAATCCTTAACATCACAAACAAAAGGAGGCCCAACTCCCAAAAAAAAAAAAAACAATGTTAGGATATGAAACTTATGGGCTTCCCAAACAACAGTATATTCCCGGAAAAGGAAGGATGAAAATTATGGGCAAGGGTTAGAAACAATTTCTATCATCGTTATTAAGATCGATCTCCGACTCTTGATCATATGCTAACATTAAAATCGAAATACCTGTCATGCTATCTTTCCATCAAATCTAGTGCCCAAAAAAAAATAAAAAAATACTGAACAGCGCAAACTATATTGCAATTCTGCGATCAATATTTTTCCGGAATTCTTGATACATTTTTTTTTTTGCGGCAATTTCCCCTTTTCACACTAAGAAGAATGCAGTGGATATTGCGCTTTTGCACGCTGCATGAGCCTGAAACTTCTGAGCAATTCTGGAATCAATTTTTACACCATCGGATATTTCCCTTTTTTGGCTCCATCGAGTAATTGCCCATGCAAAAGAAAAAAAAAACATCCTTAATTATGGAGAGCTCTGTAACGGGTGCACCACATTATGATTAATATGTAATAGTTAATGCATTCAATCGGTGACCATTATAAATAGATGCATATATTTCTTCAACCACACACATTCACTCATTTCCAATTGATTTCCTTATTCCCAACTTATTTTCTTGGTGATTTTTAGCTTAAGAGTATCAAAATGTCAAACATACTACAAACTATAATCATCTATTTATAACCCATTGGATATTGCCCTTTTTCACATTAGAATCTTTATCAACATAAATAGAAAAAAAAAATTCATTCGGGAACCAGTTAAATATGATAAGATACCATCAAGAGAAAATTCGAACAATAATGTGATAAAGAACAACATTAGAAATTTTATCAACATAAATAGAAAAAAATATTTTTTATTCAGGAACCAGTTAAATATGATAAGATATCATCAAGAGAAAATTCGAACAATAATGTTTATGCGTGTTACTTCCAATAGAGTCTAATGTTGAGAAAGTGCGTAAACTAGCCGTACTTCTGAAATAAAGGTGCACAAAGATTATAGTTGACTACCTTTTTCTGTTCCAGTGTCGATTTTTATTTGAAATACGTATGTATTCAATGTTTAGTGGAAACTTTTGGATGTCATAATTACCGTGCAAGCATTCTAGAGTAGATGGGTTCTTATTAAATCCAAAGAGTTTTGTTAGTCTAAAATTTTAAACCTTGCCAAGTTCCATATTTTTACCTGTTTTAAAGAATCACAATTGATGAGAGTAAAACTTTGTTTAAATTATATGTAGTAAATAAAACACAATTATTTCCTTATCAAAGCTACAATTAGGGTCTTCAAATGGAGGATAGTAGTTTTTTTTTTTTTCCTGAAAGTGCATCATCAATAATTTAGGAGACTTGGATAATGTAAGAAACACTATACATTGATCACAGATCAGTTCAAGGCAATACCAAATTTATAATTATTTGGATGACAAATATCTAAGATTTTCATTACTACAAGTTCTCATGGGTCAAAATAATTATTATCATAGTTTATAGTATTTATTTAAATCATTATGACCAAAAATTGTATCGTCTCATGCCGTGCCGTTATGGCACGGGTTATTTCTAGTATTACCATAAGAGAGAAGAGGAAATTTGTGCTCTTGCTTAGGAACAGTTGTAATGTATGAGACAACCTGAATAAAGAAACTATTAAGGTTTACCCAAAGACACATTAAGGGAAATGGGGGTGGGGTGGGTTGGGGGGGAATATCAAGATTGAATCAAAACAAAGAGTTTCATTGAATGAGTTTTCAATTAGATAACATGAATACAATGTATTTGATATTTTTTGATGATATTCTTTTACAAAGAGAAGTGAATATATAGAGTACAAAGGGGGTAGGTGAAGTGGTAGGTAAAGGGGTAGGTGAAGTGGTAGATGAAGATTAGAATTCAACACTCCCCCTCAAGCTGGTGCATATATGTCGCTCATGCCTAGCTTGTCAACAAACTTCAAAAATACCTTACTTGGAACTTCTTTAGTTAAAATATCAGCTACCTGATCTTCCGATCTAATTCTAGGAAACTCCAAGATCTCATTATCCAACTTCTCTTTAATGAAGAACCTATCTATATCCACATGTTTTGTGCGATCATGATGAACTGGATTGTGTGCAATATCACATGCCGCTTTATTATCACAGTACACACGAATTGGTTTCCTAGGAGGATACCCCAATTCAATTAGCAGACGTTTTAACCACATCACTTCGCAGATACCCATCGCCATACCTCGCCATTCAGCCTCTACACTTGATCGTGAAACAACTCCTTGTTTTTTGCTTCTCCATATAACAATATTACCCCCAACGAAGGTAAAATATTTTGAAGTAGACCTTATATCATCGTATGACCCACCATAGTCAGAATCAGTATATGCGTCCATACTTTTGAAGTCTTGACCTCTTTTAAACAAGATCCCTTTTCCCGGAGCAGACTTCAGGTATCTTAGGATTCGCATTACCGCATTCATATGTGTTTCTCCAGGATTATGCATGAATTGACTAACAATACTCAAAGCATATGCAAGATCAGGTCTTGTATGTGCCAAGTACATTAGTCTACCCACGAGCCTTTGGTATCTTCCTTTATCAACAGGTACTTGGTTGACATCCGAACATAATTTGGAGACTGGCTCTCTTTTGGTGTATCTACAGGTTGACACGCTGTCATACCCGTTTCATCCAACAAATCAAGGGCATATTTCCTTTGTGACAAGAAGATTCCTTCTGTTGATCGAGATACTTCAATTCCAAGGAAGTATTTTAAAGAAGCAAGATCTTTCATCTGAAATTCACTTGATAGATAATTTTGGAGAGCCTTTCTTTCTTCTGGATCATCTCCTGTAACTATCATGTCATCTACATATATGATTAGAGCTGTAATCTTACCTCGATTTCTCTTTAAGAATAAAGTATGATCTGAATTTACCTGGCGATAACCAAATGCTCTCATAGACTTGGTAAATCTTCCAAACCATGCTCTCGCAGATTGTTTCAGACCGTATAATGACTTGTTTAACCTGCAAACTTTTCCGTTATGTAACTCTAACTCCATCATTCCTGGTGGAAGCTGCATATACACTTCTTCGGACAAATCTCCATGTAAAAATGCGTTCTTGACATCAAACTGTTGCAATGGCCAGCCCAAATTTGCAGCAAGAGACCACAAGACTCGCACTGTATTCATTTTATCTACAGGTGCGAATGTCTCATTATAATATACACCATAAGTCTGGATATACCCTTTTGCAACCAATCTTGCCTTAAAGCGTTCAATTTCACCATTTGCCTTGTATTTAACTGTAAAAACCCAGCGACATCCCATGACTTTCTTTCCTTCTGGACATTCAACCATGTCCCAAGTATTATTTTCTTGTAAGGATTTCATCTCCTCGATCATAGCTTCCCTCCATTTTGGATCAGATAATGCTTCCTGCAAGCTGTTAGGAATAACTACATTAGATAACTGATTCACAAATGACTTATTTGATTCGGTCATACGGTGATTAGAGACATAATTACTCATGGGATATTTAGTTTTTTATGAAATATCAGGTTCATACATGGTTCTAGGGATACCTCTATTGCGACGTTCTGGCAATTGTTTCTTTGCAGGTTCAAGAACATCTTCAGCGAACGGTTGGATTGGGGTTGGTGATCCATCATTATCTTCTTCAACTTCATCTGCATTTTCTTCTGATTCATCTGAATTATCTTCTTCAACTTCATTTATAGATTCAATTTCACCATCCGCGTTAATTTCTTCCTCACTAACTTTATGTTCTTTTGGAATTTCAAGAACAACATCTTCGATTATGTCTTCTTCATAATCAAGGGTCTGAATTTTATTTTCATACTCCCCCTAAAGTTCAGATTTCGAGTAATACATCACGTGTTCGTGAAATTTAACATCCAATGTGATGTACATTGTATATATAATTTGAGTACAAATTAGATAGTTGTGGTTAAAAGCTGAAAAAAACTCAAATTATAGAGCTTCTGACCCCACTTGAGAGAATATAGGCCAATAGTAATCTGGGGTTTTGAGATCTTTTCGATGTTTTTTACAACACACACTATGGGGTGGGTGGCCAACACTCACGCTTATCTCATTCCACGAAACAACACCCAAATCCCAAATCGTATCTCTTTATCCTTTACAACGTATTTTTATTCTGTACGCTTCCTCACACAATTCTTTCATATTTATCTGTCAGACTAACCACTTTCTTAGTCTCACAATTCTCTACGCTTCCCAAAACATATCTAAATAGTATCTATCAGACTAACCACTTTGACTTCCTCACAATTCTCTCATCTTTTATCTCTTCCCTGACCGCAAACGTATCTAAATAGTATCTATCAGACTAACCACTTTGACTTCCTCACAATTCTCTCATCTTTCCAGAAACATTTACTTCTTATGCAACATCTACTATATTACTATGGCAGTCAACTGGCAGGTATTTTGTTTTATGTTTTTTTGGATGCGATTGTTCTTATTTTTAGTTATCCATGGTTCTTAGTTTCCTTCATGGTTTTTATTTATTTATTGGTATACAAAATGGTTCTTAGATTCCTTCATGCAGTATACAACAAGTCCATTTTTACCATTACCTAATAACAAAGTATGTATTGTCAACAGTTCATGAAAAGGAACTTGCTAGGGAGAAAAGGAAGATTTGGAAAGAAAAGCTCGATGCTAAGAGGGCATTACAACATCGGTTGCTATTTGATGAAGCGATATCATTGGAATCAAGTTCCGATGATAGCTCAGATAAGGATGAGATGCCTCGGTTTACAGGCATGGAGGTCGAGCATTCTATTTGTAAGATCCAGTTTGAACTTTTAACCAACAAATCTAAGTACAATTGTATTTTGTGGCGACTTATAATAGACTACTAACTATATTTTTGTGATGTGTGCCGTTTTCACAGCATTGGGTATTAAAAAATCTGATTTTGGAGGACCAGAACATACTTGCAAGTACTGTGGTGCTATACTGTGGCACCAAGAGAGGTCTAGAGGAAGCGTTGTTAACTTCGAATTTAGCATACGCTGTTCTAAAGGGAATGTCAAACTCCCTCTTCTTAGAGATGCCCCAGAATATCTAAAGAGATTGTTAGACTTTAATTGTGGACAGCTGTCAAGGAAGTTTAAGAACTTGATCAGGGCATACAACTCTATGCTTGCATTTACCTCAACTGGAGCAAGATTTGATAACAAACATAATAGGAGAGGTAAGGGACCATGGACGTATAGAATTCAGGGTCAAAGCTATCACAAAATTGGTTCCTTGGTGCCTCCCAAAAACAAGGATCCAGGATACAACCAGCTCTATATATGTGATATGGAATTGGCACAAGAAGCTTTGCATCGAAAGAACATATTTTTTAAACATGCACAAGATAATGACTTGGGAGTAGACGGTACAACCAAAAAGACAGGCCATGAACAGCACATGGAATCAAAATCTTCTAAGAAGAATGACAGTGAATTGGACTTGGAAGTCATCACAAATTTAATCACTATGATGGATCAACATAACCCGTATGCAAAGACATTCAGGATGGCTAAGCATCGAATGCAATCCCAACCTGCAGTCAAATTGCGGTTAGGAATCATTAGTCGATGGCAAAAAGATGCCAGAAATATAACTTGCCAACATGTTCTGAAGTGGCAGCATTAATAGTCCAGACTCCTACAGAAGATGATGTGTACAGGGATATCATAGTTGAACATAAGGAAAATGGTTATACTAGAATCAAGGAGATACACCCATGTTATATGCCTATGCAGTTTCCTATTTTATTCCCTTACGGTGAGGATGGTTATAACGTTGATACTGCATACAAGAACGTGAAGATAGGAAAAGATGGTGTACTCAGAAAGCGGCAACACCTTACTATGAGAGAGTATTATGACATGGATTATTGATAATTTGCTGACAGTCAAGGAGTCTAATATATGCATTCTGACATGGATTCAAATGCCATATGTTGGCACGGATGGTGCTGCAGATGCAGATACAAATCCCCAAGGAAAAAAGTGGGATGTGATGGTAAGAGCATCCCAGCTAATAACTTTTCTTCATCCTTTTTTTTTTTAATATATATTTGCAAAAGGTATTATGATCATAATTCAAGCTCTTCCTTTCTTATTTGAGATTATTGTTTACACTCACTGATATACTCATGAAGCCTCATGAAGCTTTTAGTTATAGGAGGGACGGGCAGTTCTGCATATGATAAACAACCGTCTTATACATACTGAATAGTACAATCTTGAAGATCTCAAGTCTGTTCGATACAATTTGCATAGAAGAGTGTGAGTCATCACTTAAACTTGCTTATTAATTAACACCACTGCACCATGTATTAGGTATTACAGAACACCATCATATAGTTAATCATGACACTAGCACTTAAAATGGGTTGGAAACGAGGCATGTAGATTATCCAGGCAATGTGGACTTGCCATCTTTAACATAAATCTATGCTATGTTCTTTATCTTGATATCTGTAATCAATTAATTTGGTAATTTATGTAGTATATAGTGAACAAGGAAGGGTGTTTGGATTTTGGGATGCACAGTGAAAAATGTGATAGTGCCTATAATGAAGGCAAGCATACGCTGCAAGGAATGTCTTAACGAACCCCATCATCGTCATCATCTGTGTCTGGAGGCTTACCTTCTTTAAAAAGGTACCTAAATTGCCACCCCTACTCTATTTTTAAATATATTCTAAATAATGAAATGAGTAAGCTCTCTTTCATGAATTCTATTTTTAATGATGTAACTTTGTCTACCACTTCCGTCGGATGCATCTCAGAAACCAGGTGTGACAAGAATGTGATTTATAGATTGTAATAATGAAAATGCTCTTTCCGTAGCTGCATCAGGGGGAGGTATCTGCGACAACTTCTTGGAAGATATAGCAGTACCCAACGGACCTAGAGATATTTCTCTACAATGGGTTCTGATATATGTTGGTTGCAATTTTTAATGGCAAGTCTGTGTGTTTCGTGCCTGCATTTACCTTTCCTACTGTTTATAACTTAATTTTATAAGTTGGTCCGTGTTATGTTGTATAAATAGTCAAGAACGGTTGTTTTGCCACGTAGTAAATAAATTAACAACAATATTAAAAATTCCACTGAGCAATCTCTGTTCCCAATTATTTAGGGTCTATAAAGTTAGCTTGCGAAGTCAAGTACCGGAAAAATAAAATTAAGCCCGTGCAAAGCACGGGCGAAACACTAGTTCGTTTAGTTGGAGGATGGTAGCACCTATATCCTTTCTGACTTGCAGCATATCCTACGAAGACACATCTTAAAGCTTGGGGAGATAACTTGCTCCGTTGGTTCTGGTGTAAGTGCACAAATACTACACAACCAAATATGCGTGGAGGCAAGTTTGGAACTGTTGTCTCATTGAGAGCTTGAAATGGTGTCTGAAAAATGATAGTGTTGGAAGGCGTACGGTTGATCACATATGCTGCAGAGGAAAGAGCTTCACCCCAATAAGTTAACGACATATGAGCTGATATTAATGAAGCACGCATAACTTCAAGCAAGTGACGGTTTTTTCTTTCAGCTACCCCATTCTGTTGAGGAGTATTAGGACAAGTTGTCTGATGAAAAATACCACATTCTCTTAAATAATGTTGAAAATCAGTACTTAAATATTCGCCTCCATTGTCACTTCGAAGAACTTGAATCTTTGTATTGTATTGTGTGTTGACTAATTTGTGAAACCTCTGAAATAAATTATTCACTTCATCTTTTGATTTCATCAACCAAACCCATGTCATCCTAGTGCAATCATCAATAAAGGTGACGAACCATCGTGCGCTTCCAAGAGTGTTTACTTTAGACGGACCCCAAACATCAGAATGAATGATCATGAATGGAATAGGACTTTTATTTAAACTTGATGGAAACAAAGTACGATAGCTTTTAGCTAGTTCACATTCTTCACATTGAAAACTAGAAACATCAATCTTTGAAAATAGACTAGGAAATAGCCTTTTTAAGTATCCAAAAGAAGCATGCCCTAACCGTTTATACCATAAACAAATTTGTGATTTCTCCTTCTAAAGCATTAGATAATCTTTCTGAAATTTTGGATGTCAAATCTAGATAGTATAGCTTTCCTCTTCTAAACCCAGATCCAATCATCCGCCGTGTTCGAATGTCCTTAAACACACAAGAATTAGGCCAAAAGATAACAACACAATGTAAGACTTTAGTAATTTGGGAAACTGATAATAGATTATAATTTAGAGAGGGAACGACTAAAACCGAATCTAGACTCAATGTATCAAGAAGATTTAATGATTGTTCTCCACCATCGAGCCAAAGATCCATCTGCTGTGCAAACGGAGTTGTGTATGGATGTTTTAAGAGGAGAAACCTGTCTGGAATCAAAAGTCATATGGTCTGTGCAACCCGAATCAATTATCCATGAGCTATTAGGAACAACTTGCGAAACATTAAAAACCTTACCATTGGTTGTTTCCATAGTGGAGGTTAGATTGCTAACCACATGTGCTGCTGCAGCGGAATTCTTTTTCTTGGGATCTCGTATATCCCACCAATATGGGTACCCGACAATCTCAAAGCAGTTGTCTTTGGTATGACCACGTTTATTACAATGAGTGCATGTGGCAGACTTATCTTTAATGTTGTATTGACGACGGGTTGCCATTGCAGAAGTTTCAATACTAGATACAAGGATCCTTCTCCTTGCTCCGATACCATATCAAGATTGAATCAAAACAAAGAGTTTCATTGAATGAGTTTTCATTTAGATAACATGAATACAATGTATTTGATATTTTTTGATGATATTCTTTTACAAAGAGAAGTAAATATATATAGAGTACAAAGGGGTAGGTGAAGTGGTAGGTAAAGGGGTAGGTCAAGTGGTAGATGAAGATTAGAATTCAACGGAAAATAGCCGCAGCAAGAAAATGGGGAGAATTGTACAGAACTGCTGTCTTTTCTGTTACATGTAGAACATCCATTATTTCCATACATGTTTCGAGTTTTACAAGCTCTCCTACCCGCACCAATCCCCTGAATTAGCCGACAGAAATCAAACAAAATATAGTTAATCAATCATTAGTGTAGGATCTTGTTTTGACCAAATTTTCTGATAGATAAACAACTGAGACATTAAAATACAAACTACAAACTTCGCCAAGAGAAACAGAGACTTTCAAAACATTCCAAGAGACGACAAAATCTTGAACCAAGGTATTCATGAATCAGGAAACATACAATTTGACCAATTGCGCTAGTTAGTATCTGGATGCATCATGCATGTAGAACTACCTCAACTGAGTTAGAAAATATTCTAAGAAGACATAAGTAACATGCGATGCACCAATCTCGAGATCAAGCACCTGGAGATGCTAAGATGAGCTTAAGTAATACAAGAAAGCTCTTTATCAACGGACTGCAAATTTCTTTATTAACTAGATTTACCTGCATTAAGACCACCTCCTACAGTATACCATTGTTCTCATTAGTAACCCGTAACTACAGAAAAAGTAACAGAAACCAACATCTTAGCATAGAGAAGGTGATTTACTCACTGCTTCAAGGAAATCTCGTGTAGTATACTGTTGTTCCTTCATAACTACATCTCCAAAAGACTTCAATCTTTGTACAGAAAGAGGACTAGTATCATAATTCTAACGAAGTCAAAGAGAACAATAAAGGACAGCAAATGGTTCTGATGAGGATCAAGACTTACTTTACTTGACACCCATACTGAAACGAGGGCAAATAGTTGCAAGTTATCGCCGTGCTTCTTCCGTAAAAACCTAGATTTGACACCCTCGCGTAGTTTAGTACTAAAATACCTAATTCTAAAACAAGGACAACAGAGACAACATGGCAGAAAGAAGTAAACAAGCTGCGCGAAATCCAAATAAAAGAGTTCCACTTTCCACCCTAATTAACATTTTATCATTTCAGGGCAACAGCCTGTCAAGGTGAACTAACCAACCCCATACCTACTAACTGGTACACGGACGCCTCAATATCCTGATTAGAATTCCTAAACAAGTGCAATCTAATAAGTAATAATCAATTTAAATGTTATAACCAAATATTTTCAGTTGATTCCCAGACTCTACCAAACTATTCACGCACACACAGGTTAAGCATAAAGAAGCTAGGGTCCAGGGAATCATATCCATTGAGTATTGGCTGATACACACCCGACATGTTCAGTACCTCGCCCTTAATTGCTTGCAAAGTCTTCTTCTAGGTCAATTCATTTCACTCACAAGTTTAGATTTCCATAAAAAATCATGAGTAAAATAAAATTAACTACCAGATTTTTAGATCATTGATGTAATGTATGTACCTACATGAGGCCACAAAGAATGAAATCAACATAACGAAATTCTTAGTTGGGTAACAAAACCTGCTATTATTTTTGATAGATGGTAAAAAACGATCAACAAAGATTTTTTTTTTTTTTTTTTTTCCGAATCACACCATTTGTATTGATATTAAAAGTGAAGAATTACAAGATAAGAGTTTAATCAGAAAAATTAAAATGCAAAGCCCAACAAAAGTTTGAGCAGGCTAGACAAAGCCCAACTAAATAATTTTTTAACTGAACCTTACATATTTCACATTAGGCATTTCAACTCTTGTTAAGTAACTTGGTCTGCCAATACAAATGCATCTTTCTCCTGCCCCCATGGCTGCTCCTCTTTTTGCTGTGTTGTCTGCTGAAAATTTGACTTCTCTGAAGCAATGCTTGAACTGGATGTCATTGATATGTTGAATAGCTGATTTCCATCTTGCTCTGACAAACCAAGGCATTTCTCCTTTAGAAAAATCATTTACTGCAGCTTTGGAATCTAAAACAATGATTACTCTGGTTATCTTCCATAAGACATCAAGCTCCACTGCACACACCACTGCATAAATCTCTGCTAGATAATTTGTAGTTATTCCAATACCACCTGAAAGAGTACCTAACACTTGGCATTCACTATTTCTGACACAAACACCAAACCCAGCTGCACCTGGATTACCAAATGAGGCACCATCACAACAAAACAGTGTGTATCCTTCTGAAGGGGGCTCACATTGACATTCTTGTATGTACTGAAACTTAGATTTCCTAATTCCAAGATGGAACATTTCTATTATTTTCATATCATAATCCTGATTCCACTTATTTCCAGTAAGTCTTAAGCCTCCCTCAAACACAGCTTTCATTAATCTGCACTTTATGTCATGCTTTGTTGTAGAAATGCCTTCAAAGAATTTTTTGTTCTTTTGAAACCAAATTTCTTTCAGAATACTGCAAGCTGCCACAATCCATACTTGTTTAACAAGTGGGCTTTTATTTTTAGAGCAACTCCAGATTTCAGCAAAAGATTTTGGAATTGGGAATTGAAAAATTGCACAGAACCAGCTCCAAATGCTAATGATGTTTTTACAGTGCCATAAGACATGAGCCATACTATCCTGATCATTTTCACACACACAACATCTAGAAACCATTTCATACCCATTTTTTACCATGATTTGATCATCCATGTATACTCCTTGTATAAGCTTCCACACATTACCAGCAATACTAGGATGAAGAAATGAATTCCATATGTACCTGGGCCATTGTAAAATAGGCATTTTTTCTCTGACCTTATTGATTGCTGATGGAATGGAGAGATTACCTTTAAGAGCACCACTCCAAATTAACTTGTCATCCCCTCCACCAATATCTGGCAGATTCATATGCTAAATCATTTGACCAAGTTCTGAAGATATATTCCACTTGCCATCTACTAAAATATCAGAAATTTTTATTTTACCATGCTCAGCCAAATAAGCAGACTCACAAAAATTATCAACAAGAGGGCCATTACCTATCCATGTATCAAACCAAACTGACACTTTTCTTCCATTGCCAATACACCATCTTATGTCTTCTTTTAATGAATTCCAGGCCAAACAGAGAAAAGTTGCCAATTGGTAGTCCATTGATTTTGCTTATTCTTGTATTTTGCCTTTATAAACAAAGCCAAATCTTCTTCAGAATTTATTATCTTCCACATCATCTTCATTAGAAAAGCATGGTTAACAGTCTCTAACCTCTGAATTCCAAAACCACCTTCTTTAAATGGAGTACATACCTTCTTCCATGAAAAATTTGTATATTTTCTGATTTCACTGTCCCCTATTCAACAAAGATTGATAAAGTGGTGTAATGAATTAAAAAAATCAGTAAATGATGATAATAAAGACAACAATTAAGAAAGACAGAGATTATTAGGTGCTAACGAGAGAGAAGTCGATGAAGAATGAATCAACAGCTGAAAGACGCAATTGCGCGTTCATATCAAGTTTTGGTCCAGTCAGTTTGTGGTAAATCCGAAAACGAATTGAATTCCTGCTCAAATTAAAGTGCATCAAATACAAATAACAGCTGAGAAAGTGAGAACCGATGTTTACTGAATGAATGGTGATTATGGAAGTGAAATATTTCCTTCTTTTTAACTGACCGATTCCGCGTGGAAGAACATTTCCTTTTTCTTTTGTCTGGATTGGATAATGGGCCCTGTGATACGCACGCGACAGATATAGGCTCCTAGAGTCCTAGGAGTGAGCATATGCCGGTATGAACCTGTTTTCATCTCATCTGCATCCAATCCAATTCATTACTGGTTTTAAATTTGGCATCCGCATCCAATGGATGTACAGATGGACGGATTGGATGCGGATAATCCAATGAGTTTTTTTTACAATTAAAGTTTATAATAGAGAAATAAAGACAACAAGTTTATAGATGGTTTTAGAAATATTTTTATTTATTTGTTGAAAAATAAAGCATAAATAATTACAAAGGAATGGGTGGGAGTCGGGCAACAATCTATGCGCCAACACCCTTATTTATTTTTATTTTTTGATCAAAGGTATAATATGTATTAGTATTGAAGCTCACAGAGCTGGTACAACCGTGAACAACAGCTCGAAGGAGCAAAATTACATTGTGGCACAAAATACATATACCTAAGGACAACTGACTCCAATGACCAGTGATCTCTGCACAAGTCACTTGAAGGAACAGTATCAAGTCATATACCAACCCTTACTTAAAAAAAACAACCTTTATTCAAACAAACCTATAAAAAAACACCACCACCCACTGCCACCACTAATCCACTAACCCATCTTGAGCTTCTAATCCAAGCCAGCCACCGAGTACTCCAACCTAAGTCAGCAACATCAACAAAAAATATAAACTTAGAACCAAAACTC
Organism: Papaver bracteatum; assembly: GCA_023529315.1. Classification (NCBI taxonomy): domain Eukaryota; kingdom Viridiplantae; phylum Streptophyta; class Magnoliopsida; order Ranunculales; family Papaveraceae; genus Papaver; species Papaver bracteatum. The sequence goes on along the minus strand of JAJJWX010000811.1, from coordinate 675,367 downwards.
AAGACAAACCAGAAAAACAAGCCTAAACAAGCAGCAGCAAGGAAATTCGAGTAAAAAAAGACCCGACCCAACCAAACCCGCATCCGACCCACATGCAGATCCGGCTTGACTCAAATAAGAAACCCTATCCACCATATTTTCCACCAGCAGAAAAGAGGATCATCACCTTCCACCAACCACCGTGTAAAAATGGTTTCGAGGTCTCTCCCGGCAACAACACAGAAACACCACCCACAACCCTAGCCACCTTCCTCACTAAAAGAGATGAGAAACCCCACCATACTCCATCAAACTCCAAGAAGACATCCACTATGGAAACAAACGTCACCAACAACCATTACCCCAAGAAAAAACCAGCGACTACGAATTTTGAATCCAAACACCACCACCACCACCGATAATGGTGAAAAGAAAAAGAAGAAGCAACCATGTTGAAACCACCACCCAACAACAAGAACCCATATAACAATTAAACATGCAATTATCAATCACAACAAAAAATACCCCAAAATCACCTTCTTCTCGATCTCAAAACAAATCACGAAAATAAAGCACCTTCACTGATTGACTTACATGAGAAAAATTCGAAGCAAACAACACTAAAAAAAACTTAGAAACAAACTATGTACATCGTTAATGAGTTAATCTTGCTCGATTTGGTCCAAATGGACCAAATCGAGCAAGAAACGAGTTTACAGTGAGGGATTTGGTTGAGCGGAGGAAACTATGGAGATATGAGGAGAGAGAAACTTTGAAGATTAGGATACCATTAGATGGTTTTAGAAATAAGACTACATTATTTAAGGGTAGAAAATTAGATTTAAACGTTATGTTTCGAAGTTACTCAAAATTTAAAGAGGAAACCTGACCCATTTAAAATAGAATATTTTTGTTGTACTTGGGATCAAGTATGCCCACCTATACATGCATTGGTTTTGTGTCTTGTAAGCTCATCAAAGTAGGACATGAAAGGAATACCTAATTTAACTTTATATTTGTACCGAAGAAGTATGATAAAAAAAAAGTACTAACGGGTATGGATGTCCAGAGGATTTTCAAGGTTACATTAGCGCCAATCTGTAATCCGTTGGATTTCAAAAATCCTATCCTCATCCAATTCATTAACGAACTGTCTGGGACCTACTCGCAAAAATAAGGATGGTGCCGACTAAATCCCGGGTTGTAGGACAAATGCTCACCCCTGGATGTAACAAGGACGTAGAATAAACTCGAAACAATAGGTTTATTTTCTCGATCCGCTGGCACAACGTCAGAAGTGTCAAAGAAAAATGTTTGTTTGTAATTGAAAGATGTTATAGTCATGGTGGTTGTAAACGTTGATTGCGGAATCGGAACCGACTCAAATAATCGGTTTCGATTCTAGTTCCAATGATATATGAGAGGAACCGGACATCTTGACACTCCTAATAAATAATGTATCAATTCAATATTATCAAATAAAACAACAACTCGCTCGTATCATTTCGATCCTATTAGATACAACAATAACTCGCTCTAATAAAAAACTTCCCAAGCAAATCGTTCTCGAACTTGTGAGTTCGGCCAAGCGATGCTCTAAGAATCTATTCTTTTGTCTGTTTTAGTGACAAAACTATCGTTACATATGGATTTAATAAAATAAAATTTTCAGTTCAACCTCCATAATATTGATTTTTTGAATCTTCAACATCACCTTATATTCTCCGTTCTTCGAGTTATTCCATGGTTCTGCATATGACTGTTTCAACATCTTTGTTGTAGAAGATCCATAACGTGATAACAACTAATGAGAGTACTTAAGTAAGAGCATATAGAATGACAAGCTAGTCTATTGGATGGTTGTTATATCATTGCGATTACTTTTACCTACTTCAAAGTCCATCATACAAAAACTTTAAAGAAATAATACGGTGATATGTTTTCCCCCTTAGTATTTACTTGTCCCTTTTGCTTGATAGGTTGCAATTCACACCCCCTTACATAATGATCCCAGAAGCCATATGTTTTATTAGAGTATTACTAAATAATTCACCACCTTTTTGTCAAAAAATTGGCAAAAGTGAAAGAAAATGGATCGTAATGAACTACACAAAAACGTTGTCGACACTAAACGATAACATACCAACTTTTTAAGACGATTCCACTATGTTTCACAACATAGCATCTTCGTCAACAAGAGATTAAAGGTAAAATCCTCTCATACAATTTCACATCCACACTACCCTCAAAGATTTTGCAATTAAGCACAAGTTCAAATTTGGACTCTCCCCCATGTGATGTCGTTAACATATTTTTCTCTCTTCTCGCCAGTTGCGAACAAAGAAGTTAAAAATAATGGTCTTAATGTTACATGCATCAAGATTCATCACCTTGGTGAGAAAAATAACATCAACAAAAAATTTATCTATGCCAGTTACGAACAAAGAGTGTAATTTTTGCGATTTGAATCACATAAGAATTATGTTCTTCCCTAGCCATGTACAGGTGTAGAGATTAAAGTCTCAATTTATTTCCTTCAGTAATGTATTGAAAGAAATAAAATATTGACTAAGACCATCTTATGAAATCCCTGCATTACATTCGCAAAAGTGTAATCGTGGAAAGATTAATATTGCAATTATCATAGTAGTTTATTCCTCCTTTAGCCAGTTACGATAAAAATGAATTAAGAGCATAACCTATGGAAACATAAGAGATATTTGTTCTAATTAATCACCAAAAACATGATAGTAAAGAAAAAATCTCACAAAATAAGCAATACACGATAATTATCGATTAAGTATTGCAATCATCATCAAAATATAATTTATCTAAATAAACTTCAATAACTGATAGATGGTAGATATGATATAGTTAATGTAACAGAAAAATATAAAAACTCTACATTCATACCAGATTTTCCTCCATAAAACAATAAGAATAAATTCTTACAAGGAACTAATCTAGAAATAGAGTAACTACTCAGTTAATGTTGATTGAACATTTATTGGTTATCATACTTTTGATTTTGTCTTCAATAACGTTCACAAACTCAGCTGGGAAAATCTCCTCATTAAGTAGTTCATTGACATGAGATTTCATGAAAACAAGGTCATAAAAAAACTTTTTCAACTCATTTTTTAGCATGTCTTGACCCTTCAAATCTTCAACAACTTGAATCTTAGCTTCTTCAAATTGTTTCAGAAAGTCATAGATAACATTAACGGAAATCATCTCATCTTTTCTTAACACCTTGATGATGATATGCAAAATAGCAATTTACTTCATGTGATTCTCTGTATTTCAAGAGAGTCAACCTCATATTCAATCATAGTTATTTTATTCTCACTTTTTGACCAATACGATTGCAAGTACTTCCATGAGCTTTTTTCATGCTTTTGTGAGAAAGTATATGTGACATGAAACACATGCTCTATTTCAATAATGACTTGAATAAGAGTGAAAAGACGAGGGTACCCAAATACACCACAATCTTTTTTTTATCAACCTATAAGAGCATCTCCAATGACACACTAAAAATATCCTAAAAATAAGGCCACATAGGATTTTTAATAATTTAACCAAAAAGTTATCTCCAATGGGAATGTGAAGGCAAAAAGTAAGAATGACGTGCCTGGTAGTTATGTAGACATATTCAAAGCTATCCTCTACTTTTAGAGGTTTCTCTTAGAGGATGTGAGCATCCTACTCACCATTATCAATGGCTATGATTAGATATATAATTTGGATCAGTGGTTTAAAAAGTTCAAAACTAAAGAAATACAGCCTGTGGTTGGAGATGTTTTTCTTTTGTCTCCTCAGATTAAGGAAAATTTGGTCTTTACGTTAGAAAAAACAACTTCCACAAAAGATGCATACCAATTTACTATTGGAGATGCTCTAAGCCCTTTACCAAGTGTGACCGTCTATGGATAGAGTCGAGACAATACAACAACTTAGGTACACACTTCATTTGATCGATTGTGGATATGAGATCGAGACAATACAACAAAAAGATTACTTGTGTGATTGACTATGGATTCAAGATCGAGACGATATGACAACGAAGCGATCACTTGATACTAGGTACGGTTTTAACCAAAACTCTATAGGATCAATATCAAGTGTTACGGATTAATGTACAAGTAAAATTTACTTTAATTATAATAAAACAATAATAATGTGGAATAATAAAATAAATGGCACAACAAGATTTTGTTAACGAGGAAACCGAAAATGCAAAAAACCGGGACCTAGTCCAGTTTTGAATACTCTCAGAATTAAGTCGCTATACAAAATCTAATACCAACTTCGTATAGTTGTGACCAAGTAGAATACTACTAGCTACTTAGTTTCCTCAATATCCCTGCGCCTTCGACTTCTAGAGTCAGTCACGCACATGAATCACCAATCCTTTAGATCATATTCCAAACAGTAAAAGGATAAATCTATTTGTTAACCACTATATTCAATCTTGGTAATAAGATATTTGAGTCTTTGACAAAGGCTCTTATGTTTAATCTAATAAACTCCTTTCTCTGGTTAGATCAATCTATATTTTGGTTACCGAAATAATCAAACTCTAGATTCGCAATCAATCAATATAAATCTCAAATAGAAACTATAAAGTAATGCCGATCTCACGCAACTAATCAATCAAGTCTATCAAAGATAAACACGATTCTAGTTGGATCCAAGCCGATCAAGGTTTGTTCACACAATTCATAAGATACGAAAACTAATATGAAAAACTTCGTCGTCTTCAAATCTTCATTTGTCTTCAATAATAACCTACACAACACCACTTGAATCCTCTTGTGATCAGTCATGCACAAAACGAAGTCTGTTAATAATGGATTCTCACAAGATGTATTTAGATCCGAAGATGGTTCGAAAGATCCCGTCAATACTTTGATGTAGCTTGAGTGAGACTTATATCAGAAGGGAAGGTTCTCAAGAATAAACAAACTTTGTGCAATCAAAGTTTCAACAATTGTTAATCAATCAAATCAATAATAGAAAACTATAATAACAATGCAATTATCTAATTTCCCACCACGGTACTCATAAAGATTTTTGATCCCACAAAAGTCTTTAAACGAGCAGTCGTAAGAGATTTCGCATAATTAGGGTACTTTCCACTCCGGATAGATGGCTCCCCCAGAAGCAAAAAGAATGAAGTTTCCCCGAATCTAAGGATAGTTTGCAAGAAATGTAAACTCAAGTATATATACACAAAGGTTGTTTGGACAACATGGAAATTCGAAAACCGAAAATATTCTCAAGATATCTTCATTAAAGTACCTAATTTTGGTTTTCCTATTTCTACTTAAATGCCAAACCATATTTCTGAAAACTCTCATAGAAATCTTTTATTATTAGTCTAGCACATTAACTAATAATTAATATTTTCTAGAGGATATGCTTTAATTGTTGGTAATTAAAACATATATGATGAAAATCATAATTAAATGCTTTTCACTTTGTCATACCTAGGATCACCTTGAGTATGAAGGAATATCTTTGAACAATTAATGATAAGAGTTATGTACAAGTTCAACTAATGTCGACATCTAGAAGCTTCTCATCTTAGCAAACCCAAAACCCTAAATCACACACATCATGAAGAAATATGTGAATCATGAAAACTTGGTTGTGAACCGATTGTACCATCACTCCAAAATATGTTGTGACAGGTTATAACATGATTCCCAAGATAGGCTGTAATCGGTTACACCTTGCTCCACAAAGTAGCTTGTGACTGGTTACACCTTGCTTCCCGAAATATCTTGTGATCGGTTACACCTTGCTTCCCAAAGGTAGCTTGCGACCGATTACAACTAACTTCCCAATTCATATTGTGACCTGTTATACCTTGGATTCTGAAGTAACTTGTGACCGGTTACAACTTGCATTCCAATATATCTTGTGATCTGTTACACCTTGATTGATCCCAATGTAACTTGTGACTGATTACAACTAGTTATATTATATAGGCTATGACCGGATATACCATAAATCTCAACAAGTTAAGATAGTTATACCTTGTCATATTATAGTGGTCATTCAAAAGATATTCAATAAATAACCTGACCAATCATGATTTCTTTTCGATTAAGAAACAAGTTCATATATGTACTTTATTTAAATAAATATTATAAAATATTGTTTCCTAAGGTGAAATCATACCTATATAATGCATACATAATCAAACAACTATATACAATAGATTATATCGATGTCGTATTTATGAAGTTCAAAAGATAAGCATTATACTTCGTAATTCAATAAATTCCTTGACACTTTGATCAGAATGTCATGACCAAGTCTAACCACTAGAGTATTTGTTAGAGCATAGATCGGTTGAACCCACCAAGCGTTGGTATGTCAAGTTTGGTTGTCAAAAATCTAGGAATGTTGAGACAGATAAGTATTACTCAAAGAACATGAAGAAGTAACGAGATACAACGACGACATCATCCTTCCTCTTGAGGGTAGTAATATTGACTTGAACTATTTCGTTCCTAACGTATCTTTCAAGTCGTGCTATATTGAAAACATAACTACGAAGCTATGTATTGGATATATTACTCTAGTAGTGAGACATGATCATATGATCATAGTATTAGGGAGTGAGACTACGAAGTATAACGCTTATCTTTTGAACTTTGTAGATATGACATCGACATAATCTTATGAATGTTGTTGTGATTATGTGAATAGGTAATGGTGAAGATTTCATCCCAGGAAACAATTTTTTACATTTGTTTAAAGGAAGTACATTAATGAACTTGTTTTATGAATCGAAAGGGAAATCGCTAGGCTTATTGGTACGGCTATTCATTGCAAATCTTTAGATTACCAATATGTGTGAGATGGTAGAACCGATCGTAACTTTGTTATGTATCTTGGTATAACTAATCACAATGCATGACTTATGATTTGGTATGACTAGTTTTTATTAAATAGTGTAACTGATCCTAAGTAATCACCTGAGATGGTATGATCGATATTTGTAATTGGTATGACCGATCCTAGTAATTGGTGTGACCGATCACAGAGAAGTTGTGTAATCGATTCTTGTAATTGGTGTAACCGATCCTAGTAATTGGTGTAACCTATTCTGGTAATTGGTGTAACCAATCCTAGTGATGGGTATGGCCGATCACAAGCAATACCATGAGTATATGGTAACCGGTCCTGGTAATTGATGTAACTGATCCTGGTAATTGATGTAACCGGTCCTGGTAACTTGTGTGACCGATCACAAATGTTTCCATATTAGGGTATAACCAATTCTAGTTATTGGTAGAACCGATTGAACCCATGGATGTGATTTGATATTTGATCAATCACATAATAATCTTGAAATACAGGTGAATCAATTCTAAACTTGTTTGGAAGTGTGGTAAAATCGATTCCAAGAATGTAAATATGAAAGATGATTTATAGAGAAAAGATGACAACATACTTTGAACACGGATAGTAATTCTTATCATTTATTGTTCAAAGATATTCCTTAGTACTCAAGGAGATCCTGTACCGAAATAAATTAAGAATATTTTAATTAAGGTTTTTAGTTATATATGCTTTTAATTACCAGCAATTAAATGATTATCTCTAGAGAATAAAAATTAGTAATGTGCATTTACTAATTGGAGATTTTATATTGAGATATTTCTGAAAATATTGGACAAGCATTTACTGGAATTATGAAAACCGAATCTTTCCATTCATTGCATATCTTGAGAATATTTTCGGTTTTGAAAATTCCTTGGTGTCCAAACATCCTTGGTCTATGAATACCTAAGCTTTCATTTCTATCAAACTATACTAAGAGCCAGGCAAAGTTTATCTTTTTGTTATTTCTGGTGGAGCCGTCTAATCGGAGAGGAAAGCACCCTAATTAGGCGGAATCTCTTTTGATCGCTCATTTAAAGACTTATGTGGGATCAAGAAGCTCTACGAGTACCGTTGGTGGGAAACTAGATAATTGTAGTGTTATTAGTTTTCGATTGATTTGATTGACTAAGGGTTGTTGAAACTTTGATTGCACCTAGTTTGTTTATTATGATATAAGATTCACCCAAATTAGATCGAAGTATCGAAAGGATCTTTAGAACTGTTTGTAGATCTAAAGACATCTTGTGATAATCCATTGTTAACAGACTTCATTCTGTGTGCAGGTTTTAATTGAAGATTAAAGAAGATTTGAGGACGAAGAAGATTTTAATGCATGTCATAGGTGCAATCAGATTAGTGATCTTATTTCCACTCAATTATAAATAATATAATGGAAGTCAAGGTCGTTCACATGAAGAGCAGGAAGTTTTAGTTGTCAAAAAGATCACAAAAAGGGGGTTTTGGTTTTAGATTTCAAAGTAAATAAACAAAGCAATTGAAATATTAAGTTGCAAGCAATAGAGAGAGAGATGATCGAGGAATCCTTCTTCGTTACTTAACCATCAATGAGTTAATATATTCATCCATTTACAATTAATCATAGATTATCATCAACCGTGGGATAACAACTAGCGTAGTGTTACCCCCTAAAGTCCTTTGGTCACTGGATACCGAAGCGCTCGAACATCAGATTTTATTCGTCCAAGCTACCAAGTAGTGGCGCACTCAAGGTGTAACTTGGTTGAATGTTTTATTTTATATGACTTAGGTTAATCTTAGTAGTTAGACTCTTAGCGTAAGGTCCACTTTCTAATGTTGTTCTAAGGTCCACTTTCGTTACGTAGGTGTTTTAGAAATACTTTTCAATGGTATATAATTTACGAAAAATCGTCGTATAGTTTAAGAGATAAATTATTTCTAAGTTTTACTAGTTATTATTCATAAGGGTATAGTTGTAAAAAAAAATACTTAAACATACTCCCCTTTCATTCTTGCCTTAAAAATTGTGCAAATTACAACTAGCTCATCTTATTTGGGATGAAGGGAGTATATTTTAGTTCCGAGGGAGGTAGGGGCAAGTCTGTTTAAAATTTGAAAATTGAATTCGTAAAAATAATACATTTATAATTAATCCGTTAACAGTATTGTTGTCTCAACCCATACATGTGGGGGTTTCAAAGTATTGAGTTTAAACGAGACAGTAAAAAAAAGTTAACAAAGAGTTAAAAGTGAAACATTTAGGGGAAAGGAGTCTGCCCTTAGGGGATGCCCCAAGTAAAAGGGTTAAAAGAATTAAAGGGGTAACTTTTTTGTATGAATGTAAAGTCTTATAAGAGGAACATACCATCAAAATATTACACTTAAATTCACTGTCGTTTGGGTTTTGCGGAGAAAATGGCGCAAATTTTGTCCGACCTTGTCCATCTAAGAGCGTCCATGGATCCTACCTCTTTTAAGAGGAAATCCAATATAGGGGTACGTGTAAGATTTTGGGTGGTGTACCATCCAACTAGATTGCTAAGAGGCTAATAACCTAAGACCAATAAGTCATTCTTTTTATTTTAAATCCAAATTGTTGAGAATTCAGTCTAAAAGACCATCAATTTCAGTGCTTCAACATGAAAAATCAGTTACATCACAATTGAATGAGTATCTGATAATAAAAGCAACTTATTGGGATCAAAGAATGAATCAACAATGGGAAAAATATGGAGATAGGAATACTCGTCATTTTCATTTGTATGTTCAACAGAAAAGAAGAAGAAATACTATAAGCCATATTCAAAAACAGGATTTAATTTGGATTTCACATCAAGATGAAATTGTTGTAGAATTGGTTCATCACTTTGACGATTTATTCAAACAACCTCATGTGGAAGCTACACCGATGATAATTGATGCTTCGGTGTGTCAGATATCGCAACAGAATAATAAAGAGATTACTAAAATTCCAACGGCATAAGATATTTGGACTGTTCTTGTCAAGATGGGATCTTATACTTCACCGGGTCCATATGGGGTATTCTATTATTTTCTATAAAAAAATGTTGGTCCACTGTATCAAGTGATTTCGTAAGATTAATAAAATCTATCTTTCAGTATGCAGAATTTTCAGATATATTTAATCATACACATATATCATTGATTTCAAAAATTAAAAATCTTGTAAGTCTAGTGATTACAGGCCAATTGCGCTATGTAATGTTCTTTATAAAGTGGTGGCAAAGTTACTATCTAATAGAATTAAACCACATCTTGATGGGTTTATATCTTGGTCGCAAACAACTTTTGTTTTGGGACGTCAAATTCTGGATAATATTGTTATTGCAAAGGAGCTTCTCCATTCCATGAATAACTCTACAGCTTCCGATGGTTATTTTGCATTAAAATTGAATATGGCAAAGGCCTATGATAGGGTGAAATGGAAGTTTTTGGCGGATATGTTACATCTAATGGGAATTCATGGTCATTCTCATACTCTCATTATGAAATTTGTAACTTCAGTTTCTTTTTCCATTAACTTGAATGGTGGTTCACACGGTTCATTCAGAAGTGAAAGAGGTATTCGCCAGGGATGTCCTCTATCGCCAACTTTGTTTATAATATGCTCTCAAGGTTTATCATTATTGATAAAACAATATGAACAACAAGTACTTTACCAAGGATATCAAATCAATAGAATGGATCCAATGGTAACTCATCTAATGTTTGCAGATGATCTATTTTTCTTTGGTGAGAATTCTAGAATCAATATTACACATCTGAAGGAGATTCTCAAAAGATATTCTGATTTGTCTGGCCAATTAATCAACTTTAATAAGTCGGCAATTCATTTCAGTAAAGGAAACTCGGACTTCAGAAGACAATTCTGTATACAAGAATTCGGTGTAAAGGAGATGAATGAGGATGATAAGTATTTCGGTATCTACACGTTAAAGTATGACTACAGAATTTCTAGTTTTGAATTCCTAATCGACAAGTTTAATTCTATACTTGCAGGACGGAGATAGCATTATTTAACTTCAACAAGGAGAACAGTTCTCACAAACTCAGTGCTTTCTTCCATTCCTATCTTCTTTATAGGCATCAATATCTTACCCAAGGGTGTTACTTCTCAAATTGAAAGGATTCAAAGAGCTTTCTGGAATGATCATTCAGTTGATCAAATAAAATCACACTTTATCAACTGGCAGAAGATATCTTTACACAAGAAGGATGGTGGCTTGGGAATAAGGAATATAGAGTTAGTAAATAAATAGTTGATATGCAAATTGGATTGGAGACTTTTGGAGAACAAAAATGCAACATGGGTCCAATTGTTCTCGGCAATATACATGCAAGGTCATTCTTTTTGGATCGTAGATGCTAATAAAAAAGGATCTTCAATTTGGCATAGCCTGATGCAAGTAAGACCATTTCTAGAAAACAAGATATTTTGCCAAATATCGTGTGGAAATTCTATTAAGATTTGGGAAGATCCTTGGATTCCAAATCAGGTAATTTATCTTATTCCTCCTTCTGAATTTCCGCCAGAAAATATTATGCATGTCTCGGACTTAATGACTAAAAATAATTCTAGGTGGGATGCCAACATTATTCAGCATATTTTTAGTCAGAATATCTTGAATTCTATTCAGTATATTTTTATAAATGGAAATATTTCTCAAGATATCTTGATTTGGTCTCCAACGGTTTCTGGAAAGTTTTCTACAAAATCTTGTTACAAGATTCTGGAAGAAGATATCCCTTCTTCTTCGGCAATAAATGAGTTTCCGTGGAGAAGATTTTGGTCTTTTTCCTTTATTCCTCTAAAGATATTACTTTTTGCATGGAAAGTAATTCATCATACTTGCCAATTAAGCAAAATCTAAAAAGGTATGTCTCTCATATTGATTATTCCTGCTCTCTATGCAAATAAGAGGATGAAACTAATGAAAATTTATTCTTTAATTGTCCATGGTCTATGACGGTTTTTGAAAACATCTCGTCGGAATTTGCGGGTATATCTGCATCTCAAAAATCTAGGGAATCAGTTGACTGGAGGAGGAGGATGATTTTAAACTCGTTATGGGGCTGTGCATTATGTGGAATATTTGGAAAATGAGAAAAGATATTGTTTTCTCCAATGCATCTTTTTCTGTAGGTTTGGTGATTAAGAAAACCCATATCGATTTCAATATCGGTATCCAGAAGAATCCAAGACTATCAAATGAAGATACAGTTATAGAGGCTATTTCCTTGCAACCACCAGAACAGGGTTTCTGTAAAATTAATGTTGATGCTACTTTCACTCCCAATAAAGGTGCAGCGGGTGCTATTGTGCAGGATCACAGAAGCATGTTTCTAGGATGTGAGACTATAACGTTTGATGCAACTTTGGCTCTATATGCAGAGACAAAATCAGTTCTTCTAGGTATTCATCTAGCAAAAAGATTGCGGTTAAAGAAGGTTCTTATAGAAGTAAATGCTACTAATGTCCGAAAAGCAATCATGGGGGACATAGGTGATATACCCTGAAGTATCAACTCACTGGTTCCGCGTATTCAAGATGAAGCTTCTTATTTTGAAGACATTAGTTTCCTTTGTGTTCCTAAAAATGTAAATGTATTGGCTCATGATCTTTGTCAATTTGCCAAATGTGATGATGTTTCAGGTTGGTGGAATCCTACATCACCACCGGATTTTATTTCTTCAAACCTCAATTATAATGAGGTTTTCTAAATAAGGTTTGTTTAGGGCTCTGCAGAGCCTTTTATCCTTCAATATATATATATATATATATATATAAAAATTTTAATCCCTGTCACTTTGCAATCTCCTCTTTAAGCTTTACTGTGTCCATCTGCATCTTCTCTGAGTCTTTAAGTCCCCTGTTTCTTGGAAAATGATATATATCCCCCACTTTTTACCCCAACGCATTTCCCCCGCCTATGTGTCATGAAGGCATTGGTTAAATCCAATAATAATGGGACCCCCTGTTAATTTCAACCCAAGGGATCAAGGGCTAAGAACATTGCCACCGAATAGGGGAAGGGAACGGGGAAGTGAGTGGGGAAAGTGTAGCAGCTTTGTTGTTTCTTTCCTTATGTTTGTTGTCTATCAAAAATCTTAAAAGGTTCTCATATTTAATAAGTAACGTTTTCATTTACTAAGGAAAAATGTTTTTGGCTTCTCAACTTTCTTCCTTTGAAAGAATGAACAGACAGCATGTGAAAAGCTACGACCAAAATTTTTTTAATTACAAAACTCAAATGTTACCTTTTCCTGTCCCTTATATTAAAGGTTTTACAAATGAAAATTCAGTCATTGCTAAAATCTTTTCAACATCTTCGTTTACTAAAACAAATATAGCTAGGGCATTAAAATACATATGGGGTAAAAATACTATTTTCAAAGTAAAACAGATAGGGTATAACGTGTTCATCATATCATTCTCGGAAAAAGATACCCTAGAATCCTAAAAAATGTTCCCTAGCATTTGTATGGAAATTCCTTTCCTTTGGCAAAATGGTATCCGGGGATATAATTGAAAAAAATGTCCTAAAAGCTATCGCAATGTGGATCAGGTTTATTAATTTACAACTGTTCCATTTTGATGAGTACATCATTGCTCAGATTGGAACTCATCCAGGTTTTGTAACAAAGATTTTTCCAACTAATGCTATCTCTTTATGGAAATGATGTTTTTGCTTGGATAGACATAAGTATAGTAAGGTGTCCAAAAACTTTTGCACGAGTCAAAGTTGGTCATCACCCTGAATCTATAGTGGCCTTTGTTTACTTGGACTTGCCTTATAGAGTCTGTGATTTCTGTATTGGACTTGGACATATCTGTTAGAGCACTGCTCGGTCGAACTCGCAAGCTTTACTATCTCAAGCTTGTTTGTCATGTTTAGGTGATCAAAACTATAAGTCTTGAATTCTAGTCTACTTATAGCTATGTCTCGGATTATGATATAATGTGTAGTTGAGCTTTAGACTTCACGGCGTTCATCGATTGAATACGAAGATCTACCGAGGAGAGCTTGGGGAAATTCATCAACAAAAGGTATATGGAGACTAAAACTTATCTATCAATCAGAAGTATATTTTATTTTATCTCCTATTGAGACTAAGTCGTATAGCTATATAGACTTTTACATTATACATATTTGATATTTTAGGCCAAGTTAACTCGCTTATATATTTCTCAAAATATGTGTTGGAAGCTTTTTGATTTAGTTATGTTCATCATTATTCTTGACTAGTTTAGTTGGAAACAATTTATTTGTTGGAAACTAAATAATAAGTCAAAAGATGATCATGTGAAAATTCCCTCGAAACATCTTACATGATTTGTATGAGACAGTCATTTGATGTCGATTCGGAATATTTCGTATTGATTATTCAATCACTTAAAAATTACTTATAAGCTAATAGTTTGTGTGAGATAGCTATTGTCGTCTTCTAGGGATGTTTAAATGACTGAAATGGGAGTTTAAAACAATTAACCTTTGTTTGGATACAACACAGTATGCATACCAATATACAAATTGTTTTGGTATGATTCAGGTCCGGAAACCTTGCTTGCATACCAGTATGCGAACGTTTTTAACTGTTAAAGTCTGGGAACCAAGTTTGCATACCATTATATTAACACTTCTACCTGAGATACGGTCTGAGACAACAGTATGCATACTGGTTTGCAAACTACTGGACAAGACCAAAGTCTGGAACTATAATTTGCGTACCCGTTTGCAAACTTAGTGGTTAAAGTTCTAAAATTGGTTAAGTATGATTCCATACTCATGAACAAATACATTAATAAATTAAGGAATGCAATCTTTGCAAACCGTGGATTAATGTTCATGAATTGATTCTTGTATAAGTACTTTGTACAATCACGAATCAAATCCGGTTTTGATTCAATTGTGTCTCGTATACTTCTATGAGATATAAACAATTGAACAACTCTATGAGTAACACAATTAGATTCATTTGATTATCTTTCATGTTTGATTGATCTAGAAGTGTTAAATAAATGTGCTTAAGACAAGTGTTCATATGGCTAACTTCGGTTAACTATTATTGAGGTATATTTAATTGTTTATAAATACCATATAAATGAAAGTATATTTAATTTGTACGGTTACCCATATCTAAATGAAGGTATATTTAATTTGTATGTAACAAGCTAAGACCATCTAACGGTGGAGAGATATTGCTTTGGTTTTAAGCAAACTTAGCTTGAATCTTAAATCAGGTTTTCATCTAACGGTGAATATAGAATGCTTTGTTTCCAAGCTAACCTAGCTTTGATTGTAAGCAAACCCTGATTTGAAATACTATATAAGGGAGAACTCTAGCAACTGGAAAACCTAATCCCGATACTTTCTTGTGTTCTAGTTGCGACTAGAGTCAATTTTTCTTTAACCTAGGTTTTTCCAAAACCATTATAGGTTAACGACTTGAAGACTTCATTTGGGATTCGTGAAGCCAGACCCAACTATTTTCTTTGTAGTTGCGTATTATGATCTTACTTGTTTTATCTTATTAAGTACTATCTTCTCTAATATTTTCTCGAGATTTATCTCCGATAGGTAAGATATAAAAATTAATCACAAAGCTCTTCGTCTTATTCTTTGTGATTCCACAATAACTTATTCTACTACCATTTAGTTAAGTTATTGTGAGGTGATTGATATTTCTAGGCTGTTCTTCGGGAATATAAGACTGAATTATCAATTGGTTCCTGTTCACCTTGATTTATCAAAAGATGAAACAAAAACTTCATAGGTACTTCTGTGAGAGTCAGATTTATTTATCTGAATAGACTTATCTGTGGGAGACAGATTTATTTATAAGTCTTCGACTTTGGGTCGTAGAAACTCTTAGTTGTGGGTGATATCAGCTAAGGGAATCAAGTGAGTGGAGTTCTGTTGGGATTCAGAGACGTAAGGAACGTGATTGTACCTTAATCATTATGAGACTTTGTTAGGGCTCAACTACATTCCAGTATGAAGTTGACTTGTTATAGGCAAGTGTCTGTAGCGGCTTAATACAGTGTGGTGTTCAAATCTGGACTAGGTCCCGGGGTTTATCTGCATTTGCGGTTTCATTATTAACAAAACTTATGGTGTCTGTGTTATTTCTTTTTCACATTATATTTGTTAATATAATTGAAATATCATAGGTTATGCGTAGTTCAATCAATTGGTAAATCCAACCTTTGGTTGTCGATATAAATTGATTGACACTTGAACGTTGGTCTTTGGAAACAGAGCCGCAAAATAAGAGCAGGAGCAAAGGGAGGCATGGCCATTCCTTAGGCCAACCGGCGCCATTTGCCATTGGCCACGCCCCATGTTGCCTAATCGGCCCTATTTCCCATCGACCAATCAGGTCGCCTTAAACCCGCCACACTTGGCTGGGCCCATACTTGCTAGCCCTATTTCCCATCGACCAATCAGGTCATTTTATATCTGCCACATGCATACTAGAAGTGTGTCCACGTCCATGCTTGGACGCCCCCCCTCTTTTAATCTGCCAATCAGGTCACTCAAAACCTGCCAAGGTATTAAAAGAGGTAAAATGGCGTCAGATGGTCCCAAAGCCAATTGGCTTTCCAAAAACCGCGCCAACATGCCAAACATGTCGTGTTGCGCCAATAAGTTGAGCGGCATGCCACTCCTCCACGCCAAACGTGTCACTTTGTGGCTGCATGCCAAAGCATGCCAACGTGCCATAAATAGCGCGCCTACGTGCTAACCTACCTCATATTCGTGGCCAACGCCATGATGTGCTTAAGTTAGGCTTTTCTAGTCAGAAGTCGGACTCTGCTCTAGGCATATTAACCAAATCCCTAATTTCCAGTAGTAGCCCAAAGTATGCCACTTTGATCCCACAATAGGTCACGAGCCATGTGGGACCCAGGAAACCCTAAGAATGGCGCCATACCATAGCCACTCATAGCAACCCTTGCTCATGTGTCCGTTTCCACATTATAGCCTTGTTATAATTACTTTGGCATAATTGTGGCACCGTTTGCACAAAAACACCACCGTGCCGCATACCACTCGCGCTAATTAGGGTTTCGATATTCCAAACCCTAATTCAGCTTGCCACGCTAGACGAGCCAAGTAATTCTCTTAAGGAATTAAGTTCGGTATAGCAACATGACCAACATTTTCGAAGCCATATTTGGGTCTAACACCAATATGCCAAAATAGATGCCACTTTGCCATGGCTACGCCAGACGGCACTATGCCATAGCTGCGCTAGGCGCCATTATGCCACTGACACACCGATATGCCACCGACATGCATTAAATATGCCATCACACCGTTGGCATATGCCAATGGTGCCACTTTTCTATTATCAGGTGCTAACATAAGTGGCCATAATCAACGAACACCTTTTCTTATGGGCCACAATCTCGGCCGTTCAAATTCGCTACAGACAGGCCTGTGGAAAGACTTAGGCGACCGTCCAAGACAAGTCTAATAGCATCACATGCTATTCTCCTGCGGTAAGACTACTGACTTTGACTTGCCACACATGGAAATCTGCTACACGTTTTCCACGAAAACACTCGAGACATAAAAACATGTCATAAACTGGGGGATACTCATCAGGGTATTGGTCTGGCGATTTACAGCGTACGGCGTGCAACACGCCCATTATAAGAAAGTGTCATGAAATATGGAAGTTAGTGGTGGAAAGAAGTAATGGGTGTAAACAAACCTGTTTCCTTCATCGTGGAAATGTGGTTTCTAGCGGTTACACATTACTCCACTCTTCCATCACTCAATCACTCCCACTTCCTACAAGACCAGGGTGCGTTCAATTATGACTTGTATAAATAGGCTTCACCTATTTTTACCAAACAACAAGTTTTGGTTATAACAAAAAAACACAGTATCCAGAAAAATACCAAATAACTGATAGCTTACATTCTGTAAGCCGGTTCCAAATTCTGATACAAGTCATAAAATAGCCACACCTTCAGAATTAACCATTCTGGCCTCAACGCCTTCTTCACTTCCCTCCCTAAGACCAACCATTCTCCTTCACTTTGTGACTGAAGCAAGATTGGAACATCCATTCCTTGGTTCAGGCCAGGATTGTACAGATTGATCTCTCGAATCTAAAGCACTCTCGTGCAGTGCATTTGTTTTAGGTTTAGATTTTCTTCTCATCCACACACCCAAATTACCAAAACCAGCAGAAACAGTTTTTACCCATAAACACCTAGAAATATCAATCACCTCACAATAATATTAATCGTAAGGTAGCGAAATAAGATATTGTGGAATCACAAACGATGAGACGAAGATGTTTGTGACTACTTTTTATCTTGCCTATCGGAGATTAAATCTCGAGCAAATCTTAGATAAGATAGTACTCAATAATGAAAAAAAAAATAGTAAGATCAGAACACGCAAGTACAGAGAAAATAGTTGGGTCTGGCTTCACAGTCCCAATGAAGTCTTCAAGTCGTTAACCTGCAGGGTTTCGTGAAAAACCTAAGGTTAAAGGAGAATTGACTCTAGTCGCAACTAGTATACACAAAAGATGTGGGGATTAGGTTTCCCTATTGCTAAAGTTCTCCTTTATATAGTCTTCGAATCAGGGTTTGCAATCAATATTCACCGTTAGATGAAAACCTGATTAGACTCAAGCTAATATCTTTCAACCGTTAAATCGAACTTAGCTTGTTACACACAAATGAAAAGTAACTTCATTTGGATATGAAACAGTGCCTAAATGTGTGCACCTTTGTTGGCTCAACAATAGTTAACCGAGGTTAGCCATATGAACACTTTCATATCAACCTTATTCATCTTAACCATAACTAGTTGAAATTACTCAAATGAAACTAGTTCTAGAGTTTCTCAATTGTTTATATTCTCATAGAAGTATACAAGACACAATTAAAGAAAAATTGATTTTGATTCACTCGAATCAAGTCATGAACATTATAGCCATGGTTTGCAAAAGATTGCATTCCTTATTATATAAATATATTAGTTTATGAACAAATCGATTTTAGAACATTATCCATTCAAGTATGCAAATGTGTACGCATACTTAAATGGTCGAACTAAGTTTGGGTTCGCCAGTACGCGAACTGGTATGCATACCTTCCAAAATCAGCAGAAATTCCCGGACCTGAAACTCATGCCAGTATGCGTACAAGGTTCCCGGACTTCTCCAAACCAAGAAGTACGCATACGGGTATGCATACCATGGTTCCTGGACTTGGATTACATATATGCAAGTACGCATACTATGCGTATATCCAATTGTTCTAAACTTTTATTTTAATCATTGAAACACTCTCGGAAGACGACAATAGCTGTCTCACACAAACTATTAGCTTCAAAGAAATTTTCAAGTGCTCGAATGATCAATACGAAATATTCCGAGTCTACATCAAATGACTGTCTCACACAAATCATGTAAGATGTTACCAGGCGATTTTCACATGATCATCTTTTGACTTTCGTCAAGAATATAAGATGAACTTGGTAAAAGTGAAAGCTTATTAACACATATTTCGATAAATATGTAAGCGAGTTAAACTCAGCTCGAAATATCAAATGTGTATAATTGAAGTCTATATAAATATACGAATTTTCTCTCAGATAATAGATAAAGTAAATAGACTTTTAAGTGATAGATGAGTCAAGTCTCCACATACCTTTTGTTGATGAAGTTCCACAAGCTCTCCTTAGTAGTTCTTCGTCTTCATTCGATGAACGCCGTGAAGTCTAATGCTCAACTACACTTTCTATCCTAATCTGATACTTAGCTATAAGTAGACTAGAAATCAAAACTTATAGTTTTGACAACTAAACTTGACAACAAGCGTGAGATAGAAACGCATGCGAGTTTGACCGAGCAGTGCTCTAACAATCTCCCCCTTTGTCAATTTTAGTGACAAAACTATCAACAGATATGGAATACAAAATAAATAAACTTTGTAGCTCTCAATCCAAATGCTTGATTTCCTTGGGTCTTCAACATTACTCGAAATCTTCGTCACTTCCAAGTACTCCAGTGATTCTGAACGTGTTCAACTCAACATCATAATTGTTGAAGATCCGTAACTATAACAATGAGAAAGCAGTTGCTCTCAATCGTTGTTATACAGTGTCATAGTATTATTACACAACATCATAGTCCAATTGTATCACAACTTTGACAACAATACTATGGCGATATGTATCACTCCCCCTTAGTCAATAATTCATCTCACATGAAAACCACTCCCCCTTACATAATGATCCGAAAACCATATGTATTAGTAGTGTAAACTACACATTAATTCTCCCCCTTTTGTCAATAAAACTGGCAAAGGTACGAAAATTAGTGGGATCCTAATGAAATTTCCATAGAGATACTTCATGAACGAAGGAAAAAGCACATATCAACTTTTTCGATGCAATCATATAGCCGAAACTAAATGCATTCATCAAGGAGTTAATAAAGATACAAGATAACCCCTATAATATTCCACAGCCGCACTCCCCACAAAGATTTGGAAATTAAGCACAAGTTCAATTAAGAACTCTCCCCTATAAAATGTCATTCCCGAAAGAACAACAAGAGCGACCTTACTTTCACATGAAAAATCTCTGTTACCTCCAACTTTGAAAAGAAAAATAAGGAATGTGATGAAGCCAAGAGTTGTTCCTTCAAATTCTCAGAAGTTTTATGATGTTCTTGAAGAGTTGAAGGAAGCAAGGAAGGAGATTCAGCAAATAAATACTTTTGTTATGAGAACTCTCGAAACTAAGAAGGCCCTGGTTCGACATCATCATCCTAGAAGGTTCGTTGGAATTGAATCATTTCTCCATGAACCTTATGTTCCCATGGCTGTTGACGACAAGGAGTTCGGGGAAGACAAAGAATTTTTCAGAGGTCTCAATGTCTAGTAAATCTTCTTTCATGTTTTAGAAGAATAACTAGGGTTTGGAATAGCATTCTATTTTTCATCTCTATTTGCACAATGACACAATAGCCTTAATCCTTGTAAACAAAAGTTTTATCCTTTCTTCCATCGAATAATGACATAAAAGGCTTTAACTTCAAAAGTTCATTCTAACTTTTATCAATACTTTCATATTGACATAATAGAGATAACTTTTGAAAAAGTATGGGATAGTCACATGTTCACGGATGTAAACAACATGCCCCATAACAATTTACAATATACCAAATCATAAAGATTAAAATTGCAAAGATCATCTTCCAAAATACTCAGAATTTGAACAAATAAATCTAAAAACATGAAGGTGAAAATTGTTGGACATAGATATATGTACTCACAATCCTTGTCTATTATGAAGTATTGGTCTTCTCATATCCACATTTTTGTGCATATACTGTGTTGCTCCAAGTTTTCTTATGTTTGAGCATGACCAACTAAATTGACCATTCTCTTGTGGTTATTGTAGTTGTTGCTCCGTAAGTTCGCTTATGACGAGCATGACCAATTGAATTGATCACGTTGTGGTTAGTTTAGTTGTGTATTCCGATTAAAATAATTATGAGTTTCTTGTGATTAATTTAGTTGTGCATTTTGATTGAATTAGTCATGGGTTCTCTCGTAGATAATTCAATTGAATATTTTGGATACAAATTCATGTCTTCATGTGATTTGTTTATATCCAAAGAAATCCTTCTTTTCTTGTAAAAGCAAGGTCGCCTTTGTTTTTCTTTCAGGAATGACATTTTATGGGGGGGAGTTCATTTGAACTTGTGCTTGATTTCCATATCTTTGTGGGGAGTGCAGCTGTGGAATATTATAGGGGTTATCTTGTATCTTTATAAACTCCTTGATAATGCATTTAGTTCGGCTATATGATTGCATCTAATTTGTTGGTATGTTAATACACCTTTGGTCATGAAGCATCTTCGTGGAAATTTCATTAGGATCCCACTAATTTTCGTACCTTTGCTAAAAACAATTGACAAAAAGGGGGAGAATTAATGTGTAGTTCACACTACAAATACATATGGTTTACGGATCATTATGTAAGGGGGAGTGGTTTTCATGTCGAGATGAAGTATTTGTTAGAGCATTGCTCGGTCGAACTCGCATGCGTTGCTATCCCAAGCATGTTTTTCAATATTAGTGATCAAAACTATACGTCTTGATTTCTAGTTTACTTATGACTAAGTCTCGGTATAAAAAAGTTAAGTATAGTTGAGCTCCAGACTCCATGGAGATTATCTTACGAAGACAAAGAACTAATCAAGGAATCGGTGGAACTTACTTCGACCAAAAAGGTATGTGGAGACTTGAACTTATCTAGCACTCAAAAGTTTATCTATCTCCTACTCTTGACACAACAGTCGTATAAGTATGATAGTTTTCATACATACACATTTGATATTTCGAGCCGAGTTTACTCGCCTATATTTTTTCGAAATGTGTGTTGGTAAGCTTTCTCTTTAACCACCTTTCATCTATATCCATGGCGAAAGTCATGATGACGTTTCAATCTTGAAAATAACTTTGATGACGATAGTCGATTCTTCTTGTCTAACTACTATTATAACATTATAGAAGAATGTTTCAATGATTGAAATGTAGAGTTGAGATTATGTAACCACCTATGGATATAAGCATATATAGTATGTTCGCACATTAATGTATAATTCCATGTACCGAAAACCAAGTGCGTGCAAATGTGTACATGCAGTATTGGTGAAAGAGACAGGTTGGGTACGCGTACCCGTACTGGCGGGAGTTCACGTCCGTGAATTTCTGCTGAGTTTGGAGTTTACGAACATACAAACCAGTCACCTTAGGTACGCGTACCCACTGAATTTTTTTATCCGAAAATTTCTGCTGGGTTTTCAAACCCAATTCCGGTAAAGCTAGAATACGTATGCCCGTATGCGTACCGAATCTGGTTATATTTCTCAAATCGATAAATCAATTGTAGTACCAGAATATCGCCACAACGATATTCTCGTAGTAAGAACAACGCTTTCACGAGAAGGTCAAATATTCCTATAAGTATAAATGACATTGTTCACGAGAGTGTCGTAAGGATTCTTCAGCAACATTTGGCGAGCGTCACAGGGAAGCGTCATTATAGCTGACAATGGAAGAGACATGTTATGAGAGTGTTCTTTCACGAGGATTACAAAACTTGGCGAAGATTAATATTGTAAATACCACGATGAGATCGCATAATATATCCGAAAGAAGGGGAAAACCTAGCTGTCACCCACAATGTAATTTCCTATATAAAGGGTTCAAGTAAGTCCAGATGATGATGATGTATTTTTTAGAGTTGAGAAAATCTTGAGGAGAGAGAAACTCCATAAAAGAAAGTCAGTAATTCTGAGTTTGAATATTTTCTGTAAACATTTCTGAGATCTAAATAATAAAAGTGTCGTTTAATTATTTAATCTTCCACTAGTTTCACTTAGATTTTTATAGGATCTTAATAGGGGTGTAGTGTGGGAAATCCTGCTACTACATTTTGGCGCCGACTAAGGGGAATCGAAGATCCAAAATCTCTAATTACAATTTGAAGATTTGGAGAAATTGAAGAAATGGCTGGAAGAAGGAGAAGAAATACATCAGAACCACCAACAAAAGTGAGAAGAAGTAAAAGACTTGCAGGTGAAGAAACAAGTGTATTAGGAGAATCTTCAAGGATGAGAATTAGGAGGAATAGAACAAGGAATGAAAGGGAAAATTCAATTCAACAACCAAACCAATCAACATCGGTACAAAATGGAAGAGTGGATTATGATAGAGTAAGCGTGCATACATGGAGATCAGATTCAATGAGAGAAGAAACAAATCGACAATTAAGAGAAGAAAATGGAGTAGGAAGAAATCAGGAGGTAGAAGAAGGGTCAATTCATCAAGATGAATATGAAACAACAGAGGAACTAGGGCAAAGAATACAGGAAGAAAGAAGGTTAGAGGCGGTGGAACGTGCAAATTTAACAAGACAAAATCATGAGTTGAGAATGGAAAATTTAAGGTTACAAAGAAGAAGATCAAGAAGTACTACTAGATCAAGTTCAAGATCATTTAGAGAAATACCAAGGAGAAATTCTCCCATAAGAAATAATGGAGAAAATGCACAAGAAGAAACTGAAAATCCAAATAGAGGACAACGTCAGGGAGAAGAGAGAGTAAATAATGATTGTAACGATCCACAAAGAGAAATTCTAAATGGAAGATGAAATATTGAAAATCAAAGAAATGAAGGTAATCAATATGGTGAAGAAAATCACGAAGAAGGTAGAAGAGTATTACATGGCCGATAGCACGTCAGAAATCAAAGAATTATTGAGAATGAAATAGAGAGACATTATGCTGAACAGGCACGCCTAGCTTGCGAGAGATAAAGACTAAGGGAAGAAATGGAAGAACAAGAGTTTCAAGAAGCAATAAGGCAAAACAATCATGATAATCTAGAAAGAAGACATACACAAAATCGCGAAAATGGCAATATTCGGGAAGAATATGACAGAATACAGAGAAGAATAGAAAGACAACAAAGAGAATTGGCGAGAAATGAAGAAGTTGGTGGAGAAGAAATTAGGAGACAAAATCAATTGCGAATTTCAGATAGAAATGAAGAGGAAAATCGCAGGAGAAGAGAAAGTGCGTTAAAAAGACCAATAGAACAAAGCCCAACTACAAATGAGCAAATTTTGAGGGAATTAGCAGAAATGAGAGGGATGATAAATAATAGAAGAGAAGGTGGAAGAAGGCAACTTGATGAAGCAATCGAAGAAGCATCTAGAACTCCCTTCACACAGGAAGTACAACTAAGAGGAATTCCTCCAAAATGCAATTTGCCAAAGACTAAACAAAAAGTATTTTCGATGGGACTACTTGTGTTATTCAACATGTTAAAGCTTATGTTAGGTGTATGCTGCAGTGGGAGAATCATGATGTTGTTTTATGCAAGTACTTTGCATCCAGTTTGACTGGCGAGGCGCTAAAATGGTTTGAGGGATTTCCGAAAAATACTATTACTTCTTTTGATCACTTACAAGATACATTTTTGGGTGCATACATAAGCAACAACTCTTCACGAACAGGTATCGAAGATGTGTTTGGATTAAAACAGAGAATTGGCGAGAGTCTAAAACATCTAACCATAAGATGGAAGACAATGTGTAGTGAGATGGCATGAAGAGTAGATGAGAGATATCTTATTTTATCCTTTATTAATGCAATGTTTGCGACCAATTTTCTCTACATACAAATTTTCAGAATCAAAAACACCATCACAATGACTGAACTAAGAGAACTACAAGAAGAGTACATTGCTTTGGAAGAAAAACAAAACGAAATGGAGTCATACCCAATTGCAAACACCAGTTTTGTAATGGCTAATGGAAGTTTGCTTCCCAAAATGATTAATAACGTGGCGAGCACCTCGCAAGTTCAATCAGAGAAAGTGGCGAATAATGACAAACAAAAACTAGTGGCTATGGGAAGTCGTGATCAAGAAGAATTTGAAAGAGAGAAGAATTATTACAATCGTGGAGGAAATAGTCAAATCCAAAGGCTTGACCAACCTCAAGAAACTTATGGTGGACAAAAGCAAAATAATTTCAGAAATCAGGGGAACATGAGAACCATATGGGAGGAGATTAAGATGCCACCCTTGAATGCTAGTGTAGAAAAAATCTGGGAAGCTATCATTTTAATGGAAAATATACCCTCGCCATGGAACATGGGGAAGGAACCACATCCTAACACTCGTAATCAAGAATTCTGTCCTTATCATCATTTTCATGGGCATTCGATAAATAATTGCATAAATGTAAAAAGAATAATCTTAAGAATGATCGATCAGGGGAAGCTAAATAATTTTCTAAAAGGGCATCAACAATCGCAACAATTGCCACCACCACCGCATGATCGCAGAATGACTAATGTAAAAGGAGAAGAAACTTTTGTTATAGAGGTTGGAACTAAAGCAAAGAATTTATTTTGTAATTCTATTGTGCATTCTTTCAGAACCATCGAAGATTTCCACGATAATGTCTTAAGTAGAGTCTTCGCCAGAGATATGGATGGAAAAGAAATAATGAATATAGCGAGAATCTCTCCATTAGAAGAGTGGCAGAAACAAGTCCTTTCTTTTTACTGAAGACAAGAAGTACCAGAGCCTGGCGAGCTGCATGATAACCCATTGGTGGTAAGATTGGAAATAAAACCGGAACAAGCAGAAGAAGAAGAAGAAGAAGGTAAAGAAAACAATAACGAAATGGAGGAGTCTTGGGCCATTGATAGAATTCTAATTGATACTGGCAGTTCCGTGGATATCCTGTTCTACCACACCTACAGAACCATGGGTGGGAAAGATGAAGATTTGATACCATCGACATACAGAATATATGGTTTTAATGGAACTGCCACCAAGCCTAAAGGGGAGATCACAATGAGAATTCCATTACGAGGAATGACTTCCAAGATTTTATTCTGTGTTGTCGATATTGAATCACCATATAACGCCTTAATTGGTCGACCTTGGCTACACATGATATTGGGTGTTGTATCTACCTTTTATCAGTACATTAAATTCCCTCATCCAAATGGTGTTGGAGTAATTAAAGGAGATTGGGGAGAAAGTAAGAAATTTTATGAGATAGATATCAAGTGTTGTGAGGAAAGAGCAGGGAAGAACAACAATTGGAAATACATAATTAAGCAACAACAGAGAAGTGACAAATTAATGGTTGATTCAATAGAAAAGCATGAAGAAATAACTAACGAGCCTCTCGCAGAAATCAAGCAAAAAATAAAACGCAGCAAAGGTACAGGTATAAAAAGCATAAAAGGAGGAAATGACAAGCAACTTGCAGGAAAACACTAAATAAAAGAACAGATGATAAGGAAGATGAGAAGAATAAAGTGATAGAAAGATGAAATATGACGAGCAGATCGCTAGAAGTAGAAAGGTAAAGTTGTTTTTTCTGTTTGAGTGAAGAAAATGAAATTGAAAAGTTAAAGAAAAGAAATTATTGAGATTTGAAGCTCGCAAGAAATTTTAAGAAACGCGAATATAATTTCGCAGAGATTAAGAGAATGGGACAAACCTTTATGGCGTGCACCTTAGTTCGCGAATACAATTTCGTAAGAGGCAAATGTAAGACCTACAAGCACGTCATAAAGGGGGTATCTCTTTATATGATTCAGGGATAAGGTTATACCGCTATCGAACCCGAGTCATACAGATGTAGGGGTTAAAGAAAACCTATCCGGAGAGAGATCTTGGATTTCCAACTTTATAAGGTTATACCCTGGTTGGACGACCGAGAGTCTCTTCCAAGAAGTGCAGAGTATGACCAAGGCGCCGAGGTACACGGTTTAGCCAAGGGTGCCCGGGACGGACGAACCTACCCTGGCCATATTTGGTAAGTCTTGGCTACAATGCACTTGGCCTGAAGAAAACCCCACCTAGGGTGCAATCTCTTGTAACTATAAGCCATATATGCATAAAGGATAAGAGGCTGCGAAAACAACTGGTTGTTGGTAAATCTGGATGGGAGGAGCTAGTCTTGTATGGCCGATGTGCCCTCCTTGAAGGGGCAACTAGGGGGAAGATAAGGGCGGCACCCTCCATTAGGGAGCTGATAAGTGTCTTAAGACGGCAATGTCATGGGGCTTTAAGATCGCAAGATCATTTAGGCATGTCATATTGTCGCGTAAATTATACAGAGGCAAAAAGCCATAAGAGAAAAAAGTTAAGATGAGGTCAAGGGGTTTTTACATGCAAATGTGAAGACGTCCTGCGATTTCATCGCAAGATGGCAATGTCATGAGGCTTTGTTTTCGCGAGAAAACTTAGGCTTGTCATATTGTCGCAATACAATAAATAAATGCAGATAAGACAAGATCAATGGGTCAATACATGAGAGTGTAAAGACGTCCTGCGATCTTGTCGTGGAAAGAATACTATGGCAAAGTAAGACCTTTAAGTAGGAAGGCATGATAAGACCATAAGATCGCAAAAATAATAACACGAGAATATCAAGGTTTGCGACAATATCGCAGAAATTATGAAATTCGCCAAAATATTCGTTTATTAACTTTCTCATATTGTAGATGAATAATAGAGGCAAGCATGGGAATGAATAGAAGGGTAAAGATTATTATTCATCACCATATGAGAAATTTATATGGATATTAAAGTGCAGATAATTATCAGGTGCAAACTATATTGACCAAGTTATATTTGCAAAAAAGAGGATGTTCTTTCATTCATACAGATAAAGGGGCAAAGAAATTTACACATTAAATTGAAGAAAGTTGCAACAAATTGAAGAAACTCGCGATTTATTACATAAAAGAAAGAAGTCAGACAGATACATTGTTTCATTTATCAACATTGTTATCTTTATCAAATTCTTCTTTTTCACCGGATTTCTCTTCTTCATTATCTTTGATGGGTTCTACATCATCGCCAGAATTTGTTTCTTCGTCGTTATTTTCTTCTTCACTTTCATCAAAATCTTCATCAGAGTCAGAGATATCAAGATCTGGAATTATTGATGGTATTACCTTTTCAAGATCAGGATACAAAGAATGAGGAATTCCATGGTCGTCACAAACCTGCTTGGTGGTATCATTACGAGTAATGAGGAGGGTTCTATTAAAATTTGCAGAAGTAATCCCAAATTGATCTTTTAATCACGAGTATTTATTGTTGCGAGCAGTAAGATCGTTCGCGAGTTGATGATTAATATCTTCTAATTCTATCATCCTTACACGGCATCTGTCTTCAGAATCTGCGAGAATAAGGCACAGATAAGATAGAAGTTATAAGAAAGAATAATAAAAGAAGCAAAAGGTTAATAGAATAGAGTGGTTAACAACCTTCTTTCTCAGAAATCAAGTCCCTAATTAAGGCCGATTGATAAGCATGAAGACTAGCATCTATACCTAAATTATTCCTAGCATTATCAAGAACCTGTGCTGCCCAAGAAAACTCATCATCGCTAGTAATAAGAAGGCGATAACGAACTTGAGTTTCTCTTGCAAGAAGATCTTTATTTTCGCAGAGGAGTTTATCTCTTTCCATTTGAACTTCGAGAAGAATTTTATGGAAATCTGCTAGAGTTTCGCTGCCATTTCTAATTGCTTGATCTTTCTCATCAACAAGATCACTATTTTTACTTCTTAATCCATTGATCACTTCTTTTGATTCATGATAAAGACGCTTAAATTTATTAGATAATCCTAAAGTGTGTCTGTGTTCAATGGTTAGGAGATTAAACTTAAATTTAAGTTCCTCTATAGAGAGGGATTTAATTTGTTCGTCAGCAAAATTACTTAAGGAATTATTAAGGCGAGCAAGAAGAGTATTATCATCTACAGGTTCGGGAAAGGTTTGAAGGAACGTAGCTTCGTCAGTTAGAACATAAACATCTGCAAAAATGATTGCTTGAATAAACTATATAAAAAAGATAAAAATCTAAAAGAAAGAAAAAGTAAATCATACCATAAAGTTGTTTGTTGGCATTGTTAAGATCCAAAATCTTCTGTTTATCAACTGAAGCTTCAGTTTCCAACAGTTTATTTTTCTCATGAAGCACAGCAATTTCAGCCTCAAGTTTCTCTTTATCTTGGCGAAGGTTAACAACCTTTTTCTTAAATGAAGCACATTTATTATCTAAATCAGCAGCAACAGCAAAAGAAGCTCTTCCAACCTGCAACAGAGTTTTATAAGTACAAAAAATTTGATGAGAGAAATCTAGCAATTTAAGAAACAACTAAGAGAACATACCAGAATACCAAGTGCATTTAAGAAGCTTGGAGTTAGAGTTCCAGAAATTCCACGAAGAGAATTATTATCAGATAAGATTGGAGCATCGCACACTTTGACGAGCGCTTGAGCTAGCCCATTAAGAGTCTCATCGCAATACTCATTCGCAGTTCCACGAGAAGAATCGCCAAAAAGCATGGACAGCTAGGTCATGGAATAATCAGAGGAAGAAGAATTTTTCACAGAAGGGACTTCTCTAATATCGTCAAATTCTTCGATAAATTCATCATTAGATTTATTACTAACGATTGAATCCAATTGGGTATGTTGAGAAGAAGAATGCTGAGTTTTATTTTTCTTCAAAGGAGGCTCGATGGGTTCTTTATCACGAGGGGCAGAGCGTCTTCCTTCGCTTGAAGCAGTAGATTTCCCTTTACGATTAGTTGAAGGTTTCTCCTTAGGTTTTGGCTCTAAAGGTGGTAACTCTTCAATTACCTACAAACACAGATAAAGATAAGAAATAGGGGCAACAATATATTGTTAATTAATAAAGGAATATTTCTTACTTCATCTGTGAAAGATCTAAGAGCTAGAAGAGTGCTGGGTTTCCTATATTTCTGGTAATTAAGCTTCATTTTGGCAACATGCAAAATAATGGAAAAGTTAGCGAGAGTGTGAAGAAATAAATAATAATAGCATAAGAAGATGAGAGAGTATACATCGGAAGACCTATCAGGCCAGTTGAAAGTCCATGGTTCATAGTGAGAGAGATTCGCAGGAAGTTGGAAAGAACCGGATGTATAAGGACCTTTAAGGCATAAGGGAAAAATAAACCACTTATCGTCATTAGAATGACGAGGACCATCATTTGTATTGGTATGAAAATCAATATCTTGCATAAGAGCATCTTCACCAGTGACCTTCTTTTTATGCAAAAGCGTACACCCCAACAGTGTACTATCCCTTACCATGGGGAGTAATTGGTAATTTCGAAAGAAGTTATCTACGTATACTTTGCGAGGATAATCGGAATATGTTTATATTTAAGACTTTTATGTTCTTCGAATATTGGGATCCTCCACAAAGACCACGAGAGGCATATTCCAATAATAATCTAATACAATCCCCGCCAAGTTGATACACCGCTCGTGAAAATCTCTTATCAGAAATTATTTGGTAAAAGAGTGGAAGTTCAAGGTTGTAAAGAGGAAGTGGAAGACCAGCTTCAAGTTGGCCTAACGAAATTATAATTTTTTCACGATAACACTGGAAGTTAGAAAATAATTCAAGAGAAAGAACTGATTTGGGACTTTGATCTGGAATTAAAGATAATTCAAATCCTTGATTTTTAAGTTTTTCTTGCATCAAATTGAAAGCAATAAGATTTTTAGCACCAACAGCAACCATTTTGAGAGAATGGGAATGAAAGGAGATTGAAAAAATGGCGAAAGATATTAGATGCGCGATTTGCGGGAAAGCAATGAAATTTGCAGAGAAGAAGAAGGAAAGAGAATGAGAAGAAAGAAAAAGAGAAGAATGAGAGAAGGTATTTATAGCAGAAGAAGTTTCTCGAGAAAACAAAATAGTTAATACAATGAAAGGACGTGAATGGTCAAATAACAGCGGTTTAAAATGATGTGTCGAAAAATATATGGGTGATAAAATTATATGAAGACAGCTAGTGAAAGGTTTAGAGACGTGTCAAAATAAAGGTGGAGGTGAAAAGATAGGAGATTACGGCAATTTATTCTCACGATCTTCTCTTCTTCGCAGAAAAGACATGAGAAGAGGCAAGATGTAGTACCAGAATATCGCCACAACGATATTCTCGTAGTAAGAACAACGCTTTCACGAGAAGGTCAAATATTCCTATAAGTATAAATGACATTGTTCACGAGAGTGTCGTAAGGATTCTTCAACAACATTTGGCGAGCGTCCACAGGGGAAGCGTCATTATAGCTGACGATTGAAGAGACATGTTATGAGAGTGTTGTTTCACGAGGATTACAAAACTTGGCGAAGATTAATATTGTAAATACCACGATGAGATCGCAGAATATATCCGAAAGAAGGGGAAAACTTAGCTGTCACCCACAATGTAATTTCCTATATAAAGGGTTCAAGTAAGTCCAGATGATGATGATGTATTTTTTAGAGTTGAGAAAATATTGAGGAGAGAGAAACTCCAGAAAAGAAAGCTGTAATTATGAGTTTGAATATTTTCTGTAAACATTTCTGAGATCTAAATAATAAAAGTGTCGTTTAATTCTTTAATCTTCCACTAGTTTCACTTAGATTTTTATAGGATCTTAATAGGGGTGTAGTGTGGGAAATCCTGCTACTACATCAATAAGGAATGCAATCTTTGCAACCCGTGGCTATATTGTTCATGAATTGATTCAAATGAATCGAACTGATTTTGCTTCAATTTTGTCTTGTGTAGTTACATAAGATTTCCTTTCAATTGAACAACTCTTGAACTAGTTTTTATGAGTCATTTGAACTAGTTACGAGAAAGATGAATATGGGTGATATGAAAGTGCTCATATGGCTAACCATTGGTTAACTATTTGTGAACCAACCAAATGTACAAGTTTAGGTACGGTTACTCAAATCTAAATGAAATACATTTCATTTGTGTGTGTGACAAGCTAAGTTTCGATCTAATGGTTGAAAGATATTAGCTTGGATAAATCAGGTTTTTCATCCAACAATGAATATTGAATGCTTTGTTACCAAGGTAACTTAGATTTCAAACCATGATTTGAAAATTATATAAGGGAGACGTCTAGCAACTGGAAAAAATAATCCCCACATCTCCTGTGTGATACTAGTTAGTTTGCTAGGGTCGATTCTCCTTTAATCGTAGGTTTCTTCTCGAGACCCTGTTGATTAACGACTAGAAGACTTTATTGGGATTGTGAAGCCAGACGAAACTACTTATATTGTAGTTGAGCATTCTGATCTTGCCATTTTCTATCGTACGAGTTTAATTAAATATTTGGTTTGAGATTATATCTCCGACGGGGCAAGATAAAAAGAAATCACAAACATCTTCGTCTCATCGTTTGTGATTCAACAATATCTAGTTTCGCTACCATACGATTTAGATTATTGTGAGGTGATCAATAATTCTAGGCTTTTCTTCGGGAATATAAGTTCGGGTTATTGATTGGTTCCTGTTCACCTTGATTTTATCAAAAGACGGAACAAAACTCGTAGGTTTATCTGTGGGAGATAGATTTATCTCTTATCGTAGACTTTTCTATGTGATACAGATTTGTTTATTCAAGTCTTAGACTTTGGGTCGTAGCAACTCTTGGTTGTGGGTGAGATCAGCTAAGGGAATCAAGTGCATATTATCTTGTTGGGATCAGAGACGTAAGGAGCGCAACTTTACCTGGAATCAGTATGATATTGATTATGGTTCAACTACAGTCCATACCGAAGTTAGTTTGTAGTATACTAGTGTCTGTAGCGGATTAATACAATGAGGTGTTCAATCTGAACTAGGTTCAAGGGTTTTTCTACATTTGCCGTTTTCTCGTTAACAAAATTTCTGGTGTCTGTGTTATTTCTATTCTGCATCATATTTTGTTATATAATTGAAATATCACAGGTTGTGCGTTGTATCGATCAATTGTGAAATCCAACCTTTGGATATTGATTGGAAATTGATTGATCCTTGGATATTAGTTTTTGATACCATCCAGGTTTATATCTCTTGTATTTGATAAAGACTCGCAGATTTCTATTTGCTTGAGTATAGATCAAATTGAGAGATGGAGATATTAACTCCTTGATATACTTTTTATTAAGATTGAGTCTGACTGTCTAGTTGATTCTCTTAAAAGTATATTCGAGTTAGTCCATACAAATTGCTAATCGAAATATTGGGTGAGGATGTTAGACCCCCCATTTTCAATTGGTATCAGAGCAGTCTATGTTTGTAACGATCTGACTCTATGGACAGAGGTGCTATCTCTATTAATGTACCACCATCCTTCGATGGCTCAAATTACTTATGGTGGAAATTGTTATGCGATTTTTCTTCAAGCGCATGATTTTCAATCATGCACTAGTGGAAAATGGGTTTTTTTCCACCCACAACCACGACCCTCATACATGGTCATTTGACCTTTGACCGGTCAAGACCGTCTGGGATATAAAAAAAACACGGAGAATAGATAAAGCAGCTATAACGGGTCGTATAATATTTATTATTTTATTCCTAATTATCAACCGATGCTACGACTGATGAGCTTAGTTTTTTCAGTGGGACCCACTTTCTGTGAGGTGTCTCCCTATCCTTATCATTGATCTAACCTAACTCCTCGTCCTCACTATTTCTCTTCCTGCGCCTTATCTTCTCAATCTTCTTCTCTCCACCGCACCCCAAAATTGAAACTCGAAACTAAAAAAAAAAAAAAAAAAAAAAAATCACTTGAACCATTGCTCTTAATCCCAACCCCTTTCTCAGTCGTTTTCGTCTCTCCACAAAATCGCCAAGTTCTCCAATAAACCATATTCTAAATCTGTAACCACAGACTTGAGCAAAGAGAAGAAATCCATTCTTCTTGAACCATTTTCTTCTTTTTATCTTTGCGGTTAAGGTTATTCCTAACCGATCTTCTTCTATTTTGTTGAGAGGGTTTATTTTTATACAACTTATGTTCATATATGAAATAAAATTAGGTTTTTGATTTGGGGGTTTTAATTTGTTATGGTTTCTGTAATTTGTGTTTGTAGGGATTTTGATTTGTTAGGGTTTTTTTTTTTTTTGATTGATTTTAGGGATTTTGATTTCAGGGTTTGTTGTTGAGGATTTTCTCCTTTTATGCAGCAGAGAGGTAAAATTATTTCACCCAATTTCTTCTTAATTTTTCTTTTCATCACTGCATGTTTAGGTTTTTTTTATTTTAGGGCTTTTTGATTACAGGGTTCACTGTTATAGTATTTTTTTTCGTCTCTACAACAAAAAGGGTAATTCTCTTTTACTCATCCAGTTTCCTTCCATCTGGGTGTTTACCGGTTTTTAATTTTGAGATTTTTTTATTTCAGGGTAGCTGTGAAGGTCTTTCTCCATCTCGTACAAAAAGGGTACATCCAATCCAATTTTTTGTTTCATCATGACTATATGTTAATTTGATAAAAAGTCAGTTGAAAAAACAGTTGGTCCTACAAATATATGGTGCAAATTTGATTCTCACCAAATGCTTATCTTGGTAACTGACTTCTGTAGGCAACAAGATGATAAACTGGATGAGTTAAGTGAAATTGTGCAAAGAACTTGAGGTGTGGGGCTCCCTTTACACAAAGAAATTACATAGCATGTATCATTTATGATTGGCATTCTTTAGTTAAATTTGAAATGCTTTCTTGGTTATAATTTCATTTGTTTTTTAAGTATATTAGTCTCTTGCATGGAATTATTGAAAATTCATGGTGCTGTATGTGTTGATGTTGTCATAAAGACAAGCTTAAAAATATCTTGACTGTGCTATTGTATATTGTGTCATTATGATGTGACTCTGATTCATGTTAAATTATTTGAAATATATATCAGGACTTCAAGAAGAGATGAATTGTTTTTTCTTTTTCGTATAGCATTTTTTAATTGGTTTAGTGTTGATTTTTGATTGCATCTTAAGGATGGAGAAGTAGATGAAATTATGTGAGACTTTGATGAGCCTGAGACTCTTACCAACTGGATTACACCTTGGTGAAGTTAAGAATATGCTTATTCAAGGTGAAGCTGGTGCTGTTTATATCTTCTAGGTTGAGGGAGGTTGATCTTGATATTCAAATGTTCTCTGAAATGGGTATCATTGATGTATTGAGTTCAAATTTTGATTCCATTATTTTTATTGAAATTTCCTGTTTGTTTATATCTTCTAGGTTGGATTTTAACGGGTTATGTGCTATTTTCAGGGGTTGAATAATTGCTGATGGATTTAATATTGGTGGCGAAGTGTGTAAGTGGTGTTCGTGATGCTGATGGTGTTGTTAGCGGTAGTGTTGGAGGTGCATGTGTTGGTATTGCTGCTACCAAAAGGTGGTGGTGGTATCTTAATAATAACATAAACTTTGATGTAAGTGATGAATCTTGCAGATAGGTTAAGTAATTATGGATTTGTTGCTTTGATTACTAAGGTATATATTGGTTTGTTTCTAACTGGCATCAAGTACACCTTAGGATGATGATGATAAAAAGATGATCTGAAAATGAGATTTCGTTTTTTGTTAGCTGTTTTTGGCAGTGTAGAGTTTCCCTTAAATGTTCAGCATTGTGTTAATATTGATTGGTTAATTGTTTTATTTTCATTGTTAATTACAGCTTAAGGCTGCTGGACATACGGATTGCATTAAAGTCTATAACAGTTGTAGAC
The DNA here is from genome assembly GCA_023529315.1 of Papaver bracteatum. Lineage (NCBI taxonomy): Eukaryota > Viridiplantae > Streptophyta > Magnoliopsida > Ranunculales > Papaveraceae > Papaver > Papaver bracteatum. The sequence continues at coordinate 639,348 of JAJJWX010000811.1, read as the reverse complement.
AGTAGACTCGTTTGATTCTTGATTGACGTAATTGCTTATATCTTTCTTTGGATGTAAACTGATTGTGTTGTTTAATTTAATCAGTGCGCAAAGGGGAAAACCAATAAGAGAGACAGGATTTGCCTTATCAACCGGGAGAAAACAAAGTATAAAACCTCTAAGTACCTTTTTGATGATTATTTGACCTACACAGACATTATGCAACTGCAGAAGTATAATACAAAGGTAAAAACTGATTACTTTTGTTTATTTGTTGCAATTCAAATTCTCATTCCATTCTGTAACTCACTTTAACTTGAAATACCTCATTCAACTAAAATAATCCAATTCATGTTCAATTTCGTTAGTTCGAAATATTCACTTATGAACCTTAGCATCTATTCAACTTCATTAGTTCACAATATTCCCACAACTAATTATTGGGATTCTCCTTGCTTGTTCTCTTCAGAAAAAGGTTAAGATAGGTGGAGAGTATGAAGAAAATATCGAGGTAAACGTTGTACTAATTTTGTTTTCTAGTGGAGAAATCTCGGCAGAAAAAACATTTCACTAGCAGTTATCACTTGTAACTTGTAGGCTTCCGATGAAGACTACTCTGTTGAACCCGGTAAAAGTTGAAGGTCCTTTTGTGCCCTTCCTGATGTTGGTAATTTACAAAAAACTACAGGATACCGTATCTTTGGTGCCCTGTGCTCTGAAGGTAAATTTATCTCCTGATAATGTTATGCAGTGATGTTTTCCAGATGTTTGTCTTTTTGCCACTAGATGTTCACCAAATGTATCTTTTTTTTCTTATATTTTTGTTATTCTTCCTCACAGTGCCTCATATACATTATATGTTCTGGAACATGGTGGAATCTTTTATGTTGTAATTAGCGCAGTTGAGGTCTCTTTTCTACTTTGGATACAGATTGTTTCCTGGTGATGGGGTTTATACAGAAAAAGATGAATTGGGCAAGATTAATGGAATCGACTTCTGTAACATGTTTAAAATGGTTCAGAAAATCTACTTCAAAGTGATATCCTCCAATGCATTTGAACTTTGTAAGACTAATTTTTCAATTATTCTTTGTGATGCTTGCTGGATGCAGGGCTGGGATTACACCTGTTCAGAAAGGGAGATTTACTGAAAAGAAGAATGATATGAAGTGGCAGAAGGAGGGTTACAACGCTCAGTAATTTATCTTTTGTTCTTATGACAATACACGGATGAAGGTTGTAAATCATTCCACAGAATATTACAAGTACTGAAGTGTTTGGTGGTGGGGCTGGTGAGTAATAATTGTGTTTTGTTCCCTAAATACCATCTTATTCAGTTCATGAACAAAATGTATCTTTTTTTTTCTTCCATTTTTGTTATTATTCCTCACAGTGCCTCATATATGGTACATGTTATGGAACAGGGTGGCATCGGTATCAACTTGTTGGAGATAGACTACTCTGAACCCCTTCGAGTTGCCTAAATCTCTGTTTTTTTTTTCGGTTTCCCTCGGTGATAAAGTTTTCCAAATATCCATTTCAAGCTTTGATAATGTGCATGACATGGTTATTGTTTTTATAAGCATTTTCTTGAGTATTGTGACCTCCCCACAGTAATCAGCTGATAGCCGAACTTATTTTAACTGTGCAGGTACACCATTATGAAGTATGGGATAATTTCTAAATCATCATCAGACTTTATCATTTTGTTGTTTAATCAATAGTTTACTAGTTCATTGTTTTGTAACCAAATTCTAGAACTTAGTTACATTTCTTGTAAGATTTACATTGGTCATAACTCAAGATTATAATGATTTTTGTGTAATTTGAACCCAATGAATCAATGAATGTTAAATTGAACAAGCTTAATTTGATTCTCATTTGAATTGTAATTTGAGTTTGATTTTCTTTTCATTTGAGTTTCATTTCAGATTTAGTCAGATTCAGTCATGCCAGACAGCCAATCTGAATCTGTTTTTTTTTATATCAAGATCTATATCTATGACTGATTGAAGACAATCATAAAGTTTTGACCGTTAAAAACGGTCATTGATATAAGATTTTCAACGACCCCCAGAGATATGCCATAGTTGAAAAAGACGCTCAAACAGCGACCCTTTCTTCGACTGACAAAGCAAGTCATAGATACGAGTTAAATGACTTGCTTTGTCGGTCGCGAAAATGATGATTTCCACTAGTGATGGGTATATGTTGTTAATGGCTATGATTCTTCCGTTGTTGCAGTAGGTATCCTTAATGTTCCAAAAAAATATTGGCGAATACGATGTTGCTGAGATACTTGTTGCAAAGCAAAACTCCGACGCTTTGAATTCCATCATACATGCCATTACCCCAAATCTTCAGCACCATGTGTTAAATTGCACTAGGTCTAAAGATGCGTGGGATATCTTAGAAACCGTATTTGAAGGCAATACCAGTGAAAAGGAAGTCATGCTTCAAAACCTAAATTCCTATTGGGAAAACCTTCGTATGGCAGATGAAGATTCATTTGATGAGTTTAATCACAAAGTGTCTGAAATTGTTAATGCATCCTTTGCATTGGGTAAGACTATTCCTGAAAAGGACATTGTGATGAAAATTCTCAGATCACTTCCATCTACATACGATTCTAAGAAGCATGCCATCGTATAGGGAAATAACCTTGATAATCTCTTCAGAAATACGCTGGTTGGGAAGCTTAAGATATTTTATCATGAACATTCATACAAATCTAAGGCTATTGCGTTCAAAGCACTGAAAGACACAAAATTACTTGATAAAAGTAAAAATTTGTATATCTCTGAAGATGATCACTCCGAGACAAATTCATCAGATGAAGATCTTGACAAATCAGTCTCGATGATCACAAGACAATTTAGAGACCTTCTTTTAAAGAGAAGTAAACGGTTCACCAGAGATAAGCCAAAAGTATCAGTAAAACCTCATAATCATATTCATCCTAAAAACAGGGACACAGATGAAACTGATGACAAGGATATGCCTCAGTTCTTTAAGTGTAAAGGGTTTGGTCATTTTGCAAACGAGTGCCCAAATCGTAGAAAATACACTAGGAACAAAGGTCTTGCTACGACACTTGATGATATGTCTGACAATTATGATTCTGATGAAGACAAAAAATAAAGTATTGCTCTTCTATATGAAAATTTTGATTTTGATAATTGTAGCAATACATACATCAATCTTGATAATCTTTTAGAATGGATCGCAATCAAGATAGAAGATTCAATTGACCCTTCTTTTGGAAACTCCATACTTAATATTTCAGGACCTATTGTGTGCCTAGTATCTTGCGCCTCCAGAATTCCTAATCCATTCCTTGCATTGACATGCTCCTATTGTTCTCTCCAGGGTCATGAACTTTCAAAGTGTTTCAAGTACAAACACAAGATGAGATATGTCAACAAGCTTCAAAGAAGAGCAGATCGTCTAGCTACCAAGCTTAAAATAGCGGAGAAAACAACCGAGGTATGTAAGATCTTATCTTCTTCAAAGAAAGTAGTTTCCAAAGATAGATTTAGACCAATAAAAAAGAAAACATGGTCTAAACATAATTAAAGGAAAGGTTCCATGAATTCCAACCAAAAGGATCATGGTGGACAGATTATTGTTCACCATAACATATAACTTGATTGTGTTTTCTTTGTGCATCTTGTTTCATGTGCCTGTTTAAAAGAGACAAGATATTGCACACCTCAGGCTTTAAAATAAAAATTTATTTTTTTGTTTTCTAGATTTGTGTTGTTTGGTTGTGAAATTCCTTCATATCATTGTTGATATTGGAAATAACCTTTTTTGCCAAAAAAAGAGGGTTATTATCGACAATTCCATTCTTTATAGGGTTGCGATTTGTGCGTATACAAACCTTTTTATAGGTTTATAAACCCTACATTCCTTTTTCCTTTTCTGATACTTTTTATATCTTAAGACTGCTTGTTGAGGTTTGGTTGTGAATTCCTCTCACAAAACTGTGCTTACATGGAAACTCTAAGCATCATATCTTCTGATGGAAAAGATATCAATATGATTGTTAAGCCCTCAATTACTAAGGAAAATGAAAAATCTCTAGTGCCTCCAACATTGAAAAGAAAAAGAAGGAATATGAGGAAGCCAAGAGCTGCTCCTTCAAATTATCAGAAGTTTTCTGATGTTCTAGAAGAGTTGAAGCAGGCAACAAAAGAGATTCAAAAAATAAAGGCTTGTGTTTTAAGATCATTGGAAATTCAGAAGGCCCTGGTTAGACATCATCATCCTAGAAGGTTTATTGGTGTTGACTCCTTCCTCCATGAACCATATGTTCCAATGGCTATTGACGACTAGGAATTTTTCAAAGATCTTAATGTCTATGAAGTCTTCTTATAAAAATTTTATTCTTATGCTTTAGGAAGAATAACTTGAGTTTGGAATAGCCATTATTGTGTTTACACATAGCTATGCCCAACGGTTTCATATTTTTGTTTTTAGATTTATTTATTTAAACTCTAAAATTATTTGAAAGATGATTTTTTCATTATTAATCTTTATAGTTTTATATATTGCAATATGTTATGGGTTATGTGTGTTTGCGCCTGTGAACTATTATTGTCCCGTACGATGTCAAAAGTTATCTCTTTTATATGTTGATATGCAAGTGTTGGTACAAGATCGATGAACTTTTTACAAACAAAAGTTAAGCCTATTATGTCAATTCATTGATGGAAGATAGGTTAAAATCTTTTCTTTACAAGGATTATGTCTATAGTATGTCATTGTGCAAATAGTGATGAAAAATAGAATGAATCCTTGTCTATGCCGCAGTATTGATCTTTCCATGATCCATATTTTATGTGTACTTCAATGCTCCATAAGTTTTCTTGTGTTGAGCATAAAACGATTGAGTTAATAATTCTTTTATGGTTAACATAGTCGTAGCTCCGTTAGTTCTCTTATGTCGAGCATGTTCAATTCAATTGATCACTTTTGTGTTTAATTTGATTGAGTATTCCGATTAAATTAATCATGGATTTTCTTGTGGTTAGTTTAATTGAGAATTTTGGATATAGAAAATCATTTCTTATGGTTTTTGGTGTCCAATAAAATCCTTATTTTCTCGTAAAAGTTACGTCGCTTTTGTTGTTCTCTCGGGAATAACATTAAACGGGGGAGAGTTCTATTGAACTTGCGCTTAATTTCCATATATTTGTGGAGAGTATAGATGTGGAATTATTAGGGGTTATCTTGTATCTTTATAAACTCCTTGATGAATGCATTTAGCTTCGGCTTTATGATTGCATCTAAACAAGTTGATATGTTCTTTTCTTTGGTCTTGAAGCGTCTCCGTGAAAATTTCATTAGGATACCGTTTTTGTACCTTTTCCAATTTTATTGACAAAAAGGGGGAGAATTAATATGTAGTTCACACTACAAATACTTATGGTTTTCGGATCATTATGTAAAGGGAGTGGTTTTCGTGTTGAGACGAAAGTATTGACTAAGGGGGAGTGATACATATCACCATAGTATTGTTGTCAAAGTTGTGATATACAACTTTGATGTTGTGTAGTAATACTATGACACTGTATAACAATGATTGAGAGCTTTTGTTTTCTCATTGTTATAGCTACGGGACTTTAACAACTATGATGCTGAACTGAACATCTATGGAATCATGGGAGTACTTGGAAAAGACGAAGTTTTCGAGTAATTTTGAAGCACCAAGGAGATCAAGCATGTGGACGAGAATCCACAAAGTTTTATCTATTTTTTAATCCATATGTATTGATAGTTTTGTCACTAAAATTGACAAAGGGGGAGATTATTAGAGCATTTCTCTGTCGAACTCGCATGCATTGCTATCTCAAGCACGTTTGTCAATATTAGTGATCAAAACTATACGTCTTGATTTCTAGTTTACTTATGACTAAGTCTCGGTCTAGGATAGTTAAGTATAGTTGATCTCCAGACTCCATGGCAATTATCTTACGAAGACGAAGAACTACTCAAAGAACCGGTGGAAATTCATCCGACCAAAAAGGTATGTGGAGACTTGAACTTATCTAGAACACAAAAGTCTATCTATCTCCTACTCTTGACACAACAGTCGTATAAGTATGATAGTTTTCATACATACACATTTGCTATTTCGATCCGAGTTTACTCGCCTATCTTTTTCTTGAAATATGTGTTGGTAAGCTTTCACTTTAACCACCTTTCATCTTATCCGTGACGAAAGTCATGATGACGATTCAATATTGAAAATATCTTTGATGATGATAGTCGATTCTTTATGTCTAACGACTATTATAACATTATAAAAAAATGTTTCAATGATTGAAATGTAGAGTTGAGATTACGTAACCACCTATGGATATAAGCATATATAGTGTGTTCGCACATTAGTGTATAAGTCCATGTACCGGAAACCAAGTGCGTGCATATGTGCATGCGGTATTGGTGAAGGAGACAGGTTAGGTACACTTACCCGTACGCGTACTGGAGGGAGTTCACGTCCGTAAATTTCTGCTGAGTTTGGAGTTTACGAACTTACAAACCAGTCACCTTAGGTATGTGTACCCACTGAAGTTTTTCATCAATAAATTTCTGCTGGGTTTTCAAACCCAATTCCGGTAAATCTATATTACGCATACCCGTACGCGTACCCAAGATGGTTATATTTCTCAAATCGGTTGTTCATGAACTTAAACAATAAATCAATAAGGAATGCAATCTTTGCAAACTGTGGCTATATTGTTCATGAATTGATTCAAGTAAATCAAACCGATTTTGCTTCAATTGTGTCTTGTGTAGTTACACAAGATTTTCTTGCAATTGAACAACTTTTGAACTAGTTCTTATGAGTCATTTGAACTAGTCATGAGGAAGATGAATATGGGTGATATGAAAGTGCTCATATGGCTAACCATTGGTTGACTATTCATGAACCAACCAAACGTACACGCTTAGGTACGGTTACTCAAACCTAAATGAAATAAATTTCATGTATGTGTGTGGCAAGCTAAGTATCGATCTAACGGTTGAAAGATATTAGCTTGGATAAATCAGGTTTTTCATCCAACGGTGAATATTGAATGATTTGTTACCAAGGTAACTTAGATTGCAAACCCTGATTTGAAAACTATATAAGGGAGATGTCTAGCAACTTGAAAAACTAATCCTCACACCTCCTGTGTGATACTAGTTGGTTTGCTTGAGTCGATTCTCCTTTAACCATAGGTTTCTTCTCGAGACATTGTCGATTAATGACTTGAAGACTTAATTGGGATTGTGAAGCCAGACAAAACTACTTCTCTTGTAGTTGAGCATTTGATCTTGCCATTTTCTATCGTACGAGTTCAATTGAATAATTGGCTTGAGATTATATCTCTGATAGGGCAAGATAAAAAGAAATCACAAACATCTTCGTCTCATCGTTTGTGATTCTGTAATATCTCGTTTCGCTACCATACAATTTAGATTATTGTGAGGTGATCAATAATTCTAGGCCGTTCTTCGGTAATATAAGTCCGGGTTATTGATTGGTTCTTGTTAACCTTGATTTTATCAAAATACGGAACAAAACTAGTAGGTTTATCTGTGGGAGACAGATTTATCTATTATCGTAGATTTTTATATGTGATACAAATTTGTTTATTCAAGTCTTAGACTTTGGGTCGTAGCAACTCTTGGTTGTGGGTGAGATCATCTAAGGGAATCAAGTGCGTAGTATCCTGCTGGGATCAGATACATAAGGAGCGCAACTGTACCTTGAATCAGTGTGATATTGATTAGGGTTCAACTACAGTCCAGACTGAAGTTATTTTGCAGTAGGCTAGTGTCTGTAGCGGATTAATATAGTGTGGTCTTCCATATGGAATAGGTCCCGGGGTTTTTCTGCATTTGAGGTTTCCTCGTTAACAAAATTTATGGTGTCTGTGTTATTTCCATTCCGTATTATATTTTGTTATATAATTAAAATATAATAGGTTGTGCGTTGTATCGATCAATTGTAAAATCCAATTTTGGTTGTTGATTGGAAATTGATTGATCCTTGGATATTGGTCTTTGGTACTGTAGGACCATAATATCGCCACTATATTATTCTTGTGAGAATTAACGACATTCCTGCGAGTTATGCTGCGAGATCCTCTAACAACATACTGAAAGTGTTGAAAGATGATCTAATAAGTGACGTAATGAATGATGACAGCCAAAACACGAGAAGAACGTGATGATTCTGCGAGGATTAAATTACCTGCGTGAGTGGATATTATAACTATTGCGAATATCTCGCGGGCCAGATCCGAAATTAAAGGACAGCTTAGCTGTCATCCACTATGTAACTACCATATATATATAGAGGACCAATAGATTTGAGAAGGGGGATAATTTTTTAAGTAATGAGAAAATCCTGAGGAGAGAGAAAAACTTAGAGAATGCGGTTGTATTCTTGATTTCTTATATTTCCTGTAATTCTTTTTGGATCAAATTAATAAACAGTATTGTTCTTTATCTTCAAATTATGTCTTAATCTTTGTGAGTTCTTACTAAGGGTGTAGTGTAGGATTTCCTGCAACTACATTTTGGTGCCCAGAAACAGGGACTGAAAAAGTAAAAATTGACATTGTGGTTGGAAGAGATCAGGAGTAATTGGTGGAAGATTTTAAGCAATTTTCAGTAATACATTAAAGCTAATGGCTATAAGAATAAGAAATACGTCAGAGCCACCAACGACCGTAAGAATAAGTAAAAGACTTGCAGGAGAAAAGACAAATGAAATTGGAGAATCTTCAAGATTGAGGACAAGAAGACACAGAACAAGGAATGATGGAGAAAATCAGGTTCAACAGCCAAATCAGCAAACGCTAATACAAAATAGAGCTGTAGATTATGATAGAGTAAGTGTGCATACTTGGCGATCGGATTCAATGGAAGAAGCAGAAAATCGACAATTAAGAAATGAAAGGCGGGAAGAAAGAAATCACGCGGTAGATGAACGATTAATTCGTGGACATGATGCAAATGAAACATTGGAGGAATTAAGACAAAAAGAACAAGAATAAAGAAGGTTAGAGGCTGAAGCGCGTGCGAATATAACAAGGCAAAATCACGATTTAAGGAAGGAAAATTTGAGGTTACAAAGAAGAAGATCAAGAAGTACTGTAAGATCAAGTTCACAGTCGTTTAGAAAAGGAGTAAGGAGAAATTCTCCAATAAGGAATGTCGGTGAAAATATTCATGAAGAAATGCAGAATCCAAATGAGGAACAGTATTGTAGAGGAGAGGAAATAGCAAATGATCATTATGTTCCTCGCAATAACACTCCCATAAGACATGATAATAGAAATCAAGAGGGTGGAAATAACCAAGATGGAGAAGAAAATCAAGAAGGAACATGAGCGAGAAATTCAAAGAAATCGAAGAATAATAGAGGAAGAAATTGGGAGACATTATACTGAACAAGAACGTTTAGCTTGCGAGAGAGATATTAAGAGCATAAGTAGAAGAACAAGAATTTCAAGAAGCAATATGTCAGAATAATCATGACAATCGAGAAAGGAGACGTGCAAGAAACCGTAATAATGATAATATTAATGAAGAGTATGATAGAATACAAAGGAGAATAGAAAGACACCGAAGAGAGGTGGTAAGAAATGAATAAAATGATAGAGAAGAAAATGGAAGAAACAATCCGTTGCGAGTTCAAGAGGAAGGTGAAGAAGAAAACCACAGAAGAAGGTAGAATGAAGACACTGAAGAAGAAGTAGAAAATCTCGCAAGACAAGAAAGACATGAGTGCAGAAGAAGGGAGGTTGCGTTGAAAATAACAATGGAGCAAGATTCAGGTGGAAATGAGAAAATCCTGAGAGAATTGGCAGAAATGATGGGAATATTAAATAGTAGAAGAGAAGGAGGCAGAAGACAACTTGATGAGGCCATTGAAGAAGCTGCGGAAACTCCATTTACTCAAGCAGTACAATTAGGTGGAATACCTCCAAAATGCAAATTGCCAGCGTTAACTAGTATTTTTGATGGAACTACATGTGTTGTTCTGCATATTAAAGCATATGTTAGATGTATGCTACAGTGGGAAAACCATGATGTTGTACTGTGTAAATATTTCGCATCCATCTTAACTAGTGAGGCGTTAAAGTGGTTTGAGGGTTTACCCAAGAATACAATAACTTCTTTCATTCATTTACAGACTACCTTCTTGGGAGCATACATAAGTAACAATTCTTCGCGACCTGGGATGGAAGATGTATTTGGGTTGAAACAGAGAGTTGGAGAGAGTTTGAAGCATTTGAAATTAAGATGGAAAACGATGTGTAGCGAGATGGCAGGTAGAGTAGACGAGAGATAACTCATTTTATCTTTTATCAATGCCATGTTCGCAACCAATCTGTTGTATATCCAAATTTTCAGAATCAAGAATACAATCACAATGACAGAGCTGCGATAATTACAAGAAGAGTACATTGCACTGGAGGAGAAGCAAATTGAGATGGAATCATATCCAATCGCTAACACTAGTTCAATAGCAGCAAATGGAAGTTTACTTCCTAAGATGATTAACACAGTGGCGAGTACCTCGCAGCCACAACAAGAAAAGATGGTGACTGATAATCAGCAGAAATTAGTAGCTATGGGAAGTCTAGATCAAGAAGAATTTGAAAGAGAAAGAAGTTATTACAATCGTGGTGGAAATAATAAAATCCAAAGACTTGATCAGCCTCAGGAAACTTATGGAGGACAAAGGAAAAATTGTTCTAGAGGGCAAGGAAACCAGAGGATAATATGGGAAGAAATTAAAATGCCACCTCTAAATGCTAGTATTGATAAAATTTGGGAGGCTATTATTTTAATGGAAAATATACCATCACCGTGGAACATGGGGAAAGAGCCACATCCGAATAACCAAAATCAAGAATTTTTCCCTTATCATCACTTCCATGGCCATTCAATAAATGATTGCAGAAATGTAAAGAGAATAATTTTGAGGATGATTGAGCAGGGAAAGTTGAATCGTTTTCTGACAGGACATCCACAACCTCAGCAGTTACCACCAGCACCAGAAACTTGCAGAGTAAATATTGCAAAGGGAGCAGAAACATTTGTCATCGAAGTGGGGGCTAAAGCAAAGAATCTATTATGTAACTCTATTGTACATTCTTATAAAACAATAGAGGATTTCCATGACAATGTTCTAAGCAGAGTCTTTGCGAGAGACATGGATGAAAGAGAGATAATGAACATTGCAAGAGTCTCGCCATTAGAGGAGTGGCAAAAGTAGATTATTTCTTTCACTGCACAAGAAGCACCAGAGTCAGGTAAAATGCATGATAATCCATTAGTAGTGAGATTAGAAATAAATCCAAGGTACAAATAAGAAGAAGAGGATGAAGAAGAAGATAAAGATGTTGAAGCAAATGATTCATGGGCTATTGATAGAATTTTGATTGACACTGGAAGCTCAGTGGATATTTTGTTTTATCACACTTATCATACAATGGGAGGAAGAGATGAAGATTTGATTACGTCAATATATAAAATTTATGGTTTTAATGGAACATCAAACAAACCCAAAGGGGAGATTACCATGAAAATTTCATTAAAAGGGATATCTTCTAAAATTCAGTTTTGCATGGTTGATATAGAATCTCCTTACAATGCTTTGATTGGGCGACCTTTGTTACATGGGATATTAGGTGTGGCATCGACCTTTCACTAGTGCATTAAATTTCTCCATCCCCATGGTGTTGGAGTGATACAAGGATATTGGACTGAAGGAAAGAAATGTTACGAAATGGACATTGAATCCTGCGAGCAAAGAATTGCGAGGAACAGAAACTGGAGAAACAACGTTAAACAACATCAAAGAAGTGAAAGGTTAATAGTGTATGTGATAGAAAGGCGAGAAGATGAAATGATGTAAGATTTGTGTATGCAGAAATGAAATGACTGGCGAGCGCCTCTCAAATGAAGCAGAGAGTAGTAAGTAGAAAAGGTAAAAATCTCAGTTCGAGAATTTTATACATATGGATAGTTTGTTAAAGAAAATTTTATTCATTTTCAAGATGTGTACTTCTTGTTGAAAGAAAAATATGACATTGAAAGATCATATAAGAATTTAAATGCAAAAGCATAAGACATTGCGATATTCGCAAAAGAAACACAAGAATGGGACGAACCTTTATGGCGTACACCCTAGTTCGCGAATACAATTTCGCAAGAGGCAAATATAAGACATAAAGTACGTCATATTAGGGGGCATATCTTTGCATGATTCAGCGAAAGGTTATACCGTTGCTGGAACCTGAGTCATGGAGATTGGGGTTATAGAAAACCTATCCAGGAGAGGTAACTTGGATTTTCAACTATATAAGGTTATACCCTGGTTAGACGGCCGAGAGTCTCTCCTAAAGAGTGCAAAGTATGACCAAGGCGCCGAGGTACACGGTTGAGCCAAGGGTGCCCGGGGCGTATGAAACTACCCTGGCCATTCTTGGAAAGTCTTGGATATGATGCACTCGGCCTGAAGAAAACCCAACTTAGGGTGCAGTCTCGTAACTATAAGCCATACAGGCATAAAGGATAAGAGGTTGCGAAAACAACTGGTTGTTGCTAGGACTGGATGGGAGGAGCTAGTCTTGTATGGCAGAAGTACGTCTCCTTGAAGGGGCAACTAGGGGGAAGATAAGGGCAACACCCTCCATTAGGGAGATGATAAGTGTCTTAAGACGGCAATGTCATGGGGCTTCATGATTCACAAGAACATTTAGGCATGTCATATTGTCGCGTGACAAATATTTTACAGAGGCAACAAGCCATGAGAAAAAGTTAAGATGAGATCAATGGGTTTTTACATGAAAGTGTAAAGACGTCCTGCGATTGCATCTCAAGACGACAATGTCATGAGACTTTATTCTCGCAAGGGAATTTATACTTGTCATATTGTCGCAGAATATTGAAAGAATCAAGTTAAGGCAAGATCAATGGGTTGTTACATGTAAATGTAAGGACGTCCTGCGATTTTGTCGCAAAGATCAAACGTGGCGAGATAAGACCTTTAATTAGGAAGGCAAAATAAGACCACACTAAAGATTATCAGAAAACACAGAATAGCCGCCAGATTCTGGATGTTATTCTATAAATTCATCATATTGCAGATGAATAACAGAGGCAAGTATGGGAATGCATAAAATGATAACATTGTTATTCATCATTATATGATAAATCTGTGTAGATAGTTAAAGATTGATGATTATATTAACCATATTGCAAAAAGAAATTGTTTTCTAATGTACACAGATAGAAGCAAGGGAAATTTATACACCAAGGAGTATTTAAAAAGGGAAAAATCCTCAAGAAAAAATAGATAAGTTTACAAATTTTATAAAAAAGAGTAAAACAAGACTACTTCGATTCATCGTCGTCTTCACCAGATTTTTCTTGTTCTTCATCTTCATTATCATCTCCACTAAATTCTTCAGCTTCACTATCAGAGATAATTAGGTTGGGAGTGTTCGCTAGGATTTCTTCTGTGAGGAAAGGATACAAAGAATGAGAAATATTATGAGAATCACAGACCTTCTTGACGGAATTATTGCGAACGGCAACAAGAGCATTGTTAAAATTCGCAATAGAAATTTTTAGTTGCTCTTTCAACCTTGAACATTTTTCATTACGGGAAGCAAGATCTTTCGCGAACTTTTCTTTTTCAGCATCAAGTTATTTAACTCTTGTAGAATATCTCTTCTCGGATTCTGCGAGTATATAACAACATATCAGAGATTTGATAGAAATATATAAGAGACAAGAAGATATTAAGAAGGAATAATAAACAACTTTCTCCTTCAATGATCATATCTTTAATCAAAGTTGCTTGTTCAGCATGAAGACTAACATGTACACCTAGATTATTCCTGGAATTATCAAGAACTCTCGCAGCCCAAGAAAATTCATCATTATCATTAATAAGAAGACGGGAACGGATTTGGTTTTCTCTTTTAACAAGATCATCTCTCTCGAGGATAAGTTTATCTCTGTGAATTTGGACTTCAAGAAGGGTTTTATGAAAATCCGCTAAGGTTTGTGCCCCCTGTCTAGATATGCGATCCTTTTCATCTATAAAATCACTTTTTTGGGCTCTTAGAATCCTGATTTCTTCTTTAGAATTAAGATATTGACGCTTGGATGCATTGGCCGCTTTCAAGCTAGATCTATGATCAATTTCTAAAAGGTGAAATTTGGATCTAAGATCATCTACAGAAAGAGAGTTAATCTGTTCATTTGAATAACTAACTAAGGATTCATTAAGGCGATTGAGAAGTGTATCATCATCTATTGGGTTTGGAAAAGAACGAAGGAATACAGCTTCGTCAGAAAGGCCATAAACATCTGCGAGGAAGAATAATAAGAACAAAATACAAAGGAATACAAGGGTAAAAATAAAGAGAAAGATTTCTTACCATAAAGATGATCATTCGCAGCTTGGAGTCTTGCGACCTTTTCTCGCGAGAAGGTTAGATCAGTTTCCAACTGCTTAATTTTTTATTGAAGGTCAATTAACCCATATTCTAATTGCCCGCGAAGATTAGCGGACTCAGATTCCAAATCTACATTCTTCTTGCGAAGAATGACATTCTTCTCACAAAAATATGCACACCTCCTCTCCAAGTCTGAGGCAATGACAAAAGAAGATCTACCAGTCTACGAAGAAATGGTTAGGTTTGTCAAAACAAACTTAATCAGAATTTTGGAATAAAAGAAAGAGGTGAAGGAATAAAAATATACCAAAATACTGAGAGAATTCAGAAGACTGGGAGACATTGATCTGGAAATTCCTTCAAGAGAGTCATTGTCAACTAACAGGGTAGCATCGCAAATCATTGCGAGAGCTAAGCACGTTTCATTAACAGATTCATCTCCAAAGTTATGAGGAATGCCGCGAGGATTACCAAATATATGAGATAATTGAGTCATAGAAGACTCGGGTTGAAAATTTTCCTTCACAGTGAAAGTACCAGCATCATCATCATTGTCATCAGTATTCTCACTGGAACTCTCACTGGATTGAGAATAAGAAGGTGTAGGAATTTGAATTCTTTTTTTTGTTGAAGGGGGAGTAGTAGACTTTTCCTTGTGAGAAATAGTGGATTTACCCTTAGGAGGAACAATAGATTTTTCTCCGCGAGGAATAGCAGATTTTTTTTTTCGAGGACCGTCTTTGCTTTTGTCTTTCCCTTTAGTATTCGCAGGTTTTATGGGTTCAATTTCTTCAATAACCTTCAAAAAAACACAGATGAAGGTAAGAAATAGAGGCAACAATATATTGTTCAGAATGAGTAAAAAGTATTTCTTACTTCATCTGTGAAGGACTTAAGAGCCAAATAAATGTTGGGATTCCCGCTGTTCTGTTAGCTAAGTTTCATTCTTTTAATATGGAAAAATTGGAATGATCAGCGAGAATACATATCAGGATATGAAAACAATAATAATAATAATTTGGGAACACACCTCAGAATCTTTTTCAGGCCAATTAAAGATCCATGGTTGATACTCTGCGAGATTCGCAGGTAAATTATGAGTACTAGAAATGTAAGAACCCTCTAACATTAAGGGGAATTTGCACCATTTATCATCTTTGGAATAGCGAGGGGATGAATTGTTGCCTAGATGCCAGTCAATGTCCAACATAAGAACCTTGTCATCAGCAATGCCATCTTTCTTTTGTAGACGGACACCCCAACAATTTATATCCTTCTTCATGGGGATCACTTCATAATTTGTGAAAAAATTCTCCATAGTATAATTTTCAGGAATGATTGGAATGTCTTTAAATTTGGGATTCTTCGCGGACTCGGGATATAGAGATTTCTTACCGGCGCCGCGAGTGTTATATTCAAGTAACAGACGGATACAATCTCCACTCAACTGATATATTGCTCGCGAAAATTTCTTATGCAAGAGAATTGCATAAAATAAGGGAAGTTCAGGATTGAAAAGGAGAATGGGAAGACCAGCTTCTAACTGACCTAGCGAGACCATAATCTTCTCGCTGGAAAAAGGATGATCAGGAAATAAATTGATAGAAAGTTCAGATCTAGGAGATTGATTGGGGATGATAGATAATTTAAAACCTAGACCTCGAAGTTTCTGTTGATGAAGTTCAAAAGTAGCCTGATTTATACGACTAAAAGGGGCCATTTTTTAGTATGGGAATGAAAAAAGAATTAAAAAAGAATCGAAGATCAAAAGAGGAAGAAAAATTACAATAGCATATCTGGAATTTATGGAAGAACGGTAAATTTGCAGAGCTAAGAAAGAAGAAGGTAAAAAGAAGGAAAGAAAAGAATGAAGGGAGTATTTATAGAAGAAGAAGAATCTCGAGAAGGTAGATGTATTTAATGCGAAGAGAAGACGTGAACGGCTGAAATGCAACGGTTGAAAAAGACATGTCAGAAATTGAATGGAAGAAAAAATACGTGTGATAAATCTAGCGAAGGATGTAGAAACGTGTCAGAGCGAATATAAAATGGAAAGATGAACAGTTGAGGCATTTTTATTCTCACGACCTTTCCTTCTTCGCAGAAAAGACATGAAAAGAGGCAAGATGTAGGACTAGAATATTGCCACTATATTATTCTTGTGAGAATTAACTACATTCCTGCGAGTTATGCTACGAGATTCTCTAACAACATACTGAAAGTTTTGAAAGATGATCTAATAAGTGACGTAATGAATGATGACAGCCAAAACACGAGAAGAATGTGATGATTCTACGAGGATTAAATTACCTGCGAGACTGGATATTATAGCTGTTGCGAATATCTCGCGGGCCAGATCCGAAATTAAAGGACAGCTTAGCTGTCATCCACTATGTAACTACCATATATATAGAGGACCAATAGATTTGAGAAGGGGGATAATTTTTTAAGTAATGAGAAAATCCAAAGGAAAGAGAAAAACTTAGAGAAGGCGGTTGTATTCTTGATTTCTTATATTTCCTGTAATTCTTTCTGGATCAAATTAATAAATAATATTGTTCTTTATCTTCAAATTATGTCTTAAACTTTGTGAGTTCTTACTAAGGGTGTAGTGTAGGATTTCCTGCAACTACATGTACCATCCAAGTTTATATCTCTTATATTTGATAAAGACTCGCAGATTTCTATTTGCTTGAGTATAGATCAAATCGAGAGATAGAGATATTAACTTCTTGATATACTTTTTATTAAGATTGAGTCTGACTGTCTAGTTGATTCTCTTAAAGGTATATTATTGTTTGTCAATACAGATTTCTAATCAAAATGTTGGGTGAGGTTGTTAGACCCCCGCTTTTCCACCAATAAGCCTAGCGATTTCCCTTTCGATTCATAAAACGAGTTCATGAATGTATTTCCTTTAAACGAATGTAAACATTGTTTGATGTGACGAAATCTTCACCCATACCCATACAAATAATCACAATAGCATTCATACGATTATTTCGATGTCTTATACACGAAGTTCAAAAGATAAACGTTATACTCCGTATTCTAATTCCTTAACACTATGTCTACTAGATTATAATCATTCATAGATTCGCAGTTATGTTTTCGAATATACCTTGACTTGAAAGATATGTTGGGAATGAAACAGTTCAAGTCAAAATATTACTAACCTCAAGCGGAAGGATGATGTTGTCGATGTAGCTCTTTACTTCTTCATATTCTTCAAGTCTTCAAGTAATACTTGTCGTATGTCTCATTATCCTAATCTTTCTAGCCTAACCTATATACGAAGTTGTCTCTAGTACATAATCAAGTGACTCTTAAATTGAGTTTTGATTCATTAAAATAAGATAACCAAAATTGACAGACCAACTCTTGGTGGGTTCAACCGAGCTATGCTCTAACAGTTAAGACTTGAAGACTTCACCTAGGGATTTTTAAATCCCGGTGAGACAATCTTTTACCTGGTAGTTCTTGCATCAATTTCTTATTCTATTAGTTGTTGAAGTCCAAGAACTTCAGATCAAAACTAGATTGATGAAAATCACAAAGTGCTTTTCGTCCCAGACTGTGTTATTTCTCAAGATGGATATCTAAACACTTTTTTTGATTTGTTTGGATTATTCTTGAGAGGTGGTAAGTGATCTAGGCTTCTATGCTAATAGATTGTAAGTATTCTGGATCCGTGAGGTTTGCTGGAATTTGTCTACAACAAACATATTTCCAAACGTTGATTGTATATTTGAAGGGAAATCAAATAGGATTGTCTATTAGAGGTAGATAGGTATTAAAAATTTTCACTGAGGTTGAAGCAACTCATAAGATGTAAAGGATGTCAACTAAGGGAATCAAGTGCGTGGAATCTTGCGAGGTTCAATAGACATAAGGAACACGACTGCAACTGAATTGCTTGGAGGGTTAATTCGGTCTCAACTACATTTCAATCTGAAGTTTGATAGTAGGCTAGTGTTTGTAGAGGTTTAATACAATGTCGTGTTCAAATCTATACGAGATCCCAAAATTTTTCTGCAGATGCAATTTTCCTCATTAACAATTTTTTTGATGTCTTGTGTTTTTCTTTTTTCGTATTATATTATTTATCTTTATAAGAAGAATAACACAAGTAGTATGTAATCAACCTTGATGGTTTAAACCTTTATTGTTTGAGATAAAAAAAATAATACTTGTTCTTGTTAAATTCATATCTTAAAAGATATAATGCAAGTTCCATACTTGTTAGGATTCAGATACAACTAGATTGATCTTGGATATTAAACTCTTCTACACAATCAAGTACACGGGCCTTTGATATATGAATATTGGTTATGGAAAAGAAAGAGAAAAATTCGATATAAAATCTTATTCAAGGATCTTTACTTTGACCTACTTGTGATTGTATTAGGTTTTGTTTATACAGGTTGTTGAACTAGAAAGTTGGTGGTGTGCTTGGTACCCTCTCCTTTTCACATAATATGTAAAATACTATACAAATTCGCAACGATGTTAAAATCCTATGTACGAAAGGATAACATGGTATAATGATGAGTGCCAAATATTGCATATTCATACACCTTTTCATTGGCACTTAACTCATCTTTCGCGCTTCAAAGTCATATATTATCCCATATTCTGCATTCTTACCATCTTCAAGAATAAATATTTGTATTAATTAATTTTGTGTTTTTAAGTACTAAATAAAGCTTGGAAGAATTGAGAAGACAAAAGAGAAGAAAGTTGGAAGCGTTGCAACCTCCGCTCAAGATCAAGTGGCAACTTTGTTTACAAATTCATGGGATTAAAAAACCCATGATCCAAAACCCATGATCCAAAACCCAAGACCCAAATCCATTTCCACATCACCCCCATTGGATTCTTTCCAAAACATCCACCTCACCCCCATTGGATTCTTTCCAAAACATCCACCTCACCCCCATTGTATTCCATTCTATCCATCAATTAACAAAACATGTTTTGTTTAATTGTTGAGTGGTTGCTACAGTAAAATCTGAATCCAAAGTGTGAGAGAGTTTTTGTGTATAAATAGAGAGGGTTGTTGTGTTGAAAACTCATCCAAGAATAGCTTGTTCATGTTAGTTTATCAAATTTCAATTTTTTTGTAATGTTCTTCATGTTCTAATTTCATTTACTAGGGTTTAGATGAAGCCCTAATCTCATTGGTATGTATTCATATCTTGTATCTTGTTCTTGAAAGTTTAGAATTGTTTAAAGATATAATTTAATCCAAGTTTTTCAACATCTTGCTCTCACAATGTATGCCATGTATCCATTGTAGTTAGAATATCTCTATGTTGATTATGCTACAACTCATGCTTAACCAAATATTGATCTTTAGATTAGTTGTGCTTAATTAGACAATTAATGCTTTGGAGAAATACTTTAGTTGTGATTAAATTATCCATTGGAGAAACACCTTAGTTATACGGTAGACTTGAATCTACTATAAGGACAAGAATAATATTACAAGTTGAATGCATATCATAGGTTATTGGTGGATTTGAATACCCTAGTATCCATATTATCATTGTTTACATATCTTGTTATTTGCATCTTTTACTTTTATTATTTCAGTCACTTGAAAATCATATCGTCGTATCGACAAAATCAAACCCCTTTTGGTTACTCTCTGAATCAGGATTTAGAATCAACTTCTACACTCTCCAAGTCTCTGTGGTTCGACCTGTGCTTGCCCTGTGTTGCTTGTCGACACTGTGCACTTGCAGTTTATACATAGAAGTAGGTATCTTTCCGAGCCTACCATATAACATGTCTCAACATCAAATTTGACTTTAATTGAAGTATACAATAAAACTTCTCCGGAGGAATACTCCATATAGGAATAAATTCCATATAAAAATAAAAATTTTGGGTCCCGACTAGGACCAATTATATTTAAGAATAAACTTCATATTGGAATATGTCATAATTTTTTCTGGTCCTTCTTAAGGAACCTACTTCCATATAAGAATAATTGACATTATAATATAAATATATAGATCTTGTCATACATCAAAGTTTAAGACGAAGAGATTCATGTAACCATTTCACAAGTTCATTTTGCTTCAAAATAGATTTTTTAATTTTTTGTGCACAAGTTAAAACCAATATCTTTCACTCATATGATTTCATTGTGCTGCATGTGAATTTTATTATTACAAATTTCATATACACGTAAACATAAAACAAAATCCTCATTTAAATAGTTTTTGCATATATTTAGATAAATTTTTGTGTTTTTATGCATATGCATGAATAGTTCCAAGTACACATATGAAAAAAATATTCTTTTGGTATATTCAAGGTAGACCTTCATATAAGAAAAACCTCCATATAAAACAAAAAAATATTATTTTGGTCTTTAGGGTATTCTTATACATAGGTTTTACTGTATTAAAAAGAATAAAAAAAGAATTGGAGATTTTCTTTTACCTTTTTCTTCATAATCTTTTCCTTTGCTTCTTCTTCAATTCTTTGATTTCTTCTTATCATCTTTGTTGTCCTTTTTTTTAAACGGCCTAAAAAGCCCTTCTTTGTGGTCATTTTTTTTATCCTTTTTCCACACGTACGAGGGAAGCCAATAGAGAAACTTACCCAAAGCCCCTGGATACTACTAGATTTAGAGCGGGGAGAAGAGATATATGAGCAGAGGCGACGGATGCAGATGTATGTTCTAGACCAATGGTATATAACCTTGGTATAGAACCACTTTGCATACAAAAATAAATAAATAATTAGATGTATTATTACTGACTCAAATCAAGAACTTGTTGCAAATTTAAAAGAATACTTACCCAAATACGGTATTTATAAAGAGCCATTTGAATACCGGCTTAGTAAAAATCAGGTTATAGCTCTACCTGAAATAGATAGGTTTGAAATATCTGTCAGAATTATAAATCTAAAGTTTCAAACATAGGTGATATAAGTCATGAGTATCAAGTATCAATCCAAACTTTCCACTCATCACTCATTTATAGAAATTGATAATGATTCAGTGTAATCCACCACAACAAGGGACTCAAAAAGTTCAGTGTAATCCACCATAACAAGGAACTCAAAAAGTTTCATTACACACACGATGCTTTTCGTATGTAACAGAATGGAGTAGCAAAAAAAGAGAAAACAAATAAAAGGTATGTTAAAATCTAGGAACTACCTGCAGCTGAGTCTAAGACGAGGTGTCTGCAACTTTAAAACTTATAAAGAAAAATATTAAAAACCAAAATTCAAGAAAATGACCACAAATTCATATAAGACAACTTAATAATACCCAAAGAATCATGATTGGGAGATTGATCTAAAATAACATGTACCAAGAATTTAATGGTGCATCATGAATCCATTAAACACTACTTTAACATTCCCGTAAAGATTATGACGGGATGATTATATAGGGTTTTACTAACTCGTGTGCCAACATACATGTTAAAAAGCTTATTTAGCTATTTTTTCTTTTAATCGAACTTTGAGATTTTTACGCAGATTATAAATAGTGGGCCATCATAAGTATTTATTTAATGGATATATTGTTCCCTACAATAACCTTTATATAATATCCTTTGTACTATATTTTTCTCTTTTACAATCTTTTATGTTGAAACATTTAAGTTTTTGATCTTTGTTGTTTTTTGTTCTATCAACATCTTAAATTAAATGTAAAATAAAAAAAGCTTTCATAATTAGTTTCTGAAATGCCAAGTCGCGCTTCTTCTTTTCCTTTGTATTCTTTTTATCTTCATAAATATCTAATGGATATATTGTTCCCTACAATACCCTTTATATAATATCCTTTGTACTATATTTTTCTCTTTTACAATCTTTTATGTTGAATCATTTAAGTTTTTGATCTTTGTTGTTTTTTGTTCTATTAACATCTTAAGTTAAATGTAAAATAAAAAAAGCTTTCATAATTAGTTTCTGAAATGCCAAGTCGCGCTTCTTCTTTTCCTTTTTATTCTTTTTGTCTTCATAAATATTTTTTTCTTTTCTCATAATCTATATTTGTCTTTAATTTTTTAACATCAATATATCTCTTTTGGGATTTCTCCATAATTTTCTCTCGCACATTATCGAACTTTTGGAATTTCTAAATCTTATACTCTTGTTTATGGTTTTTATAATTGACACAAATCAATCTTTCTATGTTAAAGTTCATTTTCATTTGATAGTTGGAATAGAATATATTGAGAAGTAATGATATGTGAACCTAACGTATTTAAATAAAGATTTAACTATATCCGGGAGAATTACATCTCAATTAATACTACAATTTATGTTTTCAATACAACTAACAAGGCAACAAAACATCACAAAAATCAATATGAGGAATTAATTAGAAAAAGGTACACACACAAGATTAGAAAGATGACATTTAGAAAAAACAAAACAAAACTAAAAACATTGGAGAAGAGTTTTAAACAATTTAATATCATCAAAACAACTGATGTCGATTATCATAATATTATTAGTGATGATATTTATTTATCATTACTGGCATCCAATTATGATCAAACTGAAAAAGCGGGGGTCTAACAACCGCACCCAATATTTCGATTAGCAACCTGTATGGAAAACTCCGAGTTACTTTCTAGAGAATCAACTAGACAGTCAGACTCAATCAATAGAAAATATCTCAAGGAGTTTATTATCTCTATCTCTCAATTTGATATTTACTCAAGCAAATATAATATGCGAGTCTTTATCAAAGAGAGATAACTTGGATGGTACCAAATACCAATATCCAAGTGTCAATCAATTTAAATCAACAACCAATATGGTCGGATATTCTAATTGATTGAACAACGCACAACCTGTATTATTTCAATTATATAAAAATATAATGCGGAAAAGAAATAACACAGACACCAGAATTTTGTTAACGAGGAAACCGCAGATGCAGAAAAACCCCGGGACCTAGTCCAGATTAAACATACACTGTATTAAGCCGCTACAGACACTAGCCTACTCCAAATTAACTTCGGTTTGGACTGTAGTTGAACCCCAACCAATCTCACACTGATCCAAGGTACAGTTATTCTCCTACGCCTCTGATCCCAGTATGATATTGCGCACTTGATTCCCTTAGTTGATCTTACCCACAACCAAGAGTTGCTCCGACCCAAAGTCGAAGACTTTAATAAACAAATCTGTCACACACAGAAAAGTCTACAGGGTAGATAAATTCGTCTCCCACGAATAAACCTATGAGATTTTGTTCTATCTTTTGATAAATCAAGGTGAATAGAAACCAATCAATAAAACCAGACTTATATTCCCGAAGAACAGCTCAGTTTTATCAATCATCTCACAATAGTCTTAATCGACGCAGCGAAAAAAGATATTGCGGAATCACAAATGATGAGACGAAGATGTTTGTGATTACTTTTATATCTTGCCTATCGGAGATATAAATCTCAAGCTAATTATTACAATTGTACTCGTATGATAGAACAAGCAAGATCAGATCACATAACAACAAGAAAAGTAGTATCGGTCTGGCTTCACAATCCCAATGAAGTCTTTAAGTCGTTAACCTGGTTTTAGAAGAAGAAAATAAAAGTTTAAAGGAGAGTTGACTCTAACTTAGCAAACTAGTATCACACAGAATGTGTGGGGATTAGGTTTCCCAGATGCTAGAGTTCTCCCTTATATAGTCTTCAAATTAGGGTTTGCAATCAATGTTAGCTTAGTAATAAAGCATTCAATATTCACCATTAGATGAAAACCTGATTAGATTCAAGCTAATATTTATCAACCGTTAGATCGAAAACTTAGCTTGTCATACACACATGTACTAGACAATTTTAGGTTCGTGTAACCGTACCCAAACTTGTACATTAGTTGGTTCAACACTAGTTAACTAAATGGTTATCCAAATGATAACTTTCATATCAACCATATTCTTCTTCACAATAACTATTCCAAATGACTCAAATGAACTAGTTTGTTGTTCAATTGCTTAGATCTTTATGTACTACACAAGACACAATTGAAGCAAAGATGATGTGATTTACTCAAATCGATTCATGAACTATAAAGCCACGGTTCGCAATAGCATTCCTTAGTTTATTATGATAAATTCACAAACATCGTTTTTAGACATAACCTACTCAAGTTCGCAGACTGGGTTCGCGGACTTAAGTTCCCGGACGGAGTTCACAAACTCCAGCAGAAATTCACGGATTCGAGAACTACGCCAGTGCGCGGACTGGGTTCGTGGATTGAGCTTGTATGTTGAGTTCGCAGACTGAGCTCACGCACTACTCCGGTTTCACTTGATCAACAAAGTTTGCAAACGTCGGTTCAAGCAATAAGGACTTATACATATATGTGTTACCACAACAATGCTTATATCCTCCAATGGTTATATTGTCTAAACTCTCATTTCAATCATTGAAACATTCTCAAAGGGCGTTATATAGTTGTTCTTCACAAACTATTTTTTGTCAGAGCGATTTCCAAAATGATTGAAACACAACATGACTTTCGTCACTAGGTAAAGATGAACTTGGCTAAAGCGAAAGCTTTACCAACACATATTTCGAGAAATAGATAAGCAATATATACTCGGCTCGAAATATCATATGTGTATAATCTTAGTTTATATAGTAATACGACTTTTGTCTTAAGATAGGAGATAGAGTAGATATACTTTTGAGTGATAGATAAGTTCAAGTCTCCACGTACCTTTTAGTCGATGAATATCCACTGGTTCCTTGAATAGTCCTTCGTCTTGTATGATAATCGCCATGGAGTGCTTGATATCAACTACACTTTCTATCCTAGTCCGAGACCTTAGCTATGGTAGACTAGAAATCAAGACTTTATAGTTTTGATCACTAATATTGACAAACATGCTTGAGATAGCAACGCATGCAAGTTCGACCGAGCAATGCTCTATCAATCTCCCCCTTTGTCAATTTTAGTGGCAAAGCTATTAATACATATGGAATAAAAAAAATGTAAATAAACTTTGTAGCTCCTATTCCACATGTCTAATCTTCAACATTACTCGAAATCTTCGTCACTTCCAAGTAGTCCAATGATCCCAAAGGTTGTAATTTTAGCATCATAGTTGTTGAAAATCTATAGCTATAACAATGAGAAAAGCAGTGGTTCTCAATCATTTTTATACAACGTCATAGTATTATTACACAGCGTCAAAGTCCAATTGCATCACAAATTTAACAACAATAGTATGGTGATACTTCACTCCCCCTTAGTCAATACTCCATCTCACATGAAAACCACTCCCCCTTACATAATGATCCGAAAACCATATGTATTTTTAGTATGAACTGCATATTAATTCTCCCCCTTTTTGTCAATAAAATTGGCAAAGGTACAAGAACGGGATCCTAATGAAATTTCCATAAGAGATATTTCATGACCAAAGGTAAATGTATATCATCTTGTTTAGATGCAATCATAAATCCGAATCTAAATGCATTCATCAAGGAGTTTATAAAGATACAAGATAACCCCTCTAATATTCCGCAGCCGCGCTCCCCATAAATATTTGGCAATTAAGCACAAGTTCAAAAGAACTCTCCCCCATAAAATGTCATTCCCAAGGGAACAAAAAGAGCGACCTTAATTTCAAAAGAAAAGAAGGATTTCTTTAGACTTAACAAATTACATACAAGTATAAATTTGGAATCCAACAAGAAATATTCAATCATATTAACCAAAGCGAACCAAGATTAATTTGACTAAATATGCTCAACACAAGTAAACTTATGGAGACTTAATAACTCGGTTAGATTATTCACAAGAGAACTCATAATTAATCCAGCCGGAATACACAATTAAAAAAATCACAAAAGTAATCAATTCAATCGTTTATACTCACAAAAGAAAATCTATGGAGCGATGACTATGTTAATCATACAAATAACCAACCTATTCAATCATGCTCAACATGAGAAAAACTTACTGAGTCATAACTAAATAATCACACAAGATGATTTATTTAGTTTAATTTACTCCACGTAAAGTACATTACGGAACACAACTAAGATAATCACAAAAATAGTCAACTTGGTTGTCTAGTGCTCAACATAAGACACGGTACGGAGTCTCACAGTAATACACAAAAGATGGATCGGGGAAGATCAATTACTGTGGAATACACAAGGATTCATTATATGTTTCCATCACCATTTGCACAATGACACACAATAGACATAATCCTTGAATCACAAAAGATTTTAACCTATCTTACATCAATAATTGACAATATAGGCTTAACTTTTGTGTTTTTCCAAAGTCTATTCATTCTTTTATCAATATTTGCATATCAATTCATGAACGACTTTACTTTTGACAAAATATGGGATAATTAAGTTCACGGACGTAAACACACATATCCCATGAAAATATTGCAATATATAAAACCATAAAGATTAATACTGCAACCATCATCTTCCAAACAAGTTTAGAATTTAACACAATAAATCTAAAAACAAAAAGATGAAAACATTGGACATAGCTATGTGTAATCACAATAATGGCTATTCCAAAACACTAGTTATTTTCTAAATAAAATAAGAAAATAGAGGATTTACTAGGAAATAAGACCTTTGAAGAATTCTTTATCGTCCTCGAACTCCTTGTCGTCAACAACCATTGGAACATAAGGTTCATTAAGGTAGGAGTTTATATCAATAAACCTTCTTGGTTGTTATTGTCGAACTAGGGCCTTCTGAATCTCATGAATCTTATATACAAAAGCCTTTATTTGCTGAATCTCCTTTCGCAGCTCCTTCAACACATCAAGAACATCAGAAAACTTCTGAGAATTTGAAGGAACAACTCTTGGCTTCCTCATATTCCTTATTTTTCTTTTCAAGGTTGGAGGCAATGGAGATTTTTCTTTTTCCTTCATGATTGATGGCTTAACAATCACATTACCTTCTTTTTCATCAGAAGATATCATTCTTGGAGTTTCCATGAACGTATGGGTTTGTGAGAGGAAATCACAATTAACTCAACAAGTAGTCTCGAGATAAAAAGAGGTTTTTAGAGAAGAAAAAGGAATGTAGGGTTCGAAACCTAAAACAGGTTCGTAAATGACCAACTCTTATCCCTATGAAGAGCAGAATTATCGATAGTACCCTTTCTTTTATTTGATAGACAAAAAAACAAACCTAAGAAAAGAAAGAAGAAATAAAACTTTTCTTAAATCCTGAGAGGTACAACATCATTGTCTCTTTTTATCAGGCACATGATGTTAGAGCATTGCTTGGTTGAACCCACCAAGCGCTGGTATGTCAAATTTGGTTGTCATATTTTAGTGAAGCAAAACTCATTTAACAGTCGCTTGATTTAAATGTACTAGATTCAACTTTATATAGGTTAGCTTGAAAGTATTAGGGTGAGACATTACAAGTATTGTGAAGACTTAAAGAAGTGAAGAAGTTCGTAGCTATAACGACAACATCATCCTTCCACTTGAGGTTAGTGATATTTGACTTGAACTGTTTCATTCCATAACATATCTTTCAAGTCGTGCATATTGAAAACATAAAACTGCGAACCATGAACACTCTAGATAGACATAGTATTAAGGAATACAATATGAAGTTTCTTGCTTAACCATTAAACTTTGTATATAAGACATCGACATAATCGTATGAATGCTATTGTGATTATGTATGGGTATGAGGTGAGGATTTCATCCTAGGGAACAATGTTTACATGTGTTCTAAGGAAGTAAGTTCATGATATGTATTGTGAACCGAAAAGGAAATCGCTAGGCGTTATTGGGGTTGTTCTTTATTGCATATATTATGAACGACCAATATGTGTGATTATTATAACCGCTCACGACTTGCTTGTGTTCTTG
Organism: Papaver bracteatum; assembly: GCA_023529315.1. NCBI lineage: Eukaryota > Viridiplantae > Streptophyta > Magnoliopsida > Ranunculales > Papaveraceae > Papaver > Papaver bracteatum. The sequence continues at coordinate 611,016 of JAJJWX010000811.1, read as the reverse complement.
GTAAAACTATTAACATGAGGCCTGACTTATGTATTGGTATGACTTTTATTAGTGAAACCGATCTTATGTAATCACCTGGGGTATGATCGGGTTGTGTATGTCTGAACTTATTACTGGGAAAATGGGAACCGATCCTAGTAAAAGGTGTTGTAGGATCAGAATATCGCTACAAAACTTCTCTGCGAGATTAACAACACTCCTTTGCGAGCGTCACCGCAATCTCTTCAACAACATTTGGCAAATAACACAAAAGAATGACGTAATTGTTGATGATTGAAGAAACACGAGAAGAGCATGATTGTTCTGCGATGGTTACAAAACTTGCGAGAACCAACATTAAAACTCTCACGATATGATCGCAGAGTAGATCCGAAATAAGAGGAAAACTTAGCTGTCATCCATTATGTCATTTCCTATATAAAGGGTTCCAATAGATTTAGAGAGGGATGATGTATTTTTTGAGAGTTGAGAAAGTCTTGAGGAGAGAGAAACTTCAAGAGAAAAGTTGTATTCTTGAGTTCTTACGTTTCCTGTAAACATTTTTGAAAATCAAATAATAAAGTGTCGTTTTTAATCTTCAAATTTGAGTTGGTTATTAAAAATTCTTAACAAGGGTGTAGTGTAGGATTTCCTGCAACTATATTTTGGCGCCCGAAACAGGGATTGAATTAACGAAAATCATAGAAAAAGTGAAGAAGAAGGTAAGAATTGTTCAAGATTAAGAAAATCATTAAACAAATCGGTAAAATAATTGAAGGAAGAATGATTAAAATCAAAGAGGATTGTAGAAAGTTGGGGTGTGGTATGGTAACAAGAACAATGATTGATAGATTTCATGAAAATATTAAGGGGAAGATACATAAGCGGGATTTTGAAGGAAGGAAAATTATGACGGTGGAGAAAATATCATCATTGAAAGATTGGGAAAAACAGGAGATCACATTCACAGCAACAGAAGTACCAGAAGAAAATTTGATTCATGCATCTCCTTTGGTAATCACGGTATCTACTATACCAATGAGAAGAGAAGAATCAATAAAATTTGTAGAAGAGTGGGCTATGAATAGAACTTTGGTGGATGCAGGAAGTTCTGTGGATATAATATTTTATCATACTTTTAAGAAAATGGGATATAAGGATGAAGAAATGTCTTGTTCAACATATCATATTCATGGCTTTGGAAAATCTTTAGCAAAACCTAAAGGCGAAATAGTGGTACGAATTCCGCTAAGAGAAATTGAAACACAAGTAACATTATGTGTGGTAGATGTGGAATCACCGTATAACATGATATTGGGAAGACCATGGATACATGCAATCAAGGCTGTAACATCAACATTGCATCAATGCATCAAATTTACTATGCCCAGTGGAATTAGAGAAATTAAAGGAGATATAAATTTTGCGAAGTTATGTTATCAAATTGAAGTAAGAAATTATGAAGAGCGTCCAAAGCTGCGAAAAGCTCGCAGAAAATTGGCGAGAGAAACGGAGAAAGAATAAGAGTTTAAATTTTGCATGACAAGAGCAAAAGAAGGAAAAGGAATACCCAACGAAATTTCACGAGAAGGAGATGAACTCACGAGAGTCATGAAAGCACCAACACCAATGGGAGAACCTGAAGCCAGTTACACTGCAGCAGAACCAACAAAGGAAGTAAATAATGGGAGTAAAGAAGAGCCTAAAATATTGAGAATTGAGACTAAAATGGAGGCAGAGGAGGAAGAAAGAACTATAAATCTTTTGCGAGAATATAAAGATATCTTCGCGCGGAGCATGGATGAAATGCCAGGGATAGATCCCTCAATAGCATGCCATAAATTAGAAATCAACAAAGATGTAAGACCATTCAAACAAAGAATAAGGAAAATCGCAACAACATACCATTCCCAAATAGAAGAAGAACTACAAAAAATGCTTGATGCAGGAATTATAAGGCAAGAAAAATATCCAGAGTGGATTGCAAATATGGTGGTGGTCCCAAAGAAGAACAAGGGGATAAGAATTTGCATAGACTTTACTGATTTAAACAAAGCTTGTCCTAAAGATAGTTTTCCATTACCAGATATCCTAGAAATGGTCGAATCAGCAGCGGGAAATGCTAGAATATCTTCATTGGATGGATATAAAGGATATAATCAAATCCCTATCGCTGAAGAAGATCAAGAGCATACCGCATTTTTTGCTCCAAGAGGGTTATATTGTTATACAAAGATGCCCTTTGGCTTACAAAATGCTGGTGAAACATATCAGAGAATGATGGAGAAGGTGTTCGCAAAGTGGATCCACAAAATATTAGAAGTGTATGTAGATGATATGCTGATTAAAAGTAAAGAAGCTGAGAATCATGTGCAAGATTTGAAAGAGAATCCCGACAAATGTACTTTTGGAGTAACTTCAGGAAAAAATTTGGGGTATATTGTTTCAAAAGAAGGAATCCAAGTTGATCCAACAAAAGTGCAAGCAATTCGCGATATGCCAACGCCTACGACGGTAAAAGATGTGCAAAAATTGAATGGACTCTTAGCCTCGCTAGGAAGATTCATCTCGCGATCTTCAGACAAGTGCAAACATTTTTTCGATATACTCAAGAAGGGAACAAAATTCAAGTGGACAGATGAATGTGAAAAGGCTTTTCAAGGAATAAAAAAACATTTAATGAACATAACTATCTTACAGAAAGCTGAACCGGGAGAAGAACTATTGATTTATCTCGCAACAACCACATATGCGCTAAGTGATGTGTTACTGCGAGTAGATGCAGGGGTAGAAAAACCAATTTATTACATCAGCAAAACATTCAATTCTGCAGAGAGAAATTATTCAAAGATTGAGAAACTAATTCTAGCGTTGGTGCATGCAACTTTTAAGTTTCGCATCTACTTTCAAGCACATAAGGTCAAAGTGTTAACAAAAGTGCCAATTGAGTCAGTAATGAAAAAATCAAAAAGATCAGGCAGAGTTGAGAGATGGAATGCACAAGTAGGACACTTTGATATCCAATATGAAATTTTATCCTCGCCAAAGTCACAAGTTATCGCATATTTCTTAGCTAAATTTCCTTTAGAAGATGATGAAGCCGTGGAAGAGATGATGGATATAGAAGAGGAACATGGAGATCCAAAAGAGCTATTAACAGAACCCGACAGATGGGAGATATTGGTGGAGGGATCATCAAATGGAGAAGGAAATGGGATTGGAGTCGTTTTTATTTCACCAGAAGAAGAAAAAACAGCTTTTTCATTTAGATTGGAATTTGCATCCACTAATAATGAGACAGAATATGAGGCCGTGATTCATGCTTTAAAATTTGTGGTAGAAATGAAGTTGGAAAATGCTAGAATCACCAACGATTCACAATTGGTTATTCGCCAGATAAAAGGAGAATACACAACAAACGAACCATCTTTGAGAAAGTATAAAAGACTAGTTGAAGAATTGTCTGCGAGGATTCCAAAAATAAAATGAAGACACATATCAAGGAAAGATAATAGGATTGTAGATGCTTTTGCTTTCATATCCAGTATGATGACAAATCCAGCTGCGAGATGCATAAAAATTCAAACACTTTTATTACCAGCGATAAACAAGGAAGAAGAAGAGGAAGATGTGATGATGGTAGAAGTTGGCGAGGAAGAATCAAAGAGCAACATTACAGATTGGCGAGCAGATCTTCATGCATACTTGGCAAGAGGAGAAATCCCAAGAAATCGTAGAGGCACATAAATTAAAAAGTAGGGCAACCAACTATGAGTTAAGAGATGGAGTATTATATCACAGATCTTTTAGTGGACCATCGCTAAGATGTTTGACGAGTGAGGAAGGACAAAAAATATTGAAGATGTTGCATAGTAGTGATGCTGGTAATCATAGTGGAGGAAGATCTTTGGCATATAGAACAAAAATGCAAGGCTATTACTGGCCATATATGCATGAAGATGCAAATCAACTCTCAAGGCATGAACAAAAATGCAAGGGTATTGCGAAGATTGTCAGCGATATGGAAAGAAGATACATGCACCAGGAGCACCATTATCATCTTCAAAAATTGTATGGACTTTTGGGAAATAGGGATTAGATATTGTGGGACTATTTGTGCCTGGCTCTGGACAAAGAAGATATCTAATTGTCGCAACAGATTATTTCACAAAGTAGGGAGAAGTAAAGGCAGTATAACATATCCGCGATAAAGATATTTTTACATTCATATTTGAGAATATAATTTGCAGATTTGGGATTCCAACACAGTTGGTGTCTGATAATGGAAAGCAATTTGAAGGGTAGAATATAGAATTGCTACTCAATGCATTTAAGATAAAATGTGAAAAATCTACTCATTTATACCCACAAGCAAATGGTCAAGCTGAAGCAACTAATAAGACAATCGCAGACAACTTAAAAAAGAAGCCAGAAGGATACCACAGAGCATGGTGCGAGCAAGTGCATAATGCAATATGGGATTACAATACAACTAGACGAGAAGCTATTGGAATGTCACCTTTTAGTTTGACATATGGGGTTGAAGATGTGTTACCAACAGAAGTATCTATTCCTATAACAAAAAGAGAGGCTTGGGAAAGAAATCTAAGTGCTGGAATGATTTTAAATAAATTGGATGAATTAGAAGAAAAAAGAGAAAAGACTTTACAACATATGGAAAACTACCAGCGAAGATTAGCTCGCGAGTACAACAAATGTATTAAGAAACGTGAATTCCAACCTGGCGATTTAGTGCTGCGAGAAACACCAAGTTATCAGCGAGAAAATGGTGGAAAGCTGGCGAGAAAATGGGATGGACCGTACATCATTAAAGAGATAGTTGGAACTGGGGCATACAAACTAATGGATCCGTAAGGAAGAGATGTTGGTCAAACACTTGATAGACCATGGAATAGACTATTTATGAAAAGGTATTATCAATGACAACTTCTGCTAGATAAGAGATACTGGTGCGTTGTATGATGAAACAGATAATAAATTCTTCTTTCTCTATTTCAACTGAGAGGTTCTTCTGATAACAAAGCAAAACAAGAGCTGTGAGCATCATCGCAAGAAAGGCGAATAAAAATTCGGCAGAGATTAATAGAATGGGACGAACCTTTATGGCGTGCACCCTAGTTCGCGAATAAAATTTCGCAAGAGGCAAATGTAAGACCTAATAGTGCGTCATATGAGGGGGTATCTCTTTACATGACTCAGGGATAAGGTTATACCGCTGCTGGAATCTGAGTCATGAAGATGTTGGGGTTAAAGAAAACCTATCCAGGAGAGGGATCTTGGATTTCCAACTATATAAGGTTATACCATGGTTGGACGACTAAGGACCTCTTCTAAGGAGTGCAGAGTATGACCAAGGCGCCGAGGTACACGGTTGAGTCAAGGGTGCCCGGGGCGTACGAAACTACCCTGGCCATCCTTGGAAAATCTTGGCTATGATGCACTCGTCCCGAAGAAAACCCCACTTAGGGTGCAGTCTTGTAACTTTAAGCCATATAGGCATAAAGGACAAGAGGCTGCGAAAACAAATGGTTGTTGGAAAATCTGGATGGGAGGAGCTAGTCTTGTATGGCTGATGTGCCCTACTTGAATGGGCAACCAGGGGGAAAATAAGGGCGGCACCCTCCATTAGGGAGCTGATAAGTGTCTAAAGACGGCAATTTCATGGGGCTTTATGATCGCAAGAACATTTAGGCCTGTCATATTATCGCGTGACAAAAATTATACAGAGGCAACAAGCCAAAAGAAAAAAGTTAAGATGAGATCAATGGGTTTTTACATGAAAGTGTAAAGACGTCCTGCGATTTCACCGCAAGACGGCAATGTCATAAGATTTAGTTCTCGCAAGGGAATTTAAATTTATCATATTGTCGCAGAGAAATTGAATTTTTTTGGATAAGACAAGATCAAAGGATTTTTACATGCAAATGTTAAGACATCCTGCGATTTTATCGCAAACACAAAAAGTTGGGCAAAATAAGATGTTTAACTAGGAAGGCAAAATAAGACCAACAGAATAATCTCAAACATTAACTATTCCATTTAAGAATGCAGGAAATATTTGTTCATCACAGGAGTATTGGAAGAAAATATCGCAGTAATATTCATCACATCGCAGATCTATTCATAATATTGCAAGAAATATAGACACATAACTTACGCAAGGAAGATTCAGAAAATAATTCATCATTACAAGAAAGATAATGAAGGGCAATATGGGAGTGGATAAATAAAATGTCATTATCTTCCTTGAGAATATTCAAAATAGCAGGAGTAAAAGTTGAATTCTAAAGTTGCAAAAAGTTACACCGCTCGCAAGAAAGAGGAAAGAAAAGGAAACAAAAGCAAAACTTAAGCCTCAACGTTGGTCTCGCCAGATTCATTATTGCCAGAATTGTCAGCTTCACCAATATTCTTCTCCTTGCAAGTTTCTCCTTCTTTTGATTCTTCATCAGCGATTGCTTCACCACCAGCAGTTACTTCTTTGGGGGGACTTCTTTCTTCTTCACCATTTTCTTGATAAATATCTTCTTCAATACTCGGAAACTCTAAATCCTTATCCATGGGAAGAGGAACTTCATCATTATCAACTGTTAGAGGAGGAATAGATACAGGAGGGAGAGAGTGGGAAATCAGAATGTCTTTCACAAGAACTTCGGCACTAAGATGAACCTTGCGAAGGAAACCTCTGTCACGATTTATAATTTCCATATTCTTGAAGTATTCAAGATAATCATATCTTCTCTATGCTTGGTCGCGGGATTTTACAAGATCGCAAGTAAGAACCCTATTTTCATTACGAGCTTTATCCAATTTATCAGTCAAATCATAAATGGTAAAGTGAAGGCTTCTTTCAGATTCTGCGAGAAACAAAAATGACAAGAAAATATTCAGATGGAGACCTCACGAGAAGTATAATGGAAAAATTAAATAGAAAAGTTAATAGTCAAGATAGTCAAAATGACTACCTTTTTTCTATGAAGTTAAATTTTGAATTAATGACAAGCAACAATTCTCCCATTGATTCATGGCCTCGTCAAATTTATCCCCAACTATACCCTTCAGGCGAGATTTTATATTTTCCTCTTTGGAAAGGAGATATGAGTTTTCCTTTGCGAGTACAGAATAAGATTCTTCTAATTGGGTATATTAGTCTTGAAGCTTGCTGGCATTTAAACTTAGAGTTAATCTACCCTTGATAAGTTTATCCACCTCAGCGGCAGATGATTCAGTTACCCTCTTGAGTTCATCCCTAAGAGAACGGAGAGATTGCTCTTGATTATCGCATATTATTTAAAGACTACTCAGTTTTTGCGAGGAAATCGCCATCAAGCTTGAAAAAAATACATTTTTCTTGAGATAAAGTTCTATTTTCGTCTGATAAAGATTTCATCGCCAAATTATCCTTGATTAACGAATATGAGAGACGAGCAACCCCGCTACTTAATAAATTTTGACTTTGCAATAACTGATTATTCTCATTAGTAAGATTATCTATTTGATCAAATGAATATGTGTAGAGGTTATATAATCTATTAAACTGGTCCATCCAAGACTCTTTTTCAACACAAGCTTCTTCAGCGATAGATTCGAATTTAAGTCTCTCAATGAATCGGGTATGATTCGAAACTAAATATACAAGACAAGAGTTCAAGAAAGAAACTTAATTACAGAGAAAAAGAAAACTTATTAGAACAGAAAAGCAAAAAGACAGAGGCAGGAAAATTATAACTTTCAGCTCACTATTTCTCCTGCGAAGATTCTCGCAATCAAGTGAAGAGTTGCGAAGCTTGTAATTTAGAGTAACGCATTCTAAATTTTTGGCTTGAAGGTCTCTCTTTAGATATTCAATTTCATTATCTAGAGAAGCTCGCGAAGCAGTACAGTCAGAGCCAAAATATTTAAGTAAAGTCTAACAAACCTCATATTTGAAGGGATCAGTAGAAGATTTCCTAGCATCATCTAAAATGTTAGATAAGGCTTTGAAGGCAGCGTTGATTCCTACTGATGCTTCATTAGATGAAGGAAGAGATGCAGAAGGTGAAGTAGTAATAATGGTGAGCTGGAGATATGGATTATTTGCGATGGTTGTATTATCAGAAAGAGGAGTTTCTGGAAAACAGTTGAAGGTAATAAAGGACTAGAAGGAGTTTCAGTCACAACATATTTAGGAGTTTGGTTTGTCATAAACTCAGTAGAGATGGGGGTATTGACAGCAAGGTTCTCGCAGATAGAAGAAGAAGGATTCAATTGCGAAGGTGTGGGAATAACTCTCGCAGATGTCATCTGGGAAATAATGATATCAGCCTCAAGAGTTTTAACTTGGCGGGATCTTTTGGGAGGTCTAGCGATATGCTCTTCATTCTGCGAATAATAACTTAGATAAGAAACAGAGGCAACAATATTGTTATTAAGAAATAAAATGTGTTTCTTACTACCTTATTACTCGCAAAACTCTTCTTCGTCTTTTCTGTCGGCCTTTTACGAGAGTTAGGGTTTTGAATTACAAACTGGGTGTTAGGGATGGTTCCACTGAAGAGAAAACAGAATATCAGAATTATGAAGAATCGAATAAAGAAAATTGAAGAACATAAGTAAAAATTAATTCAAACAGATAAAGTAATTGAAACACATACCTTGATGACTCCATTAGAACAGTAGTAGGAGAATATGAAGAAGAAGAAAAGTTGCAGACGGAAAACAAAGTAAACAAACGAAGAAAGTAGAAAAGTAAAGGAAGAAAATTAATTCAGTAACCTAACTCTACCTTTTATAGGCAAAAAGGGGATGACCTGTTGGGTGAAGACGTGTCGGTAAAAAGAAGAATTACAACAAGTGTAAGCGGTTAAGCTAAATCAATGGAATCTTGTCGAGAAGAAAATATGGAAAGAAAAGAAGTCGCAAGCGCTATGAAGAGTTGGAAGTTCTCATATCTTCTCCACTTTGTGAAGAAGACATGAGAAGAGGCAAGATGTAGGATCATAATATCGCTACAACACTTCTCTGCGAGATTAACAACACTCCTTTGCGAGCGTCACCGCAAGCTCTTCAACAACACTTGGAGAATAACACAAAAGAATGACTTAATGGTTGACAATTGAAGAAACACGAGAAGAGCATGATTGTTCTGCGATGGTTACAAAACTTGCGAGAACCAACATTAAGACTCTCGCGATATGATCGCAGAGTAGATCCGAAATAAGAGGAAAACTTAGTTGTCATCCATTATGTCATTTCCTATATAAAGGGTTCCAATAGATTCAGAGAGGGATGATGTATTTTTTGAGAGTTGAGAAAGTCTTGAGGAGAGAGAAACTTCAAGAGAAAAGTTGTATTCTTGAGTTCTTACGTTTCCTGTAAACATTTTTGAAAATCAAATAATAAAGTGTCGTTTTTAATCTTCAAATTTGAGTTGGTTATTATAAATTCTTAACAAGGGTGTAGTGTAGGATTTCCTGCAACTACATTTTAAGGTTATACCGCTGCTGGAATATGAGTCATGAAGATGTTGGGGTTAAAGAAAACCTATCCAGGAGAGAGATCTTGGATTTCCAACTATATAAGGTTATACCCTGGTTGGACGGACAACTAAGGACCTCTTCTAAGGAGTGCAGAGTAAGACCAAGGCGCCGAGGTACACGGTTGAGTCAAGGGTGCCCGGGGGATACGAAACTACCATGGGCATCCTTGGCAAGTCTTGGCTATGATGCACTCGGCCCGAAGAAAACCCCACTTAGGGTGCAGTCTTGTAACTATAAGCCATATAGGCATAAAGGACAACAGGCTGCGAAAACAACTAGTTATTGGCAAATATGGATGGGAGGAGCTAGTCTTGTATGGCCAATGTGCCCTCCTTGAAGGGGCAACCAGGGGGAAGATAAGGGCGGCACCCTCCATTAGGGAGCTGATAAGTGTCTAAAGACGGCAATGTCATGGGGCTTTATGATCGCAAGAACATTTAGGCCTGTCATATTGTCGCGTGACGAAAATTATGCAGAGGCAACATGCCAAAAGAAAAAAGTTAAGATGAGATCAATGGTTTTTACATGAAAGTATAAAGACCTCCTGCGATTTCATCGCAAGACGGCAATGTCATAAGATTTAGTTCTCGCAAGGGAATTTAAATTTATCATATTATCGCAGAGAAATTGAAATTTGTTGGATAAGACAAGGTCAAAGGGTTTTTACATGCAAATGTTAAGACATCCTGCGATTTTGTCGCAGACACAAAAAGTTTGGCAAAATAAGACCTTTAACTAGGAAGGCAAAATAAGACCAACAGAATAATCTCAAACATTAACTATTCCATTTAAGAATGCAGGAAAGGTTTGTTCATCACAGGAGTATTGGAAGAAAATATCGATGTAATATTCATCACATCGCAGATCTATTCATAATATTGCAAGAAATATAGACATATAACTTACGCAAGGAAGATTCAGAAAATAATTCATCATTACAAGAAAGATAATGAAGGGTAGTAGGGGAGTGGATAAATAAAATGTCATTATCTTCCTTGAGAATATTCAAAATAGTAGGAGTAAAAGTTGAATTCTAAAGTTGCAAAAAGTTACACCGCTCGCAAGAATGAGGTAATAAAAGGAAACAAAAGAAAAACTTAAGCCTCAACGTTGGTCTCGCCAGATTCATTATTGCCAGAATTGTCAGCTTCACCAATATTCAATATTCTTCTCCTTATAAGTTTCTCCTTCTTTTGATTCTTCATCAGCGATTGCTTCACCACCAGCAGTTACTTCTTTGGGGGGACTTCTTTCTTCTTCACCATTTTCCTGATAAATATCTTCTTCAATACTCGGAACTCTAAATCCTTATCCGTGGGAAGAGGAACTTCGTCATTATCAACTTTTAGAGGAGGAATAGATACAGGACGGAGAGAGTGGGAAATCAGAATGTTGTTCACAAGAAATTCGGCACTAAGATGAACCTTGCGAAGGAAACCTCTGTCACGATTTCTAATTTCCATATTCTTGAAGTATTCAAGATAGTCATATCTTCTCTCTGCTTGGTCGCGGGATTTTACAAGATCGCAAGTAAGAACCCTATTTTCATTACGAGCTTTATCCAATTTATCAGTCAAATCATAAATGGTAGAGTGAAGGCTTCTTTCGATTCTCATGAGAAACAAAAATGACAAGAAAATATTCAGATGGAGACCTCACGAGAAGTATAATGGAAAAATTAAATAGAAAAGTTAATAGTCAAGATAGTCAAAATGACTACCTTTTTTCTGTGAAGTTAAATTTTAAATTAATGACAAGCAACAATTCTCCCATTGATTCATGGCATCGTCAAATTTATCCCCAACTATACCCTTCAGGCGAGATTTTATATTTTCCTCTTTGGAAAGGAGATATGAGTTTTTCTTTGCGAGTACAGAATAAGATTCTTCTAATTGGGCATATTGGTATTGAAGCTTGCTGGCATTTAAACTTAGAGTTAATGTACCCTTGATAAGTTTATCCACCTCAGCGGCAGATGATTCAGTTACCCTATTGAGTTCATCCATAAGAGAACGGAGAGATTTCTCTTGATTATCGCATATTATTTGAAGATTACTCAGTTGTTTCGAGGAAATCACCACCAAGCTTGAAAAACTACATTTTTCTTGAGATAAAGTTCTATTTTCGTCTGATAAAGATTACATCGCCAAATTAGCCTTGATTAACGAATATGAGAGACGAGCAACCTCGCTACTTAATAAATTTTGACTTTTTTTTTTTTTTTTTTGATAAACTGAAGCTTTATTAAAAAAGGAGGAAAAAAAGAAGGAGGGGGACTAGGCCATACCTCCAAAGACAAAGAGAAACCAAAAACAACAAAACATAGATCAATAGAGTTCCCAAAATGCCCGGGAACAAAGGCTACATATTACGAAAACGATAAAAAGGGAGGTCAGAGTTGTCCATTCCGATCTTATACCTTACGAAATCTGGATCACAACTCCACCAATGCGACTCTTCAGTCGCTCCATGCTTGGCCAACATATCAGCCACCGAGTTGCCTTCCCTGAACGCGTGTGAGCAAAAAAGCTGGATTGAGTTTGCGAACTTCATGCAGATATTCCAATTTGTCGATAAGAACCAAGGAACCATTCTAGGATTTTTAAAAGCCTGAATCACAAACATTGAGTCTGATTCCAGCCACAGCTTACGAATTCCCAAAGTATTTGCCAACCGAAGAGCAAAAATGGCCCCCCACAGCTCCGCGAAGATCGAATTTGTTGAACCCAAGTTTTGCGCCAGACATCCCTTCACTCGACCTTGCGAATCACGAAAAACTACACCACAACCCGCTGGCCCCGGGTTACCAATAGAGCAACCATCGATATTAGCCTTAGTCCAACCTAGCGCCGGCTTAATCCATTTGACCACCGTAGCTTTAGGAGATTTAGGAGGAACTCTACTAATACCCAGAAAGTCAAGGATTATCTTATCTGCTGAAGTATAGTAAGAGTAACCTCCACTATTTTTGCTGGATTCAACAATGAACCTAGCCACCATCTTTGTTTCCTGAATTCCGGTTGTTACCTTGTGCTCGAATCTCAAGTTGTTTCTGCAAAACCAAATGATCCAGATGCAAGTAATAGCAGCAATCCAGATGAGATTCTTTGTTTGTGAGCAACCTTTGAAGCTTCTGATAGATGCAAAATCCCTTTGCATACTCCCACAGTCTATGTTGTGGCCAAACACCTGCATTATCTAATTCCACAGCGAACTAGCAAATACACATTCGAAGAATAAATGTTGTTGGGTTTCACCACAGCACGGAACTGTGCAGAGATTGCAGCAATTTACCGTGTCATCACCACAGAATCTTACGTTATCGTCTGTAGCAATGCGGTTCTGAAGCACCTTCCAGATCGTACACGCTCTCCTTGGTGGGGTTTTGGCTTTCCAAAGATCTCTGAAGTCCATCTGCTCCACAGCTCTTGGACAGTGAAATTCGTATGCAGTTTTCATGTTGATGTCACCTGAGCTTCTACCCGTCCACACCTGCCTGTCCTCCATATGAGTAGAAAAAGGAGTTTCTTGAATAAGCTGAATGATGCCACCATCTATCTCAGGCATGTAGTCCGGAAAACTCCACCTTCCATCCACAATGAAGTCCTAAACCCTGTTGTCTAAGTTTGAATTGTCTAGCTCCAGAAAGTCCGCAATAGAATGGTCAAAATTAGAGAACCAAATATCATTCCAGAAGTCGATTTTGTCTCCTTTTCCAACCAACCAGATTAGCTTTTGTTTGATGATGCTCCATTGTTATTTGTACCCGTGCCAGATCGACGAATTTTTATAAGTTGCCTTTGAGAAACGCACCTTAACAAAGTTTCCCAGCGTCGAATTACCTGTCATTATCTTCCAGGACATCTTCATAAGAGCTGCGTCGTTCAAGCTTCTGAGCGATTTGATACCCAGACCACCCTCATTTACCGGCAGACAAACGTTTTCCCAAGCGACAGTGTTATGATGCACTATATTTATGTCCCCCGACCAAACAAAGTTTCTAACCCAATTTTCCAAAGTTTTTATGAATTTTCGCGGCCACTTGTAGACATGGAAGTTGTACAGAGTTTTACTAGCTATTACAGAGTTTACTAGATCCACTCTGCCCATCATTGATAACATCTTGGCTTTCTAGGAGGCAAACTTAATCTTAATATTATCAATAATGGAATGAAAGTGGATGGATCTCGGCTTACCTTGAAAGATTGGGACTCCGAGATAACGAAACGGCAGATTACCCATTTGTATATTGTAAGAAGACGCAATGGAAGAGATCCTACGATGCGCATACTTACTGGAATACATTGTACACTTTGCAGTGATAATTTTCTGGCCCGAGTTATTACCATATTCCTCGAAAATTTGCATTAATGCCTTCACGTTCCTTTTGGTTCCTCTACATAAAACCATGATGTCATCTGCATACAAAACATGAGAAGGGAAAATTGTACCCCTCGGCGATGAAATGTGATTAATAACCCCCTTTCTGTAAGCATTGGAGATCGCAGAACTAAGGACATCTTCAGCCAAGCAAAAGAGTAACGGAGAAAGAGGATCTCCCTGCCGTACCCCTCTCTTGCACTCGAAATAACCCATAGCTTTACCATTGATCACCACAGAAAGTCTAGCAGACTGCAGAATAGATTTGATCCAGCCCACCACCCTATCGCAGAAGCCATATGCTTGCAAACTTCGGATTAGAAAATTCCAGTCCAGCGTGTCAAACGCTTTGTGAATATCAAACTTGAGAGCAATGTTCCCACCGAAACATTTGTAATCCAGCAAGTTTATAGCCTCCGAAGTAGTTCCAATGCAGTCAAAAATGTCTCTGTTCTTCAGGAAAGCTCTTTGTTAAGGGTATATAATCTTCTGAGAAACAGTGCTCATTCTCGTTGCTAAGATCTTACCAATAATCTTAAAGTGAAAATTGCTGAGCGCTATTGGACGGAATTTCTCAATTGCATCAGCTCCTTTCTCTTTCGGAATAATAATGACATGACTTGGGTTTGCATTCGGGATTAGCCAACCATTTTGGAAAAATAAATTTACCGAGTTTATAACATCCATACCTACTATGTACCAGAAAGAGCTGAAGAAAATTCCACCGAAACCATCTGGACCCGGAGCTCCGCTGACATTCATAGAGTCGATTGCCGCTTTTATTTCCAGACCATCCGACATTGCAGTGATAGCAGCATTATCATTTGTAGTAATCTTAGTTTGGACATTCCGAGTGATGAAGTCAGTTGAGATATTTGCATCTTCCTTGTCATAAAGATTCTGAAAATAGGATAGCACATGATCTGAAATTTCCTCATGGGAGGTGAGCATCTCATCATTAAACTTAAGATGCGTTATTTTATTAGTGGCAGTTCTAATCTTAGCATACTTATGAAAGAATTTAGTGCATGCGTCACCCTCCTTTACCCAATCTAGCCTCGATTTATCTCTCCAGAAATTTTTTTGAGTATTTAGAGCATCTACCAGCTTGTTCGAGGCCAAGGTTTCGATCAAATGAAGGTCATCAGAGTAACCCTCCTCCATCAGTTGATTTTGCACCTTTTGAAGATCCTCAGTAGCCTTATTGATATTCAAGTTAATGTCGCCAAAGATTTCCTTATTCCAACGCTTGAGCACCGACTTGAGAAACTTCAACTTTTGAATAAGAACATACATGGGGCATCCGAATTTTTTTTGTTTCCAAGCCTGTTCCACCAATTCTCTCAGCCCCGGATGATTCATCCAAGCGCTCTGGAATTTTAAAGAAGATGAAAAAGTACGATCACCCTTGCAAGCTTCAAACAACAGAGGGTAATGATCAGACTTGACCCTTACCAAGGTGCTGCAGACTGTCGAATTCCAAAAATCCAACCATTTTTCGTTGCAAATGGCTCTATCCAACCGCATCTCAGTGTTGTGTCTTCCCCTGCGGCCATTAGTCCAGGTGAAACTAGCTCCCCTAGTATCCAGGTGATGAAGCTCATTTGATTCAGAGAAAGCTAAAAAATCATCACAAGAGATTCTATTCTGAGGAGGGCCGCTAGATTTCTTGTGATCTCCCAGCACCGCGTTGAAGTCTCCTATTATGCACCAAGGCTGCATAGCATTGTTCATCAAACCCGTCAGACGAGACCACAAATCTTTCCGAGTAAGATAAGATGTTGATGCGTAGACCCCTTCCAGGAAATACTCCATGTCTCCAATAGAGGCTTTGCAAGCAATTAACTGCGCCGAATTTTGAATCACATCAACCTTCATATTATCAGCACAAAGGCACCAGAGATTCGATCGCCGAGACCCCTTGTCATTAAGCGCCACCAACTTCAGGTTCAGACTAGTCCAGTAGCTCGACGGAATAGAAGAAAATGCAATCCAAGGTTCTGCAATAAATAACAAATCCGGGGAAAGCTTACGACAATAATTAAAAAGTACAAGTTGAGTATCCGCGTTGCCAAGGCCACGCAAATTCCAGAAAATTGTTCTCATTGGGAAGGGTTTGTTTCAATTCTTGGACGCATAGTCCAAGGTTTCGGCATCTCCTTTTTTTTTTTTCTGGGCTTTGGGCATCTCAAGGATTCCTTAATGCTCTCCTCATCCCGCTTTTCTTCCTCTAAAGTTTCAACACTTGCAGTATCATCTTCCGCAGTTTGCTCCACCGCTGTATCTTCCACAGTATTAGTTTCGACATGTTGAGGATGATCTTGTAATTCACTATTATCTTCTGTTGTATTATCCTTCCTACTAGTTTCAGCTTGATTGGTTTCTATGGTTGTCTCTTTTCGACCTATTTCATTCACTTCTACAGTCCCTTCTTTCTCCCCCTCCTTGTTCGTAATTATTTCTTTATCCGTGTCAGTCACATCTTTCTCCCCCTCCTTGTTCCCATTTTTTGGATCCATCGCCTTGCCCTCCGTAAGCAGACTACTCATATTATCCTCCGAGGAGTTTTCCCCATTTATATCCTTTGCAGCCTGAAGTTGTGGACCTTTACCCAGCTCTTGTTTTCCATCATCTTTCTTATTTTTGTCAGCCTTTTTTTTGCAGTTGATTATGTTTATTTTGTTTAGCAGTATCCTTGTTCAATGTCTCCATCTCAGTTATCTGTTGATGTTGCTTCTTTTTGCACATCCCTTCATCATGGCCAATTTTGTTGCAGAAAGAGCAGTATGAGGGGCGTTTTTCATAGACCACTCTAGCCTGGAAGAAATGTCCTTCTCTTTTAACACATATTTCCTCTATTGGGGTGATTGCCAAATCCACTTCAACTAAAACCCTTGCATACAATCCAAAGCTTTTTGTTGTAGTAGCATTATTTATAAGCAAAGGGTCACCTACCGCACTAGATATTTCAACAAGAGTTTTAGTCCTCCAATATTCATAACTTAGACCAAAAATTCTAATCCAAACCTGAGCTAGAGATTGGTGTTGATTGCTTGGGTTGAAATCTGGAATCCATTTTCTAAAATGGACAATACCCGGTTTAAGATTACAAGCGCCTACTGATCTTACATAAGCAGTATCTTCTTCACATGAGAATTTGAAACAAAAAAAACTCTTACCTAGTGTAGAGATCACCCAGGGTTTGATGTTCCAAATCTTGGAAAGTTTTTCATGAATATCTGACAGTTTCACCTGGATTTGACCCTTCGGTAGCACCAACCTCCCGATCAAGCAGTTTCTACAGTCTTGCACTCCTTTCTGATACTCGTCTTCCGAGATACGGATCGAAACTTTAGATCCATTGAAAATTGGTTTTGCTAGATTTGACGAGGTGTGATCCGAAGATTTGAGTGTGTTGACGACATTAGCATAGGATCTGTTGTTTTTGTTGTTGATTTCCTTCCCATCCGTTGTGTTTTTGTCGTACGGTGAATTTTTGTTTTCGAGCACGCCATCCCAAGAACAGATTCCCTTAGTATTTGCCATTTCCTGTTTTCAAATTAGACGCCGATCTGAACACTAATCATTGTTGTGATGCTTTATTAAGGTTTTAAACCTGAATTAATTAGAGTAATCCGACGGATCGAGAAATTTTTCCAAAATTTGTGGAGCCTGATTCAGTCGCCGGTTTAGAAACGATTCGCAGAGCAATCTTTAATAAATTTTGACTTTGCAATAACTGATTATTCTCATTAGTAATATTATCTATTTGATCAATTGAATATGTGTAGAGGTTATATAATCTATTAAACTGGTCCATCCAAGACTCTTTTTCAACACAAGCTTCTTCAGCGATAGATTCGAATTTAAGTCTCTCAATGAATCGGGTCTGATTCGAAACTAAATATACAAGACAAGAGTTCAAGAAAGAAACTTAATTACAGAGAAGAAGAAAACTTATTAGAACAGAAAAGCAAAAAGGCAGAGGCAGGAAAATTATACCTTTCAGCTCACTATTTCTCTTGCGAAGATTCTCGCAATCAAGTAAAGAGTTGCGAAGCTTGTGATTTAGAGTAACGCATTCTGAAGTTTTGGCTTTAAGGCCTCTCTTTAGAGCTTCAATTTTATTATCTAGAGACACTCGCAAAGCAGTACAGTCAGAGCCAAAATACTTAAGTAAAGTCTCACAAACCTCATATTTGAAGGGATCAGTAGAAGATTTCCTAGAATCATCTAAAATATTAGATAAGACTTTGAAGGCAGCGTCGATTCCTACTGATGCTTCATTAGATAAAGTAAGAGATGCAGAAGGTGAAGTAGTAATAATGGCAAGCTGGAGATCTGGATTATTTGCGATGGTTGTATTATCAGAAGGAGGAGTTTCTGGAAAAGTCACAGTTGAAGGCAATAAAGGACTAGAAGGAGTTTCAGTCACATCAGTTTTAGGAGTTTGGTTTGTCAAAAACTCAGCAGAGATGGGGGTATTGACAGCGAGGTTCTCGCAGATAGAAGAAGAAGGATTCAATTGTGAAGGTGTGGGAATAACTCTCACAGATGTCAGCTGGGGAATAATGATATCAGCCTCAAGAGTTTTAAATTGGCGGGATCTTTTGGGAGGTCTAGCGATATGCTCGTCATTCTGCGAATAATAACTTAGATAAGAAACAGAGGAAACAATATTGTTATTAAGAAATAAAATATGTTTCTTACTACCTTATTACTCGCAGAACTCTTCTTCGTCTTTTCAGTCGGCCTTTTACGAGAGTTAGGGTTTTGAATTACAGACTGGGTGTTAGGGATGGTTCCACTGAAGAGAAAACAAAATATCAGAATTATGAAGAATCAAATAAATAAAATTGAAGAACATAAGTGAAAATTAGTTCAAACAGATAAAGTAATTGAAACACATACCTTGATGACTCCATTATAACAGTAGCATGAGATTATGAAGAAGAAGAAAATTTGCAGACGGAAAACAAAGTAAACAGACGAAGAAAGTAGAAAAGTAAAGGAAGAAAATTAATTTAGTAACCTAACTCTACCTTTTATAGGAAAAAAGGGGATGACCTGTTGGGTGAAGACGTGTCGGTAAAAATATGAATTACAACACATGTAAGCGGTTAAGCTAAATCAACAGAATCTTGTCGGGAAGAAAATATGGAAAGAAAAGAAGCTGCGAGCGCTATGAAAAGTTGGAAGTTCTCATATCTTCTCCACTTTGAGAAGAAGACATGAGAAGAGGCAAGATGTAGGATCAGAATATCGCTACAACACTTCTCTGCGATATTAACAACACTCATTTGCGAGCGTCACCGCTAGCTCTTCAACAACACTTTGCGAATAACACAAAAGAATGACGTAATGGTTGACGATTGAAGAAACACGAGAAGAGAATGATTGTTCTGCGATGGTTACAAAACTTGCGATAACCAACATTAAGACTCTCGCGATATGATCGCAGAGTAGATCTGAAACAAGAGGAAAACTTAGCTGTCATCCATTATGTCATTTATTATATAAAGGGTTCCAATAGATTCAGAGAGCGATGATGTATTTTTTGAGAGTTGAGAAAGTCTTGAGGAGAGATAAACTTCAAGAGAAAGGTTGTATTCTTGAGTTCTTAAGTTTCCTGTAAACATTTTTGAAAATCAAATAATAAAGTGTCGTTTTTAATCTTCAAATTTGAGTTGGTTATTACAAATTCTTAACAAGGGTGTAGTGTAGGATTTTCTGCAACTACATGTGCAGTGCATACAAGTTAGATGCCAAATATATGTGGGGAACCGATCCTAGTACCTAGTCAGCCGTATCTTTGGTAAGCTAGTGTAACTATGCACAGTACTCACATGGAGGTAGAACCGTAAACCCATGAGTTGTGATGGAGTGGAAGTTGATCAATCACATAGTTCTTGAAAGTCAGATGAACCAATTCTAAACTTGTTTGGAAGTGTGGTAAATCGGTTTCAAGTGAGCAAGCATGGAAAATACTTGCAAGAGTAAGATGTCGTCACTCTTTGAACACGGTGCATTAATGCTTATTCTATTTTGTTTAAAGATATTCCTTAACGGCTAAGAAGGAAGTAAATCCCAAGATATAATTTAAATAAGTTAAGAATCTTTTTAATTAAGGGTTTTTAATTATATACGGAAAATAAGAATTAATAATGTGCATTTGCTAATTAAAGATTTTCCAAGGAGATTTCGATCATTATTTTTGGACAGTGCATTCACGGGAATTATGAAAACCGAATTTGGTGGAGTAATGAAAAGTATTTTGAGAATATTTTCGGTTTTTTAAATTCCTTGGTGTCCAAACTTCCTTGTATATAAATACTTTGAGTTTGCATTTCTGGCAAACTAATCCTTCGTAACCTAGACTTATTCTTTTGTCTTTGTTACTGGTGAAGCCGCCTATCGGGGAGGAGAGTAATCTAATTAGGTGAAATCTCTTATGGCCACTCAATTTAAAGTCTTCTTTGGGATTGAGAAGCTCTAGCGCGACCCGTTGGTGGGAAACTAGATATTGTGGTTTATCTTTAGTTTTCATATTGATTTGATTGACTAACGGTGGTTGAACTTTGATTGCACCTAGTTTGTTTATGCTTGAGAATCTTCTCTTCTGATATAAGATTCACTCAAACTAGTTCAAGGTTTCGACAAGGATCTTAAGATTGTTGTTAGATCTAAAGATGATCTTGTGATAATCCATTGTTAACATACTTCGTTCTGTATGTGATTGATAACAAGAGATTCAAGTGATTGTGTGCAGGTGTTTATTGAAGATCTAAGAAGATTTGAAGACAAATAAGATATTAAAGATTTATTGCTTGGTGTTTTTATAATCTTTGGTGTGCACAATACTTGTTTGGGAAAAATAGGATCCAATTAATAATCGGTTTATCCTTGTGGTAGATTGGATTGATTAATTGAGGAAGATCGACATCAACACATATCACTTGGTTGAAGAGTGTTGTTGGCCTAATCTTAACAATTGTTTTTGGGCATTTGAACATAAGATAGATCTTGGAACCTAACAAGGGAGTTCATGTTAAGATACATGTAGTACCAGAATATCGCCACAATTATGTTCACGAGAGATTAACGACACTTCTGCGAGCGTTACTGAAAAATCTTCAACAACATTTCACGAGCGTCACAAAATAATTCAAAGAATGACGAAGTTGACGATTGAAGAGGCATATTAGAAGAGTGTTGTTTCACGAGGATTACAAAAGTTGGCGAATATTAACATTGTAATTACCGCGATGAGATCGCAAAATAGATCCGAAAGAAGGGGAAAACTTAGCTGTCACCCACTATGTAATTTCCTATATAAAGGGTTCAAGTAAGTCCAGAAGAGGAGGATGTATTTTTTTAGAGTGGAGAGAGTCTTGAGGAGAGAGAAAGATTTTTCAGAGAGATTTTTAGAGAGAGAAAAGATATTTTTCTTTATCATCTTCTTCTCCAAAATTAGATTTAGAACTCCATTAATGGAGATTATCAAATGTAAAATCAAATGTAAACTTTAACAATCATAGTAGAGAATCATGGACGTAGATCAAATTGATCGAACCATGTAAAAATCTGTGTGTCTATTTACAATGTTTAGAATTTTAAATATCAAATTAGCTTAGATCAAGAGATTATTATCAAGATATTACAAGGGGTGTGTTGTGGGAAATCCTGCAACTACAATAAACAAGGGAACCTTTGCACAACTCATATCATTTGGTTGAAGAGTTTTGATACCAAACAGATTTGTTGTTCCTTTACTGTTTGGAATACGAACCAAAGGAATTGGTCCAAGTACGTGACTTGTTTATAGGTTGGAGGTGTGGGAATACAGACGGAACTAGGTGAACTATAGGTTTAGTTGCTTGGTCTCAACTATACGAAGTGGTCTTCTTTTGTATAGCGGCTTAATCCTGAGAGTATTCAATTCTAGACTAGGTCCCGGGGTTTTTCTGCATTTGCGGTTTTCTAGTTAACAAAATCTTGTTGTGTCATTTACTTTATATTTCCCCATTATAATTGTTTTATTATAATTAAAGTAAAATGCACAAATGTTAATTCATATTTACTTGATACGTGAATCCTATTTAGTTTGGTTAAGTCCGAACCTTTGTATCAAGTAAACACACTTTGTTGTTGTATTGTCTCGATCTTGTATCCATAGATGATCACACAAAGTGTGAACCGATTTGTTGTATTGTCTCGACTTAGTCTATAGACAATCACTTTCGGGGAAAGGACTTATAGGAAGGAAAAGTTATAGATTGAGGTATATTTGGGGTACCCTCGCCTTTTCACATGAGATAAGATTTTAAAAACAACACAATCAAGTTGCATTGTGGTGAACAACAATTTGTCCACCAATTTCCTCTTGTGAGGAATCCACAGACCTCTGTCTATCAAAATGATTTGACCATACTTTTTCAAATGGTCTTGGTTTTCCTTTGGAAACTAACTTCTTAAACGCAGATAAAATCTTACATACCTCAACGGTCTTCTAAGTAAGTTTAAGCTTTCTTGCTAAATGATTTGCTCTTCGTTAAAGTTTGTTGACGTGTCTTTGTTTGTATTTAAACTTGTAACACTTCGAGAGTTCATGACCTTTTAATGAACAATATGAGCACGTCATACTTGGATAATAATCAGGCTTCTGAGATGTGCAATCAGCTAGGCACATAGTGGATCCTGAAACATTATAAACATAGTTTCCAAGGAAAGGGTCAACTTTTTCTTCCAGAATGGTTGGATTATCTTCTGAAAGGATATCAAGATTGATATGTGTATTGCTACAATTATCAAAATCAATATTTTCACCACGAAGTGCAACACTTGATTTCTCGTCTTCATTAGAGTCATAATTGTCAGACATTTCATCAAGAGTTTCGGCAAGACCTTTGTTCCCAATGTATTTTCTCTGATTTCGACACTCATTTGCAAAATAACCAAAACCTTTACACTTAAAGCACTGAGGCATATCCTCATCATCAGTTTCATCAATATCCCTATTTTTAGGAGGAGCACGATTATGAGGTTTGACTGATGCCTTGGGATTATCTCTGGAGAACCGTTTACTTCTCTTCAAAAAAAGATCCCTAAACTGTCTTGTGATCATTGAGACTGATTTGTCAAGATCTTCATCTGATGAATCTGTCACAGAGTGATCATATTCAGAGATATACACGTTTTTACTTTTATCAAGTAATTTAGTGTCTTTCAGTGCTTTGAACGCAACATCCTTAGATTTGGATGAATTTTCATGATCAAAGATCTTAAGCTTTCCAACCAGCGTATTTCTGGAAAGAGTATCAAGGTTATTTCCTCAACGATGGCATGCTTCTTAGAATCGTATCTAGATGGCAGCGACCTGAGAATTTTCATCATAATGTCCTTTTCAGGAATAGTCTTACCCAATGCAAAAGATGCGTTAACAATTTCAGACACTTTGTGATTAAACTCATCAAATGTTTCTTCATCTGTCATACAAAGGTTTTCCCAATCGGAATTAAGATTTTGAAGTCTAGCTTCCTTTTCACTAGAATTACCTTCGAATACGGTTGCTAAGGTATCCCAAGCTTCTTGCGACTTAGTGCAATTAGACACATGGTGCTGAAGATTTGGAATAATGGCATGTATGATCGTAATCAAACCGTCGGAGTTTTGATTTGCAGCAAGAATCTCTGCAGGAGTGTATTCACCAATATTCTTTGGAACGTTTACACCTCCAACTGCCTCAACGGGAGAATCATAGCCATTAACAACATATACCCATGATTGGAAATCACGTGCTTGAAGAAAATCACGTATAGTAATTTTCCACCATAAGTAATTAGATCCATCGAAGACTGGTGGTACATTTATTGAGATAAGACCTCTGTCCTTAGAGTCAGATCGCTATAAACACACACTTGTAAGGTCTTGAACGTATTTTCCTGCTCTGATACCAATTGAAAATGCGGGGGTCTAACAACCACACCCAATATTTCGATTAGCAACTTGTATGGACAACTCCGAGTTACTTTCTAGAGAACTAACTGGACAGTCAGACTCAATCAATAAAAAATATCTCAAGGAGTTTATTATCTCTATCTCTCAATTTGATATTTACTCAAGCAAATACAATATGTGAGTCTTTATCAAAGAGAGATAACTTGGATGGTACCAAAGACCAATATCCAAGTGTCAATCAATTTAAATCGACAACCAATACAGTCAGATATTCTAATTGATTGAACAACGCACAACCTGTATTATTTTAATTATATAAAAATATAATGCGGAAAATAAATAACACAGACACCATAATTTTGTTAACGAGGAAACCGCAAATGCAGAAAAACCCCAGGACCTAGTCCAGATTAAACATACACTGTATTAAACCACCACAAATTGTAGCCTACTCTAAATTAACTTCGGTCTGGACTGTAGTTGAACCCCAACCAATCTAACACTGATCCAAGGTACAGTCATGCTTCTATGCCTCTGATCCCAATAGGATACTGCGAACTTGATTCCATTAGTTGATCTCAACCACAACCAAGAGTTGCTACGACCCAAAGTCGAAGACTTTGAAAAACAAATCTGTCTCGCACAGAAAAGTCTACAATATAGATAAATTTGTCTCCCACGAATAAACCTATGAGATTTTTTTCCGTCTTTTGATAAATCAAGGTGAACATGAACCAAAAACTTATATTCCCGAATAAAAACTCAGTTTTATTAATCACCTCATAATAGTCTTAATCGACGCAGCGAAAAAAGATATCGTGGAATCACAAACGATGAGACGAAGATGTGTGTGATTATTTTTATATCTTGCCTATCGGAGATTGAAATCTCAAGCAAATTATTACAATTGTACTCGTATAATAGAACCAGCTAGATCAGATCACCCAACTACAAGAAAAGTAGTATCAGTCTGGCTTTACAATCCCAATAAAGTCTTTAAGTCGTTAACCTGGTTTTAGAAGAAGAAAAACAAAGGTTAAAGGAGAATCGACTCTAGCTTAGCAAACTAGTATCACACAGAATGTGTGGGGATTAGGTTTCACAGATGCTAGAGTTATCCCTTATATAGTCTTCAAATGAGGGTTTGCAATCAATGTTAGCTTAGTAACAAAGCATTCAATATTCACCGTTAGATGAAAACCTGATTAGTTTCAAGCTAATATTTATCAACCGTTAGATCGAAAACTTAGCTTGTCATACACACATGTACTAGAAAATTTTAGGTTCGTGTAACCGTACCCAAACTTGTACATTAGTTGGTTTAACTTAAGTTAACCAAATGGTTAGCCAAATGATAACTTTCATATCAACCATATTCTTCTTCACCATAACTAGTCCAAATGACTCAAATGAACTAGTTAGAGAGTTGTTCAATTGCTTAGATCTTTATGTACTACACAAGACACAATTGAAGCAAAAACAATGTGATTCACTCGAATTGATTCATGAACTATAAAGCCATGATTTGCAATAACATTCCTTAGTTTATTATGATAAGTTCACAAACATCGTTTTTAGACATAACCTACTCAAGTTCGCGGACTTAAGTTCCCGGACGTAGTTCACAAACTCCAGCAGAAATTCTCGGATTCGAGAACTATGCCAGTTCGAGGACTGAGCTTGTATGATGAGTTCGTGGACTGAGCTCACACACTACTCCGGTTTCACTTGATCAACAAAGTTCGCAAACTTCAGTTCAAGCAATAAGGACTTATACATATATGTGTTACCACAACAATGCTTATATCCTCTAATGGTTATATTGTCTAAACTCTCATTTCAATCATTGAAACATTCTCAGAGGGAGTTATATAGTTGTTTTTCACAAACTATTTTTCGTCAGAGCGATTTCCAAAATGATTGAAACACAACATGACTTTCGTCGCTAGGTAAAGATGAACTTGGATAAAGCGAAAGCTTTACCAACACATATTTCGAGAAATAGATAAGTGAGATATACTCAGCTCGGAATATCATATGTGTATAATCTTAGTCTATATAGTAATACGACTTTTGTCACAAGATAGGAGATAGATTAGATAGACTTTTGAGTGATAGATAAGTCCAATTATCCACATACCTTTTAGTCGATGAAGATCCACTGGTTCCTTGAGTAGTCCTTCATCTTGTATGATGATCGCCATGGAGTTCTTGAGCTCAACTACACTTTCTATCCTAGCCCGAGACCTTAGCTATAATAGACTAGAAATCAAGAATTTATAGTTTTGATCACTAATATTGACAAACATGCTTGAGATAAAAAAGCATGCGAGTTCGACCGAGCAATGCTCTAACACAAACACTCGCAACTTAACCTAGGAGCAGCTTATGCTCTCATAATCACATGGTGGAACATACTTCAAGAGCATCATCCTGATCTAATCTTCGATAGGAATTACGAGAATAGAATCGATCTACTAACGACTATAATCATCGGACCAACATGTACTTCATAGAACATAGGTTTTTTTATTTATTTATATTCAAATCAGTTCCAATTACTTATATAAACATCCAATGACTTCACCATTGGGCACATTCAGGTTTGAAGTTGAACTCTACTTCGCAACCTGGTCAAGGTTTTTTTTTGAGAGAGCTTATAAACGAACCTTATAGCATATTAAACATATTATTATCAATCCAAGCAATCTTATTTATTTAAAACAGAAACCAAATTATAGCGTATCCTAATCTAACTATGTTTTACTTACCTTTTGAGGTTATAGTTAGGAAAGAAGTAATTAAATTTTAACGAGGATATACTTATGTTAAACTGTAAGAAAATTTGGGTATTATTCGTAAGCCACCTAAATATTTATGAAAACTTTGTTATTAATCATTATTACGGTAATGTTGAAAATATATTATTTGCTTGAAAACTTTATATCGACCATATGCCATCTAAGGTCGATGAAGATATTAACAACAAAGAACATCACATACAAATTGTAACTGAAAGATAACAGGTGATTAGATACGATAAATCCATGAACAATATGTATCGTAAGCTTATAAAAGTATTTATGAAGAATACATTGAAATGTTCTTTGAAGAAACACATAAATGATGGAGAGATTAATATAAGGGACACTGAAGCTGATGATGATAGGTAGAGTTGTGAATTGGTCTTTTAGGGTTCGTCAAAAAGCGAATGTTTTTCTCCGTCAATTTTTATTTGTACACCCTTCGTGTCAATAATTTTTATTATTGGGAGAGTAGTCGGTGATATTCATAATTTGAAATTGAAATTTATATACTGAATACCTAGTGATAAAACATAAAGTGCTCATTCTCATGATTGAACACGACCCTCACTTTATAGTTTTTTCTTTAGTTTTTGGTTTTGCTTCCATTATTGCACCCTAGCAATTCTTATAGAATGATGTATTTTAAGTAAATTATTAGAAAGTATCAAAAATGTTGCTTCTTAATGTGAATCAGATATTCTTATTTGCATCACACTGACAAATTAGGTGTTCAACGCTATCTATGATTTATGCTACTTGGCGAATTTAATTGTGATGATGCTGGATCAAAAACGTTTGAGCAGCGCTCATATAAAATATTCCTAAAAACATGGATATATTTGTTACTTTATTCTGATTTTTCATGACGGTTTATCAATTAGTTTTTTTATTCAAAAGCAATTGATAGATATCATGAATAACCAAGCATTCTACAATACATTCAAAACTTTTGAATTACATCCAAATCTTCATCTACATAAAAGCTTCTCTAATAGATGTCCAAATCTATGTAGGACATACATCCATTTTTTTAGTTACCTCCTCCAACCCTAACTTCTTCAAGTGCCATCAAATTACTTCTACGAGATAATTAGCATTTGATTAATTCTCTAAATACACTAGACTTATTTGATCACATGATTGTGACTCATAGTTAATGTCATATGTTAGAGCATAGCATGGTTGAACCCACCAAGCGTTAGTATGTCAAGTTTGGTTGTCATATTTTAGTATCAAAACTCATATAGAGTCGCTTGATTAAATACTAGATTCAAATTCGTTTAGGTAAGACTAGAAAGTATATGATTGTTGAGACACACAAGTATTACTACGAAGACCTAAAGAATTAGAAGAAGTAACGTATACAACGAAGATATCATCCTTTCACTTGAGGTTAGTAATATTGACTTGATCTTGTTTCCATTCCTAACGTATCTTTCAAGTTATGCTATATTGAAAACAGAACATGCAAAGCTGTATATATTTGTATATAATACTCTAGTAATGATACTTGGTCATAACAGTATGATCAAAGTATCAAGGAAACATATTACGAAGTATAAACGCTTATCTTTTGGAACTTCGTAAATACGACATCGACATAATCCATTGTATTTAGTTACTTGATTATGTGTGGATTATATAGGTATGATTTAATCCTAGAAAACTATGTATTATTATATTAGTTTAAAAAAGTAGATTTATGAACTTGTTTTCATAATCGAAACGGAAATCATGATTGGTCTTGTTCTTTATTGAATATCTTTTGTATGACCAATGGAAGATGACAACCGTAGAACCTATCTTAACTTATGTTGAGATTTGAGGTATAACCGCTCATAGCCTATAACATATAGCTATTTGTAATCGGTTACAAGTTACTTTGGAATTCAAGATGTTACTGATCACAAGCTATATTGGAATGCAAGTTGTAACCTGTCACAAGTTACTTTGGAATTCAAGGTATAACCGGTCACAAATGAATTGGGAGGTTAGTTGTAATCGGTCACAAGCTACCTTTGGGAAGCAAGTTATTATCGGTTACAAGTTACTTCGGGAAGCAAGGTGTAACAATCTACTTTGTGGAGCAAGGTGTAGCCCGATTACAACCTGTATTGGGAATCATGTTATAACCGGTCACAACATATTTTGGAGTGATGGTTTTATCAGTTCCATGAGCAAAACCAAGTATCCATGGTTCACATAGTTCTTCATGGTATGTGTGAATTAGGGTTTTAGGTTAGTTAAGATGAGAAGCTTCTAGATGTCGACATTATTTGAACATGTACATAACTCTTATCATTATTTTTTCAAAGACATTCCTTGATGGTCAATGTGATCCTGGTCCGAATTTAAAAAAAAAAAAAATTATGATTTTCATCATATATGTTTAATTACCAGCAATTAAAACATATCCTCTGGAATATATTATTAGTTAATATGCTAGACTAATAATATATTTTTTATATGAGAGTTTTCAGAAATATCGATTGACATTAATTGGAAATAGGAAAGCCGAAATTAGGTACTTTAATGCATGCCTTGTGAATATTTTCGGTTTTTGAATTTCCTTGTTGTCCAAACAACCTTGTTCTATAAATACTTGAGTTTTCATTTCTTGAAAACTATCCTAAGAGCTAGGAAAACTTCATTCTTGTTGTTTCTGGTGGATCTGTATATCCGGAGAGGAAAGTACCCTAATTAGGAAAAATCTCTTACGACTACTCGTTTAAAAACTTCTGTGGTATCAAGAAGCTCTACGAGTATCATTGGTGGGAAACTAGATAATTGCATTGTTATTGTAGTTTTCGATTATTGATTTGATTAACTAACGGTTGTTAAAACTTTGATTGCACCTAGTTTGTTTATTCTTGAGAACCTTTTCTTCTGATATAAGGCTCACTCAAACTAGATCAAAGTATTGACGGAATCTTTAGAACCATCTTCGGATCTAAAGACATCTTGTGATAATCTATTATTAACAGACTCCGTTCTGTGTGTGATTGATCACAAGAGATTTCAAGTGGTGTTGTGAAGGTTATTATTGAAAACAAACGAAGTTTTGAAGAGGATGAAATGTTTTTCTTATTAGTTTTCATAACTTGTGAATTGTGCGCACAAACCTTGATCGGCTGGGATCCAACTAGAATTGGTTTATCTTTGGTAGACTTTTCTAGGATGAAATCACACCTATATAATGCACACATAATCAAATAATTATATACAATAGATTATGTCGATGTCGTATTTACAAAGTTCCAAAAGATAAGCGTTTATACTTCGTAATATGTTTTCCTACTTTGATCATACTATTATAGCCAAGTCTCACCACTTGAGTATTATGTACAATATATACAACTTCACATGTTATGTTTTCAATATAGCACGACTTGAAAGATACGTTAGGAATGGAAACAAGATAAAAGTCAATATTACTAATCTCAAGTGGAAGGATAATGTCGTCGTTGTAGTCATTACTTCTTCTCATTCTTCAGGTTTTCAGAGTAATACGTGTATGTATCAACATTTTTAGACTTTATAGTCTAACCTAAACGAAGTTGACTCTAGTATTTAATCAAGCGACTCTTGATGAGTTTTAATACTAAAATATGACAACCAAACTTGGAATACCAATATTTGGTGGGTTCAACCGAGATATGCTTTAACAATCTCCCCCTTTGTCAATTTTAGTGAAAAACTCTTATTACATATGGATCTAAACGAATTACAAAATAACTCATTCTTCATACGCTTGATTCCAAGTTTTAACAACACAATAACATTCATATATTCAATAAATAAATGTCTTTGTTGACATTTGAATAACAAAAGCTTTTACTCCACATAAAGGCAAGCTAGGTAAATATTCAATTTGAACATCTTTGTTTTTCCCCTTTTGTAGTATGAGATACTACACAGCATGATGATATATTTCTCCCTCTTATTTTATGCTTTACTCTTTCGTTGGATATAACTTTTAAGCACAAATGTCCTTTCCTAGTGATTAAAAATCACTTGTTTATTCCATATATTTCTCCCATTTTCTATCACAAAAATGACAAAGGTTCGAGCAAACCGAATGGATCTTACAAATCTATAAGACTTGTACAACCTATAAGAGTTAAGCACGAAGGTTTCACATACCACTTTAGATGACCGATATCGAAACCAAAACTACAAAAGTAATTTAGTTTCAATATGTTATCAAGGAAACAATTGCCCGAAGAAATTTTCCCTATAGTCCAACAAATCGACTAAGATACTTAATTCTATTGTTGAATCGATTGCGTATGTACAATCGCTTGTTTCGACAAGACCGAAATAAAGATCCGAATTAACTCTATTTCTCTCATCAGGCTCTAATTATTTAAGATAATAACTTAGACCTTTCCCTTTAAACAAGACAAACACTAGGTTAGTTAACTAGTTTTTCTTGTCAAGGCATTCGATTAAACTTGAATAACCGAATCCTCCAATTGATAAGTCTAACTAAGATCAAAATTAACTTAGTTTCTCTTATCTGGAATCAAATGGACTAAACAAATGACCCCGTAATTTTGTTAAGCCAAAAAAAAATAGATACAAACCAAAATAAATTGACTTGCAATTATTTTTCTTAACCGGAAGCAATTGAAACAAATATAATCATTACAATACCGCAATTGCACCAAATTTATTTAAGCAAAAACACTTGATACCCAACAATATAGAAGATACCGAATCATAAGCCAATAAATTGACACAGTTTTTCTTAATCGGAAATAACTGAATCATATAAAGCAATCCATATACAATAATGAAACATATCAATTGTACCGAAATTTTGTTAAGCAAAAGCAAAATATATGCAATTGTAGATGGTGGATTTTCGACAAGGGCTAAAATCGTAAACCAATAATTGTATGTACTCCTAATCCAGTAATCAGACGAGTATAGAGGCTCATGTCTCTTATCAAAAGCATGAAATCTCATGCCACAAGAATCTCTGACTGAGAATAATATCTCTCAGAGTGTATGTAGATATGTAGTCTCTCAGCTGAGGCAACGACATATCTCATGAACACTGAGAAATTTAAGTAAATTACTTCTATATAGAATCGAAAGATTGGAAGGTTCCTAGACAGCTTTCCTTCTAGTGTAGAGCAATAACGTCTTCAGGATGTAACACTGTTTTCCCTGACTGTATAAAATAAATATGACACTTCAACAAGCTCATATCACTCAATTCTTATAATTAAAGCTCCTAGACGATCGTGCTAGTATAGAGCCATCAATTAATTATTCTTATAATCGTTAGATTCATTAACTGAATCCTTGGAAAATATTCAATATTTTTCATAATATTTCGTTACTTCAATTAATGGTTCTTCCCAGTAGAATTCCATGGGTTAGTAATAAATATTCAACACATGGGCATCCGAGCTACCATCGAGTAAGCCCCGACCAAAATGGTGCAAATGTATTTGACAATGATGCATTAACAAATACCTGAATGCACGAATGAGTATTTCAAAATACGACGATACGATGAACCTATGCAAAATATAAAAGAAAATAATAAATAACAAAATATTAACCAAGGCGCTGAAGGAATGGGCCCACCGGCCGGCCGGTCGTGCCGTGACCAGTCCCACGCCCAATTTTATATTTTATTATTATTTTCCTTGATCTCATGAATATCCTTTCATTTAAACAAATATCCTTCAATTTAAGGAAACTCCTCAGTTTCATGGTGTTTCCTTCGCATCAAGGAAATACTATAAAATTGGGAAAGGTGTCACGGGACCGTGTCTACTAGCCGGCCGGCTATACCCTAGTCATGGCCGGTCCCGCACCTCATAATTCCTCAATATTTTATTATTATTTCCCTAATCTCATGAAAACTCCTTAATTTCATGATATTTCCTTCAAATCATGAAAAATAATATAAAATTTGGGAAACTCGTGCGACCGGGCCCCAGCCGGCCGGTCATTCCCTAGACGGTCCCACACACCTATTTTTTTATTATTTTTATATCTCCTTGATCCCATGGAATTCCTTGGTTTCATGATATTTCCTTCAAATTATGAAAATTCCTTCAAATCATGAAATAATAAATAAAATTAGGGAAAACTCACGGGACCGGGGCCTAGCCGGACGACCATGCCCAAGCCGGTCCCACATGCCCTTATTTTACTAGTGTTAATGTTATTTGTTTCCTTCATCTCATGGAAACTCTTTCACTTCAAGGAAACTCTTTGATTTCAACAAACACTCCTTAGTTTCAACAAACTCCTTGATTTTATGGCATTTCCATAAAACCATGAAAAATATAATAAAATTAGGGAAATGCTATGGGACTGGAATCATTAGCCGGACGTACATTCCTTGGCCATATACGATCCCACACTTCATGATTCCTTTATTTTATTATTATTTTCCTTCATCTCATGAAGTTTTCTCGGTTTCAACAAAATCCTTGATTTCTTCATATTTTCTCAAAATGTTGCTCAAACGCACATCACAAAATATCAAAATTCTCAGAACTGAGATACGAACACTTTGATGATATGGGTATATTACCTTGACTGACCAAGGTTAGCTCTTTGGCTAGCAAGGAGCCAATCCCACGCATTTTCATAATTTGACCTAATTTGCGCAATTGCACGTATTAAGTCCAAAACTCTTCCAAACAACTTGGAAATTCATAAGATGATCGTCAATCGATCCCGTGACCACCCATGGCTGGTTTAATGACCCCTTGGTCGGTCCCTAGTATCACCTAAGGCCCAGACAAGAATTATTTTAATGATTAAACCAGCATTTAATTGTTCTTTCATCAACAAATCAGCAAGTCTTCAAGAGACCTTGGTATTTTCTCACGTGAGCATCTGGGTGCTACATGGTCGACCCATACTCCCATGTAGTCGAACCCTCCTTCACTCTGTGGTTTATTTTCAATAAACCATCAATTGATCAAATTAGGGTTTTGAGTCCAAGCTTCATAATTCCATATTCAGACGCTAATAATTTTACGTTGATCTCATGATCAACATTTTATTAATTATACTTGGTTCAATATTCTGATTTAATATTTTATTTGTTCATGCTACCAATAATTCATCAAACGAGTACCATTTTCTCAGATAAGCAATATTTTCTCAAACCAAGGAATATTGGTTCAACTATCAATATTCAAAAAATCATCGAACGAGCAATATTTTACTCACGTTAACCATGTTTATTCATATATTATACTTATGTCTCAATTCATGAGTCTCAGAACATTTTCAAATCATGTTCGACTCAACAATACAAGGACTCATTGTCCCATAAAGTCATGAAGTCGGCAACTGACTAACTAAATACATGTCTGCCTTGCAGATTCCACAATCACACAAGACATCAATTGTGTTACATGGGGGGGATATTAACTAGGGTTTTGATCTGGCGGTATACGGCACGTGTGTTCATATACATGATAAGAATGTGATCAAGTCATGCAGTCAGTTGGAGGAGTTAACAAAGTAGTGGATGAAAAATCAACAAAGTCTCAGCACGTTGAGCATCTGGTTTTAACACGGTTTCCACTTCTCCACTCTTTGATTCCATCAACTGTCACACTTCATGGGATCATGGTGTTTACAATTCTAGCAATATAAATAAGTCTTTGAATCATGATTGAAACAAGGACAATCTCACGTCAAATAGACAACACGAGATCCATAACTCAGCGTCTGAGCAATTACTCTCAACAGAGTAAAATTCAATCATTCAGAACTTCTCTTATTTTCAGAATACACAACACACTTATAATATACGATCACCATTGATCTCACACACTTCTCAACTTCCCTCCTACAGATCGACCCATCCTCTCTTGTAACCGAATTTACTCTGGAATTGCATTGTCTTGGTTTAGGCCGGAGTACTACAAATTGATATCTCAAATTCAAAGCATTTCCTTCTTGCAGTGCATCTGTGTGAGGTCTAACAGTTGCTTGGTTCAAGGATTTTCCTCAGCACGGTCGTATCCTCAATTCCATAAAAACCAACGACTCGTTTTTCCCCATCTATAGATTGACGACCACAGTGGAAGATCATTCTCTCGGTTGCAATCTCACTTCTCACAAAATGGTCTGTCTTAGGTCTGGTTCAGTTACCAACCCGGATTCAACACCCGGTTCTAAAATTGCAAGCTCTAGCGGTACCGCTAACACTACTCCTCCGATGCAACCTGCTACTAGCACTCCTCCGGTGAAACCTAACACTACTACTCATCCGAGCACTGGTGCTCTAGTGATCACCCCTACAAGAGGCGGCACTGCCACCACCAATAATCAACTATTCGATTGGTATCCTGAAGAAGTCAGAGAAAATCCATCTATCATAGGTGATCACATGAAGGTGCAAGAAACTCTTGCCAAAAATCAGACTGAGATGGCTGCTACTCAGAAGGAGTTATTCAACTATCTCAAGACTCTTACAGACAAGATATCAAAAAGAACTAAAAAGAAAGGAAAAGCTAAAGAAAAGTCTTCAAACGATAATCCCGAAGTCACTCCAATCTATGTAGTAGATGATGAGGAAGTTCACAAGGCTGCAGACAATCCACTAGTGAAAGAACCATCCTGTTTCATCACTCGTGAAGACCTGGAACGCCTCTTGGAAGATCGTGGAAAAGACAAAATGCCTTCTGTTCACCATCACCAACCTCCATACCCTGCTGTTACGCAAAGGATTCCTCTACCAAAAGGCTATATATCTCCAACATTCACTCTTTATGATGGAATAGGCAATGCTCAAGAACATGTTTCTCGATTTCTGGAAGCATTGGGTGAACATGAGCACAACCATACTGTCCGTATGAAGGAATTTTCAAAGTCTCTGAAAGGCAGGGCATATACCTGGTACAACAACATCGCACCAGGAAGTATCAAAAGTTGGGGAGAAATGGTTAATAAATTCTACAAAAAGTATTTCTTCATTTCAGAGCAAATCACTCTCTCTGATCTCGGAAGGATGTTTTAAAAGAGTAACGAACATCCTAACGATTATGTGAAAAGGTTTAGAGTGCAAGCCTTGGATTGTCATGATCCAAACATCACAGAGAAACAACTCGTGGATTTGTGCATTAATGGAATGATTCCAGTCTACAGATATTTATTGGAAAATCTCAGGATCCAGACTTTCTCAGAACTTCATGAAGCGGCCAAGAGATCAGCAAATACTGCACCTGCTTTATTGGAGAGGGCTAAGACTACAAAAGTTGAAGATCCACGGAAGACTCAAGGTAGCAGACATTCAATCAACAAATAGTACAACCTCTAACCTTCCACAAATATTGTTGCAGAAGGGAGTAAATAAAAATCCGAGCCACATCGCAAACATACTTCATCAACCCCTGCAAAGGCACAAAGGAAGGATAATATGCAAGTTCCTTCCCAACACACAGAAGCTGATCCAGAGGCACCAGATTTCCCCTGCTCCATTGAGGAAGTTATTGAACTTCTAGATGCATGGGTTCAATACGGTGTGATCAAACTCCCATATGTCAAGAAAGAGCCAACTGAAGAGGCCATGGAAAATCCTCGTTACTTTCGCTTTCATAGGTTTGTCAACCATCCAACAAGTGATTGCAGAACTTTGAAGCGCATATTCAAAGAAAAGATCGAATCAGGAGAACTCAACTTGGGGAATGAAGGAGTGCACAGAGACCCTCTCCCAGTTAGAACCTTCACTCTTTCTGAACCACCTGTCAAAGAAGCAGTTCAATCCTTAATCGAGCATGTCTGCAAATTGCTATACTTATCAAAGGCTCAAAGTGGATGCATGTTTGCTGCACTGAATCATATCGTGCCAGGAAAGCGTTTATTGATTCAAGAAGCATTTCTTTATCCGCCCTCAACAACAGACGAAGAAATGTACGACCGGGGACTTCTCACCATAGTCCTTTTCAAGGTAAATGAGTTCAAACGAGCATTGATTGATGTTGGCACCGCTGTTAATTTTATCCCTCTGAAAACTCTCAGAGTTACTAGTATTACATGACAAGAAGCCATTCATGCTCCATTAACAATCACAGATCATGAAGGAACATCCAGGGACGCTTATAGCCACATCACTCTCAAGGTAAACATAAACTCATCCTGGACAGAAACAAAATTTTACATAATCCGAGAAGATCCAGGATACGATATGATTCTTGGACGGACATGGATTCACGCTGGAAAGGTAACACTAACACCTTAAATTGCACATTTCTCTGTTAAAGAAACCTCTGATTCGGAATAAGAAAAAGAAGATACTTTACCATTCGAGTATTTGAAGGAGGTCAAAGCCTTGACAAAGATAACACAAAAGCCTGAAGAAGATACAAATTCTTTCATCAAAAGGTTTCGTACTCAGGCAAGTCTTATTCCTCCTCATGTGTCCATATCATCAGTTTTCAAATATGCTTATTTGGTTCGAGGACTTTACTCCACCAATAACTTAGCAATTGCAAAATGATATGAATGGATAACCTCGCCTCAGCAATATTTCACCAAATGGTTAAGTTCAAAACTTCTTCAAAACGAGCAAATCATCAAAAAGTTCATTGCTGAATACATAGCCAAGCATGATAAATAGTATCTCAAATACTCTCCTCTGCATGAGTGTCCATACATACCACAGCCATGGAACTCCACTGCACGAAGAATTCCAAACCAACAGATTATATTCAGGGCACAAATGATCAAGTCTAACAAATTCCAGGAAGGAGATTTAGTTCTCAAAGCAACTAAGCGTAACTTTCATTCTGCAAAGAACTCCAACTGGGAAGGACCTTTTATGATATCTAAGTCTGTTGTTGGTGGATACTACAAGTTAATCAACATGGACAACAAGGAGCCTGTGGCCATGATATATGAGAATTGGCTCAAGACCTTTGACGTCCAAGGTTTTGGATATTCAAGGTATTGGATGTTCAAGGCACGAGCGTCCAAAATATTTGGCATTTAGAGTTCTCTTTTATTGTATTTCAATTCCTCCAAAATGTTTGCAATACTTGCATTCAGTAATTTAAATTCAACAATTTATCAAAATCCACTTAAAGAAAATCAAACCCAAATAAAATCCTCAATCATCTACTTATCCAAAACCAATCAAAACCAAAAATAAAACCTCACATCTCTCAGAAGTTCAGAAGTTCAAGATATTATGAAAAGAAATCAAAGAAAATCAGCAAAGAAAGATTTTTGCTCCTCTGCATTCTTCAAGACTTGTAAAGCCTCCTTATCCATGTTCAGCTCTACAGTCAGTCTCACAATTTTGTCTTCTTTATCCATCACAGCATCATTGGCAATGGGTATGTTATTTTCACATGAGTCCTTAATAACATTCATCTTCTTACGAATCCACTTCATGTTGAAGCCAAGTCTTTCAGAATTATCCAAGTTGAACTCCCAATCAAAGAGTACATCTGGAGTCACAGTATTTCTAGACATGGTGCATATATCGCTTACAACACGCAAGATGACACTTACTTGCATTGCTAAAGAATAAGTATGATTTGGGTCTCTAGTAACGATGATGTGATCAAATTTCTTCCATATTTTCTCGTACAAGTTGGCATATCCAATGGGAACGTTGAATCCACCAACTAGCTCATGGTATGGGAGTGATGCATCAAAGGGAGGATCAAAAAAAATCCCTGAACTTGGGTATTCATGCACCACTATACGATTCTCAATTATTGGAGCCACTTCTACAGTCGTAACAACAGTTTCTTCAGCTTCTCCAATGCATGGTTCAGCTTCTTCCGTTACTGAAGCAACAACAATTGAAGTCTCGGGATCCTCAACAACGTGAAAAAAATTTCCCTCATGACTTTGAAGTGCATAGATGGTTGTTCCTTCATCAATAACCTCTGTTTTGCTCAAGCCATCATTATTAGCTCCTTCATTCTCAACTTCGGTATTTGTCGCCTAATACGAAGATTACATGAGATTAGGATCATCCAAACATGAAACCAAAATAAATCATAAACTACATCATACAAGTGGTCTAACATCATCAAAGTTCTTCATTCTACATGCTAGATGTTAGCAAATCATGTGAAAGTCACAAAAACAAGTTTTACAACAAGCTCGCTTGAGAAGATTTTACAATGCCCTGTAAAGAATGGTGAACTGGGAGTATTGGTGAAGAATAAAGGGTTAAGTTTTATACCATTCTCTTCGTATGGATGTTATCTACAGCATGTTAAAATTTCATAGCAATTGGATTAACGAGCAAAAAGATGTGGTCAAAACATTCGACTACATGACAACTGAAAATTTCCTGGATGTTTACTGTTTCGTCGATTTGGACTTCTAAACATGCTCAAAACTCAAAAATATTCTTACTTAAAACTTGGAAACTTCCTGGGGATAAAGATACATATGTGGATCGTGAAAATCGGGCATCGGACGAAGATTTTATGGCGTTTTTGCTCAAAGTCTAAGTTCTGAATTTTCTGGTGCTTTCGAAAAACTTCTCATATATTTGCATTCATTCTCATTCATTCACACATAAATCAAAAAGTTTATTCTTCTATGGATAAAATACAAGATAAATACTTACTTGGGTGGTCTATGAAGCGTTCAAAGAACCAGAGTTGTTCGCACCGACATCGACAACACCATTACTTTCATTCGGTTTTGAGCTCTGAGAGTTTTCTTTATCGCTATTCTTCGAGCGAGCATCACCAATACTCTCCACTTCCATAGCAACATTCTCCTGGATATATTCCCAAAAATTAGAATTTTATTTGTTAAGCATCCTAATTTGTTATATGAAGAAATACTTACTTCAGCTTCTTCTCCAACACCCGAATCAAAATACGTCTGCCCAACAACAGAGAATTGAAGACCGTCAATACTCGAGGGAGCAAAATTCTGTAACCAAATAACAAATATTGGTTTTATGATCCTAATTACATGGATAAGATAGGGTCATGGTGAAATAAGTATTGACAACTCACCAAAGAAATAACTGGGGACTTTATGGTGTTAGGTAACATCTTATAATTCTTACTTCTGCCTTCCCCACCATGAATAGTTTCTTCAGTTTCTGAGAGGTTTACATCAATTCGCAGTCTTACGTTACGACCGTCCTGTGGGAAATTTTGATATAATAATCAAAATATAATCATCATAATCTTATGAAGACTTCGTAAAGAATACTTACTTGTGAACGTTCTGGAGATGTTTTCCGTTTCTCACCTCCAGGTAAATGCTTCAATCTTGGTCGAGTAGCAATCATCTCAGCCGAAGGAGGATCCTTCACTAAAGGTTGATCAACTCTCACAAAAGCAAGTAAATGCCTGAGTTGTTGATCCCAAAAGTCTATGTAACCCGGAGTTACGTATGTGATTCTATCAGAGCCGGGGAACCAGAATTCACTCCCTTCCACATTTGTGCGGTCCAGACATGTCATGAGCTGTTCAACTGAGGGTTTCCTTATTCTAAAAGTCGAAACACACTGATCCATGCCCATTTTCCGAGCCGCCCTATTAATATTGTATTCTTCCACCAAGAATTCTACATGTATTATGGATATCAGATGACCAGGAGTACAACTTAATATAAAAGACCACTCCCCATCGTCCAGATCAGCACCAAATTTCAAAGCCATACTCTCTTCAATATTAAAAGTTCTCAACTGAGAGATGTAAGGAGGAACCGAGACCCATGGGCGGAAGTTGAATTCAGATTCACGGTCTAAGACATCAACGAAGTGAGTCTTGATTCAAGGATGTTTTGTGGACCAGCGCATGATCCTGGCATTGGCCTTCTCAGAGAAAACATGGCGAGCGTCAGTGTTCAAGCCTTGCAAAATAGTATGTGGAATGAGTGCATAATTCTTGAAATTCTCCCACATCAAAGCTTGAAGAAACACTGTATTGGCATAACATCCAATCTTCATAAAACCATTTGAGATGCTGGAGTCTATAATCAATGAGTCCAATTTAGAGTACAAAGAACCCATGAACAAACTACCTATCAGGAGTTGCTCACCTAATGGAAAAAGGAATCACGAATGGCTTTAAAAAATTTCCAGCATCTTCAAATACATCTATGGACAGCCATAAACACAAGAAAACACCAATTGATAATGTACCATCAATAGGACACTCCAGAGGAGTA
Organism: Papaver bracteatum; assembly: GCA_023529315.1. Classification (NCBI taxonomy): domain Eukaryota; kingdom Viridiplantae; phylum Streptophyta; class Magnoliopsida; order Ranunculales; family Papaveraceae; genus Papaver; species Papaver bracteatum. Next base: position 570,206 of record JAJJWX010000811.1, on the reverse strand, counting down.
TCTCTTGGCCACAGTGTATTAACTAATGAGCATAACAACCTTTGATTCCAGATTCCTTATTAATCTCCTCCATTGTGGTTGTCAAGATGTTAGATATTGCAATTTCCTCTGATGAAGAAAGACCTTCAGGAAGGTTACCTGTGATTGGAAGATGCAACAAAGCAACCACATCTTTTAAAGTAATGGTAAACTCTCCCCATCTTCATATGAAAGAGTGAGTTGGAATACACTTGCGAGCAAGTAGAGATACTATACCTCGTGCATCATGAAAAATGAACAAATCTACAGAAGCTTGAATAACCTGTATTACTTATGCATCATGCAACTTGGCTCGAACACGAGGAAAACCTAGCATGTACCTCGCCCATCCATAAAACTTTTCTAAGGGCCGTCGAGAAAGCTTGAATTCAATGATTGATACAAAAAAATACCCTCGTTCAAGACAGAACCGAATAGCTGCCTGAGGAGTCACTAATTTTTTCTGAGTAACCACTCTGGGATTTATCAGAAGACGAAATGCTGGAGTCTTGAGACGCTTTTCAGGCCCTTGATCTATGAAGAATGCATCCTCTATGTTTGGAACGTTCTTAATTCCAGGTGTTTCATTTTCGCCAATGGAAGTCTCATTCATGCATGAATCATCCTTAGAGACATCATTATCTATGTATGAATCTTCCCTGGAGGCATCATTATTCACACATGTATCATCTCTGGAGGCATCATTGACTTGAGAATCGGACATCCTTGCAAAGTAGTTGTAACATGCACACAATGCTTCGCTTCAGTATATCATTCATACAAGACGCAAACATCAACAAAATGAAGTACTTGGAAAAATGCTCATGCAAACATCTACAAAATGGTAATTCTTAACTCTTACCTTTTTACGATTCCACTAACAATAGTGATTGTAATGCAAGAGTTAACACTTCAAAACTTGCTCGTTTCTTCGAACCTACAAAAGACGAGCAAAGACTCAGATTTTCATAAAATCATGAATATTTCTACTGCGTGAACATTTACCATGGAATTGTGAAAACTAAAACATTATTTCATCATAAATAATCGTTTACTTCTAAGTAATATTATACAAAACTCAAGTTTTGATTTTGAAGAAAATAATATATATTTGCATATATATAAAAAACATGATTCACTGACGTAAATAAATAAATAAAATCACGTGAGCAAGGCTCACGAAAATAGGATTCGTGGATAGTCCACGGTTTCATCAAAAAAAAAATCCCATGGATAGACCATGGTTTCATAAAAGAAATCTTTTCCTTCGTACGATCGTCTTCCTTTGAAACGAGGGTTTATTTCGGTTTTGTAAAAGATCACATCTTTTCAAGATAAATTTTTGGTTTTCATGAAACTCATAAACAAAATTTTATCACTGGACACAGATACATAAAAAATCTCTCATAGGTCAGGGATTATTAATAGTTTCTTGAACTAACGATGGAGCGAACATACGAAAAATAAGGATTTTCAACAAAACTCACACTCATATATGCACATATATATAATTGTAACATAATCAAAGCGTGAACAACTCATTAACTCAGCAAACTCTTAAAAATATATCACGTGCCTGTCGGCACCGGTCGGAATATTTTTGGACGGTGATCGGATGGTCGAACGGCGGCGAGCTCCTGCAAAAAATTTCTTCCTCCTGTTGCTGACGTGATGGAGGCGAAGAGGTGATGAAGGTGATGGCCAGTTGTTAGGTGAAATAAAAAAAAAAGAGATTAACTCCTTTTATATTAAATTTTTATTTCCAAAACCTAATTCTACATGGATTTCCTTATTAGGCCCGACCCGTGAATCCTAAAACGACCAAGGTCCCGTCATCAAAATAAGCGGTTCAACACCAATTTATCCTCATTATACGATGCTCTATCATGCCAAAGATATCTTCATTCAAGTCGTTATCTGCTCGTACTACCAAAATCCGGTAATGTCTTACCTTATGACTAAGTTCAATTGCTTATATTGTTTGTAACCGGAAAATCACCATTCAGTGCTGACTGAGGAACATGATTGTCCCTCACTAAGCAGGGGACTTAATGTAGATGGTGGATTTTCGACAAGGGATAAAATCGTATACCCATAATTGTATGTACTCCTGATCCAACAATCAGACGAGTATTGAGGCTCATGTCTCTTATCGAAAGCATGAAAGCTCATGCCACAAGAATCTCTAACTGAGAATATTGTCTCTCAGAGTGTATGTAGATATGTAGTCTCTCAGCTGAGGCAACGACATATCTTATGAAAACTGAGCAATTTCAGTAAATTACTTCTATATATAATCGAAAGATTGGACGGTTCCTAGACAGCTTGCTTGCTAGTATAGAGCAATAACGTCTTCAGGATGTAACAATGTTTTCTCTGACTGTATAAAAGAAATATGACGCTTCAACAAGCTCATATCACTCAATTCTTGAATAATTAAAGCTCCTAGATGATCGTGCTAGTATAGAGCCATCAATTAATTATTCTTAAAATCTTTAGATTCATTAACTGAATCCATGGAAAATATTCAATATTTTTCATAATATTTCGTTACTTCAATTTATGGTTCTTCCCAGCAGAATTCCATGGGTTAGTAATAAATATCTAACACATGGGTATCTGAGCTACCTTCGAGTAAGCCCCAATCAAAATGGTGCAGATGTATTCGACAATGATGCATTAAAAAACACATGAATGTATGAATGAGTATTTCAAAATACGACGAGACGATGAACCTATGCAAAATAGGAAATAAAATATTAACCAAGGCACTAAGGGACTGGGCACACCGGCCGTACGGTCATGCCGTGACCAGTCCCACGCCCAATTTTATATTTTATCATATTTTTTATTTTTTCCATGATCTCATGAAAATCCTTTCACTTGAACAAATATCATTCGTTTAAGGAAACTCCTCAGTTTCATGGTGTTTCCTTCGCATCAAGGAAATACTATAAAATTGGGAAAGGTTTCACGGGACCGCGTCTACTAGACATCCGGCTATACCCTAGTCACGTCCGGTCCCGTACCTCATAATTCCTTAATATTTTATTATTATTTCTCATGAAAACTCCTTAATTTCATGATATTTCCTTCAAATCATGAAAAATAATATAAAATGAGGGAAACTCGTGGGACCGGGCCCCAGCTGAACGGTCATGCCCTAGCCGTCCCACACACCCCTTATTTTATTATCATTATTTTTATATCTCCTTGATCCCATGGAATTCCTTAGTTTCATGATATTTCCTTCAAATTATGAAAATTCCTTCAAATCATGAAATAATAGATAAAATTAGGGAAAACTCACGGGACCGGGCCCTAGCCGGCCGACCATGCCTTGCCGGTCCCACATTCCCTTATTTTATTAATATTAATGTTATTTGTTTCCTTCATCTCATGGAAACTCTTTCGCTTCAAGGAAACTCCTTGATTTCAACAAAAACTCCTTAGTTTCAACAAACTCCTTGATTTTATGGTATTTCCATAAAACCAAGAAAAATATAATAAAATTAGGGAAATGCTATGGGACCGGCCTCATTAGCCGTCCAGACATGCCTTGGCCATAGCCGGTCCCACACTTCATGATTCCTTCATTTTATTATTATTTTCCTTCATCTCATGAAGTTTTCCCAGTTTCAACAAAATCCTTGATTTCTTCATATTTTCTCAAAATGTTGCTCAAACGCACATCAGAAAATATCAAAATTCTCAGAACTGAGATACGAACACTTTTATGTCGTGGGCATGTTACCTTAACTGACCAAGGTTGGATCTTTGGATGGCAAGGATCCGATCCCACGCATTTTCACAATTTGACCTAATTTGCGCAATTGCACGTATTAAGTCCAAAACTATTCCAAACAACTTGGAACTTCATAAGATGATCGTCAGTCGATCCCGTGACCACCCAGGTCTGGTTTCATGACCCCTTGGTTGGTCCCTCATCTCTTCATAATTAATTAGGTTTTATCACCTAAGGCTCAGACGAGCATTATTTTATTAATTAAACCTGCATTTAATCGTTCTTTCATCAACAAATCAGCAAGTCTTCAAGAGACCTTGGTATTTGATCACGTGAGCATTTAGGTGATACATAGTCGACCCATAATCCCATGTAGCCAGACTCTCCTTCACTCTATGGTTTATTTTCAATAAATAATCCACTGATCATCAATTGATCAAATTAGGGTTTTGAGTCCAAGGTTCATAATTCCAGATTCAGACGCTAATAATTTTACGCTGATCTCATGATAAACATTTTATTAATTATACTCGGTTCAGTATTCTGATTTAATATTTTATTTGGTCATGCTACCAATAATTCATCAAACGAGTACTATTTGCTCAGATGAGCAATATTTGCTCAAACCAAGGAATATTGGTTCAACTATCAATATTCAAAGCATTATCGAATGAGCAATATTCGCTCACGTTAACCATGTTTATTCATACATTATACTTCGGTCTCAATTCATGAGTCTCAAAACATTTTCAAATCATGTTCTACTCAACAATACAAGGACTCATCGTCCCATAAAGTCATGAAGTCAGCAACTGACTAACTAAATACACGTCTGCCTTGCAGACTCCATAATCACATGAGACATAAATCGTGTTACATGGGGGGATATTAACTAGGGTTTTGGTATGGCGGTCTATGGCACGTGTGTTCTCATACACATGATGAGAATGTGAGAAAGTCGTGCAGTCAGTTGGAGGAGTTAACAAAGTAGTGGATGAAAAATAAACCAAGTCTCCGCATGTTGAGCAGCTGGTTTTAAAACGGTTTTCACTTCTCCACTTTTTGATTCCATCAACTTTCACACTTCATGGGATCATGGTGTTTATAATTCTAGCAATATAAATAAGTCTCTGAATCATGATTGAAACAAGGAAAATATCATGTCAAACAGACAACATGAGATCCACAACTCAACGTCTGAGCAATTACTCTCAACAGAGTAAAATTCAATCATTAAGAACTTATCTTATTTTCAGAATACACAACACACCTACAATATTCGATCACCATTGATCTCACATATTTCTTAGCTTCCCTCCTAGAGATCGACCCATTCTCTCTTGTGACCAAATTTACTCTGGAACAGACATTGTCTTGGTTTAGGCCGGAGTACTACAAATTGATCTCTCAAATTAAAATCACTCCCTTCTTGCAGTACATCTTTATGAGGTCTAACAGTTGCTCGGTTCAAGGAGTTTCCTCCTTACGTTCGTATCCTCAATTCCATGAAAACCAGCGACTCGTTTTTCCCCATCTACAACAATATAAACAGTCTTTTCTTAAATACAAAAAACTATTAACTAACAAATAAAATCGTATGCTTCAAAAAAAAAAAAAATCGTTACCTCAATTTCCACAACCACTTCTCCCTATAAAGATATATCATTAAGCGCAAGTTCAAATAAGAACTCTCCCCCTGTGTTGTCATCCTCTCCCACGAACAAAAGAATAACAATAAAATCAACCTTTACCAGATAAAGGTTGAATCGGTTTTAACTAATGCAAGCCAATAGCAAAAGTTTAAACCTAAAACACATATATTATTCTAAACACAACTTATGTAAACATAAATTAATTATCAACATATTGTGACTTTTCACATATGAATTTCAATCGGAACACCTTATGATCCGTTGATAAAGCCTACCAACATGGGCTAGAACTTAATCCCGCAAATCAGAAAGCCATACAAATCATAAGGGAAACACCATATGAGATCGAATATTAAGGTCAATAAAAACCGAAATCAAACATCTCATAAATCCGAAATCATGTAGCAAAAATATAAGCATTCATACATAGTCTATGCAATCGGAAACTATCAAATAATGAAACAAAGATTATAAAATAATATTTTTTATTTATTCATAATAAATATTGATAGTTTTATTCGAAATAGACCTTTTTACAAAATATCAAAATGAATCAACACATTGATGTCTATTTCCTTTAGTATATGAAGTAGATTACTTTTTATTTTTGAGCCATGATATCCATCTTCCATTATTGGTCCTTGGTATCCTTCATCTCTCCAAAGCTCTGTATCAGTTTTCAAAATACCTTGTAGAGTTTCCGAATCACTGCGAGCACAAAAGGATATCTATCTTTGAATACAACAAGATGAGTGATATTGGATTATCAGTCTCTGGAGTATAAGAGAACATGGTAAGCGATTGACCTTTGCTTTGTCCACCAACCATTTGATTTATGGTTTCTTTAGTGATAACTTTAGTAAATTTCATATCACTAAAATTATCACGTAATGCACACTCACAAAGCTTAGTAATAAGATGGGGATATTCAAGATTCGCTTTGAGATGTGTTTTGGGGTAAAAACTGATTCTGTCGTTTTTGGTAAATTTGGGTGTGTTGATGAGAAAAGAATTCAAACCCTAAACAAATGCACTACACGGGAGTATTTTTAGATTCGAGAGATCAATCTGTAAGACTCTGGCCTAAACTAAAAAATGGTCGTTCCAGATTCAATTTGGTCACAAAGTGAAGGAGTATGGTTGATCTTAGGGAGGGAAGCGAAGAAGGTGTTTGAGATCAGAATGTCGAATTATAAAGGTGTGGATATTTTGTGACTTGTATCAGAATATGGTTTCTGGAAACTCATGTTGATAACACTTGTGTTCTCCTTTGTTGAAATATGTTGAAATCCTATTTATACAAGTCATCGAGCGTACCCCTGATCTCGTAGGAAGTGGAGGTAGTTAAGTAGTAGAGAAGTGGGGTTGTGTAAAAAGTGGTGATCACCACATTTCCATCACGAGGGAAAACTGGGCGCACTTTCATCCACTGCTTCCATTACTATTAACCGTCCGTCCTTTCCCGACACTTTCTTGTAATGGGCGCGTTGCACGCCGCATGCTGTAAACCTTAAGACCAATACCCCAGTGAGCATCCCCCAGTTTGTGACATGTTTGATGCCTCTAGTAAATAGGTGAAGTCGTGAGACTTTCCGTTAAAATCAGCACATAGTACTTTTAGGTCAAATAATAAATTATTTGTGAAATCAATATAAAACATCGCTTATGATCGATGTATATAAGGCATCACTTTTAAACAAGCAGTTGAAAATAAGTGAAGTATAAGAAACATCGTTGTTTTAGAGCTCGTTCAAATCATTTGAGAATTGAACGTCTTAAAAAAAATAGAATGACCGACCACCTTTGGGCGATCGTTTGAGAACCCTATGGGTGAGCTACCACTTGGTCGATCGCTCCCTGTAGAGGATGGGTGGCCTATGATCACAACATTACCCTATTGGCCTCCTAAAAATAAACCTAAACTATCCGACTAGGCTAGTGAAGTTGGATGTACGATATCACATCGTTACCCTGTTGGCTTCCTAAAAATAAATCTAAACCATCCGACTAGGCTAGTGAAGTTGGATGGACGAGATGATTTGCGGCAGTTGTGCACTGTCATTAGATTATGCAAGTAGTGCGACCAGCCTATTTTTGGTGATCGTTCGAAGGCCATATGATCAAGCCATGTCTTGGACGATCTCTCCTTATGGAAGAGGGGTGGCTGGTGATCACAGTGCCATGCTGTTGTTCATCTAGAATCCGATCTAAGTTATTCAACCAAGATGGCGAAGATGGACGGACGAGATGATTTTCGGCAATTGTATGTTGCCATTGATGTAATTTTGAGGTTTAGAAGCCCTGCGGCCAACCCTATTTTGGCTTATCGATTGAAAGTGTTGGGCGCTAGTTTGAGCAGACCGATCGGCCTTATGAAAAGGCGGGTTGCCAGTGAGCGCGCTGATATATTTTGGGTCGCCTGAAATTTAATCTAAGCCTCCCACTTTGGCCGGAAAATATGGACCATTGTGATCGATTTGCGACAGTATCTTGTTGCCGCAAATGAAATTTAGGGTTTCTAAAGCAGCGTGTTCACCCTACTTTGGGAGATTGATTCTATATACTCTTGGCTTGTCGTGTGCAAGTCGATCGATCATCGGTGTAGCTGGGTCGCCGGTGAACACGCCAGCACTTCTTTGATCATTCTAAGGATAATCTAAGTCGTCCAACTAGGCTATCTAAGTTGGGCAGTCGTGATGTGTTTGAGACTGTTTTTTCCAGTTTTAGCTCGTTTAAGCTCTTTTTAAAACATCACGATCACCTATGTTTTGGTGAGAATTCAAGAGTATAGCGGATGAGCTAAAGAGATTTCGACCGGTCGGGATGTTAGTGGGCCCACTGGTGTTTATCACGACGATCGCCTAGTTCCTCTAGGAGTAGGCTAGGCTTGTTGAGTTGTGTGGCCAAATCGTGTGGCCGTGATCTTTTTAAGACTGACAAGGACAGTCTAGGTTTTCATTACGGAATTTAAATGTGTCGATCGTGCTAACTTTTAATTAAAAGTGTGTCGACACGTCGATCTCTTTGTCAGAGGATGGTGTAGCCTATGTGAGTGTTTTCATGCAGGTCTCAATAATGACACTTTGGGAGATTCATGCTACTCCGCTACAAGTGAACATTAATCGTCATGCAATGCCGATATTGAGAGTTCGACTGGGAACATAGCATAGGAAAATACCAAGCAGATTAAAATTTACAGAATATCTGGGATTGTTGTTTCACGCACCATTCTGGATAAATTTTCTAAATGTGTTGAATTGCTCAATACATATGTATCAAATGGATTTTGTTCCTTTGCAGGATGACAATGTATTAAATACAGGGTTTCATGATTTTATCCCTAAACCGAAAATCACCATCAACAAGATGGAAGAAGAATTGCTTTCATAAATATTAATCATCTGATTTATGATTATTTCACAAAGATCAATTTGTTTATCTTCTTCTAAAAGAAAGTAAACAAACTCTGGAAATTCTCTTTCCCAGTCAGACTTGTCCCTTGTACTTGCAAAGATGGAAGCATTAACAAGTTTTCCGAACACTCTCAAATAAATAGGTATATGTTTGGTTGGTAATCTCCCTTTCTCCCAGTTAATCCCCTTTCCAGTGAGACAAGTTGAAATGGTGTTAGCACCTAAAAATTACTTCCAGGTAAAACAAATACACCGCTGTGGTACTTTTAGGTTAGGTTCGAAAATCAAAATCGAACAGGACAATCCTAAACCACGATAGCAGCCGTTCCATCCTACTTCGATCACGATGCATAGGAAGATGGGTTGATCTTAGGGGATGAAAGAAGAAAATTTAGAGAAATTGGTAACGATATTGAATTGTATGTGTTGGGTATTGAAACTATGATGAATACAGAGATTATATAGAATCTTGTTCTGTCCTATGAATAGGCTAAGTGGCCTATTTATATTAGTTTAGAATACGCAATTCCAATCTCATGAGTAGTGGAGGTAGTGAGGTTGTGGATAGATGAAGAATATGAGGATGATGGCTATCATGTAAGATAAACTAGGGAAGTTTCTGGAAACTCCTTTTCTCACGAATCCATGATCTTTCCAACTGTTTGCAACCGTCACCACTATCCTGACTTTTCACATGGGTTGTTGCCATGCCACATGTTTTCATAGACCACCAGACCAATACCCCATGAAGAATCCCCACATGTGATGTATTTTGATATTTCTTAGGTGTTTTGATAAATTATAGATTTCATCTTACTTGGGATAAATCGTAGCCATGTTTCTTATGGACGTGTTAAACAACTTAACCAAAGCCATCTGTGGAATTAAGGCACAACCGTGCCTTGTTGTGGCATAATCTGTCATGGCCGAAAATAGTGCACAGAGTCTTACCATGACCTTGGCCTCAGCTACGATGTCCGAGAATGACGCGCGACATAGTTCCATAACCTTGGCCTAAGATGTGATGGCCGAGAATGGCACATGGAATGATGCCATGGATTGGCCTAAGATGCCAATGCCAAGAATGACGCACATATAGGTGCCACGGCCTTGGCCAAAGCTTCCAAGGCAGTAAATTATGCCCAGCTAGGTGCCACGGCCTAAACTGCCAAGGACGAGAATCATGTACCGTGTTAGAGCACTGCTCGGTCGAACTCGCAAGCGTTGCTATCTCAAGCTTGTTTGTTAAGTTTAGTTTCCAAAACCATAAGTCTTGACTTCTAATCTACTTATATCTAAGTCTCAGATTAGGATAGTAAGTGAAATTGAGCCTTAGACTCCACGTCGTGCATCGATTGAAGACGAAGAACTACTCAAGGAACTTCATCAACAAAAGGTATGTGGATACTTGAACTTATCTATTACTGAAAAGTCTATCTATTTTATCTCATATTTTGAGACAAAAGTCATATTGCTATATAAACTTCGATTGTACACATTTGCTATTTCGAGCCGAGTTTATCTTGCTTATCTATTTCTCGAAATATGTGTTGGTAAGCTTTCGCTTTGGCCAAGTTCATCTTTACTCGTGATGAAAGTCATGTTGATTATTTCAATAACTTGAAAATCGCTTTGATGAAAAATAGTTTGTGAATAATAACTATATAACATACTTTAAGAAAGTTTCAATGATTGAAATGAGAGTTTAGAACACGTAACCATCTTTGGATATAAACATAGTGTGTTATCACATTTGTGTAAAAGTCCAAAACCAGGAACCCAAAGTATGCGTACCCGTACGCGTACTGGCGGTTGTTGGAAATCGGGGTAAGTATGAGTACCCATACGCATACTGGCGGAAAGTTCACGTCCGTGAATTTCTGTTGGAGTTTGAAAGTGAAAAACAAACTCAATCTGGTTACTTAAGTTTGCGTACCCGTTTGCATACTTAGATAGGTTACTTTCTAAAATCGGTTTGTTCATGAACTAAACATTTATATAGTAAGGAATGCAATCTTTGCAAATTGTGGCTATAATGTTCATGAATCAATTCGAGTGAATCAAAACCGATTTGGCTTCGATTGTGTCTTGTATACTCATATATAATCTAAGCAATTGAACAAATCTCTAACTGAAAAATCGGGGGTCTAACAACCTCACCCAATATTTTGATTAGCAATCTGTATGGACTAACTCTAATATACTTTTAAGAGAATCAACTAAACAGTCAGACTCAATCTTAATAAAAAGTATATCAAGGAGTTAATATCTCTTTCTCTTGATTTGATCTATACTCAAGCAAATAGAAATTTGTGAGTCTTTATCAAATACAAGAGAAATAAACTTGGATGGTACCAAAGACCAATATCCAAGGATCAATCAATTTCCAATCAACAACCAAAGGTTGGATTTCAAAATTGATCGATACAACGCACAACCTGTGATATTTCAATTATATAACAAAATATAATGCGGAATAGAAATAACACAGACACCAGAAATTTTGTTAACGAGGAAACCACAAATGCAGAAACCCCGGGACCTAGTGATAGACACATTTTTGTGTCTAATTTGTCTCGCTTCTATATATTGATAGTGCTCATTTTTGTGCTTATTATGGTATTTTGTGTGTGTAGGTATTTTTGGCCAATAAATTTTTTTGGAAAAATCGGCTCGAAAAGTTGTCAAAGGAACCCTGGAGAACATTTGATAAATGGACCCAAATTTTGAATAAGGGGCACCCTCAGGACACCCCCAAGGCAGCTGCTATCTCCACCCCTACTATGGATAGGGGGCACCTTATTTTCTTTCCCAAAATTCAAATTCGTTTTGGCGGGAATATTGGCAGAAGCGAACCAGATTTAGGGTTCAATCTTTGGACGACTTTCAAGGAGATTCAAAGGATGATTCTTGTTGGGCTGGACCTATTGGAGCATAACATGCCTTATATATCTGTTTTTATCGATCAAATTTGGCTAGAACTCGAGTTAGAAGGAAACAGGGGTGTAGAGTTTTCACGGGTGATTTGATGGTCTGGATCGGAGTTTCGAGAGTTTTAATCGTAGTTGGACGTGTAAATGATGGATATTATCATGTTAGTCCAAAAAAAAGGATTGGTATGGGCTTATGGTCGACAAAAGAAGAAGATATCTTCGGTTTGAGCGAAACAGGGAGGTGAAGTTTTTCACGGGATTTTGGTTGAATATATGGAAACTGCCTAATGGAAATAAGGGAAGTCAGATTGTTGTTTGATTCAATAGTATCACAAAGAGAGTTTGAGACGTTCGATTTGCTTTGGAAGATGCGTGAGAAGGTTAAGATAAGAAGATAAAGTCCGTAACTTTTGGAGGAGGTAAACAAGATTGTTTCGAGAGATTTTTGGGTCTGCTGGATATATATAGGTTGGGTCGAGTCACAAAAAGGTTTACGTTAACTTTGGGGAGGTTTAGGAGCATTGCAGAGAGAAAAACACCAAGTTGCAGAGATACCGACGAGAGGAAAAAGAAGAACTCAGAAAAACATAAAAACACAACCGTGGCATTTTCTTTCAAATTAAATACCTTTTGTCACAACTTCTGTAATAATTAATCAAGTTCGCAATAGTTCTGTTTAAGGGTTTACTGTAACAGTAGTTCTGTGACAATTATATTTGTTACAAAACACACTGCTTCGTACCTTTTCACTCTTTTAATCATCTTTTGAGCCATAAACACATATTTTGATATCATGGTTAATATGAGGAGCTAAACCCCATTGCTGAGGCGATAGAGGAAGCTATTTTTCCAACAAAAAAGTGTTATATTCTATTTTATTTATTTATTTGTAATTATCATATGATTATTTGCCTTGATCGAAAATTGTTTGAATGATTTTTGTTAAGCAATTGTTATTTCTTTTGATAGAGCATACTTGGACCTAGGTTTTTGATGTTCTATGCTTTGGATTTATATTTGTTATTTTGAGAATCTACTTGTTGCAATAGTTTAGAGTCAAATTGAACGAACAAATTGCATAAATATAAATATTGGATTAAATCACTTTGAACTTGGAAAATAGTGGAATCTTAGCCTCAGTGTTCTTTTAATATTGATATCAACTTTGTCAGTGTTTGCTATTATCATTAGTGAGTTTTTCTGTTTAATTTTAGAATTTAAGTCTAAAGTATCCTTCACAAGTTCGAGAAATGAATCACTTTTACTACCACTTTCTAAAACACATCAATTTTTGGCGCTGCCGACGCAGACTTGTTTTTATGGTTTTAGATTTATTTTTTAGTTTTTTTATTATTTTTGTTCTATTTTACGATTTTGGGTATTTATCTTTTGTCTACAAGTTTTGGATCATAAAGAAAATTGAGCCAAGGAGTTTGGTGATTCCATAAAGACTTGGAGCTAAAGATTAAAGCGAAAAGAACAAAAAAGAAGATAATTTTATTTTAGTTATTTTTATTTTTTCAGGGTTTTGTTTATTTTTTAGAAAAAAAATGTATTAGGGTTTATTATTTCTATAATTTTTCTTTTCTTTTTGGACACTTTGGACTTTTGGACTTTGGGACATTATTTTTATTTTTTACCCTACGGAAGGGTACATTAAATATAAACTGTTTGCAGAGAAGGAGGACAATTACGATATTGTCTCTGCACCTTGGGTTCGTACACTGACATAGGAGTCTGTGGCCCGAGTCGACTACAACTGATTCATCCCCCGTCTGGAACGGGATGTAAGATTCTGAACACTCACGAATCCCCTGTCAGCGAGTTATCGTCTTCCTTCATATGCATATATGTTGAGGACTGAATACAGACATTTATTTTCCTAGTAAAAGGCAAGGCCTGGCCATACAAGATAAGGGTTCGGATTTCATCACTGTTCTCTTCTTGCTTGCCTTAGGAACATGTAACCTACGCGAACCTAAGCCTTAAATTTTGACTAGAACAAGACTAATAAGGTAACAAGCTAATAGGAAAGTCGTTCAAAAGGATCGTATTGGGTATTTTGTTAGCCTAACTCAAAGTTCAGGAAGATTACTGGAAGTCGATTAGAGCCGCCTTGTAACCCATGGAAGCGTTGCCAAAGAGGTAGGGGTATCAAAGCTCCTTAGAGCTTATCATACCTCTCTTCGACTTACTTTATTCGGATCATTCTACGAGGTTTGCTATAATTGTACCTAGTTGCCTTTCGGAAGATTAGAAGTTGGTCTAGAAATAATCTAAGTGGAGCCATCAAGATTTTTGTTTGCTAGAAATCAATAGGTTTGATTTGGTTGAGTCGGCCTTGATTTTTGATTGCTTAGAATTCTTTTGTATGCCTGAACGTAAAAGAGATGCTCTAGGTAGATTTATTAAAGAGAAACCTAGTGGTTCTAAGCGTCTCGATTACCATAATTTAGAAAGTCTGATTTTTGAAAAGTCCAGTTTTGAACGTCCGTCTTTTAGTGACCTATAGAGCCAGAAATGGCAACTTTGAAAGCTTTGTTGAATCCGACTAGGACTAGTCGTCCCTCGTGTATCAGGTTAGCTGAAACGGAAGAAAATTATGAACTTAAACCTGGGACCTACAGATGCTCCCAATCTTTTTAGGGAAAGAAAATGAAAACCCATATTTCCATGTTAGGGACTTTGAGGAAATTTGTAGTACCCTAAAGATTAGAAACCTTGATGATGATGCTTTGAAACTTAGGTTATTAACCTTTTCCCTGAAAGATAAAGCTAAATCGTGGATATATAGTTTGGCTTCCAGTTCAATCGAAACATATGAACAACTTACTTCTGCCTTTTTGAACAATTTTGTCCCTAGGCACAAAACATCGTCTATTAGGACGCAAATCTGCACATTTTCTCAACTGGAGGGAGAATCTTTGTATATGTATTTGGAAAGGTTCAATGATTTATTAGCCTAATGTCCTCATCATGGTCTCGAAAAGGTTATGTTAGTTCAGATCCTTTATGAGGGTTTAGATTATTCCATTACAACCACAGTAGAATCTATGTGTACAGGTGGGTTTGAAAACCAAACAGTTGATGAGGCGATGACATTTTTGAGTGAAATCGCCGAAAAGACCCAACAATGGGAAAATAATAGGGGACCCCAGAAAACAATTCTTCTAGGAAGAGGAAACGTTAATAGGGTAGAAGGAGGTTATGAATCAGATGCCAAAATTGCTGCTATAGTGAAAAGGTTGGAAGCTTTATAAGTGGGTCACACTAGTGGTAGATTGGAGCCTTTTTGGGAAGGCCATAATAATAAATAACAAGTCAATGCTCTTTATAATAACACTAGATTTGATAATCGTCAGAAAATTGACCCATATTCAGAAACCTATAATCCTGGTTGGAGAAACCATCCAAACCTTTCGTGGTCTAAGGGCCAGAGTCAATATCAGTTTAGTAATTCTAATGCTCCCCCAGGTTTTGGTTACATTAAGAGTTCTTCAGGCCCAGAAAATAAAACGACTAGCTTAGAGGAATCTATTAAGATGTTAGCAAAAACTCAGGATATGTTAGCACAGAACCAAATTAGTTTTCAGCAGGAAACCAAGCAGAACTTTCAAACTAATGCTCAGAGCCTTGCTAAGTTAGAACTTCAAGTCGTCCAAATAGCTAAGACCTTAAGTGAGAGAGATAATGGAAGGTTCCCTAGTCAGACTAATCCCAATCTTAGAGGAGTTCATGAACTAGGTTAAAACCCATCGAATCAGTTGAATGCTATTAGAACCCTTAGGAGTGGTAGAGTAGTAGAAAATCAGGTAACCATGCCCGATAGTGAACATATTGTAGTTCACCCCTCAGGATCTCACCTCTAAGGACCACCACTAGCTAATGTGGATGATAAAGTTACTGATGATGTCAATTCTGTTCTTGAGAGGTCTGATTCTGTGCATAGATCCCCATTTCCCAAGCTATTAGTACCAACAAAGAATGAATCGAATTTAATGACATATTAGAGGTTTTTAAGCAAGTTACCATAAACCTTCCTTTGTTAGATGCAATTAGGCAAATTACTGCTTATGCCAAGTTCCTTAAGGATATGTGTATGCGAAAGCGAAAACATAGCGTCCATAAGAAAGCCTTTTTAGCTAGTCACATAAGTTCAATCATTCAGAACACCACAACTCCAAAGTACAAAGACTCAGGTTCCCCTAACATTGCTTGCACAATAGGTAAATTTCGGGTAGAAAAATATTTACTTGACTTAGGAGCTAGTGTGAACTTACTGCCGTACCATGTGTACTTACAGCTAGGACTTGGTGAAATGAAACCTACTCAGATAACATTGCAGTTAGCTGATAGGTCTGTTAAAATTTCTCGAGGTGTTATCGAGGATGTTCTCATTGAGGTCGACAAATTTATTTATCCAGTTGATTTTGTTGTGCTAGATACCCAACCTGTCCCCGACACAGAGAACCAGATACCTGTGATTTTAGGTCGCCCATTTTTAGCTACGTCTAATGCGGTCATTAACTGTCGAAATGGTGTGATGAATTTATCTTTTGGTAATATGACTATGGAGATGAACATTTTTAATGTCAGTAAGCTACCTTATGAGCTAGATGACACATATGTTGAAGAGGTGAACATGATAGAAGACTTAGTTCCGAAGTTATTACCAAATATTTTGTCTGAAGAGACCCATTAGAAAATTGTCTATCCCATTTTGGTTTAGATTTTGATGACGATAGCACCATTGAACAAGTGAATGCTCTATTAGATTCTACTCCTGTGTTACATACTGATAGATGGAAATCTAGGTTCGAACCATTGCCAGCTTCTGAGACTACCCTAACTCCTTCTTTAGAAGAGCCCCCTAAGTTGGACCTTAAACCACTACCAGATGATCGCTGTCGTAGGCGTCAAAAATAAATTACACTTTCTTACTACTCAAAATATATAATGAATCAAGGGCAAGAAAGGATCGTTCCCACAGAGAGGACTAGGTTGTCAATATATTTTCGGTTTCATATAAATAACACGGGGGATTTTTCTGATTTTTAATAAAGCAAAGAAAAAAATAAGCAAACAAATCAAATAGAAGAGATATTGGTTAAGGATTCATCTTCATTCACAAACATATTCTTATCATAATAATTAGAATTGATATTTTAATCTCAACTTTTATCAAAAGACCTAGGATACCTTGATCGCAAGAATATCCCGCTAATTCCCTTTTGTCATTAACAAACACATTAAAAGATGCGAGTATGAGTTCTATCTAAGAGAAAAACCTAACGTGTAAAAGAACTAATCAAGTTTAATTCCCTAGATAAATTAAGTTCTATGAAATCAGGCCAATCAAAGCAATCGAACGTGGAATACGCACTAATCCGATTTAACAAAGGTTATGGTTCACATATGATCATAAGGATGCATCACTACAAGCTATAACCATATTCATGCTACTTGTAATCAGGAATATATCACTTTTATGTATAATAAACCCTAATCTAGCAATAGAGATGAAAACAAACTCAACCGATTCGCGACTCGCGACTCGATCAAACAAGCATTCAAATCATCTAACAATATAAACGATGAATCATAAACGATAAAGTATGGAGACAAAACTAATATATTGAATCAAAGAATCATATTATGTGAAATCCAACTAATCCATAACCAATAATAAAAACTAGGTACTCATATTCATGGAGTTCATCACAAGAAGGAAGAGAAAACCTATCATGTTTCTAAACCCTAGAACAAAAGTAGTAAATGAGATATTAGATTTTGAGAAAAGTCTTCTCTTTTATAGCTCTTCTTGTTCCAAAATTAGGTCTAGCCTTCAAAGGTCCAATAGATAGAAGTCCTCAAGCCCATGTATGAGAAAACCCGTGTATAAAATCTGTCCAAAAAGTGGTCGTCGGAAAAATGGTTTTTTTGGCCGGAATTATGCCGGAATCCGGCACCGGAAATCATCCTCAGGTATCCGGTCAAACTGACAGTCAACCGTTAAAATTGACGGTCAATAACGGCCAACTCGGTTAAAGTACACTGAGTTAGAATGAGTCAGAACCGAGTCAGGTGGCTAACTTGGCTGACTAGTCCTAGCCAGGCCACTTGCACAGGCCATAACTAATGTTGCACCATGATTGTGCTTCATCACCTCAGTCACAGCCAAGATGGTCCTACATTGCCAGATCCACTTCAATCTCATCCTTGGCTAATCACTGCAATCTCTCATTCACCTGAAACACCCATGTTATGTAGCTTCACTTTCATACTCAAATCAGTGCTTTCTCGCTCCACAGAACTGCACCCATTACTCGTGTAATCTCGAGCACAAACTCCATGTACTCACTACCTCCATTTATCACCTTAACCATTCAAACCAAGTTTGCAATCTGAGTAGCACCAAACCACTAGCAATTCATTCATCTCAGCTCACAGCCAAAGAAATAAGCAACACAAATTCAATCACAGATCTATGCTCTAACTGCCACAATGCAACACAACCAAGATGCCAGCCACATCTTCCCTTACAACACCAATTCTTCTCAGCTGGTTTACCACTATTTCCAGCTATTAACTCAGACCCCTTTCAATCACCATAGATTCCAGTCACCGGAACCCCATCAATTAATCAGATTGAGCTTAATAATTTCACAGAACTCTTTCCTGAATCGAACCAAATCCTATCTGTTTTTATCTCAGAGCCATCTGCAGGCACTGCTACATTTTTTTCTCAATTTCTAGTTTCACAAATGAAATGAAGTGAAAATCATCTCTCGAATTTAGGGTTGTAAAGTGGGACAACTATTTTCACCCACTATGCTTGTATGCATCCACCCCATTGTAGCCCCTTAACCTTGACCGTCTGTCTTTATTACTCCTCCAAAAGAGTTGCCCCTTAACCTTGACTGGGCTCCCAATATCACTCGCATGTGAAATGACAGATCTGCCCTCTTTGCTCAAACTGGGTGATTTCTTCTTATTTTCCTCCGTGTGACTCCAGAGCACCTAATAAACTCAAACTCACACATAAGATACATAATTTACATGAAAAATCGCAAATAAATCATAAATACTAGATATAAAATAAGGTGTTTATCACATGTATCACCAGATACCTTGAAGTATGTGTTTTTAGGACCATCTGATATTTTACCTGTGATTGTTGCCTACGACTTGGATAGTGATCAGGAAAGTAGGCTAGTAAAAGTACTTCAAGACAATAAGGAAGCTTTAGGGTGGACTATAGCAGACATTAAGGGTATAAGTCCTACTATGTGTATGCTACAGATTCATTTATAGGAATACTCCAAACCGTCTAAGGAGATGCAACGTCGACTTAACCCTAACATGAAAGAGGTAGTTCGAAAAGAGGTGCTTAAGTTGCTAGATGCGGGTATTATCTACCCAATTTTAGACAGCAAGTGGGTCATCCCCGTTCAGGTTGTCCCCAAGAAATCAGGTATCAGTGTAGTCCAGAATGATAATAATGAGTTAATCCCAACCCGAGTAACCACGGGATGGCGTGTCTGTATTGACTATAGGAAATTGAACAAGGTCACAAGGAAGGATCACTTTCCCCTTCCTTTTATCGACCAAATGCTAGAGCGATTAGCTGGACATAGTTATTATTGCTTATTAGATGTCTACTCCGGTTATAATCAGATCGTTATTACCCCAGAAGACCAAGAAAAAACAACTTTTACTTGTCCCTTTGGTACCTTTGCGTATAGACGCATGCCTTTCGGGCTATGTAATGCCCCTGCGACCTTTCAGCGTTGTATGTTGAGCATATTTTCTGACATGGTAGAACGATTCTTAGAGGTCTTTATAGATGATTTTTCAGTGTTTGGTTCGTCTTTCGATGAGTGCTTGCATAATTTGTCATTATTTTTGACTAGGTATAAGGAAAAGAATTTAGTGCTTAATTGGGAGAAATGTCATTTCATGTTTCGTTCAGGAATCGTTCTAGGGCATATCGTGTCTTCGAAGGGTATAGAGGTAGATAGAACCAAAGTTGACCTTATTAAAACTTTGCCGGTCCCAAAAACCGTAAGATATATTAGGTCATTCTTAGGGCATGCTAGCTTTTATCGTCGATTCATTAAGGATTTTAGCTTGATTTCTAGACCTCTTTGCAATTTGCTTGCAAAAGATGCTAAGTTTGTCTTTGATGATGCTTGTTTAGAGGCTTTTGAGAAGCTTAAGACTTTACTCACTACCGCCCCCATAGTCCAGGCACCCAACTGGAACCTACCCTT
This sequence comes from Papaver bracteatum, assembly GCA_023529315.1. NCBI lineage: Eukaryota > Viridiplantae > Streptophyta > Magnoliopsida > Ranunculales > Papaveraceae > Papaver > Papaver bracteatum. The sequence goes on along the minus strand of JAJJWX010000811.1, from coordinate 550,172 downwards.
TGAGATCATGTGTGATGCTTCAAATTATGCTATTGGTATTGTGCTAGGTCAGCGAGAAAACAAATTACTTCATGTGATTTATTATGCTAGCAAAACTCTTAATGATGCCCAGTTGAACTATACCACTACAGAGAAGGAACTGTTAGCCATCGTGTTTGCCTTGGATAAGTTTAGATCCTACCTTCTAGGTTCTAAGATCATAATCTATACTGATCATGCTGCTTTGAAATACCTTTTGTCTAAGAAGAATACCAAACCTAGACTGATTAGATGTATCCTTTTGTTACAAGAATTTTGTCCAGACATTAAAGACAAAAAGGGTGCAGAAAATGTAGTAGCATACCACTTGTCTAGGCTAGTTGTTAGTTCCCCTAATGATTCCCTTCCTATAAGGGATAGCTTTTCTGATGAACAATTGTTCTCTGTTTCCCAGTCATGGTATGCAAATATAGTGAATTATCTTGTTACTGGTCAAATGCCTCAACATTGGGGTAAACAAGATCTCTCTAGGTTTTTAGCTGAGGTTAAGCATTTATTTTGGGACGATCCTTATGTGTTTAAGTATTGTCCAGACCAGATTATTAGGAGATGTGTACCTGAGAGTGACCAGTCCAGTATTTTCTCCTTTTGTCATGAACATGCTTGTGGGGGTAATTTTAGTGCTAAGAAGACTGCTGCTAAGATTTTGCAGTGTGGATTTTACTGACCTTCGTTGTTTAAAGACTCCCATAGTCATTGTGTATCTTGTGAGCATTGCCAGAAGTTAGGAACAATTTCCCGTAGAAATATGATGCCTTTAAACCTTATTTTAGTGATTGAGGTCTTTGATGTGTGGGGCATTGATTTTATGGGTCCATTTCATAATTCTTTTGGTTATCTTTACATACTTGTCGAGTTAGAGCATATAGCCTATTGGGCTATTAAGCAACTAAACTTTTCACTCGACAAGGAGCTCACAGAAAGCTCCAGCTCAATGAGTTGGACGAGATTCGTAGAGATGCATACGATAGTGCTAAGGAGTATAAGAACAAAATGAAACTTGTGCATGACAGAAATATTTTACGAAAGTCATTTTTTCCAAGTCAAAAAGTTCTTCTGTATGACACTCGTTTGCATCTATTCCCCCGGAAGTTGCGCTCTCGGTGGACTGGTCCTTTTGTGGTCCGTACTGTTTTTCCTCACGACGTTGTTGAGATTGCGACACCAGATGGTAGTAGTTCTTCAAAGTTTAACGGTCATCGATTGAATCCCTTTTTAGAGCCTTTTCCTACAGATGATGGTGAGGAGGTCCCTCTGGAGGACCCTGTTTACCTTGATTGACCATCGAGGCGGTTTTGTATGTTGTATATTATTTTTGTAGGTTTTTTTCACCCATGTACTATCTTTCCGACTTCTCTCTTTACTATTTCCTCATGTTATTTATATTTTTGGTACTATTCTTTAATTAGAAACATTGAGGACAATGTTAGATTTAAGTTTGGGGGTGGGGTAGAAACTTTTTGTTACCTTTTTGTTGCAATAAATAAACTCCAGAGCCTAGAAATTTATGTTTATTAAGGATGGCACTAACCAATCTAAGTGGATGGAAGCATTTTGGTTGTAGTAGTTGAGGAACCAATCTGATTAGATGGCAACATCTAAAGAGTCTATTCATAAAAGCACATAGCTCAGGTGTTAGAAATAACATGATAGTTTCACCATATCTCGTTGAGTCCTTTTCACTTCTGTTTTTATTTTATTTTGTTTTTAAACTATGTTTCTCTAAGTGATTAGGTGGGGCTCACGAATCAAGTTATTACCAATGCTAGGGTGAATTAGAGTGATTGAGATACCAAAAAAAAAAAGTGAGAAGTTAAAAAACCTGGCTTGATTGGGGTATACCCAATTTCAAGGGGACATGATGTGTCATTATGAAAAGGGTGATTTTACTTTAATACCCTTGAACTAATTAAATCTTAAACTAAACCCATTTATTAATTTCATTAAACCTAAAATTAAAAAACTAAACAACTCTTAATCTTCTCTTCTTCTTCTTCTTTTTCTTCTTCATCTTCCATCAACCAAAGCCATATAAAAATCTTCAACTTTGATTTTCCAAAAAAATTGTTGACCCTACCAGCGAAAAGAAGACTATAAATGATGTTTAAACTCAAACCCATCATTGTGTTGTGTGATTTGATTGTTATATTAGGTTAGAAATCGAAAATTATGATTTCTGTTTTTGGTCGGCAAGGTAGTAACATGCATATCTTGCCGACTTTTCATAACATCCATGGCGGCGACTGTAAATTTTTCAACAGCCGGCAGGGTATTATTTGAAGACCTTGCCGGCCAAATATAGCCGGCAGGGTATTTTCAATAGCCATCTCCTGTGTGTATTTTTCCAACAGCCGACAAGGTATTTTTGAAGACCTTGCCGGCCAAATATATCCGGCAGAGTATTTTCAACAGCCGGCATGGTATTTTTCCATAGCCATCTCCTGTGTAAAATTTTCCAACAGCCGGCAGGGTATTTTTTGAAGACCTTGCCAGCCAAATACAACCGGCATGGTATTTTCAACAGCCGGCGTGGTATTTTTCAACATTCGGCGGGTTTTTTTTTGTAGACCTTGCCGACTAATATTTTTAAATAGCCATCTCCTGTGTGTCAAAAAAAATAAAGTCGGCATGTTCATCATTTAAATACCTTGCCGGCCAAATACAGTCGGCATATTCTTCATTCGTCGACCTTGTCGACTTTTCATACTTTCAGAACTGAAAGTGTTGATTTCTTCTTTGATTTTGAGTATGATTTCATACAACAGATTTGCAATCCCCTTTTTAGAAGTGTTTCGGTTGTGTGCTTCATTTTCATTGCAAGAGATATTCTAAAAAAAAAAAATCATTAAAAATCATCCCACAAAAGTTCAATCAAAAACAAAATTTCATAACTTAAATTCATAAGTTTTAATCTATTCAATCAATTTAAACTTAATTAATTAATCTAATCAAATTTTAGTGTTAATTAAACGAGGGTAATTTTGCTATTTTGAAAATATTTGGTTAAGGGGTGACCTTTTTTACTTTAAAATGACCCTATTTTGTCTCATTTGGTATACCCCAATCAAGCCAGGTTAAAAAAGTGAAAAAAAAGACCAGACCAATAGACCAACCGGAATAAATTCAATTAAGTCGACCACCGGAACCCTTGTATATGCCATTTGTGTTGACCTAGAGTTATGATTATCGACCACTGGTTCCCTTGTATATGCCAGTGTGTTGATATTAGTCAGACTAGTATCTCAGTCCATTATGATAGGTTCATTTTGGCGGAGGTCTTCAGACAGATATGGGAAACACCGTTCACTTAGTAAACATCAAAACCATCTATGTTTTTCTCTATATCCATCTTCTTGATCTATCCATGTGATTAGTTTTGACTCTGTTATATTGATGTCCATAGTGAGACTATCTGAGTAGAGCTCTATCACTTATATATGAATTTTAGTATGCTTGAGTGCAAACTCGTGTACAACAATTGGAATTTCGCATCAGGTTACTTCCTCTTGTAGTCAATAAGTATGCCAACCAAGGAGATTCTTTAGTGCCTTCCAAGGTTCTGCGTAGATAGATAGGGTCTGGAGTATAAATGTTTTGTGAGTATATCACTAGTAAGCCCTTCTGAGACTATAACTCGGCCACTAGGGACACCTAGGGGTTTAAAGGCTTATTGCATACGCTAAATGCCGTCGACGATGCCGGCGACAGTGAGTTAGGATTTTATTTTCTATTTTAGTTTTGCTCAAGGACTAGCAAATAATAAGTTGGGGGGTATTTGATAGACACAATTTTGTGTCTAATTTGTCTCGCTTTTATATATTGATAGTGCTCATTTTTGTGCTTATTATGGTATTTTATGTGTGTAGGTATTTTTGGCCAATAAGCAATTTTGGAAAAATCGGCTCGAACAGTTGTCAAAGGCACCCCGGATAATATTTGCTAAACGGACCCCCATTTTGGATAAGGGGAACCCTCAAGAAACCCCCAAGACAACAACTGTCGCCACCCCTACTCTGGATAGGGGGCACCTTCTTTTCTTCCCCAAAATTCAAATTCGTTTTGGCGGGAATGTTGGCAGAAGCGAACCAGATTTAGGGTTCAATCTTTGGATGACTTTCAAGGAGATTCAAAGTGAAAAAGCGGGGATCTAACAACCTCGCCCAATATTTCGATTAGCAATCTGTATGGACAACTCCAAGTTGTTTTCTAGAGAATCAACTAGACTCAATCAATAGAAAATACTCAAGGAGTTATTATCTCAATCTCTCAATTTGATTTACTCAAGCAAATATGATTCGCACGTCTAATCAAAGAGAGATAACTTGGATGGTACAAAAGACCAATATCCAAGTGTCAATCAATTTAAATCAACAACCTATAAGGTCGGATATTCTAATTGATTGAACAACACACAACCTGTATTATTTCAATTATATAACAAAATATAATGCGGAAAATAAATAACAAAGACACCAGAATTTTGTTAACGAGGAAACCGCAAATGCAGAAAAACCCCGGGACCTAGTCCAGAATAAACATACACTGTATTAAGCCGCTATAGACACTAGCCTACTCCAAATTAACTTCGGTCTGGACTATAGTTGAACCCCAATCAATCTCACACTGATCCAAGGTACAGTTATGCTTCTACGCCTATGATCCCAGCAGGATACTGCGTACCTGATTCCCTTAGATGATCTCACCCACAACCAAGAGTTGCTACGACCCAAAGTCGAAGACTTTAGCAAACAAATCTATCTCACATAGAAAAGTCTACAAGATAGATAAATCCGTCTCCCACGAATAAACCCATGAGTTTTGTTCTATCTTTTGATAAATCATGGTGAACAGGAATCAATCAATAAAACCAGACTTGTATTCCCGAAGAACAGCTCAGTTTTATCAATCACCTCACAATAGTCTTAATCGACGCAGCGAAAAAAGATATTGTGGAATCACAAACGGTGAGATGAATATGTTTGTGATTACTTTTACATCTTGCCTATTGGAGATAGAAATCTCAAGACAATTATTATAATTGTACTTGTACGATAGAAACAACAAGATCAGATCACACAACTACAACAAAAGTAGTATCGATCTGGCTTCACAATCCCAATGAAGTCTTTAAGTCGTTAACCTGGTTTTATAAGAAGAAAACCAAATGTTAAAGGAGAATCGACTCTAGCTTAGCAAACTAGTATCACACATAATGTGTGGGGATTAGGTTTCCCAGCTGCTAGAGTTCTCCCTTATATAGTCTTTCAAATCAGGGTTTGCAGTCAATGTTAACTTAGTAACAAAGCATTAAATATTCACCGTTAGATGAAAACCTGATTAGATATAAGCTAATATCTCTCAACCGTTAGATAGATCGAAAACTTAGCTTGCCATACACACATGTACTTGACGATTTTGGGTTTGTGTAATCGTACCCAAACGTGTACAATAGTTGGTTCAATATTAGTCAACCAAATGGTTAGCCAAATGATAACTTTCATATCAACCATATTCTTCTTCACCATAACTAGTACAAATGACTCAAATGAACTAGTTAGAGAGTTGTTCAATTGTTATGAGATCTCATGTACAACACAAGACACAATTGAAGCAAAAACGATGTGATTCACTCGAATCAATTCATGAACTATAAATCCACGGTTTGCAAAAGCATTCCTTAGATAATTTAGATAAGTTCACGAACATCGTTTTTAGACATAACCACTCAAGTTCGCGGACTCAAGTTAACCGGCTGGAGTTCACAAATTTCAGCAGAAATTCTCGGGTTCGAGAACTTCCGTCAGTTCGCGGACTAAAACCGAGCTACAACTCCAACAGAAATTCTCGGGTTCGAGAACTACGCACGTTCGCAGACTGAGTTGGCGTACTGGGTTGACTGCTCAAGTTCCGGTTTTCACTTGATCAACAAAGTTCGCAAACTTCGGTTCAAGTGCTAAGGACGTATACATATATGGGTTACCACAATAATGTTTATATCCTTCGGTGGTTATATTGTCTAAACTCTCATTTCAATCATTGAAACATTCTCATAGGACGTCATATAGTTGTTATTCACAAACTAGTTTTCGTCATAACAATTTCCAAAGTGATTGAAACATAACATGACTTTCGTCACTGGGTAAAGATGAACTTGGCTAAAGCGAAAGCTTTACCAATATATATTTCGAGAGATAGATAGGTATATTCTTAGTCTATATAGTAATACGACTTTTGTCTCAAGATAGGAGCTAGAGTAGATAGACTTTCGAGTGATAGATAAGTTCAAGTATCCACATACCTTTTAGTCGATGAAGATCCACTGGTTCCTTGAGTAGTCCTTCATCTTGTATGATGATTGCCATGGAGTTCTTGATCTCAACTACACTTTCTATCCTAGTCTGAGACCTTACCTTTAGTAGACTAGAAATCAAAACTTTATAGTTTTGATCACTAACATTGACAAACATGCTTGAGATAGCAACGCATGCGATTTTGACCGAGAAATTCTCTAACAATCTCCCCCTTTGTCAATTTTAGTGGCAAAACTATTAATACATATGGAATACAAAAAATATATAAATAAACTTTGTTGCTCCTATTCCACATGTCTAATCTTCAACAATACTCAAAATCTTCGTCACTTCCAAGTAGTCCAATGATCCCAAAGGTTGTAAGTTTAGCATCATCGTTGTTGAAAATCCGTAGCTATAATAATGAGAAAAGCATCGATTCGCAATCATTGTTATACAGTGTCATAGTATTATTACACATTGTCAAAGTCCAAATGTATCACAACTTCAACAAAAATACTATGGCGATACTTCACTCCCCATTCGTCAATACTCCATCTCACATGGAAACCACCCCCCCTTACATAATGATCTAAAAACCATATGTATTTGTAGTGTGAACTACATATTAATTCTCCCCCTTTTTTTCAATAAAATTGGCAAAGGTACAAGAACGGGATCCTAATGAAATTTACGTAAGAGACATTTCATGACCAAAGGTAAATGTATATCATCTTGTTTAGATGCAATCATAAAGCCAAAGATAAATGCATTCATCAAGGAGTTTATAAAGACGCAAGATAACCCCTCTAATATTCCACAGACGCACTCCCCACAAAGATTTGGCAATTAAGAACATGTTCAAAAGAACTCTCCCCCATATAATGTCATTCCCTAAGGAAAAACAAGAGCGACCTTAATAATTTCAAAAAGAAAAGAAGGATTTCTTTAGACTCAACAAATTACATACAAGTATGAATTTGGAATCCAACAAGAAATATTCAATCAAATTAACCAAAGCTAACCAAGATTAATTTGACTAAATATGCTCAACACAAGTAAACTTATGGAGACTTAAAAAATCAATTAGATTAATCACAAGAAAACTCGTAAATAATCTAATTGACATACACAACCAAACTAATTACAAGAGTAATTAATTTAATTGACCACAATCGACATAAGAGCATTCTATGGAGCAATAACTAAGTTAATCATAAAAATAACCATCCTAGTCAATCATGCTCAACATGATAAAAGCTTATGGAGTGCTAACTAAATAATCACACAAGATGATTGATTTAGTTCAAAATACTCAACGTAAAGTATCTTACGGAACACAACTAAGCTAATCACAAAAATAATTAACTTTGGTTGTCTAATGCTCAACATAAGTCACGATACGGAGTCTCACAGTAATACACACAATATAGATCAGGGAAGTTCAATTACTGCGGAATACACAAGGATTCATTCTATGTTTCCATCACCATTTGCACAATGACACATAATAGACATAATCCTTGAATCACAAAAGATTTTAACCTATATTACATCAATAATTGACAATATAGGCTTAACTTTTGTGTTTATCAAAAGTTTATTCATCCTTTTATCAATATTTGCATATCAATTCACGAACAACTTTACTTTTGACAAAATATGCGACAATCAAGTTCACGGACGGAAACACACATATCCCATCAAAATATTGCAATACATAAAACCATAAAGCTTAATACTGTAACCAACATCTTCCAAACAAGTTTAGAATTTAAACCAATAAATCTAAAGACAAGAAGATAAAAAAACATTGGATATAGCTATGCATAATCACAATAATGGCTATTCCAAAACACTAGTTATTCTTCTAAATAAAAAGAAAAAATAGAAGATTTACTAGACATTAAGACCTTTAAAGAATTCATTATCGTCCCTGAACTCCTTGTCGTCAACATCCATGGGAACATAAGGTTCATTAAGGAAGGAGTTTATATCTATGAACCTTCTTGGTTGCTGTTGTCGAACCAGGGCCTTCTGAATTTCATGAGTCTTATATACAAAAGCCTTTATTTGTTGAATCTCCTTTCGCAGCTCCTTTAATACTTCAAGAACATCAGAAAACTTCTGAGAATTTTAAGGAACAACTCTTGGCTTCCTCATATTCCTTCTTTTTATTTTCAAGGTTGGAGGCAATGGAGATTTTTCTTTTTCCTTCATGATTGATGGCTTAACAATCACATTACCTTCATTTTCATCAGAAGACATCATTCTTGGAGCGTCCATGAACGTATGGGTTTGTGAGAGGAATTCACAATTACCTCAACAAGTAGTCTTTAGATAAAGAGAGGTCTTAGAGAAGGAAAAATGAATGTAGGGTTTGAAACCTAAAATAGGTTTGTATACGATCAAATTTTATCCCTATAAAGAGTAGAATCGTCGATAGTACCCTTTCTTTTGTTTGATAGACAAAAAGAAGAAACTCATCTAAGAAAAGAAGAAAATAAATTTTCCTAAAGCCTGAGAGGTACAAAATCATTGTCTCTTTTGATCAGGCACATGAGACAAGATTTTAAGAACAACACAATCAAGTTGCGTTGTAGTGAACTATAATTTGTCCACCAATTTACTTTTGTGGAAAATCCACAGACTTTTGTCTATCGAAACAGTTTGACCATACATTCTTTTCAAATGGTCTTGGTTTTTCCTTGGAAACTAACTTCTTAGACGAAGACAAAATCCTACATACCTCAGCAGTCTTCTGAGCAAGTTTAAGCTTTCTTGCTAAATGATTTTCTCTTCGTTGAAGTTTGTTGACGTGTCTTTGTTTGTGTTTGAACTTGTAACACTTTGAGAGTTCATGACCTTTTAATGAACAATAGGAGCACGTCACACTTGAATAGTAATCAAGCTTCTGAAATGTGCAAGCAGCTAGGCACATAGTGGATCCTGAAACATTAAAAACAGAGTTTCCAAGAAAATGGTCAACTTTTTCTTCCAGAACGGTTGGATTATCTTCTGAAAGAATATCAAAATTGATATATGTATTACTACAATTATTTATAGGTGTAGAATACACCGTATTTATTATCTAGTATTTATGCTTTCTTTGCTATTTTTCGTGTGAATTATGTATCTTATATGTGTTTTTGAGTTATTAGGTACTTTGGAGTCATTTGGAACAAAAGGAGAATAAACAGCGCGAAAGTCTCATCTCACATTCAATGGATGTTGGAGGCGGACTATTTCTCATTATTTGCTTTTATTTCTTCATCTCTGTCTGAAAAGTATGTCGGCTTTGGTGATGCGATTCTGTCTGAAAGGCATGACAACTTTAGTGATGAATAGAAATTGAATAAATGGAGTGGGTTTGAGAAGTAGGAGGAAGCTGCTGTTAGCGGAGGAGCTCGAAAGATGGAGAAAGCGTCAATTGGAGCATAAAGGGGCAAAGCTGTCATTTCCTAGGAGAATACTATCTAGAACCCAGTCAATGTTAAAGGACAATTCTTTTGAAAGAGCACTAAAGATAGGCCATCTGAGTGTTAAGGGATGGCCACCTGATATAGGGTATCCACAGTGGTGTCCCCTTAGCCGGTGGTGGGGTACCGCTATCCATCCCCAGGTTATAACCCTAAATTTTAGAGTCATCTCTTATTCAGTCCAATCATTTGAACATTGAGAAAGCAGCAGCCACTTCAACTAAATCCGACAGACTAGATCAGAAAGTGAAAGACAGAGACGGTGATGACGCTACTGGAGAAGATGGTGGTGCTATCACTATGAATTCATAATGTAACAAATGGAGGCTAGATGTAACAGGGTTTGAGAAAGAGATAGAGATGCTTCCAGAGATCGATGGAAAGTATTTGCTGGTGAGGATACGATGAATCTGAGATGAACATGGTTTTGGGTTCTAGGTTATGAATCAGAGTGGGGGTTGGTTTTAGCTCGAGAAATTAAGATTGATGTCTAGGGTTATTTGTTACCATTGGATTGAAGTTAGAGGAGATAAATATCGAGAGAAATTGGTGGTGAATTCAAAGAAGTAATTGAGGAAATGCATCTGGTGGTTTGAACTACAAATCAGGGGAACTAGTTGGATGGTGCTATTGGTGTTTGGCTACTTGTTGACAGAGAAGAGAACTGAAATGGGATCATTTGTTCTGAGTTGTTTCTGAGAAAATGGGTGTTGAACTGATAGTGGTGGTCAGGATTAAAACTGCATCTGGTCATGTAACTGAAGCAGATGTACTGGAAGCTGCAGGGAAATGTTGATTCTATGGTACAAGTTGATACTGCATTTGAGAGATAATGCTGCTGCTGTTTCTGCCATTTGATCTGGAGTTGAAAGTGCTGGGTAGGAGTTGTCACTGTGATGAAGCATTGCAGGATGACTGGTGGGTGTTTAGAGTGGCAGGAAGGAGTGGACAATGTGGCTTCTGATTGATGCCGAGATAAGCAAGGAAAGGTGGTGGTTATGCTGAAGGTTTTGAGTTGATAAAGGATGAATTAGTACAGGGCATGTTAGGAGTTCGTACTGGTGCTTGTGATTATTACAGGGTCTGGACTGTGGAGCTGTGGAAGGTGGATGCAAGGGTGGACTGGAAAATAGCAGGTGAAGCATTGGCTGAGATGGGTTCAATATCGGTGCAACTGCAGGGTGATTTAGGTTGTAGTTTAGTTAGAGTTTGGTGGCTCTGGTAATGAACTAGTGAGATGGTGGCTATGAGTTGATGGCAGTTGTTGCTGTTGGTTCTGGTGGAGCTACATATTGTAATGGGTTGGCTCAAGTACTGAGATTTCTAAGGGAGCTGGAGATGGAAGAATGGGAAATGCAAGTAACTACTGCAGTGGACTAGATGATGCTTCAGCTGATAGTGATACAAATTGCAGGTAAAGCCTGTGATTTGCAGTATGCAAGTGAGCCGCAATAGTTGGTTGCTACAGAATCTGGAAGGCATGAATGGTGGTAGTATTAACTGGAGTGCAGTTCAAGTTGGTTGCAGTGGTAGAATTTACAGGGAAGGAGCTGTTATGAGAATGGGTAGCTTTGATTGTTCTGTGAAGTATGAAGGAATTTGTGAGTCCACATGGTTTAGCAAGTGAATGAGTATGGCAGTGGTTATGAGTTGCAGCAGAGAAGTTCTGGTGGATATGCAAGTGGGAGAATGTGCAATGTGTTGCAGAAATAGTGCGGAAACGGGGTGAAAATGGCACACCAATGGTACTAGCTCCGGTAGTCGGATTTTGGAACCGAAAGTGGGGATTGTCAAGATTCAGTGAATCATGAGGCAGGTATGAGTCGAACGAAAGAGTTGGCGGCCGGACATATGAGCTACGCGTCGCGCTTTTGGGTGTGTTTTCGCAAGAAACAAGGAATTGGCAAAAATGGTTTTTGTGAATGTTTGAAATGCAGAAAAGCAAATTTGAGCTATTGGAAGTGTAGAATTGCCTGGTGATAGTCTCCGATGGTAAAAGTGGCCTGAGTCAATTTTCCGGTGACCGGATTCAATGATGACGTCAAACACTCAAAACCGGTTTTGGACCCGAAAATTCCAGAGATATATTTTTCACACATGGGCTTGGTGGACTAGTAGATGGACGTGGACTTGAAGATTTTTAAGACTTTGACCTATTTTTGGAAAGCAAAGGGCTATAAAAAGAGAGTTTCTACAACAAGGACACAACGTTTTATTCTATTCTTGGAGCTTTTGCAGAGAACAACTTCTAGGGTTTGCTTTCTTTTATGTTTCATCTTATTCCTTTGAATATTATGATGATGAACTCCATGAATATGAGTAGCTAAATACAATAATTGGTTATGGGATAAAAAGTTGATTTCTTCAAGCATGATTATTTGATTCTATGAATTAGTTTTGTCTCAATTTTATCGTTTATGATTCATTGTTTTATTATCATATGATTTGAATGCTAGTTTGGTTGAGTCCGGAATCAATTGGATTTGTTTTCATCTCTAAAGCTATATTAGGGTTTTCAATACGTAAAAGTTGTTATCTCTGATTTTTAGTAGCATCTTGTGGTTAATACTTGTAGTGATACATCTTTTTAATCGCATATGAATCATAACCTTTGTTAAAACGAATTAGTGCTTTTACACGTTTGTTTGCATCGATTAGTCTTATTTCATAGAACTTATTGCTCTTAGGGAGTTAAATCTAATTGTGCTTTTACACTTTAGGTTGCTTTTTAAGAAGATTTCACATTAGCATCTTTTAATGTTGTTTGTGATAAAATCAGGAAATAAACGAGATACTCTTGAGATCAAGATATCTTAGGACTTTTGATAATTGAGAGATTAAATACCAATTCTAATCATTGATGAAAAATACATGCTTGTGAATGATACTATCCCTTAACCAATATCTTCTCCTTATTTATTATTCCAACTATTTACTTTGCTTTATTTAGTATTATTACTTTGATAAAAACAAAAACACAACTTGGGTTATTTGGTTACTTAAGAATCTGAAAATTGCATAACAACAATCGCCTCTCTGTGGATACAAACTCTTTCTTATCGAATACTATATTCATATTAGTTAAGTGAGGAATTGAAATTATTTTTGACGCATACGACACGCATCAAATTTTGGCGCCGTTGCCGGGGAGGCATTCGGCTTGTTATCTAGTTTTTAGTTTCTTTTTATTTTTCTGCTTGCATACTTGTGTTTCGTTTCTCGTATTGTTTCTCACTTGTTTGCGAGAATTGTTTTTCAGGTACCTAATCTCTGGCTTCCAAAGATTGGAATTATCCAAGGTGCGGGATAGCTACTCGAAAAGGAACAATACTCCAACCAAGGCAAGGCACGACGGAAGAACACGACTTGGAAGTAGAACACGAAGCTCTTCGGCAAGAAGGAGAGGAAGTATAACACGATATTCCTTTTGAAGAAGAAGGAGAAGGATAAGAAGCAATGGGTGACGCTGCAAATCGTTCACTTAAAGACTTAGATTCTCACAAGCTGGATATACATCAAGGTTGCATTCAAACCGACTCCACTTTTGAAATCAAGCCGGGACTTCTTAGAGAATTACCAAAGTTCCATGGTTTGGTGAATGAAGATCCAAACAAGCATCTTATGGATTTCCACACCATTGTCATGGCTATGCTCCCAGCAAATATGGAGGCGGATGGTGCTATGTTGAAGGTTTTTCGATTCTCATTGGAAGGTAATGCTAAGGATTGGTTATACTACTTTCCTTCCGGGAGTGTTACAACTTGGAATGGGCTCAATAAACTATTTCTAGAGCGATATTTTCCTGCATCTAAGGCTACTCAAATTCGCAAGGAGATTTGCGGAATGAAGCAAAATGTCGGAGAATCGTTATATGATTGTTGGGAACGATACAAGAGGTTGGTGGCCAGCTGTCCTCATCACCAATTTAGTGACGCTATGATCATCCAATACTTCTATGAAGGACTCCAATCAAGTGATAGGAATCTTATCGACGCAGCGGGTGGTGGTGCACTAGTGAGCAAGACGGTGGCACAAGCTAGAGAGTTGATTGATAACATGGCAGAAAACTCTCAACAATTCTTGAGTCGTGGTTCAGACGTGCTTCTTCGGCGAGTCAATGAAGTGAGCGAGGTGGAGGAACTTCGTCAACAAATGGGAAACATCACAGCAATGCTACAACAAGTTTCAGCCGCGGTGATACCAAATTCTCATGGGTATGAAGACGTCAATGAGCAAGCTAATGCGGTTTTTCCAAATCAGCCAATACGGTATGATCCTTATTCCAATACTTACAATTCGGGATGGAGAGATCACCCCAATTTTAGCTATGCGAACAAGCAAGGAGCGGTTCAACAATCTACTTTCAACAATTCGGGTGGATTTCAACCTCAACAACAACAATTCCAGCCGCGTCAACAATTTCAGCAACCACAACAATCAATTCAAAATCAAGGTTCCGATATCGATGCAAAGCTTCAAACAATGATGCAAGGCATTTCTTCATGTTTAAAGATAGCCAACAAGAAACCAAGAGTGCGATCAGGGAATTGCAGACACAAATGGGTTCTATGGCTACTGAGTTGAACCAATTGAAGTCACAAAATAGTGGGAAACTCCCTTCTTAACCTATTAACCCAAAAGAGGGTGTGAATGCAATTACGTTGAGAAGTGGTACACAACTTGTGCAACCCGAAGTTGCTGATTCGGGCAAGGTGGAAACACCAAAGGAACCTGCTTTGGAGGAGAAAAAGAATGAGGATTCTCCCCAAACTTCTGAGGTACCTATTCCTAACTCTAAAACTCCTATTCCTACTTATGTTCCTCCTTTACCTTTTCCTCGCAGATTTGCAAATTCTAAGAAGGAGGCACTAGAAAAGGAGATTTTAGACGTTCTTAAGAAGATTCATGTGAACATACCACTCATTAATGCTATAAAGAAAATTCCAAAGTATGCCAAAGTGTTGAAGGACTTGTGTACCAATAAGCAAAGGCTCAAAGGTAATGAAGTGCTTAGTGTGGGGGAGAATGCTTCGGCAATCTTACAACACAAACTCCCACTGAAATGCAAAGACCCGGGCAGCTTTGACATCCCCGTCACAATTGGTACCACTACATTTAACAAAGCAATGTTAGACTTAGGTGCATCCGTTAATGTTATACCTGCATCTATGTATAAGTTGCTTGATTTAGGTCCTCTCAAAAAGGCTGAAATTGTGTTGCAATTAGCCGATCGTTCTAATGTCTACCCTATGGGTATTGTTGAGGATGTTCTTGTGAAGGTTAATCAACTAGTATTTCCTGCTGACTTTTGTGTGTTAGAGATGGATGAAGGTTCACCGGACTCGTCTCTTCCATTGCTACTTGGGCGTCCCTTCATGAAAACGGCGAAGACCATTATTGATGTGGATAAGGGAACGCTAACTATGGAGTTTGATGGAGAAGTAATACGTTTCAACATTTTCGAGACGATGAGATATCCTACTGATGTCCACTCTTGCTTCTCCGTTGATGTGATGGATACTTTGGCAAAACAAATGTTTGAATTGAATGGTGAAGATGCTTTGGAAACCATTCTAACTACATCCATTAATAATGGCGTAGAGTGTGGTATTGAGGTTAAAGAAGCCCTTGGTGATCTCAACTCACTACAAGGATGCCCAGAAACTCATAATATATCTTTTATTTCTTTACCATGCAGTGATGAAAAACTTTTACCTTCTATTGTTGAATCTCCAAAGTTAGAATTGAAAACTCTTCCTAGTCACTTAAAGTACTTGTACTTGTGTGACAATGAAGAGTTACCTGTGATTGTTTCTAACGAGCTTAGTGAATTACAGGAGCAAAAACTTCTAAGGGTGCTAAGGAAGCACAAGACGGCCATAGGATGGACAATTTCCGATATCAAGGGTATAAGCCCTGCCGTTTGTATGCATAAGATACGTTTGGAGGATGATGCAAAGCCTACAAGGGAAGCGCAGCGTCATTTGAACCCCCCAATGATGGAAGTTGTGAAAAAGGAGATACTCAAGCTTTTGGAAGTGGGTGTTATCTACCCCATATCCGATAGCAAATGGGTGAGCCCGGTACAAGTTGTACCAAAGAAATCAGGGGTGACCGTGGTGGAGAATGATGAGAATGAACTTGTCCCAACTCGTGTGCAAACCGGTTGGAGGGTTTGTATTGATTATAGGAAATTGAATGCCACTACTAGAAAAGATCACTTTCCATTACCTTTTATTGATCAAATGCTTGAACGTTTAGCTGGACACTCTTATTATTGCTTTCTTGATGGCTATTCAGGTTATAATCAGATTGTGATAGCGCCGGAGGATCAAGAGAAAACCACTTTCACGTGTCCTTTTGGTACTTTTGCTTATCGAAGGATTCCTTTTGGCTTGTGCAATTCTCCAGCCACTTTTCAAAGGTGTATGGTAAGTATATTTTCGGAATATGTTGAAAACATAATCGAAGTGTTCATGGACGACTTTAGTGTCTTTGGTGACTCATTTGACCTTTGTTTGAACAATTTGTCACTAATCCTTGAACGATGTGTTGAAACAAATCTTGTGCTTAATTGGGAGAAGTGCCATTTCATGGTAACTCATGGCATAGTTTTAGGCCATATAGTATCTTCTAAAGTCTTGGAAGTTGATAAATCTAAGATAGACCTTATTCGTGCTCTAACCCCTCCCACTACGGTGAGGGAGATACGCTCTTTTCTTGGTCATGCAGGTTTTTACCGTAGATTCATCAAGGATTTTTCCAAGATAGCATCACCACTTTGTACCTTATTGCAAAAAGATGTGGTTTTTAACTTTGATGATAAGTGTATGGCGGCATTCAATCGTTTGAAAGAACTTTTGATTTCAGCCCCTATCATTAAACCACCGGATTGGATCAAGCCTTTTGAGCTCATGTGTGATGCAAGTGATTATGCGGTTGGTGCGGTGCTTGGGCAGCGTGTGGGGAAGATACCTCATGCTATTTATTATGCTTCTAGAACGTTAAATGAGGCCCAAAAAAACTACACTACCACTGAAAAAGAGTTATTAGCTATTGTTTTTGCTTTGGAAAAGTTCCGCTCTTATCTAATTGGTACAAAAGTTGTTGTCTTTTCAGATCATGCAGCACATAGGTACTTGCTTACAAAGAAAGAGGCGAAACCGAGGCTCATACGGTGGATTTTACTCTTGCAAGAGTTTGATATAGAAATCAAGGACAAGAAACGAATTGAGAACACCGTTGCGGATCATTTGAGCCGTCTTGCTGTAGACAAGGGAGCTATCCCGTTGCGTGAAAGTTTCCCGGATGAGCAACTATTCTCAATTGCATTTGGAGAACCATGGTATGCGGATATTGTGAACTATTTGGTGTCTAAACAAATCCCACATAACTTGTCTCGTGCTGAGAGGGACAAACTTAAGAGGTTAGGAAACCAATATATATGGGATGATCCATACTTATGGAAGCATGGCAGCGACCAAGTAATAAGAAGGTGCGTTCCCGACTCTGAATTTAACTCTATCTTGTCTTTTTGTCACTCATATTCTTGCGGAGGACATTTTGGGAGTAAAAGAACAGCTCACAAGGTACTTGAAAGCGGTTTTTATTGGCCAACTCTATTTAAGGATGCACATATATTTTGCACAACTTGTGATAGGTGCCAAAGGACATGCAATCTAGGTGCTCGAAATCAAATGCCACAAACTTTTATTCAATTTATTGAAGTTTTTGATGTATGGGGTATTGATTTTATGGGTCCTTTTGTCAACTATCATAGGAATTTTTATATCTTACTTTCTGTTGATTATGTCTCGAAATGGGTGGAAGCTAAGGCCACCCCGACTAATGATTCTAAAGTGGTTTCAGATTTTGTGCAAGCTAATATTTTTGCAAGGTTTGGAATTCCAAGAGCCATAATTAGCGATGGGGGTTCTCACTTCAAAAACAAGTTCTTACAAGGATTGTTGAAGAAGTACAATGTGTCGCATAAGATTGCAACACCTTATCATCCCCAAACCAATGGACAAGCCGAGGTGTCGAACCGAGAGGTGAAATCCATTCTAGAAAAGACGGTGAATCCAACGAGGAAAGATTGGAGCATGCGACTTAATGATGCTTTGTGGGCTTATAGAACCGCGTACAAGACACCTATTGGGATGTCTCCCTTTAGCCTTGTGTACGGTAAACCTTGTCACTTACCCGTTGAGATTGAACATAAAGCGTTTTGGGCTATTAAGCAATGCAATATGGAGCTAGATGGGGCTGGAAAGCAAAGGAAGCTACAACTCCAAGAGCTAGAGGAGCTACGCAATGATGCATTTGAAAGCTCGCGCATTTACAAGGAGAAAACTAAGGCATTTCATGATTCTATGATTTCTAGAAAACAATTTTGTGTTGGGCAGAAAGTGCTTTTGTTTAATTCTCGCTTGAAATTATTTCCGGGTAAACTAAGGTCACGTTGGATCGGACCTTTTATTGTTAATAATGTGTTTTCTCATGGTGCAGTAGAAATTCGTAGCATAGCGACAGGAAAGGAGTTTAAAGTGAATGGACACCGGTTGAAACCATATTATGAGAATTTTACTTCCGAAGTTGTGGAAGGTGTGAACTTTGTGGAGGCATCCTCGCTGGAGGAGTCTTAGTGAACAAGGAGTACGTCGGTCTGACGACTTTAAACCAAGCGCTAAGTGGGAGGCAACCCACCGGTTTTGTATCTTTATCCTTTATCTTTTTATTTTTATGCATTTGCTTTTATCTTTATTTTCTTTGTTTTTGCATATCATTTGCGGATTTCCCACCTTGAACTTTCTTTGGACGATTCAATTTTACATTGAGGACAATGTAAAGTTTAAGTGTGGGGGAGCATTTATATGTTTATATAGTTTGTTTTAGTGTGTTTTAAAAAAAAAAATCAGAAAAATAGAAAACCAAGAAAAAGATTCGTGCTTTTTGAACTCTGAAATCTAGAAACTTGTGCTTTAGGATGACACCATTAGTGGATGGAATCATTTTGAATGCAGGAGTTGAGGAACCAATTAACTAAAAGGGACGAACATAGCTCATAATCATAAATACCATGATAGTTGTTACCATATCACGTTCTATTTTTATTTTTCCATATTTATCTATTGTTCTCTAAGTGCTTTGGTGGGTCACTAAACATTGACGTGTTATTTCTGTTAGGATGAAATAGAATGATTGAGTTACTAGAAAAAAGAAAAGAAAAGAAAAAAATGAAAAATATATGAAAAGAAAAAAAAAGAGACCGACCAATTAGACCAAAACGGAATAAAATGACACTTGGGAATAGAAGTATGTGTGAAACGTAGTCCCTGTCTCCGTCGCCTAAACAAGCGTGGAATGCAGGATCCAAGGCAACTATCAGGTACTTGCTGACAAGAATCATGCGTTTGGATCCAGTTTGATCCAATCATGTTGTCTAAAAAAAAAAGAAAAAAAATAATAAGAAAAAAAAAATTGAAAAAGAGAAAAAAAAAAGTATTATTTTGGTTGAATAAAGTCACTTCTGGTCCCCTTGTATATGCCAGTGAGTTGATGTAGCATTCAAACAAAGTAGCTCAATCCAATAGGCATAGGTTCATCTTGGCACTGACCTTCAGACAGATATGGGAAACATCGATCACTTGTGAGCATTCGCCAACATCTACATCTATATTCATCTTCTTAATATTTTCATTGTGATTGTGGTTTGTTAGTTTCCGAGTATTGTGGCTTGTTCGACTATCTAATTAAAGCTTTACTAATATATGAATTGAATTTGTGCAAGGTACCTCCTCCTGTAGTCATTTTGGATTCGTTCATTAATTTTTCACAAATAGACGGAGTTTGAAATATAGGTTTTGTAGGCAGACCTCTTGTAAACCTTCACGAGACTAAAACTCGTCCACTAGGAACACCTAGGGCTTTAAAGGCTTGTTATTTATGCTTAAAATGACCGTAGCCTCGACGAGACGGAGTTGTATGTATGCTTTATAATTATTTTGTTTGATTTGCTCGAGGACTAGCAAAGTCTAAGTGTGGGGGAATTTGATAGGTGTAGAATACACCGTATTTATTATCTAGTATTTATGCTTTCTTTGCTATTTTTCGTGTGAATTATGTATCTTATATGTGTTTTTGAGTTATTAGGTACTTTGGAGTCATTAGGAACAAAAGGAGA
Organism: Papaver bracteatum; assembly: GCA_023529315.1. Lineage (NCBI taxonomy): Eukaryota > Viridiplantae > Streptophyta > Magnoliopsida > Ranunculales > Papaveraceae > Papaver > Papaver bracteatum. Next base: position 530,181 of record JAJJWX010000811.1, on the reverse strand, counting down.
ATAAACAGCGCGAAAGTCTCATCTCACATTCAATGGATGTTGGAGGCGGACTATTTCTCATTATTTGCTTTTATTTCTTCATCTCTGTCTGAAAAGTATGTCAGCTTTGGTGATGCGATTCTGTCTGAAAGGCATGACAACTTTAGTGATGAATAGAAATTGAAGAAATGGAGTGGGTTTGAGAAGTAGGAGGAAGCTGCTATTAGCGGAGGAGCTCGAAAGATGGAGAAAGCATCAATTGGAGCATAAAGGGGCAAAGCTATCATTTCCTAGGAGAATACTATCTAGAACCCAGTCAATGTTAAAGGACAATTCTTTTGAAAGAGCACTAAAGATAGGACAACTGAGTGTTAAGGGATGGCCACCTGATATAGGGTATCCACTGTGGTGTCCCCTTAGCCGGTAGTGGGGGTACCGCTATCCATCCCCAGGTTATAACCCTAAATTTTAGAGTCATCTCTTATTCAGTCCAATCATTTGAACATTGAGAAAGCAGCAGCCACTACAACTAAATCCGACAGACTAGATCGGAAAGTGAAAGATAGAGACGGCGATGACGCTACTGGAGAAGATGGTGGTGCTATCACTATGAATTCATAATGTAACAGATGGAGGCTAGATGTAACAGGGTTTGAGAAAGAGATAGAGATGCTGCCAGAGATCGATGGAGAGTATTTGCTGGTGAGGATACGATGAATCTAAGATGAACATGGTTTTGGGTTCTAGGTTATGAATCAGAGTTGGGGTTGGTTTTAGCTCGAGAAATTAAGATTGATGTCTAGGGTTATTTGTTACCATTGGATTGAAGTTAGAGGAGATAAATATCGAGAGAAATTGGTGGTGAATTCAAAGCAGTAATTGAGGAAATGCATCTGGTGGTTTGAACTACAAATCAGGGGAACTAGTTGGATGGTGCTATTGGTGTTTGGCTACTTGTTGACAGAGAAGAGAACTGAAATGGGATCATTTGTTCTGAGTTGTTTCTGAGAAAATGGGTGTTGAACTGATAGTGGTGGTCAGGATTGAAACTGCATCTGTTCATGTAACTGAAGTAGATGTACTGGAAGCTGCAGGGAAATGTTGATTCTATGGTACAAGTTGATACTGCATTTGGGAGATAATGCTGCTGCTGCTTCTGCCATTTGAGCTAGAGTTGAAAGTGCTGGGTAGGAGTTGTCACTGCGATGAAGCATTGCAGGATGTCTGGTGGGTGTTTAGAGTGCCAGGAAGGAGTGGACAATGTGGCTTGTGATTGATGCCGAGATAAGCAAGGAAAGGTGGTGGTTATGCTGAAGGTTTTGAGTTGATAAAGGATGAATTAGTACAGGGCATGTTAGGAGTTCGTACTGGTGCTTGTGATTATTACAGGGTCTGGATTGTGGAGCTGTGGCAGGTGGATGCAAGGGTGGACTGGAAAATAGCAGGTGAAGCATTGGCTGAGATGGGTTCAATACTGGTGCAACTGCAGGGTGATTTAGGTTGCAGTTTAGTTAGAGTTTGGTGGCTCTGGTAATAAACTAGTGAGATGGTGGCTATGAGTTGATGGCATTTGTTGCTGTTGGTTCTGGTGGAGCTACATATTGTAATGGGTTGGCTCAAGTAATGAGATTGCTAAGGGAGCTGGAGATGGAAGAATAGGAAATGAAAGTAACTACTGCAGTGGACTAGATGATGCTTCAGCTGATAGTGATACAAATTGCAGGTAAAGCCTGTGATTTGCAGTATGCAAGTGAGCCGCAATAGTTGGTTGCTACAGAATCTGGAAGGCATGAATGGTGGTAGTATTAACTGGAGTGCAGTTCAAGTTGGTTGCAGTGGTAGAATTTACAGGGAAGGAGTTGTTATGAGAATTGGTAGCTTTGAGTGTTCTGTGAAGTATGAAGGCATTGGTGAGTCCACATGGTTTATCAAGTGAATGAGTATGGCAGTGGTTATGAGTTGCAGCATAGAAGTGCTGGTGGATATGCAAGTTGGAGAATGTGCAATGTGTTGCAGAAATAGTGCGGAAACGGGGTGAAAATGGCACGCCAATGGTACTAGCTCTGGTAGTCGGATTTTTGAACCGAAAGTGGGGATTGTAAAGATTCAGTGAATCATGAGGCGGGTATGAGTCGAACGAAAGAGTTGGCGGCCGGACATATGAGCTACGCGTCGCGCTTTTGGGTGCGTTTTCGCAAGAAACAAGGAATTGGCTAAAATGGTTTTTGTGAATGTTTGAAATGCAGAAAAGCAAAGTTGAGCTATTGGAAGTGTAGAATTGCCTGGTGACAGTCTCCGATGGTAAAAGTGGCCTGAGTCAATTTTTCGGTGACCGGATTCCGGCGATGACGTCAGCACTTCGGCGACCAGTTTTGGACCCGAAAATTCCATAGATATATTTTTCACACATGGGCTTGGTGGACTAGTAGATGGACGTGGACTTGAAGATTTTGAAGACTTTGACCTATTTTTGGAAAGCAAAGGGCTATAAAAAGAGAGTTTCTACAACAAGGACACAACGTTTTATTCTATTCTTGGAGCTTTTGCAGAGAACAACTTCTAGGGTTTGCTTTCTTTTATGTTTCATCTTATTCCTTTGAATATTATGATGATGAACTCCATGAATATGAGTAGCTAAATACAATAATTGGTTATGGGATAAAAAGTTGATTTCTTCAAGCATGATTATTTGATTCTATGAATTAGTTTTGTCTCAATTTTATCGTTTATGATTCATTGTTTTATTATCATATGATTTGAATGCTAGTTTGGTTGAGTCCGGAATCAATTGGATTTGTTTTCATCTCTAAATCTATATTAGGGTTTTCAATACGTAAAAGTTGTTATCTCTGATTTTTAGTAGCATCTTGTGGTTAATACTTGTAGTGATACATCTTTTTAATCGCATATGAATCATAACCTTTGTTAAAACGAATTAGTGCTTATACACGTTTGTTTGCATCGATTAGTCTTATTTCATAGAACTTATTGCTCTTAGGGAGTTAAATCTAATTGTGCTTTTACACTTTAGGTTTCTTTTTAAGAAGATTTCACATTAGCATCTTTTAATGTTGTTTGTGATAAAATCAGGAAATAAACGAGATACTCTTGCGATCAAGATATCTTAGGACTTTTGATAATTGAGAATTTAAATACCAATTCTAATCATTGATGAAAAATACATGCTTGTGAATGATACTATCCCTTAACCAATATCTTCTCCTTATTGATTATTCCAACTATTTACTTTGCTTTATTTAGTATTACTACTTTGATAAAAACAAAAACACAACTTGGGTTATTTGGTTACTTAAGAATCTGAAAATTGCATAACAACAATCGCCTCTCTGTGGATACGAACTCTTTCTTATCGAATACTATATTCATATTAGTTAAGTGAGGAAGTGAAATTATTTTTGATGCATACGACACGCATCAATTATCAAAATTAATATTTTCACCAAGAAGTGCAACACTTGATTTCCCATCTTCATTAGAGTCATAGCTGTCATATATTTCATCAAGAGTTGCTGCAAGACCTTTGTTCCCTGTGTATTTTCTACGGTTTGGACACTCGTTTGCAAAATGACCAAATCCCTTACACTTAAAGGACCGAGGCATATCCTCATCATCAGTTTCACCAATATCCCTGTTTTTAGGAGGAACACGATTATGAGGTTTGACTGATGCCTTAGGATTGTCTCTGGAGAACCGTTTACTTCTCTTCATCAGAAGATCCCTAAATTGTCTTGTGATCATCGAGACTGATTTGTTAAGATCTTCATATGATGAATCTGTCTCAGAGTGATCATCTTCAGATATTGTGATTATCTCAGAGTGATTATCTTCAGATTTGTCAAGAATAGCTCAGTTTTATTAATCACCTCACAATAGTCTTAATCGACGCAGCGAAAAAAGATATTGTGGAATAACAAACGATGAGACGAAGATGTTTGTGATTACTTTTATATCTTGCCTATCGGAGATAGAAATCTCAAGCCAGTTATTACAATTGTACTCGTATGATAGAAACAACAAGATCATATCACACAACTACAAGAAAAGTAGTATTGGCCTGGTTTCACAATACAAATGAAGTCTTTAAGTCCGAGACCTTAGCTATAATAGACTAGAAATCAAGACTTTATAGTTTTGATCACTAACATTGTCAAACATGCTTGAGATAGCAATGCATGCGAGTTTGACCGAGCAATGCTCTAACACAAAGGCTGATTCTTGCTGGGCTGGACCTATTGGAGCATAACATGCCTGGTATATCTGTTTTTATCGATTAAATTTGGCTAGAACTCGAGTTAGAAGGAAACATAGGTGTAGAGTTTTCACGGGTGATTTGATGGTCTGGATCAGAGTTTCGAGAGTTTTAATCGGAGTTAGACGTGTAATATGATGGATATTATCCTGTTAGTCCAAAAAAAAAAGGATTGGTATGGGCTTATGGTCGAAAAAATAAGAAGATATCTTCGGTTTGAGCGAAACAGGGAGGTGAAGTTTTTCACGGGATTTTGGTTGAATACATGGAAACTACCTAATGGAGATAAGGGAAGTAGGATTGCTATTTGATTCAATAGTATCAAAAAGAGAGTCTGAGACGTTCGATTTGCTTTGGAGGATGCGTGAGAAGGTTAAGATAAGAAGAGAAAGTTTGTAACTTTTGGAGGAGGTAAACAAGATTTCTTCGAGAGATTTTTGGATCTGCTGGTTATATATAGGTTGGGTCGAGTCACAAAAAGGTTTAAGTTCACTTTGGGGAGGTTTAGGAGCATTACAGAGAGAAAAACACCAAGTTGCAGAGATACCGGCGAGAGGAAAAAGAAGAACTCAAAACAGCAGAAAAACACAGTCGTTTATACCGTGGCATTTTCTTTCAAATTCAATACCTTTTGTCACAACTTCTGTAACAATTAATCAAGTTCGCAATAGTTTTGTTTAAGGGTTATCTGTAACAATTATATCTGTTACAAAACACACAGCTTTGTACCTTTTCACTCTTTTAATCATCTTTTGAGCCACAAACACATATTTTGAGATCATGGTTAATATGAGGAGCTAAACCCCATTGTTGAGGCGATAGAGGAAGCTATTTTTCCAACAAAAATTGGTATATTTTATTTTATTTATTTATATGCAATAATTATATGATTATTTTCCTTGATCGAAAATTGTTTGAATGATTTTTGTTAAGCAATTGTTATTTATTTTGATATAGCATACTTGGACCTAGGTTTTTGATGTTCTATGCTTTGGATTTACATTTGTTATTTTGAGAATCTACTTGTTGCAATAGTTTAGAATCAAATTGAACGAACAAATTGCATAAATACAAATATTGGATTAAATCACTTTGAACTTGGAAAATAGTGGAATCTTTGCCTCAGTGTTCTTTTAATATTGATATCAACTTTGTTAGTGTTTGCTATTATTATTAGTGAGTTTTTCTATTTAATTTTAGAATTTAAGTCTAAAGTATCCTTCACAAGTTCGAGAAACAAATTACTTTTACTACCACTTTCTACAACACATCACCCAGTCCAGATTGAACACCACAATGTATTAAGCCGCTACATACACTATCCTACTGCAAACTAACTTCGGTCTGGACTGTAGTTGAACCCTAATCAATATCACACCGATTCAAGGTACAATTACGCTCCTTACATCTCTGTTCCCAATAGGATACTATGCAATTAATTCCCTTAGCTGATCTCACCCACAACCAAGAGTTGCTACGACCCAAAGTCTAAGACTTTAATAAACAAATATGTGTCACACAGAAAAGTCTACGATAATTGATAAATCTGTCTCCCACAGATAAACCTACGAGTTTTATTCCGTATTTTGATAAAATCAAGGTGAACAGGAACCAATCGATAACCCGGACTTATATTCCAAAGAACATCCTAGAATTATCAATCACCTCACAATAATCTAAATCGTATGGTAGCGAAACTAGATATTGCGGAATCACAAACGATGAGACGAAGATGTTTGTGATTTCTTTTTATCTTGCCCTAAGATATAATCTCAAGCTAATTATTCAATTGAACTCGTACGATAGAAAATGGCAAGATCAGATTGCTCAACTATAAGAGAAGTAGTTTCGTCTGGCTTCATAATCCCAATGAAGTCTTTAATTCGTTAACCAGCAGGGTCTCGAGAAGAAACCTACGGTTAAAGGAGAATCGACTCTAGAAAAACCAACTAGTATCACACGGGAGGTATATGGATTATTTTTTCCAGTTGTTATATGTCTCCTTTATATAGTTTTCAAATCAGGATTTGCAATCTAAGCTACCTTAGTAACAAAGCATTCAATATTCACCATTAGATGAAAAACCTGATTTATCCAAGCTAGTATCTTTCAACCTTTAGATCGAAACTTGGCTTGTCACACACACAAATGAAATGTATTTCATTTAGGTTTGAATAACCGTACCTAAACGTGTACATTTGGTAGGTTCACAAATAGTTAACCAATGGTTAGCCATATGAGCACTTTCATATTAACCGTATTCATATTTATCATAACTAGTTCAAATGACTCATAAGAACTAGTTGAAGAGTTGTTCAATTTCTTAGATCTTTATGCATAGACACAATTAAAACAAAATCGGTTTGATTCACTTGAATCAATTCATGAACAATATATCCATGGTTTGCAAAGATTGCATTCCTTGTTGATTTATTGTTTAAGTTCATGAACTTCCGCTTTGAGAGATATAACCAGCTTGGGTACGCGTACGGGTACATGTACCATAGCTACCGGATTTGAGTTTACAAACTCAACAGAAATTTTTGGTTCGAAAACTTCCGTGGGTACACGTACCTAAGGTGATTGGTTTAACAATTTGCAAACTCACAAACTCAGCTGAAATTTTCGGTTCGAAAACTTCCGCTGGTACGCGTACCCAACCTCTCTCCTTCACCAATACCATATACACACATATGCACACACTTGGTTTCTGGCACATGGATTTATACACTAATGTGCGAACACACTATATATGCTTATATCCATAGTTGGTTACGTAATCTTAACTGTACATTTCAATCATTGAAACATTCTTCTATAATGTAATAACAATTGTTATTCACGACTATCATCATCAAAGTTATTTTCAAGATTGAAACATTATCATGACTTTCATCACGGGTAAAGATGAAAATGGTTAAAGCAAAAGCTTACCAACACATATTTCGAGAAAAATATAGGCGAGTAAACTTGGCTCGAAATAGCAAATGTGTATGTATGAAAACTAACATAATTATACGACTTTTTTCTCAAGAGTAGGAGATAGAGTATATATACTTTTGAGTGACAGATGAGTTCAAATCTACACATAAATTTTGGTCGGATGAAGTTTCACTGGTTCCTTGAGTAGTTCTTCGTCTTTGTAAGATAATCGCCATGGAGACTGGAGTTCAACTATACTTAACTATCCTAGACCAAAACTTAATCATAAGTAAAATAGAAATCAAGACATATATTTTTGATCACTAATATTGACAAACATGCTTGAGATATCAACGCATGTGAGTTCGACCGAGCAATGCTCTAACAATCTCCCCATTTGTCAATTTTAGTGAAAACTATCAATACATATGGATTACAAAATAGATAAAACTTTGTAGCTTCTCATCCACATGCTTGATATCCTTGGTGCTTCAACATTACTTGAAAACTTCGTCTTTTCCAAGTACTCCCATGATTCCATAGATGTTCAGTTTAGCATCATAATTGTTGAATATCTAGCCATAACAATGAGAAAACAAAAGTTCTCGATCATTGTTATACGGTGTCATAGTATTATTACATAGTATCAAAATTATTATATCACAACTTTGACAAAAATACTATGGTGATATGTATCACTCCCCCTTAGTCAATACTTTCGTATCAACACGAAAACCACACCCCCTTACAAAATGATCCTAAAACCATATGTATTTATAGTGTGAACTACATATTAATTCTCCCCCTTTTTGTAAATAAAATTGGCAAAGGTACGGAAACCGGATCCTAATGAAATTTCCACATAGACACTTAAAGACCAAAGAAATGTACATATCATCTTTGTTTAGATGCAATCATAAAGCCGAATCTAAATGCATTTATGAAGGAGTTTTATAAATATACAAGATAACCCCTAAAAAATTCCACAGCCGCACTCCCCACAAAGATATGGAAATTAAGTGCAAGTTCAAAAGAACTCTTCCTCATTTGATGTCATTCCCGAAAGAACAACAAGAGCGAACTTACTTTTACAAGAAAATAAGAATTTCTTTGGACACCTAATACCACAAAAAATGATTTTGTATCCAAAATTCTCAATTAAACTAACCACAAGAGAACCCATGATTAATTCAATCGGAATACACAACCAAAATAACCACAAACGAATCTATGATTAGTTTAGTTGGAAATGCTCACACAAGAAGACTTAAGGAGCTACACATTATATATAAAAAAATGGATCAGGGAAGATCAATACTGTGAAATATACAAAGATTCATTCTATCTTCATCACTATTTGCATAACGACATATAATAGACATAATCTTTGTAAACAAAAGATTTTAACCTATCTTCCATCGATGAATTAACATAATAGGCTTAACTTTTGTTTATCAAAAGTTCATCGATCTTGTATCAATACTTGCATATCGACGTATAAAAGAGATCACTTTTGACATCGTATGGGACAATAATAGTTCACGGTCGCAAATACACATATCCCATAACATATTGCAATATATAAAACCATAAGGATTAATACTGCAATCATCATCTTCCAAATCAACTTTAGGATTTAAATAAATAAATCTAAAAATATTGCAAGATGAAAACGTTGGACATAGCTATGTGTACTCACAATAATGGTTATTCCAAACCTTAGGTATCCTTCTTAAAAAAAACAAGAATAAAAATTCCCTTAAGAAGTTTCCTAGACATTAAGATATTTGATAAATTCCTTATCGTCCCCGAACTCCTTGTCGTAAATAGCCATTGGAACATATGGTTCATGGAGGAAGAAGTCAATCCCAATAAACCTTCTTGGCTGATGATGTCGAACCAGGGCCTTATGAATTTCTAATGATCTTAAAACACAAGCCTTTATTTGTTGAATCTCTTTTCTTGCCAGCTTCAACTCTTCAGGAACATCAGAAAACTTCTGAGAGTTTGAAGGAACAGCTTTTGGCTTCCTCACATTCCTTTTTTTTCTTTTCAAAGTTGGAAGCAATTGAGATTTCTCTTTTTCCTTAGTGATTGATGGATTAATAGTCATATTGATATCTTTTTCATCAGAAGACATGGTGCTTGGAGTTTCCATGTGGTACGGTTTTGTGAGAGGAACTCACAATTAAACTTCAACAAGCAGTCTAAAGATATAAAGAGTATCAGAGAAGGAAAAAGGAATTTAGGATTTTTAAACCTATAAAAGGTTTGTGTAAGCACATCTCATAACCCTATAAAGAGTGGAATTGTCGCAAATAACCATCTTCTTTTGGCAAGCAGGTGCTTTCCAATATCAACAATGATATGAAGGAATTCCAAAAACCAAATAACACAAAGCTAGAAAACAAAACAAAACAATTTTTTTTATTATTATTTTAAATATTGAGGTGTGCAAGATCTTATCTCTTTTGAACAGGCACATGAGACAAGATGCACAAAGACAACACAATCAAGTAGTGTTGTGGTGAACAACAATCTGTCCACCATGACCCTTTTGGATTGAATTCATGGAACCCTGCCTTTCCGTATGTTTAGACCATGTTTTATTCTCTAATTTCTCATTTCTATATTTGGAAACTAATCTCTTCGAGGAAGATAATATCTTACATACCTCAGCTATTTTCTCCGCGAGTTTAAGCTTGGTGGCTAGACAATCTGCTCTTCGTTGAAGCTTGTTGACATATCTTATCTTGTGTTTGTATTTGAAAAACTTTGAAAACTCATGTCCCTTGAGATAACAATAGGAGCATGTCAACGCAAAATATGATTCCGGCACCTTTAAAACGCAAGCTGCTAGGCACAAGGTAGATCCCGAAATATTAAACAAAGGGTTTCCAAAAGAAGGGTCAATTGATTCTTCCATCTTGATTGAGCTCTTTTATAAAATATTATCAAGATTGATGTATGTATTACTACAATTATCAAAATCAATATTTTCACATAGAAGAGCAACACTTTATTTTTTTGTCTTCATCAGAATCATAATTGTAAGACATCTCATCAAGTATCGCAGCAAGACCTTTGTTCCCAGTGTATTTTCTACGATTTGGGAACTCGTTTGCAAAATGACCAAATCCTTTACACTTAAAGCACTGAGGCATATCCCTGTCATCGGTTTCATCAGTGTCCCTGTTTTTAGAAGGAATACGATTATGAGGTTTGACTGATGCTTTTGGATTATCTCTGGAGAACCATTTACTTGTCTTCAACAGAAGATCTCTAAACTGTTTTGTGATCATCGAGACCGATTTGTCAAGATATTCGTCTGATGTATCAGTCTCAGAGTGATCATCTTCAGAGATATACACATTTTTTACTTTTATCAAGTAATTTTGTGTCTTTCAGTGCTTTGAACGCAATATCCTTAGATTTGGATGAATGTTCGTGATAAAAGATCTTAAGCTTCCCAACCAGCGTATTTCTGGAGAGACTATCAAGGTTATTTCCCTCAACGATGGCATGCTTCTTAGAATCGTATCTAGATGGCAACGATTTGAGAATTTTCATCATAATGTCCTTTTCAGGAATAGTCTTACCCAATGCAAAAGATGCATTAACAATTTCAGACACTTTGTGATTAAACTCATCAAATGAATCTTCATCTGCCATACGAAGGTTTTCCCAATCGGAATTTAGGTTTCGAAGCATGGATTCCTTTTCACTGGTATTACCTTCGAACACGGTTTCTAAGATATCCCACGCATCTTTAGACCTAGTGCAATTTGACACATAATGCTGAAGATTTGGGGTAATGGCATGTATGATGGCATTCAAACCGTCGGAGCTTTACTTTGTAACAAGTATCTCAGCGGCATCGTATTCGCCAATATTCTTTGGAATAGTAGCGTTACCTATTGCCATAACGGGAGCATCATATCCATTAACAACATATACCCATGATTGAAAATCACGCGCTTGAAGAAAAGCTCACATAGCAATTTTCCACCATAAGTAATTAGAGCCATCGAAGACTGGTGGTACGTTAATAGATACATCACCTCTGTCCATAGAGTCAGATCGCTATAAACACAGACTGATAAGGTATTTAAACATGTTTGCCTACTCTAATACCAATTGAAAAACCGGGGGTCTAACAACCTCACCCAATATTTCGATTAAAAATCTGTATGGACTAACTCTAATATACTTTTAAGAGAATCAACTAGACAATCAGACTCAATCTTAATAAAAAATATATCAAGGAGTTAATATCTCTAACTCTCGGTTTGATCTATACTCAAGCAAATAGAAATCTATGAGTCTTCATCAAATACAAGAGAAATAAACTTGGATGGTACCAAAGACCAATATCCAAGGATCAATCAATTTCCAATCAACAACCAAATGTTGGATTTCATAATTGATCGATACAACACACAACCTGTGATATTTCAATTATATAACAAAATATAATACGGAATAGAAATAACACAGACACCAAAAAATTTGTTAACGAGGAAAGCGCAAATGCAGAAAAACCCCGGGACCTAGTCCAGATTGAACACCACACTATATTAAGACGCTACAGACACTAGCCTACTACAAACTAACTTCGGTCTAGACTGTAGTTGAACCCTCATCAATATCACACTGGTTCAAGGTACAATTGCGCTCCTTATGTCTCTGATCCCAACACGATACTACACAATTGATTCCCGTAGATGATCTCACCCACAACCAAGAGTTGCTACGACCCAAAGTTGAAGACTTTAATAAACAAATCTGTATCACACAAAAAAATCTACGATAATAAATAAATCTGTCTCCCACAGATAAACCTACGAGTTTTGTTCTGGCTTTTGATAAAATAAAGGTGAATAGGAGACAATCAATAACCTGAACTTATATTACTGAAGAACACCTAGAATTATCAATCACCTCACAATAATCTAAATCGTATGGTAGCAAAACTAGATATTGCGGAATCACAAACGATGAGACGAATATGTTTGTGATTTCTTTTTATCTTGCCCTATCGGAGATATAATCTCAAGCCAATTATTCAATTGAACTCGTATGATAGAAAATGGCAAGATCAGATCGCTCAATTACAAGAGAAGTAGTTTCATCTGGCTTCACAATCCTAATGAAGTCTTTAAGTCGTTAACCGACAGGGTCTCGAGAAGAAACCTACGGTTAAAGGAGAATCGACTCTAGCAAAACCAACTAGTATCACACGGGAGGTGTGGGGATTAGTTTTTCCAGTTGTTAGATGTCTCATTTATATAGTTTTCAAATCAGGGTTTGCAATCTAAGTTACCTTGGTAACAAAGCTTTCAATATTCGCCGTTAGATGAAAAAACTGATTTATCCAAGCTAATATCTTTCAAACGTTAGATCGGAACTTAGCTTGTCACACACACAAATGAAATGTATTTCATTTAGGTTTGAGTAATCATACCTAAACGTGTACATTTGGTTGGTTCACAAATAGTTAACCAATGGTTAGACATATGAGCACTTTCATATTGGCTTGAGATTTATATCTCCGATAGGCAAGATAGAAAAGTAGAAACAAACAAATTCGTCTCATCATTTGTGATTCAATAATATCTTCTTTCGTTAATCGATTAAAATTATTGTGAGGTGATTGATAATTCTAGGCTGTTCTTCGGGAATATAAGTCCGGGATGTCAATTGGTTCCTGTTCACCTTGATTTATCAAAAAATGGAACAAAACTCGTAAGTTTATCTGTGGGAGATAGATTTATCTTTTCATATAGACTTTTTTGTGTAATACAGATTTGTTTATCAAGTCTTCGACTTTGGGTCGCAACAACTCTTAGTTCTGGGTGAGATCAGCTAAGGGAATCAAGTGCATAGTATCCTGTTGGGATCAGAGACGTAATAAGCATGACTGTACCTTGAATCAGTGTAAGATTTATTATGGTTCAATTACATTCTAAACCGAAGTTATCTTTGCAGTATGCTAGTGTTTGTAGCGGCTTAATACAATGTGGTGTTCAAATCTGGACTAGGTCTCGGGGTTTTTCTGCATTTGCGGTTTCCTCGTTAACAAAAATTCTGGTGTTTGTGTTATTTATTTTCCGCATCATATTTTGTTATATAATTGAAATATCACAGGTTGTGTGTTGAATCGATCAATTGGTAAATCCAACCTTTGGTTGTTAATTAAATTGATTAATCCTTGAACACTGGTATTTGGTACCGTTCAAGATATCTCTCTTATATTCAATCGGGTTCGCAAATTGTTATTTGTTTGATTGCGAATTGAATTGAGAGATTGAGATATAACTATTTGACATACTTTTTATAAGATTGAGTATAACTGTCTAGTTGAGTATCTTGTAAGTATATTGGAGTTAGTCCATACAAATTGCTAATCGAAATATTGGGTGAGGTTGTTAGACCCACACTTTTTCACACCGCTAGGTTCCACGGCCTTGGCCTAAGATTCCGAGAACGAGAATGATGCACATCTAGGTGCTACGTACATCCTTGGCCTAGACTTCCAAGGCTGGTAATGACGCGCGGCTACGCGCTAGGTGTTACGGCCTTGGTCTAAGCTGCCAAGGCTGTGAATATCGCGTGGCATGGAGTCATGGCCTTGGCCTAAGCTTCCAATGCCGTGAATAGCACGTGGCATGGTGCTATGGCCTTGGCCTAAGCTTCCAAGGCCGTGAATAGCGCGTGGCATGGTGCCACGACTTATGATGTGGGCCAGTGGCGGATATGCCACAAGCCATGTATTGCCAAATTGTGTTATGGACTTAGTCATTTGTTTTGAGATGATTTTTTCTGAGATGTTGGTCCATTTTTATTAGAGAAAGTACTGTAAGCCACAATGGCTGTTCCATGACCTTAGCTGTAGCTGGCTAAGGTACTTTATGATATATGCGATATATGCCATGGGCTTAGCCATGCCTAGTTAATATGCCACGATGCTTATGATGTTAGCATCATATAGCTGCAATATGCGGTTTGAGTTTATGGCAACATGCCAGGTTTAGATTTGGAAACATAATGTCATTTTAGTACAAACTTCGAATACAATAGTGTTGTTATAGTATATTCAAGGAACTCGGCCGTGAGAGTTTTACGACTTGAGGAAATACTGATATGACTATATATTAAACATAATATTTTTAATAACTCATTGATTCAAGAATGGCGTTCAATCCCATTCTGAATATGAATAATGCCATGCATATGACATAAAAGACATGTATATTGGAGTACATGAAATAACAAGGTTTCTGCTGGAAAAATCCCTGAAATTTGGCATACGTGTACACTTTCAAAATAACTTTAGGACTGCTTAGCCCGTTAGCCAAATACAGTTTATTGATTCTCTTATGGAATACAAATTATATTTATGTTGATTCAATAATATTGAAACCGGGCCAGGCATTATTTGTACAGCTAGATCAATGTTAATTTACTACAAATGCCCTTGTCCAAAAATCACCATCTGCATTAGTCCCCTAGTTAGCACGGAATAATGTCGTGTTGTGTGGTAAGCATCGGATGGTGACACTACAAATATTTGCATAATATAAAATTCATAAACAAATGAGTCGTTACTTATCTGCATGGATGGGATGCAATAGCATACTATAGGTGCAGCAGGCGTAGCTATGGCATGATCGTGCTTGCATCCCTGGTATTTATACTAGCTAGGGCATGATTCCCAGTAGGCCCACGCGGTTTGGATGACCACTTGTTGCCTAATCGGCCTTTACTAATCCAATTAAGGATCCTTCGTATTTGCGTGTGTATATATATATACATATATATATATATATATAGATCCTTGGATGAGCTACTTTTTCATTAGGGCCTCCTTAATTCTCACGGGAACTTCATCCAGGTGAGAACTCAGTAGTTATTTATTAACACCTCTTGAATCCGCGTTTTTCGTTCCGTCGCAAATTAAGGTTTGGTAATGACGTAGGTCAGGGTTTATGCCCAAAAAACGACTCCGTTAGATGTTTTCACGTGAACCTTCTGCAATGCATGATAATCATGGAAACTATGTTGTGATAATCTCTGCTCACGAAGATGTTAACACAGCTACCTTGGAGATCGTTCCCAATTATTGTGGTAACTTTTCCGAAGGCATCATAGATGAAACAAGTCTTCTTGATAATATCGACTGTTGCATTCTGGACTCTAACAATGAGAATGGATTCCAAAGTACTCATCCAAGAGATATTGCTAGGTTCTGCTTGCAAAGAGGAGAATATGAACCATATCCCATTGATTTTAAGGCTTCCCAATCTCTTTCACCTGATTGGACGGAATGGTCGAGAGATATTTTAAGTCACCCTGGGGTGAGACGACACCTTGATAACACCAAGATTTTTTATACTCTAAAAGTATTTGAGACACCCTAATTCACCAAGGATATGCGAGACTTGCTTGCATTCATTCTTCGATGGTGTGAACCAATCAATTCGGCAATGTGTGCATGGGGTGAATTGACAATTATCCTAGAAGATGTGAATGTTTTGTTGCAATTACTTATGATCGGCAATATCCCTACCAAAGAGCCTGACAAAGATATCGAGATTACTGTTATCCTGACAACAAAGATAGAAGAGTTGCAGCAAGCTCAAGACCATCCTTCCAGCAATTATTCGGCGTGGATAAATTATTGGCGTACCAAGAGAGGCTCCAAAGATTTTGTGATTGATCATCCTATGTATATAGCTGCGTTTCTTACACTCTGGTTATCCAGGGATATATTTGAAGATTTTCCTAGAGATCAGTTGAAGCCGTCAGTTATTTCTCTCGCCGTGGCTCTGGAACAGAGGAAAGTTTTCCCAATTTGAGAGCTTCTAACAGACGTTTTTTGATAGAGTCTTTCATTCACGTCATGTTTCTGCAAGCCTGGTTGTGGGAGCATCTTCCTGAATATGCACCTAAGGTCCAGGCTTCTATCCAGACTTGCGGGTTAAATTTGCCAGAATACTACGTTGGTATGGTGGAAAGCTTTCTCACGTGGAGCAAAAGTGAACTTTAGGCTTAGGGGTTCTAGATTCCAGAACATACTGGCTCTATCAACCTTCGCATTGTTATGTGACACCATTCTTCATTCTGGATTGACGAAGTGTGGCAACATCGTCACAACTGATCAAGCTACTTTTATGAATAGCGACATCCCGGGCGACCTTCCTGCTCTTCGCACAAATGGTTTTTCATTACAGAATTATAACATTGACAGAGCCGCTCGACGGATGGGTTTCGATCAATCAGTCCCTCGTTATCGTTCTTTTATTCCTTCGATGGAAAATCTCAAGCAATCCTTATATATTCATGTCGTCTTTGGTACAAGTGTCCCTTTCCATCGTGTCGGCAGGAAGACATATGTCACGGCGTGGTACGAAATATTTTTGGACTTTACAACTCTCTTTTCTTCGTAGATTTTTGTTAGAGATTTATGGCGCCGTACGTGGTATTCTTCGTAATGATCAGTTTATCATCTCGCCCGAATTTAAGATTGATTTCCCCGAGAAGAGAATGCTGGCACTTTCTGGTAGCATTGTTGTTAATTTCGATGCCTCTACATCTCAATGTAAATGCAGCTTGGGACAGGTAAAGGAGTCTTCATAAGAAGCTTAAGAGATTACCGCGACTGCCGTCCATGATGAAACACCTTCCCCATCCTCGAGCAATGGAAGTATTCCCTCTGACACATTTGCATTGCATAAGATAATGACACTGGATATCCAAATGCCGGAAATTTCTTTGATTTCAAGTTCGATAGAATCCATCCTAATTACGAATGCATCGGCGGTTTTACGGTTCCTACTCTCTATGTTGACTTGTATTCCAAAATATAGAAAAAATTCGGTCATTTCTTCGTAGGCGATTACGACAGGTATTGGTCCTTGGAAGAGAAGGTGTCCATGCTATTACCGACGGTTCATGTCACACCCCGCGAATTATGGGGCTAGAACCTAGCCTAGAATCCCGGAATGCGACTATCGTAGGTCCAGAGTTTTCCTTTTAAAATAAGAATAATGTAGAACTACGAAAGAAATTCCAATAAATATTTTGAATAATTAAAATACTTACAAAACAATTTTAAGTAACTACAATCCATAATTCAAATGGACAAACAATTCAGTAAACAACAAATTCGACAATTCTGAAATATCGGTGCCCAAATCCCCATGATAAATTAATTTCTTTTCTTCAGCTAATGTCTCTGTATACTCTGTAGGAAGAGAGGGAAAAAGGGATGAGCAACCATAGCCCAATAGGAAATTTCCAAAAATAATATAGTGCAGCGGAAAAACAAACCAAACGATGCACCAAAGGCATAATTAAACAATCATAGTCTTTCAATTATTTATTACTGATTTTTATTTCAAACTTTTACTCTGTCACGCTTCCAATTTAAGTAATTTACTTCTTAAATTATTTAGAACATTTTATTATTTTTCGTTCAACCAAATTTCACTTAATAATTTATTTGTGTGTTCCAAACTCCGTAACTTTTATATATTTCTCACTTCATTGTCTTAACTAGACTTTCCAACAAATCCTTAAATACTTAGACTTACAATCACTGCCAACCGCGACACACACTATTTGAATAGTTATGGCCCTGAACTCGGCAAACTCGACAACCCCAATCTTTATCCATGGACCGCAGCCCAAATCATAATCAACCTTTAGACAACCCCAAATCATTATCCATGGACCGCAACCCAAATCATAATCAACCTATTGCCCATCGGTGCTCACAAGGTATTTCTTTCTATTGTGGCCCTGATCTCTTGGCTCTAATACCATCTACTGCCCACCGGTGCACACGATTTGATTACCACTAATTCTCATCTTTAAATCTTTTACTCAGTATAATTTTCGACTGTTTCATAATAAATTGTTAAGATGATATTCCATTCCATCACTATCGTATTTATTTATGTAGCGAACTATTTGATTAGTCGAGGCCCTGCTCTCTTAGCAAGTAGATTACCCAAATTTACCATACAATCGACTAATATTCTTGGGACCAAAACTACCACTAATTCTCATCTTTAAATCTTTTACTTACAAATATTTTTTTTTTTATATAATTTTCCCTTTTCGACTGTTTCATAATAAATTATTAAGATGATATTCCATTTCCCATCACTTCTGGATAAGACCACCAACATCGTATTTTATTTATGTAGCATTAGTTAGTGGGGGTTAGCTTTTAGTTTGATGACCAACATTTGTGTCAAGTGTAAAATGCAGCGAGCTTAGTAAAAATAAACATGAGACATGCACTGAACACGACAACCAACAACTTAAGGATATGCATAATGATTTAAGGATTAAGGTGTACATACAAGGAAGGCATAAGCAGCTCTGTATTGACGACAACCAGTTTCGTTGGTGGAAATTCAAAGTAAACCAGGGAGTAATTCACATGGGCTCATAACGGTTTGGTTACACTTCGTTTTGTAACTAAACATCTGTTTTTGGTCATTGAGCTCTTGGGTTGGTAATACGAGTTAGGGTAAATTTAGTTTCCTTATGTTCCAAATTCTCGATTAGGAAGATGATGATTTTTGAAAAACAAAGCAACAAGCCGTGATCGGAAACCCAGCACAATATTGTATATAATGTAGTTTATATTACGAGAAACCCACATCGTGTATCAAAAGATAACAATGATGATGCAAATAAAAGCATGCTAAAATAGTTTAGATTTTTGTATTATGTAGAAACCCCTACCTCGAATCACTTTAAAATCCAAAACAGTGATTGTACACAATGACAAGAAGAATCATAGCAATTTCCACGCTGTGCCGCATAAAAAAAGAAAGAAATGTAGAGAGCCTAATTGTCGTCTTAGCTAGATGGTTTCTTAATCAATACATGGAAGATACGCTTGAAAACTGGGAAATGTTCAAAAGAGTAATCGTCTAGGGTTTATTTTCGTCGGAACTTAAAAGAAAAAGATAATGGGAAGTCGTCTCTATTTAGGTTTCCATGTAAAGTGGATAAACATCTTTGTTAATTACCTTTTTTTAAAGAGAAATTTGTTGATTAGTCCAGAAACCCGCGACCCGTTTAATCTATGGTCCATCCATAAAAAACATTTAATGGGTGGTCCAAAAATGTTTTAGTCTTGCAAAAAGACCCGCCTGCCCTTTTTATTGTACGTGCAGACATTAGAGAAATAACTTTTCTCTTTCTTTCTTCCATTCAAACGAACTCAAAAGAATTTCTCTTTCCAGGAAGACTAAATACCTCTCATTTTCCTCTACCTTCTTCTTCTTTGTAATCAATCTTCAACAAAATTGAAGAAAATAAATGAGAAAAACCCTAGATTCGGTGAAACCATTACAAAAATCAATTGAAATCATCATAAAAATAAATTGAAAAACCAGATCTAAACAAAAACTACCGATTCATTTATTAAAAAGTGCTTCACCATCATAAAGTAGAAGAAAAACTACCGAAGAAAGTGCTTCACCATCATAAAGTAGAAGAAAAACTACCGATTTTGTTCTATTGATGATTCACCAACAGCAAAAAGGTAAAACTAATATGTAGTGGTTTTCATTCATAGTGTTAGAAGTATGAGGAGTGTTTTTTATATATTGTCAAATATGTAGTGGTTTTTTCTTCAATACATATTTGACAGTATATCAAACCACTACATATTGATATGTATCGAAGGAAAATATGTATTGAAGAAAAAACTATCTGATCCCACGGTACATATTTATTCAACACTACATATTGATATGTATCGAAGGAAAATATGTATTGAAGAAAAAACTATCTGATCCCACGGTACATATTTATTCAACACTACATATTGATATGTATTGAAGAAAATATGTACCGGAGAAAAAAGGGTATGATCCCAGTACATATTGATATGTAGTGAAGGGAAATGTTTACTAAAATAAAAAGTGTATGATTCAATAGTACATATAGTACATATTGATCCAGCAGTACGTATTGATATGTACTCAAAGAAAATATGTACCGGAAAAAAAGGGTAAAAAAGAAGATTAAAGAATATAAATCAAAACCCAAAATTAATAAATTTATTTCTCTTTCTTCTTCTTCTTCTTGGATATGAATCTTCTTGATGTTCTTCTTCGCTTGCTTATCTTCTTCACCATCACTTAATTGTCACAGAACATACCTGCATTTGATGGAGATGAAGCTGATTACAGAGGAATAAAACGATCTTCAAAAACAAACCTAACCATTGAGAGCAGAAGCAGTGGAGAACGAGAAAAACCACCAGCAACAAGAGATCTCATATTTGAGATGAAGAGAAAAAATAAGACGGAGCTCGGATCGATTTCTGACTATCAATCGCAAAAGGTTAAATGTGGAAAAATTTCATCTTTCTCGCACGTGTGCTTTTCTTTTTTGGACGAGCAGATAAAAAGTCTGGTCCAAAAACATATTTTTGGACCAACGGTTAAATTGTTTCTAGAACTGGATTAACCATTAACCGGGTTTCCCTAAACTGGAATAACTAGTAATTCCTAGTTTTTTAAAACTAATAGTCCAAAGCACTCTCCACGTAACATTATGTTTGAATGGAAAACGAAGTAAGGCTCGTGCATGAGCCCATGTAAAACAGAGTGACCACTTGACCCAGACATCCAGTTTTAGATCATAAAAAAAATGTTTGGTATTACACAGAGAATTAAATGTTAATATATTTTGATTTAGTACTTTGTTTTAATTAACACAATTAGGCTACTAGCACTAAGGTTCGTAGACCTGATCTACCATTTGGGGTTATAAAGCCCATCATTTTACTTACATTTTTCTCCGAAAGTACACCCTAAAATGGACGCACCTACTTCTTAGAGAGTTTGTTTTTTGGCGGAAGTGCATTTTAAATAGACAGACTATGACAGTTCAAGAAATAGTGCTCCTTCCTTGCCAAGATATTTCTGATGTAGTGCTCCAGGATTGGAATACAGCCTTGGATGAGGCTGAGGCGGCTAGGATGGATATCGGATGGTTGCATGACTTCCTTGCAGGCGCACAAAAGAAGCTGAGTCTGGAGGGTACCTTTTCTGGTCCGGAAGCTGTCGAAAAAGGAAAAATTTGATATTGAGAGATCGACTGAGAAGTTAAAACTTGTTACCAAGAACCTCAAAAGTTTAGATAAGGCATGTGTCGATGGTGCCAAGCCAATCTTTAAAAACTTCCTCTTTGAATAGTTTTCTTCATCACGGATCTTTCTGAGATACCATTTTTCTGGTTTTATTTGTTTAGGTTTTGAACATGTATATTTGGAAAGGATTTTATGAAAATGAAATACATACTTTTGATTTATGTAAAATTTTAATTCTAAGCATGAGTACACATTGCTAACATTTTGGAAGAAATATAAATATTACTGAAAGTAGGGAGATCGAGACAAAGTGGTTGAAAATGCTTTAAGTTGTGATAACCTCAAGTCATTTCCCATGTATGACTACCCATGCAGGCATGTCAGTGTTTACAAGCTTATAATATCCACCTTATATGACTTTGGTAACCAGGTAAGGTTTTTCTGCAAGAGAAGCGGTTATTTTGTCAACTGTGTCGCCAACTTGATAATGATTGGGTTTTGGTATCTCAGATGGACATGTCTTCAAGATTATTGGGTTTCCAATTCCTTTATTTCCACCAGAAATGACCCCTTTACACCTAAAAAACTTTTAAAAAGGATCAGCTTGCCATTCGCATCTTCAAGTCAACATGGGATTGAAAGCCATGTCAAGTCCCCAAGTCTTGAAAAGTTGCGGGATAGCTATTTCCGACGAGATATGTGGATATGACTTACTTGTAATGGCGATCCAAGGGTGCACAATTTCATCTTTTCCTCACGCTTTGTTACTAAATTGGTTTCAACTTTCTATGGAGGTGAGTAACTAACAAGGTCATTTGATTGGCCAACATATTTATACGGGTCTTTCAATGATGACTTATGTGGCAGGGATGTGTCGAACTTGGTTTTACTGGTATTTATCCATGGATGACACTTCCTATGATCACTTTTCCTTAATAATTTGAAATATAGCATCCTCGACACTTCCTATGTTCACTTTAAGGGTGACACGGCCGTAAGTATTTCTGGATCTTGAATCATGGAAGGTACGCGCACAGATTTGTGTCTGGAAATCCCTATAGCCTACAGAGTTTTGACAGTAATGTTGTTGACATCCGATCCGACATCGATAAACGTTTCTTTAAATTCAATCTTTATGATATGTGCTTTCGTGAGGAGTCCCCAGTTTGGTTTCTAGTTACTTTGAATCTCGATCTTGGGAACAAGCTTGTATGGAGTTATGACCTTTTTGGAAAAAAGCAGGTGCTTACCAGAGATGACTCGGTAGAGGGCTCTGAAGATATCTATACGTTATCCCTTTGAAATATAAAGAACTTTGCACATACATTCTATTAGACTATGAACCATCTAGTTAACGGATTCCTCGGAAAGAGTGAAATTTTTGACATGGAGTGCATCTCTGTGAATGCCTTCAGTTCCCAAGTCCAACTCTCCCTATTCTATCTTTTCTTAGAAGACACGCTTCAGCCCATTACATTCGCGAATAGGGTGATTGATGAACGTGTGGAAGCGGCAATAGTTCAGATCCGCCATGTTTCATCATTAGGCGGGCAACATACATGAGGTAACATGACATATCCATCTTGTATCCAGACTTCTAGTAATTTGAGGACTTCTTCCATTGGGAAGGGTAAGTCTGGAAATGCCGAATCCGATTTCACTGGTGGTTGTTGCCGTGCAGATTTTGGAGGACCCTGTACAGGTGATGTCGGATCCTGGGCAGGCACTGGAGTAGACATGGCACACTTTGCTCGAGGATTTTTTCGAGGTGCGGCTTTTCTCTTGGATTCCTCATTGGTGACATCGCCAATAGAGGGTTGAACTGAGTAGTGTTTGTTAATTAGAAGTTTATTCCCTCGCGTGTCATGGCTTTCATCTTTAACTGGCCTTGTCCTTTTAAGAAATTCTGGGGCGGTGGTGGTTGATTGCTTGTCCACTTCGTGCAATTCCGAGAAAGTATGGAAACGTAAATTTTCGAATAAGGCGCGATACACAGGGATCATACCATTGATACAAGATTACACTAGTTGCTGATCTGTTATGTCTTGGTCATGACAGTCGAGGGATTGAATCATGTATTTCTTGACATAGTCATTGGGATGTTCGTTGTTGCGTTGGAACATCATTTCCAAACCCGAGAATGTAATTTATTCGGAAACGAAGAAATACTTCCGATAAAAGGCGTTCACCATCTTGGACCAGCAGGATATGTTATTCGGGGAAAGATTGTTGTACCAAGTATATGCTCTCCCAGTGAGCGACTTGGAAAATTCCATAAGTTGCAATGGTGGTACTCATGCAATCGTAAAGCTTCTAGAAATCGGGAGATGTGTTCATGGGCGTTACCTATTCCATCATAAAGATAAAAGGTAGGTGATACATATTCTCTTAGTATAGGTGCATTCTGAACATCCTTAGTATAAGGTGGTTGATGGTAGTGAAATAATTATGACTCCTCTTTTCCACGGTTCTGCAGGAGTTTCCCCAAATCTTGTCGAGTGATGAAATTTGGTTGTTGGTTGTTTTCTGGTGTAATAGTGCGAGCACCATTTTCTCGTGGCTGATCCCTTAAGTTTTTGATTACGATGGAAGATCCAGGGGCATTCTGGGCCTGCTCTGTCTAAACTTGATGTTGCTCCGAAGTAAACTGCACTGCTAAGGTTCTAAGGCAGGTAAGTACTTTTGTCTGAGTAGTCGCCATTTATTCTTGTTTCTTCAACAGATTTTCTTGTCTCTGCATTAAATCGTCTATGCTCGAGGATGCTCCCCCATTCCCCCTTCAGTATTGGCAGCACCTTCCGCACCACCGGAAGGAGTAGTAGTGTTATTTTCTGGGATGATATTCCGAGGGATATTCTCAGGATCTGGACCATTGAGGTTGCTGGAACTGGGATCATCCCTTGCACCGGATCTAAGCTCTACCATGTTTTCAAAAGGTTGAAGGACTGATTTTTAGTTGGATAAAGAATCTGATTTCGTGACCAAGAGGTCGATCTCCGTCTGTGGTCGCCAATTGTTAGTACCTGAAAGATGAGGGTACCCAAATACACCACAATCTTTAAAATATTCACCTATAAGTCCTCTTACCGAAAGTGATTGTCTATGGACAAAGTCGAGACAATACGAAAAATCGGTATTCACAGTTCCTGTGATATTCTATGGATACGAGATCGAGACAATACAATAATCAAAGTGTGATTACTTGATAATAGGTTCGGACTTAACCAAACTCTATAGGATCACTATCAAGTAATACGGAGTTAAAGTTTGGGTAATTTACTTTAAATTATAATAACAACAATTATAATTGCGGATTGGAAAAGTAAATGACACATCAAGATTTTGTTAACGAGGAAACCGCACCCCGGGACCAATTCCATAATTGAATACTCTTAGAATTAAGCTGCTATACAAAATCTAAACCAACTTCGTATAGTTGAGACCAAGCAACTAAACCTAGTTCACTTAGTTTCTTCAGTATCCCTGTGCTAGCTTCCAATATTTAATAAGTGCACACACTGGAACAATTCCTTTGGATCGTATTCCAAACAGTAAAGGAACAATAAATCTGTTTGGTAACAACTCTATTGATTCTTTCTAGATAAAGATATCTCAAGTCATATGCAAAGTTTCTTTGTTTAAACTAATAAACTCATTTGCTTGGCTAGACCAATCTATCCAACAACTACCGAAGTAGCAGAGTTTAGATTTGCAATCAATCAATATAGAATTCAACAAGAAACTATAAACCAATGCCGATCTCACGCAACTAATCAATCGAATAAATCCGATTCTAGTTGGATCCCAGTCGATCAAGGTTTGTGTTATACAAAGATATGAGAAAACAATCAGAAATCTTCTTCGTCTTTAAATCTTCAATTAAACCTGCACAACAGCACTTGAATCTCTTGTGATCAATCACACAAAGAACAAAGTATGCTAACAATGGATTATCACAAGATGTCTTTATATCTACAAACAGTTCTAAAGATCCCATCAACAATTCGATCTAGTTTGAGTGAATCTTATATCAGAAGAGAAGATTCTTAAATAAACAAACTAGGTGCAATCAAAGTTCAACAACCGTTAGTCAATCAAATCAATTGAAAACTAATAAACTGTAATTATCTATTTTCCCACCAACGGTACTCATAGAGCTTCTTGATCCCACAAAAGTCTTTAAATGAGCGGTCGTAAGAGATTTCACCTAATTAGGGTACTTTCCTCTCCGGATAGACGGCTCCACCAGAAACAACAAAAGGATGAAGTTTGCCCGGGTCTTATGATAGTTTGATAGAAATGCAAACTTAGGTATTTATAGACCAAGGATGTTTCCAAAACCGAATATTTTCAAGATATGAAATAAATGCCCAAAATAGGTTTTCATATTTCCTGGAAATGCTTTGTCCAATATTTTTTGAAATCTCTCAATAGAAAATCTCTAATTAGTAAATGCACATTACTAATTTTTATTCTCTAGAGATATGCATTTAATTGCTAGTAATTAAAGCATACTAACAACGTTAATTAAAAGATTCTTAATTAATTTCAAACCGGGATCTCCTTGAGTAATTAAGGAATATCTTTGAACAATAAAAGATAAAAGTTACTATTCGTGTTCAAAGTATGTTGACATCTTTTTCTTTGTAAATCCTCTTTCATATTTACAACCTTGGAATCGATTATACAACACTTCCAAATAAGTTTAGAATTGGTTTATCTGTATTCTAAGACAACTATGTGATTGATCAAGTATCAAATCACAATCATGGGTTCAATCGGTTCTATAAATCACAAGGATCAGTTCTACCTCAATATGGATTACTTGTGATCGAATACACA
The DNA here is from genome assembly GCA_023529315.1 of Papaver bracteatum. Lineage (NCBI taxonomy): Eukaryota > Viridiplantae > Streptophyta > Magnoliopsida > Ranunculales > Papaveraceae > Papaver > Papaver bracteatum. Next base: position 504,043 of record JAJJWX010000811.1, on the reverse strand, counting down.
ATTTACCAAGACCGGTTATATCAGTTACCAGTATCGGTTACGTTAATTACTAGGACCGATTACCATATACTAATGGTATTGCTTGTGGTCGGTTACACAAGTTACTAGGATCCATTACACCAATTACTAAGACCGGTTACACCAATTACTAAGACCGGTTACACCAATTACAAGGATCGATTAGACAATTCTTTTGTGATCGGTCACACCAATTACTAGGATCGGTCACACCAATTACAAATATCGATCATACCATCTCAGGTGATTACTTATGATCGGTTACACTAATTAATACACACCAGTCATACCAAATCATAAGTCAGGCACCGTGATTAGTTATACCAAGATACATAACAAGTTATGATCATTTATACTAACTCACACATATTGGTAATCCAAAGATATGCAATGAATAACAATACTGATAAGCCTAGCGATTTCCCTTTCGATTCATAAAACAAGTTCATGAATGTACTTCCTTTAAACAAATATAAACATTGTTTCTTAGGATGAAATCTTCATCTTTACCCATATGCATAATCACCATAGCATTCATATGATTACGTCGATGTTATATATACGAAATTCTAAAGATAAGCGTTATACTTCGTATTCTAATTCCTTAACACTATGATCATGTGATCATGTCTCACCACTAGAGTATAATCATCAACAGCTTCGCAATTATGTTTTCAATATAGCACGACTTGAAAGATACGTTAGGAATGAAATAGATCAAGTCAATTTACTAACCTCAAGAGGAAGAATGATGTCGTCGGTGTAGCTTGTTACTTCTTCACATTCTTTAGATATTCGAGTAATACTTGTATGTCTCATAATCCTAGAATTTCTAGTCTAACATATACGAAGTTGTCTCTAGTACATAATCAAGCGACTCTTAGATGAGTTTTGATTCACTAAAATATGACAACCAAACTTGACATACCAACGCTTAGTGGGTTCAACCGAGCTATCCTCTAACAGTACATAAAAATTACTTCCAGGTAAAACAAATGCACCGATGTGGTACTTTCTGGTTAGGTTCGAAAATCAAAATCGAATAGGACAAGTCTAAACCACGATAGAAGCCATTCCATCCTGCTTCGGTCACGATGGAGAGGAAAATGGGTTGATCTTAGGGGAGGGAAGAAGAAAAGTTTGATAAATTAACAATGGTATTGAATTGTGTATGTTGGGTATTGAAAACTATGAAGAATATAGAGCTTTTTGGATATGGAAGCTTTTTCTGTCCTCTGAATAGGCTAAGTGGTCTATTTATATTAGTTTAGTATACGCAATGCCAATCTCATGAGTAGTGGAGGTAGTGAGGTTGTGGATAGATGGAGAATATGAGGATGATGGGTATCATATGAGATAAACTAGGGAAGTTTCTGGAAACTCCTTTTCTCACAAATCCATGATCTCTCCAACCGTTTGCAACCGTCACCACTACTCTGAATTTTCTAATGGGGTGTTTCCACGCCGCATGTTGCCGTAGACAACCAGACCAATACCCCATGAAGAATCCCCCTATGTGATGTGTTTTGATATCTCTTATGTGTTTTTGATGAATCTTAGATCTCATCTTACTTGGGCTAAATCGTAGCCATATGTCTTATGGACGTGTTAAAAAACTTAACCAAATCCATCCGTGGGATTAAGGCGCAATCATGCCTTGTTGTGGCCTAAGCTGTCATGGCCGAAAATAGTGCGCAGAGTCTTGCCATGACCTTGGCCTCAGCTATGATGGCCGAGAATGGCGTGTGGCATAGTGCCATAGCATTGGCCTAAGATGTGATGGTCGAGAATGGCGCATGGCATGATGCCATGGCCTAGACCTAAGTTTCCAAGGCCGGTAATGACACACAACTAGGTGCTACGGCCATGGCCTAAGCTGCCAAGGCCGAGAATGACGCACATCTAGGTGTTTTGTCCTTGGCCTAAGCTGCCAAGGCCGTGAATGATGCACAACTAGGTGTTACGGCCTTGGCCTAGGCTTCCAAGGCCGGTAATGACGCGCGACTACGTGCTATGGCCTTGGCCTAGGCTGCCAAGACCATGAATATCGCGCGTGATGGTGTTATGGCCTTGGCCTAAGCTTCCAATGCCGTGAATAGCACGTGGAATGGTTCCATGGGCTTGGCCTAAGCTTCCAAGGCAGTGAATAACGTGTGGCATGCTGTCATGGCCTTGGCCTAAACTGCCAAGGTCGTGAATAGTGCGTGACATGGTGCCACGACTTATGATGTGGGAAAATGGCTGATACGCCACATGCCATGTTTTGCCAAATTGTGTTATGGACTTGGCCGATTGTTTTGAGATGATTTCTTCCTAGTTATTGGCCCATTTTATTTTAGCCAAAATATCGTAAGCCATAATAGTTGTTCCATGACCTTAGTCATAGCTGGCTAAGGTACTTTATGATATATGCAGTGTATGCTAGGGGCTTAGCCATGCCTAGTTAATATGCCGCGATGCTTATGATGCGATCATCATATAGCTGCAATCTAGGGTTAGAGTTTAAGGAAACTTGTCAGGTTCAGATTTGGAAACATAATGCCATTTTAGTACAAACTACGAATACAGTAGTGTCGTTATTATATGTTCACGGAACTCGGCCGTGAGCGTTTTGCGAGCTGAGGCGATACTGTGTGATCCTGGACAAAATTGGAACGCATATATATATATATATTCTAATTTGTAGTTCTACCGAGAACCACGCCCCCCCACACACACACAGAACTAATCGTTTCTGTCTGCTGAGAGAAGAGAAAAGCATGGTGATGTCAATCCCTACAGTTCCCAGACATTTGTCATCATCGTCATTTCTTTTCCCGTTTCCTTCTTCAAGTCTTGATTTCTCCTATTTAATTAGTAAGGGTAGATATTGTAATTTCAGGAAAAACATGTCATCACCATCTCATCCGATTCAGGCATCATCAACTTCTTCTTCTTCTCTTCCACTTCCTCAAGATCGGATTGTCGTAAGTTTTCTTACTAACCCTAACCCTAATTCATTCTTCATCTATCTATGTATATGGTTTGTCAATAGTGGTCTATGTGCTTCAGGTAGGTGTCGGTGCTACGGTAGTGGATTACTTGGCTACAGTGGATGCTTTTCCAAACCCAGATGATAAAATTCGAAGTACCAGTTTGAAGGTATGAGTTATAAGAATATTAAATTGTTTGGAAGCAAATTGCTTAATCTGCACCGGCTTCTCTCTCCCTACTTTTCCTTTTCCCTTCTTTCTCCCTCAATTACTGATTCGTTGAAAGTGATTTTACTGGTGATTAGATTGTCAAAAGCTGTTCATTAACAGTAGTCTGAGAATCAATTCGTTCCTCTGTTTAGCTTTTAAACAAACAATCAGTGTGCAATTGTTAGTTTGTGCACCAGCTCTACATGCAAACAAGAGACGGGCATTTAAATTACCACTTGCTTTCATGCTCAAGTGGAAAGTGAATGTACTATCCACGCTCGTTTACAATCCTATCCCTTTATTTTTCAATGCTAGTTCAAATGCTGTTGCAATCAGGAAATGGAAACCCTTTTGTGTTCTTATATATAATGATTGATTTTCTCGTTCAAGTGGATAGTAAAGTTACTTTTTTCTAGGAATGAGTTTGTTTTTGGAATACTAAATGTGGGTAACCTTTGCAGGTTCAAGGAGGTGGCAATGCTGGAAATGCTTTAACTTGTGCTGCTCGCCTGGGTCTGAATTCAAGGCTGATCTCAAAGGTTAAAATTTATTCTGCCTTTTGTGTTATACCTCATCAGCCATGTAATTTTTATCATGCATCATTTATTATGCCCACTTGTTTTGCTTGCTTCTGTTCGAAAAAGTTATTATTAATAATCTTACTAATATCATACTAGAACGAGGAAAAAAAAAAGAGTAAAAACAGTGCTTGTTAATTGTTATCCTCAGCTTGCAAATGATGCTCAAGGGAGAGGTATAGTAGAAGAACTAGAAGCTGATGGCGTAGATACTTCACATCTTGTGGTAAGCTTGATATACTTATGTTCATTATTATGTTGTTTATAAGTTGCTTACTAGAAGTTTTAGTCTTCTTTGTACTGCAGTTTTCTGAAACAATAAAAACCACCGTTTGATTTTTCGATGCTATTTTGTAGAAGCATATCCTGTGTATTATTATGCAAATATCTCCTCAGAGTTCTTTTTTTATGACTAGCACTTAACGTCAAACCTTGAGATAACGCACACTTATAGATCAAGATTTGACACGATCACTCTCACTGGCAGGTTTCGAAGGATGGAAATTCACCATTCACATACATCATTATTGATAACAAAACGTGAGTTTGTAACCTTTAATGCTTGTCCAAAGTTCTAAACATGATATTAGTTAAGTTACTCCCATTCTTTCGAAAAGAAAGACAAAATTGTCACGTCAAATCACTTGTCATACCCCAAAATAGTTTTATCTGGAATCTTACTATTTTAATAGACTATAATTGAATTATATTTCTAGGAAAACCCGTACCTGTATTCACACACCTGGATACCCTCCAATGGTGCCCGATGACATGACACGGTCAAGCTTGATGTCTGCCTTGGACGGAGCGAGGATTGTCTATTCTGATGTGAGGTTGCATGAAACTGCTTTAGTTGTAGCACAGGAGGTAATAATCAATTTTCTTGCTTTATGCTAGTTTGATGCTTATTGTCCCCAATTTTAATGATTCCATTGCATAGATCCTCTAAAATTCCTAGAAATTAGGAGTGATCAAAATACAAATGGCAGCCCTGAATGACAAATGAGCTTGATCTTTTCCAGTGCAGGCAAGTCGCAGGAATATACCGATTTTAGTTGACGCGGAGAAAAAGAGAGACGGGTTGGATGAACTTCTGAACTTTGCAGATTATGTTGTTTGCACAGCAAAATTTCCTCAGGCAAGATAAACTAATCTAGATGAGTTCATTTGCATGACTGTTGATTGACAGTGAGGACCTGAGAAGATTGGTCTCATCTTTCAAACTGCAACCACTTCCACTTCCACTCATACCGTGCCTATAATATAGTTTCACTTTCTGCAAATAAAAGTTTATCTGTGACATTGTGATCTTCAGTGTCTTGTAATGTTACTAAAGTTAGATCGCATGCCTAATTTGACTACTAGATTTGCCTATCTATCTAACTGATACTTTTCTTTTTGTAGGCATGGACGGAAGCCCCTTCAATTCCGAGCGCACTAGTATCCATGCTCATGAGACTGCCTAATCTCAAATTTGTGATTGTTACCCTAGGAGATGATGGATGTGTAATGCTGGAGAGAAGTCTTGATGGTAAGTACATCCGTGCTTGGTTTCTATCTGTGGAGGTTATTCCACTTTTTATTTTGAAGTGGTGTAAGCTTTATTGTTGTCACCCTACAAGTTCTGATTACTAGCAGTAGATCACCTCCTCCAGGAAGCCTTCAGCCAGAGGAAGTTGATGTAGACAGCTCACTTCAATTACTAAAACAGAGAGTTGATGGCAGTAGCACCATTCCAACTTGTATCTCATCCAAGGTATGCTTAACTAATTTTGTTCTTATCGGCTCTTTAGTTGTCAAGGATTAAAGTTGACCATTCACAAGTTCCTTGTAATATCAATCCATTGAATGTTCATATAATCTTCTGAGAAAAATCGAAGCTTTTCATTTTTGCGAAGGTGGACCTCATTTTCCTTGCAACATTGTCCTTTTACCAAGCCAAAAGCTAGGTCCTAGACAAATACGTATGTGAATTACCTTTTCCAGACATTGTTAAACCTAAACAAGCCAGTAAGGTAGGCCACAAATTAACGTCATGTGATATTTGTTTCCTTAATGCGTAGGTTGCAAATTCACCATGAGCTTTTCTATTCAAACTATTTATCCTTCATCTTTTGCGTCAAAACATTCAGTCAGTTGTGAGATTGAGTGCGAAAGGAATAGGGGCTGTAAATGGGAGACTGCTTGTTGGAGCAGCGGAGAAGATACCACCTTCAGAGCTTATAGACACCACCGGTGCTGGAGATGCATTTATTGGTGCAACTCTTTATGGTATGTTTAAGCAAGTTATTTCCTTGAGTTCAGAGCATCTTAAACCACCTGTGATGTTTTGGGAGCTTTTCTAAGTTACAATTGTGTGAGTAAAAAGTATTGTGCATCCTTGCACAACAATCTACACTGTTAAGGGTCAATACCAACTTTCTTCAAGTTTCGAGTGCTTAGAAAATTAATCAGATATATTTGATTGATTGAATGATTGTTTCTGTTGTTTCTATAGCCATCTGTGCAGGAATGCCACCTGAGAAAATGTTGCCTTTTGCATCCCAAGTGGTATGTGACTGCCTTCTGTCTGCTTGTAGATATATCTCTACCACAGGGTGGAAGTAAATTTTAAGAAAGAAATAGTATACTGAAAATTTTCACTCATAAATTGGCAATCAATTTGCAGGCGGGTGCAAGTTGTAGAGCCTTGGGAGCTCGAACTGGTCTTCCATGGCGCACAGATCCATGCATAACTCGGCATTTACTTTAGACATAAGTCACATAACTGGGTATGAAAATACCTTTTATTTTTCTCTAGACATAACAGTTGGTCCTCCCATGGTTGTCAACTATCTCAAATGTACTTTCTGCACCATTATTAAGCCTTAGAAGCTCAAGATGTGCTTTACTGTAGTTGATTTTTTGGAAAATCAAACAGTGGCAAGTTGTATGTTAGCTTTGTTGAACTTCCGTGGAAGCTGAGAAATGAACTGTATCGACCAACATGTTTCTAAATTGAACTGTTGAAAATGTTACCATGTCTGAAATGCTGAATGTGATTTTTGACCATTTTATCTTCAATGAAATTTACTAGGCAAATTCTTGAAAATGAAAAGACTCTCTGAGTTATCCCTTACCACAGAATAAAAAAACATCACAATAAATGAAAAGTAGGGGTACATCAATATCTGAAAGCAAGGGAGTAATTTTTTATTTATTTTATTTTTTCGGAAAAGAGGCCAACCTCAAATGATATACCGATAAAACCGATTAAGGAAACCGAGAAACGCAATTCATCACAACTGCTGAGAAACGAATCAGGCAGCGGACGCCCTCACTAATCACGCGGTGGATTATAGCCAAGAAGGAATATTGCACACCAAAATTTGGGAACACATAGTTCCCGATTTTTTAAAACAAAATGTACTAAATGACTTTAGGGAAATAACATTCCCACGTGTAATCTCTTATTAATTTTAATCCAATTTAATGCTTCAAAAAGAAAAAGAAAAAGGAAACCGGGAACCTTACAGAGATTTTTCAAGATCATACAAGTTATTGTAGCTCCACCAATTCTTGCCTATCAATTTTATCCCTTCATAACTAAAAACAGCTTCAAAAGACCTTCTCTCTCGCAAAGGAGAGGACCAAACATAAAGGGCCAAACTGATTTTGAAAACAAAACCGGTATGTATCAAAGCACAAGGCAATGACTGGATTGAATCCAACCCAATGTTCATCAGAACATGTAATTGACGTGAACTGGAGTTTTTTTAAATTTAGACTACCTAAAGTAATCAAGGTAACAATGACCCAACTAACAGTAACAGTAGCAAAGTGTCTCAAATAACAATAGTATCCAAAGTGTCTCAAGTAACAATAGTAATTTGAATCGGTCTTTAAGTGTCTGAAGCGGAACGAATCGGGTTGTCTCGGCATTGAAGTTACAGTAGCAATTGCAGAATATGATGTGAATATAATTATGTCCGTCTTTGTTTCCATTTCAAGGGTTAGTGATGTTCTTGTTTCTAACTTTGTTGCCGCATCTGGGGTCGTTGATGTTGGTATTCTTGTCGCCGGTTCGGGTGATATTCCTCCAGAGAGATACATGCTTAGGGTAAATCTAAAAGACCAAAAGTGATCACACTCATCAGGTACGTAAAAAACTCGCCGGAACAACCGTCGGAGCTCTTTTAACGTCCGGAAATGGTTATCACAGATCTTACAACAAACAATGATCAAATCCAAACCCAAATTGAAGAACACCATTGCATACACAATCCGAATACCCAAATATGAAAAATCCATAACAAACAGTAACCCCATGAAATTGTAACCTAAAACATGAACTAAAACTAAACATGAGTTGTTCAAATCAGAAACTAGATAAAAAAACACATGAGAGAAAAACCCCAAGTTACAGAACTTAGAAGGAGGAGATGCCGAAGAAACCACTGAAGTTGTTGCTACTTCATTTTGCTTGCAGGTTTGCACTGAAGAAGAAGGCGACATGGTATGAGTTTTCTGTGATAGATCACCAGCCATAGTTTCTCTAGCAGGCATAGATCCAAACATGCATGTCACTTAAGCATGACGTGTCAATAAAATCATTTTCACTCCCATCTTGATACTTATTGTGTGCATTAATGCATGCGATTGGTGTTTCCCTTTTGGCACCAACATTAATACGTGTCTATATTCATGGTATTGTTAAACTAATGATTGACACATGAAGTTAGTGGGTGTCAGGAATGTGTTCATTTGAGAACACTATATATACCTCTTTATGCCTTTGTATTTTGATCATCTCATCCCATTTCTATAAAGGCTAATAAGAAAGCTCTCTCTTACTCTCTGTTAATACTTGAGTAATTAATTAGTACTTAGTTCTTTGTAGTATAATTAGTAGTTTAATTATTACACATTATCAGCGACGAGTTAGCTCTATTTTCTTCGAGCTTTGGGTTATTATGATAAAATAGGAGCTTCCAAAATTTTCAGAAGCGAAAGGTAACTTAATTATTATATTATTGTTATGTCGTCAAATTTAAATAAGCTAGACTTTGCAGCTTTAGATATTTCTGGTAACAACTATATTTCATGGGTTAAGAATCTTGCACACACAATTAAAGAGGGAAATGCTTCATCCAAGCAGGATAGAGCATTGGCTTTAATTTTTCTTCGTCATCATATCCACGACGGGTTAAGACCAGAATATCTGACCGTTAAGTACCCTGAGGTTTTGTGGAGTTTCTTGAAATATAGATATGACCACCTGAAGATGGTTATTCTGCATAAAGCCAAAAATGACTGGTTGAATTAACGTTTGCAAGATTTTAAATCTGTTTCTGAGTGTAATTTTGCATTGTTTAAAATTACTATACATCTGAAACTGTATGGTGAAAATGTAACCGTTGAACAATTGTTAGAGAAAACTTTTACCACTTTCCATGCCTCGATTGTTGTCTTGCAGAAACAATATCGAGAGCGTTGTTTTAAGAAATAATCAGAGTTGATTTCATGTCTGCTTATTGCATAACAAAATAATGAGTTATTATTAAGAAATCATGAATCTCGTCCCGTGGGCTCTGTTTATGTGCCTGAAGTACATGCAACAACGAGTTCTACAAATGGTAATGGACGGGGTAATAATAAGGTTAAAGGGAAACGTGGTCGTGGTAATAAAAAAAACCAAGACAATAATTCATGGTTCAAGCCAAACCACCAGGAGTGGAAAGATGGCACCCCAAAGAAAGAACATAAGCCAGATAAAGGAAAAGATTCTTCTGACAAGCCTATAAATAACAAGGAAGATGTTTGTTACCGTTGTGGTATGACTGGTCATTGGTCACGTACCTGTCGTACTTCCAAACATCTTGTTAATCTAAATCAAGCATCCCTGAAGCGACCCGCAGTTGATATTGAGACATATCTTATAGAGATTAATGAGGCTTCTACCAGTTCTCCCCACTTAGACTTTGGTTTTCTTGCAAAGTCATAAGAAGGAAAGTGCGACATATCTGATTTTCTTAATAAGTCAGATGATGAAGAACTTAACTAGTTCTATAAACTAGTTGTGAACTTGTGTATGTTGTAATATAGTTGTGTGTACTCTAAGTTGTATTTTGGTTTGTGTACCATCTTTTGTATGTGTAATTACATGTTTAATATAAGACGTATGTTTTATTAACTCATTGTTATTCATGTATTATATTTGTTTTAAAGGGTATGGATTCCAGAAGTAATCTATCAAAAATTAATCTTGACGGGGAAGATATTTGTTTGGTAGATAACGGAACGACTAATACAATATTTCGCAGTAATAAATATTTTACTGATTTTAAAAGATATAAGGCAAAAGTAAACATTGTCTCTGGTTCAACAAATTTAATAGATGGTTTCGGAAGAGCCAATATTTTCTTACCAGGAGGTACAGAACTGAATATCAGTGATGCCTTGTATTCTCCGAAATCTTTGAGAAATTTGTTAAGTTTCAAAGTTATTCGCCAAAATGGATATCATTTAGAAACAATAAGTGGAGATAATGCAGAGTACTTATATATCACATTGTCTGACACACACCAGAAATGTGTTGTCGAGAAGCTTGCAACTATCTCTTCTAGGTTGTATCTTACAACAATCAAAGCAATTGAATTTTATAGTATCATAAACCAGAAGTTTAATGATCCAAAAATGTTCAAGTTTGGCATGACCGACTAGGGCATCCAGGATCTACCATGATGGGTAGAATAATACAAAACTCTCAGGGACATCCTTTGCAGAATCATAAGCTTTTGTTAACCACGGATATAAATTGTATTGCTTGCTATATGGGAAAATTGATCCTCAAACTGTCATTAACAAAAGTTGTTCTTGAATCGCCAACTTTTCTTAATAGGATCCATGGAGACATATGTGGACCTATCCACCCTCAGTGTAGACTTTTTCAGTATTTTATGGTCCTAATTGATGCATCTGCTAGATGGTCACATGTTTATCTCTTATCCACAAGAAATGTTGTATTTTCTCGGCTTCTTGCCCAAGTGATTAGGTTGCGTGCACATTTCCCATATTTTCCTATAAAGTCTATTCGGCTAGATGGAGCTGGTGAATTTACATCATAAACATTTGATGCATACTGCTTGTCTGCTGGTATTGATGTTGAACATCATGTAGCTCATGTTTATACACAAAATGGTTTAGCTAAATCATTTATTAAACATTTGCAGTTAGTAGCTCGACCCATGTTAATGAGAACGAAATTTCCCGTTTCTGCATGGGGGCATGTTATTCTACATGATGCGGCCTTATTTCGACTTCGGCCCACTGCAAATCATCAATACTCTCTCTTACAACTTTTTTTGGGCTATCAACCAGATGTTTCTCATCTGCGTGTTTTTGGTTGTTGTGTATATGTGCATGTTGCACCTCCACAATGCACTAAATTTGGCCCACAACGTATAAAAGGTATATATGTTGGTTTTGACTCGCCATCTATTATTAGATATCTTGAGCCCTTAACTGGTGATATATTCACAGCCCGTTTTTCTGATTGTCATATTGATGAGACAATTTTCCCACCATTAGGGGAAGAATTTAAGCCGCCTGAAGAACGGGGTAAAATTTCTTAGTATGTACCTACTCTGTCTCATCTTGACCCCCGCACATATCAATCAAAAATTGAAGTGCAAAAGATTATCCATCTTCATGACATTGCTAATCAAATTCCAGATGCATTTGTCGATACAGCAAGAGTAACCAAATCATACATACTGAAAAAGTGGGGGTACAACAACCTTACCCAATAATTCGCTTAGCAATCTGTATGGACTAACTCCAATATACTTTTAAGAGAATCAACTAGATAGTTAGACTCAATCTTAATAAAAAGTATACCAAGAGTTATATCTTAATTTCTCGATTCAATCCTTACTCAAGCAAATAGAAATCTGCGAGTCTAATTGAATACAAGAGAAATTAACTTGAACGGTACCAAAGACCAATTGTTCAAGTATCAATCAATTTCAATCAACAACCAAAGGTCGGATTTCCCAATTGATTGATTCAACGCACAACCTGTGATATTTCAATTATATAACAAAATATAATGCACAAAATAAATAACACAGACACCAAAAGTTTTGTTAATGAGGAAACCGCAAATGCAGAAAAACTCCAGGAGCTAGTCTAGATTGAACACACAATGTATTAAGCCGCTACAGACACTATCCTACTACAAACTAACTTCGGTCTAGACTGTAGTTGAGCCCCAATCAATCTCACACTGATCTAAGGTACATTTGTGCTCCTTACATCTCTGATCCCAGCAGGATATTACGCACTTGATTCCCTTAGCTGATCTCACCCACAACTAAGAGTTGCTACGACCCAAAGTCGAATACTTTAATAAACAAATATGTCTCACATAGAAAAGTCTACAAGAATAGATAAATCTGTCTCCCACAGAAATACCTACGAATTTTTGTTTCGTCTTTTGATAAATCAAGGTGAACAGGAATCAATCGATAAGCTGGACTTATATTCCCGAAGAACAACTTAGAATTATCAATCACCTCATAATAATCTAAATCGTATGGTGGCGAAACTAGATATTGTGGAATAACAAACGATGAGACGAAGATGTTTGTGATTACTTTTATCTTGATATCATAGAATTAATCTCGAGTCAATTATTTCAATTGTACTCAATACGATAGAATCGGGAAAGATAAGATCACATAACTACAAAGAAAATAGTTGGGTATGTCTTCACAATTCCAATGAAGTCTTCAAGTCTCCGCACTCCCCACAAAGATTTGGCAATTAAACCCCCATAAAAGTAATTCCCAAGGGAACAACAAGAGCGACCTTAATTTCGAAAGAAAAGAAGGATTTCTTTGGAATCGACAAATCATATACAAGTATGAATTTGGAATCCAAAAAGAATATTCAATCAAATCAACTGTAAGCGAATCTAAGATTAATTTAACCAAATATGCTCAACACAAGTAAACTTATGGAGACTTAAGAAATCAATTAGATTAATCACAAGAGAACCCACAATTAATCTAATCGAAGTACACAACCAAATTAATCACAAAAGTAATCAATAGCAACAACTAAGCTAATCATAAAATAATCAACTTTCATTATTCACGTGCTCAACATAAGACACTTTATGGAACAACACAGTATTTACACAAATATTGTGGATAGGAGATCGACCTTATACCGTGGAATAATCAAGGATTCATTCTATTTCTCATCACCATTTGCACAATGACACACAATAAACATAATCCTTGAATCACAAAAGATTTTAACCTATCTTTCATCAATAATTGACAATATAGGCTTAACTTTTGTGATTGTCAAAAGTTTATTCATTCTTTTATCAATACTTGCATATTAATTCACGAACGACTTTACTTTTGACAAAGTATGGGACAATCACGGATGTAAACACACATATCCCATAACAATATTGCAATATATAAAACCATAAAGATTAATACTGCAATGATCATCTTCCAAACAATTTTAGAATTTATACCCAATAAATCTAAAAACAAGAAGATGAAAACGTTGGACATAGCTATGTGTAATCACAATAATGGATATTCCAAACACTAGTTATTCTTCTAAACAAAACAAGAAAAATAGAAGATTTTCTAGGTAATAAGACCTTTGAATAATTCTTTATCGTCCCCGAACTCCTTGTCATCAACATCCATTGGGACATAAGTTTCATTAAGGTAGGAGTTTATATCATTAAACCTTCTAGGTTGTTGTTGTCGAACCAGGGCCTTCTGAATCTCATAAGTCTTATACGAAAAAGCCTTTATTTGTTGAATATCCTTTTGCTTCTCCTTCAACCCATCAAGAACATCATAAAACTTTTGAGAATTTGAAGGAACGGCTCTTGGCTTCCTCACATTCCTTCTTTTTATTTTCAAAGTTAGAGCTATTGAAGATTTTTCTTTTTCCTTCATGATTGATGGCTTAACAATCAAATTAACATCCCTTCCTTCAGAAGACATCATGCTTGGAGTATCCATAAACGTATAGGTTTGTGAGAGGAAAAAGAATGTAGGGTTCGAAACCTTTAAACAGGTTCGTACACGGCCAAATCTCAACCCTATGAAGAGTAGAATTATCGATAATACCATTTCTTTTATTTGATAGACAAAGAAAAGAAAATAAAAGAACTTTTCCTAAATCCTGAAGAATACAAAATCATTGTCTCTTTTGATCAGGCACATGAGACAAGATTTTAAAAACAACACAATCAAGTTGTGTTGTGGTGAACACCAATTTTTCCACCATTTTCCTCTTGAGAGGAATCCACAGACTTTTGTCTATCAAAACCATTTGACCATAATTTATTTAGTAATGGTCGTGGTTTATCCTTGGAAACTAACTTCTTAGACGAAGACAAAATCTTACATACCTCGGCGGTCTTCTGAGCCAATTTAAACTTTCTTGATAAATGATTTGCTCTTCTTTGTTGACGTGCCTTTGTTGGTGTTTAAACTTGTAACACTTTAAAAGTTCATGACCCTTTAATGAACAATATGAACACGTCAAACTTGGATAAAAATTAGGCTTCTGAGATGTGCAAGCATCTAGGTACATAGTGGAACCTGAACCATTATAAACCGAGTTTCCAAAGAATGGGTCAACTTTGTCTTCCAGAATAGTTGGATTATCTTCTGAAATAATATCAAGATTGATGTATGTATTGCTACAATTATCAAACTCAATATTTTCTCCAAGAAGTGCAACACTTGATTTCTCGTCTTCATTAGAATCATAGTCGTCAGACATTTCATCAAGAGTTGTAGCAAGACCTTTGTTCCCAGTGTATTTTCTACGATTTGGATACTTGTTTTCAAAATGACCAAATCCCTTACACTTAAAGCACTGAGGCATATCCTCATCTTCAGTTTCATCAATATCCCTGTTTTTAGGAGGAACACGATAATGAGGCTTGAATGATGCCTTAGGCTTATCTCTAGTGAACCGTTTACTTCTCTTCAGCAGAAGATCCCTAAACTGTCTTGTGATCATTGAGACTGATTTGTCAAGATCTTCATCTAATGAATCTGTCTCAGAGTGATCATCTTCAGAGATATACACTTTTTTACTTTTATCAAGTAATTTAGTATCCTTTAGTGCTTTGAACGCAACATCCTTAGATTTGGACTAATATTCATGGTCAAAGATCTTAAGATTTCCAACCATCGTATTTCTGGAGAGAGTGTCAAGGTTATTCCCTCAACGATGGCATGCTTCTTAGAATCGTATCTAGATGGCAGTGATCTGAGAATTTTCATCACAATGTCCTTTTCAGGAATAGTCTTACCCAATGCAAAAGATGCATTAACAATTTCAGACACTTTGTGATCAAATGTTTCTTCATCTGCCATACGAAGTTTTTCCCAATCGGAATTAAGGTTTTGAAGCCTAGCTTCCTTTTCACTGGAATTACTGTAGGACCAGAATATCGCCACAACAGTATTATTGCGATATTAACAACGCTTCTGCGAGTGTCACCAAAAGTTCTTTAAACAACGTTACGTGGGCGTCACAGAAGAATCCAAAAGAAGCTGACGATGGAAGAAATACAAAGAGAGTATGTTTATACCGCAATGGTTATCAATTTTGCGAGAAAGAATATTATAACAATCGCGATGAGATTGCAGAGTAGATCCGAAAAAGGTGGAAAACTTAGCTGTCATCCACTATGTAAATCCCTATATAAAGGGTTCGTTAGGTTCAGAAAATGATGATGTATTTTTTAGAATTGAGAAAGTCTTGAGGAGAGAGAAACTCTAGAAAGAAAGTTGTACTTCTGAGTTCTTACATCTTTTGTAAAAGTTTCTGAAGTTAGAATAATAAAAGTGTCGTTGTTCATCTTCAAATATGACTTAATTTCTATAGATTCTTATTAAGGGTGTAGTGTAGGATTTCCTGCAACTACATTTTGGCGCCCGAAACAGGGATTGAATTAACAAAAATTGAAGAGAAAGTGAAGAATAAGGTAAGAATTGTTCAAGATTAAGGAAATCATTAAGTAAATCGATGAGATAATTGAAGGAAGAATGATCAGAATCAAAGAAGATTGTAGAAAATTGGAGTGTGATATGGTAACAAGAACAATGATTGATAGATTTCATGAAAATATTAAGGGGAAGATACACAAACGGGATTTTGAAGGAAGGGAAATTATGACGGTGAAAAAAATATCACCATTAAAAGATTGGGAAAATCAAGAAATCACGTTTACAACATCAGAAATACCAGAAGAAAATCTAAGTCACAGTATCCACTATACCAATGAGAAAGGAGAAATCAATAAAATTTGTAGAAGAATGGGCTATGAATAGAACTTTGGTGGATGCAGGAAGTTCTGTAGACATAATATTTTATCATACTTTCAAGAAAATGGGATATAAAGATGAAGAAATGTCTTATTCAACATATCATGTTCATGGCTTTGGAAAGTCTTTAACAAAACCTAAAGGCGAGATAATGGTACGAATTCCACTAGGGGATATTGAAACACAAGTAACGTTATGTGTGGTAGACGTGGAATCAACGTATAACATGATATTAGGAAGACCATGGATACACGCAATCAAGGCTGTAGCATCAAAGTTGCATCAATGCATCAAGTTTCCTACACCCAGTGGAATTGGATAAATCAGAGGAGACATGGATTTTGCGAAATTGTGTTTCCAAATTGAAGTAAGAAATTATGAAGGACGTCCAAAGCTGCGAAAGGCTCGCAGAAAATTGACGGGAGAAACAAAGAAGGAAGAAGAATTTAAAGTTTACATGATAAGAGCAAAAGAAGGAAAAGGAATACCCAGTGAAATTCCACAAGAAGGAGATGAACTCGCGAGAATTATGAAGACACCAACACCAATGGGAGAACCTGAAGCCAGTTATATTGCGGCAGAACCAACAAAGGAAATAAATATTGGGAGTAAAGAAGAGCCTAAAATGCTGAAAATAGGGACTAGAATGGAGGCGGATGAGGAAGAAAGAACTATAAATCTTTTGCGAGAGTATGCAGATATCTTCGCATGGAGCATGGATGAGATGACAGGGATAAATCCGTCAATAGCGTGTCATAAATTAGAAATCAATAAAAACATAAGACCATTTAAGCAAAGAATAAGGAAGATCGCAACAACATATCATTCTCAAATAGAAGAAGAATTACAGAAGATGATCGACGCAGGAATTATAAGGCAAGCAAAATATCCAGAGTGGATTGCAAATATGGTAGTGGTCCCAAAGAAGAATAAGGGGATAAGAATTTGTATAGATTTCACTGATTTGAACAAGGCTTGTCCTAAAGATAGTTTTCCATTGCCAGATATTCCACAGATGGTTGAATCAGCAGCAGGAAATGCTATAATATCATCGTTGGATGGATATAAAGGATATAATCAAATCCCTCTCGCTGAAGAAGATCAAGAACATACCGCATTTTTTGCTCCAAGAGGATTATATTGTTATACAAAGATGCCATTTGGCTTGAGAAATGATGGTGCAACGTATCAAAGAATGATGGAGAAGGTGTTTGAAAAGTGGATCCATAAAACATTAGAAGTGTATGTAGATGATATGTTGATTAAAAGCAAAGAAGCTGAGAATCATGTGCAAGATTTGAAAGAGATTTTCGATCAAATGCGGCAATTCAATATTAAAGTGAATCCTGATAAGTGTACTTTTGGAGTAACTTCAGGAAAATTTCTAGGGTATATTGTATCGAAAGAAGGAATACAAGTTGATCCAGAAAAGTTACAAGCAATTCGCGATATGCCAACACCTGCGATGGTAAAAGATGTGCAGAAATTAAATGGACTCTTAGCCTCGCTAAGAAGATTCATCTCGCGATCTTCAGACAAGTGCAAACATTTTTTCGATATACTCAAGAAGGGAAAAAAAATTTAAGTGGACAGGTGAATGTGAAAAAGCTTTTCAAGGAATAAAAGAACATTTAACGAACATAACTATTTTACAGAAAGCTGAACTGGGAGAAGAATTATTGATTTATCTTGCAACAACCACATATGCGCTAAGTGATGTGTTGCTGCGAGTAGATGCAAGAGTAGAAAAACCAATTTATTACATCAGTAAAACATTCAATTCTGCAGAGAGGAATTATTCAAAGATTGAGAAACTAATTCTAGCATTGGTACATGCAACTTTCAAACTTCGCATCTATTTTCAAGCAGATAAGGTCAGAGTATTAACGAAAGTGCCAATTGAGTCAGTAATGAAGAATTCAAAGAGATCAGGCAGAGTTGAGAGATGGAATGTACAAGTAGGACACTTTGATATTCAATATGAAGTTTTATCCTCGCCAAAATCACAAGTTATCGCAGATTTCTTAGCTGAATTTCCCTTAGAAGATGATGAAGTTGTGGAAGAAATGATGGATATAGAAGAGGAACATGGAGATCCAAAAGAGTTATTAACAGAACCCGACAGATGGGAAATTTTTGTGGATGGATCCTCAAATGGGGAAGGAAATGGGATTGGAGTTGTCTTTATATCACCAGAAGGAGAAAAAACAGCTTTTTCATTTAGATTAGAATTTGCATCCACTAATAATGAGACAGAGTATGAGGCCGTAATCCATGCTTTAAAGTTTGCGATAGAAATGAATTTGGAAAATGCGAGAATCACCAGCGATTCACAATTAGTTATTCGTCAGATAAAAGGAGAATACACAACAAATGAACCATCCTTGAGAAAATACAAAAGACTTATTGAAGAATTATCTGCGAGAATTCCAAAAATAAAATGGAGACATATATCAAGGAAAGATAATAGACTTGCAGATGCTTTTGTTTTCATATCTAGTATGATGACAAATCCATTGGCAAGATGCATAAAAATTCAAACACTTTCATTTCCATCGGTAAACAAAGAAGAAGAAGAGACAGATATAATGATGGTAGAAGCTGACGAGGGAGATCCAGTGAGCAATATCACAGATTGGCGAGAAGATCTTCATGCATACTTGGCTACATGAGAAATCCCAAGAAATCGATTGGAAGCACATAAATTAAAAAGTAGAGCAACCAATTATGAATTAAGAGATGGAGTGTTATATCGCAGATCTTTTAATGGACCATCGCTAAGATGTTTGACGAGGGAAGAAGGACAAAAGATATTGAAGATGTTGCACAGTGGTGACGCTGGTAATCATAGTGAAGGAAGATCTTTGGCATATAGAACAAAAATGCAAGGCTACTACTGGCCATATATGCATGAAGATGCAAAACAACTCTCAAGGTGTTGCGAAGATTGCCAGCGATATGAAAAGAAGATACATGCACCAGGAGCACCATTATCATCTTCAACAAGTGTATGGCATTTTGGAAAATGGGGGTTAGATATTGTGGGGCCATTTGTACCGGGTTCTGGACAAAGAAGATATTTGATTTTCGCAACAGATTATTTCACAAAATGGGGAGAAGTAAAGGCAGTACAACATATTCGCGATAAACATATTTTTACATTCATATTTGAGAATATAATTTGCAGATTTCGGATTCCAAAGACAGTTGGTATCGATAATGGAAAGCAATTTGAAGGGCAGAATATAGAATTGCTACTCAATGCATTTAATATAAAGTGTGGAAAATCTACTCCTCTATATCCACAAGCAAATGGTCAAGCTGAAGCAACCAATAAGACAATCGCAGACATCTTAAAAAAAAAGCTAG
Organism: Papaver bracteatum; assembly: GCA_023529315.1. Taxonomy (NCBI): domain Eukaryota; kingdom Viridiplantae; phylum Streptophyta; class Magnoliopsida; order Ranunculales; family Papaveraceae; genus Papaver; species Papaver bracteatum. Next base: position 484,531 of record JAJJWX010000811.1, on the reverse strand, counting down.
AAGGATACCACAGAGCATGGTGTGAACAGGTGCATAATGCAATATAGGCCTACAATACAACTAGACGAGAAGTTACTGGAATGTCACCTTTTTGTTTAACATATGAAGTTGAATCTATGTTACCAACAGAAGTATCTATTCCTACAACAAAAAGGGAGGCTTGGGAAAGAAATCTAAGTGCTGGAATGATTTTAAATAAATTGGATGAATTAGAAGGAAAACGAGAAAAAACTTTGCAACATATGGAAAATTACCATCGAAGATTAGCTCGTGAATACAACAAACGTGTTAAGAAACGTGAACTTCAACCTGGCGACTTAGTGCTGCGAGAAACACCAAGTTATCAGCGAGAGAATGGTGGAAAGTTGGCGAGAAAATGGGATGGACCATACATCATTAAAGAGATAGTTGGAACTGGGGCATACAAACTAATGGATCCTGAAGGAAGAGATGTTGGTCAAAGACTCGATAGACCATGGAATAGATTATTTCTGAAGAGGTATTATCAATGACATCTTATGCGAGATAAGAAATACTAGTATTTTATATGATGAAACAGGTAATAAATTTTGTTATCTCTATTTACAACTGAAAAATTATTTTGATAACAAAGCACAACAAGAGCAGCGAGCATCATCGCAAGAAAAGCGAATACAAATTTCGCAAAGATTAATAGAATGGGACGAACCTTTATGGCGTGCACCCTAGTTCGCGAATAAAATTTTGCAAGAGGCAAATGTAAGACCTAATAGCACGTCATAGGAGGGGGAATATCTTGACATGATTCAGGGGTAAGGTTATACCGCTGCTGGATCCCGAGTCATGCAGATGTTGGGGTTAAATAAAACCTATCCGGGAGAAAGATCTTGGATTTCCAACTATATAAGGTTATACCCTGGTTGGACGACCGAGAATCTCTTCCAAGAAGTGCAAAGTATGACCAAGGCGCCGAGGTACACGGTTGAGCCAAGAGTGCCCAGGGCGTACGAAACTCCCTTGCCATTCTTGGTAAGTCTTGTCTATGATGCACTTGGCCTGAAGAAAACCCCACTTAGGGTGCAGTCTTGTAACTATAAGCCATATAGGCATAAAGGACAAAAGGCTGCGAAAATAGCTGGTTTTTGGTAAATCTGGATGGGAGGAACTAGTCTTATATGGCCGATATTCCCTCCTTGAATGGGAAACCAGGGGGAAGATAAGGGGGCACCCTCCATTAGGGAGCTGATAAGTGTCTTAAGACGGCAATGTCATTGGGCTTTATGATCGCAAGAACATTTAGGCCTGTCATATTGTCGCGTGACGTAAATTATACAGAGGCAACAAGCCACAAGATAAATTTTAAGATGAGATCAATGGGTTTTTACATGAAAATGTAAAGACGTCCTGCGATTTCATCGCAAGACGACAATGTCATGAGACTTTGATCTCGCGAGGGAACTTAGACTTGTCATATTGTCGCAAAGACCATTGTCCAAGTGTCAATAAATTTAAATCAACAACCAAAAGGTCAGATATTCTAATTGATTAAATAACGCACAACCTGTATTATTTCAATTATATAACAAAATATAACGCGGAAAAGAAATAACACAGACACCAAAATTTTGTTAACGAGGAAACCTCAAATGCAGAAAACCCCGGGGACCTAGTCCAAATTAAACATACATTGTATTAAGCCGCTATATATACTAGCCTACTCCAAGCTAACTTCATTTTGGACTGTATTTGAACCCCAATCAATCTCACACTGATCCAAGGTATAGTTATTATCCTACGCCTCTGATCCCAACAGGATAATGCACACTTGATTCCCTTAGCTGATCTCACCCACAACCAAGAGTTGCTACGACCCAAATTCGAAGACTTTTATAAACAAAAATGTATCACACAGAAAAGTCTACAGTAATAGATAAATCTGTCTCCCACGAATATACCTACAAGTTTTTGTTCCGTCTTTTGATAAATCAAGGTGATCATGAACCAATTGGTAAAACCAGACTTATATTCCCGAAGAACAGCTCAGCTTTATCAATCACCTCACAATAGTCTTAATCGACGCAGCGAGAAAAGATATTGTGGAATCACAAACGATGAGACGAAGAGTTTGTGACTACTTTTATATATTTCCTATGGGAGATAGAAATCTCAAGCCAATTATTACAATTGTACTCGTACGATAGAAACATCAAGATCAAATCACACAACTACAAGAAAAGTAGTATCAGTCTGGCTTCACAATCCCAATGAAGTCTTTAAGTCGTTAACCTAGTTTTAGAAGAAGAAAACCAAAGGTTAAAGTAGAATCGACTCTAGCTTATCAAACTAGTATCACACAGAATGTGTGGGGATTAGGTTTCCCAGTTGCTAGAGTTCTCCCTTATATAGTCTCTCAAATCAGGGTTTGCAATCAATGTTAGCTTAGTAACAAAGCATTCAATATTCACCGTTAGATGAAAACCTGATTAGATTCAAGCTAATATTTATCAACCGTTAGATCGAAAACATAGCTTGTTACACACATGAAATGCACGTTTGTAGGCTTGTGAAAACCGAACCCAAAATTGTACATTAGTTGGTTCAGCAATAGTTAACCAAATGGTTAGCCATATGATAACTATCATATCAACCATATTCTTCTTCACTATAACTAGTCCAGATGACTCAAATGAAGTAGTTAGAGAGTTGTTCAATTGCTTAGATCTTTATGTACTACACAAGGCAAAATCGAAGCAAAAACTATGTGATTCACTCGAATCGATTCATGAACTATAAATCCACGATTTGCAATAGAATTCCTTAGTTTATTAAGATAAGTTCACGAACATCGTTTTTAAACATAACCTACTCAAGTTCGCGGACTTAAGTTCCCGGATGGAGTTCACAAACTCCAGCAGAAATTCTCGGGTTTGAGAACTTCGCCAGTTCGCAGACTGAAGCTCACGTACTTCTCCGGTTTCACTTGATCAACAAATTTAGCAAACTTTGGTTCAAGGAATAAGGACTTATACATATATGTGTTTCCAAAATAATGCTTATATCCTCTAATGGTTATATAGTCTAAACTCTCATTTTAATCATTAAAACATTCTCAGAGGACGTTATATAATTGTTATTAACAAACCATTTTTCGCCAGAGCAATTTTCAAAGTGATTGAAACATAACATGACTTTCGTCACTAGGTAAAGATGAACTTGGCTAAAGCGAAAGCTTTACCAACACATATTTCGAGAAATAGATAAGAGAGATATACTCTGCTCGAAATACCTCATGTGGTATAATCTTAGTCTATATAGTAATACGACTTTTTTCTCAAGATAGGAGATAGAGTAGATAGACTTTTGAGTGATTAATAAGTTCAAGTCTCCACATACCTTTTAGTAGATGAATATCCATTGGTTCCTTGAGTAGTCCTTCATCTTGTATAATGATCTCCATGGAGTTCTTGAGCTCAACTACACTTTTTATCCTAGTCTGAGACCTTAGCTATAGTAGACTAGAAATCAAGACTTTATAGTTTTGATCACTAACATTGACAAACATTCTTGAGATAGCAACGCATGCGAGTTCGACCGATAAGTGCTCTAACAAACTCTACCTTCCATGAAAAATTCTGCAATATTGCGTCGTCGAGGACTTGAATCTGGGACCTCCTGAAGCACATGAAACCTTTAAGGAACAGGGATGACCAGTTGAGCTAGTTACCCGTTTTCAAAATCTTACTATAATATATATAATTTGATAGTTATGTTTATATTCTTCGGGTAGGTGTTTCAAAATGCTTTCCAACGATACGAAATTTACAAATATCCGGGGTATGGTTTGAAAGATAAATCATTTCTAAATTTTACCTTTTCTTATTCACATGAATAATGTGATTGCAAAATACCTATAGCTATATCTTTTTTATTCTTTTCCTTAAGAATTGCACAAACCCGAAATAAGTCATTTTTGGTGAGACAAAGAGAGTATCTGGCTTTTCAAATTTACTTTCTCCGATAAAGCTTAAGAAGGCCCAGCTAAACTCATCCGAAAATCATGAAAAAGGAAGGTTTGTTGCTCTTAAAACACTAGCAATGGCGATTAGGAAAGCAAGAGAATATTATTTTACTGTCTTACATGAAAAAGAAAGATGTGTGTGTAGGCGTGAGATACTAGTCAAATGGAAATTTCCAAAATCTGGATATCATAAGTTAAACACTAACGGAGCATCTACTAACTCTCTTTATGCAGGCATTGGAGGTTAGAGATGATGTTGGGTCATTTGTGGCAAGCTATGCAAAATGTATTTATCGGAATGAGAGCAATGTGGCTGAAATGCAGGCGATTAGAGATGGTCTTCAAATTGCTACAAACTGGGAATCAATAAAGGCGAAATCGCTCCTCTGTGGTGCCTCGAGGGCTTTGTCCAGGACATCACATAATTGAGTGAGAAGTTCGAAAATCTTGTATCTAGTCATCAATACAGAAAATCTAACTTAGTTGCGGGCACGTTGTCAAAAAAAGCTTCTAAGAGGCTTTTAGAGGGAGTGTGGTTTAAAAATCCACCTGATGAAATAACTAATAATTTTGTAGCTGACATCTAGGGTATGTCTTACCCGAAAATGATGATCATTTTCGGGTAAGACACCCTACAAAAAAATATATGATCATAATTTTGTTTTTCCAGACACCCTACAAAAAAAAAAAAAAAAAAATCTGAAGCTAGTTCAAAAGAGTGTCACATATGACATATCACAACCACTCTAAAAACGTGTCGAATTTTTTCTGTCAATAGTGTCAAATGTGGCACTTTAACCTTACTAAACAAAACCACTCACAAAGACATGAATCCGTGTACAAAGAGTAAGAGTGCCAAATTTCACATGATTTATAAGGGCTGATACTAGTTCTACTAGGGCCTGGTACCAGTCCATCGATCCAATGTTTAGGATTGCCAGGATTTTTTTGTCCTATATAGACTGGTATCATCCCTTAGTATAGCTGGTATCAACCGATATAAATCATGAAATTTGAGTTGAGCAAATGCAATATCCTTCTTTAGGTAATGGATGTGCAAAAGAAGGTAGAAGAAGAAGAAGATACTTCACAAAGGAGGATGTCATTGTGGGAAAGTAAGATGTGAAGCAAAAGGTCCATCAAATGTAAATGCAACAAAATGCAACTGTTCAAATTGCTCAATGAGAGGAATTATTAATTTCACAATCCCTTCTAAGAATTTCAAATTAATTGAGAATTCTCAAGATTTTATTACTACTTACACTTTTGGCACTCAAACTGCTAAACACACTTTTTGTAAAAGACGTGGGATAACTTCATTTTATGTCCCAAGGTCTGATCCTGATGGGGTGGATTTGACTGTTAATTGTGTTGATCCCGGTACATTAAAGCATATTGAAGTGAAGCATGTTGATGGTAAAAACGGGGAGAAGATTTTTGGCGATTGTGCTCACCAAGAAGTAAAACATTGATCTGAATATGTTGGTAATCGATGGAATCTAAAGGCGGAGACTAGAGAGACTCCAAAAAGAAAAAAGATTTGGTCAGTCCAAAAATTCCTGGCACATTTAGGGGCGACTCCAACGCAATTAGGGGCGACACAAAAGACAAAATAGGTTAAAAATACTTATATATCCCTTTATAATTGGGAGGTTAATCCATAATCGGTAGTTTGGGGCAACTCTATATTCGGTAGTTATATGAACTATTTTGACTACCGATTATGGTAAGATTTCGACAAATATTATACTGTATAATCGGAAATCATGATAACTTCATTTACTACCGATTATAGGCTCAACCAAAATTCAGAAAAAAGAGGAATTTTGCAAAATCTGATTTTGGGACTACTCTATATTCGGTAGCTATATGTGTTGGATATTTTCAAGATTGTTTTTCGGTTAATGAATTTGAAAACCTATTCGGTTTTCCATAAATTTTCACAAAACGTGTTTGTTCCCATAGGGTTTCTTCATTATCGGAAGTCATGATAACTCTGATTTTGGGGCTACTCTATATTCGGTAGTTATACGAAGTATATTGGCTACCGATTATGGTAGGATATTTGCAAAGAGAGCCACTGTATAATCGGAAGTCATGATAACTCTTCCTTTCTTACCGATTATAGGCTCAACCAAAATTCCAAAAAGAAGAGGATTTTTGCAAAATCTGATTTTGGGACTACTCTATATTCGGTATTTATACGAAGTATATTGACTACCGATTATGGTAGGATATTTTAAAAGAGAGCCACTGTATAATCGGAAGTCATGATAACTCTTCCTTTCTTACCGATTATAGGCTCAACAAAAATTCCCCAAAAAAGAGGATTTTTGCAAAATCTGATTTTGGGGCTACTCTATATTCGGTAGTTATACGAAGTATATTGACTACCGATTATGGTAGCATTTTTGCCAAAGGTTTACTGTATAATCGGGAGTCAAGATAACTTTATTTACTACAGATTATAGGATAATCAAAATTCAAAATATTTAGGATTTTATTTTGGGGACACTGTTGTTGATGGTGGATTTCTATTTAAAGGCTAAAATTGTAAAAAGCCAATTTTTGTAAGCTGACGTCCTGCAAAGGATAAAGCCTTCAGGTGATGAATATTCTCACCATAATAATTCATTGGAGCATGTGCAACCATCCCTGAGAATTAAAACCTACCCAGAGCGGAGCATGTAGCAACCATCCCGATTTTATGTAGGTTTGCAGCATTACTATTAATGCTTTAATTAAAGTCTTGTCTTTGACATGCAAACACCCGTAGGCTACCTGACGGCGGGTTATATTAGCCCCGTTGAACGCATGAAATACTACCCATGTTAGTCTCACCTGCTGAAAACAAACCCAAAAATAGATCTCATCCTTCCAACTTCGCAGGCATAGATGGAGGGTGTAGATATAGATTCAGGGAGTCCTGAGCATGCTACCATGATCACCTCGGACCCACCTTCATGCATGACCGAACGGTCAAGACCAACTACAGTTGGTCCTTCCAAAACGTGTGCTCAAAGTGAGCATGACGCACGGCTAGGGTTCCTTTTAATCATGAACGTCCAACTTCGCATGCATAGTTGGACGGCTTAGATTATACCCTAAAACAAGTAGTGAAGTGATGGTACACCATTGGCGGGCCCACTTTCTACCTACATGACCGACTCCCTCATAAGCAAGTCGTGGTGCAAGAAACGATTGCCCAAACAAGGCTAGGTTAACACCTTATGCAGGTTGAGAAGATCCAAAACGATCACGACCATCCAACTTCGCAGGCATAGTTGGATGGCTTAGATTGCGCCCAGGGTCATAGAGCAAGCATGTACATGCTCACTGTCGGCCCAAGATGTTGCATACATGGTCGGTCTCCCCAAAGGAGGCGCACTCAACCCAAAATCGATCGCCCAAAGTGGCCGGTCCGAAATCCTAATTAGGGTTTGCGGCGCATATGTCGCAGAAACATCTCGAGCGTCCATCTTCGCAGGCTTGGATGGAAGGCAAAGATGGAGACTTAGAGGGAACCGAGCATGCTAGCATGACCAACGTGGGCCCGAATTCACGCCTAGATGATCGTACAAGACCGGCAGTGATCAAGTTCCTTGATACGCGTGCCCAAAGGTGGAATGTCACGGCCCCTCCATAAGTTCTAATCTCGACCACTCATCTTTGCCACCTAAAGTGGGTGGCTTAGATCAAATCTTTGCAAGTCAAGCAGGCATGGGCATGAACACCATTGTACCACCTCCATGCAGGGCCAATAGGTTCCTCCATAGAAACTCCCTTAGCATGCAAACATTTGGGTTGAAAGAGGCAGCATGCGCGCCTCCCATCCAACGATCGCAAGTAGGGTTGCAAGCCATCTCGTCCGTCCAACTTTGCAAGCTTGGACGAATGACTTAGGGTGCGAATCAACCAGCAAACAAGGTATCACCATGATCACCATCCGTCACTCTTCTTCACAGGGTGACCGACCAAGGCATGGCCTGTCTATACAGCCTCCAAACGGTCACCTGAAGATGGCTGCATGCGATGTTATACCAAGTTCATGATTCACCCTGCACTATTTTCTGTGGGTCCCACGATCCACACACTCGAGACATTAATCACGTCACAACTGGGGGATACAAACTGGGGTATTGGTCTGGCGGTTTACAGCGTGCAGCGTGCAACACGCCATCACAAGATCATGTCAGGGAAACATGCGCGGTTAGCGACGACAGGAGAAGTGGGCAAGCAACCGTGTGACACTAACACACAACTCCACTTCCTCCATCACTCCACTTCCTCCACTTTCCCACGAGAGACATGATGAAGGCTTATCAACTTGTATAAATAGGTTCTCCTCCCTATTTCCAACAACACAGAAAACCAAGTGTTAATACCATCGTATTCAACACCCAGAGCTTGCCTGCAACATTTGCTAGCCTGCTAAACCTTCTGTTAACAAGTCATCAAATAGCCTTCACTTTCATACTCCCAACACCTTCTTCGCTTCCCTCCCTAAGATCAACCTCACATCCTTTTGACCGAAATAAATCTGGAACGGCCGTGTCTTCGGTTTAGGCCAGAATTGTACAGATTATCTCTCGAATCAAAGTGCTCATCGTGCAGCACATTTGTTGAAGGTTTAAATTCACTTCTCATCCACACACACCCAAAATTACCTAAACCGGCAGAAGTAGTTTTCTCCCACAAACAACTATATAATCGGAAGTCATACAAACCAAATTTACTCCCGATTGTATAGTTATCTATCGATTATAAAGGGTAGTTTGGCCATTAAAAAAAATGCCCCGGAAATAACCTTCCAATTGTGAAATAAGCATTTCTTTTACTAATCAACCAAATAGCAGCCTAGTGGTTGGTAACTTGTTCAGTAACCCAATGGGCGTGGGTTCGATCCCCACTATGAACACATTTTGGTTCAAGTATAGGTTTGATTACTTAACAAAAAAAAAAAAAATTCTTTTACTAATATTCTAATAGCAAAAGAAATAGTTGACAGAAAAAATCACCAAGGGGAGGGGAAAGATTATTTTGAAGAACCTTGAACAAGAGATAGAGCGGAGGTAATAATAGTGTCCTGTTCAAATTCAATTTGTTTTGGTGATTTCATTTTATTTTCAATCAAATGTGCATTAATCTTCTCTTTACTATTGAAAAAAAAAAGATCTTCATCTACTTCTGAATTCTGGATAATGTTGAACTCTCACCAACTACCCTGATTTTCTAGGGTTAGTCTTGTTTAAATTTGCATATGAAACAGAAATTAATCCTATAATTTGGTTCTTAATCTATTGGAGATATAATCGATCAAAAAAAATCTAATGGAGATATTTTTGATTAGTGAGATTCAGTTGGCATTAACAAAGAAGTTTTCTGTATGTTTAAAGTTTATTAGAGTTATCAGTGGAAAGAACACCCAAAATGGAAAATTAAATAAAATGCTTTGGTTAAACCATCAGGAAGTGCAATTAGTCGAAATACATAGTAAAGAGTATCCAACAATTCTTATTTGTTTGCAAACCTGTCATCAGGACTTGAATATTTTTGATTAAAATGTAGCAGCATTAAGGAAACTTCAGTTTATTCTGAACTTCACTCTTGGTATGCCATTGTTCTGAACCAGAGTCTGTACTATAAGAACTAGGTTTGAGGCTTTTAGGCGTTGTTTGTAAGGTTTTAAAGGGGTTATCTCTCCAAGGTCTCTTCATGGCTAGATAAGAGGATTGATTGGAGTTGCCATACATACGGAACTAGCGGTGCAGCTTGTTAGTCATCTTTGCGGCACAGCTTGTTACATAATCCTCTTTTTTGAAGCTTGTGATCTTCGTGTTTCTTCATGTGTTAGCTTAGATACGAGGAGTTTAATTTTATGTACCGATTGCCGTCACTAAGAATGACTTTTATTGTCCACAGCCATACTGATTTTTTCTTAAGAAAGCCACCTATGGCCTTCACCTTTTACTTATCTCTGAGTTGTTTAGAGAACACCTTGTATTTGATTAGAATTCTATAAGCACCGCTTATTTTCAATTATCAGTGATAATAATTTGAAATGAATCATGTTCAAAAAACAGGCGACTGAGGAATGAATTCGAATACGCCAGTAACGCACAAGGGAGGATGTCACTGCCAAAGCATAAGATGGGAAGTGGAAGCTCCATCAAGCATTACAGTTTGGAAATGCAACTGTACTGATTGTTCAATGAGAGGCAACACTCACTTCATAGTCCCATCTGCACAGTTCAAGCTAATTGGAGATTCTGAAAAGTTCGTCACTACTTACACCTTTGGTACACATACTGCAAAACATACCTTCTGTAAAATCTGTGGCATAACATCATTCTACACTCCAAGGTCCAACCCAGATGGCATAGCTGTGACAATCAATTGTGTTGATCCTGGAACAGTGACCCATGTCGAGATTAAGCCATTTGATGGCAGAAACTGGGACAGGTCTTATCATCAAACTTCTATTGCTTCGTGTTCTAAATTGCAGAGCTAAAACAAGGGTTTCAGGTGTTTCAAACATACCCACAAGTTTCTTTAAGGTCATCAAATTGTTGTTGAACTTATGTGACTTTTTAAGTTGTACTAATTCTTTGTAATAGTATGTTTTTTTCTCTTCTTCTTGTTTCCGTTAGTGATGTCTGTAATCGAAGCTTTATCAAGTTGGCCGGATGTGCTTCCAAAAGCCTTTGCCGGATGTGCTTCCAAAAGCCTTTGCCGGTAGTCAGAGAGAGCTACTCTGAATTTTTTATACCCATGCTACAAACTTACACACGCTCTTCGCATTAGTTTCTTCTGAACATCAGGTAGCCAGTACATTCTCAAGCAAGCTCTGCTAGAAAGGAAAATATTGCAGTCTGTTTGAGCTGCCATACTAAAGGGCAAGCTTTCCTTGCTTCTTTCATGAGCCAATAAGGTAGACAGACCAGCCAAAATAACCAAAACAACAATCATCTATCTAACAGTTCCTTAAAACTTCCATACAACCCATTTGACAAGCAAAATCAGCCCACAAGAACACAACAATCACAAAGAGCCATAGCAGGAAACAACAAGAGATTCTAACAAAATAACATTCCAACAACATTCTTTGGAACTGCCATCGTTACCTTCACTGCATCTCCCTGTTCATAAACCATTGCAACAGTATCAGCCCACAACACGAATCAGGGCATACACTTGATAGACTCGTCATTTCAGCTATCAATCTCAAATACTCATTTCCACACGAGCATATCTCAACATTCCTGACTTTGTTCCCACACGAGCTTTAGCGCCGCTGTTGCTTCAAAGAGCAAACTTGCCTCCTTCACTGAGTTCTTGATCCAAGTACTGTAATATTGAAAGAAACAACTTAGATGCCAGCACTTTCAAACTCAATAAGAAGCAGGTTTTATTGCAGTCACAAATGCACTGACACTGAGTTTATAACAAGAGGTATCGTAAGAAAATTCTGGACTAAAAACATGAAGGATAAATATATATACCAGAAATTTTGAGTATGTGATCTAATGTTGTTTTGAGCTGTTTTTTCTTTTCTTTTTAAAACCAAGCGATCGTCTATTAAACGGCTATATGTGAAACCTTCCAAGAGTAGGGATGGCAATTTGCCCCAGCCAAACCCATCCCCGTGCGGATCCGCCCCTATGGGTTAGGGTTTTACCCCTAGTTAGTAATTCTCCGAATTATTCCCGTATGATTCCCGAACGTATCCGAACTGACCGAATCCGAATGATATTTCCGAACTATTTGAACTCCGAACCTAGTTCCCGGATTATATGGACCTCACGAATGATTCGCGAACGTATCCGAACTAACCGAATCCGAATGATATTTCCGAACTAGAACTTCGAACCTAGTTCGCACCCAACCTCGCTCTCCCATAAGTAATTCTCTGATCAGAGTTTTGTTGCTTGGTTTTTGTTTGATTTTGAATATACTTTATATTTAAATACAATTATTCAGTTAGATTTTTTATTGATAGTTGTTTAACCAGTGTTTTATGTGCTAATTTTTGTTTAAAAATCTATAAACTCGTTTTATAATACATTTATGTGATTAAACTGTTTACTTCTTGTTAAATAATCACGCTAAAATGTTTTCTTCATCTTATAAATCATATACAAATAAAATTAGTCTCGTAATAAGATCATAATACTTATCAATTTATCATTTATGTAATCCGAATTTTAAGTGCCGAACTCACATTTATAAAACGAATATACACGTACGTATGCCGTTCCGAACTACTGTCCGAACAACGAACCGCTGACCGGATTTTTGACCGAATCCGACCTATCCGAATCCGTATAATTCTCGTACGTATGCCGTCCCGAACTACTACCCGTACCCCGAATTGCTATTAGGGTTTTACCCGTATAAACGGGAAACGAGACGGGTACGGGAAATCCCCAAAAGTAGTGATGCGGGGATGGGGTGGGGATGGGATTCAAGGTCCCCACCCCATACCCGCCCCATACCATAACCTATTATATTTCGAGAAACTTTTTTGGAAGATAACGAAGAAGATTATGATGAGATGATTAACACGGAGGACGATGGTTAATAAAGGAAAAATTGTTTCCTTTATTTTTCAGTTTTAGTTGGTTATTATTAACTTAAAAATTTAAAATGCAGGTTACAGTAAAACCTCTGTAAAAGAATACCCTATAAAGGAATAAACTCCGTATATGAATAAAAATAATTGGTCCCAATTTGGCTTAATCTTTGTAAAAATTACCTCCATATAAGAATAAACTCTATATAAGAATAATCTTTCGAGGTCCCATTAATATTCTGAAACAGAGGTTTTACTGTAATATCATTGTTTGAACCATTATAATTATTTTTAACACATGGGAAACCCATCCCCTACGGGGATTCTCCATACCCGTCCCCGCCCCATTCTTATGGGGAACGGGGGGTTTTGGTTTTTTGAACGGGATAGGGGATGGGATTCAAGGTCCCCGCCCCATTGCCATCCCTATCCAAGAGGCACCGAGCATCAACATTTCACTTTCCATTTTCTCTACTTTTTAACATTCAAGAGTTTTTGAGAACAGAAAATGGGCTATATAGGCAAAAAAAAGAGTTTCATGGGCCATATGGACAATTAGAATTAAGTCTGGGTCAAATAACCAATAGAATCTTTTTAATGTGGAGAGACCTTACTACCCTTCGCATACAGCATTTTCTCTCGTCTTCTTCGTCAAAAAAAAAAAACTTCTTCTCTTTGTGAAAAAACTAGATCTGAAAAACTCTTCTCTTTCTCCACCACCAACAGTACTACAACCACCACCATCTGTACAGCAAACTACAACCAACACCACCTCCTTCCTTCACCACCGCAACGCATCTGTTTTCGGTGCGGTTTTCAACGTCTCAATGAGCACAATCAACGCTGGGATTATGTCGATTCCGGCAACACTTAAAGTATTGGGAGTGATTCCGGCGATTATACTCATCGTATTAATTGCAATCTTATCTGAGGTCTCAGCTGAGTTTCTTATCCGGTTTACAAAATCATCTGATAAGGTAAAAACTACTTATGCCGGTGTAAGTGGTAATTGAACTTTTGTCCTTACTTTTGATGGTCTACACAAATATCCTTATCACATAATAATTTTGTCCCTATTTATCTAAAAGCCCATCAGGGGTCCAATAAGATTTTTATTTCTTCCAAATTTGCCCTCCCATCTATCTACCTATTTCTTTTAAAATCACGGATTCAATTAGTTCATATTCAATTTTACATCTGAAAAAATCATTTCTTTCTTCTCTCCATTTCTTTCAACCACCACCACCACCACCAACTCCACCACCACCACCACCAGCTCCACCTCCGTTAACATCAGATCTATTAATATGTGTAAGTTCTTTTTTACCACCTCCTCCTCCGTCTGATAATTCTGATGAATTAATCCGTCAATTCATTTCTGATCTTGAATCTTGTTCTATCGATATTCAAAAACAAGCAGCTATGGAGTTGAGATTACTAGCCAAGAATAAACAAGAGAATCGGTTGAAGATTGCTGAAAACGGAGCTGTGAAACCGTTGATTTCATTGATTTCATCATCGATTTACAACTCTAGAATATGGAGTTACAAATGATTTTGAATTTGTCTCTGTGTGATGAGAATAAAGATTTGATTGCTAATTCAGGTGATATTAAACCGTTGATTAGAGCATTAAGAATGGGTACACCAACAGCTAGAGAGAATTCAGCATGTGCTTTACTTCGATTATCACAAATTGAAGATAACAAAATCACAATCGGACGATCAGGAGTTGTTCCTTATTTAGTTCATTTATTAGAAAATGGTGGTTTCCGTGGGAAAAAAGATGCATCAACGGCTTTATTTACACTGTGTTCGTTGAAATAGAAAAAAATCAGAGCAATTCAATCTGGTATTATGAAACCACTAGTGGAATTAATGGCGGATTTTGGTTCAGGTATGGTTAACAAAGCTACTTTTGTGTTGAACTTATTGGTTTCAATACCAGAAGGTAAAACCGCTATTGTTGAAGAAGGTGGTATTCCAGTCTTAGTTGAAATCGTTGAAGTTGGTTTACAACGGCAGAAAGAAATCGATGCCGTAATCTTTCTACAATTCTGTGAGGACAGTATGGTTTATCGCACTATGGTTGCTCGTGAAGGTGCAATCCCACCGTTAATTGCTTTATCACAGTCCGACACCACTAAAGCTAAACAAAAGGTTAGTCTCCTAAAAATCCTCATCTTTCTGGGGTTCCGGTTCCGGTTTTCTATTAATTTTCGCCGGTTTGCCGTTAAACCTTCGTTTTCATAATTAAAATAAAAAAATACTAATTTTTGCATGTTTGTTTCAGATTTTTTATATTGCTTAGTTATGATGACATTTTGGTCGTGAAACACTACTGGAACAATAATCTCAAGGTCTATTATTTAGTATTTAGAATGGTATTTCTATTTTTTGGATCAACTATGGTTGTTGATCCATATATTTTGGATAAACTATGGTTGTTGATCCAACTGCAATGGATAAACATCCATTGTTGATCCAACTGAAATGGATAAACATCCATTGTTGATTCAACTGAGATTGGTTTTGAAGCTGGTCTTGGAGTTGTTGGTGTTTATGAAGCTACAGGTAATGAAATATGGTGGTTATCTGGGTTGAAGCATGTACTGATATTGGATCAACTACTATTGTTGATCCATATATATTGGATCAACTATGGTTGTTGATCCATATATATGGGATCAACTACTGTTGTTGATCCTTTGAACTCGTGTTTTGTAGTTTAAATCATATAAATTTGTTCCAATGTTGAACTTGTGGTGCAATGGTAGCATGACTGACTCCATGTCAGATGATGCGTGTTCGACTCACGCCAAGTTCACTCCATTTTACATGGATCAACTATCATTATTGATCCAATTTTCATGGATCAACATCCATTGTTGATCCACTAAAATTGGATCAACTTCCACTGTTGATCCTTTTTTCTTGGATAAACTAGATAAACTTCTACTGTTGATGGTTATGTTGGTGGATCTGAAACTGCAATTGATGAAGTGGTAGCATTTTTCCATCAAAGATGGATAAACATCCATTGTTGATCCAACTAAAATGGATCAACTACTTTTTGTTGATACAAAAAATTTGAACCTAAGGTGGTGATGGTGGTGATGGTGGTAGCGGCGGCGTAGCGGCGGCGGCGTGGCGGCGGCAGCGGCGTGGCGTAACGCAGCGTATGGCAAGGTGGCAGCGTGTGCGGTATGGCGGCGGCGACTTAATTTGTGGTGGTGGCGGAAACAGACTAGTGGTGGAGGAGGACTAGTGGTGGTGTAATGGTGGCGGTGAAGGAGTGGTGGTGGAATATTGGTGGTGGTGGCGGTTGGTATGTGGTGGTTGTTGAACGGTGGTGGTGGTGGTGGTGGTGAAGTGGTAGAGGAAGAAATTTGTTGTATTTTTAAATAAAGAAAAATATTATATGAGTGAGGGTATTAAGGTAATCTAATATTAAATGGATAAGGTTATAAAAAAGGAGGGACATATTTATTATTGCATAAGGATATATTTGTAGGGAGTTAAAAGTAGGGACATATAATTAATATACCCCCGGTGTAATGGGTGAATCGTTTAGACGAGCTGGATCAATCTTGTTGCAGATTTGTATCATGATTACTAATCTTAGGTGTCTTATCATTTATCTCATCATTATCGGTAATCAATCGAATTCCAAATTTATCAATCAGTCATTTCAATTTTAGGTTTAATTTGATTTTCTGAATGAATTTTAATTGGAGATCAATAAATTTTTATTATTACGCAGGGGATGTTTAATTTGCTTCCTCTTGTTTTGCTTAAACGTGTAGGTTAGTATACAAATTACGATTTCAATTTGGATACCTTGAATTGATGTTTATGGATTAATCAACAAGTAAGTACAAACCATATTTCGCTCTTCTCTCACACTGTTTCTTGTGAAAATTTTTCCTTACGTTGGTGAAAATGGGTTTCATCCTATGCTAAATTGGGTTGAATTTGGTTTCACCCATTTTAAACTAGGATGAAACTGGGTATCACTCACTTTAAACAAGGATGAAACTGGGTTTCATCCTATACTAAATTGGGTTGAATTTGGTTTCACCCATTTTAAACTAGGATGAAACCGGGTATCACTCACTTTAAACAAGGATGAAACTGGGTTTCATCCTATACTAAATTGGGTTGAATTTGGTTTCACCCATTTTAAACTAGGATGAAACCGGGTATCACTCACTGTAAACAAGGATGAAACTGGGTTTCATCTTATACTAAAATGGGTTTCATTCTAATGATTAGGATGAAACTGAATTTGGTTCCATCCACATTTACACTAGGATGAAACTGGTTATGATCATGTCACACTAGTTATGATCCTTAACCGTTGGAATGGGCTAGTACATTGATTGATTGAAAGCAGGTTATTTAGATGTAGCAATGGACTTGTATGGGAAAATGCAGTTGACAGGTCTCTCTCCTGATACATTTACATACAGTGTCATTATCAACTGTCTAGGGAAAGCTGTACACTTGGCTGCTTCTTACAAGCTCTTCAACGAGATGGTTTCTCAAGGTTGTGTTCCTAACCTGGTCACGTACAATACAATGATTGCTCTTCAAGCCAAGGCAAGAAACTACACTTGAGCCTTAAAAATTTACCGGGACATGCAAAGTGCTGGATTTTACCTGACAAAGTTACATTCAGTATTGTCATGGAGGTTGTTAATTCTTTAGTTTGATTAAGAAGATCCTGACAGGTAAACACTTGCTCAAGGACTAAGACCTTGGACTTTTAATGTGACAAATCAGCTGTCTGAAACTAGTTGTAACAACCTTAGAGCCAGACACTCTTGATGCTGGAAGTTATTAGTGTGAGCTTTGAATTGCCATTATGAATTCTTCAGATTGATTTTTTTTCACATGTTTCTTGGGTTTGTGGCTGACAATATAACATGACAAGTGCTTTCCTGGCCGTTACTCCTTCAACAGGTTGGAGAAGAAGCTGATGGTAAAACTGTGCTTGAATAACATCTGGCAGGGATTTGCAATGCGGATGTGATTTTGAATGCAGTACTTGTCGTCCCTCGCTTTACATACCATAATATCTGGCAGGATCTAAGTGATTTTGGAGATATCCATGTTACAAAATATTTAATATCCGCACTTGAGGGCTATGTGAGGGTGATCAGGGAGCTACCTAAGGTATTGACGGATCAGGGAGTTAAAGCAGCTTGGGCTCCAGTAAGTAAACTATTATTTGGGAGAAGTCTAATCTGTCTTGCATGAAGGAGTTATCCATATTTATAGCCCCGTCTGCGAACAGACTGGAGATGGAAATTCCACCCAGTTTTCGGTATGCTTGACCAGTTATTTAAAATTTGCTGATCCCATCTCAGTGCTTGCAGAGAAGTTGGTTCCACACATAATTGAGAAGAGTACCAAGACTGGTGGAAAGTACGTGGTAGTTCACCTTTGTTTGGAAGAGATTATGATGGCCTTATCGTGCTGTGTCTATGGAGGGGAGACTGAAAAATAAAAATGGAAGCTGCTTGTGAAAAGAGGTGGAGGGACAAATTCAAATGCGAAACTTGCATATTTGGACCTGGCCTGAGTCGAATCAACGGAAAATGTCCCCTGACTCCCTTAGGTGGGAATGATGCTTAGTGGTATGGGTTTTGATAACAACACTTCAATATATCTGGCATCTGGAAAAAAGTCAAGGTATAGAACAAGTTTGGTAAAGTTTTAATTGTCAGGGCCAAAGGATTTGTTAAGAAATGGAACTTTGTCCAGCAACTGGAGCTTTCTGTTTCTATTACTACTGAACTTGGAATATTTCCAACTGAAGGGGGGGCATGCACTTTTTTGGTACATTCACTTTGAATCCAGAAAAAGGACATCCATGACATGACTCTCTAAAATCCCAGACTTAAAAATCCAGCAAAACTGGGACCATTCTTCTTCTTCGTCATTGTGTGCTGCTCGTCAATCAGTGAACTTCAACAAACGAGAGAAGATCTAAGAGATGGAGCACCTGAGACATGAGTGCATGATGCCCATCGAACAACTGATTCAGTGATTAGATCAAGTTCAAGTTGCTCGAGCTCCCCTGGTCCAATTGTATGGTGTCTCATGTTGTGGATACTTAGCACTCCAGCTGCACTTGTTGTTCCTCCAAACCTTCGGATCACAGTTGGGTTCTTGTTGTTCTCGGTTTCACCGCCGCCACAAACTAAACTATTAGAGGAATCTGGAGCGATGAAAAGCTTCCCAAAGCTGGTGAAGGTGGACATGCAGGTGGAGATGTGAACTGGAGATGATGGAGATGATGGTGGTATTGCTTCTCTAAGGGTTTGGAGAGGAGCAGAGAGCTCCTCCCTGTTGGTTCCGTGCAGTCGTGAGATGTTATTATGTACAGTTTCAGTTCCTAGACGGTCTTAGGTCTTTGTTGTGATTTTTCTTGGTAGGGTCTCATGCTTGTATATGAACTACACATCATAGATAATTATTTGAAGAAGATAGGGACATATTTATCTTTTCAGGTTAATAAATTAAAGATATTCTGGGTCAAATATTCATTTTGGCTAAATGAACAGTATTTTTCTGTTTTTTAGCCATATATACAGTATCTAAACCTAGCTGTCAATTTCACCCATAAAATGTTTTTTTTGGTCTTTTTGACCAATTTTGTGTTTTGAGAACATGAAATTTATTGGTGAAAAAAGATGGCCAAAAGAAAGGAATGCCAATTCACATTGATTCTTAGCTTTACAAGCATATCGATGTTGAAATGAAATAAAACTAAGGAAACAATGTATGTAACTTCATGGATACGGAAAAATGTAGTTGAAACTAAAGCATTTTGATGCATCAAGAGGTTTAGCCTAAATGGATACAAAAAGTCCACGAGAATTTGATGAAAGTCTTGAACCAAATAATCAATTCAGGAACCACAAAGTATAATGGACTACCCAACATGAGACCAAACTACCTATAGCAAATTCACACAGGTATTTTAGACATTTTAGAATTGCACAAGAGCAAACGAGAATTAACTACTGATAATGAAGAGTCCGACTCTTGAATCGTAGTGCTCATCTAGCTTTATGCTCATTTGAGAGCCAACTTGGCAAAAGGGACAAACTCAACCGCAATGGCCGCACTCCACAAGTTACATAAATTAGCAAAGGAAAAAGCAAACAGAGCTGACCTGATTTAGCACTACTAGAATACAAGAAAATCATCAAATATATGTAAAATTAACTTCATGAACCTGTGATATAGCTCAAGTGTAAAAACTGATCTTTGACCTGATTAAGCAACAGAGTTGCCAGTAAATGTTACGAGGAAAATACATACAACTGAAGTTTTGAAGTTAACTAGCCTTGTCTCAGACTTCAAAAGTGGCTGACACCCATAGATTGTTAGGCAGGCTTAAATCATTCGGGATGACACCCATAGCTTGTTAGGTTGCCTTAGATCATTCCCATTATTAAGGAGATTAGACTACCTTTCCATCCAGCTCTTCTAATTGCACAAGACACCGAAAGGTGGAACAGAATTCAGGAAGAACACATGTTTTGTTGTTCAGTTCATCACATGTTTAGAGTGGATTTCTTCGAAGCAATTTCATCTGCTGCCACAGATAAGGGATGAAGAGATCCGTACTAGGTCCGTGGGAGTTCTCTGACAAGATAAGGTACTAGTGCTGCAACAACCTCCCTAAAATTTACAAATTTTACCTAACAATCAAAGAGACACTTGGTGTGAGTAAGGACGACATATAGACAAAAACATGAAACAGAAAATTACCTCCCATTCTACGAGGAAGGCACAGGCTTCAAGACCAATGAGCTGCAATAAAAAAGCATGCATATCTGAAAATGAACATTAGACAAAGATCTGGTAAGTTGAGTCTGCTGCACTCCATTCAGATCTAAATATGATCCATGGATTTTGAACGAACATATAAGCAACAAAAATGATCTGTATCCTGAAAACAGAAACATTTGGGTTCATGTTGTTAAACTGTACTTAAATTTTCACTTTTGTTTGAAAGGGTGCCTAGTTTTTACTTGAAAACGTTTAGACTTCAGAGTTACAAAACAAGTTCTCAGATACTATAATGATAGAATGAGACCCAAGATTTCTTCTGAAGAGTGAATCTCCATACAAACTAATTTTTGCATCAAGAACCAATGGGGGCCGACATATCTAACAGAAGCAGTAAGGCAGGACGAGAGAGAGAGAACGAATATTACGTATTGCTTATCAGATGCCTTGTTCTTTTTGTTGAAATAAGGTGGAGAAGCAGCAGTCCAACCCAAGCTAGAATTGAATGGATGTGGAAGGAGCCTTCGAAATCCATCATCTATCCAACGAATTTCATTAATGCAATCAGTAAGTAATGCAAAAGGACGACCCGATGTCATTCAGCTTCCAATGCAAAGCACGGAATCTGCAAAACCAATTTTAGATCCACAAAAGAAAATTACAACTTCCAGATATGAAGGTCTTTTGTTATAGCTTAAGGATTGAGTTTTGGAGTCTCAAATAAGATAAATTGTGAACAGAAATGAGTTCTCACTATTACAAGAATCTTCATGGCATTCCAACTGCTTGCAAATCCGCGAAGGTGCAGAATACCCACTAATAAGCGAGTATGTCCTACCATGTGAAGCACATAATATGACTCCAAAAAATATAGGCTGAGAACTTTGGCGATCTGTTTAGAACATGAACACGAACATGGTGACTGTTAAATATTTATTGCACCCAAACACAGATCTATAGTTAGGATGATATTAAACTCGAAAAATATCAGGAATGCTCTCAATGGCAGCTGAAGCAGCAACACATACAAGAGGCCAAGAGGGTATACTGGATACAGGAACCTGGACAGAGATGTATACAGTACACCAATGTCACAATATATCCGCAATTCATTGCTGGAATAAATGGCCAATAAGAAAATCTAGAAAGTAATATTTAAAGTTAAACTAAGTTCGGCTAACCCTGAAAACGAAGAGTATTAAGTATGGGCGGTAATTTCAACTGAGGGTCATAAGAGCAACACAAACTGAAATCTTGTAAGTTGAGTCTGCAGACCTCAATCCAGATCTGGATACGATTCAAGGATTTTCAAAGCAGTGAATATATAAGCATCAAACAATCTACAACCTGAAAACAGAAACATTTAGGTTCATGCAGTCAAACTGTGCCTAGATATTCACTTTTATTTTGAAGACGGTGCTTAGATTTAAAACATTTACAGATACAAATCATGTTCTCAGATATAC
Organism: Papaver bracteatum; assembly: GCA_023529315.1. NCBI lineage: Eukaryota > Viridiplantae > Streptophyta > Magnoliopsida > Ranunculales > Papaveraceae > Papaver > Papaver bracteatum. Next base: position 462,688 of record JAJJWX010000811.1, on the reverse strand, counting down.
TTTGATAATAAAAGGAGAGCGAGGATTTTTGCAGAAGGGTGAATCTCCATAATGGTCTCCCAGGAAAGTTCATCATAGAAACTAATTTTTGCATCACGAACAAAAATGGGCCGACATATCTAGCAGAGAGAGAGAGAGAGTAGAAACCATTTATGGTTAAACTAAATTCGGCTAACCCTGAAGCAAGATTATAAATATGGGGTGGTAATTACAACGAGGGTCATATCAAATTTGAGCAACATGAAAAAAAGGATATAATCGCTTTCATGAACTTATAGATATGTGCTCAGAAAGAAATAAATAGGAGTAGTACCATACATAATAACACCAGAGTCTTGTAGAAAGATATTTAGGTCCTAAGTATTCTTAAATGTGTTTATATAAGTAGAACCTGTAATTTTTTTGCACATCGTCTTGCAAAGGTTTGATAGAAATTCTAGTAGTATTTGATTATGCTTCCCTTATTTTTTGGCTGTGTTTGTAAAAAGGGTTGATCTGAAGCTATTTGTAATTCTCTTTTTGTTAGTGCATGGATATTTTCAGCCAAATTTCTTTTTTGCAGAATAGCTAACACAGCTGTTGCTGAATCCACACGTACCCAGCACAAGTACCAGTGTTTGCAATAACACGGCAATCTTTTAAAAACAAGGTGTCCTTGTGACACAGAACACTACTAAACCATACCGATGTTCCTATAGGAAAGGTATAATCCACTTACTAGTGCTAGTGAAAAAACAACCACTTGCTAAGCATAGGATCGCGTATACTGTATAAGTTGCAAGCTGTTTCCCATAGTTCCTGGAAAGGGCTACCACCAAAACTGACTCTATTACTGCTGAGGTAAGACCAAGAAATAGCCTTACTGCATAAAACACTCTAACCTATCATGCTCAGAGAAAATGCCGGAGGAATCCCATAAGCAAAACGTTTCTAAATCACCAAGATATAGTAAAACCAAATTGAGTGGCATTCAACTATATAAGAAATTAGAATGTCGATGAACCAGGAAGCAGGCCAAGCAACTATGGAAAAAGATGCAAAGGTACAAGCACAGCCCAAACTCGGAGGTGCAATATGAATAAAAATAATACTAGTCAATACAGTTTTAAGCAAACTGGTGTCATTTTGATACAGCATTTCCATTTCTAACTAGATAACCCTTGCAAAGTTATCAAAAAATCAGTAAGTTGTAGTTTTTGCAAGGCTATTCGGCTTTTTCGCATGTTAATAAAGTTGTTCATTTGATTTTCATCCTAATCAAGGTTTTGCATTTTCAAGTTAGTTAACTAAACCCTTTTTAATGATGAGAAACAACAACAAAAAATCATAATATCAGAAACAAAAACCCTAAATGAAACAAAGATGAATCAAAAATTAGGGCAACCAAATGAGTGGAATAGATACCTGCACTCCCAAGTTTGAAATCCAGGTAATGAAGAGGCTCCCAATAATTTAAGACTTCATCACAATCATGAATGATTTAGAAGCAGCAGTCTACACAGATTACTTGATTGCTCTGCTCTGTTATGGCCCAAATGACACTAAAAAAAGAAAATTTTCTTTCTGATATACCAAGGAGCGAGGCACCATGGGATATTATGGCACCCATTTTTTCAATCTCAGGCAGTAACTAGTAACTCATCTTGTTATTTTGGATGTTGTTTGGATGAACCTTAACGTTAAAAAAACCTGGCTTGATTGGGGTATACCCATATTAATTGGGGTATACCCAATTTTAAGTGGACATGTGCCCTTACTAAGGGGAGGTCAAATATTGTTGAAGTTACAATACTACTCTTGCCCTTTATAATTCTATTACCCTAATCAGTTTTTTTATTTTCATTTCATCTTCCTTCTTCTCTTCTTCTTCTCTTCATAACCACACCGGCTCCTCCCCCACCACCACCACCAAAACTCGTCGATTAATTCATTAACATCGTCGATTCGAAAACTCCGATTAATCTTCATCAATGGAACCACCACGGAGGAAGGGAACTCGTATGAAAGACGCTAATAGAAAACCCAATGAATACAACCCTGGATTTGCAAAATTAGTTCAACAAAAAGAGAAGAAAAAAACGGTTGAAGAAGAAGAGATTGAACCCGCTCAAAACGAAGAAATGGTGTGAATAAGAAAGTAAGGGCCTACTTAAACTCACTCAAGTACTTCAATTTTATGTTTGCATGTCGAAATAGGTCAGAAAAATTGAATGTTTGAATTTGCAGTTATTTTCCCATCAAGGTTTTAGTTTCACGACCCCACCGACATTTCATGTTTAGGGTTCCGCCGGGATGCTCCCTGGTTGAATATCTTGCCGACGGTTTAGTTATTGTAACTGCTTTCACAGGGTCAGGATGTTATTCAACGTATAATCTTGCCGGCGTTAGTTTTATTTTTTTAAGCCGGGTCGGTTATAAGCTTTGAACTTGCTGGTGGGATTTTATTTTTTTAGCGTCTCCTGATGCCTTGAATTATAAAGGTCAGAATGGTATGTAAATAAAACCACGCCGGCGGTATGTTAGCCGGTGTTGTTTTTATTATAGACGTTGCCGACTTTTGAAGTTGAAAACCAAGTCATAGTTGTTAAAACCCGGCAGGTTATTGGAATAAAACCCTCCCGACCCTTGTTTAGTCGGCATGCTGTTAAGATATAGACCCTTCCGACCTTAGTCCGCCGGAATGGTTATATATGTTGAGCCTTTCGACGTATAGTTTTTTTTCTTAATTGTTCTTGTTCAGGTTGCAGAAGGAAAAGAAGAAAGCTCTGAAAGCTCTCAGTCCTCCTTCATATATCAACGACAAAGATCCGTATACCGAATGATGATTATCAACCACCATGGGAACCCAATGATTCAGACGAGACTCTAGATGAAGACCAATCAATTCCATCTGGTAGAAGAGGTGACGATGATGATGGTGATGAAAGAAATCCGGCTGCTGGAGGAGGTAACAATGATGATGATGATGGTGTTCAAGACATGCCTAATGTTGGAGGAGGTAATGATGATGATGATGATGATGATGATGATGGTAATGGAGATAAAGGTAAGGGTAGACAAGATGAAATTGTTGAAGAGGAGGAGGAACAAGAAGAGGAAGAAGAAGAAGTTGGGGAACAAACTCAAGCTGCAAGTACTAGTGCAACCGAGAAGAAGAAAAGGGTTATCACTAAACCAGCTAATTCCCACATGCCTCCCTCTGAATTGAAGGTTAAATTGAAACCAAACCAGCTAGTTCCATATACTCTCCAAAGTTCATATCATCATCCACTTCATCTAACTCACTCAATAGCTCTCTACAAACAACAATGGCATCATTTGATTCAAATGAAGATTTTGCAATCACCAAATCTTGGTACGCGGAAGATCGACTTAGACGTCAATCCTCCGAAAGGGAGGATTCCAAAACCTTTTGGGCTAGGGTACACAACAAATTTAGTGGCGAGTTTGGGAATCCTAATGCAAGAAGTATTGAACAAATCCACGCTAGGCACCTAGTAATCGAAAATGCGATACTTGTTTTTTTAGCCCTCCAACCTCGGATTTTTAACACTCGCCCCTTCACCTTGTCCATTGTAGAATTTGTAAGTCATTTTGTGGTTTTTTTTTTACGTAACCCATGTTGTTTTATCTTCCAACGAAACACCACTAACAAATGTAAGCTTGTTTTTGTAGCACGAAGCCGTGAAAGCGTGCTACTTGGAAGTAAAGGGGAAAGCATTCACATTCGATGCAAGCTATCACTTCTTGGCCGATAGAATCCCGTTGGATAACCCGAACTACTTGGATGCGGTATCGTCTTCGTCGGAGGAAGATTGATGGGTTTAGAAGTTTTAGTGTAGGATTTGTGGGTATACCTCTATGTAAGCCCTCACGAGACTATAACTTATCCACTCGGATCTCCTAGGGGTTTAAAGGCTTGATGCACATGCTAAGTGCATTCGTTTTTATGTTTCAATCAATGTAGTAACCAAAATTGCATGAATAAAGTGAATTACATCTTCCATATTTTCTGTTTTCTGTTTGGTATAAGTACACGTCGGCAAGGTTATAAATACTTAACATGCCGGTTACATGTCAGTCGGTACTGTTAAAAACAAACTGCTTTCCAACCTTATGACCGCCGGCATTGTAGGAAAATTGTCCATGCCGATCGTAAAATTCTGTTCCAAGATAGTCGGCGTTTTCTTCAACTGAGACAATGCCGGCGGTCATAAGGTCGGCATTGCCGGCCAGATAATAGCCGACACTTTGTTCAAACCTAGACCTTGCCGGCTTTGTGCATTTTCAAAAACAAATTTTTTTGATCGAAATTGAACTCATAAGAAGGACTAAGGGTTTAATCTAATGAATTCATAATTTCAAAATTTTAATCTAAACTCAATTAATTAACCTAATCAGAATTTTTGTGTTAATTAACCAAGGGCATAATAGCCATTTAAAAAATACAAGGTTAAGGGGTGGCTTGGATTTACTTCATAATGACCTGATTTTGTCTTATTGGGTATACCCCAATTAATCTGGGTATACCCCAATCAAGCCATGTAAAAAAAGTAACATTTCGATTTCTAGAAACAAAAAGATCAGAAGTTAGGTGGTAAATGAAATCTGAAAATGAGTTATAAAAAGTAAAAACACTAATTTTTTGTAAAACAAACGTATTTTTAGTTCCAACTCCTAAGATTTTATTCTACTTTTGTCATTGCAATTTCGTAATGGAAAAAGGTATGGCCAATGGAGGATGTCATTGTAAAAATGTAAGATGGGAAGTGCAACTATACTGACTGGAAGGAATCCTTTAGAGTAGAGAGTAAAGTCAAAGGCGATTTTTCTGGCAACGCTGACTCAAGTCAAGGGATTTTCAGGTCGAGTTTTTTGAGATTTCTTCTATCTCTGCTTGGCGATTGAATCAATGATCGGTGTAGATTAGTAAGTGGTTCTGTTTCTAGTTTTTCTGGTTTTTCTTTTCATTTTTATGGCGTCTGGATCTCAAATGGGGGAGTGAGATAGGGTTTCAGGTAGCTCTCTCTCAGGTTCTTTGAAAACTCTCAAGTGGTCTGATATTCTCACTCGGGAGAATGATGAAGGAGTTCAGGATCCATTACCTTTTGAAGTTCTATCTATGGTGGAGGGCAAGAAGATGATGGTATTTTCGGAGGAGGAGATTCGGTAAGATATTCGTAACTGTGAAGAAATGGTAGTTGGATGTTTTGTTGGGAGGAGATTGGCATTCCATGTGGTGAAGAATACTGCCAGGAGAATTTGGAAATTGAAAGCAGATTTCAAAATGACTTTTCATGGAGATTCAATCTTTGTGTTTGAGTTCCAGTCAGCAGAGGACAGAATTTCTGCTTTAGAACATGGTTGTTTCTTCATTGGGGGTCAGCTGTTTGTTGTAAGACCTTGGACACTTTTAATAGAACAAGAGCTAGCTGAACTCAAAACGATTCCTATATGGATTAATTTAAGGAAAGTACCATTGCACTTATGGAACACTAAGGGGTTGGGGAAGCTAGCAAGTTTCATAGGAGTTCCTTTGATGTTGGATAAGCAACAACAACTAGGTCAAGAATGGCCTATGCTAGAGTGTGTGTTGAAGTAGCTGTGGATTCAGATTTTCCAGCTTTTATTGATAATATGGTAGGTAAGACACACATCCAAATACCAGTGGAGTATAGTTGTAAACCCCCTAGGTGCAAACATTGTGCAGTGTTTGGCCACAATCAAGAGAAGTATGCTTCTGCAGTTGATGCTGCTGCTGTGAGTGCAGCTAAGGATGCAGCTACTGCTGCTAAGTTGGTGCAAGGGGTTATTAGTCAAAAAGTGAATGGATCTAATACTCAAGGAGTTTGGCAAGTCAAGTCTTTGAAAAGAGGCAGAGGTCCAAATGGGGGAAACCAGGATAGGATTGTAGAAAGTGTTATTGGAAGCTCTAGTAGACCAGCTCCAGGTGGAGTTGGGTCATCAACAGTTGTGCAGAATATGTTTCAACATCTATCTGATAATGATATTGATGAGGACATGGGTGGCTCTATGAACTCTTTTTCAAAGGACTCTGAACTTGAAAAGGGTGGATCAGAAAACATGGAATTGGTTGTTGAGTCTAGTGATCTTCAAGTAGCCAAGGAGGCAAATGAAACAGAAGGCTTTGTGTTGACTCAAGTTGGTAGAATTGATGAAGGACATCTGGCTGAAGATGGAGGTGGAGATAGATCCCATTTCACTTCTAAGCTAGGTGGGGGTAAACTAAACTTGGGAGTGAAGGGGACAGGGAAACCTGTAAAAGGGAAGAAACAAATTCCTCCCAATCTTTTAAATGTTTAAAGTAGGATTCTGGAATACAAGGGGTTTAAATGACCCTTTGAAACAAGTAGAAGTTAGTAGATTCATTAAAAACAATAAGCTGAGCATTGTTGGTATAATTGAAACTCATGTTCAAGAGTTGAATAAAGATAGAATAAGAAATAAAATTTGTCCTCATTGGACTTTCATTGACAATTATTCTTTAGATAGTGCTGGAAGGATTTGGGTGGGATGGGACCCTCAAGTGGTTAAGATTCAGGTTATTCATTGTTCTTCTCAAGCTATATTTATGGAGGTTGTGGACATGAAAAACAGGGTGTTTGTTGCTACTTTTGTTTATGGTAGTAATGATCCTATTATTAGAAGACATCTCTGGACTGACATTAGTAAATTTGCTGGCTATAATGATAAACCATGGACTTTGTTAGGGGATTTTAATTCTCTCTTGGCAGTAGGAGATAGAGTGGGAGGAGTTGATGTTATCCCAGCTAACTACATAGACTTTTATGATTGCACTCAAGAAGCTCACATTTTTTATCTGAGATATCGTGGCAGTTTCTTTACTTGGAGTAATAAACAGGAGGGTGAGGATAGAATTGCTTCCAAAATTGACAGAATTATGGTCAATATGGAATGGGTTGAAAAATTCACTGATTCAAGTGCAGAATTTCTATTACCAGGGATTTCTGATCACAGCCCAGGGGTTGTTAGTATCTTTGAAGGTAGATATCATGGCCCTCCCCCCCTCTAGATTTTGTAGCTTTTGGGTGGATGAACCAGATTTTTTAGATATTGTTAGACAGTCTTGGAAAGAACCGATGAAGGGTAATCCAATTATGATGTTGGTTAATAAGCTTAAGAGGGTGAAGAAGATTTTCATTGCCTGGAAGAATGAGATATTAAAGAGGTTGTCTGAGCAAGTTCTTGAAGCAAAGAACGCAATGGATGCAGTTGCAAATTTTTCCTCTGAGAACTGACCTTGCTATTAAGGAGAAAGATTGTGTTAGGAACTATGCAAGACTGAATAAATATGAGGAATCCATTCTTAAGGAGAAGTCCAAGGTCAAATGGATGGAGGCAGGAGACTCAAATTCTAAATTCTTTTTCAACTCTCTTAAAGAAAGAAGATCTAGAAATAATATCCTTATGCTGAACTCTAGAGATAATGTGAGACTGGAAGAGGATAAGGAGATTGGTGCTGAATGTGTGGATTTTTTTAAGACTTTGTTTGGGGAAGCCCCCAATCAGGAAGACACTTATGAAGTTATTGACTCTCTGCAGTTTGATAGATTGGTTTCTTCTGAGGAGGCTGATAAGCTGATGCTCCCTGTGACAAGGGATGAAATTGTTGAATCTTTGGCTTCCATTCATTCCTCAAAATCCCCTGGGCCGGATGGCTTTAATAGTTATTTCTTTAAGAGTACTTGGGAAATTACTGGTGAAGACTTTGTGAAGGCCATTAACAATTTTTTCAAATCAGGAAAACTTCTCAAGGAAGTCAATAGCACCTTTATTACTCTTGTGGCAAAGTGTGATAATGCCTCTTCTGTTTTGGATTTTAGGCCCATTGCTTGTTGCAATGTTATTTATAAGTGTATCTCTAAAATCATTTCTTCTAGGATGAAATATATTTTGAGGGGGTTAGTGAGCTCCAATCAATCAGCTTTCATCTCAGGCAGGTCTATTCAAGACAACATTCTCCTTGCTCATGAAATTGTTAGGAACTACCATAAGTCTATTGGCAGTCCCAGATGTGCTCTTAAAATTGATCTCCACAAGTCTTATGATTCTGTCAGTTGGAAGGCAGTTGCAGCAGTGATGAAAAAGTTTGGTTTCCCCCAAAAGTTTATTAATTGGATCCTTGCTTGCATCTCTCCTGCTAAATTCTCAGTTATGATAAATGGTTCACCATATGGGTTCTTTGGAGCTAAGAGGGGATTAAGGCAGGGATGCCCCTTATCCCCTATCTTTTTGTGATGGTTATGGAGATGTTTAGTGGACTGATGTTACAACAAGTTAAATAAGGGAAGTATGGTCTTCATCCCAAATGTAGAGCTACCAATCTCACTCATTTGTGCTTTGCAGATGATGTGCTTGTGTTCTTCAAAGGAAACCTGCAAGCTGCACAGGTTCTATCTCAAGTTGTGAAAGATTTCAGCACCTTTTCTGGACTCATGGTAAACTACAACAAAACTTCTATTTTCTCTTCTGCAGTGGATCAAAGGGAATTGGACTCTATTATTGCTTTTCTAAGTTGTGCTGAAGGGAAGTTACCAGTTAGAAATCTTGGAGTTCCATTGATTTCCACAAGGCTTTCTTACACTGATTGTCAGCATCTTTTAAGTAGTGTTACTAAAAGGGTGAAGTCTTGGAAGGCTAAACATCTTGCTTTTGCATGGAAAATGCAACTCATAAAGGTGGTGCTAAGTGGAATGGTTTATTTTTGGTTTTCTTGCTTCATACTCCCAAAAAAAGTAATTAAAGAGCTTAACACTATCTTCAAGAGGTTCCCATGGGCTGGCTCTGATCTTGGAAAAAATCACAACCCCATCAGTTGGATTCAAGTGTATACTGTGGAAAAATCTGGTGGTCTTGGTATTAGAGATCTAGAGAATACCAATATTGCAGCAAATTTGAGGCACATCTGGGATATTAATTCAGGCAAGGATACAATTTGGACTCAATGGGTTCACCTGAATCTTATCAAGCATAGAGATTTCTGGGATATTGTTACTCCTCAAGACTGTTCTTGGAGCTGGAGAAGAATTCTAGAACTTAGAGAAGTTGCAAAATAGTTTATGGGCACTTTCTTGGGAGATGGAGCTCAAACAAATTTTCTCTTTGGATTTTGGCACCCCAAATGAAGGTTGTGGGATTGGCTAGTTGATGAGTGTATATGCTCTTTATGCCCTGACAGGGAGAGAAAATTTGTTGACTTTATGATAGAAGGTGGATTTGTGATTCCAAATACTTCCCATGGAGGCCATTGTGATTGTGGTAACCTGATTCAGCAGATTAATTATGATGTTAGAGATGCTGACAAACCTATATGGAAGGGCAGTAAAACTGGAGATTTCTCTATGAAGGATACTTTCAAAGTTTTATCTGGGGGGGGTGATTGAAGTTGGGTGGACAAAGCTGGTCTGGTTTAAACATAATATCCCAAGACACTCTTTTATCAGTTGGTTGGCTTGCCATAAAAGACTGAAGACTAGAGCAAAACTGTTAAGATGGGGCATTGTGGAGAGTGCAACTTGTGTCTTATGTGAGAATGGTATTGAAGATGAAGACCATCTTTTTCTGAATTGTACTTTATCCAAGGAAATTTGGCAGGGGCTTTTGATTAAGATGGGAGTACATAGAGAGTTATCTAATTCTTGGGAAAATGAGATTTTATGGTGCCAGAGAAACTTCCTGGGAGATGGGGCAGTTACAACTATTAAAAAGCTTTGTCTGAACAGTTTTATCTACCATATTTGGATGGAAAGGAATAACAGAATTTTCTCTTCTAAGAAGATGACAGTTGTAGGGGTGAGTCACTTAATCTCCATGGACATTAGACTAAAATCATTAGCTTCCAAACTCTCTGACAAGGATAAGCCTGCTAATAGAAGATTCATGGAGGTTTGGGGCATTGAATGCATATACAAGATTGCAAGAGTAGTGGAATGCAGTTGGCTGTACCCTGCAGCAGATGAGGTTATGGTCAACATAGATGGGTCTAGAAGAGATAACTCAGGAGGGATTGGAGCTATCTTAAGGAATCACCTGGGGGTGCCTCTTGCTGCTGCTTGTGGAGGATCTATTCCTGCAACTATAAATGCTCATGAACTGCAGGGAGTAGAGGTTGGTATGCATCTGGCAATTATAAATAACTGCAAGAGAATTCACTTATGCACTGATTCTTTAGGTGTTTATAATCTGCTTACTGGTAAATCAGAACCTACTTGGAGTGTGTTACATGTCTGGATAAGAATACAACATTTGCTCAAGGAGTTCACTTTTATTAGATATTCTCATGTGTATAGAGAAACAAACAGGGCTGCAGACTGGCTTGCCAATAAGCACCCTAGAGAAAAGTTTGTTATTTTTGATATTACTAGTTTTGACAGTGAGATGTTGTGCATCTTGGATGAGGATAGACAGGGTAAGATATACCATAGGAAGTAGGTTTTTGGTTTTGGTTTTTTCGTTTTTTGGTTCTTAGTTTGTAAGGTTTTGGGTTCCCCTTAAACCCGGCGGAAGGTGTCAAAAAAAAAAAAAAACTGACTGTTCGAAGAAAGGTACTAATCATTCCATAGTCCCTTCTACACAGTTCAAGCTAATCGGAGATTTTGAAAAGATTGCAACCAGCGACGCCTTTTGTACCCTTGCAAGATAATTCAACGATTTTGCTTGTTTTCGTGTAGTATAATTTTGAGTTCAATAAGGGAACAGTACAAGAGGTCTTGAACTATAGACAGAGGCCCAAGACGTTGTATATATCTCTATCACAGAGTTGTGCAAGTCGGATTCAAGTGACATGTCTAAATTTGGATTTGTGACAAAAGATCTTGATACAATAATTGGCTGCTGCTGCCAGTACCCGAGATTTACGCAAATCATACAGTATCTGATTTGGTAAATGCAAATAGAAAGCCTAGAGATACGCTCTTCTAGTCCTACTATGTTAGGAAGTAGCATCGCATTCTATAGGCTTTGCAGTTGAATCGACTGCTTGCATTACATTTTCCATATGCGACAAGCGCTTCTTAGATTTACAAAGCTTTTACTATTTTTGATGTTTCCTTCTCTATAGACTGTAATCATCGTTGATTCTCAACAGTATTTCATAGCTATGAAGCCGCACTGTCTCAGTGTAGTCGGTATCAGTATTGTTGAATTTGACGTGTGTACAAACAAAACCCACTAGTACTCCCATAACTAGATGTGGCCACCAGTGATTAAGATATCCAGGTGAGTATGGTATCCGAGCTCCAAAAGGCGTATGCCCTAGCGCATGGTTGTAATCCATGTTTTTTATTACAACCTGTGTAGTTCCATTTAATTAGAATCCTATTATTGGGTGGTTAACGTTCTTTGGGCATACAAAGTATGGATAGGGGGAGATATTAAGTGATTGAAAAGTCAGATTTACCCCTCCTAATAAATCAGTTTTAAAATCAAATCTTATATAATCAAAACCTAATCCTAATTCAAAATCAAAACCCTTTCATTTCCTCTCTTCTTCTTCTCAAAAAGACTCTCCAAAACCTAATAATATCTCCTTCTCTTCTCCTTTGATTTTTGAAGCAGCTCAACGTGATTCGATTTCTTCTTCTTGATTCTCAAGATGGCAGCAAGATCAAGAGTGACAAGATCCGGACGATTGAACCCTGATCCTGAAATAGGCCAAGTTATTGATGTTCCTTTTAATGGAGATGTGGTGAACCAATATGTTCAAACACCTGTGAATCCTCCACAAATGACTCCTACTAGGTAAGAATTGAAAAACCCACCAGTTATCTTACCATTAGATTGAAAAAATAGGTTCGATTGATGATTTTAGGGTTTTCAAAAATGGTTTTCTGAAGCATTTACGGCTAGGATATCATATTGTCCTGGCCATAATGTATATCTAACGGTTGAGACATCAAGAACTCCCAGCCGTTAATGTCTCATGCAGTTAGGAAATCTGAGATCCCGACCGTTAAATATTTTTGCGAATGGGACTTTCCCAGCCGTAAGTTGTCTCGTGTATGCCAAAAAAAATTGGGTGATGATTGTTTCGGCTGGGAAATTCCTAACCGTAACCGAAATTTCCTAACCGTTATTTATATTTCCTAGCCGATATTGTTTTACTGTTAGGTGGTGTCACACTTCCCGGCCGCAATTGTGTCAAACGGATGGGTCGTATGCATGTTTCTTAGCTGAGACTTTGTTTACGGTTAGGAAGTCTCACATTTCCCAGCCGATATCTTTTAACACGGATGTGTCGCCTGTTGGTTATGAATCAAAAATCAAAACTCTTTCATTTCCTCTCTTCTTCTTCTCAAAAATACTCTCCAAAACCTAATAATATATCCTTCTCTTCTCCTTTGATTTTTGAAGCAGCTCAACGTGATTCGATTTCTTCTTCTTGATTCTCAAGATGGCAGCAAGATCAAGAGTGACAAGATCTGGACGATAGAACCCTGATTCTGAAATAGGGCAAGTTATTGACGTTCCTTTTAATGGATATGTGGTGAACCAATATGTTCAAACACCTGCGAATCCTCCACAAATGACTCCTACTAGGTAAGAATTGAAAAACCAACCAGTTATCTTACCATTAGATTGAAAAAATAGGTTCGATTGATGATTTTAGGGTTTTCAAAAATGGTTTTCTGAAGCGTTTACGGTTAGGATATCATATTGTCCTAGCCATAATGTATATCTAACGGTTGAGACATCAAGAACTCCCAGCCGTTAATGTCTCATGCAGTTAGGAAATCTGAGATCCCGACCGTTAAATATATTTGCGAATGGGATTTTCCCAGCCGTAAGTTGTCTCGTGTATGCCGAAAAAAATTGGGTGATGATTTTTTCGGCTGGGAAATTCCTAACCGTAACCGAAATTTCCTAACCGTTATTTATACTTCCTAGTCGATATTGTTTTACTGTTAGGTGGTGTCACACTTACCGGCCGCAATTGTGTCAAACGGATGGGTCGTCTGCATGTTTCTTAGCTGAGACTTTGTTTACGGTTAGGAAGTCTCACATTTCCCAGCCGATATTTTTTAACACGGATGTGTCGCCTGTTGGTTCTGAACCGTAAATGTATAGCTCTGATTGAATTGGTCTTAAATTCTGATATTTTTTTCACCATTTTTAGGAACCCTGAAAAGGAGAAAGAACCCCAGGAACTACCTATAAATGGTGAAATTTGGATAAGGGGAAAAAGTGTTATTTCAACCCTATAGACAGATTGCAACTCTCACGGGAGAGATTAAGCCCTTGGCCCTCAAGGCATCCATAGCCATGATATTTCTTGTATACGTCCCCGTGAGACACTGCTGGTCGTGATGCCTAGCGCACATCCTCGACGAGATATTGTTGGTCACGTAGGTTCTGTAGAGCGTAAAACTTCCCCAGTATACTTATGAACCAGAACAACCACAATTCCAGCATGTCTTCGCGAGACAAAGCTGATTGTGATGGCATGATTCCTAGTATACATCCTCGACGAGATGATGCTGGTCATATAGGCTTTGTAGATGCGTAAATACGTCCCCGACGGACTTATGACCCAGAGCGAAGATATACATATCTCATGTAAGCACAACTCACCCTATTTGGGATCAATGACTGATTCCTAGTGCATCATCGCGATATACACTGGTCATGTCTGCTCTAGGCTCTGAATCGATTTACTCAGGTTTCTGAATAACTCCTAGGACATACTCGCGAGATACGTTGGTTATTCTACCTCTGGGCCCTTTCGACAGACTCCTAGAACATCGTTTCGAGATACACTAGTCTTGTTGGCTCATCATATGGACACACAGTTGATTCCTAACACATCTATGCAAAATACGCTGGTCAAAGATAAGTGAGCCAAAGTCTCGCATAGGCATTAATTGGGGGTACAAAGACCTTTCTCTCTATCCAGGACGAGTCCCAACTGATCACGGAGAGATTCAGATCCGTTAAGAAAATCTTCATAGAGATTTTGATATGTATGCAAAATCTAGGAGAGATTTAAATCTCTTTGCAAAATCTCTGAGAGATTCAAAACTCTCTGCAATATCTCGGAGAGATTCAGATCTCTCTGCAAAGTCTCGGAGAGATTCAAGTCTCTCGGGAAATCTCAGATAAGGTTGAATATTCCCCATAGTAGGCACGAGCCTCATGTAGGAATCGAGTCTCCTCTCCACGCGAATTCCGAGGCATCCCATGCCTTTTCACGTGACTCATCCTAGACATTCTTACAAATCGGAGAATACCTCTCTGTCTCGGACAGCTCAGATAAAGAGAATATTTCTCTCTCTCAACACGTCATCACAAAGGATGACTCAGCTTCACACAAATGGGGGGATAAAAATTAGGGTTTTGGTCTAGAAATCTACGACACATGTGAGAAATACCCGGATTATTTCTCCCCGCAGAAGAGAGTAAAGGCGGTGGAATTGAGATAAACTCAACCTAGTCTATCCTTATTCATGAAGAGATGGGAGAATTTCTCCGCACGACACGAAAAGCAATCCTTATCTTCACTGACTTAAGATTAGATAATTCAGCTATAAATAGGTCATCTATTTTTCCAAGTTACGTGATCTTTCTCATAACCTCTCAGAGCAAGTATTCTTCAAACCCTAGAATTCTCTGATCTTTCTCTTTATCTGCTTCCCTCCCTAAGACCAACCTTAAATCTCTTCCTTGTGACTGAAGCAGACTTTGAACGGCCACTATGCGTGGTTTAGGCAGAGACTGTTCGTGCTCGACCTCCCGTAACTCACTTTCAAAAACCCTAAAATCCCACTTTAGACTCTCTCAGATTTTAGGTAACTACTCTACCAATATGTGATATTGCTACAATATATGCTAAGTATATGATTTTTTTTTATATACGTTTCTCAAATTATGTACCACTATTAATTGAATGATGTGAAAATAGGTCAAGCAAGCTAAGTGGATTTCCAGGGGACTGATCCGAAACATTGAGAAGGTTTTATATTTGGATTACGACAAACAAAAAACACTACTTCTCAGGCTTCAGGAGTTACATAATCCAGCGAAGGATGATCTCTATATTAACGACGAGGATGATTGGATGAGTGGTTCCCAAACTCCCCACATTTCATCATCATCTTCTAAGGATGTTCCCCAAGATTTTTGGTCGTAGTGGATGATTGTTTTATGTACTTTTTTAAGTCATTCCAGATTTTCATTATGAAGACTTACTTTTAGCATGTTTTAGGTTATGAATTTGGGTGATTTCGTTTGTTTTAAGTAATGAGATATTAATTTACCTTGAATGAATGGATACTAGTGTTTTGATTCTTAATTTATCATATTCTTGTTTAAGTATAACGAAGTGAAATTTGATACTAAAAATCTAGGGCCAGTTACGACTAGGATTCCTAGCCGAAATTGGTGTCACGGTTAGGTGTTTCAGCCGTAACAGAATAAAATATGATACTGACATTCCAGTGCAAGTTACGGCCAGGATTACCAGCCGTAAATTGTATGTACGGCTAGAATTACCAGCCATAAATCTGACAGTACCCATAAATACGGGTAGGATTCCTAGCCGTAAACGTGTTCACGATTTGGTGTTTCATCCATAATTCTGCGAAAAGCTCACTTGGGTCGTTACGGCTTGGTCGTGTCAGCGTATAACCTGGTGGTAAGCACCTCTAAATAACCATATTTTTATCATACTATCGTTGTAAACACATAAGAGTAAAATTAGATTTTTCATTTATAATGAGTGATTCAAAATACATAGGTTCACACCACATTTTTATCATATTATCAATTTAATCACCACCTTACAAAAAATATTGTTATGATATTATCACTAATCTTCACACCACATTTACTCATCGGAACTCATTAGTAGACAAGGGTCATCCCTCGAAAACTGTAATGCATCCCACAATTGAAATCTTTTCTGGAACCTATGACACCAACCCAATGGAATTTCGCCATCACCACCGTCTCCCTTTGTTAATGGAGGTAATGGGCATCCATCTTTCAATTGGAGGCCGATATAATGGTTCATGTTCATAAACCCCATGATGACTATCTTTGGTGACTCTTTTTCGATAAAAATACGTCTTGTTGGTGTGTATGTAACATTATGTCCATGGGAGATGGACTATCTTTGGTGTATATGTAACACTATGTCCATAGTGACTATCTTTGGTGGTTCTTCTTCAGTAAAAATACGTCATGTTGGTGTGTATGTAACACTATGTCCATAGGAGATGGAATGGATAACGCAATGGAATGAGTTGGGGAGTAGATAGCCACATATTGGCATTCTCGTCCAATATTCACTTGTCAATGTAGTGTTGCCCATTAAACGTCGTTCAAATGCTTTTAACTCCTCATTTAGCACCGCCTCCGTGTCATCTCTTTCGAATCTCATCATTGGCTTGTATAAATCAGGGAAACCACGTTGTTCAAGCAAAAACTTTTGCCTTACATAATTAATTCGGTCGTCACCCCATTATTTTGCCTCCTCAAAAGGTCTAAGTTGATCTACGAACACATGGTAAACACAATTTACTTAGCCCTCAACATCGTATGTGGACTTGACATACTCATAAATAAAATGTGGTAAATAGTGCATCTAATTTTTGTATATTGTATAAGTAGGTCGGATATAATTACCTTCCTCATCTATAGGGGGTGATTTCATCGGACCTACATAAAACAAAAGTCTCTTTCTCACCACTAACAACTTTTTATGGGGTGATTTGCGATGGTTTGACCATCGGTGCTTTTCCTTTGACATCATTACCTCGGCTTCTCGCTAATTGCTTAATACCAACTGCACCACCAACTTGTTTTTGGACTCTACTAGCTTCTTTTGTTGTTGAACCTTATTGGGATGAAACAATTGGGTCTTTAATTTTGACTCCACTATCAACTTTTCTTTTTGAACCTTCTTGGGATACATCAGCCACCTTTTTCTTGGGTCCCTTTACCTTCATTTCACTAGCTCGGCTTGGTCCGCCTTTTTCCATTTCCTTTCATTTACGTTTATTTGTAGCCTTATCTTTCGACTCGTTGTACAACTCGTTCAACTTCTCAAAACCCGAAAGATCTCTTCGTAATGAAGGAGTCAATTGTGGACCCTGTTAAACCTTTCTCTTAGCTTCTGCCCTTTCCTTTTTCTTTGTTATTTTTGTTCGAAGGCCTACCCTTTCCCTTCCCCTTGGTAGGTTCAAAAATATCTTCTCTAGTGAATGGACGGTTGAATTTCTGTAATTAATACAACCAAAGGTGTCTTTATGCCGGTAGTAAAGAAGCATACTTCTCAAAAACTTCCTTATGTGCCTCCGTGTCACAAAACACGTCTCCAAGACCTTGATTTGGTAATGGATCGCTAAATGTTAGTTGTTTCCAAAATGGATCTATATCTTCGATCAGAATCATCCTTATGGGATAATTGGCTATAGCATGCCTACATGGGATCCCTAAAGCCGACTTGATGGGAAAATTACATCTCATTCCCGGTGGAAAATAATTTTCCTCCCAAGCCTCCACTTTAATTATAATTTTAAGATTGCCCATTGAGAAACGTATAAACTGATTCCCCGGAGCCAAAGGCTATCCCTGTAATCGACAAGCTTTCTAGATCGGATCTTTTCAAAATCTTCTTTAATTATATCGAAATCACGCTTGAAATACTCGACCATAGCTTCAAAAACAACAACGAATCCACCATCACAACCATTTAACTTACTCTTGAACCGATAGTGAGACGACTCCACTGTGATTGTTTCTTGATTGTCATAATGTCTATAACGGTTTACCCATGCTCTAACAAACTTTTCTTTGTGGGGATCCAATAACTCGTTCTTCAAATATGTTATAACATCCGGGTAGGTTGACCATTTTTCCATTACAAAACGCTCCCTTAGGAAATAAACTTCTTCCGTGAGCGACCATATTAGTTGTTCCTAATCACCTTGAAAATCCGCCCAAAGCACCTCGGCTATTTTGTCATTGATCTCAAACTTATCATTCTCTTCTTGTTGTTTCTCCAACGGTAGTTTTTTAACTCTCTCCATCTCGGTCTTCTTTGCTGGCCAAATAACCCTCTTGCAATTAGTTTGCACATTGTTCCATAGATGAAACGTGCAAAGATGATGATGCGCGTTAGTAAAAAAAATGGTATGTCCCACATTAATGCTTGATCCTTATCCGTAATCATCACCTTTGGAGTATAACCTTCTTGATACAATAACTTTACCTTTTGAAATGCCGACATATAACTTTCCTTCATCTCGTCTTTCAAGAAACAAAATGCAACGGTAAGTGTTGACTTGGTAGATTTTTTCCCAACAAAGTTCAATATCGGCATGTTGTACTTGTTAGTTTTATACGTGCAATCCATCAAGAGAATTTTATGAAAGAATCTTGTCAATTGTACACATTCCGGATTCGCGATGAAAAGATATTCCACTTCCTTTTCTTCATTCGTGTCATAGGCGGTAAAGTATTTTTCCTCCTCAAACAAAAACAATAATTGTTGCATAAGCACTATCTCTTGCCATGTCTCATTTATAAATTTTTCTCTTTCGTTACAGATAGTTGTCAATGAGGATGAGTTTTGGGGGTTTAACACCTTCATGCCACTAAAAATATCAATATGTCTTGTGCGTCTTTTACTCAACATGTATACTAACTCCTTTTCAAAGGGGTTGAGCCTTGCCGAATAAGGATGGTTGATCGAACTCTCCGGAATAGGATGATTATAATAACCCGAGACGAATTTCACCATAAACCACACTTTCTTATCATTGTTATATTTAAATTGAATCTTAAAAGGGCATCCGCATTTTTTCGTATTATAACGTCCCTTCTTCCTTTTGGTTTTTGGTTTATACTCACTACCCTTTTTCCAATGGCTCTCATACTACACTCGCAAACCATTTGAAAGGTGGTGGTTGTAACTTGTTTATGGACTATGATGCACATCTTTTTCAACCCTTGTGATCGAGCCCACTTCTTTGCATCTTCCTTATCTTCCCACTCATAGTTGTTTGCATAGTGAGCATGCACTTGTGTCCTCGAAAACTTGCACAGGTGGGGGTTGATCTTCCATAACCGCCTCTTGGTCTTCCACCAGAATGTACGATACAATCTATATAAAATCAAATATGTCACATCATTTGTCACAAAAGAAATTTAAACACACAGAAACGATTATGTCGAAAAGGAAATGTCCAACCGTCAATTAGTATACCGCTGGGTCGACAAGTGATATTCCAACCATCATAACCTACATGGCTGGGTCGAAAAGTGATATGCCAGCCGTCATAACTTACACGGTTGGGTCGAAAAGTATTATTATGAATCATAAAATGGTTACGTTCAGGAATTCCAAGCCGTAAATTGGCCTGTAACTGGAAGAGTCAAGTTACGGCCTAGAAAACAAGCCGTAAAATGAGTTACGGCTGGGTAACCCAACCGGCGCAGACATCATTAAATAACATTTAATATTTTCGGACAGGAAACCTAATCGCCGCCGACAATATTAAATGCTTCCCATGCACGTAGAAAAAAACTGGCCGTAATTTTTTAGTTACGGTCAGGAATATTCATCGTTCCATCCGTTATAGTATGGTAACGACTGGGAGTTCATTAATAATGAGCCGTAAAATAGAATAACGGCCAGGAGTTCATGGGTTCCAAGCCGTTATTGGACCTGGCGGCTGGAAATCTAGGATTTTCGGAAGGAAAAAATCGAAACTTCTTGCAACTCTGAGCTTAAAAACTGAATTTGGAGTTAAAATAAAGATATACCTGGTAATCTTGAGCATTTGTTTCTTCAATTTTTTCTTCTTCTTGGGTTACTCCTTCGAAATCATAGTAACGTTCATAAGGGTTATTTTGAGTTTGAGAAAAAAATTCATAATTTTCTGAAAAATCAGCAAAGAACTGATCGGTGTTGATGAATATTAATATGTTATACCTACATCAAAAAATTTGCTTGAATCACTCATTTCCATTTTTTCTCTAATTTTTTTTCTCTTCTTCTTCTTCATCTACTTCTCTTCCCTCTGATTTTGTTTTTCTTTCATCTTAACTTAAAGAAATGAATTAGTCTTAATTGATTAGCTAATCATGATTAATGATGTTAATCCTATGGGGTTATATTAGTCATTATATAAAGATTTGGATAGGGGGTGTTCACTATTACTATTTAGTGACCCTATTTAGCCCCTAAAAAACCAACCCTTTTTATGCCTCAATAATACTTTAATTAGTGTTTCGTTAAAGGAATGTGCACCACTTTGCGCTTCAACAACAATATAAACTTCATTCTCAAAAAAAAAACTTCATGCAAGGTGGTTATAGTCTTGCTTCTCAATGAATAATTTTTTTACTTTTTTTTATCGGTAAAAAATTTGGTACTGGCAAGTTTAGAAATCAGAAGTTTCACAAAAAAAAAAATCTGCTTCTGAAAATCATTCTAAAATTGTGTACCCAAACTAGCTTCTGACTTTTTTATTTCCAGAAGTCAAAAAATAACTTCTGGATGTGTATCCAAACGCCCTTAATATCTTTAAGCGTGTGTTATACAAAAAGAAAAAAGAAAAGAAAAAAAATTGGATAATTATCAACTTTTCATATTTGTGTGACATGACACACGCCATACCACAATTTGATATACATACCACATCAAACAACCATTAGAGCCAATGCCAATCCTATTTGGTAGACATGTTCACTGTTTTCAGGTTTATTTATGTGAAGAGTATGTTTAAAAAAGAAAGAAAAAAAGTAACAAATAATGCATGGTTTCAGTTTTGATTGTAGCTCATAAGAAACCACCTAGGGAAATGAATATTCACTGTCTCGGGCACCACCAGACCACCTAGCCAATTGGTAAAACTTACTCATTTGGCGTTTATTTATTATTAGAAGATGCCTAATGCTGTTCTCGACTTCCCGGAATAATACTGTGAAATCTGCTAAGAAATCAGGTAGAAGGTGAATTTTTATAATTCAAGGGGCATGTATCCGGCGCCGTTAAACCTTGGTCAGAACCAGACAAATAGTAAGAAAGCAACAAGCATTTATCTTAAGAGTGGTTCTTCACGGACCGCTTAAAAAAACTAAGCAGAAACCGCTACTCACATCAACAGGGGGCCGGGGGCAGGGGAATAGCAGGGGGCCCATTTATTAAAAATCTGTGAGGGACACGGTTTTGCCGTGGTTTTTTCGGCGGTCAGTTTAGAAGTTTTGTTATCTTAATTAAATGTTTCCCCTACACCTGTTTTGAACTCTAATTCTCATCATCAGCAGTAGACTAGTAGTAAAGTATCAAAATTCGAAATAAATTTATACTAACCACTACTCTTGACGTGTACAGGCCCGGCTCTGAGGGGGGCTTCTTGGGCTCCAGCACAAGGCGGGACAAAGCAGTATTATTTCACAAGGCAGGATAGGGCGGGATATAGCAGAATTTGAAAAAAAAAGATCCAATTGTTTTGTTTCATATACAGACTTGGTTTACCTATTGGCTGTATTATTTCACCCATATCATTTCGATTTTCATTGCATAATACGATTAGGGTGTATAGAGCAATAATCTTTAGTGGTTCCTTGTATATATGTTTGGTAATGAATCATGGGCGGCGCGTTTCCTAGAAACATGAACTTTGCTTATATGGTGATGAAGTTTAATGCCCCGCATCATACTTTGCCATTTTATTACTCCAATATTAGGACCAAAGGGCGTTCTGAGCTTTTTCACACAGGATCGTCTAAATGTCAGAGACGGCCCTGGACGTGTACGTCTCTAATTGGAAGAAATTGGTGATAAAGGAAAAGTACATCATTTATTGGTATTTGTTTTATCGGATTGTTTTATAGAAGAAGTTCCATGCTATGATATTTTTGACACCAAACACAGTATGATGATTTGTTTGTATGTGACCCACACTTTGATATGTCGTAATCTTATTACCGTTACGCGTCCAAAGATCTTTATTAGGTCCACTGCAGTGCTGACTGCTCAATTATGAATGTTTCCCCGATCCTTCCTCTTGACATTTCTTTCATGTCCTTGTCAACCGGAAAAGACTTCAAATATAAGTTGGGAATGCTCAAATGCTCAACCACTAGTGGAAGAAATTCGCAGATTGTTTGCTAAATGGGCGAGAGAGGGACATAGGACAACTGTTTTGGCGAGGATATCCATCTCTTTAGCACTTTGTTTGTTTTTTCCCGAATCCGACTAATATCACCAGACTCATCTAGATCTGACTCAAATTGTTTTTTTTTAGTTAGATCTCACTCATCTAACTTAAAAATATATAAGTCAGTGGCATTTTGTTCCCCAACTCAAATGAGTCTGATTTAGAGATTAGGGCTGAGTCAGATCGCGAGTTAGATTTGACTCGAAATAAAAAAAATAAAAAAAACGATCTAACATATGACTCGAGCCGAGTCAGGGAAAACAAACACACTCTAACTGTCAAATAATTCAAAACAAACGGTTTTTTTTTTTTTTTTCCTGAGCAAAGAGTCGAACAAAAAATTATGCTACAAAGGTATTTGGATACATAATAAGAAGAGATTTTCTACAAAAATTAGTAAGAGAACTCAATTCCAAAATGACTTCTAAAAGTAAGAAGAAAACTTAACTTGTAATTTCTTAGAATTTCTCGTATTATTGAAGAATTTCTCGTATTACTGAAAATTAGTTCTTGTACAGTGATGATCTAATCGACAGAATTCTTTCGATTATATAATTATCATTTCTTAAAAGGAAAAAGTTTTTGAAGCTTTTTTTATTTAGTAAAGTAACCAAATACATTTCTTAGAATCCGGCCTTCACTTATAATTTTTGAACTTTTTTTTGGGTCTCTTGGACGTGTGTCATATCAATGCGCAATTATTTTTACTAGCATTTTTATTTCACTGGTTAGTAATTACAACCACCACCTCTTTGGATTACATTACCTTTCCAAAAATAATGCCAAAAGAATTATCCATATACGCCAACTGCCAACAACAATTGGTACACCTCCCTTGAAAATATCCGTACCAATTTAGCAATTAGCATAATTGGCACCAATTATGTTAGTTAAACGAGATCAAGTAAGGATAATGGAGTAGTCATGTTGAAGCTGATGATGATAAAAAGAAAACACAACACATGCAAAAGGGAAGAAGGCATTGACTCTGAAACCTTCACATGGGATCAGAAATGAGAGGATGATGGATTTGAACGTTGAACATCCTCACGTGTTAAACCTTAATAACCATCCACTCGATAGTTAATTCGATTAAGAGTTGTATGATTATGGTTACACAGTCTAAACGTCGAATCAGTACAGTGTACATTTGCTTTACTGTTCATAACTGTCGGTATAACGGTTTCTGTGTAAAAGAATACTTCTGGATATATGGGGAATCATATTGGTTCAATAATACAGCTTTTATTAGAAACTCATCAAAAAAACATCTTTAAATCAAATTTCAAAGAATTAATATTTAAAAAAAATATATATATATCTATCTATTCTATTCTATTAATAAAGCCAACACCCCTTACTGTTCAATGAACAGTAAATGAAGCTTCGTGTCAAAATGAAACAAACAGTAAGTGAAGCTGCAAAAAGTGATATTCCAAAACTGCCCTCATACTATGTGCACCTAAAAAATGTGTTATAAATAAAATGGAGGGTACAATGGTAATTTAAATATTTAAATTAAATAAGGAAGGATATAATGGTATTTTAAACATATTAAAATTAAATAGATAAAAACAATAGGTCACATGACACGTGAAGCTTCAATTTTCATTTTCCATTTTTGCCATATCTTTATTTATATTTTAAAGACATAAGATAAATATATATATGGGGTATTAATGTAAAACTTAATTTTTGAGTTTTTTTTTTACAATAGGTCACATGATCCGTCCGCATCACTTGTGAAGCTGCAATTTCTATTTTCCATATTTGCCCTAGCTTTATTTCATTTTAAAAATATATAGAGGGTATTAATGTAATTCGATATTTAAAGAATCTTTTTCCCAACTGAATCTTTGAGTTTTTTTTTTTTTAACACATTAAAATAAGCAATTATTATAATGATTACCAAACGCAAAAATAAATTAATCTTTGAGTTGCTCCACGCCTAAAGATGTGCTCTATAGCACGTGCAAAGCACGTGCGGGTGATCTTGTATAATGAAATGATAACATGCATTTAGGAAACTTGAGAAGAGCCGCCGGAGCTTTGGCCGGCCTTGGAATATCAAAATCGTAAAAGCTTTTTATTTACATTACGTGCTAAGCAGCTTCTCCGATGGTCACCTTTTTTTTTTTTTTTGAAGCCATCCGATGGTCACTTGTATGCCATCAAAGAAAGACATTCATTCATCCTAGATTTTATTTCCAATCTAAGCAAAACACAAATATTATGAATTTCCTACTTGGAAATTATTTGAAGATATGTGTGCAGAAAGTTAGAACAATATCATTAGCTTTAGGAAATTGGATGAAACCATATTGTCGTTGAAAGCAATCAATCGATTGGCGCCCCGAAAAGTAAGGTAGTGAGCTAATGAGGTTGGTAGATAAAAACGCAGCCTAATTAAGAATTTCAGCAGTAACCATTTTAGGTGTTTTTGTTTTTATTGATGAGTAGTACCATTTAGGACAAAGGTTAAAAATGAACTACCTTTTTATGAATTACTAAGCATTGGACAAAGTTATTGAATTCAACTTAAATATACTCTGCAACTAGGGTGGGCATAAAAACCGGAACCGCGGATTTCACCCGCATCCGTCCGTAAAATTGCGGATTTGACCCAAACCGCAAGACGTATGGGCCGGACACGGGTGGGATTCTCAAATCCGCACATTTTAGCGGTTTGGGTGTGGTTGGGTATTGAAAATCGCGGATTCATCCGACCGTAGGCTTGAACTCAATATCCCCTGAATAACCTATAAATAAACTGAAGCCCATTTATAAATGCAACAAAAAAAAATAGAACCCTATTTTAGGGCAGACCCAATAATTTTGGGGCATACAAATAAGACAAAAACGTGGGTGCCAATAGTATTTCAAGGGTGGCCCTTATCCTAATGGTTGTTAAGTTACTATAATACCCCTTTCACTTAATTAAATTCTAATCCTAAAATAATCCCACTAATTAACTAACCACCCACTAATTAACCCTTCTCTCTCACTCTTCTTCTCATCTTCTTCTCCAAAAACACAAACAAAATTCTGAAAATTTCTTTGTTCGATTAAGTTCTCGATTAAACACATTAATGGCACCTCGTGTTAAGCGATGCCCTAGAAATATGGTGTTGAATCCTGGTATTGCTTCTGTAGCATCTCAATCTAGGGTTTTTGGAAAGATGGTGATGAAGAGGATAGTGGATTGATTGGTGTTGGAGAGCGAGAAATATAGCCTGATTCTTTAAAATTGCACATAGAAATGTATTTCCCACAAACCCATTGCTTGGTTTTTCGTATTTCGTTGATTTGTGACATGTAATCGATGATTCCTCTGGGTTTTGGAAGTTCCAGAGTAGTGTTTGGCTGAAATTTAGCAGCCGAACTTCATTTTTTTTTACAGATGAAGAACAGTTCGGCTTATGTTTTGAAAATCGATTGCGCCTAACCTTTGTGTTCGGCTAATACCTTGCCAACCTTTCCCGGCCGAACTTGACAAATGAAATTTACCCCAGGTGGTTGTCAGGTTCAGCTGACACGATTAGATTACTTTTAAGCCGAACTTATCTCTGTAAACACTTCGAAAATCTTGCTTTGTATGCTCCAGGTTCGGCTAACTCGTGATGATGAGTTATCAGCCGAACTTATCTTTGTACTCTCAAGTTTTTAATTTGGCCATAACTTCTTCGTCCGATGTCGGAATGGCCTCATTCTTTTTGTGTTGTTTTGGCCTTTTCATTCTCTTGAAGATGATGATAATATATCATTGATTTGAATGAGTTTGCATATCCACAAGTACAAAACTTTAGTTTTATTATTGATTTTGCATACAACATACTTGAAAATTAATAAAAACATAAACTACATTAGTTACCTACCAAGTCAGTTTGGAAGTGATCTCTAGTATCTTCATGAATGACATCAACAGGCGGTGGTTGATCCTCCATAGTTTCCTTTTCAGCAACAATCAACAACAATATCGCACAGGTTTTGGGTCAGGTTCGGCTCACACGCACTACTTTATGAAAGCCTTATTCATTTTTGACTTATAAAGCCGAACTACATGTCAAACATGGATTCGGCCAATTTGGGACTAATATTATAAGCCGAACATCGTATGTTTTTTTAGATATGGTTCGGCTTAAAATTTTACCTCAAATTTGAGCCGAACCATGAAAATTATTTGGCGCGAAAATAATTGAATGACAGTTCGGCGTACATATTTGTCAAATGAATAAGCCGAACTGTTCTTGTTTACTATGGTTCGGCATACATATTATCTGCCGAACCTTTCTCTGTTGCGCCGAACCAGTTGCAAAAATCATAACTTTTGGTGAAATCAAGCCACAAATCGGACATTAAACAACTTATACAATCATACATGTATATTATTAGCATTGGGTTCCTCATCTATGTACTCATCTTCTGGATTTGGCCCCATAAAGGAATCATCTTGAGCTTGAGAAAAAAGTTGACTTTGGGTAAAATCATTTTCATAATCCAACAAATCAGCCATTTCCGGATCTCCATCATAATTGATATGTATTTTCTTAGCTTTACATGATGAAGATTCACCTTCCTCACTCGAATTTGTATCACACATCTCTTAATAATCACAAAGATCACAAAAAAAAAAAAAAAAATTCCTCCTCTCCTTCTTCTTTTTCTAAAAAAATCCACTAACAAAATATCTTTAAACATAAAATTATTATCATAAATTAACACTAAACTAATTTTAATCATTAACAATTAATTAATTTTAATTATCACTAATTAAACACTAATCTAATGAGGGGTATTTTAGCATTTTTGAAAATTTGTGGATAAGGGCCACCTTGAAATACTATTGGCACCCATATTTTTGTCTTATTTGTATGCCCCAAAATAGGGTTCAAAAAATACCACTTGTCCCATTTTAAGTTTCATACAAAAACTCATGTATGAAATTGATAACAAAGGAATGGAATCAAGGGCATTTAGGCCCACCTTGTTGAGTCTTCCAGTTGTTCTAACAAGGGCAGACTTCTGTGTTCCAGTAAAAACCTGGTGGAACACATAAACATGTTTTGCAACATTTCCTACAGAAGAACAAACATGGCTTCTCGTACTTGGTATCTCCACATCTCCTCTGGCACTCTGGTTCACATTCTGCAAAACATAAATCTCACTTCTTATCACAAAATAGTTTAATCGACTATAGTAAGATATAGCTAGTCAAAATAGTTTAATCGATTGTAGTAAGATATAGTGTTTACCACTTTCAATTCTTAGATTCACATCCAAACGCCAAATCAAATATCGGGAAAGAACTGGGTCAACTAGCCCTTGCACAAGACCTGGAGGTTTATATAAGATGGGTTACATACACTCTCGTTGACCCTAAGCATGGATGGAAAGTTAAATTAGTTTTTTTTTTAAAACTAAATCCGCGGTTAATCCGCATCCGGCCCGTACAATCCGTTGATCCGCGGAGGTCAAATCCGCGAGTGATTGGGCCGGTCACGGTTCCATTTTCCAAATCCGCAACTTTGACGGTTTGGTTGCGGGTGACCCCTAATCTGCATCCGTCCTTTCGTTGCTCACCCCTATCTGCATCAGAACTTATTGAGCACTGGACAAATAGTGAGTTGATGGGCCTTTGCAACTGAACTTTTATGTACCTAATTTCTTTTCATTTTAATGTTCAGATCCGAATAAATCGAAAAGTCTAAGGGTGGACCAAATTGGTGTACCAATTTGGCGGACCAATTTTCTTCACCATTAGATTAGGATATTAGGGTCCCACTGGTGATTTAAAAAAACCACCCCTATAGATCATGTGGTGGAGGGGTTGCCACTTAGTGGTCTTGCATTGGTACACCATCCATTGGTCCGCCCCTAAACGCTCCGCGAGTAAATCATAAGACTAAGTCTTATGGGAGTGCTAATCTAGCAGCTAGATTAGCAGTCAGGACTACCTCCTAAGTCTTATGGGAGTGCTAATCTAGCTTCTAGATTAGCAGTCCACGTCCGCGCGTTGTGCTGAATGGTTTCGCGCAACCAATCTTAGCCGTCAGATCAAAAATAAATCTCTCAGCGCTGAACCATTCCGCGAAAAGTTACTTTTCCTAGCGCTGAATCATTCTGCGTACCAATCTAGCATGCTACTTCACATGCTAGCAACTGCTAGGAAAGAGAACTAGTGTTAAAAATTTTCTACACTTTTTTTTGGAATTGCAACACTTATGTGCTAATCTAGCACCTCCAATCTAGCCCATAAGACTTAGTCTAAAGAAGGTTGTTTTTAGGCATACGGAAATCTTTTAGGGCATACCAAGTAAAGACAAAAAAGGAGTGTAAATAGAAAAATCAGAAGCCCCTTAACCAAATATTTTTGGTAATGACAAATCTACCCTTTTAGGATTAGTGTTAATACTAATGATTAGTTAAAATAATTTTGATTAGTGATTAGTTTTAGGATTATTTAGTTATAAAATTGTGTAAATAAAAAAAAATTGAGTAAGAAAAAAAAACCTTGAATTGTAGGCATTTAGGCAGCTTCTCCCAACATATCTTATGTTTAATCTCACTTTTGTAGGTTAAAATCATCAAAAATTTGTGTTTTTTCACTAAGGTTCGGCGAGTCTGGATGAACAGTTCGGCTAGATGAAAGTGTTGATTAGATCCAAACCTACCTTGTAGAGCAGAGTTCGGCTTGGTTCTAATTTTCCTAACAAGCCGAACCCCTATACTGAAATGTCTGGAAGAAAAAATGTTTAGGGTTCGGCTTATATTTAGAAATTCGTAAGCGCCGAACCTGTTGGAAACACATTGTTCGACTATTTGAATAAGTAGAATATAAGCCGAACCTGATCATGCACATTCCTGGGTTAGTAATTTTGTATTGGTTCGGCACATATTGTGAATATCATAATAGCCGAACCTCGTAAATGTGCTAGGTTCGGCACATATTAAGATTATCGAATACGCCGAACCCCTATGCATCTCTTTCTGTGACTAGGTTCTTTGAAGCCGAACTGTTCATATACACTTACATGAAACTTTTGTGAAGAACAGTTCGGCTAAAAACGCAACTCAATTTTGAGCTGAACCCAACACTGTAACCGTCATTTAATTGATGAAAAACATCAAATAGGAGATTGGGTTTGTAAAACTTACTTTCTTATCCTCATTTCCGGAGTAGGAGATGCAGTTGGTTCAATTTCTAGTGCAATTGGTGGTTCAGTTTCTACATCTTCATCTTCAATTGGTTCTTCTTCTTCAATTGATGGATTAGAAGACGTTTTGGTTTGCCTAGTCCCTGCTTTTCTTTGTACGAGTCATTATGTAGTTCAGTTTAATCGACAATCAAATTTTTACGAATCAACAATTAATCACGGTGATGAATTTTTTTTTTCGCGGGAGGGGACAAGTTCGGGTAGAGGAGGAAGAAGAAGAGATGTTAAGGGAAGCTGATTTTGATTTTTTAGAAAACTGATCTTAGATTTTTGTATTAAGGGTATATAAGTAATTGAACTACCCATAGGTGACCCCTTATAAAGTCACCCAATATGGGACTATCATTTTGTATGCCCCGGAAGTTTTATGTATGCCTAAAAACAGCCTTCATCATAAAGGGGTACACAAACTTTTTTACCCAAATAGGTTATTTTCTGTGAATTGCAAACCTTAAAGTAAGTTTTGCAGTGGAGGTCTTTTATCATGAACTTATCATCGAAATTGGTTGTCATCTCATCACTTGGAAATGATTATGGAAGAACAAGTCCACTGGTAGTCTCCCAAAGTATTTAGTCAATATATGTTGGGCATCAAAGTCCACTGGTAGTCTCCCAAAGTATTTAGTCAATATATGTTGGGCATCAAGAGACACGACTATCGTCATCGAATTTTTTTATTGTATTAATTTTTTAACTCATACTAGTTTGATACTTCTTCCATAGCCCATCCCATTTTGTACATAATAAACATCAGTTTCTGGCATCCGCGGATATTGATAACTTGAGTGAAGTTTTAAAATTTTGGACATTAAATTTTGATTTTTACTTTCACAAATTTGAAAATATGTTTTTCCATTGTTACGAAACCAAAATCTCAAAAGTAAATATGGGAGAAATTTTCAAGTTTTCTTAGTCTCCTTAATTTTTGACTTTTTCAACTCAGACAAATAAAATGGGGTTGATGGGGTAATGTCCATAGTTATAAACATATTACTTGTAATCATATTTGTGGTACTAATTTTTTGTTGCATGAAAAGAGTTGGGAGCCATTAGACAAAAATTTGGATGCATCAATTATTAAGAAAACACTCACAAGTGGAATTTGACTAATCGGAAAGCATTTTCCATGTATCTACCATGGAGCGAAAGGAGAGTATTCCAATTGAGGAATGATTGTTATAATGAAGCGGAGCAGCTGGAATGCTTAGCCATGAAGTTTGCAGTGGAACGGGAAATTATGAATGGTTATGTTGGTTATTTTTGAATCAGAGAGTGAAGTTTTAGTAAAGTCAATAAATGAACAATCCTCTTATTTTCATTGGAGAATCAAGGGAATGTCCTTGATATTATTATTTTTTATTATAGAGACATCCATTTCATGTTTGTCATTCAGTTTATAGAAGTAAGAGTGTAGTTGAGATTCCTTAGCTAAAAATATTAAAAGTAGTAAGTTTGATTTTGAGTTCAACGAGGAGTTACCTAAAGATATCTTAGACCGGGTAAATGAAGATTTCACTGCTGTAACAATTCTCCGATAATTAATAAATTTATTTTGGATAAAAAAAATCTAATTATTTAGTTGAAAAATTTATTAGTAGTTTTCCATCATTAGAAATGTTATCTTCAGAGAATCATCATCCAACATTAGGTCATAAAAAAGGTTTTACATATAATTATAATCAGAACGAGACATATTCACACAGTCATTCATGAATTTGATTATTCTATCAGCAGTCAAATCAAAATGTTGCATCATTTAATTTAAAAACATCGTTACATTTTGCTTTGTTGACTTTCCAAGAGATAGTTTCACACAAAATTCAAAGCAACACATCGCGTAAACTATTATGTTATTGATCTCAAACCATAAAGTTAAGTTGATCACGAACATTACTATCAACAAGCCCATTTACATGTTTTGTCGTATGGAAACCAAGTTGGAACATTGGTAATCAAAGTTCACGGATATAGAAGATAACACAAAAATCAATCAAACATAACAACAAAATTTGATTTCAAATCTAAGTGGATGTTGGATTTTTGGCATTTCGAATTCATGTTGAGTTTTATCCAACGATGATGTCGGAATCAAATTGTAATACCCTAAATTTTTGTCAGGTCTAATTTAATCTCTTAGGATTGGATATCATAATAACCTCATTTATGAGTGCCTTTCGAAATTGAGTATATATCCTTGAACATAAACCTTGATACCAAAATAGTTGTGCATGCATACCTCAACATCATTGCACACGTGTTAACATTTAGTTTATGATAAGGATAGCATGCTTATTTTGATGAATTGAATAGAAAAGTAACTAAAAAAGGGGTACGCTACTTAAACTATCTGACGTAAAAGATGATTGTTACTTACATAAAGTAGTTCATTTTATATGATTAATATATAAATAGTTACTACCATTATGTTATCTATAAACAGAACGAAGGATGAACTATGGTCATAGTGATCCCTTCGAGGCACGTATGCAACTGCGTTAATATATTATAAGGTTGTTTGTATCATCTGAAGATAGTGGATTGTTGCTAAGAAGTTCATACCATCTAATTAAAAATGACTGCAACTTATTATAAATAAAGAGCTAGTTGTTGTTTATGTATTGGTTGTTCATATTACATAGTAAGAGATGACTGTGACCTGTTTGATGGAGTTCATATCACCTAATGATACTTAAAGATGGTTCTTGCCATTTAAAGGAAATTCACAATATATATTTAGGTATGGTTGTTGTTTTGTAGTTCATACCACCCACTAGGACATAATAGACATTTTTACTACAGTACAATCGTCTGGGACTGAAAAAGCGGGAATCTGACAACCACACCCAATATTTCGTTTAGGCAATCTGTATGGACAAACTCCAATATAATTCCAAGATAATCAACTAAACACTCAGACTCAATCAATGGAAATATATCCAAGAGTTGTATCTCTGTTTCTCAATGTAATCAGCAAATCAAACTGATAGAATCCGTGAGCCTGATTATTATGAGAAACAACTTGAACGGTACCAAAGACCAATGTTCAAGTATCAATCAATTTATATCAATAACCAAAGGTTGGATTATCTAATTGATTGAACTACGCACAACCTATGATATTTCAATTATATAAACAAATATAATGCGGAAAAGAAATAACACGGACACCAGAAATTTTGTTAACGAGGAAACCGCAAATGTAGAAAACCCCGGGACCTAGTCCAGATTTGAACACCACACTGTATTAAGCTGCTACAAACACTAGCCTACTCCAAGTAAACTTCAGACTGGAATGTAGTTGAGCCCTAACCAATCTCACACTGATCAGGGTACAGTCGCGTTCCTTACGCCTCTGAATCCCAGCAGTACTCTACGCACTTGATTCCCTTAGATGATTTCACCCACAACTAAGAGTTACTATGACCCAAAGTCGAAGACTTGATAAACCAATCTGTCTCATACAAAAAAAATCCATTGAACAGATAAATTTGTCTCCCACAGAAATACCTATGAGTTTTGTTCCGTATTTTGATAAATCAAGGTGAACAAGAACTAATTGATATACCAGACTTATATTCTCGAAGAACATCCTAGTAATATCAATCACCTCACAATAATCTTAATCGTATGGTAGCGAAACAAGATATTGTGGAATCACAAATGATGAGACGAAGATGTTTGTGACTACTTTTCATCTTGCCTATCGAAGATTAAATCTCGAGCAAATCTTAGAGAAGATAATACTCAATATGATAAAATACAAAAAGATTAGAACACACAACTACAGAGAAAATAGTTGGGTATGGCTTCACAATCCCAATGAAGTCTTTA
Organism: Papaver bracteatum; assembly: GCA_023529315.1. Taxonomy (NCBI): domain Eukaryota; kingdom Viridiplantae; phylum Streptophyta; class Magnoliopsida; order Ranunculales; family Papaveraceae; genus Papaver; species Papaver bracteatum. Next base: position 429,435 of record JAJJWX010000811.1, on the reverse strand, counting down.
AGTCGCTAAACCTATAATCGTTTTAGAAAAACCTAGGTTAAAGTAGAATCAACTCTAGTCGCAACTAGTATCACACAAGAGGTCCGTGGATTAGGTTTCCCAGTTGCTACAGTTCTCCTTTATATAGTCTTCAAATTCAAATCAGGGTTTGCAATCAATGTTACCTTGGTAACAAAGCATTCAATATTCATCGTTATTAGAAAACCTGATTAGACTCAAGCTAATATCTTTCAACTGTTAGATCGAACTTAGCTTGTTACACACAAATGAAAAGTGAATTCATTTAGATATGGATAACCGTACCTAAACGTGTACACCTTGTTGGCTTAACAATAGTTAACCGAATTAGCCATATGAACACTTTCATATCAACTTTGTTCATCTTAACACAACTAGTTCAAATGACTCAAATTAAACTAGTTACAAAGTTGTTCAATATGCAAATGGGTACGCATACTGTCGTACACCACTAAACTCAGTTGAATTCCCGGACTTGAGCTTACGCCGGTACGCATATGTGTATGCATACTAAGTTCGCGGGCGTTCAACTAACCAACCAGTATGCATACGGGTATGCATACTATGGTTCCCGGACTTGGAATAACTTGCAACAGTTAGCATACAAGTAAGCATACTGTGCTATATCCAATCATGGTTAATTGTTCTAAACTCTTATTTCAATGATTGAAACATTCTTAGAAGACGATAATAGTTGTCTCACACAAATAATTAGCTTCAAAGCAATTTTTAAGTGATCGATAGATCAATACAAAACATTCTGAGGCTACATCAAATAATTGTCTCACAAAAATCATGTAAGATGTTACCAGGAAATTTTCACATGATCATCTTTTGACTTTCGTCAAGAATATAAGATAAACTTGGTTAAAGTGAAAGCTTACCAATACATATTTCGAGAAATATGTAAGCGAGTTAAACTCAGCTCGAAATATCAAATGTGTATAATCGAAGTCTATATAGCTATACAGCTTTTGTATCAAATAGGAGATAGAGTAGATAGACTTTTGAGTGATAGATGAGTTCAAGTTTCCATGTACCTTTTGTTGATGAAGTTCCACAAGATCCCCTTAGTAGTTTTTCGTCTTCAATCGATGAAAGCGGTGAAGTCTAAAGCTCAACTACATTTTCTATCCTAATCCGATACTTAGCTATAAGTAGACTAGAAACCAAGACTTATAGTTTTGGCAACTAAACTTGATAAACAAGCTTGAGATAGCAACGGTTGCGAGTTCGACTGAGCAGTGCTCTAACAGGAACGATGAGACTTGGCAGACCCAAACTCATCCCACTGTCTTGAACAGTGGCTACCCACGGAAAACCATATGAGACATTTGTTTTGATTCCCGTAATGATTCTTGCATTAATATGGGATCCTCACCCGTTTGAGAAGACGTGTCGTCGCATTGGCGTTAAACTGTCCGGGACATTGGCACTTTTAGAAGACTGTATGGGATGGTGGTTGATTTCACTATGATAACAAGATGACCCTTAGATCAATGTGGTTTTTGTTCTGCTAGATTCTCAATATCTAAAATTTGGAGGCGCGATAAGAGATGATTGTTACATGTTTAGGTAGTTCATAATTTCTATTAGTTTCAATATATATCAGTAGTGATATCAAATATTGTAATGCAATTCAATATATTCAATAACCCTCCATATAAGAGTTACGCTTTCATGATTATAAAGTTATGTGAAAGAATCGTAAGACAGTCACATTGGGGAGAAAATACTAAATTTCAACGAAAGTGTAATGTTGGAGTTTTTAGTGAGGACTCGGGAAGACGAAACTTTCAAGTGGGTTAAACTCGGCTCATTAGACTCCCAGATTTCCAGGTCCAGCACAATTGGCATCAATTGGTAATGTTGGTTCCTTCAATGAAAATTTGAGAAGTCGGAGCTTGCCAAGTGTGCTTGTTAGAATCTGATATTTTTCGATATGTTACACAAATTGTATTATTTTTTATTTTTTGAAGAAAAATTAATTCCATATATTTAGCATATATATTGCAGTACACTGTGAAGGTATACCAACATATTAAAAGTTATAGTTAAATTTTCGAATGCGGACAAAAATTGAACATAGTCGATATATTAGTAACATAATATATTTGGATACAAATACCTTATATTATAATAGATAAATCATTTTTGGATGAAAATTTTGGATTTCCAAATAAATAGAGATGCAGGGTGTGTGAATGTTACATATTATGGCACATGTTTGAGGTTTTTTTCCCTTCATTCCATGTAATCTCGTATTAAGTCGAGGAATTAAATGTCTTGTTATGTTGAACAGATTTTGTGCGCGATAAAAATCTAGTTGCATATTATTGATTGAAAATTTATCATGAAAAATTGACATTTGAATTGCTAATGAGTACAATAAGATTTGATCATTAACTTTTGGGAAGATTCATAAAATTAGCATCATAGTTGTAGTCAGTTGCATTCGTGCAATACAAACATAGTCCAAATAATGGTGGCAAGGCCACCAATTATTATCGCATATTTAAGGTCCGTAATGTTCGCCATTATAAATTTAAAAAGCTTCTATCTTCGTAATTATGTAATGTTCGCCATTATAAATTTATAAATAAGAGATTTTTTCGTACAAAACGTGCATAGATATTAATCTTCACTGAACTTGTGTCTCTAAATTCGAACATAAATATTTTAGAAGGTATAATTTAAAGAATGAGAGGTTGCCTATCTCGAAAAGTAACAGGTTGTATGCCTCGTTGAGAAGAACATTGTATTTTATTTTATTTTTAAATATTCTAGTTAGCTTTATGCTGAAATTTCAATATATTATAACGTTAACAATGTTAACAAGTCATTCATTTTCCTTGTATTTATCTTAACATTCAGTTGAGCACATATATGTTTATCTTATAATATCTAGCAGTACAAGATATTTGGTATATGAGTTTTAGAAAAAAAATTGCTCAAGCACTACTTAAGCATATTCTACACGGTAGCATCACAAACAATTTTTTGTTTAAAGTTAGAGTGCACAAGCAAATGATAAGGTTTGATCATGTCTTTGTTTTAAGCGAAAATACTATTTATGTAAGGAATGATTGTTGCAACTCTCATGTTATTTGATAATATGGAGTGTGCTGATTTTTGTAAGAAATTCTTAATATAAATAACGACTTTCATTTACCAAATTTCACTCAAGTGCTCCTGGTTATAAATAGTGTGGGTATTGAGTTTCCAATATAAGTAGTTAAGAATAAAGTTTTTATTATATGTGAGATCCCAAAGTGCAATGTACATTTTGGTAGTTATCCCTAAGAATATGCAAAAAAAGTTATCATATATATAGTTTGATTGTCAAAACAATAATTAAGTTTACCAACATCTCAAGTTTTCATTTCAAATGAAAGATCCCATAACTTGATTAGAATGTCAACAATTGCAGGTTTGTAATAATGAGTTTTTTTTATTTATTACCAGGATCTAATTATCAGTCCATATACTGATATTCTGGCTATTAGTAATATACCAATATCTTCTCAACTCCAGTCCAGAATGCTTTCCAGTTTCCACATCTTGTTGTTCCATGTTTTTATAATATGCATATCGGATTCAGAATATTATCTAACCGTCAAAATTGTAGATTAAAGAGAATTTATATTTTCATTGTCGCAATCAAGGCATTATTGAAATTCTTTAACTAAGACCACCTATATCCCCACCCCCCAGACATACATATCGAGAAGTCTTTTGGAAATAGGTTAAAATCTTGAAAGTCATTTTTGGGATTTTAAAGTAGGTCATTTGATTGTATACTTAGAGAAGAAATAACATATTCGATCATGGTAGATTTACTAAAAGTAGTACAAAGCTTACATGTTAGAGCATAGCTCGGTTGAACCCACCAAGCGTTGGTATGTCAAGTTTGGTTGTCATATTTTAGTGAATCAAAACTCATTTAAAGAGTCACTTGATTATTTACTAGAGTCAACTTCGTATAGGATAGCTAGAAAGTTACTAAGATATGAGACTTACAAGTATTATGTGAAGACTTGAAGAATGTGAAGAAGTAAAGAACTATAACGACGACATCATCCTTCTACTTGAGGTTAGTAATATTTGACTTGAACTGTTTCATTCCTAACGTATCTTTCAAGTCGTGCATATTGAAAACATAACTGCGAAGATGTGAATGATTATACTCTAGTTAGACATAGTATTAAGGAATTACAAAACAAAGTATAACATCTATCTTTTGAACTTCGTATATAAGACATCGACATAATCGTATGAATACTATTGTGATTATGTACGGGTATGGGTGAAGATTTCGTCATAGGAAACAATGTTTTACATTCGTTTAAAGGAAGTATATTCATGAACTTGTTTTGTGAATTGAAAGGGAAATCTCTAGGCTTATTGGTATTTGTTATTCATTGCAAATCTTTGGATTACCAATACGTGTGTTTAGTATAACCGCTCATAACTTGTTTATGCATCTTGGTAAAACAATTTACAAGGCCTGAGTTTTGTATTGGTATGACTTATATTAGTGAAACCTATCTTAAGTAATCACCTGAGATGGTATGACCGATTTGTTGTAATTGGTATGGCCAACTCTAGACATTGGGGAACCGATCCTAGTAAGAGGTGAAACCGATTACAAAAGGGAAATCGATCCTTGTAAGAGGTGCAACAAGTTTTTAGTTATTGGGGAACCGATCCTATGAACATGTGTAACAAATACAAGTTAGATACCATATGTATGTGGGAACCGATCCTAGTACCTAGTCAACCAAGTTTTGGTCACTAGCGTGACTAAATCTAGTACCCACATGGAGGTAGAACCGAAACTTGTTTTGGTAGAACCATGAAACCCATGATTGGTTATTTGATAGGATGATCAATCACATAGTTCTTAGAAGTCATATGAACCAATTCTAAACTTGTTTAGAAGTGTGGAAAATCGGTTCCAAGATGGTAAATATGAAAAAGAATTTACCAAGTAAAGATGTCGACATACTTTGAACACGTGCAATAATTCTTACCTTTTATTGTTCAAAGATATTCCTTAATAACTAAAGGAAAATCTTGGATCGAAATAAATTGAGAATCTTTTAATTAAGGTTTTTAGTTTTATATGCTTTTAATTTCCAGCAATTAAAATGCATATCTTTAGAAAATACTCCCTCCTTCCCAAATTAGATGAGCTAGTTGTAGTTTGCACAATATTTAAGGCAAGGATGAAAGAGAAGTATATTTAAATATTTTTTACAATTATACCCTTATGGATGATAACTAGTAAAACCTAGAAATGATTTATCTCTTAAACTATATGACAGTTTTTCGTAAACTTTATACCTTTGAAAAGCATTTTAAAACACCTATGCAACGAATATAAACATGGCTATAAAATTTGAAAAAGTGGGGGTCTAACAACCACACCCAATATTTCGATTAGCAATCTGTATGGACAACTCCGAGTTACTTTTTAGAGAATCAACTAGACAGTCAGACTCAATCAATAGAAAATATCTCAAGGAGTTATTATCTCAATCTTTCGATTTGATCTTTACTCAAGCAAATAGAATCTGCAAGTCTTTATCAAAGAGAGATAACTTGGATGGTACCAAAGACCAATATCCAAGTATCAATCAATTTAAATTAACAACCAAAGAGGTCGGATATTCTAATTAATTGAACAACGCACAACCTGTATTATTTCAATTATATAACAAAATATAATGCTGAAAAGAAATAACACAGACACTATAATTTTGTAAACGAGGAAACCACAAATGCAAGAAAAACTCTGGGACCTAGTCCAGATTAGACATACATTGTATTAAGCTGCTACAGACACTAGCCTACTCCAAGCTAACTTCGGTCTGGACTGTAGTTGAACCACAATTAATCTCACACTGATCCAAGGTACAGTTATGCTCCTATGACTCTGATCCCAGCAGGATACTGCGCACTTGATTCCCTTAGCTGATCTCACCCACAACCAAGAGTTGCTACGACCCAAAGTCGAAGACTTTAATAAACAAATATGCATCACACAGAAAAGTCTACAAGATAGATAAATTCGTCTCCCACGAATAAACCTATGAGTTTTGTTCCATATTTTGATAAATCAAGGTGAACAGGAACCAATCAATAAAACCAGACTTATATTCCCAAAAAACAGCTCAGTTTTATCAATCACCACACAATAAACTCAATCGACGCAGCGAAGAAGATTATTGAGGAATCACAAATGGTGAGACGAAGATGTTTGTGATTACTTTTATATCTTTCCTATCGGATATATAAATCTCAAGCCAATTATTACAATTATACTCATACGATAGAAACAGCAAGATCAGATCACACAACTACAAGAAAAGTAGTATCAGTCTGGCTTCACAATCCCAATGAAGTCTTTAAGTCATTAAATGGTTTTATAAGAAGAAAACCAAAGGTTAAAGGAGAATCGACTCTAGATTAGAAAACTAGTATCACAAAGAATGTGTGGGGATTAGTTTTCCCAGTTGCAAGAGTTCTCCCTTATATAGTCTTTCAAATCAGGGTTTGCAATCAATGTTAGCTTGGTAACAAAGCATTCAATATTCACCGTTAGATAAAACCTGATTATATTCAAGCTAATATTTATCAACCGTTAGATCAAAAACATAGATTGTTACACACACATGAAATGCACGTTTGTAGGCTTGTGAAAACCGTACCCAAACTTGAACATTAGTTGGTTCAACAATAGTTAACCAAATGGTGAGCCATATGATAACTTTTATATCAACCATATTCTTCTTCACCATAACTATTCCAAATGACTAGAATGAACTAGTTAGATAATTGTTCAATTGCTTAGATCTTTATGTACTACACAAGACACAATCGAAGCGAAAACGATGTGATTCACTCAAATAGATTCATGAACTATAAAGCCACCGTTTTGCAATAGCATTCCTTAGTATATTAAGATAAGTTCACAAATATCGTTTTTAGATATAACCTACTCAAGTTCGCAGACGGAGTTCACAAACTCCAGCAGAAATTCTCGGGTTCGAGAATTACGCCAGTTCACGGACTGGGTTTGCGTACTGAGTTTGTATGCTGAGTTCGCGGACTGAACTCACGCACTACTCCGGTTTCACTTGATCAACAAAGTTCTCAAACTTCGGTTCAAGCAATAAGGACTTATACATATATGTTTTACCACAACAATGCTTATATCCTCCAATGGTTATATTGTCTAAACTCTCATTTCAATCATTGAAACATTCTCAGAGGGTGTTATATAGTTGTTATTCACAAACTATTTTTCGTCAGAGAGATTTCCAAAATGATTGAAACATAACATGACTTTGGTCACTAGGTAAAGATGAACTTGGTTAAATCAAAAGCTTTACCAACACATATTTCGATAAATAGATAAGCAAGATATACTCAGCTCGAAATATCCACATGTGTATAATCTTAGTCTATATAGTAATACGACTTTTGTCTCAAGATAGGAGATAGAGTAGATAGACTTTTGAGTGATAGATAAGTTCAAGTCTCCACATACCTTTTAGTTGATGAAGATCCACTAGTTCCTTGAGTAGTCCTTCATCTTGTATGATGATTTCCATGGAGTTCTTGAGCTCAACTACACTTTCTATCCTAGTCCGAGACCTTAGATATAGTAGACTAGAAATCAAGACTTTATAGTTTTGATCACTAATATTGACAAACATGCTTGAGATAGCAACACATGCGAATTCGACCGAGCAGTGCTCTAACAATCTCCCCCTTTGTCAATTTTAGTGGCAAAACTATTAATACATATGGAATACAAAAAATATATAAATAAACTTTGTAGCTCCTATTCCACGTGTTTAATCTTCAACATTACTTGAAATCTTCGTCACTTCCAAGTGCTCCAATGATCCCAAAGGTTGTAAGTTTTGCATCATCGTTGTTGAATCCATAGCTATAACAACGTGAAAACAAGAGTTCTCAATCATTGTTATACAATGTCATAGTATTATTACACATTGTCAAAGTCCAATTGCATCACAACTTTAACAACAATACTATGGTAATACTTCACTCCCCCTTAGTCAATACTCCATCTTACATGGAAACCACTCCCCCTTACACAATGATCCGAAAACCATATATATTTGTGGTACGAACTACATATTAATTCTCCCCCATTTTGTCAATAAAATTGGCAAAGGTACAAGAACGAGATCCTAATGAAATTTCCGTAAGAGATGGTTCATGACCAAAGGTAAATGTATATCATCTTGTTTAGATGCAATCATAAATCCGAAGCTAAATTCATTCATCAAGGAGTCTACAAAGATACAACAAAACCCCTATAATATCCACAGCCGCACTCCCCACAAAGATTTGGCAATTAGGCACAAGTTCAAAAGAACTCTCCCCCATAAAATGTCATTCCCAAGGGAACAACATGAGCGACCTTAATTTTAAAAGAAAAAAAGGATTTCGTTGAACTCAACAAATATCATACAAGTATGAATTTGGAATTCAAAAAGAATATTCAATCAAACTAACCGTAAGCGAACCTAAGATTAATTTAACCAAATATGCTCAACACAAGTAAACTTATGGAGACTTAATAAATCAATTAGATTAATCACAAGAAAACTCGTAAATAATCTAATTGCCATACACAACCAAAATAATTACAAAACTAATAAATTAATTGGCCACACTCGACATAAAAAATCTAAAGAGCAATGACTAAGTTAATCATGAATAACCAACCCAGTCAAAGAAATGCTCAAACAAAAGAAAACTTATGGAGTGTTAACTAAATAACCACACAAGATAATTAATTTAGTTCAATATACTCGACTTAAAGTACCTTACGGAACATAACTAAGATAATCACAAAGATAATCAACTTGGTTATCTAGTGCTCGACATAAGACAGAGTCTCACAGTAATACAAAAAAATGGATCAGGGAAGATCAATTACTGCGGAATATACAAGGATTCATTCTATGTTTTCATCACTATTTGCACAATAACACACAATAGACATAATCCTTGAATCACAAAAGATTTTAACCTATCTTACATCAATAATTGACAATATAGGCTTAACTTTTATGTTTGTCAAAATTCTATTCATCCTTTTATCAATACTTGCATATCAATACACGAACGACTTTACTTTTGGAATAATACGGGATAATCAAGTTCACGGACGTAAACACACATATTCCATAACAATATTGCAATATATAAAATCATAAAGATTAATACTGCAAAAATCATCTTCCAAACAAGTTTAGAATTTAAACGAATAAATCTAAAAATATGAAAACTTTGGACATAGCTATGTGTAATCACAATAATGGCTATTCCAAACACTAGTTATTCTTCAAAACAAGAAAAATAAAAGATTTTACTAGGCAATAAGACCTTTGAAGAATTCTTTATCATCCCCGAACTCCTTGTCGTTAACAACCATTGGAACATAAGGTTCATTAAGGTGGGAGTTTATATCAGTAAACCTTCTAGGTTGTTGTTGTCGAACCAGGGCCTTCTTAATCCCATGAATCTTATACACAAAAGCATTTATTTGTTGAATCTCCTTTCACATCTCCTTCAACACTTCAAGAATATCAGAAAACTTATGAGAATTTGAAGGAACGGCTCCTGGCTTCCTCACATTCCTTCTCTTTATTTTTAATGTTGGAGGCAATGGAGATTTTTCTTTTTCCTTCATGATTGATGGCTTAATGTTTTGCATTTTATTTGTTGTTGTTTTTAGGATGACCAGTTGTGGAGCGGGTCTTTTGTATGTTTTTTTTTCCTTTGTAGTCTTTTGCATTTTTTTTATGACCAGCTGTGTAGCGGGTCTTTTGTAGGATCCTTTGTAGTCTTTTGCATTTTTTTTCTTCTTTTTTAAGACCCGCTACACAGCTGATCATCATATTTTTTTAGTGACCATCACAGCTGATCATCATTTTTTTTTAGTGACCCGCTACACAGCTGATCATCAGATACCAAACACAAGACCCGCTACACAGCTGGTCATCATAAAAAAAATTGATTTTTGATTTATTTATTTTTTAATAAAAGACTAAAAAATATATATGCAAAACACTACAAAAAAAAATCCTACAAAAGACCCGCTACACAAATTGGTCATAGAAAAGAAGAAAAAAATGCAAAAGACTACAAAGGATCCTACAAAAGACCCGCTACACAGCTGGTCATAAAAAAAATGCAAAAGACTACAAAGGAAAAAAACATACAAAAGACCCGCTCCACAGCTGGTCATCCTAAAAACAACAACAAATAAAATGCAAAAGACTAAAAAAAAAATCCTACAAAAGACCCGCTACACAGCTGGGCATCAGAAAAATTTTGATTTTTGATTTTTGATTTTTTTTTAATAAAAGACTAATTTGATTTTTTTAATAAAAGACTAAAAACTCTATATGCAAAACACACCCCCAAACCTAAATCTAACATTGTCCTCAATGTTTCAAAAGATGATAAGAACACATATCAAGAGAACAAGGTAGAGAAGATTTAAAGGAAAGAGATTACCCGATGCAGAAAGGGTGGTGCTAACCATAATTGAATGAATGCTTTGAGAGCAAACAATATGAGCGCAAGACAAAAAGTTTGGTTAGCACACATATATATGAAGAAGATTCAAAAATTAATTACTGGATTATATACAATAAAAATTCACCATACACCAACAATCTAAAAAGTTGAGGATCAACCCAAAAGACGGAGTGTGAAAACAACAACAGCCTTACACAATTATAACACAACAATGCAAGTAAGACTGCAAGTGTGAAAACATTACCCCCAAACCTGAACTTGTCAATAGATGTGTTTTTGAGCACAAAATCTAACAATTTCAGGGGTTCATCATGCACAAGATCTAGTTCAAAGTGGATTTTGTCAGGGATGGGCAGAAAAACATGAGGGTATTCCAGATATGACTTCTCAATAACAGGATATTTAGTGGACAAAAATTACAAAAGAATTTGAGATGCATATAACTCTAACCCTAGGTTTGGAATTGTCAAAAACATTGATTCAGCACACTTAAAAGGAGCAATTTTTAGGTCCAGTGCAAGACCATCAGTTGGTGACTTAAGCAGGAGAGTAGGTACGTCTAAGTTGCTCATATGGATGAGATCAAGAGTACCCTTATCATTAGTTACATTTACATCTCCTAAGTCATCTACAAGTGTGACAGTATGCTCACATTCATAGAACAATTCATCAAGACCTAGTTCATAATCATCATCATCCAAAGTTTTATTCTCATGCATATACAAATCCAAAAAGACATCACAATGTTGTGACCTAGGTAGAGAATCAGACACGTCAATTATATTTTGATGCATAAGATCATTAGTGTCGACAGGAGATTCAAAATTACCTATGTCAGACATAAGTACAACATCATGCTCATGCTCATAAAACAAATCAATAAGCCCCAGTTCACAATCATCCCCTAGAACTTCAGTTTCATGCATAGGAATATCACAAGAAACTTCACATTGTGACTTAGGCAGAGAATCAGACACATTAAAGTTATTCCCATGCATAGTTTCATTGGTGTCTACAGAAGATTCAACATTTTCTAAGTCACAAACAAGTTGTGTAGCATGCTCTATTTCACAGGATAGTTTCTCAAGATTAGTAACCACATCACATGTATATGGAACATTAGAAGAAACATCATTCATTAAGGTCGAGGCAGAGAAGCCTAATGTCTCTGAACCCAAAGGTTCGACAATATTTTCAGTAAAAACATGTTCTTCTAACATAACATCATCATCATCATCATCATCATCAGAGTAGTATGCATACTCATCCCTATTAAAAACTTTGTTTTCAGTCAACTCATTCTTTTCTAGGTGAGGCTCATATTCAATATTAGTTACATGAGTAGGACTTGACATACAATTCTCGACATTTAATTCAATAGGGATAACAAACATCTCATCATGAACTTCTTTCCTCTCCTCATTTAGTGCATCAAGGATTTGACTCATTTTGAGTTCTAAACTCGCAAACCTTTGGTCAGTTAACTTTTGATATTGCACAAGGTTTTGATCAAATTCTAAAATTTCATTATGTTGTTCAATGAAAGGAGAGTCATCAATAGTAGGTATCTCATTTTCATATGAATATTCAGTACATGGTGATGCATGAGATTCACTATTGAAGGAAAATTCATGGATGTTGCTATATGGATGATCATGCAATGCTTGCAATTCAGATCTAGCATTATTTTGTTCCATCAATTTGAGATTTTCCATCACAGATTGCATATAAGGGCTCAGGGGAGTATAGAATTGCTCCGCATCCCATGGATGTGAGTGATACATATGTGGATAACAACTAGGGTCTATATATTGTGTCTCGGGACCTTGAAAAGGTCCATAATTTTCCCTAAAGTTATTAATACCATGATCTATGGGGTTCTCAAAATATGAAGCATGCACATGTGCAAGGTGTCCATTGTGTCTGTATTCATTCCCGATTCCAGCGCACAAAAATCCCGACATGATCTCTAACTAGCACTAGGCTTGTTGCAGAGATTGGGAGGTACAGAGACCATTTTTTTTTTTTTTTTTTAATAATAAAATTAATGGAGAAAATAAAAAAAAAAATAGAATACCACAAACAAGGAAGGGAAGTTCTATTCAATCACAAACAAGGCTGACTCCACCACAGTAAACCTACTGATTTCTATCAAACAAAAAGCATGATGGCTCCACTTAGATTGTTTTCTAGACCAGCTTCTATTCCTTCGAAATGGAATTCGTTATAATCTGAGCAAACTCCTATGGAATCAATCCGAGTTTAAGTAAATTGAACAGAGGCGAGGGAAGCTGCTGGAGCTTTGATACCCAAGGCCTCACCGCATTCTAAGGCGGCGCAGTCACGCATTCAATTTTCAGAAACTATCATGAACTTTGAAGTATGCTTAAAGAGTAACCAATATTTTCCGAATGACTGTCCTACTAAGCTCGTTACGTTATAGGTCTTGTTCTACTTCAAATTTTAAAGCTTAGGTTCGCGTATGTATCGTTTTCCTAAGGCGGGCAAGAAGAGAACGGTGATGAAATCCGAATCCCTTATCTTGTATGGCCAGTCCTTGCCCTTTACTAGGAAATTAAAACAGCCGTATTCAAATCCTCAACATATATGCAACCGAAGGAATACAGTAACTCGCTAACAGGGGATTCACGAGTGTTTCGGCAAGCTTACCTCCCGTTCCAGACGGGGGATGAACCGTTGTTGTCGACTCGGGCCACGACTCCTATGTCATGAACGAACCCGAGGGGCCGAGGTGATATTGTAATCACCGTCCTTCTCTGCAAATAGTTGATATTTAATACTACCCTTCCGTAGGGTTTAAAAATAATAATAATAAAAGAATGTCCAAGTTCAAAGTCCAAAAAAAAAAAAAAAAAAAAGCAAAAGAAATAGAAATAGAAAATTACAATAATAGAGAAATCCTAATACAATCTAAAAAATAAATAAATAAAATACACTCTTTTTTTTTTTTTTTTTCGCTCCGCCTTGACTTCCACTACAACCTTGCAGGCACAATTATTCTGCAGTAAACGATATAAGGCTCGTGTTGTTGTAAACGATACTGCGTTTCTGTTGTTCACAAATGACACTGCGCTACTGCTGTTCAACAACGACACTGTGATACTGCTGTTCAACAACGACACTGTGCTACTGCTGTTCAAAAACGACACTGCGAAACTGCTGTTCAGAAACGACACTGCGCTACTGCTGTTAACAAACGACACTGCGCTACTGCTGTTGAAGTGCGACAGTTTTATGCGACTGTTCTGGGCGTGCCTTTGTTTTTTTTTGTGTTCTCGAATATGCTACAGTAACAGCGACATTAGTACAGTGTTTTAGCTACAGTTCCAGGAGACAATTTATGAACATTGACAGGAGACAGAAATTTCAACTACACCGCTACCAGATCCCCGGCAACGGCGCCAAAAACTTGGTAGGCTCGGAAAGATACCTACTATTGTGTATACTGCAAGTGCACAGTGTCGACAAGCAACACAGGGCAAGCACAGGTCGAACCACAGAGACTTGGAGAGTGTAGAAGTTGATTCTAAATCCTGATTCAGAGAGTAACCAAAAGGGGTTTGATTTTGTCGATACGACGATATGACTTTCAAGTGACTGAAATAATAAAAGTAAAAGATGCAAATAACAAGATATGTAAACAATGATAATATGGATACTAGGGTATTCAAATCCACCAATAACCTATGATATGCATTCAACTTGTAATATTATTCTTGTCCTTATAGTAGATTCAAGTCTACCGTATAACTAAGGTGTTTCTCCAATGGATAATTTAATCACAACTAAAGTATTTCTCCAAAGCATTAATTGTCTAATTAAGCACAACTAATCTAAAGATCAATATTTGGTTAAGCATGAGTTGTAGCATAATCAACATAGAGATATTCTAACTACAATGGATACATGGCATACATTGTGAGAGCAAGATGTTGAAAAACTTGGATTAAATTATATCTTTAAACAATTCTAAACTTTCAAGAACAAGATACAAGATATGAATACATACCAATGAGATTAGGGCTTCATCTAAACCCTAGTAAATGAAACTAGAACATGAAGAACATTACAACAAAACTTAAATTTTATAAACTAACATGAACAAGCTATTCTTGGATTAAATTATATCTTTAAACAATTCTAAACTTTCAAGAACAAGATACAAGATATGAATACATACCAATGAGTTACGGCTTCATTTAAACCCTAGAAAATGAAATTAGAACATGAAGAACATTACAACAAAATTGAAATTTGATAAACTAACATGAACAAGCTATTCTTGGATGGTTTTTCAACACAACAACCCTCTCTATTTATACACAAAATTCCCTCAAGCACTTGGATCCGAATTTTGGCACTCATCCACTCAACAAAACATGTTTTCTTAATTGATGGAATATATTTGGTTGTGGGAAACAAATTGGGAGTGATTGAGTGAGAGAATGGGGGTGAGGTGGATGTTTTGGAAAGAATCCAATGGGGGTGAGGTGGAAATGGATTTGGGTCTTGGGTTTTGGATCATGGGTTGTTTAATCCCATGAATTTGTAAACAAGTTGCCACCGATGCTGCGAGCGGGTTGCAACGCTTCCAACTTTCTTCTCTTTTGTCTTCTCAATTCTTCCAAGCTTTATTTAGTACTTAAAAACACAAAATTAATTAATACAAATATTTATTCTTGAAAATGGTAAAAATGCAGAATTTGGGATAATATATGACTTTGAAGCGAAAGATGAGTTAAGTGCCAATGAAAAGGTGTATGAATATGAAATATTTGGCACTCATCACTTAACAATCATATTACCATCTTTTCCATCAGAAGACATCATACTTGGAGTTTCCATGAACGTATGGGTTTGTGAGAGGAAATCACACTTAACTCAACAAGTAGTCTTGAGATAAAAAGAGGTTTTATAGAAGGAAAAATGATGTAGGGTTCGAAACCTTTAAGCAGGTTCGTAAACGACCAACTCTCAACCCTATGGAGAGTGGAATTGTCGATAGTACCCTTTCTTTTTGTTTGATAGACGAAAGAAAAATCTAAGAAAAGAAAGAAAAAAAATTCCTAAAGCCTGAGATGTACAAATCATTGTCTCTTTTGATCAGGCACACGAGACAAGACTCCAAAGACAACACAATCAAGTTGCATTGTGATGAACAACAATTTATCCACAATTTTCCTCTAGAGAGGAATCCACAGACCTCTGTCTATCACAACAATTTGACCATAATTTCTTCTCAAATGGTCTTGATTTATCCTTGGAAACTAACTTCTTAGACGAAGATAAAATCTTACATACCTCAGCGGTCTTCTGAGCAAGTTTGAGACTTATTGCTAGATGATTTTCTATTCGTTGAAGTTTGTTGACGTGACTTTGTTTGTGTTTAAACTTATAACACCTTGAAAGTTCATGACCCTTTAATGAACAATATGAACACGTCACACTTGGATAAAAATCAGGCTTCTGAGATGTGCAAGCAGCTAGGCACATAGTGGAACCTGAAACATTATAAACCGAGTTTCCAAAGAATGGGTCAACTTTGTCTTCCAAAATAGTTAGATTATCTTCTGAAAGAATATCAAGATTGATATGTGTATTGCTACAAGTATCAAAATAAATATTTTTACCAAGAAGTGCAACACTTGATTTCTCGTCTTCATTAGAGTCATAGTTGTCAGACATTTCATCAAGAGTTGCAGCAAGACCTTTGTTTCTAGTGTATTTTCTCCGATTTGGACACTCATTTGCAAAATGACCAAATACCTTACACTTAAAGCACTGAGGCATATCCTCATCATCACTTTTATCAATATCCCTATTTTTAGGAGGAACACGATTATGAGGTTTGATTGATGCCTTAGGCTTATCTCTGGAGAACCGTTTACTTCTTTTTAAAAGAAGATCCCTAAACTGTCTTATGATCATCAAGACTGATTTTTCAAGATATTCATCTGATGAATCTGTCTCAGAGTGATCATCTTTAGAGATATAAACTTTTTTACTTTTATCAAGTAATTTAGTGTCCTTTAGTGCTTTGAACGCAACATCCTTAGATTTGGATGAATGTTCATGATCAAAGATCTCAAGCTTTCCAACCATCGTAATATGGAGAGAGTATCAAGGTTATTTCCCTCAACGATGGCATGCTTCTTAAGATCGTATCTATATGGCATCGATCTTAGAATTTTTATCACAATGTCCTTTTCAGGAATAGTCTTACCCAATGCAAAAGATGCATTAACAATTTCAGACACTTTTTGATTAAACTCATCAAATATTTCTTCATATGCCATACGAAGGTTTTCCCAATCGAAATTAAGATTTTGAAGTCTAGCTTCCTTTTCACTGGAATTACCTTCGAATACGGTTGCTAAGATATCCCAAGCTTCTTGCGACTTAGTGCAATTAGACACACGGTGCTTAAGATTTTGGGTAATGGCATTCAAACCGTCGGAGTTTATCTTTGCAGCAAGAATCCCAGCATGAGTGTATTCACCAATATTCTTTGGAACGTTTATACCTCCAACTGCCTAAACGGGAGCATCATAGCCATTAACAACATATACCCATGATTGGAAATCACGTGCTTGAAGAAAAGCTCGCATAACAATTTTCCACCATAAGTAATTAGAGCCATTGAAGACTGGTGGTACGTTAATTGCGATAGCACCTCTGTCCATATAGTTAGATCGCTGCAAACACATACTTGTAAGGTCTTGAACATGTTTGCCTTCTTTGATACCAATTGGAAAGGCGGGGGTCTAACAACCACATCCAATATTTCGATTAGAAATCTGTATCGATAACTCCGAGTTACTTTCTAGAGAATCAACTAGACAGTCAGACTCAATCAATAGAAAATATCTCAAGGAGTTATTATCTCAATCTCTCGATTTGATCTTTACTTAAGCAAATAGAATATGCGAGTCTTTATCAAAGAGAGTTAACTTGGATGGTACCAAAGAACAATATTTAAGTTTCAATCAATTTAAATCAACAACTAAAGAGGTCGGATATTCTAATTGATTGAACAACGCACAACCTGTATTATTTCAATTATATAACAAAATATAATGCGGAAAAAAAATAACTAGGGCTGAACATGGTTTCGGTTTTATGCTGGAACCGGACCAAACCAGACCAATTAGGAAGAAACCAAACCGAACCATTTACTAATGGATTGGTTGCGATGTAGAAAGTGGAAAACCGATAGTGTTGGTTATGGTTTGGTTTGACTTCTAAAACCGAACCAAAAACCATTGGAAAACCGATTAATTTTTAAACTTAGTTTTTACCGTTGATTTACAAGTATTAGATTCTACCCATTAATTTAGAGGATAAATTGAAACCCTAAATCTAATATTTCATTATGATACTCTCCCACTTTCTCCTTCTCCTTCTCTCAGTCGTCTCCCTTCTCCACCGCCAACTACAGCTGCTGCTACTTGACTTTTTTCTTCCGTTCTTCCTTCTTTTTTATTTGTCAATAACTAAATTAAGATATATTATATATCTTCTTTTGATCTCTAGATTTAGAGTAAGCTTTAACTATTCTTGATTTTTTTTTTGTCTGTAAATTTGTGTAAACCAATACTATCGTCAACTACGATTTTTTTATCTGTAAATTTGTGTTTTTTTTTTTTGGTTTGTCATAATTATTGGTTAACCGAAAACCAATGGGACAAACCGAAACCAACTGGAACCATTTAGAAACCGAACAAATGGTTAATGGATTGGTTTGGTTAAGATTTTTAGAAACCAATAGTATTGGTTTCAGTTTGGCTAAAAACCGAACCAAAACCGACCATGAACAACCCTAGAAATAACACAAACACCAGAATTTTGTTAACGAGGAAACCGCAAATGCAGAAAAACCCCGAGACCTAGTCCAGATTAGACATACACTGTATTAAGCCGCTACAATAACTAGCCTACCCCAAGCTAACTTCGGTCTGGACTGTAGTTGAACCCCAATCAATCTTACACTGATCCAAGGTACAATTATACTCCTACGCCTCTGATCCCAGCAAGAAACCGCGCACTTGATTCCATTAGATAATCTCACCCACAACCAAGAATTTCTATGACCCAAAGTCGAAGACTTTAATAAACAAATCTGCATCACACAGAAAAGTCTACAAGGATAGATAAATTCGTCTCCCACGAATAAACCTATGAGTTTTGTTCCGTCTTATGATAAATCAAGGTGAACAGGAACCAATTGATAAAACCAGACTTATATTCCCGAAGAACAGCTCAGCTTTATCAATCACCTCATAATAAACTTAATCGACGCAACGCATAAGATTATTGAGGAATCACAAACGATGAGATAAAGTGTTTGTGACTACTTTTATATCTTGCATATCGGAGATAGAAATCTCAAGCCAATTATTACAATTGTACTCATATGATAGAAGATGCAAGATCAGATCACACAACTACAAGAAAAGTAGTATAGGTCTGGCTTCACAATCCCAATAATGTCTTTAAGTCGTTAACCTGGTTTTAGAAAAAGAAAACCAAAGGTTAAAGGAGAATCGACTCTAGCTTAGCAAGCTAGTATCACACAGAAGGTGTGGGGATTAGGTTTCCCAGTTGCTAGAGTTCTCCCTTATATAGTCTTTAAAATCAGGGTTTGCAATCAATGTTATCTTAGTAAAAGCATTCAATATTCATCGTTAGATGAAAAACTGATTAGATTCAAGCTAATATTTATCAACCGTTAGATCGAAAACATAGCTTGTTACACACTATTTATGGGTGAAAACTATTCCTGCCGATTTTGGTAATTTGGGGTGTGTGGATGAGGAATGAATCTAAACCTTAAACAAATACACTGCGCGGTGAGTGTTTGTAGATTCGAGAGATCAATCTGTGCAAGTCTGGCCTAAACTAAGAAATGGCCGTTCCAGACTTTTTTCGGTCATAAAGTGAAGGAGATGGGGTTGATCTTAGGGAGGGAAGCGAAGAAGGTGTTGAGATTGTGAAGGTGTTGACTATGTATGACTTGTATCAGAAAGTTAAATTGTCTTGACGAATGTAAGCTATCAGTTCCGGTGTTTGAATACGATTGTATCAACACTTGCCTTTGTTATCTCGTCTTGTTCTTGTTCTTGTTCCTTTTGAAAAATAGGGCGGAGATCCTATATATACAAGTCTTTTATCCTAACCCTCGTATCTCATGGGAAGCGGAGAAAGTGGAGTGATGGAGTAGTGGAGTAGTGTGTTATTGTCACACGACTAGGCTTGCCCACTTCTCCCATCATCACTAACCGTCCATGACTTCCTAACACGTTCTTGTAAAGGCGCATTATGTGCTGCACGCTGTAAACTGCCAGACCAATACCCAGTATGTATCAATCAGTTTGTAACTTGATTGATGTCTCGAGTGCGTGGATCGTGGGACCCACAGAAAGTAGCATGTAATGCTATATTATTTAGGAAATTGATACTTGTGAAGTATCATATGTATACTATGTAGGTACTACATCGAGTATATTCAGCATGTATGAAGCATCGATGTTTGAGAGTATCAAAATAACCTCATGTCCAGCTTACTTCATGTGATGGTTTGGAGGTTGCGCAAGCAAATCTTCCCTTGGCCGACCACATAGTGTGGTAGAGTGACGGATGGTGATCACCATGAATCCGCACTGACCAATGAACTCCTGACCAGGGCTGTGTAACTAAGCCGTTGAAGTTGGACGGAAGAGATGATCTTTGAGACACTCATCTGTGACCGTTGATGGAATTAGGGTTTATGAAGAAGTGCGCAAGCATCACTTTTCAGCTTGGTTGAATCCAAGATTGGGACATAATTTTGGCTAGGCCGATCATGCATGCGTGTAGACGAAATGACGGTGTAGGCGCCCATACCTCATTGTCTCACGAAAGTGTGATATGGGCCACTCAATTCGTCCTGCGAAGTTGTGTGGTTGAGATCAATTTGCGACAGAAAACTGGTGCCGCAAAAGCCGCTCCTCATGCCATCTTCAGGCATGTGTTCCAAGACAACCAGGCTTGGTCGGTCCTGGACGATTGACCCAGCGTGTAGGTGGTAGGCTGGAGTTCACGTCCATACCCTGACATCCCATAGAAACATGATCTAAGCCACTCAATTTGTCCGGTGAAATCGAGTGGTCAAGATTAGTTTGCAGCTTGGGAGGTGCGACCACACTTTTTTTGGGCGCGCGAATCGAGACATATAGCCAAGTTCGGTCTTGGCCGATTGGGTGTGGAGATAGGTGGGCCTGCAGTGATCATGTTGATACTTACCGGACCTGCTTAGCCTATTCCGGGACCCTCCATCCGCTCCGGAGAAGATGGACGTCCGTGATCGCGAGACAAACCCTAGTTAGGGTATTTCCGGCCGTGTGCCACACCCAGTTTTGGGAGTTCAAATCGAGGTGACCAACTATAGTTGGTCCTGACCGATCACTCAAGTATGCAGGTGGGCCCATGGTGGTTGTTTTGACATGCACTGGGCCATTTGAATCTACATCTACACCCTCCATCTATACCTGCGAAGATGGATGGTTGAGACTGTATTGCGACACATGTAATGTGCCGCAAACCCTAATTTAGGTTTTTTCGTCCATATTGCTATGGTTTGGACGTTTTAGAAAGCTAGGCCAATCTTTTAGGGAGGCCGACCATGCGGGGCCCGCGTTGGTTCGGCAACGGATATTCCATACCTGCTTGGGGGTTATGGAATCGATCTGGGCCATCCAATCATGTTGGTGGAGTTGGATGGTCGTGATCATATCCAGACTGATACGGTCAGTCCAGATGCTCAATCGGTCTAGTATAACACACCGAGAGTGGCTCAATCGGGCTAGTATAACACACAGAGAGTTGCAAATGTCGACGGTTATTTTCGTACATGTTTCATTATAATGCTTGGAGATTCATGTTGCTCTACTGAGAGCAACACTCAGTCGTCATGCCGCACTGATAATGAGTACAGGAAATACAAGGATGGTTGTGCATTAATTAATAATGCTGGAAATTCACAAGGTATATGGGATTGTTGCTACACACTCCAACCTGGATCAATTTCGTGTATTTTATTCACAAAATTGGATTGTTGCCACATGCTCCATTCTAGGTGAATTAGTAAAGTGAAGGAGTATCCATCACTTATTAATGGCCTTATCTTTTACAAGATGTTAGCGCATAATTTTTTGGCTTTTACAATCTTAGCCTTAAATGAATATCCACCATCAACATTAAGTCCCCTACCTAGCACATAATGGTTACACTATTGTGGGGTAGGCATGAGATGGTGACAAATTTATTCACTGAAATGACCAAGCTAAAGTGAATGAATATTTATCAGATAGGTCGATCTCGTCATGCGTTGCCCTGGGAGTCCTGGTCAGGGTTGTGAAGGAAGCAGGACTTGATCCGGTGAATCGCTTTGGTTTCCTTTGTACATATCTGGACATAACTCGATCCCTTCCTTGGGTTAGGTGTACTCCTTTCCATCATACGACAGCTTTCCTCAGATGTATGCGATAAGCATCGTTGATTGCTATCCCGAAATAGTATCCTTCATAAGTGGCAAGTAAAGACTTCTTTTCTCTTGGGATTCTGTCGACTTGCGAGATTATAAAGAATCATCTCACGTAGTTGTTCCTTCTATATCTCAGGTACTGCTCCACACTTATCTGATCTTTTGATTTGACTGATTAATTTATTATTTTTATAACTTCTTCTTCTTTGCAGTTTTTCATGGAAACGGTGGACGACCATCATGTCACCTCTCCAGAAAGAAGCTTCGAAGTTGACAAGCCCAAAACCCATGCACACAAAGAAGTAATGATTAAGATCGATCTTCCACTTAGCGAAGTTGGCCGTGTTATACATGGGATGTCTATTTTGCACCTGCGTATTGCCAAAGGACGCATCTGTGCACTTTCAGCTGCGATTGACATGGAGGAGCGGTGGAGGCACGAGGAAGCGTTGAAAGCACCAGTAAGCGCAAGGGCAGAGAGATTTGTAGCGCGGTTGAAGAGATGGGGGGTTGAGCATAAACGACATATGAATGGAGATAAGTGCAATTACCTAATCCAGGATGGCGTGATAATTCTCGATTCTGACACAGACGAACCTGAATGTTTGAAAGAAATCGGCACGACTCCTGATGTTGTTATGGCCTTTGATGCTCCTGCTGATGATGTTGGGACGAAGTCCGTTGTTGTAGAAATATCTGATACAGAAGCTGAGGCAGATCCGAAGGGAGGAGCATCACCTGCAGAAATGGAAACGTCTGATGTAGAATCAGAGGTAGATCTGAAAGGAGGGGCATCAACAGGTGATGGCGTTGAAGCAGAACTTGACGGTGGTGCAGGAGCGGTCGAACCTCTTGATGACTAAAACCTCTTTTATTCTTTTTTCCTCTTTCCAAGTATATTCCGTAATTTGTGAACATCTTCCTTGCACTCAGTGGCAGCCGAGTTCAAGGTTTTGATTATTCGAATAAAGGTTTTTGCTTTATATCCCTTTGTTCTGTGTTCCTGATGCAATATCTTCCTGGACTTGCTGAGGTGAGTGGCTCAAAACTTCTTCCCTTCCCGTGGACATCTTTTCCCTCAACTCTTTTCAGGATGTTTTTGCTTAGGGTTTCTTTCCTGACCTGCTCTAGTGGATTGATTCAGACTGGACTTTGTGTTTTTAGGGTAAAGAGGTTCTCAGACGGAAATAACACTTCAATTAATTTGAAAATTGAAAATTGAAAATTGAAAATTGAAACCCTAATTATGAATGCAAGTATTGGAATCATTTTCTAAAGGAATTACAAATATGATGTGAGATTGTAAATGGAAACATGCCGGAGGAAATAGCACAGCGTCTTAAAGTGTGTAGGATGCTGAAAAGTGATAGTACAGTGTCTTAAGTACGGTAGGGTTTGAGCCACCGCGAGTGAATCTTTATGCCTTCTAGCTTGTCAGCGTTGATGAGTTTGCAGTATCCGCCTAGGATGACATATGCTACCAGGTATGGTTCATCCTCCTTATCGGTGGGTGAGTCAGGTGAGGCATCCATTTTCACCGTAATGCTTCCTACCTTGAATGCGGTTGTCTTCGTTACTAGGTCTCCAATTCTGAATGGGTTTGGGCATGTGGACATCAGGGTCTTGGTTTTGTCGTCTTTGATCATGACAGCTTATAGACTCCTGATAAACTGTTTAAAGGGGCCGGCCTCTCATTCGCATCTCTTAGCCAAGGCAGGGTTTTTTGGATAGAGCCAGTCCCTAGGATTTATCAGAATGAGGGGTGGTTGGTTGTAAAGAGGGTTGCGTGATGAGACTTACTTGAGATCGGAACCTTTCAACGTATGCCGACAGGCTCTCTCCAGGAAGTTGTGTCACATTGGCAAGTTGTTGGTGCGGCAACAAACAGTTGTCAGGTCCAGAAGGCATGTTGGAGATTCTTTCATATATCAAAGCCGGTAGAGGACAAACTCTTAGCATTGCCTTGTTGTCGTGCATCCAAGGGCGTCCTAGGATCATGTCATAGTTGGGATGATATTTGACTATGTAGAATTTTGCTTGTGTCGAGACATCACCCAATTTGACTTCAAGATAAATGTATCCATATGCATCTCTGAGTTCTCCTTCTGGATCCTTAACCATAGTTGGGTGATGAGTAGCATCCTGCTTCGGAATCTTTGCTGCTCTCAAGGTCTTGACAGTAATGATGTTAAATTCGGAGGCCTTATCAATCAACGCCCTATCGAACTCAACGTCTCTCAACCGAGTGACGGTTAGGAGTCCCCAGTTTCCTTTGCTCGCATCTTTCAGGAAAGACTGGGGTTCCTGGACTGCTTCTGGATACAAACGCCTGCCTGATACAACGCGGTTGAGAGCCGTAAATATGTCTTGACGATGTCCCTTGGATAAATACAAGATTTCACACAAGTGCTCCATCATAGATTGTACAATATTGCAAACAGAATCCCTAGAAATCATATAGTTCATGATAGGAAGAGTATCTCTATGAACACCTTCGTTTCCAAGTTGGAGTTCTCCTGTCTCTATCTTTTTCCTGAAGATTTGTTTCAGCCTGTTATAATATTTGGTTGGATGGTGAACGAATCTATGGTAGCAGCAGTATTTGGGATCCGCCATGTCTTTCTCAGTTGGAGGTCGTCTGATATGAGGCATCTTGATGGCATCGTCTTGGATCCACGCTTCTAAGAGTTCTGTCACTTCATTCATGGGGAAAGGAAAGCATGTATCTTCGGTGTCTTGTGCAGGAGTTTTGTCCGTTCCTTTCCGAGATGAAGTCTTGTGTGCCGGGGATGCCCGCTTGGTTTGTTGTTCCGTCGCTGAAGCTTTCCTTTTTTCTCCTCTGCCCACTACACTTACAAAATGACCAGTGTTGTATTGCTTGTCCGTGAGACGCCTGCTTCCTCGAATTTCACGTGAATCTTAACTTCGAACAACTCTGGTTCTTTCTAGCAATGCTGGTGCGGTTGTTGCTGAACGTTTTCCAGCTTCATGGAGTTCATAGAACATTTGAAAGCCCAGATTCTCTAATAGAGCGCGGTATATGGGTATCATCCCGTTGATGCACAACTCCACCAATTATCGTTCAGTGACGTTCGGGTCATGACAATCCAGTGCTTGGGTTCTGAACCTCTTAACGAAGTCGTTGGGATGCTCATTGTT
Source organism: Papaver bracteatum (assembly GCA_023529315.1). Classification (NCBI taxonomy): domain Eukaryota; kingdom Viridiplantae; phylum Streptophyta; class Magnoliopsida; order Ranunculales; family Papaveraceae; genus Papaver; species Papaver bracteatum. The sequence continues at coordinate 404,126 of JAJJWX010000811.1, read as the reverse complement.
CCACTGAAGAATTCTTCCCAGATCTGAAAAGGTGATCTGTTCAGACACGAAGAAATACTTTCTGTAGAAAGCGCTGACCATCTCGTTCCAATTGGATATGCTGTTAGGCGCGATGTTGTTGTACCAGGTGTACGACCTTCCCGTAAGTGACTTTAAAAATTCTTTTAGGCGTAGAACATGATTGTATTTATGCTCCCCCAAAGATTCTAAGAATCGAGAGACGTGTTCACGAGCATTACCAGTACCATCGTAAAGGGAGAATTGGGGAGAGGTGTAACCTCTTGGAAGAGGAATTCGTTGCACATCTTGAGGGTACGACGGCTGATGCTGGTGTACATCTGTTCGGTCCCTTTTGCCTCGATTTTGGAGAAGTCATTTCTGGACCTCGCGTGTGATGAAGTTGGACGGTTGTTCCTTTCTCTTGGGCATTTAGGAGAAATGCGAGTTTTCTCATCCGTGTGGTCCAGGATGGAAACGTCTCCCCTAGGTTGTCGTGAACCTTGTGGTATTCGTTCAGTCAAAGTTTTAAGGAAAGTGAGTACCTCTTTCTGAGTTGCGGCCATATCCGTTTGGGTCTTAGCCATAACTTCTTGTTTCTCCATCAAGTCTACAATGGTAATGGGCGGTGGTCCTCCTCTTGTCCCTCCGGATCCTCGTCCTGATGAAGGAGTGAAAGTTATTGAACTGGTTATCACCGGAGGTGTTACACTGGAGGAGATGCCTGGATTAGCAGCTGCTCTGGCTCTGGTGACGGTAGGTGTTACACTTACTGGAATATTTCCTGCTACGCTGGCACTGATGGTGGAAGTGACGGCTCCACGAGATGTATTGACCACGCTAGCTGCACTGACAGGTACATCGACACCGGGAGTGTTATCTACACTAGTTCCATCAGGATTGATTGTTGATCCAGACCTGAGTTCCACCATCTCGAAATGAATTGTTGATTGAATTGGTTCTAAGATCTACCCTTTTGAAATTGATAAAATTGAATCGGATTTCAAAGAAATTGACTTTACAGCCGAGAGATTAATCTCCCACTGTGGTCGCCAATTGTTTATGGGTGAAAACTATTCCTGCCGATTTTGGTAATTTGGGGTGTGTGGATGAGGAATGAATCTAAACCTTAAACAAATGCACTGTGCGGTGAGTGCTTGTAGATTCGAGAGATCAATCTGTGCAAGTCCGGCCTAAACCAAGAAATGGCCATTCCAGACTTGTTTTGGTCACAAAGTGAAGGATATGGGGTTGATCTTAGGGAGGGAAGCGAAGAATGTGTTGAGATTGTAAAGGTGTTGGCTATGTATGACTTGTATCAGAAAGCTGAAGTGGCTTGCCGAATGTAAGCTATCAGTTCCGGTGTTTGAATACGATTATATCAACACTTGCCTCTGTTGTCTTGTCTTGTTCTTGTTCTTGTTCCTTTTGAAAAATAGGGCGGAGAACATATTTATACAAGTCTTTTAGCCTAACCCTCGTATCTCATGGGAAGTGGAGAAAGTGGAGTAGTGTTTTGGTGTCACAAGACCAGGCTTGCCCACTTCTCCCATCATCACTAACCGTCCATGACTTCCTAACACTTTCTTGTGATGACGTGTTATGTGATGCACGCTGTAAACCGCCAGACCAATACCCCAGTATGTATCCCCCAGTTTGTGACATGATTGATGTCTCGAGTGTGTGGATCATGGGACCCACATAAAGTAGCATGTAATGCTTCGTTATTTAGGAAATTGATACTTGTGAAGTATCGTGTCTATACTATGCAGGTACTGCATCGAGTATATTCAGCATGTATGAAGTATCATTGTTTGAGAGTCTCAAAATAACCTCATGTCCAGCTTACTTCATGTGATGGTTTGGAGGTTGCGCAAACAAGTCCTCCCTTGTCCAACCACATAGTGTGGTAGAGTGACGGATAGTGATAACCATGACTCCGCACTGACCAATTAACTCCTGACCAGGGCTGTGTAACTAAGCCGGTGAAGTTGGACGGACGAGATGATCTTTGAGACACTCATCTTCGACTGTTGATGTAATTAGGGTTTATGAAGAAGTGCGCAAGCATCACTTTTCAGCTTGGTCGAATCCAAGATTGGGACATAATTTTCGATAGGCCGATCATGCATGCGTGTAGAAGACATGACGGTGTAGGCGCCCATACCTCATTGTCTCACGAAAGTGTGATCTGGGCCAATCAATTCGTCCTGCGAAGTTGTGTGGTTGAGATCAATTTGCGACAGAAAACTGGTGCCGCAAAAGCCGATCCATATGTCATCTTCAGGCACGCGTTCTAAGACGACCATGCTTGGTCGGTCCTGGATGATTGACCCAGCGTGTAGGTGGTAGGTTGGAATTCACGTCCATACCCTTACATCCCATAGAAACATGATCTAAACCACTCAATTTGTCCGGTGAAATCGAGTGGTCAATATTAGTTTGCAGCTTGGGAGGTACGACCACACTTGTTTTGGATGCGCGAATCGAGACATATAGCCAAGTTCGGTCTTGGCCGGTTGGGTGTGGAGATAGGTGGGCCCACAATGATCATGTTGATACTTACCGTACCTGCTTAGCCTATTCCGGGACCCTCCATCCGCTCCGGAGAAGATGGACGTCCGTGATCGCGAGACAAACCCTAGTTAGGGTATTGTCGGCCGTGTGTCACACCCGGTTTTGGGCATTCGAATCGAGGTGACCAACTATAGTTGGTCCTGACCGATCAGTCAGGTATGCAGGTGGGCACACGGAGGTTGTTTTGACATGCTCTGGGCCCTCTAAATCTACATCTACACCCTCCATCTATACCTGCGAAAATGGATGGTTGAGACTGTTTTGCGACACATGTAATGTGTCGCAAACCCTAATTTAGGGTTTTCTGTCCATATTGCTATGGTTTAGACGTTTTGGCAAGCTAGGCCAATATTTTGTAGAGGCCGACCATGCGGGCCCCGCGTTGATTCGGCAGCGGATATTCCATACCTGCTTGGGGGTTATGGAATCGATCTGGGCCATCCAATCATGGTGGTGGAGTTGGATGGTCGTGATCATATCCAGACTGATACGGTCAGTCCAGATGCTCAATCGGGCTAGTATAACACATAGAGAGTGGATCAATCGGGCTAGTATAACACACCGAGAATTGCAGCATGTACGAGTATTTCGTACATATTTCATTATAATGCTTGGAGATTCGTGTTGCTCTGCTGAGAGCAACACTCAATCGTCATGCCGCACTGATAATGAGTACAGGAAATACAAGGCTGGTTGCGCATTAATTAATAATGTTGTAAATTCACAGGGTATATGGGATTGTTGCTACATGTTCCAACCTGGATGAATTTCGTGTATTTTATTCATAGAATGGGATTGTTTTCACATGCTCCATTCTAGGTGAATTAGTAAAGTGAAGGAGTATCCATCACTTATTAATGGCCTCATCTTTTACAAGATGTTAGCGCATAATTTTTTGGCTTTTACAATCTTAGCCTTAAATGAAAATCCACCATCAACACACACACATGAAATGCACGTTTGTAGGCTTGTGAAAACCATACCCAAACTTGTACATTAGTTGGTTCAACAATAGTTAACCAAATGGTTATCCATATGATAACTTTCATATCAACCATATTCTTCTTCACCATAACTAGTCCAAATGACTCAAATGAACTAGTTAGAGAGTTGTTCAATTGCTTAGATCTTTATGTACTACACAAGACACAATCGAAGCAAAAACGATGGGATCACTCGAATCGATTCATGAACTATAAAGCCACGGTTTGCAATAGAATTCCTTAGTTTATTAAGATAAGTTCACAAACATAGTTTTTAGACATAACCTACTCAAGTTCACAGACTTAAGTTCCCGGATGGAGTTCACAAACTCCAGCAGAAATTCTCGTGTTCAAGAACTATGCCAATTCGTGGACTGGGTTCGCGGACTTAGTTTGTATACTGAGTTCGCAAACTTCGGTTCAAGCAATAAGGACTTATACATATATGTGTTACCACAACAGTGCTTATATCCTCCAATGGTTATATTGTCTAAACTCTCATTTCAATCATTGAAACATTCTCAGAGAGCGTTATATAGTTGTTATTCACAAACTATTTTTCGTCAGAGCGATTTCCAAAATGATTGAAACATAACATGACTTTCGTCACTAGGTAAAGATGAACTTGGATAAAGCGAAAGCTTTACCAACACATATTTTGAGAAAAAGATAAGCGAGATATACTCGGCTAGAAATATCCACATGTGTATAATCTTAGTCTACATAGTAATACGAATTTTGTCTCAACATAGGAGATATAGTAGATAGACTTTTGAGTGATATATAAGTTAAAGTCTCCACATACCTTTTAGTCGACGAAGATCCATCCTTCGTCTTGTATGATGATTTCCATGGAGTTCTTGAGCTCAACTACACTTTATATCCTAGTTAGAGACCTTAGCTATAGTAGACTAGAAATCATGACTTTATAGTTTTAATCACTAACATTGACAAACATGCTTGAGATAGCAACGCATGTGAGTTCGACCGAGCAATGCTCTAACAAAATTATAAATAAATCTTATAGTAATAATAATCAATTAAAAGGGTAGCTTTAGAAATACCCCCTTGATTAATGAAATAACTCATCTATTTTGGGACAAAATTTAAAACCAACTAGCTCATCTAATTTGGGACGGAGGGAGTAAAAATTAGTAATGTTTATTTACTAGTTGGAGATTTTCTAAGAGATTTCGGTCAATATTTGGACAGATCATTTCCAGCAATTATGAAAACCGAATTTGGAAATATATTGCATAACTTGAGAATATTTTCTGTTTTAGAAATTCCTTGGTGTCCAAACTTCCTTGGTCTATAAATATTGAAGTTTGTATTTCGAGCAAACTAATCCTCAGAGCCATCAAAACTACCTAGTTGTGTTGTTACTGGTGGAGCCGCCTATTCGGAGAGGAAAGTAACCTAATTAGGCGAAATCTCTTACGGCCGCTCGGTTTAAAGACTTATTTGGGATTGAGAAGCTCTATTAATACCGTTGGTGGGAAACTAGATAATTGCAGTATATTATTAGTTTTCGATTGATTTGATTGACTAACGGTTGTCGAACTTTGATTGCACCTAGTTTGAACCAATTAGTTGTATTATCTCAACTCAGTCCATAGACAATCACTTTTAGAGAAAGGACTTATAGGTGGAAAAGTTTTAGATTGAGGTATATTTGGGTACCCTCGTATTTTCAATTGGTATCAGAGCAGGCAAACACGAAAAGATCTAACAATCTGTGTTTGGTGCGATCCAACTTATAAGAAATTGAATTTATGTCTGATTCAGTTAACGTTATGCAAGAATATGAATATTCAAAAGTTGAAGATGCTACCAATTCGTTGACCCATGATCCAGGAGTTACGAAAATCAAGAGTACATCTGAGTCATTCTCTGGTGGAAAAGAAGATGCTGATAAAGAGTTGGTAAAACTCCTAAAGCCTATAAAAACCATGTCTTCAAAAGTGCTAATATTAAAGACATAGTCAAATCTTCTTAAGAATGAGATCAGAGATAAAGACAATCAACTGAATATTCTAGCCAAAGAGAATATGGATCTTACCGTCAAATTAGAAGCTCTTAAATCTCATACTCAAGATAAAGAGACACATCTTATGACTCTGACTAATGATTCTGTTATAATTTCTTCTGATGAAGAAACTAAAGGTCCTTGCTTGACTTTGAGAGACTGTGATAACAAAACTTGTTTGATTACATCTGAAACAAATCATGATGGTAGTAGTTTGGAAAACCACATCAAGTCAGAAGAGGATGAAAAATCAACTTCTAAAATCTACTGATGATCAAGAAAAATCTCGTCCAAAGGAAACTTTGAACCGATCCCATGAGCATGATCTTAAGGAATACAACTTTCAGTCATTTGACAAGAAACTTATACTTCTTCAAAATATGGTGGTAAAAATCTTGAAGAAAGTTTCTTGTCTTAAAAAACTGAAAGACCATTCCTCAGTAGAAAGACAAAATATAGCACAACCCTACAAGATCAACTCAAAAGAATCAAAAGTAAGAGTGGATAATCGCTTTTGGAAAAAGGTTCCTCCACACCCATATCGAAACAATTCTAGTTTTGATGAAGAACGACTCCAGAAGAAAGGGAAAGAGAGAATCTCTGCCAAAGGAAATAATCAGGAACTTCCAATAATTATTTCAGATAATCATGCTGATGTGCATCATAAGGAAATCCTTAGAATGAGAAAATCCTATGAAAATCTCATTGATAGAATTAATAGAGATTTATATATCTATGAAAATTCTCACATCAGTACATCTTCTCCACATGATCATATCTCTAGTGTTAGAAAAGATCATTATCCTAGGAGAAAATATTTTGTGCAAAAATTCCCAAAGAGAAACATGAACTATGTTTCTGATACTCGATGTAAGCTAGAAAGAGCTTACTCTGATACAACATAGTTGTATCAAAATTGTGCACTCTCATCCTCCTTCGTGCTCTTAATTACGGATGAGAAAAGCACAATAAAACGAGAGCATAATTTTTTTGTGTTTGTTTATCAGAAAAATCTGTGACATTTTTTGGATTACTGCGGATCCATGTCTGTCTAAAAAATTGTTCATGTTTAACATAATCTTCCAAAAATAGGTTTTATTTAGAATTTTAGAATTTTAATAAACCTTCAAGCATGAGAAGTTCGGACAAAGGAAATAAAATATATTCTTTTATATTTTTGGAATTTCCTGATATTTTCGGTCCAAAAGTTGTCTCTTATTAAAGAGAAACTATCTCTTGCTTGTATTCTGAAACCCTGATCAATCTCTTTTTAAATAACCTAGCATGCCTTCAGTAACTCACAGTGTGTCAAAGGCTAATAAGGAGGAAGCTCAAAAGATTAAGGATTGTTAACGAATCAATACAGATAGGAAGAAGAAAAACATATCAAAAATCATGTCTGTTTATGATTATGATAGCTCTGTTGGATCACAAGATGAGACATGTCTGTTGCCTTATAATTTACAAGATCCAACTGAAACCAAGTGGATTCGTTCTGATAGTATGATTCACTATATCCAAGGTTTTGAAGAACTGAGAACTAATCTCATCATGACAGTTCAACATCAAGATTGGCTCAAATAAAGAATTGATCAAACAAAAGGTATTCTTAATGAACTCAGGGTTCTAGTTGAAGAACTTGAAAAACAAGAAGTGTTTGCAGACAAGTTTCTTGAGACATGCTTTAAAAGTTTGAGCACTGAAGAAACCTCATTGAACAACAAGAGCACCACTAGAGATTAAGTTATATGATGTGATACTTAATCCAGAAAAATAGACAATTTTTGATTTCTTTCAATAATCTGTATAAGGTCTATTATAAATAAAACTATCTTATTATTTATGAATAAAATTATTAGTTTATAATTTTCTTGTGATAGTTTTCGATTACATAGCCTGTTCTTGAATGATTTATTTTATTGCTATGTATGTTTATGGGATGTTTGATTTCGGTTTTCTTGACCTTAATATTCGATCTCATATTGTGTGAACCCTTATGGTTCGGATGACTTTTTGATTTAGCGGGATTAAGTTATACAGAAAATGGGCTATATAGCCAAAAAAAAAACTTTTCCTGGACTATATGGACAGTTAGGATTCAGCCTGGGTCAAATGTCCAAAATTATTTTTTAGTGGGAACAGACTAAACTACCCTTTTATAATAGTTACACCCCACGTTTCTCCTTCTCTATTCATCAAAATCAACCCCACGTTCTCATTCTTCAACAAAACTCAGTCGCTCGTTTTCATCTCTATCAAAACCCAGAACCACCATTACCAAACTTTCTTTATCTTTTCATAAACTCTGAGTTCATTTCCAAATAATCTTCACTTCATCTTCATAATTGGTTACCAGAAATCGTAGTCATCTTCTCCTCAATTTCATCGTCTTCATCCCCTGTCATCTTCTCTTCAGTTTCATCCACCATCACCACCACCATAAACAAATACCAGAAATTGGTTTCATCCTCCGTATCTATAACACCATCAACAATACAACAGTGGTTTTCAGTGAATTAGGGTTTCAGTAATTTCATTTGGTTGGGAGATTTAGGGTTTGGGTTTCAATCATTTTCAACATAATGTCTCCTAAAACTCGTAAGTATACAAACCCCAACTTTGATTTATTCTTAATTTGAGAATTGCATGTTTAAATTTTTGAATCGATTGTTTTAATTTAAACTTCAGTAGATTTATGTGTTGAATTGCTTGTTTATATTGTAAATTTCAATTAGCTGAAACTGGTTTGCATCTGGTTTCATTAAGTATTAAACTAGTTTAAACCAGGATGTAACTGATTTGTTTCACTATGAAATTTGTTGAAGTGAAATTGGATCTGGGTATCTGATTTGTTTCACCAGGATTAAACCAGGATGTAACTGGTTTCATGCAGTGTATATTATTTCAGTAGATTAAAACTTGATGAAACCAGTATCGTTCAGGTTTAAAGATACATTTGTGTTGAATATAAGACTATTAGTATGTTGTGAATGGGATATATGATAATCTATATTCTGGGTTGAACGAAATTGGGTTTGCATTTGGTTACAAATGGGATGTATGATAATTCTAATTTTCTAGGAGTAAAATTGGATGTAATTTGGGTTGAATTTGGTTATATCGACTGTTTAAGCAGGTTTACACTATGATGGAACTGATTTCATCAAGGTTTAGTTTGTAGTGTATGTTCTTTCAGCAGACTAAGACTGGATGAACTCAGTGTCATCAATTTTAAAACCTGCAGGATTTTGCTGCTTGTGAAGATCCGATTCTAGGATGTGCTTGACAATTTGCCACCTTAGTATATCGTGTTAGGTCGTTAACTCCTAGACTTTGTTTGGCTATGGCCTTGCAATTTGCCACCTTAGTATATCCGATTCATTTTTTGATACAGGATGAAACTGGTTTCATCTTGTGTTGACACTGAATGAAACATTGCATCTTGAGTTATTACTGGATGAAACTGGGTTTCATCCTATACTAAATTGGGTTGAATTTGGTTTCACCCATTTTCAACTAAGATGCAACTGGGTTTCATCCTATACTAAATTTGGTTGAACCAGGTATCACTCACTGTAAACAAGGATGAAACTGGGTTTCATCCTTTACTAAATTGGGTTGAATTTGGTTTCACCCATTTTTAACTAGGATGAAACCGGTTTCATCTATAGGTAGGATGAAACTATGATTTTTAAACTAGGTATCACTCACTGTAAAGAAGGATGAAACTGGGTTTCATCCTTTACTAAATTGGGTTGAATTTGGTTTCACCCATGTTTAAACTAGGATGAAACTAGTTACATCCTGTTTTAAATTTGATTAAAGTTGGTTTCACTGATATTTAGGCTGGGATGAAACCAGTTTCATCATATTTTACAATGTGTTGGATTTTGTTTCACCCATGTCTAAACGAAAATGAAACCAGTTTCATCCTGTTTTATAATGTAGTAACACTATAGTGTCTTTTGAAATAAACCAGCTTCTTGGGGCTTATTGTTTGGGAAGTTCTTAGAGATTAGATTTTCAAACCATTCTGCTGCAGATTGTGGCCATTCTCTACATATAGACTATCTACGGTTCTATGGGTATGTTCCTGCTGAAATATGTCTCAAGAATTATAAGTCTTTGGATTAATAAACTTACAATATTGCGCAGATTTGGAAGGATGGTTGCTTGCTTCCGTTATGCATCAACAAATGTGCATTCAGTTTACCTTCCACCTTCAAAAGTTGATTTTAACTATAATAAGCAGGACTGGATACAACATGAAGCGAATGAGGGAGCACCATCACCAGTTTTTTTTGGGATTCATTCACTTTGTTGCTCAAATGTTAAATGATATGTTGTTGTTCATGTGTAACAGGTGGTCAACAGGGCAGGACATCTGTTCGCTGAAGTATCAAATGCTCTCCGCAAAATTGCAGACCAAAGAACTGGGTCCAGAGGCCTTATTACAGAACTTGAGGGGTTGTTAAAGACAGAGGAGGTAGAATTTGAGGTGAGACTTCTATGTTTCAGTTTCATTTCCAAGGTAAACTCCATGAAATCAACTTTCTTGTCTTTCAACTACTGTGGAGTCTTAGTTATGGTGGTTAAAAACTTGCCTCTTTCAGTTTCATTTCCAAGCTTAAACAGAAGCAGTAATCAACGAGTCTAATGCAAATTTTAGTTTAGTGCTTACAGAGAACATGTGTATTCAATATTGGGAAACGTGACTAGGGGACCATGGTGCCCTTATAGCCTTTAAATCCATGGCAGATTGAAATCCCCCAAAAAATGGTATTGTGTACATAGTAAGGGACTCTGAATTGTGAGTTAGAACAGAAATTTCAGTTGAACTTGCAAATTTAAGCAATTGATGTTATTGTATCTGTATGACACTGATTATTTGAATGATGCATGTACTGCTTTATCCTATGATGATCCTAGTAAGCATCACGACTGAATAGTTGCCGACGAAGTCGCATTTGAAATATTTCAAGGGTGACAAGTCTTCTTAATTTTTATGGCGGTCTAGAGTTGGTAGGCCTCAGTGTGTACACTTTTTACTAGTTTGGTTGTTGTGTTACTAGGTACAGAAGCGTGGTCTAGTTCTCGAGATACCACCATTTTAACTTACATGTGTAGATGTTTGTATATGTGTATCACAATGAGACTTGCAGATGCTACACTGTATAACTATCAAATATTTATTTAGTTAAACAATTTATATAAAGTTGGTAGTTTGTGGAAATGGTCAGGGTACTACTGACCAAAGTTGTTTTGTACTAATCCTGAAGAACATTTGGTCAACGCATGTGGACTGTCAAATTGTAGTGTAAAGTATCCACGAAAAGATTCCGGGACCGGCGTCATATTTCCCTTTGCTCGTCAAGTTCATCGGCAATCATTTCTGATGCATCTGAGTTTGGAACTAGGTACTGTGTTAATACTGACGAGAGAAAAAAAGAGAAGTTGTTGTGTTTGGTTGGGTTGGGTTTAAAAAAACTTGTTTAAAAAGCAAAGGTTATTTTAGGTAGAACCTTTTTTTTTTCCTGGGTGAAATATCCAAATTGGTTATTTAAACATTATATTTCTGATTTTTGGCTATATAAACAGTATCTAAACCTAGAAGTCTATTTCACCCAGGAATTTTTGTTTTTGGTCTTTTTGACCAATTTTGTGTAAGTTATAGCCCTTGTTGGTAGGCTTTATCAAAGGATCATGATGGGTTCTGTTTGAAACAATATGTGAAAAAGTCACAATATGTTGAATCATTTTTGTTTTAACATAAAAGCATATGTGTTTCGGGGTTTCAACTTTTGCATTGCAATAGTTAAAACCGGTTTTCAACCTTTCTCTGGTAAAGGTTGCTCTTTGTTGTTGTTCTTTTGTTTTGCGAGAGGATGACAACACAACGGGGGAGAGTTCTATCTTGAACTGATGCTTAATGTCATATCTTAAGGGGACAAGAGGATGCAGAATTTGAGGTAACAAATTTGTTAGTTAATCGTTTTCCTGTTTAAGAAAAGCCTGATTTTATTACATATATTTATTGCTTTTGCTTAACAAAATTTCGGTACAATTGATGTTTATTCAATTATTTTTGTATGGATGTGTGTGTGAATCAATTGTTTCCGGTTAAGAAAAACTATTGTTACCTTGCTTTATTATTTGGTATAAATTGTTTAGGCTTACAAAATTTCGGTGCAATTGCGGTATTATAATGTCTATGTTTGTTTCAATTGCTTCCGGTTGAGGTAAATAATTATGCAAGTTGATTTATTTGGTTTGTATGAATTGTTTATGGCTTAACAAAAAAAAAAAGTTTTCGGGATGAATTGTTTAGTCCAATTTGATTATGGATAAGAGAAACTAAGTTAATTCTGATCTTAGTTAGACTTATCAAAGTAGAGGTTTCGGTTATTCAAGTCTAATCGAATGCATTAACAAGAAATGCTAGTTAACTAACCAAGTATGTGTCTTGTTTAAAAGTGAAAGGTCTAAGTTATTGATGAGAATAACTAGAGCCTAATGAGAAAAATAAAGTTAATTCTGATCTTTATTTTGGTCTTATCGAACAAGCGATTGTATTTGTACAATCGGTTTAACAAAAGGAACTTAGATGCTTAGTCTATTTTTTGGTTTGCTAAACTATTAGGGAAAATTGCTCCGGGCAATTGTTTCCTTGGTAACATATCAAAACAAAATTACTTTGTAGTTTCGGTTTTGATATTGGTTATCAAAATATAATGTCCAAACTAAAAAGACACTTCGAAGATGTACCTTTGAGTGATAAAGTTGCTTATCATGAAAGGCAAATAGGGTGCAAGAAGTAACTTTTTTGTTTTTTAAAGTTAAAAAGCATGAAGTATGTTTGGGAACAAGATTTAGGAACAACTTTTATAAGTAGATAAGTTATTTATTTTTGGAGCAAAAATCTTTTGCCTTTTTACTTCTCAGGATCTACTTCTCTTGGAAATCACGGGTTTTTTTCTTCTCTTTGTTCCTTTGTTTTCTCTTTCCACAAACCCATTTACTCCCCTATTTCAATGACGATGAAGATAAGATGTATAAACTAGATATATTATGTAAATATCTATTACAAGATTATGATTAATGGTTTATGATCTTCATGCTGGGTATTTTGATTTTTTTGATTTTTTGATCGACTGATATGTTTTTATTTTTTTTCCTAATCAATTTTTTTTCCATAAAAACTATAAACAAAAATTGAGTTTATCAAATCATTCGCCTAATTAGTGCAACAAATTCATTGATTGATCATTTGTTATGGTTTTTCTGCACAAAGAGTAAATCAAGTTTTAGACCTGATTACTCCATGGTTTACTTCATGTTCATCATATCTTTTGCTCGATCAACATACTAATCTTATATCATCTATTTTTTTTGAGATTTTAGTAGATCATATCATCAATTTTGCCATTCTTGTGGGATTGAAATCAAATTTAACCAAAACCCTAATTTTTGTGTTCTTCATCAACCCCAGGTAAAGTGAACAATTTTTTTCTTTTTTTTTCTTGATTGAATTTCTTGAGCTTGCTGGTGAAAATCATAAAAACATGGGTTTGAATGCCTGGAAAATCTAGTCATCCGTTTGCTGATTTTTTTTTTGTTTTTTTTTTTTGATTAGTTTGCCAAACTAACTTCTCAATCTTTTTGACTTATAGAAGTACTTCTGAGAAGTCGAGAAGCACTTCAGTATCCAAACAGGTTATAAGCCTTCATCCTCTAGAGAAATGTAAGCCCGAGACACAAAAAAATCATTCCCGAACCTCCATTTCATCTCACCTTTTCATAAGAAAAGAGATGTTTTGGATCACTATCTACAACATCTGAGCTATCTCTAGAACTTCACTTTCAGTCATATTTATAAAGCAGAATTCCAAGCACCTGCATAAGTCACCATATTCCTCGTCATTACAATCTTCTTCTTCTTCGTAAGCTCATTTCAGAACATGTAAGTTCCCCATCTACCAAGTTGAAAATAATTGTTCATTAAATTCAAATTGTTCCACCGGAAACTTACAGTCACAAAATGCGTTAAATCTCTGAACAACATAATAAAAGAACACCATGGGAAAAAATATTTAACTTCTAACTAGTTTTTATTTGGACCTCATAAAAAATTTATCTCAAAATATCATAACTTTAATAGTGTTAACCCTTTTTTTCCTTAAATTTCTCTTTTTAACATTTAGCAAGACATGCATCCATTTTAAAATTCAGAAAATGGGCTATATAGCCAAAATTGAGTGTTTCCTGGGTCAAATGGACGGGTAAGGTTTCAGTCTGGGTCAAATGACCAAAAAGAATCTTTTAATGAGGAAAGACGTAAATGCCCTCGTTTCTTCTCGTCTTCTTCGTAGATACGAGCTCTCGAGAAACCAGATCTGATTTCTTCACAAAATTTCATTGCTTTCTTCTGCTGTTGTTGATCTTCCCTTTCTCCACCACCACCATCATCAACTATAACCGCATCTGCCACCACTACCATCGACAATACTACAACCACCACCATCATCATCTACGATAAACTACAAACAACATCACCACCTTCCTCCACCACCACCACCATCGACAATACTACAACCACCACCATCATCATCTACGATAAACTACAAACAACATCACCACCTTCCTCCACCACCACACCCATCGAAAATACTACTACCACAACCATCAGCATCTACATCAACTACAACCAACACCACCACCTTCCTCCACCACCGCAAACATCAACATTATTGTCAACATTGATATCACCACCACCACAGAACACCAGCAACCCTAATTAAAATGGAGAGTTCTCAAATTCATTCAAACCAAAATTAGGGTTTTCTCTTCCATCAATTTCACTGGTAAGTTTCTCGATCCTAATTCATTTTCATGATTGTAAAATCCAGTTTAAAATTAATTGAATTTTGTTTGTATGCAACTAGTTTCATCTAGGTTAAGCTTATGTAAAATTGATTGAATTTGGTTTGGATGAAATTGGTTTCATCCTTTTTTGGATGGAGTTGAAAATTGTTTACATCAAAGTTTAAACATGGATGAAACTGATTTCATCCCTTTTGAATTTGTTTTTATACAAGTTTAAAATAGGATGAAACCAGTTTAATCCTTTCTAAGATCGAGTATAATTTGTTTTTCTGTCAAAATATGCAGGATGAAAACTAGTTTCATATAGTTTATTCATTGAAATACCATTTTCATCAGAATACTCAACTAGAAACCAATTTCATCTAGTTTAAAATAGGATGAAAACTAGTTTCATCCTGCTTAATTAGGATGAAACCAGTTTAATACTTTCTAAGATTGAGTAAAATTTGTTTTTTTTTGTCAAAATATGCAGGATGAATTCTAGTTTCATATAGTTTATTCATTGAACTATAATACTAGACTACTAAAAATATGAAGGATGAAAGCCAGTTTCATATTAACTTACATATAATGTACAGGATGAAACCAATTTCATCTAGTTGTAAATTGTGATATAATTATATTTTCATCGGAATATGCTGGATGAAACCAGTTTCATCTAGTTATAGACCGTGATATAATTATGTTTTCATCGGAATATGCTGGATGAAACTAGTTTCAACTAGTTATAGACTATGATATAATTGTATTTTCATCGGAATATGTTGAATGAAATCAGTTTCATCTCGTTTTGAAGGTGCAGCTGCAGGATTGGACCGAGCTTGGTTGCGGTTGAACCAAGAAGCTAAAATGGGTGATGTTATAGTGACGAAGAATTTGCAGGTGAATGAGAATGGTGTTGGTGGATTGTTAGATGTCAGCTGGTGAGTTGCAAGAAGTGTTGTTGCTGGTATGAATCAGAAGAAGTAGTTGTTGATGTTGATATTATTTCGCCGCAGTATGTATGAGTTACAGGGCAGGTGGTGAGAATGAGCTTGGAAGTGCAGGTAGACTTATATCAAAAACGGATCAAGTGCTATTGAACCTGTGGAGTTGAGATGATGCCGTTGGTTTAAGTTGAAACTCAAGGTTACAGGAAGTGGATGTAGCTGAAGTTGAAGTGCAGGAATTAAGTCAAGATGCAACAGAATGAAGTTGCAGCTGCAGTCGCAGAGGAGAGCAGTGGGTTACTAATGAAGCTTTATGTGGATTGCTTGTCGGCTCGATGTTACAAAAGCAATAGCTCACGAAGTAGTCAGGAATAAGCAGAGATGCTGGTAATTGAATTGAATCACAAAGAAGCAAGACATGTAGCTTAGATGGATGGAATTGCACTTGAACTGAGCTGAGTTAAAGAATGCAGTGGTGGAGATGTTGTTGCGACTGAAATGGTTGGAATTGCGAAACTGGTGGTGCTGTTGTGTATGTTCTGAACTTTGTATCTGGTGGGGTTTGTTGAACTGTTGCAGCTGAGATTTCAGGGAAGAATAAGTATCACTATCTGTTGTTTGGTGATGCTCAAGTGGATGTGGAGAATGGCTCAGGTGATAGAACTGAAGGTTCTGGTGTTGGTTGTGGTACTGGTGGTATGAAGAGATTACGCACTCTGTTTTTTGCTCTGGTTTAATTCGTAAAACAGAGCAAAATTTTTTTTTGTACTCTGTTTTTTTTTTTTTTTTTTTTCTGTACTCTGTTTTTATTTGGTTACTGTTTATTTGTAGAAGATAAGGACATATTTGTCTCTTCAGGTAATAAATAAATAAAATTCTGGGTCAAATATTCATTTTGGCTAAATGAACAGTATTTTTTTGTTTTTTGGCTATATAAACAGTATCTAAAGCTAAGAAGCCATTTCACCCAAAATTTTTCTTTTTTGGTCTTTTTGACCAATTTTGTGTTTAAAATTTCTTGTACTACAGAAAATTCCAAAATGATTTACACCTTATAAGAACACAATGAAAAACATATAATTCTTGAGACTTTGATGTGACCCTCCTTAATTTGAAATTGATTAGGCTTATCGATTTATCATGACAGGCGGTTCACCTAATGGTCACTCCCGTAATCTGGCCAAGTATTTTCCAGTGTCAACTCCAATTTTGCTTTTATAAGCGAGATGCCATTTGAGATCTTAATGGGACGTGATGATATTTGATAGAAGGCTTATCTAAATGGGTATACGGCCCTCACATGCGTGTTAGCATCACCATCCAATAATGAGACTCCCTTCGTATTTCCACTTCTCGAGTGACAGTGGGATTGGAGTTCCGAGCACAGCTCGTTGGACCGTTGGTGCTTTTAAGTTCCTGGTCCTCACTCTACTCAGTTGAAGATAAGTCACAAATATTCCCCTAAAAGCTTACACCATTCCAAAACGAGCTGAAAATTCGTCAAACTACTAGTACACTAGTAACACTACTAACCAGGCGTAGGCTGAGCTACGAAAACCTATAGACCATCTAGTGTTTTGCACATCAAAGTCAAAAGTGTGCATTTTGTGCCATATACACGAAAATGCATTTCCTGCATATACCTTATGGGCAATAACCAAAATTTCTAAAGACAACCACTTGTATGATTATTTGATTCACTTCTAAATAGTTGTTAAAGTGATTTAGAAGTCACTTGTGATATTAACCATGATTCAAACTTTGTAAAATTTGAGCATATTTTACTACATTTATGCGAATTTAATTTTCATTTGGTCTGATATTTGACATACTCCCTCCTATTACGGAGGTAGGGATTTGAACCCCGTAATTACCTCGAATAACTCGTTAAGAAGCTAAGGCCTCTTCCTATGCACATGCCAAAAAAATGGTGTTTGGCATGCCAAACCATTTGTGCCACTATAGGGAAACCGCAGAGCGATCGAATCCCTAGCGAGCGATATTGTCAATATCGCCAGCGATAAAAACTTTATCGCTGTCGAAATTGTTAATAACGCTCGCTAGAAAGAATATCGTTGGCGGTACAATGGTTATCGCCAAGTAGTTATTCTGCAATGGCTAGTTCCCCATGGTTCCTATATATACGCAATTTTACCTCGACAAAAAACTCACACCTGCTTCATTCTCAATTTTAAGCTTCATTTAAAATTGATATTACTCCTTCATTCTCAATTTTAAGCTTCATTTACAATGTCGAGATCCAATGAAGAAAGAGATATTATGAATAGGTTCAGTTCTGACAAAGAAAGTTATCATATGAGGTTGCAAGAAATTGACGAAGAGGAAGCTGAAGATGATAAACTAATCGAAATTTTGATGCTTGTACACATAGGTCAAATACCAAGAGTTCCAGGGCCCAAAGAAGTATTATCAAGAAGATATACGTATCGAGGGAGGGAATTTTACCATCAGAAGCTCATGCACGATTATTTTCTTCCCAATTGTGTGTACTCTGATCAAAATTTTCAAGGTCGATTCCGCATGCCTCGTCATCTGGTTAAAAAGATTATTGAAGAGCTTTGTCGAGTGGAACCTCAATTCAATTATCAGTTTGATGCATTGAATATTAGAGGTCATAGTCCCAACAAAAAGTTACTTCGACTTTAAGGATTCTAGGTTATGGCACTCCAGCGGATGCGAATGATGAGTACCTTCGTATGGGTAAAACAACTTCTTACACTTACCTTTCGTTGTTCTGTGAAGTAATTATTAATCATTTTGGTCCTGAATATTTACGCAAACCAACCGACGAAGAGACAAATATTAAGGGAGAATGAGGAAAGGGGATTCCCAGGAATGCTAGGTAGTCTCGATTGTATGCATTGGGTATGGCATGGATGCCCTGTTTATTGGGCTGGTCAATATAAAGGTCATTATCCAAAACCAACAGTTATCCTTGAAGCTGCTGGTAGAATTTCTGGTGTGAGTTGAAATGAGTTTGAAATCACATATTTATAGAGTGGGGAAATTGCAGCCGTTAGATGAAGATCTGCAGAGCGATAGCTTGACCGTCACTGGCGACAGGAAGACCATCGAGCGATATGCTGACCATCGAGCGACAAAGACTCTATCGCTCGCTGGAAACCCTGTCGTGTATGCCAATATGCCAGAAATAACATATTGGCATATGAGTTTGGCAGTTTGGCATACCCATAGTGGGTGCATATATGCCAAATACATGAGTTTGGCATATGCATAGGAAGAAGCCTAAGGATGTAATCCAAAATCACTATTCTGAACTATCGTGAGGATGTAATCCAAAACCACGGTTGGAAACCATCTGAAAAAGCCTCCGATCTCGGTTCATTTTTAATAGGAAGACTCGAACTCTTTTAAGTACTTTTTATTAAGAGTCTCATCTAACCTCGTTTAAAAGTGTCTTACGTTAATTTTTCTTGTTTAAAAGCCAAAAATCAGTGACACTCAAGCACACACTCCCGGGGTCCTGCTGCTGTGTTTGTTTATTAGTTATCTACTCTTCTTCTGCTCTTCCCACACACGGCACACACTGTTGGGGTTACTGCTTAACAGCAAAGCCTCTGTGGTTCAAAGCATTTTTTTAATCAACCGCCCTCACACTCTCTCTCTCCTCTCCATATCTGTAGGATTCAATCCTCAGAGAGAGACACTCAAAAAAGTGTAAGAAAACTCAAAAACTAAAGAAAAAGAAAAACGAAACGATTTTAAAGTATAGAAATAGTGTGTCCGAAGAGAAAAAAAAAAAACTACACTAAACTCACACTGTGTCTGAACGAGGAAGATTGTGATTCAAGTTAAAGGAAGTAGAAGAAGAGTTAAGTTTAAGGTTAAGATTGTTAAGGAGAGGCTGTTTAAAGTTAAATCGCAAAAATCGAGGATTTTAGGGTTTTTAATTTGAATGTGACAAGTTCAGATCCAATAATGGCCGATCTTCCCGGCGATAATGATGGTTTTTCTTCGATAACAATGATGTCGGATTTTAATTACAGTGGTGGTGGTGGTCGTATGGGTAATGAAGTAGGAGCGCCTCCGTCGATAGGTTCTGCATCTTTTAAAGAAGGAGGGAGAAGTTTAAGAAGAAGGCCATCTGTAAGACCTAGTTTAGATGCGGATGAGTTTATAAATCTATTACATGGTTCGGATCCGGTGAAAGTTGAGCTTAATCGTTTGGAAAATGAAGTTAGAGGTGATTAATGTGATTTGATCTGTTGGTTTTTCAATCTTAGATTTGCTCATTTTTTTACCTAATTTTGTTTCATTTTGTTCTTATTGGTTGTAGATAAGGATCGGGAATTAACTGACGCGCAAGCTGAAATCAAGGCGTTGAGATTATCGGAGCGGTCTAGAGAAAGAGCAGTTGAAGAGGTAAATTTTTTTGTTTAATTTCTATGGTTAATTAAAATTATATATTCGGATTTAAACAGTTTAATATCTGTGTTTTCTGATTGAAGTTAAATTTGAGCTGTTCTTTTCATTTTGGTGGTAGTGTAACATAATTTGTTACTTTCAAACACAGCCATCCTAGATCACCGGCCCGAGAAAATAAAATGTTTGCTTGAATAAAATCTACCTTTTGCCCTACATTGCGTTAATTTATTTTTCCAGTTGCAGGTTAAATCGTTATTTGCATTTGTTTTCGCTATCATGGTAGTCCTTTCATTATCTTTAGTTGTTTCATATTCAAATTTAAGTAACATCCGATAGTTTTGTTTGAACCTTAATATATACTGTCACTTAAGTTCTTGCAGAAACTGAACAATGTCCGCCATAGTGTTCATTGCGACTGTTGAGTTATTTAAAATTCAGTGAAGATACTATCTCCTAATTTCTCGCAGAAACTGAACAATGTCTGCTATAATGTTCATTCCGTCTATTGTGTTATTTACAATTCAGTGAAGGGTCCACCTTTATCACCCATTGCACCTTATTTTTTTTTTTTAGCCGTGGTGCTAAATATGAGCTGACTTTGTCTCTTTTTGTTGTCTTAGCTTACTGATGAATCTGTGATGCTAAATATGTGCTGACTTTGTTTTTGTTTGTTCTCATAGCTTACCGACGAGTTGTCTAAAGTGGATGGGAAGCTCAAGTTGACAGAGTCTCTCCTTGAAAGCAAGGTTCTAAATGCAACTCACTTCTTATATCTATTTTAAATTTAGTTACTCATGTCAAGGTTCTGCACGTGGTCTTTTATTCCTGGAAAATGCTTGATTTATAGAAATTCATATGCAGAATCTTGAGATAAAGAAAATCAATGATGAAAAGAAGGCCTCGATGGCTGCTCAGTTTGCAGCAGAAGCCACCCTTCGAAGGGTTCATGCTGCTCAGAAGGATGATGACATGCCTCCTATTGAAGCCATTCTTGCACCACTGGAGGCAGAGCTTAAGCTCGCTCGACAAGAGGTCGGATATTCATTTTTCTTTTCCCTATCTCATTTTGCTCATGATATGCGTGTAATATATAATAAGTAACTGTAGCGTTTGCTTACAAGTTTTGGTGGTTATTTTCAGATTGCTAAGTTGCAGGATGACAACAAGGCACTAGATCGCCTTACAAAGTCAAAAGAAGCAGCCCTACTTGAAGCTGAGAGGACCGTACAGGTTGCCTTGGCAAAGGCCTCCATGGTGGATGATCTTCAGAATAAGAACCAGGAGTTAATGAAGCAGATTGAAATCTGTCAGGTATCATGAACCCATGTTAGCTGACTCATCTGTTTGTTTGTGCATATTCGATGATATAACTTATTCTTTTCTTGGTATAATTTTCAAGTAATTCTAAACATCTTTTGATTTCTCATTAGGAAGAGAATAAGATCTTGGACAAAATGCATCGCCAAAAGGTTGCAGAGGTTGAAAAGCTTAGCACAACTGTGAGGGAACTGGAAGAGGCTGTTCTTGCTGGTGGAGCGGCAGCAAATGCTGTGAGAGACTACCAACGGAAAGTTCAAGAGATGAATGTAAAGTGTTTATCCTATATTTGTTGCCACAGTATTTCTTTAGATTCTTTTAACTATTTATTTGTTTGCTGAGGGCGTTCATGGATTTACCTAAATTGTTTGTTGCTGTTTTTTATGATTTTCGTAGGAGGAGAGAAAAACCCTCGACAGAGAACTAGCTCGTGCGAAGGTCACAGCAAATAGGGTTGCAGTTGTAGTAGCTAATGAATGGAAAGATGCTAATGATAAAGTGATGCCTGTAAGACAATGGCTTGAAGATCGTAGGTTTTTGCAGGTATGCTTTGAATTATATCAACCATTCTTTTCATTCTTCAGGTTTGTACTTAAGTTTCTAGATTCATATTATGATGGTGTTATAAATGTAACTGTTATTGTAGGGAGAAATGCAGCAACTTCGAGACAAACTCGCGATTGCAGAGAGAGCTGCGAAATCTGAAGCACAACTAAAAGTACGCATGAATTGCAAAACTAATTATCATCATTTTTTTTGTCATCTCGGAGGTTGCTGACCAACCCACTATCTATCTACCTTTCAGGAAAAGTTTCACCTGCGACTCAAGGTTCTAGAGGAAGGATTAAGGGGATCCCCTGCAATTAGCCGAACTCCAGAAGGAAGAAGTATAAGCAATGGGCGTTCGCGTCGTCAATCCCTTGGCGGAGCAGATAACATTTCCAAATTATCTTCCAACGGATTTTTACCCAAGAAAACACCAACCTCCCAGTTAAGACCTACCATGTCCTCGGGTTCCGCTGCTATTCTGAAGCATGCAAAAGGGACATCAAAGTCGTTTGATGGAGGTACCAGATCATTAGACAGGGGTAAATTGCTTCCTAATGGAATAAACCCGAACCATTCCCTCAATAAATCTATTGATGCCAGAGATAGTGGGGTTAACGACTTAAAAGGGAGTCCTGACAGAAAACCCAGTGACTTTCCGATTGTTGATTCAGAAGACTCTGTCTCTGGATTACTGTATGACATGCTGCAAAGAGAGGTTATTGGCCTGAGGAAAGCTAGCCACGAAAAAGATCAGAGCCTTAAAGACAAGGATGATGCTATTGAGGTCAGCTTTCTTTCTGTACCGAATTATAGAAACTGATGTTCTTACCACTGTTTTCCACTAAATTGTATAGTACCACCTCACTTTCACCTTACTTTCACTATCTAGATCAAGAACATGTGACCTTTTTTTTCACCTTTAGATGCTGTAATAAATTATTTTTCTTTAAGCACGTGTTTTAAATTTTTTATCTGAGACCTCGAATCCACGTAATTTTCAGTGTTCACTTCATTGTTTAAAATCTACGACTCTGCAAACTCACCTTTTTGTTTCAAATTGTGGTGGTTCAGATGCTAGCAAAGAAGGTGGATACATTGACCAAGGCAATGGAGGTCGAGGCAAAGAAGATGAGGAGGGAAGTAGCTGCTATGGAAAAGGAGGTAGCTGCTATGCGCGTAGATAAAGAACATGAGAACAGATCTAAACGACTGGGTAACTCGAAGGGTTCTGCAAGCAGTTCTCAGCTGCTGCCTGGGAGGTACATATCTTTAGTGAAAAGTAATTGCATGGATATTATTTAATGGTATGCACAAATAGATAGCTTTAGTTTTTCTTGATTACAAACCTCAGAATAAATAGAGCTTTTCTATACATTAACAGTCCTTCGGTTCCAAATTCAATTTTTCTGTGAAGCTATCTCTTTAGTTATCTTTCTGCAACGTCAAAGTTCAAATACTGTAGAAATAGGATATGTGCTCGACATAATGCTTAGATATTGTGGCGGGCTATCGAATAGTCTAATGCCAAACAACCTTAAGTCTGAGTTGTATTGTCAAAAAGAGGCTTTTTTTCTTCTATTCTCTGTGGCTGCATGATTTGTATTGATCTTATCTTATTGTTACCATTCTACTGTTGAGTTGAACTGATCATGGGTTTTCTTTATAATTTGCAGAAATGTATCACGAAGTGGACTTGTTCGCAATATTCAATGACTAAAAAGCCCCGATGACTCGAATGGAAAATCGGAGGACATCGGTGGTTTCTGACTTTTAACTAAGGTAGCGAGAAAGTCTGAAAGTGGACTAACCTTTTGGGAGGTTTTTGTCTTGTCTGATATTTTAGTATTTGTGTGGTTGTATAGGTTTCATTGTGTTTATTTTATTTTCCTCTTCTATATTTGTAACCTCCAAGTTAGTTTGTGTGTTGATGGTTTCTGAAGATTGTGAATATTCTTGTAATGGTATGAGGTCAGAACGTTTATGGTTTGGTGATTCTCTTTTTTATTCATCTATTCCTCTCAGTGGCCATACACATTCCAAAAATAGATTTCTGCATTTCTTATGTTCAGACCATCACTGTTTACGATTCTAGACTGCTTCTCAAATTGTTTACTCCTGCATAATTAAAATACTTTTTTTTTTTGATCTTTTTTACTTGGGGACAGCTGTGGATCTCTTTAATTAGTCAAGTCATGTGAGTATTTATGTTGGAAATTTGGGTATAATGATTTAGCTATCTAATGCAAGCTGTTAGGGGGCCTGGTTGGTTGGGAAAAGTTATCAATTCGTATCATCATTGCTGCTGTTGTCATTCTCCAATCTTCGAATTAGTTGTCTTATCTTGCACAAGATGCTATCCCCATGTGGGGAAAGTGCAGAAATCCTTGGGGAGGATTATCAGCCTAGTGTAAAAAAGCAAACCTGACCTTTGCCTAAGCGGTACGCATTGTACCTCACAGCCAAAACCATATCGTTAAGTTAAACTTACAAAATGTATGTTGCAAGTTGATTACAAGGCTGATCCGTTTGTGTTCACTACCACAACAGTTTTTGCAAATAAAAACCTTGAAGAAGCGTACCTAGGTGCAAGAACACACATTTACACAACTACTCAACTAGCCAAAGTACAACTTATTTGGTTTGTTCTAGGCGTCTCTGAAAGATTTCCAGGGTTAAACCCTTCTCGATGTACTCTATATTTGATGGATCAAAAGGTCCTTTGATAATATCGATGGATTGAATCACTGCCCGCTCGGGGAGAATGCTTCTTGATGGATCAGGTGAAGTACTGTAGCTCAAGCAAGATGAAAACCCCTGGAAGATAAAGAGAACACGTTGTGAATAGATAGAGCATCAGTATCAAAATTTCATGGTTCACAATCAAGAATTTGATAAATGTGTTCCAGCTGGTGATTAAGAAAGAACTATCTCTATACGTTTTTATTTTCACTTCCAACTCCCAAAGGTAAATAGTAAAATGTCGATAACTTTCAGGATTTTAAGGGATGGCTTAGAATGAATGTGGACTTTGCTATGATTCTGACATAGTTCATCTAAATACACAAATTGCTAAGAATTAGACACACCTTAAATATCAGAACTTCTTCCTCTTGTCCATCTACCATTGCTGTTACAAGAAGGGCTTCATTTCGCTTAGACTCGCTATAAGATTCAAGCAAGCTTAACTCAGGATTATACCTATTACTTGATTGCTCTTCGTCGTCCTCATTTCCATCCTCGTCTTCGTATCTCACTCTTCGTCTTGCCAAACAGCATATGTTACGATGTTTTGTTCTTTGTATCCTTCTATAATCGTAATTACACGAACTTCTGTCAATGGAAAATTGAGAAGTCTGATTAACTACCGCACAAGTATTAGTTCCAATGAGTAGGAGAGTTGGAGGAGATGACAAAGGTAGTGACGGAGGGAACAGCAGCCCTCCATGAATATGTTTCAACATTTGTATATTGGGTTGGTGACTTGGTGTATTTCTCCAAGTGATGTTTCCTACGGATAACACATCAATGATACAAGTTTGATTTATCGTATGCCTAAGGATTGTCAGCCAATCAAAATTTTCCACTTGGGCACGTCTTTAAGCCCAGTGCAAGTAAGCTTTTGCATAGATTCTTCCAACAAGAAGGATTTACTCTCGTCTCGCGTGTAGCCTCGCACGTAAAGTATGTATGCGGTTACGAATGACCTGCACTGATTTTACAGTGAAAGCCACGAGCCTAACTAACCTTGAATTGAACTGATCATGAGTTTCATATTATATGCAGAGATGTTTACGGATTGGAATCAGAAAACAGGAGGGACACTGTGGCTTCTGACTTTAATGCCGAGTTTATCTTTCAAAGTGTTTCGGCCTTTTCTCTCCAGAATTCTTTTTTTGTTTAGTCAAGGCTCTCCAATGGAGAGTCATATAGCACTGTGACAATCAACTTCATATAGAACTTTTTTCCCACACTTTTTCATGATTTGCAACACTTTTTGGCCAATCTAGCAGTCCAATCTAGCCCATATGACTTAGCCTAAGTAGAGTTCGAAATATGACAAGATCTGGCTCAAATGGCATTTTCATTATAAAATCATAAGCCTCTGTAAGACGACCTGAACGAGCTAATATATCCACCATGGCACCGTAATGTGCCATTACAGGTTGAATGCCATATAGGTTTACCATTTCTTGGAACAACTTGTACCCATCTTCAGCCATTCCTGCATGGCTACAAGCACAAAGAACACCAAGAAAAGTGACATAATTAGGTCGAACCGAGCTGTTTTTCATTGTCATGAACATTTCGAGAACTTCATTTGCTAAACCATGTTGTGCAAAACCTAAAATCATTGCACTCCAAGTCCACACATTCTTCTCAATCATTCTGTCAAACAAAATTCTAGCAAAATCCAAAGCTCCCCATTTTGCATACATGTCAACAAGGGCTGTACCCAATTGACAATTCAGCACTATCCCTTTTTCTATCACTTGGCAATGTACCCATTTCCCTAAGCTCAAGTTCCCAACCTCAGCACAAGCAGAAAGCAATACCACCATTGTAGCTTCATCTGGTTCGACTCCACAACTCCTCATTTTAGCAAAAATCTCAAACGAATCATCAATCTTCAAATTCTCGGTACAAGCCTTAATTATAGAGTTCCAAGAAACTACAGTCCTGTAAGACATCTCATCAAACTTTTGACGAGCATCAGAAATCTGTCGACAACAACCATAGAAATGAATCAAAGTATTCTGAACATAAACATCTGTAGCTAACCCATGTTTCAAAATCTCAACTTGAATCTGTCTCCCTTCTTGCAATGCTAAAAGCCTAGAACAAGCTTTTACAAGGAACGGGAAGGTAGGTTTATCAGGTTTCGTTCCTCGATCACGCATTGCCATATAAACTAGTAATGCTTTTTTGGGAAAATCACTCTTAGAGTAACCCCTGATGACATTGTTCCAGGAACTGAGTAAAGGACTAATAGCACGATGGAGTATAGACTCTGCGGAACTTAGTTTCCCAAATGGATACAAGGCGTAAAGATGAATGACTTCGTCAACTACATATCTATCTCCATGAAGTCCCAGCTTCTGGAGCAGAGCATAAATTTGATTCAGCTCTTTCAAGGAAGAACAGTTTTTCATAAGCGGAAGGCGTTGCTGTTGTTTTTGAGAAAAAGAGTTTGAAATGAAGTTGAATTTTTTAGCGGTAGAGCTTAAAAATGTACCCATCAGCCAATCCTATTAAATCCTTCTCAATCTGTCAAATGTGAAGAAATTGCAGTCATTTTTCCAATGAATATATGTAGAGTTGACTAGGGATTAGTTCAATTTTGACGGGGAAATCAGAGAATAAAGTTGAAGTTTCTGAAGGGAGTGGAATATGTGGGATTGACAGAAAAAACTTTTCCTGATTCAGTGAAAAATATGCCATCTAGTATTGCAAGATTGCAAGATGTGGATTGAAGAAAGAATGTGAAGGTCGGAAGAAGTATTCAAGCACACGGAATAAAAACTATGGTGAAAGATTCGGAGATGAGCATCAAGAAGCCGTGTTCGTCCGAACCGATTTTAGTTTTAAATATAAAATTAAGTTTAAAATTAGTTTTAAATAGAAAGAATGCCTATTCCTATGCACATGCACACAAAAAAAACTATTTGACATTTCAGGTGGCATGACAAACCGATTGTGCCACTATGGGAAAATTACGGAGCGATAGAATTTCTAGCGAGCGATATTATGAATAACGCTGGCGATATTGTGATTATCGCTGGCGTTAAACATTAAATCGAGCGATTTAAATAGTATTGCTTGCGATATTAATATTATCGCCCACTGGATATTTTGCAACGGCTATTTTCCCCTATTGGTTTCTATATATACGCCCTCGTATTTCTCCAAGTTACTCACACCAACTTCAACCTATTTTTCACCAATTTCTCTATCTCTATTCTCATTTTAAATTTCATAATCATCAATGGCGAGATCCAATGAAGAGACGAATGTTATTATGAATCGGTTTAGATTACAACAAGAAATGCATCAAAGGAGATTGCAAGAACTTGACGACGGGAAGCTGAAGATAATAAACTCATCGACATTTTGATGCTAGTACATACGGGCCAAATACATAGAGTTCCAGAGCCACAAGAAATATTCTCAAGAAGGTATATGTATCGAGGGAGGGAATTTTACCATCAAAAGCTGATGCACGCTTGTTTTCTTCCCAATTGTGTGTACTCTGATCAAAATAAGGTCGATTCCATATGCCTCGTCATCTGGTGATAAAGATTATTGAAGAGCTTTGTCGAGTAGAACCTCAATTTAATTATCAGTTTAATGCACTCAATATTAGAGGTCATAGTCCTTAACAAAAAGCTACTTCGGCTTTAAGGATTCTAGGTTATGGTACTCCAGCGGATGCGAACGATGAGTACCTTCTTATGGGTAAACCAACTTCATTCACTTACCTTTCATTGTTTTGTGAAGTGAAGATTAATCATTTTGGTCCAACATATTTACGAAAACCAACTGAGGAAGATGTTAGAGAAATATTGAGGGAGAGTGAGGAAAGGGGATTCCCGGGAATGCTAGGTAGTATCGATTATATGCATTGGGTATGGCAAGGATGCCCTGTTTATTGGGCCGGTCAATATAAGGGTCATTATCCAAAACCAACCGTTATCCTTGACAATGTTGCTTCTTATGATTGTTGGATATGGCACGCTTTTTTTGGTCTTCCGGGTTCACAAAATGATATCAATGTTTTACACTAGTCGCCTCTGTTTGAAGATTTGAAGCATGGAATTTGTCCCCAAGTCCGTTTCATGATTAACGACCACCAGTAGAGTCATGGCTATTATCTTGCGGATGGTATCTACCCAAAATGGTCCACCTTGGTTCAATGCTACCTTCAGCCTCTTGTCGGTGCATTGGGTCGTTCATACCGCCATTTTAACGATGCCCAAATGGTAGCGAGGAAGGATGTGGAACGCGCTTTTGGAATTTTAAAGAGGAAGTTCGCTATCATTTGTGGCCCATATCGTGGGTTGAGTCCTCGTGAAATGCACAAAATTATGCTCACTTGCATAATTCTTCATAACATGGTAATTCAGGAAACCCGTCGTGATCCGGAGTGGACTAACTATGAAGATGAAGATTTGAGGCCAGAGATTCAACCAGAAAGAGGCGTCCCTACAAGGAATTTTGCTCAAATGACTAATTACATTCAGAACCGAAATTTGTATGACAGTTTAAGAGAAGATCTGAGATTGAATCTTTGGGCATAGCATGAAAGACAATGAGTTATGTATTTTAATTTTAGTTTTTTATTTTAATTTAAGTTATGTATTTTAATTTAAGTTAATGAGGAATAGACTTATTTAAGTTAATGAGAGCAACAACATTTTCAAATTAATCAACTTTTCATTCCAAACTAATATTAAATTAAAATGCAACAATATATCAAATTAAAATGCAATACTTCAAATTTGAAGAACGTTAATACATCAATCATCTAGAGGAACTACTACATCAAACTCATCATCAGTTCTATCATCACCATTGTTGTTAGTAAATCCAGCTTGTTGTTCAATCTGTGTTTGATTTCTGTCAAATTCAATTTGCCACACATATTTTTGATGGGCGTTCATAATTGAAGTGTTAGCTTGAAGAATGTTATGCTTATCATAGTCAAATCCAAATTTTTCTTGAGAAAGATGAATTTTTTTACTCTCTCTATTTTGAAATTTCCTATCAACTTCTCTTTGATTTTCGATGGTTTTTTGATGTTCCATAAACTCCGCCATGTTAAATCCACCGGAACTCCCTCCTTCTTGAGCTAATTTTCTAGCTAGTCTTGCATTGTTCCTCCCTGGAAGTTTTCTCTTACCATCATCATAATTATTAAAAACTAAGTTACCTTTTGGGTTTCTTGCAGTATTTGGTGAAGAATTTGGTGTTGAGGGAGAAGAATTATATGGTGACCTTTCAGGTATTTGTTGATCAGTTAATAAGAAATCTGGATTATATTTGTTCAACACCTTCAAAATATGATAACAACTTTCGAAAGCAAATTTTTTACCATGTTTTTGCTGCCAATCCATATGAACCTGTCTTTCAAAATCAATTTCCACCTGACCACTCTCCTTGCCTGCTCTCTTGGCTTGCATTATCAATGCAACATAAGCGCCTACTTCCCTGTTGATTACAATGAAGTGTTCTGCCAATCCTTTTGCATCACGACAATTGATGTTCATGGTTTGTTATTCATATTTACGAAATAAATTATCCCACATGGTGTTACCATGTTGTTGTGCACCATCGATACAATATTGGGTAAAATAAACATAATTACGACAAATGTAATCATCCTCTATCATGTTATATTTTGCACCACATACTTGAGTTTTTTTAACTTTGCCTTTGTTTTGACTTTGAGATTGTGAATCCATATTACAAGAAATAAAGAATTGTAGAGAAGGTGTGATTGTTTTAGATTGAAGAAGAAGATTGAGAAATTCTAGAGAGATTTATAAATTCTGGTGTGAGTTTAAATGAGATTGTAATTAGGTATTTATAGAGGGGGGAATCGTAGCCGTTGGATGAAGATATGATAAGCGATGATCAGAGAGCCGAGCAATAGCTTGACTAACGCTGGCGCTAGAATGACCAGCGAGCGATAGACACTCTATCGCTCACTGGAAAATCTATCGTGTATGCCTATATGTTATTCCTGGCATATGAGTTTGGCAGTTTGGTATACCCATAGAGGGTTCATATATGCCAAATATCAGTGTTTGTCATGTGCATAGGAATAGGCCTAATGGTTCTTTGAGCGTGAAGAAGAAATCTATGCCTAAATCCTTTGACGATCCGAGAAAAAAAATAGCTTCTAGTCTCAGTGACATGGGTTCCATAATGGGGTTTACTTTTCCTCTTTCGAAGAAAAATCGACAAGAAATGCATAGTAGTATCGAGGAAAATCATGTCGGCTTAATCATTGAGGATGTTGATGAGATTCCTCCTTGATAATGTCTGTTATGTTTGGTAGTTCTCAATAGTGTTTGAAACTTTCTTTGGTTTGCAACTTGTTTCTTCTCCTGTTGAGGCTCTTGTAAGCTTAGAATTTCTTTTTCTTTAGATTTTATCTTTTTTTTTTCTTTCTTGGTGCTCTTCGCTCTTCTTTAGTTGTATCTGCCTGCACACGGTTTGTATGTCTTTTTTAACTAAGTTTGCCGATCAAAAAAAAATAAAACTGATGGTGAAGACAAAGCCGCCTTATATAGACCTGGTAAACTAGGCTATTTCCTAGAGCCTCACATTGTTAGGGCCCAAAATTTTACTTTTCTTTCTAGTTGTAGATCTTCTATTGTCTCATAAACAGTGTCAGTGTATCACACTTTGAGAAGAAAACTCTGTTTTAAAAAGTAAAGTTAACTCATTGCCTGATGTTACTGCTTCTATGGCATTAACGTGCATTAGGAAAATTACTTCTGAGAAGATGTCTGGCAAAAAATGTCTACATATTTTGCCAATATCTGATGAAGAAACCGCCAGTGAAGATAATACAACAAAGGTTTCTAGTCCTCAAATATGTTCACACTGTGGAAAGAAGAATCACATTGCTCGGAATTGTTATTCTAGAAAGAAAAAAATTTAAAATATTTAAAAGGGTGCATTAGGAAAAATCAACAACTAATAATTTTGGTCATTCTTTTGTTATAAGTGAGTACACAACAAAGGATGAGAAAACACTATTTTCTGCGAGGGTGGAGGCGGAAAACAAAATTAAAATGCAGTACAAGCAGTATTGTGTGACCTGATATGCTGAGGAAACAACTTTCTACTGCACTTGCACCTTTGGATCAGGAGAGCCTCAGTTTAAGTCATGGTTGCTACCCAAGTCACTTCTGGCTATACCTCATGGGAATCATGATAGTGTATAATTTTTTATTTTATGTGCATGGTTGGATTGCAATTGTAAAATTTGTTCGGCGTTTATTGACCAACATGATTGAAAACTAAATCAACCTGTACCACTCATGATATATACTTGGGCTTGAGTCATAAAAATTACTTAGTTTGTTGACTGTCATTTGCATTTAAGAAAATGTGAAACGGCAAGTAGGTTTTGATATTGGAACACATGTAATTTTGGTTTCATATGAAGTTCTAAAGTCTAATTTTTGTTTTTGACGAGCTTTTTGTGTTCAGCATAAAACAGATTTGGCACAATTTTTTTTTTTATGCTTTTGATATTTGTGTATAAAATTCTAGGGATTAGAACAGTGACATTTAGGTTTCCATGACTTAACAACATGGACTATTTGTGTTGGCATTTATGTTAAACGTTCTATGTGCAACAGTAATAATGAGATATTGGTAGAAAATACGCACACAAAGATGGATGCGACATCATGTTTGTGCGAGAATGCTTCAAAAAATCACTGATTTTGCTGGATACTCATATTCTTTACTATCCCTGTTCTAGCTATTAATCAACTTTTGGATTCCTTATAAAAAATAACTGAATTGAAAACATGACATTGCTTTAATAATTAGTTAAAAGAGTGAGATAAAATCAATTAGTCAACTTTTTATAGTAATCTCATATCTGTTGAGATTAGTCAACAGAGTGAGATAAAATCTCACCACAAGTATCAGAGGATGATACATCAAGATTTACTTTTTTGTGATGTTTTTTATGTTGTCTTTCCTTTCTTCTATTACGTTTTTTTATGAGGTTTTGATCTAACTTCTTGTGAAGGGAAGTTTGAAGATTCCTCTTTCTTTAAACATTTTTCCGAAGAAGGTTTTCCTCGAGGATCAAGGGGAGTCCCCCTAGAGATTCGCTTCAGAGTTAAAATCACTTGGATTCCATTTTCTGAGCTTATATCTCCCAGAAGTACTTTCACAATCAGTGTAAAGGCTGATATTTAGAGTGTCGTTAGACACTTTATTGCGAAAGTAATTATGCTTATGGAATTTTTATGAGGAACTACCCAAACTATTTTCCATAATTTTTCTGGTCTTCTGCAGAGACAGAATCCATTGCAGTCAGATTTTTTACTTCTTTGGTTGCAAAGTCAAGCAATTTTTGAAGATTTGAAATCTGTTTCTTTATAGAATAACAATTCAGAGCAATATGATTCTTCTTTCTATAGTGTGAACAGATTTGCGGAATAGAAACCTTCGTTGCATTATCTTTATTGACGGTTGCTTTATCAGATGTTGGCAGAATACGTGGACGCTTTTTGCCAGACATCTTCTCAGAAGTAATTTTCCCAATGCACGGTAATGCCACATGAGCTGTAACATCAGGCAATGAGTTAACTTTACTTTTAAAACAAAGTTTTCTTCTTTCAAATCGTGACATTGTTTCTAAGATAATAGAAGATTTGCAACTAGTTTCTATTTTTCCACACGAAGATTGTTCGTTTCCAATTTGTGAGACTTGAGTAAACATACTTCGCTAGTTGAACTTTCTCTAAAGGTATCTTCAAGCATACTAATCTTTTCACTTCGAATAGTAATTTCTTGTTCAAACCTGCACATATCCTTACAGAAATTGTTAAGATAACTAGAGAGTTCACAGTCCCTTTCAGGGGATTTATCAAGATCATATAAATACTGAGTATATTTTGAGATCTCTAATTCTAGAGGTTTGGAGATCAATGAACTCAAAAGCCTTTTTTATACTTCTGGTAAGTTCCAACTCAGATTCTGATATTATCCCACTAGCAACTAAGGGAAGCATATCATCAGAGACTGATAACATGATATCTTTTCCTATGGATTCAGAAGAATCAACTAAGGATTATCCTTTGAGGTAAGTCCCAAGCGCTTGGAGTAATCAAAACCGATTGAAGACATATTTGTACGTGAATATAAATTATACGAGATTTTCAAAGATATACTTATTGGGTCTCAATGTGTTTGACTGCTCTGATACCAAAGATAACTTTAAACTTGTTTGTACCCAAAATTACTTTTGGGCACGAAACACGATGTATGGATAGTTTTGGTATGTTTTTAGAGTTTGAAGATGAGTTGAAAGGCAAATAAACAGACACAAGTTTAACGTGGTTCGGCATGGTTTGCCTACGTCCACGGGAGAATCCCCTTGGGGAATGATTTTATTGACAATGGAATTACATTTGCTGTTTTCTTACCCTCTCTTGGCTACCCCCTTCTAACCTATGCTCCTCCCTATTTATATAGTTTTACATTTAATTTTCAATATCCCATTAAATGGAATGAAACTGCCCATTTATGCTCTCATCATGAATTCTGCATGAAACTGCCCCTTTATGCCTTCATCATAAATTCTGCATGAAACTGCCCCTTTATGTCCCTATGATAAATTATGCATGGATGAAACTGCTGGAATTCAATGGATGAAACTGCTGGAATTCAATGGCTGAAATAGCACATTTATGCCTTCATGATAAATTTTGCATAAATGATGGCTGGTAGTATTGGTGGACATTTGCTGGCGGAACATCTAACTGCACGGGTAGGGACTGGATTGATGGCTGACAGGCATGATGGATGGAAGCGTGGACGGAAGCTGGTTGGAGACTGGTTGGCAGTATGGAAGGATGCTGGTTGGCAGACTGGTTTGGATGCATGGATAGAGCTGGCTGGTAGTGCGGATGAGTTTTTTGACTGAGAATCAGTTAGCAGCATTGCCGGCTTCAAGACTGGAAATTGTCTAGGGGTGCGACTGACTTCGATATTTGACTTTGATCATTGACCTTGACCGGATGTTGACCTTGACAGTTGACCGAGTTTGACCATTGACCGATCTGTGCAGACTGGTGGGCTGCCTCCTAGTTAGAAATTCGTGATTCGTCAAACGTACGGAACGGCAATCGTACGAGTATTATTCGGATTTATAAATGTTGAATTCGGTCAAAAATCCGGTCAGAAAATTCAGCGCGTATTTCTGCCAAAAAAAAAATTAAATATTATGAGATAACATGTTGGGTCTCATTTTTGTATCTAATATGTGTATATATAAAATATATGTAACCATGATACCAAAAACTTGATGGCTCAGTGGAGTGAATCCCATTATGGCACCTAAATGTCGCGACTTCGAATCCCTGTGATACCTTTTTGGGGGAAAAAAGTTATAAAAGGGTACTTGGGCTTCAAAAGAGGCTCTTTAGTTAGCCCAATGTCTGCTTGAGACAATTGGGTCTATTGTACAGAGATCATATTGGGCCGAACCAATGCGCCCGTTTCTACTTCGGAACGTAAAAGACGCGCATAATTCGGAAAGCTGAGAAAGTGCGCGTCTTGACTACGGAGTTTCAGTTGTACGCCCGTATAAACCGGGAACGTTTGGTACGCAATAATTCGCGAATGATTCGCCGAATTGCTAACTAGGGGCTGCCTTGGTTGAATGGTTAGCGGGCTTGGATGGGGACCTAAATATGATTCAAGTGTCGATTCGGCCCATTAAGTGGTATTTTTGCTTATGGTACAAACATCGCCCCCTCTTAACCTCCAACTTGTTGGGGGTTAAGAAAATTTCGTTTTCCTTAGTCAATGATAAAACTCGCCCCCCAAGTGTGTATTATTGATGTTGGGGCGATTGGCGAACTTCCCTTGTTGTTTGCGGAAATCCAATCACGACGCCCCAAAGTGTGGCTATTGTGACTGGGAGGTCGGCGGGAAATAATTGAGCATGAACCATTGTTGTATGCAAAATCAGGACGGAAGTTTGAACTGTTCTGTAACAGAAGCGTGATGCTCGAGTGGAGTGTTATTGTGAGTGTGCGATAACAACATTGAATGAAACTGGTCTGAAGCATCTGTGATCAGCTGGACTGTAGGAGAATCGAGCATTGCAGCAACTGCGATTAGTTGTACTGCAACATCGACGAGCAGAACTGCATTGCAGCAGTTGCGGTCAACTGGACTGCAGGAGATGCGAACATAGATGGATTGCAGCAGCAATGAACAAAGATGCACTGCAGCAGCTGCGTTCAGCTGGACTGGAGGAGCTGCGAACAAAGTTGCAATGCAGCTGGACAGCAGGAGCTGCGAACATAGCTGGACTGCATCAGTTGCGATCAGCTGGAATGCAACAGCAACGAACAAAGCTGTACTGCAGCAGCTGCGTTCAGCTGGACTACATGAGCTGCGAACATGGCTGGACTGTATCAGCTGCGATCAGATGGAATGCAGCAGCGTCGAGCAGAGTTACACTGTAGTAGCTTCGATCAGCTGGACTGCAGGAAAGACGAGCCTCACTGCAGCAACTGCGATCAGCTGGATTGCAGGAGATGCGAACATGATTACAGCAGCTACGATCAGCTGGACTGCAGGAATACGAACAGAGCTGGACTGCAGCAGCTTTGATCAGCTGGAATGCAATAGCTTTGATCAGCTGGACTGCAGCAGCTGCTGAGGAACTGGACTTAAACAGTTCAATGAACCTAGGTGTGACAGTTACAAATAAAACTAGATAGCATCAGTTGCGTCCAACTGAGTGCAACCAGATCGATCGCTTGCATCCAATCGAGTACAGAATCACAGAGCAACTCGATCAAGTCTTGGTTGCGTCCAATCGAGTGCAACAGTTGCTTTTGAACTGGAGTACAATAATTCAATCAACATAACTATGACAGTTTAACATTACTGATTGTAATAATTGCGTAAAAATATTATGGTGTATGCTCGCCCCCTCTTAATCCTGCAACTCATTGGGGGATTAAGAAGTTCGGGTTACATGAAACTTTGATTTTTGGAAGTTGAATTCTGCATTGCAATTAGGTGATGTATAACTCGCCCCCAAGCGTATGGAATGTTACGCAGCTTGCCCCAAAGAGTCATTTTAGACCATGAGGTGTTACATATCTCGCCCCCAAGTGATAGTCAGTCACGTTGAAGTGATATATAACTCGCCCTCAGAAGATAGTGATTATCATGCTGCTCAATGCTCGCACAAGGGTGCACTTCCTTGCTGCATTTTGCTCGCACATGGGAGTTTTTAGATGTCTGCTATTTGGAATTCGCGTAGGGGGCCAATCCCACTATTCCAGATGCGCGCAAAGTTGGAATGTGTGCATCTTCTCATGAGAAGATGCTCGCCACATTACAGGTGTCTCAATATGCATGATTATATGAAAAGATGCAAAAATATGTAAATTGTATACTTACCTTGTTGAAAATGTTACTGCGACTTCGTTTATGAAATGATTAGGATGCCCACTATCTATGTCGGTGTTTTCCAGCGATGATGATTAGTATAGTTGCCTTAGCATCTCGTCTCGACTCAGTAAATTGATTTGTCTATGGGACTGGAATGCACCAGTTAAGTCCAAAGTGGATTGAATACAGTTGGCACGGAACTGTATTTTAGACGCTGCGATCAGCTGTACTGTAGCAGTGATGCATAAAACTAGACTGAAGCAGTTGTGAGGAAAACTGTATTGAGACATTTTTGGGGAAAATCAAACTACAACAGTTCGACCAACTGGATCAGAGGAATTCAAAAGGGTCATGGAGTTCGATCAACTGATCAGATATGATTTATGTGGAAAAGGACTTTGATCAGTTGATCAACTATACTTTAAATATTTTCGGTGGTGAATGTGACCGTTTCTGGTGCTGTCATTTTAGATTTCTAAAAATTTAATTTTCTTAGAAAATTAAAATTTTGCCTTCACGATGTTGGGAATTGACATACGATCTCAACGGGCCGAAAATCACTCAGTTTGGATGCACGAAGAAAGAGTTATTGAAGAATTGGTCGGTTAGCGCCTTGCTACAAATATGTTGATGTCGTGATTCCACCCAAAAAATAGTATTCTCCAATTGTAGAATTTTATCTTCATGTCGTAGGATATTGACATGCGATCGCAACGAGCAAAAAATCATCTGATTCGGACGTGAGACGAGGAAGATATCAACGAAACAAATTTTTAGACCAAGCCCAAGTGGGGTGTACATATCCGCAAGGCAAGAGAAATGGGGAGGAATAATCCGAGGGCTACGGAATTAAATTGCGCCGCGATGTACTGAAACAGTGCTACGGAATTAAGTTGTACCGCGTTTTGCTGAATCGGGAGCATGGACTTATCTTGCGACGCGAAGTACTGAATCGGAAACTTCAATTAATCTTCAACAATTAATCGCCGATCCCGATTGGTCGTCGATTTGATCGCCTGTAACTCGCTGATTGCCTCTCGGCTTGGCCGCAGGCTTTTTTTTTTTTTTTTTTTTCTGGCTGAAACTTTTGGTGACAGTTATTCGAGACTGTGATCTTTCCTCGTATGTTTCGTGACATTTTTGAAAATGTTGTCTTTGCTCTGAAGGCTTCTTGCAACGTCTTTCTGAAATGTGATCTTTTCAACCACAGATGTTGCCTTTTCTTCTTGTAAAGGCTGTTGTAACAGTTTAAGAAATTGTTGACTCTTCTTCTAGAACCGTTGTTGTTTCTTTATGGACCTTTCACCATGGTTTTGCTGCACCTTAGCGGACTTTTATGACACGCTTTTCTGGAGGTTTTCTCTTGGGTATTCAAGCACCTAGAGATGTAAGCAACTTGGCAACCTTGCGATCATGATAGTAGCAATTTTTTCATGCGGCAAACTCGAACAGGTGGATAATGTGTTATTTGAGAAGCAATTTTTTTTTGAACTTTGGACTTGAACATGCTGCGGATCGAACATCCTGACAACAATCTTGGTAATTTTTGCAGTGAGTCAGCTGTGGTGGCTCCCGACTGTGATATTGGATTGGAGCAGTTGCGATCAACTGTTGCAGTCACTGTAACTAACTGGTCTGCAGCAGCTGCGATCAGCTGGACTGCAGTGATTGGAAACAAAATTGGACCAAGCCATGTTGCGGATCGAACGTCCAACAACATTTTTGGTGATGTTTTTACGACATCTTTCACCGTGGCTCGAACGTTCTTGTGATGGTTTCACCAGTATTAATAATGATTTTTCGCCATGTGATGTGCAGCAGATCGTACATACTGCCAACAGTTTTGATGGTATTCCACTCCGACTTTTTTACAGTGGACCGAACATTTTGGCAACATTTTCATCAGACTTCGTAGTGATGTACTTTC
Source organism: Papaver bracteatum (assembly GCA_023529315.1). NCBI lineage: Eukaryota > Viridiplantae > Streptophyta > Magnoliopsida > Ranunculales > Papaveraceae > Papaver > Papaver bracteatum. Next base: position 365,357 of record JAJJWX010000811.1, on the reverse strand, counting down.
AGTGGTTTCAGAAGGTAACAGTTTCAGCAAACTTCGAACCTCGAATCTGGATAGCAGCAGTTGCGATCAACTTGACTGCAGTATCTGCGATTACATGGTCTGCAATCTGCGATCACTGAATGCACCAATTGCGAACAGACTGGACTGCAGCAGTGATTTTCAAGCCGTTCAAACTGCTTTTTGACGAACATGATTTGAAGCATTGTCTATAACTTTTCTCAATGGGAAAACACGATTCCTTTTCTCGTAAATCCCCTTAGTCGGCGCCAATGTTTGTACCCAGAATTACTTTTGGGAACGAAACACGATGTATGGATAGTTTTGGTATGTTTTTAAAGTTTGAAGATGAGTTGAAAGGCAAATAAATAGACACAAGTTTAACGTGATTTGGCATGGTTTGCCTACGTCCACGGGAGAATCCCCTTGGGGAATGATTTTATTGATAATGGAATTACATTTGTTGTTTTCTTACCCTCTCTTGGCTACCCCCCCTTCTAACCTATGCTCCTCCCTATTTATATAGTTTTACATTTAATTTTCAATATCCCATTAAATGGCATGAAACTTCCCATTTATGCTCTCATCATGAATTTTGCATGAAACTGCCCCTTTATGCCTTCATCATAAATTCTGCATGAAACTGCCCCTTTATGTCCCTATGATAAATTCTGCATGGATGAAACTGCTGGAATTCAATGGCTGAAACTGCTGGAATTCAATGGCTGAAATAACACATTTATGCCTTCATGATAAATTCTGCATAATTGATGGCTGGTAGTATTGGTGGACATTTGCTGGAGGAACAGCTAACTGCAGGGTAGGGACTGTCTTGATGGTTGACAGGCATGATGGCTGGCAGCGTGGACGGAAGATGGTTGGCAGCATGGTTGGAGACTGGTTGGCAGTATGGAAGGATGCTAGTTGGCAGATTGGTTTGGCTGCATGGGTAGAAGCTGGCTGGCAGTGCGAATGAGTTTTTTGGCTGAGAATCAGTTAGCATCATTACCGACTTCAAGACTGAAAATTGGCTAGGGGTGCGACTGACTTCGATATTTGACTTTGACCATTGACCTTGACCGGATGTTGACCTTGACAGTTGACCGACTTTGACCATTGACCGGTCTGAGAAAACTGGTGGGCTGCCTTGGTTGACTGGTTAGCGGGCTTGGATGGGGACCAAAATATGATTCAAGTGTCGATTCGGCCCATTAAGTGGTATTTTTGCTTATGGTACAAACAAAACTGCTAAGAGTATACAATGTGTGCAAAGAAGAAGTTGTCTATAAGAAAATCTAAAATCTAAAATCTCAAGCTAGATAAATTCTTAGAAAGAACTTAAAACATTTCATACAATGGAATTAGTTAAGAAAAAGCAATTCTTAAGCGTGTGAAAAGTTTTCCTTGAAAATTAAAGAAGATTGAATGAGTCCAAAGCCAATAGTTTATTAGGTTTGTAGGATCAGAATATCGCAACAACAACGTTCCTGCGAAACCTTCATCTACAACGTTGCGAAACCGTCACAGACAAACAACAAAGATGACATAACAAGTGACGTTAGCTCAAACATGAGAAAAGTGTGATGATCTTGCGAAATTTGAAGAGTTCGCGAAGACTAACATCAAAAGCTTGCGAGAACATCGCAAGTCAGATCCGAAACTAAAGGACAGATTAGCTTTCATCCACTATGTAATTTCCCATATAAAGATCCGAACAAGTTGAAAGGGGAGAGATCTTTTTCGGGTATTTAGTAAGTCACCAGGAGAGAGAAAGTCCAGAGTAGTTGTTAATTTCTTAGTTTCATCTCTTTCCTTTCTTGTAAAATTTGTGAGATTAATTAATAAAAATTGTGATTATTCATCCAAAAATGACTTGATTGTATGAATTCTTATGAGGGGTGTAGTGTGGGATTTCCTGCAACTACATAATGGCGCTAGAAACATGGACTTTTCCTTGTTTTTAGTGTAAAAATTAGTATTGAGATTTGAGAGAATTTGAAATATTTGGTGAGAAGTTTCATATAATTTTCAACAATTCATTGAGATTGAAGAGATGGCTAGAAGAAAAAATGCTTCAAGACAACCAACTACTATTAGAAGGAGTAAGAGACTTGCTGGAGAAAGAAGAAACGAAACCGGAGAACCGTCAAGAATGAATACAAGAAATGATGGAGAAAATCAAATTCAACAACCAATTCAGCGTACACCAGCGCAAAATATAACTTTGGATTATGATAGAGTAAGTGTACACACTTGGCGATCAGATTCAGCGGAAGAAATTGAAGAGGAATAACAATTAAGAAATGGAAGGCAAGAAGAGAGAGATCAGGAAGCAATTGGAGTAATAATTCATGAAGATGAAAGAAATGAAGCGTTAGAAGCATTGAGACAAAGAATACACGAAGAGAGGAGGTTGGAAGCAGAAGAACGCGCAAATTTGACAAGACAAAACCATGAGTTGAGAGTGGAAAACATGAGATTACAGAATAGGAGGTCAAGAAGTACTACAAGATCAAGTTCAAGATCAATCAGAAGTGAAGTAAGACGAAATTCGCTTACAGAAAATATTGGAGAAAGAGATCGAGAAGAAATACAAAATCCAAATGAAGAACATTGCGAAAGGAGAGAAATAATTGAAGATCGCTACATCCCACCAGGCGAAATTCTCCAAAATGGACAAAACAACATGAATCAGGAGAATGGGCGATGTCAGGAGCAAAATAATCAAGATAGCGAAGAAAATCAAGAATAAGGAGGTAGAATATTACATGGAAGAGAAATCCAAAGAAATCAACAGGTAATCGAAGGTGAAATCGAGAGACATTATGCCGAACAAGCACGTCTAGCTTGTGAAAGGGAGAGGTTGAGAGCTGAAGTGGAGGAACAAGAGCTCCAAGAGGCAATACGTCAGAACAATCACGATAATCGAGAAAGAAGGCGTGAACAAAATCGCGATAATATAAATATCAATGATGAATATGATAGAATACAAAGGAGAGCATAAAGGTAGCAAAGAGAATTGATAAGGAATGGACAAAATCACAGAAGAGAAAATGAGAGATATAATGGTGTGTGAATTCGTGAAAGAAATGAAAGCGAAGATTGCAGAGAAAGACAAGAAGAAAATAATGAAGAGGAAAATCAAAATTTCGCAACACAAAACAGGCAAGAACGCAGGAGAAGAGAAGCGGAATTAAAAAGACCAATGGGATCAACATCTGGGGTAAATAAACAAATCTTAAGCGAATTGGCAGAGATGAGAGGAATGCTAAATAACAAAAGAGAAGGAGGCAGAAGGCAGTTAGATGAGGCCATGGAAGAAGCTGGGAAAACTCCATTCACACAAGAAGTACAATTAGGATGGATACCCCCAAAGTGCAGTTTTCCTACATTAACTAGCATTTTTGACGGAACAACTTTTGCAATTCAACATATCAAGGCATATGTGAGGTGTATGCTACAATGGGAAAATCATGATGCCATATTATGCAAGTATTTCACATCTAGTTTAACAAGGGAAGCTCTAAAATGGTTTGAAAGTCTGCCCAAGAATACAATAATATCTTTCAACCATTTACAAACTACGTTCTTAGGTGCATATATAAGTAATAATTCTTCGCGACCTGGTATTGAAGATGTATTTGGGTTAAAGTAGAGAATTGGTGAAAGTTTGAATCATCTAACCATAATATGGAAGACAATGTGTAGTGAAATGGTTGGGCGTGTGGATGAGAGATATCTCATTTTATCATTCATTAATGCAATGTTTGCAACCAATCTACTGTACATTCAACTTTTCAGAATTAAGAATATAATCACAATGACTGCGCTGCGAAAACTACAAGAGGAGTATATTGCTCTTGAAGAGAAATGGAATGAAATGGAGTCATACCCAATTGCAAATACAAATTAAGCAGCAACGAATGCAAGCTTATTACCCAAATTGATAAACACAGTGGCGAGCACTTCGCAGACACATCAAGAGAAGATAATGGAGAATAGTCAGCAGAAAATAGTAGCTATGGGAAGTCGTGACCAAGAAGAATTCGAGAAAGAAAGAAATTTCTATAGCCGAGGTGGAAACAAAAAAATTCAAAGACTTGATCATCCACAAGAAACCTATGGAGGACAAAGACAAAATTATCATAGAGGATTAGGAAGTCAAAAGATAATATGGAAGAGATCAAGATGCCACCTTTGAATGCTAGTGTGGAAAAAATTAGGGAAGCTATAATCTTGATGGAGAACATACTAGCACCCTGGAACATGGGAAAAGAACCACTTCCAAATTACCGAAGTCAAGAATTCTGCTCTTACCATCATTTTCATGGACATTCAACAAACGACTGCAGGAATATAAAAAGGATCATTCTCAAGATGATAGATCAAGGAAATTTAAATCATTTTCTAATAGGGCACCAACAATCTCAACTCTTACTACCACCACCAGAAATTCACAGAGTAAATACAACCAAATGAGGAGAAACATTTGTCATAGAAGTTGGAGCAAAAGCGAAGAATTTGTTTTGCAATTCTATTGTATATTCGTACAAAACAATTGAATATTTTCACGACAATGTTCTAAGCAAAGTCTTCGTAAGAGATGATGATGGAAGAGAAATTATGAACATTGTGAAGATTTCGCCACTAAAAGGATGGCAAAAGCAAATTATTTCTTTCACTGCATAAGAAGTACACGAGGGAGGATAAATTCACGATAATCCATTAGTGGTGAGATTGGAGATTAACCCAAACCCTAAAGATGATGAAGATGATGAAGCAGAAAATTCATGGGCAATTAACCGGGTTTTAATTGATATTGGAAGTTCTGTGGATATTCTATTCTATCATTCTTATAATACTATGGGAGGGAAAGATAAAGATCTAATACCTTCAACCTACAAAATCTATGGTTTTAATGGTACTGCCAATAAGCCTAAAGAAGATATCACTATGCGAAATCCATTGAAAGGATTATCTTCTGAGATTCTATTATGCGTTGTTGATGTGGAGTCACCTTATAACGCTTTGATTGGGCGACCTTGGTTGCATGGGATTCTAGGTGTAGCATCTATATTTCATTAATGCATCAAGTTCCCTCATCCTAGTGGAGTTGGAGTCATAAAGGGAGATTGGGATGAAGGAAAGAAATGCTATGAAATCGATATAGAGTCCTGCGAAGAAGGGGAATTGGAAAGGTAACATCGGAGAGAAACAAAGAAGTGAAAGACTCATTGTGGATGCAATAGAGAAGAGCGAAGAAGAAATTTTGATGAAAAGAAGAAGCAGCGAAGCTCTCGCAGAAGGTAAGAAAATAACAAAAGTTGTCGAATATACTGAGGAAGAGACTAACAAAGGTAAGAAACTTAAAACATGAATGTATTCACTGATGTTTATGAATGCAAAAGTATAACCGTGAAGAAAAAGAAAGATGTATGACTGATTTGTCTCAACAATTTCAAAAAATATATTTTACTTAATGACAAAAATGAGATCGGGAGATTATAACAGAGCTGAAATGCAAAAGAAAAAATAGAATAATCCTTAGAATGGGACGAACCTTTATGGCGTACACCCTAGTTCGCGAATAAAATTTTGCAAGAGGCAAATGTAAGACCTAAAGTACGTCATAGAAGGGGGCATTTGTTGCATGGATCAGGGATAAGGTTATACCGCTACTGGAACCTGAGTCATGGAGATTTTGGGTCAATGAAAGCCCATCCAGGAGAGGCACCTTGGATTCTCAACTTGAGCATATGACTTAAGTTGGGCGACTAAGGTAATAAGGACTCTCCTAAGGAGTGCAGAGTATGATCAAGGCGCCGAGGTACATGGTTTATCCAATAGTACCCGGGGCGTATGAAACTACCCTGTCCATTCTTGGCAAGTCTTGACTATGATGCGCTCGACCCGAAGAAAACCCCAATTAGGGTGCAGTCTCGTAACCATAATCCATATAGGCAAAATGGATAAGAGGATGCGAAAACAACTGGTTGTTGTTAGGACTAGATGGGAGGAGATAGCCTTGTATGGAAGAAGTACATATCCTTTAAGGGGCATCCAGGGGGGAGATAAGGGAGGCACCCTCCATTAGCGAGCTGATAAGTATCTTCGGACGCAAATGTCATGAGGCTTTTTACTCACGGGAGTATCAAGGCTTGTCATATTTGTGTGACAATCCTAAAGAATCAATAATACAAAAGAGAAGATAAGACGAGATCAATGGGTCATTACATGCAAGTGTGAAGACGTCATGCGATTTCGTCGCAAGACGACAATGTTATGGGGCTTTAATTTCGCAAGAAAATTTAGGCCTGTCATATTGTCGCAGCAAAAATGACAAAAGCATAAAAGGTTAAGGCAAGATCAATGGGTTTATGCATGAAAGTGCAGATACGTCCTGCGATTTTGTCGCAATGACAAAAAGTGGAAAAATAATACCTTTAATTAGGAAGGCAAAATAAGACCACAAAACATAATAATTTTTTTTTGATACTAACTATTCTTTATGCAGATCATTCATCGCAAGAAAGATAATAAGAGGCAAGTATGGGAATTAATAAACAAGAGGCATTATCTTTCTCGCCGCAAAGTACTAAAAGAGTAATTTTCAAAGTTGGTTAAGGTACAATATTCACAAAAAGTAATGGATATCAAACAACTCAAGAAAACAGAATTAGATGAGAAACATAATCCTCAATGTTGACTTCGCCAAAAGGAGTTAATGGGTATTCTTCACTTTGATTAACTCTAGCTTTATCTCCACCTTGATGTTCGCCAGTGATAGTTTCTTTGAGAGGAATTTCTTTTTCATTTCCGTCTTGGTCATCACCAACAGATGTTTCTTTAGTATGATGTTCTTCTATTTCATCTTCTTCCTGAGAAATAGCTTCCATGTCACTTTGATAATCATAGTCAACATCAGCAGCATGAGGAACTTCATCATCATCTACTTCTAAAGGTCCAATTGATACAAGAGGAAGAGAATTGGAAAATAAAATTTCATTCACAAGAACTTTAGCTTTAAGGTGGACTTGGCGAATGAATGATCTTTGGTGATTTATATCTTGGATATCCTTGAAATAGGCAAGATAATCAAGTCTCCTTTCCGCTCGATTGCGAGAACGAGCAAGGTGAGCAATAAGAGATGCATTTTCCTTGCGAATTTTAAAGTACTTCAAATCCATATCAGAAAAGTAAGAACGAAGACTTCTCTCAGATTGTGCGAAATGAAAGAATTAAAGAAATTTATTAAGACAAATAATTAGCAAGCAACAGATTATAAACAAATTTAGCAAAGAAAGAATGGCGGAGACAGTCAAAATGACTACCTTCCTTTGCGAAATTATGTTTTGAATTAGTGCCAAGCAAGTATCCTCCCAATGATTCATTGCATCATCAAATTTATCTCCAACCAAACCCTTCAAGCGATATTTTAACTTATTTTCTTTAGAGATAAGAAAAGTGTTCTGCTTCGCAAGTGAATAGTAAGATTCTTCTAATTTGGAATATTATTCTTTGAGCTGACTTTCCTTTATACTTAAAGCTATCCTACCCTGGATGAGTGTATTTTTCTCAGCAATAGATGATTCGGTTACTTCCTTAAGTTCATTTTTCAGTGAACAAAGATATTGTTCTTGGTTATCACACACCTTTTGAAGAATGTTTAGTTGCTATGAGGTGGTCGCCACCTTATTTAAGAGAGTTCGCTTTTCCTGAGATAAAGTTTTGTTTTCATCTGATAAAGTTGCCATCTCTAAATTAGCTTTTGTCAAAGAATAAGAGAGGCGAGATATTTCACTACTTAATGAGTTTTTCTCTTGAACTAACTGAGTATTCTCTTTGGTAATATTATCTATTTGATAAACAGAATATGTATTAAGGATATCTAATCGGTTATATTGATCCATCCAAATATCTCTATCAACACGAGCTTCTTCAGCGGCAGACTCAAATTGATATCTCTCCATTATTCGTTTCTGGTTTAAAACTTAGCGTATGAATAAAAGACTTTAAGGAAATTGCATGAGAAAAAGACAGAATCACTTATAAGATAAACCAAAGGCGAAGATCACAAAATCATACCTTTCAGCTCATTATTCTTCTTGCGAATAAGTTCACAATCCAGCGAGATATTTTGGAATTTTTGATTTTCCAGACAAAGAGCATCACGTTCCAAGGTCATTGCTTGGAGATTCTTATTCAAAATTTACCCTTCCTTCTCCAATGTTGTTTGCGAAACCATTCTCTCAGAGCCAACATAATTATTTAAAATTTCACAAGCACTCAATTTGATGGGGTTAGTGGAAGATTTCTTGACATCATCCAAAGCATCAGATAAAGTTTTGAACACAATATTTATCCCATATAAAGCGTCTTTGGAAAAGGAAGAGAATTCAGATGAAGAAGTGGTGATATTAGAAGATTGGGGAACTAAATCATTTTTCGTAATAACTATATCATTCGAAGGTGAAGTTTGGGGAAAATTAGTAGTTGGGATTAAGGAAGAGTCAATTTGAGAAGCATTAACAACGGGAAAAGAAGGGGTTTCATTCGCAGAAGGGTTGATAAGATGGGATTCGTTCATAAGAAGACCAGTTGAAGGGGAAATGTCTGAGGCAATATTTTCACGAATGAGAAGTAAAGGTTCAGATTGCGAAGGTTTCGCAGGAAGTTTAGAGAGGGCAGGTGAAGAAAATAGAACAGAAGTTTCAACAATCTTATGATGGCGAGATTTCTTGGGGGGTATCACCCTGCGAATAACAATCCAGATAAGAAACAGAGGCAATAATATTGTTATTAAAATAATAATGTTTCTTACTACCTTATTATTCGCAGACTTTCTTTTTCTCGCAACAACTTTGGGACGCGGTTCGTTGGGTGAATTAGGGTTTTGAGTTGTAGATTCGACATTAACAGTGTCTTTGCTGAAACAGAAACAGTATGGGAATTACACAAAAAGATAAAATGAACAAGATGATTCCAGGAAAATAAGATTAGTTTCAACAAAATCAAAAGAAGAAATGGAAGAAAACTAACCTTGCTGATTCCATGGGAGCAAAAAGAAGCAATAGCAGGAAGATAGGGAAGATGAATAAAGTTGCAGACGATGAAGAGTTACAGAGAATATGAAAGATGAAGACGAAGTGAAAGAAGAATCAAAAGAAGAAAATTATTTCTTCACCATATCCCTCTTTAAATAGACGAAAGAGGATGATCAGTTTAACCGGTAAATAAAGGAATGATGACACATATAGATAGTTACGCTAAATTTAAAGAATCTGACCGATTGGGAAAAGTTTTGAAAAGATGAGCAGCTGCGGCGCTTTGAAGCACAATTTCTCATGACATTCTCTTCTTCGCAGAGAAGACATGAGAAGAGACAAGATGTATGATTAGAATATCGCAACAACAACGTTCCTGCGAAACCTTCATCTACAATGTTGCGAAACCGTCGTCGACAAACAACAAAGATGACATAACAAGTGACATCAGCTCAAACATGAGAAAAGTGTGATGATCATGCGTAATTTGAAGAGTTCGCGAAGACTAACATCAAAAGCTTTCGAATACATCGCAAGTCAGATCCGAAACTAAAGGACAAATTAGCTGTCATCCACTATGTAATTTCCCATGTAAAGAGCCGAAAAATTTGAAGGGGGAGAGATCTTTTTTCGAGTATTGAGTAAGTCATTAGGAGAGAGAAATTCCAGAGTAGTTTTTAATTTCTTAGTTTCATCTCTTTCCTTTCTTGTAAAATTTGTGAGATTAATTAATAAAGATCGTGATTATTTATCCAAAAATGACTTGATTGTATGAATTCTTGTGAGGGGTGTAGTGTGGGATTTCCTGCAACTACAAGGTTGACGTGTTTATCTTTTAAGTCCATGAACTTTGGTGATGACTTTGTGAACTCATAAGAGAGAAAATAGAATTCATAATGTTTATAGGTTCGAGAACTCAAACGCAAATGAAGTTATAAGAAATATTCGAGCCTCTAGGTTCGCGAACTCAAATGCTCAAAAATTCGTAGGAGAACTTTTTTGTACTAGGTTCGCGAACTCACCCTTTTAGGTTCACAAACTCAAATCACGTTAAGCCTCGGCAGAAATTTTCTTCAATAGGTTCAAAAACTCTGTAGTACCAGAATATCGCCACAATTATATTCACGAGAGATTAATGACACTTCTGCGAGCGTTACTGAAAAATCTTCAACAACATTTCACGAGCGTCACAAAATAATTCAAAGAATGACGAAGTTGACGATTGAAGAGGCATATTAGAAGAGTGTTGTTTCACGAGGATTACAAAAGTTGGCGAATATTAACATTGTAATTACCGCGATGAGATCGCAAAATAGATCCGAAAGAAGGGGAAAACTTAGTTGTCACCCACTATGTAATTTCCTATATAAAGAGTTCAAGTAAGTCCAGAAGAGGGGGATGTATTTTTTAGAGTGGAGAGAATCTGGAGGAAAGAGAATATTTTAGGGGAGAGAGATATTTTTCAGAGAGATTTTTAGAGAGAGAAAATGTATTTTTCTTTATCATATTCTTCCCCAAAACTAGATTTAGAATTCCATTAATGGAGATTATCAAATGTAAAATCAAATGTAAACTTTAAAAATCATAGTAGAGAATCATGGATGTAGATCAAATTGATCGAACCATGTAAAAATCCGTGTGTCTATTTACAATTTTTAGAATTTTAGTCATACTTTTAATATTAAAATTAGTTTAGATCAAGAGATAATTATCAAGATATTATAAGGGGTGTGTTGTGGGAATTCCTGCAACTACAAACTCAAATGTCAAAAAGGTCTCTGAAGAAATTTCTACAATAGGTTCTTGAACTTGTCTATTTAGGTTAGCAAACAAAATTGATTAATTGACTTTAGTTTTGAATTTTACAAGCAATAGATTCAAAAACTAAAACTTTTGAGTTTGTGAACTTAAGTGAGTGAACATTATTAGAGCATCTCCAATGGCACGTTTGGATCCTTTATATGCAGATGCACAAAGTGAACATCCTCTGCTGATTTGTATTGAATCTTCCCTTAGATACAGGAAGTTCAAGAATATCATCGCCAACCACGTAACTTTGTGAGGAAGTGTGTTACAGGTGGCCTAAATTGATAGGATGAACAGTTTTTTTTCCTTTCTAAATATATTGTTCTAGGGTAAAATAAAATTCACTCCCGCTAAATTGTGAAAAATATTCTCTATAAAATCATGGTGGTTCTTTTCTTCTTCTCCATTCACCACAGGAACAGCAAGTTAAGTTTTGGTACGTTTCTCTTTCTTTTTTAATTGGTATTGTTGTAATATAATTTGAATCATGTTACGAGATGTTGTAATCCCTTTTCTTCTTTGTTCTTCTATATCAATCATATTGTTTTGATTTAAGTATACACGTTAGATGCTTGTGATTTTGTTTTCATAGAGTTTTGATAAATTTTACTTTGGTATGTTATAAAATGATTGTTCATATATGGTATAGTATTTGAATTATTATATTTTGTTATAGATATACTGCTAAAAGATTGTAAGAGATGGATCTTGCAAGTGAACACAACACTTTTGAATCTTAAAATGCTGATGCTCACGACTATAATGTTACTGCCAGTTTTTTTGTTCCTCGTCCCTATATGACCTGTTAGAGCACTGCTCGGTCAAACTCGCATGTGTTGCTATCTCAAGCATGTTTGTAAATCTTAGTGATCAAAACTATATAGTCTTGATTTCTAGTCTACTATAGCTAACGTCTCAGACTAGGATAGAAAGTGTAGTTGAGCTCAAGAACTTCATGGCGATCATCATACAAGACAAAGAACTACTCAAGGAACCAGTGGATCTTCATCGACTAAAATTTATGTGGAGACTTGAACTTATCTATCACACAAAAGTCTATCTACTCTATCTCTTATCTTGAGACAAAAGTATTTTTACTATACAGACTAAGAATATGCACACGTGACATTTCGAGCTGAGTATATATCGCTTATATATTTCTCGAAATGGGTGTTGGTAAAGCTTTCACTTTAGCCAAGTTCATATTTGCCTAGTGACGAAAGTCATGTTATGTTTCAATCACTTTGGAAATTGCTCTGACGAAAACTAATTTGTGAATAACAACTATATGACGTCCTCTGAGAATGTTTCAATGATTGAAATGAGAGTTTAGACTATATAACCATTGTGGGATATAAACATTGTTGTGGAAACACATATATGTATAAGTCCTTAACACTTGAACCGAAGTTTGCGAACTTTGTTGATCAAGTGGAACCGGAACGTGAGCAGCAACTCAGTCCGCAAACTGGCGTAAGTTCTCGAACCCAAGAATATCTGCTGAAGTTCAAGCTCAGGTACAGTCTCCGAACTAACGGAAGTTCTCATCCCGAGAAATTCTGTTGGACAAGGTTTTTAATTCGTAAATCGAATCGTGAATCGTTTTTGAAATTAGAGAATCGAATCGTATGTTAAATCGAGAATCGTAGATTCATGGTTGATTATTAAATCGTAAATATATGTAGATAAATATCGTTGATCCATACAAAATATTCCTAAGGTTTGATTTTTGGTGTATGATTAGTCTTTTAACTCTCATATTTCACTGAGATAATACTTTTTTTCCTATTTTTGGTCTTTGGTTCCAATATATAGCAATAAAGTTCATTACCCATCAACAAAACCGATGTGGAACATTGGCTAGAGGATGATCATGTGATGCATGATGTCATGGGTTCGAAGCCTTACACTCTCATTTTTGAAAAAATCCGTTTTAACATTAGAATAAGTCAAGCATCGTAGTCAACCTTGGTTGACTAGCGATTCTCAGGAGAAATGATTCATTGATGCGAGTTGAATCAATTTTGTGAGAAATGAATCGAATCGAGCGATTCAAATCGTGAATTGTGCGATTTAAATCGTGAATCGCACGATTTTAAAAACTATGCAGCTGGAGTTTATTAACTTCAACCGGTTAGCTTGAGTCCGCGAACTCAAGAGGTTATGTCTGAAAACGTTGATTCGTGAACTTATTCTAAATTACTAAGGAATGCTTTTGCAAACCGTGACTTTATAGTTCATGATTAATGATTCGACTGAATCACATCGTTTTTGATTCAATTATATCTCTTGTAGTAATTGAGATCTCATAGCAATTGAACAACTCTCTAACTAGTTCATTTGAGTTATTTGGACTAGTTATGGTGAAGAAGAATATGGTTGATATGAAAGTTATCATTTGGCTAACCATTTGGTTGACTAATATTGAACCCACCATTGTACACGTTTGGGTACGGTTACACAAACCCAAAATTTCAAGTACATGTGTGTATGGCAAGCTAAGTTTTCGATCTAACAGTTGAGAGATATTAGCTTGTATCTAATCAGGTTTTCATCTAATGGTGAATATTGAATGCTTTGCTAGCAAGATAACATTCATTGCAAACCCTGATTTGAAAGACTATATAAGGAGAACTCTAGCTATTGGAAAAACTAATCCCCACACACATTTCTTGTGTGATACTAGTTTTCTCTAAGCTAGAGTCGATTTTCATTAACCCTTGAGTTTTCTCTCTAAATTCGGGTTAACGACTTAAAGACTTCACTAGGATTGTGAAGCCAGGCCGATACTACTTTTCTTGTAGTTGTGTGATCTGATCATTCTCTTTCTATCATATGAGTACAATTGTAATAATTGGCTTGAGATTAATATCTCTGATAGGCAAGATAAAAGTAGTCACAAACATCTTCGTCTCATTGTTTGTGATACCCCAATAATCTTCTTCGTTGCGTCGATTAAGTTTATTGTGAGGTGATTGATGAAACTGAGCTGTTCTTCGGGAATATAAGTCTGGTTTTATCGATTGGTTCCTGTTCACCTTGATTTATTAAAAATTGGAACAAAACTCATAGGTTTATTCGTGGGAGACGAATTTATCTATTACATGTAGACTTTTCTGTGTGAGACAGATTTGTTTTCTAAAGTCTTCGACTTTGGGTCGTAGCAAATCTTGGTTGTGGGTGAGATCAGCTAAGGGAATCAAGTGCGCAGTATCCTGCTGGGATCAGAGGCGTAGGAGCATAACTGTACCTTGGACCAGTGTGAGATTGGTTGGGGTTCAACTACAGTCCAGACCGAAGTTAATTTGGAGTAGGATAGTGTGTGTAGTGGCTTAATACAGTGTATGTTTAATTTGGACTATGTCCCAAGATTTTTCTGCATTTGCGGTTTCCTCGTTAACAAAATTCTGGTGTCTGTGTTATTTTTATTCCGCATTATATTTTGTTATATAATTGAAATAATACAGGTTGTGCGTTGTTCAATCGATTAGAATATCCGACCTTATTGGTTGTTGATTTAAATCGATTGACACTTGGATATTGGTCTTTGGTACCATCCAAGTTATCTCTCTTTGATTAGACTCGCGAATCTTATTTGCTTGAGTAAATCAAATTGAGAGATTAAGATAATAACTCCTTGAGATATTTTTTTTTTGATTGAGTCTTGTTGATTCTCTAGAAAACAACTTGGAGTTGTCCATACTGATTGATAATCGAAATATTGGGTGAGGTTGTTAGACCCCCGTATTTTCAATTGGTATCAGAGCAGGCAAACACATTAAAGACCTTACAAGTCTGTGTTTGTGGCAATCTGAGTCTATGGACGGAATCTCTGTTGCGCATACCAAAATGTCTCCTAAAACTTTTGACCATGTCAAGTGTCTTGGAAACACCTCAAAGGATTATTCCTTAGTTGATTCTTCTGAATCCCGAGGTAGAAAGAATGTTCAATGTGATAATGACATTTTTTCCTCTCATGAGGCATGTGACACTGTGGCAAAAGCTGAAAAGGAACTCACCAGAATTTCAAAAAATAAAGCTGAAGATATTGATTTTAATAATCATGATCAGCTCATTGATGAATTTGAAAAGTCTCTTAATCGAGAAAGTGATCCCTATCATATCATAAAGTCCTTCTCTAAGAACATTGAGAAACTTGTACAAGAAACTACTCTACAACAAGAAAAGATTAGTACTCTTGAGGAAGTTGTTAAAGAGGACTCAATTAGAGAAAAACGTTTGCTCGAGACTCATTCATCAGATCTCAACAGACTTCGTGCTGAAAAAGAGAAACTTTGTGCATCTCTTACTCTAGCCCATGAACAGTGTAAAACCTTGGAAAAGGAAAACTCTGTACTAAAGAGAAATTCTTCTGTGACTAATTCTCAGGAATTACCATATTTGAAGAAATGTTCTTCAGAAGAAGATTGTGTCAATAAAAGTTTGCATAACTTCCAATCTTCTCATATGGCTATGAAGTTTAAACAGGTGCCAGTTATTGCTTCTCCTCTACGAACCTGTACTTTTTGTGGGAAACATAATCACTATGTTATTCATTGTTTTGCAAGAAGGAAACAAATTTCTAAGCTTCGTAATTTGCTTCTCTTCACTGTCAATGGAACATAAAGTCAATCGACTAAAGCAGTGAATCGTATGCCCACAAGAAATCAGAAACCATATGAGAATGATCTCTACTCTAGATTTCATCACAGGGATAAAGTTCCTTCTGGCAATCCTTTTTGTTGTATTAATAAGAACATTTCCTGTACTTATAAGGATGTTTCTGATAAATCTAAATCTAGAAAATGGATTCCTATCTATTAGGATCCTCTTGAACCTATTGCTAGAGGTCCTAGATTTAGTTCTCAGAGAAAATCATCTGACGAATATGTGAAAAGCGTCATGCCCTATTCTTCAGGGACACAGGTTAACCGAAGAAAGGAGAAGAGCACAAAAATTAAACAGTCTGATGATATGTACAACACCTTTCTCAACAATCGCAGTGGAACTTGTTTCCACCCAATCACCTGATTCCAGGTATTTGTTTCCTTGTTTCTAACTTGAGAGGTACAAGGAAAATGATTGAGAAATACTCAAGTATGTTGTATATTATTTCAGTTTATTTCTTTTGGGGCAATCCGTGAACGCTCGTGACCTCCTTCTGTGAACTCCTAGGGTTTTAATTGGAGTTTATTACTCTTGTTCATGAGCGCATATATATCTTATACTGTGTGTTATTGATCCCTAACTAATGAATAGCTCTACAAGATCTCAAGAGATTGTGTGTCTTGACATGGAGGAAGAAAATCGGGAACGTGAGTCAATTCAAGATATGGTTCTAAAGAAGATGCTTGAAATAAAGGATCATAAATCCTGGATTAATGATTCTGTCAAGGATTTAACTCGTTTTCAGAACGATTCAAAGGTCGAGTTTGCTAATCTTTAATTGTAAATAAACCAACTTCTAGATGGTCATGCCAAAATTCTTGCAAATCAGAATATTCTGATACGGAATAAAAAGAAGCTCATCATGGACTATGCCAAAGCTAGGCAGCTTGCTCAAGTCATTGATCTCAAAGTTAGTGTTCTAACTCACGAACATGGTATGTCTACGGTCAAATGAATAAAGGAAATCAGTGATACATTCTTTGATGGTTTCATTGAAAGATATGAAGTTCTTAATGAACTCTGATTTCCGTATGTCTAGTAAATCTTCTAGGTTTTCTGTTTTATTTAGAATAATAACTAGTGTTTTGGAATAACAATGATTGTGATTACACATAGCTATATCCAATAATTTCATCTTCTTGTTTTTATATTTATTGGTTTAAATTATAAAATTGTTTTGGAAGATGATGGTTGCAGTATTAATCTTTATGTTTTATATATTGCAATATTTTGATGGGATTTGTAAGTTTACGTCAGTGAACTTGATTGAACTTGATTGTTGGTAGGCTCGGAAAGATACCTACTACTATGTATAAACTGCAAGTGCACAGTGTCGAGAAGCAACACAGGGAAAGCACAGGTCGATCCACAGAGACTTGGAGAGTGTAAGTTTAAGTTTCGCTCTTTCTAAACTGATTTAAATAAAAGTAACCAAAATAGTTTGTTTTTGTCGATACGACGAGATATTGGCAAAGACTTAAACAGAAAATAATATTGAATTAAAATACGCAATTAAATCAAGGTGTAAATACTGAGAATATGGATACTAGGGTATTCAAATCCACCACTAACTTATGATATGCATTCAACTTGTAATATTATTCTTGTCCTTACAGCAGATTCAAGTCTACCGTATATCTAAGGTGTTTCTCCAATGGATAATTTAATCACAACTAAAGTATTTCTCCAAAGCATTAACTGTCTAATTAAAGCACAACTAATCTGAGGATCAATATTTGGTTAAGCATGAGTTGTAGCATAATCAACATAGAGATATTCTAACTACAATGGATACATGGCATTCATTGTGAGAGCAAGATGTTGACAAACTTGGATTAAATTATATCTTTAAACAATTCTAAACTTTCAAGAACAAGATACAAGATATGAATACATACCAATGAGTTACGGCTTCATTTAAACCCTAGCAAATGAAACTAGAACATGAAGAACATTACAACAAAAATGAAATTTGATAAACTAACATGAACAAGCTATTCTTGGATGGTTTTTCAACACAACAACCCTCTCTATTTATACACAAAATTCCCTCAAGCACTTGGATTCGAAATTTGGAAAGCATACTCTCAACAAAACATGTTTTCTTAATTGATGGATTGAATGGAATATATCTGGTTGTGGGAAACAAATTGGGAGTGATTGAGTGAGAGAATGGGGATGTTTTCTTTAATTGATGGATGAAATGGAATACAATGGGGGTGAGGTGGATGTTTTGGAAAGAATCCAATGGTGGTGAGGTGGATGTTTTGGAAAGAATCCAATGGGGGTGAGGTGGAAATGGATTTGGGTCTTGGGTTTTGGATCATGGGTTGTTTAATCCCATGAATTTGTAAACAGGTTGCCACTGATGCGCGAGCGGGTTGAAACGCTTCCAACTTTCTTATCTTTTGTCTTCTCAATTCTTCCAAGCTTTATTTAGTACTTAAAAACACAAAATTAATTAATACAAATATTTATTCTTGAAAATGGTAAAAATGCAGAATTTGGGATAATATATGACTTTGAAGCGCGAAAGATGAGTTAAGTGCCAATGAAAAGGTGTATGAATATGCAATATTTGGCACTCATCAATTGTCCCATATTTTGTCAAAAGTAAAGTTGTTCACGTATTGGTATGCAAATATTGATAAAGGAATGAATGGACTTTTGGCAAAACACAAAAGTTAAGCCTATATTGTCAATTATTGATGTAAGATAGGTTAAAATCTTTTGTGATTCAAGGATAAAGTCTATTATGTCACTTTGTGATGAAAAAAAATAAAAATAGGTCCTTGTTTTTTTATCCACGGTATAGATCTTAATTGCTCCATATTATTATGTATTACCGTGAAGGTTCCATCTTGTATCTTATGTTGAGCACGATATAACTAAGTCGATTTCTTATTGGAATGGTTGGTTGTTCCATAAAGTTGCAAAATGTTGATCATTAAGAACTAAATTAATCAACTTGTGTGGCTATTTAGTTTTTATTCCGTGAGTTCTCTCATGTTGAGTACATGGACGGTTAAGGTTGTCGTTTCCTATGATAATCTTATTCGGGGTTCCATAATCTATTATGTTGAGCCCAAATGAACTAAATCAATCATCTTGTGTGATTATTTAGTTAGCACTCCATAGATTTTTCTCATGTCGAGTGTGGACAATTGAATTGATTACTTTGTGATTAGTTTAATTGTGTAATCCGGTTAGAATATTTATGAGTTTTCTTGTGAATAATCTAATCGATGAATTAAGTCTCCATAAGTTTACTTGTGTTGAGCATATTTAGTCAAATTAATCTTGGTTCTCTTTGGTTAATATGATTGAATATTTTAGATTCCAAATTCATACTTGTATGTAATTTGTTGAGTCTAAGGAAATCCTTCTTTTCTCTTGAAATTAAGGTCACTCTTGGTGTTCCTTTTGGAATGACATCTAATGGGGGAGAGTTCTTTTGAACTTGCGCTTAATTTCCAAATCTTTGTGGGGAGTGCGGCTGTGGAATTTTTTAGGGGTTCTCTTGTATCTTTATAAACTCCTTGATGAATGCATTTAGCCTCGGCTTTATGATTGCATCTAAACAAGATGATAGAACATTTACCTTTGGTCATGAAATGTCTCTTACGGAAATTTCATTAGGATCCCATTTTTGTACCTTTGAAATTTTATTGACAAAAAGGGGGGGAATTAATTGTAGTTCACACTACAAATACATATGATTTTCGGATCATTATGTAAGGGGGAGTGTTTTCCATGTGAGATGGAGTATTGACTAAGGGGGAGTGAAGTATCACCATAGCATTGTTGTTGAAGTTGTGATACAACTGGACTTTGATGATGTGCAATAATACTATGACACTGTATAACAATGATTGAGAACCAATGCTTTTCTCATTGTTATAGCTACGGATTTTCAACAACGACGATACTAAACTTACAACCTTTGGGATCATTGGACTACTTGGAAGTGACTAAGATTTCGAGTATTGTTGAAGATTAGGCATGTGGAATAGGAGCTACAAAGTTTATTTATATAATTTTTGTATTCCATATGTATTAAAAGTTTTGCCACTAAAATTGACAAAGGGGGAGATTTTTAGAGCACTTCTCGGTCAAACTCGCATGCGTTGCTATCTCAAGCATATTTGTCAATCTTAGTGATCAAAACTATACAGTCTTGATTTATAGTCTACTATAGCTAAGGTCTCGGACTAGGATAGAAAGTGTAGTTGAGCTCAAGAACTCCATGGCGATCATCATACAAGACGAAGTACTACTCAAGGAACCAGTGGATCTTCATCGACTAAAATGTATGTGGAGACTTGAACTTATCTATCACTCAAAAGTCTATCTACTCAATCTCCTATATTGAGACAAAAGTCGTTTTATTATATAGACTAAGAATATGCACATGTGACATTTCGAGCTGAATATATCTCGCTTTATCTATTTTTCGAAATGGGTGTTGGTAAAGCTTTCACTTTAGCCAAGTTCATATTTGCCTAGTGACGAAAGTCATGTTATGTTTCAATCACTTTGGAAATTGCTCTGACGAAAACTAGTTTGTGAATAACAACTATATGACGTCCTCTGAAAATGTTTCAATGATTGAAATGAGAGTTTAGACTATATAACTGTTGTGGGATATAAACATTGTTGTGGCAATACATATATGTATAAGTCCTTAACACTTGAACCGAAGTTTGCGAACTTTGTTGATCAAGTGGAACCAGAATGTGAGCAGCAACTCAGTCCGCGAACTAGCGTAAGTTCTCGAACCCGAGAATATCTGCTGAAGTTGAAGCTCAGGTGCAGTTCGCGAACCCAGTCTGTGAACTGACGGAAGTTCTCATCCCGAGAAATTCTGATGGAGTTTATTAACTTCAACCGGTTAGCTTGAGTCCGCGAACTCAAGAGGTTATGTCTGAAAACGTTGATTCGTGAACTTATTCTAAATTACTAAGGAATGCTTTTACAAACCGTGACTTTATAGTTCATGATTAATGATTCGAGTGAATCACATCGTTTTTGATTCAATTGTGTCTCTTTTAGTACTTGACATCTCATAGCAATTGAACAACTCTCTAACTAGTTCATTTGAGTCATTTGGACTAGTTATGGTGAAAAATAATATGGTTGATATGAAAGTTATCATTTGGCTAACCATTTGGTTGACTAATATTGAACCAACCATTGTACACGTTTGGGTACGGTTACACAAACCCAAAACATCAAGTACATGTGTGTATGGCAAGCTAAGTTTTCGATATAACGGTTGAGAGATATTAGCTTGTATCTAATCAGGTTTTCATCTAACGGTGAATATTGAATGCTTTGTTAGCAAGCTAACATTGATTGCAAACCCTGATTTGAAAGACTATATAAGGAGAACTCTAGCTATTAGAAAACTAATCCCCACACACCTTTCTTGTGTGATACTAGTTTTCTCTAAGCTAGAGTCGATCTCCATTAACCCTTGAGTTTTCTCTCTAAATTCGGGTTAACGACTTAAAGACTTCACTGGGATTGTGAAGCCAGACCGATACTACTTTTCTTGTAGTTGTGTGATCTGATCTTGCTCTTTCTATCGTATGAGTACAATTGTAATAATTGTCTTGAGATTTCTATCTCCGATAGGCAAGATAAAAGTAGTCACAAACATCTTCGTCTCATTGTTTGTGATTCCCCAATAATCTTCTTCGCTGCGTCGATTAAGTTTATTGTGAGGTGATTGATGAAACTGAGCTATTCTTCGGGAATATAAGTCTGGTTTTATCGATTGGTTCCTGTTCACCTTGATTTATCAAAAGACGGAACAAAACTCATAGGTTTATTCGTGGGAGACGAATTTATCTATTACATGTAGACTTTTCTGTGTGAGACAAATTTGTTTGCTAAAGTCTTCGACTTTGGGTCGTAACAACTCTTGGTTGTGGGTGAGATCATCTAAGGGAATCAAATGCGCAGTATCCTGCTGGGATCATAGGCGTAGGAGCATAACTGTACCTTAGATCAGTGTGAGATTGGTTGGGGTTCAACTACAATCCAGACCGAAGTTAATTTGGAGTAGGCTAATGTATGTAGCGGCTTAATACAGTGTATGTTTAATCTAGAATAGGTCCCGGGGTTTTTCTGCATTTGCGGTTTCCTCGTTAACAAAATTCCGGTGTCTGTGTTATTTCTATTCCACATTATATTTTGTTATATAATTGAAATAATACATGTTGTGCGTTGTTCAATCGATTAGAATATCCGACCTTATTGGTTGTTGATTTAAATCGATTAACACTTGGATATTGGTCTTTGGTACCATCCAAGTTATCTCTCTTTGATTAGACTCGCGAATCTTATTTTCTTGAGTAAATCAAATTGAGAGATTGAGATAATAACTCCTTGAGATATTTTCTATTGATTGATTCTTGTTGATTCTCTAGAAAACAACTCGGAATTGTCCATACAGATTGCTAATCGAAATATTGGGTGAGGTTGTTAGACCCCCGCATATTCATGACCCATCAGAATCTGTGTTAGAGAATTGCCCGATTGAACCCTCCAAGCATTGGTATGTCAAGTTTGGTTGTCATATTTTAGTATCAAAACTCAATTAGAGTCACTTAATTAAAATTACTAGAGTCAACTTCATTTAGGTTAGACTAGAAAGTCTAGGAATATTGAGACATACTATTATTACTCTGACGACCTGGAGAACGTGAAGATGTATCGGCTACAACGAAGACATCATCCTTCCACTTGAGGTTAGTGATACTTATTTGACTTGTTTCTATTCCCAGCATTTATTTCAAGTCGTTTAAGATTGAAAACATAACATGCAAGGTTATGTATATGATACTTTGGTATTAGACTTGGTCATATTAGTATGAATAAAGTGTCAAGGAGAATTACAAAGTATATCGTTTATCTTTTAACTTCGTAAATGCGACATCAACATAATCTATGTAAATTGTTACTTGATTGTGTATTGGATATAAGTATGATTCTATCCTAAAAAACTATGTTTCAAGATCGAGACAATACTACAACAAAGTGTGTTACTTGATAATAGGTTCGGTAATAACCAAACTATATAGGATTACTATCAAGTATTGCGGAGTTAACGTAAAATGCAATTTATTTTAATTATAATAAACAATTATAATACGGAAAAGTAAAGTAAATGGCACAACAATATTTTGTTAATGAGGAAACTGCAAATGCATAAAAACCCTGGGACCTAGTCCAGTTTTAAATACTCTTAGAATTAAAATGTTATACAAAATTTAATACCAACTTCGTATAGTTTAGACTAAGCATACTACCCCTAGCTACTTAGTTCCCTCAGTATCCCCGCGCCTTCGACTTCTAGAGTCACGCATGTGAATAAAAAGTCCTCTGGATCATATTCCAAACAACAAAGGAAGAATCTATTTGGTAACCACTCTAATCAATCTTGCTACAAGATATATATGAGTCATTGACAAATGATCTTCTGTTTAATCTAATAAACTCTTTTGTCTGGTTAGATCAATCTTACTTTAACTACCGAAATAGTCAAGTATATATATTCACACTCAATCAATATAGATCTCAAAGAGAAATATAGAGAATGTCGATCTCACACAACTAATCAATCGGATCTATCAAAGATAAACTGATTCTAGTTGGATCCCAGACAGTCAAGGTTTATGCACAAAATTCACAAGATACGAAAATTAATAAGAAATGTTCTTCATCTTCAAATATTCTTTTATATTCAAAACCTAAACAACACCACGTGAATCTCTTGTGATCAATCACACACAAAACGGAGCCGTTAACAATGGATTATCACAAGATGTTTTTAAATCTAACAACAGTTCTAAAGATCTCGTCGATACTTTGATCTAGTTTGAGTGAATCTTATATCAGAATAGAAGATTTTCAAGCATAAACAAACTAGGTGCAATCAAAGTTTCAACAACTGTTAGTCAATCAAAAACTAATAATACTGCAATTATCTAGTTTCCCACCAACGGTACTCGTAGTGATTCTTGATCCCACAAAAGTCGTTAAACGAACGGTCGTAAGAGATTTAGCCTAATTAGGATACTTTCCTCTCCGAATAGACGACTCCACCACAAACAACAAGAAATGAAGTTCACCTGGCTCTTAAAATAGTTTGCTAGAAATGCAAACTTAGGTATTTGTAGACCAAGGATGTTTGGACACCAAGGAATTTTCAAAACCGAAAATATTCTCAAGATATGCAATGAATATTAATGTCAAAATTTTGTTTTCATAATTCTAATAAATGCTTGTCCAGTATTTCTGAAATCTCTCAATAGAAAATATCCAATTAGTAAATGCACATTACTAATTTTTATTCTCTAGAGCTATGCATTAATTATTGGTAATTAAATCATATAAAACCAAACCTTAAATAAAATATTCTTAATTGATTTCGACACAGGATCACCTTGAGTACCAAGGAATATCTTTGAACAATAAATGATAAGAGTTATTGCTCGTTTTCAAAGTATGTTGACATATTTTCATTGCAAATCCTTATTTCATATTTACATGGATTTGCAATAACTATTTCTTGGAATTGGTTATAACAAACTTCCAAACAAGTTTAGAATTGGTTTGCATGTATTCCAAGACTACCATGTGATTGGTCATACCAAATCACATACATGGGTTCGGATCGGTTATACCTAAACATGTTCATACTTGTGATCAGTCACACCAGTCACTAGGATCGGTTACAACAGTTACAAGGATCGGTTCTATCTACTTGTGATCGGTCAAACCAGTTACTAGAACCGGTTACACCTATTACAAGGATCGGTCAAACAACACTTATGATCGGTCATACTAATTATTAGGATCGGTCACACAATTTACAATGATCGATCATTCCATCTCATGGTGATTACTTAGGATCAGTTGCACCAATTACCGGGACCGGTCATACTAAATCATAAGTCTTGGAATTGTGATTAGTTATACCAAGATACATAACCTAAGTTAAGATCGGTTCTACCATCTCACACGTATTGGTAATCCAAATATACGCAATGGATGGACGGACCAATAAGCCTATTGATTTCCCTTTCGATTCATGAAACAAGTTCATGAATATACTTCCTTCAAAAAAATGCAAAACATTGTTTCTTAGGATGAAATCTTCACCATAACCCATTCACATAATCATAACACTATTTACAAGATTATGTTGATGTCATATCTACGAAGTTCAAAAGATATTCGTTATACTTCATAATATAATTCTTTAATACTATGATCATACTATTATGATCATGTCACATCACTAGAGTATTATATACAATATGTACAATATATATAGCTTTGCAGTTATGTTTTTAATATAACACGACTTGAAAGATACATTAGGAATGAAACAATTCAAGTCAATATTACTAACCTCAAGTGGATGGATGATGTCGTCATTATAGTTCGTTACTTCTTCGTATTCTTTAGGTCTTCAGAGTACTACTTGTATATTTCAACATTCCTAGACTTTCTAGTCTAACCTGACAAAGTTGACTCTAGTATTTAATCAAGCGACTTTGTTAGAGCATAGCTCGGTTGAACCCACCAAGCGTTGGTATGTCAAGTTTGGTTGTCATATTTTAGTGAATCAAAACTCATTTAAAGAGTCGCTTGATTATATACTAGAGTTAACTTCGTATAGGTTAGCTTGAAAGTATTAGGATATGAGACTTACAAGTATTACATGAAGACTTAAAGAATGTGAAGAAGTATGAAGCTACAACAACAACATCATCCTTACTCTTGAGGTTAGTAATATTTGACTTGAACTATTTCATTCCCTAACGCATCTTTCAAGTCGTGCATATTGAAAACATAACTACGAAGCTGTGTATGATACTCTAGTTAGACATAGTATTAAGGAATACAATACGAGGTTTATTGCTTAACCATTAAACTTTGTATATAAGACATCGACATGATCATATAAATGCTATTGTGATTATGTATGGGTATGAGTGAAGATTTCATCCTAGGAAACAATGTTTTACATTCGTTTAAAGGAAGTAAGTTCATAAACTTGATTTGTGAATCGAAATGGAAATCGCTAGGCTTATTGGTATTGTTATTTATTGCAAATCTATTTTGTATTACCAATATGTGTGTTTAGTATAACCGCTCATAAACTTGTTTATGTATCTTGGTAAAACTATTCACAAGGCCCGACTTATGTATTGGTATGACTTTTATTAGTGAAACCAATCATAAGTAATCACTCAAGATGGTATGATCGATACCTTGTAAACAACAACTTTTATCTAGTAATTGGGGAATCGATCCTAGTAAGAGGTGCAACACGTTTTTAGTAGATGGGGGAACCGGTCCTATGAACATGTGCAACAAGTTTGTAGTTTTGGGGGAACCGATCCAACGGACATGTGCAAGCTACCATAAGTTGTGGGGAACCGATCCTAGTACCTAGTCAACCTAATTTTGGTAACTAGTGTGACTATGCACAATACTCACATACCGAAACTTTTTTTGGTAGAACCGTGAAACCCATGATTGGTGATTTGATATGTGAAAAAGCGGGGGTCTAACAACCTTAACCAATATTTCGATTAGCAATCTGTATGAACTAACTGTAATATACTTTTAAGAGAATCAACTAGATAGTCAGACTCAATCTTAATAAAAAGTATATCAATGAGTTAATATCTCTATCTCTCGATTTGATCTATACTCAAGCAAATAGAAATCTGCGAGTCTTTATCAAATACAAGAGAAATAAACTTGGATGGTACCAAAGACCAATATCCAAGGATCAATCAATTTCCAATCAACAACCAAGGGTTGGATTTCACAATTGATCGATATAACGCACAACCTGTGATATTTCAGTTATATAACAAAATATAATACCGAATAGCCTAGTCCAAATTGAACACCACAATGTATTAAGCCGCTACATACACTAGCCTAATACAAACTAACTTCAGTATGGACTGTAGTTGAACCCTAATCAATATCACACTGATTCAAGGTACAGTTGCGCTACTTATGTCTCTGATCCTAGTAGGATACTACGCACTTAATTCCCTTAGCTGAACTCACCCACAACCAAGAGTTTCTACGACCCAAAGTCGAAGACTTTAATAAACAAATCTGTATCACACAGAAAAGTCTACGATAATAGATAAATCTGTCACCCACAAATAAACCTACGAGTTTTGTTCTGTCTTTTGATAAAATCAAGGTGAACAGGAACTAATTGATAACCCGGACTTATATTCCCGAAGAACAGCCTAGAATTATCAATCACCTCACAATAATCTAAATCGTATGGTAGCGAAACTAGATATTGCGGAATCACAAACGATGAGACGAAGATGTTTGTGATTTCTTTTTATCTTGCCCTATCAGAGATATAATCTCAAGACAATTATTCAATTGAACTCATACGATAGAAAATGGCAAGATCATATCGGTCAACTACAAGAGAAGTAGTTTCGTCTGGCTTCACAATCCCAATGAAGTCATTAAGTCGTTAACCGACAGGGTGTCTAGAAGAAACCTACGATAAAAGGATAATCTACTCTAGCAAAACCAACTAGTATCACACGGGAGGTATGGGGATTAGTTTTTCCAGTTGCTAGATGTACCCTTTATACAGTTTTCAAATGAGGGTTTGCAATCTAAGTTACGTTGGTAACAAAGTATTCATTATTCACCGTTAGATGAAAAACCTAATTTATCCAATCTAATATCTTTCAACCGTTAGATCGAAACTTAGCTTGTCACGCACACAAATGAAATGCATTTCATTTAGGTTTGAGTAACCATACCTAAACATGTACATTGGTTGGTTCACAAGTAGTTAACCAATGGTTAGCCATATGAGCACTTTCATATTAACCGTATTCATCTTTCTCATAACTAGTTCAAATGACTCATAAGAACTAGTTGAAGAGTTGAAGAGTTGTTCAATTGCTTAGATCTTTATGCATAGACACAATTGAAACAAAAGCAGCTTGATTCACTTGAATCAATTCATGAACAATATAGCCATTGTTTGCAAAGATTGCGTTCCTTATTGATTTATTGTTTAAGTTAATGAACTTCCAATTTGAGAGATATAACCATCTTGGGTACGCGTACGGGTACGTGTACCATAGCTACTGGATTTGAGTTTACAAACTCAACAGAAGTTTTTGGTTCGAAAACTTCCGTGGGTGCACGTACGGGTACGCGTACCTAAGGTGACTGGTTTAACAGTTTGCAAACTTACAAACTCAGCAGAAATTTTCGACCCAAACTGTCTCCTTCACTAATACCGCATGCACACATATGCACACACTTGGTTTCCGGCACATGGATTTATATACTAATGTGTGAACACACTATATATGCTTATATCCATAATTGGTTACGTAATCTCAACTCTACATTTCAATCATTGAAACATTCTTCTATAATGTTATAAAAATCGTTATTCACGACTATTTTCATCAAAGCTATTTTCAAGATTGAAACATCATCATAACTTTCGTCACGTGTAAAGATGAAAATGGTTAAATAAGAAGCTTACCAACACATATTTCGAGAAAAAGATAGGCGAGTAAACTCGTCTCGAAATAGCAAATGTTTATGTATGAAAACTATCATACTTATACGACTTTTGTCTCAAGAGTAGGAGATAGAGTAGATAGACTTTTGAGTGATAGATGAGTTCAAGTCTCCACATACCTTTTGGTCGGATGAAGTTCCACTGGTTCCTTGAGTAGTTCTTCGTCTTTGTAATATAATCGCCATGGAGTCTGGAGCTCAACTATACTTAACTATCCTAGACCGAGACTTAGTCATAAGTAAACTAGAAATCAATACATATAGTTTTGATCACTAATATTGACAAACATGCTTGAGATAGTGACACCTGCGAGTTCGACCGAGCAATGCTCTAACAATCTCCCACTTTGTCAATTTTAGTGACAAAACTATCAATACATATGGATTACAAAATAGATAAAACTTTGTAAATTCTCGTCCACACGCTTGATCTCCTTGGTGCTTCAACATTACATGAAAACTTCATCTTTTCCAAGTACTCCCATGATTCCATAGATGTTCAGTTCAGCATCATAGTTGTTGAAGATCCATATCCATAACAATGAGAAAACAAAAGTTCTCGATCACAACTTTGACAACAATACTATGGTGATATGTATCACTCCCCCTTAGTCAATACTTTCGTATCAACACGAAAACCACTCCCTCTTACATAATGATCCGAAAAACATATGTATTTGTACTGTGGACTACATATTAATTCTCCCCATTTTTGTCAATAAAATTGGCAAAGGTACAAAAACGGGATCCTAATGAAATTTCCACGGAGACACTTCAATACCAAAGAAAAGTACATATCAACTTTGTTTAGATGCAATTATAAAGCCGAAGCTAAATGCATTCATCAAGGAGTTTATAAAGATACAAGATAACCCCTAAAAAATTCCACAGCCGCACTCCCCACAAAGATATGGAAATTAAGCGCAAGTTCAAAAGAACTCTCCCCCATTTGATGTCATTCTCGAAAGAACAACAAGATCGACCTTAATTTTACAAGAAAAGAAGGATTTCTTTGGACACCTAAAACCACAAAAAATGATTTTGTATCCAAAATTCTCAATCAAACTAATCACAAGAGAACCCATGATTAATTTAATCGGAATACACAACCAAAATAACCACAAACGAATCTATGATTAGTTTAGTTAGAAATTCTCACACAAGAAGACTTATGGAGCCACATATTATATACATAATATATGGATCAGGAAAGATCAATACTGTGAAATATACAAAGATTCATTATATCTTCATCACTATTTGCATAACGACATATAATAGACATAATCTTTGTAAATAAAAGATTTTAACTTGTCTTCTATCAATGAATATACATAATAGGCTTAACTTTTGTTTGTCAAAAGTTCATCGATCTTGTATTAATTCTTGCATATCGACATATAAAAGAGATAACTTTTGACATCTCTCATCTGTACTCTTATGAATTAACACATTTAGCACTTTAGTTGAAGAAGAAGAATCATTCAAGGCTAAGTTTCCATTAAAGTTATTACAATTTTTTTTTAACTTAGGTTCAACATTAGGAGATTAAACAGGTAACAATAAATAACAAAGAGTCCATCGAACCATAAAAATCAAGAACAGATATTAGTTAATCATCTTATATCCCTAGCAGTTTCATAAAACTTCTCTATCAGTTCAGGATGAGCTGTCTGAGCATAGTCCACCTGCTCTTTCAAGACTTCATTTTCATGCTGGAGACGAAGGACTTCAGATTTGGAAGGTGCAGGAGCTCTGGACATTTTTGCAATACTATTCATGATTAAGAATTTTGGTCCTCCGATATTGGTCCCAACAGCAACAATGTCAAATTGACTATAGATCCTTGAAATTAGACAAGGAAATCCAGGAGTCTTTCTTGAAATCTGTCTAACACTTATCATCTGACCCTTCAACAACATAATAAACCAATTCTGTAAGCGGCTTGGTTCATAGTTGTTTTTCAAGTGTGTTGGGTATCAGGTTAGCTACTAGTAATTTTCCAACAGCTCTGAGGAACAGTGCAGCATCATGTGCATCAATCTTACCTTCACTCTAGGAAACATCCCTTGCAAGAAGGAAATTTGAGAACACATTTGGAGAAGGTCTCAGGTGCTCAGGAGGAGGTAAAAGAAAGTCACCAACATGAGTCAAGTCCAGGAGATGCGAAATAACTTGACGATTAACAACAATTACTTTTCCTTCAACAAGAGTCTTGAAGGTACAATTTGCACAATTGGGCTCGTGCAAGTTAGCATAAAACTAGGATGTCAGTTCCATATAGGTAGTGCCCATGGGATGATGAATAATTCCCCAATCATGATTCTCAAAGAACCTAGGAAGACCTTCTACTCTAAGTTCAACAGGATTATAATTTTTTTTCAATAATAGGCTTCTTCGGACTATACTACACATAATAGTCACGAGCCTTAGTGTTCATGGACCTAATTCGTAAACTTGAATCATAAAAAGAGTTATCACGATTTTGGGTACCCAAATTCTCTCCACTATTAGCTCTCTTCCTAACAAACATTCTTTGAAAAGTAAGTGAACGAGAAGATTGATAAACTTACTTGGTTCGTGAACTGTTTCTAATGGAAGAAACACAAAAAGTTGACAACCACGAAAACCGTTCTTGACCCAATGTACACTAGATTCTTCTGAGTTCAAGGACACAAGCCAATTTCAATTTGGTTAAGAAACGAGGAATCGATGAAGCTCACAAATAAGGTAACTGTTTGGTTTCTTATGCGTACTCAAACCGGAAAGTGGAGAGGGTGAAAGGAACGAAGTACTTATCTTCCTTTTTGTGTGTCATGGGAACCAATTTAACACATACTCAATGTGGATTCGTTTATGAAGCGGTTTAAGGTTCAACATGTGCGAACCACACGTGTGCAAGAGAAGGGCCCGTTTGGTACTACAAAAAAAGAGCAAATGCTCAACCATTATTTGCTTACAACAATTTTTGTAGAAACAAGAATAAACCTTCCATTCCATGACACCAAGAGATCATTTCTTTACAACAACAACTCTTACATCTTATAGTATTGGAGAAAAACCAAGGAAATATTTCTGTAGAAATTTCAAAGAACATCCAGAGAGCACAATAAGAGTTGCGTTTCTGATTTCTTATTTTAAACCCTATGAGAAACAATTTATGCATATAATTTTTAGTATTGCAAAGGGAAACTCTTTTGGTAAAAGAAGACATCCTTGCTTCTATAATGAAGACAATACTATTATCTTGATATGAAAAGTCAGGAATTGAGCACTGAACTAATTCATGCTTTGAGGTGATATACTCAGATGACTGAGATTTAAACTCTTCATATAAATCATTTAGTTTGTTACAACTAATAGGATTACACAGAGGAGAATCTTGGCTCTGACTGATTATTAAATCAATATCAACCTCAACATGAATATTATTCATCATAACTTGATTTAGCTTGTCAAGAGAATCTTGTTCTTTATGGAGATATAACTCAACATCAGAAGATAAGCTTTCAAGTTTATTTTCAAGTCCTGAAAAAACTTCAAGAGATTTTAAACCTGATGGAGGTTTAGCCAGAATTTCTTCTATGGATTTAATTAAATCAGTCATGGAAGCAACTTCTGGAATCCCTGGATCTGGTGGTGCATTTATTGAGATAGCACTTCTGTCCATAGAGTCAGATCGCTACAAACACATACTTTTGAGGCCTTAAACGTGTTTGCCTGCTCTGATACCAATTGAAAAAGCGGGGGTCTAACAACCTCACCCAATATTTTGATTAGCAATTTGTATGGACTAACTCTAATATACTTTTAAGAGAATCAACTAGACAGACAAACTCAATCTTAATAAAAAAGTATATCAAGGATTTAATATCTCTATCTCTCGATTTGATCTATACTCAAGCAAGTAGAAATCTACGAGTCTTTATCAAATACAAGAGAAATAAACTTGGATGGTACCAAAGACCAATATCCAAGGATCAATCAATTTCCAATTAGCAACCAAAGGTTGGATTTCACAATTGATCGATACAACGCACAACCTGTGATATTTCAATTATATAACAAAATATAATGCGGAATAGAAATAACACAAACACCAGAAATTTTGTTAACGAGGAAACCGCAAATGCAGAAAAACCCCAGGACCTAGTCCAGATTGAACACCATATTGTATTAAGCCGCTATAGACACTAGCCTACTACAAACTAACTTCGGTCTGGACTGTAGTTGAACCCTAATCAATATCACACTGATTCAAGGTATAGTTGTGTTCCTTACGTCTCTGATCCTAGTAGGATACTACGCACTTGATTTCCTTAGATGATCTCACCCATAACCAAGAGTTTATACGAACCAAAGTAGAAGACTTTAATAAACAAATCTGTATCACACAGAAAAATCTACGATAATAGATAAATCTTTATCCCACATATAAACCTACGAGTTTTGTTCCGTCTTTTGATAAAATCAAGGTGAACATGAACTAATTGATAACCCGTACTTATATTACCGAAGCACAACCTAGAATTATTAATCACTTCACAATAATCTAAATCGTATGGTAGCGAAACTAGATATTGCGGAATCAAAAACGATGAGAAGAAGATGTTTGTGATTTCTTTTTATCTTGCCCTATCGGAGATATAATCTCAAGCCAATTATTCAATTGAACTCATACAATAGAAAATAGCAAGATCAGATCGCTCAACTACAAGAGAAGTAGTTTCGCCTGGCTTCACAATCCCAATGAAGTCTTTAAGTCGTTAATCGACAGGGTCTTGAGAATAAACCTACGGTTAAAGGAGAATCGACTCTAGAAAAACCAACTAGTATCGCACGGGAGGTGTGAGGTTTAGTTTTTTCAGTTGCTAGATGTCTCCTTTATATAGTTTTCAAATCCGGGTTTGCAATCTAAGTTGCCTTGGTAACAAAGCATTCAGTATTCACCGTTAGATGAAAAACCTGATTTATCCAAGCTAATATCTTTCAACCGTTAGATCAAAAATTATCTTGTCACACACACAAATGAAATGTATTTCATTTAGGTTTGAGTAAACGTACCTAAACATGTACATTTGGTTGGTTCACAAGTAGTTAACCAACGATTAGCCATATGAGCACTTTTATATTAACCGTATTTATCTTTCTCATAACTAGTTCAAATGACTCATAAGAACTAGTTGAAGAGTTTTTCAATTGCTAAGATCTTTATGTATAGACACAATTGATACAAAATCGGTTTGATTCACTTGAATCAATTCATGAACATTATAGCCACAGTTTGCAAAGATTGCATTCCTTATTGATTTATTGTTTAAGTTCATGAACTTTCAATTTAGGAGATATAACCATCTTGGGTACGTGTACCATAGCTACCGGATTTGAGTTTACAAACTTATCAGAAATTTTTGGTTCGAAAACTTCATTGGGTACACGTACGGGTACGCGTACCTAAGGTAAGTGGTTTCACAATTTGCAAACTTACAAACTCAGCAAAAAAAATCGGTTCGAAAACTTTCGTTGGTACGCGTACCTAACCTATCTCCTTCACCAATACTGCATGCACACATATGCACGCACTTGGTTTCCGGCACATGGATTTATACACTAATGTGCAAACACACTATATATGCTTATATCCATAGTTGGTTACGTAATCTCAACTCTACATTTCAATCATTAAAACATTCTTCTATAATGTTATAAAAATCGTTATTCACGACTATCATCATCAAATCTATTTTCAAGATTGAAACATCATCATGAATTTTGTCACGGCTAAAGATGAAAATGGTTAAAGCAAAAGCTTACCAACACATATTTCGAGAAAAATATAGGCGAATAAACTCGGCTCGAAATAACAAATGTGTATGTATGAAAACTATCATACTTATACGACTTTTGTCTCAAGAGTATGAGATAGAGTAGACAGAATTTTGAGTGACAGATGAGTTCAAGTCTCCACATACCTTTTGGTCAGATGAAGTTCCACTGGTTCCTTGAGTAGTTCTTCATCTTTGTAAGATAATCGCCATGGAGTATGGAGCTCAACTATACTTAACTATCATATACCGAGACTTAGTCATAAGTAAACTAGAAATCAATACATATAGTTTTGATCACTAATATTGACAAACATGCTTGAGATAGCAATGCATGCGATATCGACCGAGCAATGCTTTAACATTAGGATAATCAATCACATAGTTCTTGGAATTTAGATGAACCAATTCTAAACTTGTTTGGAAGTGTGGCAAAGTAAAGATGTCGACATATTTTGAACATGTGCAGTAACTCTTATCATTAAATGTTCAAAGATATTCCTTAATAGCTAAAGGAAAATCCCAGGATCGAAATAAATTGAGAATCTTTTATTTAAGGTTTCTTAGTTTTTATATGCTATTTATTTTCCAACAAATAAATGCATATCTTTAGAGAATAATAATTAGTAATGTGCATTTACTGATTATAGATTTTTCTATTGGATTTCGGTCAATATTTGGACAAAGTATTTCCTGGAATTATGAAAACCGATTTTGTGTTTATTGCATATCTTTGAGAATATTCGGTTTTGGAAATTCATTGGTTTCCAAACTTCATTGTCTATAAATAT
Source organism: Papaver bracteatum (assembly GCA_023529315.1). Classification (NCBI taxonomy): domain Eukaryota; kingdom Viridiplantae; phylum Streptophyta; class Magnoliopsida; order Ranunculales; family Papaveraceae; genus Papaver; species Papaver bracteatum. Next base: position 330,608 of record JAJJWX010000811.1, on the reverse strand, counting down.
TGAAGTTTTCATTTCGAGAAAACTAATCCTCAGAGCCATCAAAACTACCTAGTTGTGTTGTTACTGGTGGAGCCGCTTATTCAGAGAAGAAAGTAACCTAATTATACGAAATCTCTTACGACCGCTCAGTTTAAAAACTTTTTTGGGATTAAAAAGCTATATTAGTACCATTGGTGGGAAACTAGATAATTGCGGCTATTATTAGTTTTCAATTTATTTAATTAACTAACAGTTGTTGAACTTTGATTACACCTAGTTTGTTTATGCTTGAGAATCTTCTCTTCTGATATAAGATTCACTCAAACTAGATCGAAGTTTTGTCGGGATCTTTAGACTGTTTGTAGATATAAAGACATCTTGTGATAAACCAACGTTAACAGACTCCGTTCTGTATGTGATTGATCACAAGAGATTCAAGTTGATTGTGTGCAGGTGCTGATTGAATATTAAAGAAGATTTGAAGACAAAAATACTTTTTGGGTTCATAATATTTAGTGTGCACAATACTTGTTTCGGCTGGAAAGGAATCCAACTATAATCGGTTTATCCTTGTGATAGATTAGATTGATTATTTAAGTAGATCAACACTAATATACTTCTTTATGATTAATAGTATTGATTGCATAATCTAACAATTACTTCGGTAGTTGCTGATAGATTGATCTAAGGACCCGACAAAGGAGTTTATTGGTTAAACGGAAGAGCCTTTGTCAAACTGATATCACGTTGGTTGAAAAGAGTTGTTATCGAATAGATTTGTTGTTTCTTTACTATTTGGAATACCAACCAAAGGAATTGTTCCAAGTACGTGACTTATTATAAGTTGTAGGAGTAGGAATACTGAGGAAACTAGGTGAACTATAGGTTTAGTTGCTTGGTCTCAACTATACGAAGTTGGTTTAATTTTTTATAGCGGCTTAATTCTGAGAGTATTCAATTTCGGACTAGGTCCCGTGGTTTTTCTGCATTTGCGGTATCCTCGTTAACAAAATCTTGCTATGTCTTTTACTTTTCTATTTTCTCAATTATAATTGTTTTATTATAATTAGAAGTAAAATACACAAACGTTAATTCATAGTTTACTTGATAGACAATCCTTAGAGTTTGGTTAAGTCCGAACCTATTATCAAGTAAACATACTTCTTTGTTGTATTGTCTCGATCTTGTATCCATAGATGATCACACGAAATGTGAACCGATTAGTTATATTGTCTCGACTCAGTCCATAGACAATCACTTTCGGAAAAGGACTTATAGGTGGATTTTTTTTTTAGATTGAGGTATAGTTGGGTACCCTCGTCTTTTCAGACTTTAGATGAGTTTTGATACTAAAATATGACAACCAAACTTGACATACCAACGCTTGGTGAGTTCAACCGAGCTATGCTCTAACAATTTTATTAAATTAAAATCTCATTAAATTATTATTTATCTATTTTATCAGAAAATTATAGCTCATTTGAAATCTGTTGAAGCCAATAGAAGAGGGTATAAGCATGATGAATTCTATGAGTTTTATAAGATTCATGTGCAAGGATTCAATTTTGATTAATTTTTATGTAATTCAATTTTCAATAAAATGTTGGTATATTAAAACTTAATGAAATGTAAAACTAATTTGGATTTGAACATTAATTTTAAGATAATTTCCATTAATAAAAATAAAGCAATTACATCAGAAAGATTGAATTAAACTACCGGTTCTCCTATCATTAAAGATCTATCCCGTAAGGTTCTGCATCAAGAGTGGTGTTCAATATAGTAGAGATCTCACAGGTTTGAGTCTCACTTGGTGGTTGAGTCTATTCAGAATCGTCAAAATATTAAAAAGTAATATGAGGGGTATTATTCACGCGGAGGGGAACACGATAGCAATCTTGAAATGGGTGAAATATTGATGTGGTTGAGGTAATTGGGGTATAAAGAGTAGATTTATTCAACTGCTTCAATGTTCACTTCACCACCAAAAGTTATAGTGTCGGTTGAAAATTGGCAAAACAAACTTCAAGGAATTTTTTCCATGTCAGTGACTTCATCACCTGCTCGTACTTCAGTATCTAACATTACATTTGGACTAAAACTATTTATATTGTGCATATAACGATTTCTCATACTTCTTTGACTTCCAGGACTTCTCAAACTTTGCTGACTTCCACCACCAGTACTTGAACCTCCCATACTATTGGGACTTGAATGTACACCACCATGACTTGGACCTCCTACACCATCATGACTAGAATATGCCGGAGTAGTGATGTCAAACATCATTCTTTGTATTTCTTCCAAGTGGAATTTCTGAAATCCCTATACTAGATAGATGTAATCGTTCAATTTCCTCTAGTACTGTTCTGGTGTAGATTTTATCCCCCTTATATGGATAAGTCTGTTCGATACCTTCATGACTAATTGAAACAGTAATAATATTTCCTTTCGAAAATACAATCTATACTTCACAATCAAAAGGTGGCATAGCCGACGATGAATATAATTGACTACTAGGATAGAAAATATGTCGGTCGTCATTGGTAGAGATTGGGAATGAAGATATTGATCACCAAGTGACATCCTACCTAAATCTGGGAAACCCACTTGACCTAAATTTACGGTTGCATAGAAATATTTTCCTTGTAAATCGTGTTAAACCAAGAAAGGTAATCAACGTCATCACGAGCCTCCTGGACCAAATCTTTAGCTTGTTCCTAATATGGACCATCCCTTGTCAATTTATCTTAATCTTTGTGAGAAATCTCTTTACTTGGATAGAGGTTGATGGCTTTCACCTTTTAACCTTACAACCAAAGAAGGTGTCTTTTTCCATAATACCAAACAACCTTTTCAAATATATGATTATATAACACAATCCGCTTAAGTCTTAGCTATAGCATACGCTAGGCCTCCACATCTTCAAACTCGGATATTGATTGATACAACATGGCAACCATGTTACTACTTATTCTACACAACTATTGAATCCTTTGAAAAACGACAACATGTTGGCCATCTTCAATCTGTCCGTTCATCTAATTATCGACACTGTACTTCTGTATTACTTGAAAAGCAATGGTATTATTGTGAAGATAAGGTTCATAAACACAAAAAGTAAGTATAGCGACAATACTGAAAATAATACAATTGTTTGGCTAATACATTTACCATTTCAAAATTTGTAATGATAACAAGTAAATGGTGGAAAAAAAAGGGTTCTTACCTCCGACACTCCCCAATAACCATTAAGACTTTCTTTGGAACACGACGAGAAGAAATGACCCAGGGTTATGCAAAGGTCTGATAACATTGCAGATCCCCAATCATATGTTGGTGCTTGCACTAAATTTTCAACCGATTCGAGAAAACTAAGTAATGTTACTGAGCTAGCATTTGAAAATACGCATTAGCTTATTATCCACAACACAAAACATATATGAGCTTCTCATAATATTCAGGGAACAAATAAGTTATTTTTGTTATCCTATTTCCATTCATTTTCATAGCATAATATTGTTAAAAAATAAAAAATAAAAACCCAGACACCTTTAATCAATAGGCTTTTGGTCTTCTATGATCTGGAGATCCTTCTAGATCATTTGAATATAATTGAAGTCGGTCTCTCAGTCTTCCTTCCCACTCCTACATTAATTTTTCAAATGTAAATACATTTCCCTCACATGTAATTACCTTCAACATGTATAAATCTAATAGTATAATTCCTACAAACAACATATTCACAATTAAAGCTGGTAAAATGTTCATAAAACTAAAAACTGAATTACAAGAAAAAACAAACTTACCACATTCAAAATCTTTGAAAAAGAACGCATTTGTAGTCTTTCACCATCGTTCTAACATAACTTGAACAATATGGGTCCTATAATTTCTAGGTTGTATAGAACGTAAACGCCACCAAGGATATCTTTGGGCACTTTCTTGATAGGGGAAGGTAACTTGAACACCAAATTGAACTCTGACCACCCACCTCTTAGAGCGACTAAATTAACTCTCTTTGGATGGCTCGATATGTTCACAAGGAATGTACTATCACCAGTTAGTTGTCTAATATTTTCAAACTCATATTTTTTATTCTGCTCATAATTCAATCCAATCGTTGGGGTGCTAGTAGATCCTTTGTTTTGTTTTTTTGCATGTCCATTTTGAAGAAAAAAACAGTACAACAAAATTTTGGAGAAAAAAACTAGGGATCAGAGAGATTTATGTTCTCAAAATTTTGGAGAAATATAAAGAAGGAAGGTGCAAATAGAAATTTTAGAAGGTGTGCGTATTTATGAGTGGGATAAAGTCCATTATAGGCGATAATCATTATATCGAGCGATGTGAATAAAATTGCCAGCGATAGAGTCTTTAATGATGGCGTTATAGTCAAAATTGCTCGATAGCATCTCCATCATTGAACCGTTTTCACACAGTAACGCGACTAGTTTGTCAAGCACCTGGTATAACAAATGGAGTTTTATTATTGTGTGCGCGGGAACTGGCTTGATGAACAAACAATTACAAGATTTGAAATACAACAGAGAAATTAAATATCCTAAACAACAAAACTCAAGAGAAAGATAAGAAGAAACTTAACTAAAAAATCCTAGAAAGATTAATAAAAAAAAAAAGGAGACAAGGAGATACCGGGGAAAATCAGAAACTCAATTCAAAATACTAAAAGTTTAAGTGAAAAAAAAAATCAAAAGAAGAAAAGACTAGAAAGAGTTGAATTTATAACAAGTTAGATTCGAAACCAAAATAGAAAAAAAAATCACTTGAAGCAAAGCATAATGCGCAAAAAGAACTATCAAAAAAGTTGGATTGAGGTTATCCTGCTCAGAAGAGGCGGATATGAGCAGGAAAAAGTTAAACATGTATGGTTTCGTTGAGTTTTCGGTGAGAGAACCTTAAAACAATCCTATATTTTAGGTTTTGTAAGAGCATTCATGATTATGCTTTCCAGAAAGCCAAATATACTAATAAGTTGTATTTAGCTTCTGGTTTTTGTTTCACCATAACACAGCATACTGAGAGTAAAACAGACTTTTGTTGAGCAGAGTTAAAATCCACGTTAATTTTAAACTCACTTTATGAGTACATCCACTTTCTAACACAATTTAAAGTGACGTCCTATATTTATCTTTTAACTTTATGAGACGCTATGCATGTCTCAAGAGCTATTCAAAATTATGTATTATCATCCTAGCGAATTTGAGGCTTTCCTTTAAAATACAAAAATAGGTTATTATGAAGTAAACTAAACCCCTTAACTAATTACTTATTATAATGGCTAATTTACCCTTGATTGGTTAGTGTTAATTCGGGTGATTGATAGATATTTAATCTTGTTAACCTGGAAATAAACTAATGTTAATTGATCACCAAAATATGAAATTCTTTTGATTTTTTTTTGTTGTAAAAACATCAACCAAGAATTGTCTAACCATGTTTACTTCAAAACTGATAATCCACCAAGTTGATCGAATCCAACACCTATACATGCCGTGTTTAGCCTTGACAAGTCAGCCCAACAAAAATTAGCGATTGAATCTCATCAAAACTTCTTCAAATCTCGAACCATAATTTTTTTATGTGAAACCCAATTTTCCATCCAATGAAAAAGAAGCTGGAGTCCCCCTATCTATTTGCGGAGTCTCTTTAGCACTTGTCCTGGGGTGAAAATAGTAATGGGGGGGGTGTCCTTAGTATAATTTATGGGTGCCATTAGCGAATTCTTTGGGTGCCTTTAACATTTTTTCAGGGTGCAATTAGTAATTTTTTTCCGGGGGGTGCAAATACAACATTTCGAGCCAATTTTTCCACAAAAGTTTATTTCTCCCAAAACACCAACAAATACATAAAATATCATAAAAAGTACAAAATCGAGCACTAACAATAATAGAGAACTGAGACAATGAAGATACAAAAATGTGTCTATCATGCTTATAAAACATGCAGAAAAATTGGGAATTTTCTTTATCCAGAATCGGTCTATATGAAAGCATACATCGTCCGTTCTGGATTGATGTTCTTCAACCACAACGAACATCAAGGAAAATCGGCCGACATGTATGTGCATATTAGCCGACTGTGCAAAATCGACTAATGTGGACATTTATATAAGCCATTTCTGGATAAATATAGAAAACTAATTTTTTTATTGTACGAGTCAATCAAAAACCTAATTAAGAGAAATGGGTTGATAAAAGAGTATTTACGAGAGCGGAATTTAAAAAATTTGATTTCAGTTTTTCAATTTTAATAGTAAGAATAACTTAATACTTTAATCCTTTTTAGACACTGCCTATCTTTTCTCATCTAGGTGGATGAAGAAAATGGTATACCTCAAATAATTGCGGTAGGTTTCAAACTAGTTAGGTTTATCATCGATTATAACAAAAGAAGTCCTGACTAAATTTTCCTTTTTCCAATTATACTTTTCTTTTTATAAGAAAAGAGCTAGCTACTAAGGGGTAATTACTCGCAGTTACATACTGATCTGCAGAGCTTTCTCCGGCATCATGTAAATACCCTTGAGAGTTATACCGAGCATCCTTATTACTATAAACTCCTACTAATTAAATACTTCTTGATAAATACAAAAGATTCTGTCCTTTCCAGTTGAAATTGTCTAGATTTCTAGAATTCATAGCTAAAATAGCAATATTTACTGTCGTAGTGTTCTGATCTTTAGCAACCTTAATCAGTTCTCCCAGGAAAAAAGAAACTGCTTCAAATCCCTAATTTGGTGGAATCCTAGGTTGAATTTTCCTTGTTTTTTTTTTTGTATTCTTCCTTCAAATCCTTCAAAGTCGCATCATCTTCAGATTTAAAGTCGATGTTGGTTCTTTGCGACTCTTTGGCCCCTTCAATTGCTAGTTCTACTCCTCTCTTAGCTCTGCTAACTTCAGAGACACAATATTTGATGCCTCTTGCTCCCGTACAACTTCCTAAATAAGACATATCAATTAAAGCATGTAAGTAAAGGAGTGAGGACTAGCATGTCCTTTCATGATTGGAGAGCTCATGGAACTGATGCTAATTATTTTTCAGAATTTGTTCTTGTGATCACTGATAAATCTGTCCAAGTTATCACGATCCATTCTCTGTTAATAAAGATTGTTCAGGATATGATTTTAGTTATGCATGACTCTATTATAAGAACATAGGTACTGTTTAATCCTGCTGGCAGTAGAACTAGCAGAGGGTTGGATTTTATGAAAAACAAGATCACATCTAGCTTTTTAGATGAACTAACAAATGGTAGCAAAGGTTGGTATCTTATCTTTAAAATGATTCTGAGGCTGAAACCAAGAGTTGAGCCAATTGGTGAAATTGGTAGCAGTACCAAAAATCTGATGATTTTGACTAAATAGGTTTATCCATACAACAGAAGCATAGGGGCAAGAGATTAAAGAGTGAGAGTTATCTTCTTTAGTACTTTCATAAAGGCTACAAGTAAATTCAATGTAGCTAAGGATACAAGCATTTTTGGCATTGGTAGGTAGAATTCCATGACCACACTTCCACATGAACATTTGAATAGAGGGGAAGTATCTAGTCTTCATATATCTTTCCAAGATGGGTTGATGATGTTTTCTTTGCACTTGTCATGAATTTTCCTGTTATATAAGGATTTGACAGTGATCATTGTCATTTACACCATATACTATAGTATCTTCCTCCTGATAGTTGGTGATGGTATTCCGGATGATAACTTGATCATCTTCAAATTAATACTCTTTTACCAACGTTTGTCATTCAGGATAGCATCAGTCTCTGACAATACTCTGTTATCATCTTCAAAATAATCATCCTAATAGTTGATGATGGTATTCTAAATGATAGATTAATCAAAATCCTAATTAAAATAAATTGGTTGATAAAAAATATTAGAGCACTGCACGGTCGAACTCGCAAGCGTTGCTATCTCAAGCTTGTTGTCAAGTTTAGTTGTCAAAACTATAAGTCTTCATTTCTAGTCTACTTATAGCTAAGTCTCGGATTAGGATATAAAGTGTATTTGAGCATTAGACTTCACGGTGTTCATCGATTGAAAACGAAGAACTACTAAGGGGAGCTTGTGTAACTTCATCAACAAAAGTTATTTGGAGACTTGAACTCATCTATCACTCAAAAGTCTATCTACTCTATCTCCTATTTGAGATAAAAGTCGTATAGCTATATAGACTTCAATTATACAAATTTGATATTTCGAGTTGAGTTTAACTTGCTTACATATTTATCGAAATATGTGTTGGTATGCTTTCGCTTTAACAATTTTATCTTATATTCTTGACGAAAGTCAAAGATAATCATGTGAAAATCGCCTGGTAACATCTTACATGATTTGTGGAGACAGTCCTTTGATGTAGACTCAGAATGTTTCGTATTGATCATTTGATCGCTTGAAAATTGCTTTGAACCTAATAGTTTGTGTGAGACAGCTATTTTCATCTTCCGAGAATATTTCAATGGTTGAAATGAGAGTTTAGAACATTTGGATTTAATCACAGTATGCGTACTTGCATATGTGTAATCCAAGTCCGGGAACCATGGTATGCATACCCGTATGCATACTGTTTGGTTTAGTCAAGGTCTGGGAACCAAGTACGCATACCGGTATGCCTACTGGCATGAGGTTCAAGTTCCAGGACTTTAACTGAGTTTGTGGTATGCGTACAAGTTTGCGTACTGGCGAACCCAAACTTAATCCGGCCATTTAGGTATGCGTACCCGTTTGCATACTTGAGTGGGTTATGTTCTAAAATCGGTTTGTTCATGAAGTAATACATTTATATATAATACGGAATGAAATCTTTTACAAACCGTGGATGTAATGTTCATGAATTGATTCGAGTGAACCAAAATCGATTTTCATTCAATTGTGTCTTGTATACTTCTATGAGAATATAAACAATTGAACAACTCTAGAACTAGTTTCATTTGAGTCACTTGAACTAGTTATGGTTAAAATGAATATGGTTGATATGAAAGTGTTCATATGATAACTTCGGTTAACTATACTTGAGCCAACAAAGGTGCACATGTTTAGGTACGGTTACTCATATATAAATGAACTCACTTTTCATTTGTATGTAACAAGCTAAGTTCGATCTAACGGTTGAAATATATTAGCTTGAATCTAATCAGGTTTTCATCTAACGGTGAATATTGAATGCTTTATTACCAATGTAACTTAAATTACAAGCCATGATTTAAAGACTATATAAAAGAGAACTCTAGCAACTGGGAAACCTAATCCCCACACCTCCTGTTTGATATTAGTTGCGACTAGAGTCGATTCTCCTTTAACCTTAGGTTTTTCACGAAACCCTGTAAGTTAACGACTTGAAGACTTCATTGGGATTGTGAAGCCAGATCCAACTATTTTCTCTGTAGTTGTGTGTTCTGATCTTGTTGTTTTCTATTGTGATTGAGTACTATCTTGTCTAAGATTTGCTCAAGATTAATATCCTATAGGCAAGATAAAAAGTAGTCACAAACATCTTCGTCTCATCGTTTGTGATTCCACAATATCTTATTTCGCTACCATACTGAAAAGACGAGGGTACCCAAATACACCACAATATTTTATTTTGATCACAACCTATACAAGACCCACTATGTATAAACCTCTTGGAGCAACAATCACTCAAGGAATATTTCAACACAATGTCCACTTGAAATAGGGTTAGTCCGGACTGGCCTAACACGTGAATTATTATATCAGATATGGAGAAATCCAATACACTTTGTGTGATCGTCTATGGATATGAATCGAGACAATACTACGACAAATTGTTCACTTGATAATCGAAACCTTATAAGATAATATCAAGTGCCTAGTTAACGTACAAGTGTAATTACTTTAATTATAATATAAAAAAATTATATTGCGGAAATAAATTAAAGCACACACACCAGAATTTTGTTAACGAGGAAAACTACAAGCTTGTATGAAAAACCCCGGGACCTAGTCCAGATTTGAATACTCAATGAATTAAGACGCTACAAAAAGTAAACCTGCAACTTCGTGTAGGCACTACTAAGTAAACTAAGATCCAAGTTACGCAGCTTCAACAGTATTCTTGATTTGATAATATCTAGCAGAACCTAAGTTCTCAATAGATATTTAATACCCAATATCCTAGCAGAATAAATGTTCTCTTTAGGAGTAGATCTAGTATATCTTCTTAATGATTCACAACAACTTCTTCTTCAAATATTCAAAATCTTCAATCTTCGATTTATCTTCAAAGTAACAATCTGCAAAAACAAACTTGATTCCTTATTGATTTGTCGTACAGAACGGAGTCTGTTAATAATGGCAAATCAATGAATCTATCTTACGGATCTAGAAAAACTTAGATACGTAGAAACGTTAAATCTTTGATCTAGTTTGAGTGAGCCTTATATCAGAAGAGAAGGTTCTCAAGAATAAAAAAACTAGGTGCAATCAAAAGATTTAACAATTGTTAGTCAATCAAATCAATAATCAAAAACTAGAATAACAATGCGATCATTTAGTTTGCATACTCATAGAGCTTCTTGATCCCACAAAAGTTTTTTGGAACACCCTTGCACGAAATACAAACTTGGGTATTTATAGAGCAAGGAAATTTGGATGCCAAGTAATTACCATTAATATCCAAATATTATTACCGAAATCTTGATAACCAAATATTAGCTATCATATAAAATACTTTACTAATATAAATCAAGAGATATGCTTAATATATATCAAATGTGTTAAAAACACAATAATATATATAATTCCGAATTTACATAATAAATGTGTTAAAAATACATTTCTGAAAATTTCCATATTAATACACAATATTATCATATTAATTCCGAATGTGTTAAAAACACATTTATGAAATTATCATAATAATATATTTCGAATATTAATATATTAAAAACATATTTCCAAATATCAAAAGATATTAGGAATATTCCGGTTTGAGTATCAAGGAATATCTTTGAACAATTAATACATAAGTTTTATGCACATGTTCACGTATGTCGACATATTTACTTTGTAAGTCCTCTTTCATACTTACTCACTTGAAGACGATTTACCACACTTCCAAACAAGTTTAGAATTGTGTCATATGACTTTCAAGAACTATGTGATTGATCAAGTACTACTCAATCACAAACCATGGGTGTAACGGTTTTACCAAAACAAGTTTCGATTCTACCTCCATGTGAGTACTGTGCATAGTTACACTAGCTTACCATAACTCGGCTGACTAGGTACTAGGATCGGTTCCCCACATATATTTGGTATCTAACTTGTATGCACTGCACATGTCCATAGGATCGGTTCCCCCTTCCCAAAAACGTGTTGCACATGTTCATAGGATCGGTTCCCCTTTCTTCCATAGACCTTGTTGCACCTCATACAAGGATCGGTTCCCCTTGTGATGCACTGCACCTCTTATTAGGATCGGTTCCCCTTCTCCCAGTAATAAGTTCAGACACTCACAACCCGATCATACCCCAAGTGATTACTTAAGATCGGTTTCACTAATAAAAGTCATACCAATACATAAGTCAGGCCTCATGTGAATAGTTTTACCAAGAACACAAACAAGTCATGAGTGGTTATACTAATCACACATATTGATCGTTCATAAGATATGCAATGAAGAACATCCCCAATAACGTCTGGCGATTTCCTTTTCGGTTCACAACACATATCATGAACTTACTTCCTTAGAACACATTGATGCGTGTCGTAACCACAACAAATTAATTAATATTTTACTACCTAATTAACAAGTAATATAGGGCAGTCAAGATCGATCCCACGAGGAGCAAGAGATTATTAGTTGTAAAATTGTCACAAAAGGGGGGGGGATTGGTTCTAGAATTTATAAAGTAAAAGAAAGTAAATAAAGCAATCAAAAGTGTAATTTGAAATCAATAAGAGAAAATAGATCAAGGAATCCTTCTTCGCTGCAAAACAATGATTAAAGTTATGTTCTTTTCCATTTTTTATTAGTCATAGATTATTACCAACCGTAGGATAGCAGGTTCGCTTAGCTAACCCCAAAATTCCGTATTTCACTGGGTAACAGGTTCGCTTAGTTATCAGATTCTATTCAAAAGAACCACCTTGAGGTTCGCTTACAAGATGTAATTCCTTGAACGCATTAAGATTTATGAACTTAGGTTTAGTACTAGTAGTTAGACTCGGTTCACTTGGTCCACTTTCTAGCGTTGTTTTCACACACAATTGCTTCACGGAATCCCTCCGCAAGGTCTTGTGTATTCTACTTGTGTAAAGAGTCAAGAAACTATTACGTATTCCCTAACTTTCACTAGCTTTAGATTAAATTAACAAATCAATTTAGTGTGCACTCTAAACAACCTATCAATCAATCATAAACATTAATATTAGTAAAAACAAACGATAATCATATGAAAAACTTCAAAGTAGAATTGAAACAAAACTCAAATCATATGTTAAGAACTAGGAATTTATCCTCAATCAATAAGAAATTAGCTACTCATAGTTTGGAGTTCACACAATAATAATAATAATTAAGGAAGAAAGAAAAACTTATTGAAAAGATGATGGTTGCTCCTTCCTCCAATCCTTGTGAACTTTTACTCCTTCTCCAAAGTAGATGTGTGTAAAAGTTGTAGAGAACTTCTTTATTTATAAGCTTCAATACTCTCCATATCTTTGTAGGAAAAGAATCCACATTCCATAAGAACACCACTTTTCCAATTTGAGCCATATTCCAATTTCTAGTCCAATTCTCCAAAACTTCCAAGTTTTCATCCAATTCCCAACTCTAAGTCTTCACACACATGAGAGAAGTCCATACAAAATTCTGTAATTTTTGGCTCACCGGAAAACTGAGTTTTTGGCCGGAAATCAGCCGGAATCCGTCACCGCTGTCAACCTGAAAATTATGTCCGTCGACGGAATATTCCGTTAGTCCACCGTTAGGACTAACGGTCAAACAGGTCAAACTGTTAGTCAAAATTCAAAGAAAGGGGGAATCAGACACCGAGTAAGCTTACTCAGCTGTCTAACTCAGTCTTAATCACTCGTCTGGATCGGTCTTCGGACTCGTCTGAATTGTTCTTCGCTGGCACCGAGTCGACTCGTCTGATTAGGAAACCGGCCGAGTTCTGGCTGTTTACAGGGCATTCCGGCCATTGTTTCAGGCCATTATCTTCACCTGCGACAAGCCTAATCATACATCTAACATTTCATATCAATCCCTTGTAACAGCAGCACCCCAGCATCACCATTTCAGACCACCACCATAACCACCAATGTCTAGCCACTTCAGCCTTCAACTCGAGCTATAATCATCACAGCAAAACCAACACAGAATCCTCTCAAAACCCATTTCATTTCATCAGCAGTACTAACACAGAATCCATCTTGAATCTAACACAAACCCTTCTTCATAAGAGCAACTTAACCCCATCAAATAGTATCATCTTCTTCTCAATTCTGCTACTGCAACCTTCGATTCCATTTACAGAGACAAAACCCTAATTTCTTCATCTCTGCATCAATTGATTCGACAGAAACCATTATAAACCCTAATCATTCCACCGAAACCAATTAATAACATCTCTCAGATCCCATCTCACCGAGCTTCACAGCAAATCTCAGTTCTAATTCATTTCGTTTCAACAGCGACGAAAACCCATCTGTCTCCATCGATCTCAGTTCTGATTCAAATAGATCTTATGAATTCTCTCGATCGCTCTTGGACCAAACATCAGCAGAAATGGCTGTTTTTTTATTCTAAATTTCTGGCTGACTGAATAAGTGAACTAGAGATAATGTCTCTCGATTTCACGGACAAAAATAGTTGCTTCTCTTGGTTTTATTAGTTTCAGCGTAGAAGTAATTGAGAAGACATATTCTCGATTTATGGCTGAGAATGATTGGGGTGAATGGTACACCCCAGAGATAGGACTACCCCAGTTTGGGTGCTAACAACACATTTTCTGGATAAGGGCTACCCAATGATAATTACACCCACTGATAACTGATAAGGGATACCCTAGATGGTAACCCCTTAACCATTACTGGACTTTGTTTAGTATTCCTCCAGGCTCCAGATAGTGTTCTTCCCTGAAATGACAAATTTTCCCTTTTTGCTTAATTTTGGTGATTTCTTCTTCTTTTCCTCCGTGCGACTCCAGAGTACCTAATAACTTAAAAACACACGTAAAATACATAATTCACAAGAAAAATAGCAAAGAAAGCATAAACTCTATAGATAGTAAATACGATGTATTCTACACATGTAAACATTGTTCCCTAGGATGAAATCCTCACCTCATACCCATACATAATCACAATAGCATTTAAACGATTATGTCGATGTCTTATCTACAAAGTTTAATGGTTAAGCAATAAACCTCGTATCATATTCCTTAACTCTTTCATCATAGTAATATAGCCTCGCATGTTATGTTTTCAATCTAAAAGATTTGAAGGACACAAGATAGAAATGGAACAAGTCAAGTCGTAGTTACTAACCTCAAGCTGAAGGATAATGTCTTTGTTGTCTTCAATCCATCTTCAGATCTTTGTGAGTAACTGGAGCACAATACTTCTATCATTTCTAGTCTACCCTATCGAAGTTGACTGTAGTTTACATATTAGCGACTTGAGTTTTGTAACTAAATATGACAACCAATCTTGACATACCAACGCTTGGTGGGTTCAACCGAGCAGTTCTCTAACGCATACGATTAAGATTATTGTGAGGTGATTGATATTTTTAGGCCGTTTTTCGGGAATATAAGTCCGGTATATCAATTGGTTCATGTTCACATTGATTTATCAAAAGACGAAACAAAACTCATAGGTTTATATTTGGGACACAGATTTATGTATACAATAAACATTTATGTGTGAGACAGATTGGTTTATCAAGTTTTCAACTTTGGGTCGTAGAAACTCTTAATTGTGGGTGAGATCAGCTAAGGGAATCAAGTACGTAGAGTCATACTGGGATTCAGGGACGTAAAGAGTGCAACTATACCTTGATCAGTGTGAGATTGATTACGACTCAACTAAATTCCAGTCCGAAGTTAACTTGGAGTAGGCTAGTGTCTGTAGCGGCTTAATACAGTGTGGTGTTCAAATCTGGACTAGGTCCCAGGGTTTTTCTGCATTTGCGGTTTCCTCATTAACTAAATTTCTGGTGTCTGTGTTATTTCTTTTCCGCATTATATTTGTTTATATAATTGAAATATCACAGGTTGTGCGTAAGTTCAATCAATTATGAATCCAACCTTTGGTTGTTGATTAAATTGATTGACACTTGGGTATTGGTTTTTGATACCGTCCAAGTTGTTTCTTATATTAATCAGGCTCACATATTTCTATCTGTTTGATTTGCTGATTACATTAAGAAATCGAGATATAACTCTTTGATATACTTTTCTTAAGATTGAGTCTGAGTGTCTATTTGATTCTCTTAAAAGTATATTGGAGTTAGTCCATACATATTGCTAAACGAAATATTGGGTGTGGTTGTTAGACCCCCGATTTCTCAAAAACCCAATAGAAAACTACTTCTTCATGCCTTTCAAAAAATGTTTTAACAAAATAATCGGTCTCCAGAAAAACGTCAAAAGTCAATGTAAAGATGATTCTTTTTTCAAGAAGCGGTGTATAACACTTTTTTTTTTAGACGATGGCCTTCAAAAAGGCTAATGATCCCCCCTCATCAACTGGCATGAGCCAGATTGGAAGCACAGAACAGTACATAGTAGACTTATATATTTTTTTCCATTGAGCAAGCTCATGAGCAACAAAATTACATAATCTAGGTTGAAATGTAAAAATACAAGCTTTCAGCTTAGAAAAAAATAAAAACAACATCTTTCCTAGTATCACCATCAAACTGCCCAGAGGAAAAAAGTTTGATAAGATATTGAGCATCACTTTCAATAATGATATGAGTAAGTTTCTGCTCCACTGATTTTTTTGACAAAACCTAAATCGCTCTAGCTTCAGATCCAACAACAGATTGGACTTCTAAAACTACAAAATCACAAAAAGAAGTTTTGCTTGTAAAGATTCTCATCACATAGCCTGTTCCATTTTCCAAAGAGGTATCATCAAAGGCACCATCAATATTACATTTTATCCAACCAAGAGGAGGAGGCATCCATTTATCCAACAAACCAATAGAAATAGAGGTGCTAATGCAAAGTTTTGGTTTCCTAGTCAAAAGCATGGCTCTATCTCTATTCATAAATGTTAAATGGGATTTCTTAGTGTTTTGAAAGACTATATTGTTCATGCTACTCCATAGAGACCAAAGAATATTAACAAACAAACATTAGGATTCATCAGACAACTTAGAACTAGGGTTAATTAACCAGAACATCAACTAGTCAATGAAAGTTTTATTACTAAAGACCTGAGTATTAACACACAGAGAAGAGAGAAACCAAACTCAAGTATCAAATGAAGATAAAACCCAAACATGCATATCAGATTGATTAGGGTGACAACATCTAGTACAATCAACAACATTCATAGGCATTCTAGTATTGAGAACAATCCTAGTAGGTATAACATTCTTTGCAACTTTCCAAGTAAAAATATGTATTCTATGGGAACTCTAAGTTTCCAAATGCGCTTCCAAAGATTACACAAGGGGAGGACCTAAATCCTCTAATTCCCAAATAGGCAGATTTAAAGGTCAATTTGCCGCTTTTATAACACTTATATGTAGGCATGTTCATTTTTTTGAAGAAAATATAGCACTTACATGTAGGCATGTTCATCTAAATTTAGAAGTTTTTAAATTAGAGGATTAAATATGTAAAAGATTAATCTTTTTTATGGTTATGGATGTTTTCTTTCACCTCCATAGGTTCAGGAGATTTTGATCTTAAAAGAAAAACTTACACTAGATTGCACACCAAATTTCCATTCTAAAGCTCCGAGCATATTTTCACAAAACTGCTCCCTGAATTTGCTCATTCATTAAATGCAAATATTACTAGTCCGCATAATTTAATTTGGCTTTGCTTACTAGGTTAGCTTGGAGGATTATTACTAGTCCTGATTAGTTGTGGTGTCAAATTCTTAAATGCAAATATTTTCCTAAATCTGATCCTTTGCATTATAAGAAGAAGACGGTTAAATCATGGATATGGACTAGTATCGGTAGAGGCATTGAGGTGATTAAATTAATCATTGTTGGGAAATAGTAGATGGTAATAATATTAACCTATGGATGGACAAATGGTTACTAAATGGTACTTGTCATGTGCCAAAATCTGGTGTTAGTGTTAGCAATACACAAAAAGTATCTGATATTATCACTCCTGCAGGTAAGTGGATTTTTCCTTTAATACATACTTTATTTGATGATACCACCATTAATGCTCTTAAGGTGCTTGACCTGATTCCTTTAGGCCAAATTCTATTAAATGGATAGGTACCAAGAATGGTATGGTTTCCGTTAAATCAACTTATAATTACCTTGCTAACGGGTCTGCTTTTATAGATAAAGTTACTTGGTCTGAAATCTAGAATCTTAATGTCATTCCTAGAGTTAAATATTTCCTTTGGAAAGCTTTAGTTGGATGTTTTCATGTTAAACCAGTCTTAGGGAGGTTTAATCATTTAGATAAAACCTGCTCCTTATGTAAATCCTTGGATCTAGAAACTGTAGATCACCTGTTTACTAACTGTGTCTTTGTTGAGGCAGTCTGGAGAGGTATTTCTTTATCCCCTTTTTATTATCATGCTCATAATGTTTCTTTTGTTGATTGGTGTATCAGCTGGTTGCATGATAAAACTCATCGGGATCAAATTGATTGTCCACAGCATTTAGAGCAGCAACATAATGGTCTCTACAACTCGGACATCACTTACTAAACTTCTACAATGACAACCAAGATGTAATTAAGGCTATAAAGAAGAACGATTTTGTTGTTGACTGGAGAGCGCAACAATTTTTGCTTGAAAATCAACGTCTCAGTCATTTTTTTTGCTTGTTCTTCTTTCTCATATGTAAATCGGAAATATAATGTCTTAGCGGATAAGTTAGCCAAGTCCCTTCTTAGGAGCAATTCAAGGTCTCTTAGTTCTGTAACCATGTATCCTGATCATAAATGTAGATAAAGAGATATATTATTCATAATAAAAATATAAAAATACCCTTTGATTATATTTATTATTACCCTATTACCCTTAAATAACTAACCTAAATCTAATTAAAAACCAAAAACTAAACCTAAACCTAAACTAATAAATTTAGCCTCTTCTTCTTGTCCATCGTCTCGTCTTCTTCTTCCTTCCATTTTTTTCATTTTTTTTCTTCTTTTTGTTCTTCAACGATGCCCAATCGTCGATTCTCCGCATCTCATTACTTCAATCAGGTAAGAATAAAAAACCCACTATTTTTTGTTGCTTTTAATCGCATAAATAGGTTAGATTTTAGGGATTTTGAAATAGTTTCATAATTACATACAATTGGGAAAACCAATACTTCCCAACCGTAAATAAATTATATGGTTGGGAAAATATGAACTCCCAACCGTTTGTTTTTTTTTTTTTTTAAAGATTGAGTTTGATTTTGATTTTGATTTTAAAACCCTAACTATAAATTAGTCTAACTTGATCACTAATCATAACTAGATGACCGCTGCCACGGTGGGATGGCCGACCTGAAAAATTGACGCAAAACTGAATTTTGTACTTACAATTTAGTTCCGCCAAAATGGCACGTAAATTGTGCCTAAAGTGGAAGTATCACTTTTCTTGAAACAAAGGGAGTACATCATTTTATTGGATGAAACTGAAAATTAGTTGATGCATTAACGAAAATATAGCTCCATAATGTGTTATGCATCCTTTGTGTTGATTTGCATAATGACTTACTTTCAATGTTCATTCAAAAATTGTGTCTAAAGTGAAAGTATCACTTTTCATGAAACATAAGGAGTACATCATTTTATTGGTTGCAACGGAAAATTAGTTGATGCATAAACCAAAGTATAAATGCATAATTGTTACGCATCATTTCTGGTCGTTTGCATAATGGATGTACATTCAATTTTCAAAAATTGTGCATAAAGTCAAAGTATCACTTTTCCTGAAATAGAGGGAGTACATCGTTTAATTAGTTGCAATGGAAAATTAGTTGATACTTAAACAAAAATATGAATGCATAATTGTTATGCATCATTTGCGGTCGTTTGCATAATGGCTATGCATTCAATTTTCAAAAATTGTGCCTAAAAGGATAAACACCCTTGAATTTTTCGTAAAAACTCTAAATTTGATATCGTTGTTTGTACTTATTGCGTAGATTTTTTTTTAAAACCTTTCCACCTAGATAAAATTTGTCAAATTCTAAGGTATGGATTTTTCTATATGTTATATTCTACTTTGCATGCCAATTATAACCCCTAAAAAATAGGATATGTGAGGAATTATAATACAAATTTGAGTCTTGTATCTATTTGCCCTTCCTCTTTGTGGTAATTGAATTATTGTCCCTCCTTTTCATGGGTCTTCATAAATATCCCTAACAGACTTTACAAATGTCCCTCATGGCATAATTGAAATTTTATTTAAAAAAATTATTTTGATGATTTCCATCTTTAACCCGTACGTGTTTATACTTCAACTTCAACTTCTTCTTCTATTCTGAGAAGAACGGAACCATCAAAATAACTTCGTCGCCACCATTACCATCTCCGTCGCCACCACCAGTACTATCACCATAACCATCACCATCACCTCCTTAGTCACCATCTACATCTCCATCTTTACAACAAATTCAGGAATCAATTAGATTTGAGATTTATTAGATTTGAGATTGAGAGACATCTGTGATTGAAAATCCAACCAATCCCACCACAACCAGATCAAGAAACTAATTGAGAGAGTGAATAACAGAAATTTTGAGATGAGAAGAGATGGAACGGCTACTGATGAAGTAAATCAAGACATAGATGGAAACAAATATCTCTATTGCTGCTGCCAAGAGGGTTTAGATTTGCAACAAAAATTGAATCTAGATTAGCTGTTGTTGTTGATTGAAACAAGAAGATGATGGTGTTAAAATGGGTTTGAGGTACTGTTTCCGTTGAATCAATTGAAGAAGAAACTTGGTCAATATCATTTCACATACTTCCATATAAATTACATGACGATCTTAGATCGATTTCCTCTTTATTCGGCTATAAATCTCAAATCTCTGTGACTGTTCAACGAGAAACAATGATGGTATGTACTTGATTTGCATTCCCTTCTCGAACCCTAGTTTTTTATTTTTTTCTTCTTTAGATCGATAACAGATTCAGGTAAAAATGATGAAATTGATGATGAAGATTTTAAGTTTGTTACTTGATTTTTCAATTTAATTTATGATGTTGGAGATATCAGTGGAATTAATGATGCATATTTTGCGATGGTTCTGGTTGTATTTGATGATGTAGATGGAAGAAGGTTAAAACGATGTAATTGATGATGGAGATTGTGGTGGTTCTGGTTGGAATGATGGTTGTGGTGATGCTAGAGTATTGAAATTGGTTGTGAATGAAGAGGGTGCAGGGGTCAGTTTAACAAGGAAACTGAGATGTTCTTTTTTGAGTAGGATGCCCTCAACTGGAGTTTACTATTGGCTGTGTTATTGATGGGTAAAGGTGCTTTTGTTGTTTGAATCTGTTCTGGATATTCAAATTAGTTATTGCAAGATACTGCAATCGAATTGGTGTTGAAGCTTCATAGAAGACAGTGGCGGTTGCTGCTATGGATTATAAATGGTGGTTGATGGTTCTGCTAGTGGTTACTACAATGAAGGAGATGAAGCTGTTGTTGTTTATGAAGCTACAAGTGATGATCATTTGCTGTTGTTTATATGTTTTTATGGGATCAACTATGGTTGTTGATCCATCTATATGGATCGACTCCTGTTGGTTTTGGTTGGAATGATGAAATTGTTGTTGGATTTTGGTTCTGGTTGTTTTGGTGGTGGTGGTAGTGCTGGAGATGTGTGATTTTGTTGGTGGCGGTAAGGGTGGAGAGGTACGAATGAGAAATTAGTCATTGAAATAGTAGTAGAATGGTGGTTTTGGTTGTTGTAGTTGTCGAGATTGGTTTTGAAGCTGATCTTGAAACTGTTGGTGTTTATGAAGCTACAAGTAATGATCAATTTGTTGTTTGGTTATATGTGTTTATGGGATCAACTATGGTTGTTGATCCATATATATGGATCAACTCCTGTTGTTGATCCATCTATATGGATCAACTCATGTTGGTTTTGGTTGGAATGATGAAATCGTTGTTGGATTTTGGTTCTGGTTGTTTTGGTGGTGGTGGTGGTGCTGGAGATGTGTGATTTTGTTGATGACAGTAATGGTGGAGAGGTACGAATGAGAAATTAGTCATCGAAATAGTAGTAGAATGGTGGTTCTGGTTGTTGTAGTTGTCGATATTGGTTTTGAAGCTGATCTTGAAGTTGTTGGTGTTTATGAAGCTACAGGTAATGATCAATTTGTTGTTGTTTATATGTGTTTTTATGGGATGAACCATGGTTGTTGATCCATATAGATGGATCAACTCCTGTTGTTGATCCAATTTTATATGAGATCAACTACAGTTGTTGATCCTTTGAATTCCTATTGTTGACGATATTTTCTTGGATAAGTATAATCCTGCTTTGTAGTTTAAATCATGTAAATTTCTTCCAATGTTGAACTTGTGGTGCAATGGTAGCATGGCCGACTCCATGTCATATGATGCGTGTTCGACTCACGCCAAGTTCACTCCATTTTACATGGATCAACTTTCATTGTTGATCCACTAAATTGGATCAACTTCTACTGTTGATCCTTTTTTTTTGGATCAAATACTGTTGGTTCTATTTTTATTTGGATCAATTATTGTTGTTGATACAAAATATATCTGAACCAGTGGTGGCGGCGACGGCGGTGGTGGTGGCGGCGGCGGACTAGTGGTGGTGGACTGTTGGTGGTGTAATGGTGGTGCTTAAGGAGTGGTGGTGGCGGTTGGTAAGTGGTGGTTGTTGAATGGTGGTGGTGGAATGGTAGTTGAATATTGGTGGTGGTGGTGCTAGTGGTGGTGGTGAAGTGGTAGAGGAAGAAATTTGTTGCTTTTTGAAATAAAGAAAAATATTATATGGGTGAGGGTATTAAGGTAATCTAATATTAAATGGATAAGATTATAAAAAAATAGGGACATATTTATTGTTGAATAAGGATATATTTATTGGGTGTTAAAAGTAGGGACATATAAATAATATACCCCTCCTCTTTGGTTTATTTATGAAAATTTCTAAAGGAAAAAAAGAAAAAATTGATTCAAAGGGGCAGTGACATCCTTTCATCGTTGAACCAAATCCAATATTTTTTGTAAAATTGAAAAAAAAGAAGGTCATGTCCCATATTGACACAAAGTCATCATATATAGAGTCCTCCCTCGCTTCGCTTGACCGGCCTAATTAATTTAGTTAATATAATCATTAGTACAAACTAATGGAAGATATTATAGCCCTAACAAAATGTAGATGCATTTTACTACAACCTACATCCAAAGGATATAAATCTTCTACTCATGCAAATGAAAGTATGGACATGACGATAGACACAAGGATATACGTGGTTCGGTATGATTACCTACGTCCACGGGGGTGAAAGGATGAATCTTATTACTTCAAGGTGTTACAATGGTGTTGCTATCTCAAGTGATCTCACTTACAAAGTGAACTAGCTCTCAACTTTACTTCTTTCTTTTCTGATTACAGGTCTCTCTCCTCCCAATATATCTTGCCTTCTTTTGGATACAAGTTCTTCTATTTATAGGGGAGGCTACATACAACCAAACTAGGGTGTTGGTCACAACATATCTAACTTGAAGTCCTGTCATCGGGCTCGCCTGCGTCTTCCCTTCTTCCGTCACTATGGCCGATGTGCTTTGATCCCTTTGTAGTCCATTATCCGAGGAGATCCGTTCGGGTGTTCTCTTGGTGCGATGTCGCCCTTCCAACCTGTCGCCATTGCATCTGGCCGATATGACACGTATCTTTTTATCCCTTTGACTACCACTCCTCGGTTGACCCAATACGTCTCGTCTGCCAGCTTTGTCAGAGGCCTGAGGTCGAGTCTTGTCCGACAGTTGTAGAGTGATCACGCCCGATCCACGTGGCTCCTTAAATTTCGCGCCTTTCAACCCCTATCCCGTGATTCTCGTCTCTTCATGTTTGGATACCTCATGGCTTGAGATGTTGCCACCTATCCCTGGGGATAATTTACACCTATATTTATGCCCCTTCTTTCGCTCGTGTGGCAGACACGAGTGGAAGAAAATCGTCCCCGCTTCCCACGTCCTCGTTCATGCCGAGATTTCCACCATGCAGTCCCCCATTAACTCCACTTTATTACCTGTAACCGTCGGCGCCGGTTACAACTTCTCTTCTTTAAATAGTCCAACTCCTATTCTCTTTCTTCTTCTTCACCATTTCTTTTTTAGCCTCCAGACGCTGCAACTTTTTCTTCGAGATTCTTCATCATCTTCTACCTCAGTAAATCCTTGTCTTCTCGATTTTCTTACTTCATCTCCGAGTGCTACAGTGGCTGCAGTTATATTTTCGTCGTCCCAACCTCCTTTATCGATTTCCGATTTCTGTACTATTCCCGTTCATGGCTTCTTCTCCCTCGATGACTGAGAAAAGGTGCGTGGATAATGTTTTTTCTGAGAATGATGCTTTTTCCCTTGCTTCCCTGTTTTCGTTTGATAGTCCCTCTAAGTACGATGATCGCGCCATGAAATCTATCTTTCCTGATGATTCTCCTTCTATTTCATGCAGGTCCGAGAAAAGGGTGAAAGATCTCTCTTATTAAGAGTTCATTGAGCAGTTGAAAGAGAAGTACGATCTTCAAAGTTACGAAGTTACCCTGATCTCGGGCCAAAACAACCTCTTAAAGAAATCCGACATGGATAAGTATGAGCAGTCGGATGATTGCATGGTCATTACTCAGGGTCATCTAGAGCTAGGACTTCGTCTCCCTTTGTACAACCCTGACAGCCCTTTTTATTATGAGGTTCTCTCCTAGCTCAAGCCTTATCGCGCCCTGGCTCAATGGACTGGAAACACTTTTCGCATTATGGATGAATGGAGAGCTCGCCGAAATGGTCACTGTTCTACCGCCGAGTGGTCGACCTACAAGCCCGAGAACGCTCCAGAGTATACTGTTGCCAATTTCCTTGCCAACTATCGAGCTGGTACTTCAACCAATGTTGATCTTGCCGGTTTTGATGCCAGTCCCCATTGTCAGAGAACCATGCCCAAGGGTGTTGAGAGGATGATGCTGGATGCTTATCCAATGGGACAAGGTTCTAACAGGCAACCCCGTCACACCAATGATCCAATCTATCCCCGAGTTCCTCTCCTTGTCCGAGGTCCTATTTTACATGGTAGCTTTCCGTCGCCTTCATTTCCGGCCGAGCCCTATCCTTTCTGGGTTCACGACGACATGGCCAATAAGGTATGTGTCTCCTTCTACTTTCCTCAATTTCTAACTTGTTGGTTCTTATACAGGTTGGCTATTTGTTATCGTTAAAGCCTTAGGGCGACTCTACCAAGGCTGCCGCATCGTCGAGGAAAAGAGGTACTAGCACAAGGCTTGAGGAAGACCAGGGGAAGGTAACAAACACAGTGTTTTTATTATAAGTACATGTACTTGCCCCTGTTTTTTGCCTTCGCGTGTTCTGACGAGAATCCTTGTGCAGAAATTCCCTAGGCGTGATGATGATGAAGCCGATGTGGAGGAGATTGTCCCTCAACCTCTTAGACGTAATCCTCATAGGGGCAAGCATGTTGTTGCTAAGCCACATCAAAGGCAGAAACCAATCTTCGATATCCCCGATGAAGATGACATATTCGACGATGATTTATCGGATGACAAGGGCGATGGGAAGGAGATGGGCGAGAATGTTGGTCCTGAGGTGGTTGTTAATCCTGAATTGGCCGACAAACAAGAACCCCTAAAGGCGCCCGAGCTAGGAAATACGGTTAATGCTGAATCGGAAGTACTTCATCGTCTGCCCCAGATTACTGGTGGGTGCTCGTCCGGTGTTGAAACCTCTTTTACTGTCTCTGGCCCTATCAATAATTCTCTTAGAGCGCTGACTTCCCCCGACTTAGGTGCGTATATTGATGAGCAAATGCTTGCTTCCGTGCCCCTGTATGGAGATATAGCTCAGACTCTACAATAGTGAGTGACTCTGCCTGTTTGGGTTACGCCTTGCCCTTGGTTTATTCCTTGTCGTCTCCTACCATTCTAACTTGTTTACTTGTATCAGATTCTTAATCGGTTACGGTTGGATGCCGCCAATCATCTTAGGGAAAGGCAGCTGGTGGAATCTCTCCAGCTTCAATTGCAGAACGAAAAAAGTCACGCGCGCGAGCTGGAAATCAAACTCGCCGATGCCCAAGGTATGTTATAATTCCATAATCTTAGCTTAAGTTGATTGAGTTTATTGTGCCAGTATCTTGAGTCGGGTATCCTTCTTCTTGCCGAGATAGCTAGTATAGGTTTAGATGCTTCTTCGGAGTTTAGGATTATGAAGAGGAAGTGGGATATCAAAAAGGATTTAGTGGAGAATCTTTATCGGCGAATTGCGAATAAGGATGGTAAGATAGATCGCCAGGCCGATGAGATCGAAGATCTTAAAGATGAATTAGAACGCTATCGTCAGTTTGGGTATGCCCCTGAAGAAATAGACAATTTACGGGATCACTTGGGTTCTTCCCAATGCCTAGATGCTGAGAAGACCGCTTTGGTCACGAACTTAGAGCAACGGGTAGATGCTTTACAATTACAGAACCGATACCTTCATGGAGATCGCCGACAAATATTGAGGGATAAAGATGTAGTGGAGCGAGCTAACCGTGATCTGATGGGTAAAGTGGGCGAACTCAACAAAGTGGTGGGTGAACTAGAATGGAGTAAATCGCAACTTTCAGTGCTCCAAGTATCGCGTAATCGGCAAATGGAAGAGTGAAGCGAATATAAGAAGTACTGCCCCAGCAACGAGTTCAACGAGAAGCACTATAACGAACTAACCATGAAATTTTCTAAGGTCGAGGATGAATTGTCCAAGTCGGTAGAATCGCTTTAGTCAGTGTTACCCGCCCTTTCAGGTCTTGTAGATGAAGTGTTGAGGCCGTTCCTTAAGATTAGATTATGCTCTGTACTTGTGAAATTGCTAAGCCCTATCCGATGAATAATCCCGTGTTGTTGTGATTTTGTAGCCGAGCAAAAACGTTCCCGGGAACTGGATCTGGAAATCCGACGATTGAAGCAGGTCGAGGCCGATTTGGGCACCAAGTTAACCGACACAGAGGCTTCCAATTTGCAACTTACTCAACAGCTTGAGGATGAACGTGTCGCTAATGCAGATGAGATAAACGAGAAGGTTCAGTCGGGTATCGAGGAATGGGTGGAGAATAAGCGGCGCGAGGTCGCGCAAAAGAGGGCCGGCACTGTTCCCCCAAGGCTTGAATTCCCCTTTTGTAGTGCTGCGTCACTAAATCGCCCCTTGCCATGGGTTGTAAATCACTTTGAACACTTCTTCCCCGTTTTATTTCCGATACACTGCTTGTTTGTTTTAAACGGGGGTGTTGCGTCGCCGATGTTGTTCTCTTTATTTTCATTATACTTTGTGTTTCTTGTGGTTTCATGACATTTTCCGCGCTTTCTTAATTGATGCATGTTGCTTTTCGTTCTAGCCCTTGTTCCTTATGTTATTCCTGCAATTTGTTGATTATGTGTATTAGTATTTTAACCGTTTCTGTCAAACACACCCAACAAGGAGGGTCATCGGGCCCAATGCCATGTCCTTATTGGGGTATATCATCACTATCTCTTGGATTCAGTGTAAGGGTACTAGCCAACCTAATTCTAGGCTCGATTATCCCGAGCGGTTATCGATCAACCAATCTCGGGCAAGTAGTCACAGCCACCTGCGATGGGGGTGACCTTTCCAATGTAAGTAGGCCACCTAACTGAGAAGACCTCGTGTCTTAACAACCTGCGGAACTGGTTTCCAACCACCAGAACCCTTAGGCTACCTCGACACTTGCACACTGCCATTGCCCCGAGTATGATTATCCATGCGACTGTAAGGCACCTCGGCACTTCCACACTGGCTTTGCCCCGAGTACGAATGCCCATTCGAGTGTAAGTCACCTCAGCACTTCCACACTGGCTTTGCCCCGAGTACGAATGACCATTTGAGTGTAAGTCACCTAGGCACTTCCACATTGGCTTTGCCCCGAGTACGAATGACCATTAGTTGCTCATGCCCTATCTCATAACCCTCGCGGTTTTACAGAAATAGAAGACAAGAATGCTCACCTTTTCACCGTGTCTCCGTTCATGGATGGTAAAGTTTTAAATACTTGATGTTCCAGGGTTTGGGCTCTTCTGTTCCATTGAGCCTTAGTAGCCGATATGATCCCTCGCCTGCCTTAGACGCAATTATGTACGGCCCACCCCACTTTGGTGCTAGTTTTCTGCCCTTTTTGTCTCGATCCCATTCATCCAGAAATTTGAGTACTTGCTGCCCTGGTTGGAACTCTTTTGGGCGAACGCGTTTGTTATACTCTCGCTGTAACCTTCTTTGATAGTTTTTCATTTTTTGTAACGCTATCTCCCTTGTTTCTTCCAGATCGTCGAGTCTTGCCAAAATTAGATCGGACGAGACGTTTCGCCTCCAAGCTTATGTTCTAGTAGTAGGGATCATCCCTTCTGTTGGTAGAATCGCCTCGGTTCCGTTAGTAAGCATGAACGGCGAGAACCCTGTAGCTTCCCTCCGGGTGGTTCTGTATTCCCACAAAACGTTGTATAGCTCCTCACACCAGTCACCATATGCACCATCTAATTTCTTCTTCATGTTATCAGCGATCGTTTTATTAGTGATCTCAGCCTGCCCATTACTCTGAGGGTAAATGGGGGTTGCTTTACTCTTCCTCATGTTGTACGTGTTGAACAAAAAATTAATATTTTCCATTTGGAGTTGTTTACCGTTATCGGAGACGATGGCTGCTGGGATCCCAAAGCGACAAATGATATGGTCCCAGATGAATTTGAAGACATCTTTGTCTCGGAAATGCCTTAGTGGTGCTGATTCTACCCATTTGGTAAAGTAATCTGTGGCCACGATCAAGTATTTCCTCTTCCCCGTTCCTACGTGTAATGGTCCGACAATGTCTATGCCCCATTTGGCAAAGGTCCATGGGCTTATAACAGAGTTCAAGGGTACTCCTGGCGCCTGTATTTTCTTGCCGAACCGCTGACATTCTTCACAAGATTTCGCCATTTCCTTTGCATCTTCGTTCATATACATCCAGAAGTAGCCCATCGTCTTTGCTTTGGCAGATAAGCTTCTCCCCGAGCTGTGATTTCCGGCGGCTCCATAGTGTAACTCGTGCAAGATCGTGTGGCCTTCCTCTTTACTTAGGCATCATAAAAGGGGCCCTAAGTAGGATTTCCTATATAAGATCCCTTCCCTTAGATCGTAGGCGCCCGACTTACTCTTGATTTTATTTATCTCGAGCCGACCTTTAGGTAGCTCACCCGTTTCTAGGTATCGGTGTATCGGCTTTCTCCAATCGCCCTCCTTATATTGCTCGCCTGTATTAATAGCCACATCGATCCGTACTTCTGGTGTTTCTGGGATTGAGGGAGTAAGGAGCCTCATAACGCGAATGTCCTCTATGCTCGGGTCTACCAGCTGTGAGGCGATGTATGATAGAGCGTCCGAGTGTCTGTTATCTTTTCGACAAATGTGGCGGAACTTAATACTCGGTATTTGGTTGATGTAAGACTGGGCGAGCTCCCAATACTTTTGCAATATGGGGTCGTGTGTAACGTATTTGCCCGTAATCTACCGGATCACCAATTGTGAGTCACTAGTTAAGCGAACTTCTTGCAGCCCCATTTCTACAATTATCCGTAAGGCATGGATCACCGCTTCATACTCGGTGATATTGTTTGTTTCCTTGAATTCTAGTCTGAACAAATGCACTATCTTCCTTCCTTTCGGCGTGGTGAACACTAACCCAAGGCCTGATCCCTCTTTGTTTGACGCTCCATCGACGAAAACTTCCCAACTTGTAGGACTATTGGATGCTAATAGGTCAGCAGGTTCTTCTCGTTCTTCCATCATCCCCGGTATATCTTCCACCTCGTCTTCATCACTAAGTGGGAAGTCAGCTAAGAATTCGGCCACTACCTGCCCCTTGATCGCCGTCCTTGTTTCGTATACCACATCATACTGTTTGATTAAGGCTCCCCATTCAGAGATTCTTCCCAATCGCCCTGCATTATCCAGGAATGATTCAATAGGCGATTTGGTGAGCACCCGTATGCGATGAGCTTGAAAATACGTTCGGAGTTTAGAAGCGGCAAAAGCTAGTGCCAGAACCATCTGCTCCATTCTGGTATAGTTTTTCTCGGCCAGGCTTAGTGTTTTGCTAGTGAAATATACCGGTTTTTCCACGTTCTCCTCCATCTTGACCAATTCTGCACTAATGGCATATGGTGTCGCTCCCAAGTATAGGGTGAGGATCTCTGACGGCTCGGGCCTCTGCAAAGCCGAGAGGCTGGCTAAGTGTAACTTGATGTTTTGAAAGGCCTCTTCACTTGCATCCGTCCATTGAAACTGTTTTCCTTTCTTCATGATGTCGTAAAAGGTTTTACATTTGTCCGACGACCGTGACACGAATCGCCCCAACGCTTCTATGCAACAATTTAGATTTTGCACATCCTTTACCATCGCGGGAGAAGGCATTTCTAAGACCGCCCTAACCTTCTCGGGGTCTGCCTCTATCCCTCTGGGGAGATGATATATCCCAGGAATTTTCCTGATGTCACCTAGAAGTCGCACATCTTGTGTTTCCTCATCGTCTGAAAAATCTCTCGAAGGTCTCGGACGTGATCCTTAGTTCGGCGACTCTTGACTAACATATCGTCAAAGTAAACTTCTATGGTGTCATGGATATTATTTTCGAACATGTCTCCCACTAATATCTGGTAAGTAGCACCAGCGTTCTTAAGTCCAAATGGCATCTTAGTATAACAATACAACCCTCTTGGTGTGAAAAAGGAGGTATGCTCCTGATCCTCGGGCGATAACGGTATTTGGTTGTAGCCCATGTATCCATCCATCAATGTCATCGCCTCGTACCCGACTATGGATTCTACTAATTAGTCTATGCTTGGAATAGGAAAGATGTCCTTCGGAAAATCCTTGTTCAAGTCACTAAAATCAATACATATCCTAACTCCTCCTTTTTTCTTTGGTACCACGACCATATTAGATATCCACTGCGGGTAATGGGATTTCCTGATTATCCCGGATTCCCACAACTTTTTCAGCTCGACCACGACCGCTACCTGTAACTCTGGTGAGATTCGTCTCATTTTTTGTCTAACGGGTATGAACCTCGGATCAATCTTCAAATGGTGGCAACAGACCTCCGGGTCAATGCCTTCTAGATCGTGTACTTCCCAAGCGAACGTGTCTAAGTTTTCCTTTAGCACCGTCATGAGTTGACTTGCTTGTTCGTCCGAAAGTGATGTTCCAACCCTTACTATCTTTTGCACCTCCGTCGTCCCCAAATTCACTTCTCGAGTCGGCTCAACTGTTGAGAAATTGGATTTAGGTCCCTCGAATGGAGTCGTTTCCTTTAATTGCTATAAAGGGTCTTGCTCTTGGGTCTCATACGCCATGACCGCTCGTGAAATAGTTTCCTCCAACTCTTCTGCAACTTTAACCTATCTGGCTTTATTCTTCTCTCGTCTTTTTCGAGCTCGCCGATCTTCATTAATTTCGGCATCAACCTGCATGCATTGTCGCGACGCTTGGGATTCGCCCACAACTTCAGCTATTCCCTTGTAAGTCGGGAACCTTAATCTCTGATGATATACCGATGCCACCCCTTTAATCCCAGCGATCCATGGACTCCCGATAATTGCTTCATAAGGCGAGGCGACGTCGACCACACAAAAGGTGGTTAGTGTGTCAAGATATCCCCCACCGTAATAAACCCTCAGTGTCACCTCGCCCTTAGAGATGGTAACTATGCCGTTAAAACCGTAGATGCGATATGTTGAGGGGACGAGGATGTCGTCCGACAGATCCATTCTCTTAAACGTGTCGTAGAACAACACTTCGACTGAACTTCCACTATCTATGAGAATCCTTCTTACTCCCCATCTCTCAATTAATAACGTGATGACCAAGGGATCACTGTGTGCTTACCCATTTGCTGGGACATCCTTAGCCGAGAACGAAATAGGTTGCATCATCCAAGGTTCTATTGGTAAGGTCTTAGCTACACTGAATATTTCTTTGCCATTGCGGTCCCTCTTGTGAATCCTTGAAGTGATAACTGGTCCGAAAGTGTAGTATTGCATAGTGGAGTGTGAAATGGTATTCACAAATTGAGTTGACCTATCAATGCGGACTTGATAGATCGGCGCATCGGGTGTTGCTGTCGACTGGGATGGATGTCGGACAAACTGTCTCAGGTACCCATTTCAGATGAGGTGTTGGACGATATCCTTCACTTCTCGACAATTATTAGTGGAGTGGCCCCTATACGATGGTATCGCGTAGTCGGGGTGGCCTTTGGTTTCTTGAAACTGGACTCCCTTCGATGCTGGGTAATTGATATCGTTCCTCTTCTCGACTTCCTTGAATACTTCTTCCAAATGAGCGTTTAAAGGGGTGTACGATCGGGCTTCCTTCCTCGGCCTCTTCCCTTTGGCCACCCATTATTTCTTCTCATTACCTCTTGGTGGAGGGTCCGATCTCTTCTCGGGTCGCCTAGCCGGGTTTTCCATAACCGCCTTAGTCTTGGCACCCGCTTCAGTACTAGCTTCTTGTATTCCCCTATCTCTCGACTCGGCTTGGATTTCTTCTAAGGCGATGAAATTTTCTTGCATTCTTCGCATTTCCTTTAGGGTTTTTGGCTTTTCAGAGAACATAGCTACCCAGATGGGGTCCGATCTTCCCAGTGCATCCAAAGATAGCTTGATCTACCAGAACTTTTCCGATTTCAGTACACAGCTTCCTCCACCTACCGGTCAAGGTTCTCAAGGGCTCCCCGAACCTCCGGGCGAGGGTGAATAGTTTGTTCATTCTTGGACGAGGTCGGCTGTTGTGCATGTAGGTTTCAAGAAAGGCCTCAATAAGAGCGTCGTAATCGTCGATTGATCCGGGTGGAAGCGAATATAACCAATCTCTCGCCTCGCCCTCCAAACTGGCTGGAAAGAATTTACACATGACTACCGTGTTACTTTTCCATTGAATTAATGACATGGTATACATTTTTAGATGTTCGACCGCATCTCCCATTCCGTCGAATCTAGAAGGAAATGTAGGCAAAGTACACTTTGGTGGGAACGACATTTGTTCGAGTTCTTGGTAAAAAGGCGACTTCTCGGCCTCGCTCATAATCTCTGCCAATTTGTTCTCTTCGCTATTTCCCGATAGCTCCTTAATCTTTGCTTCCAACTCTTTGAGCTTAGCTTATGTTGCCCCATTTTGTCATCCGACCCTTCCTCGCCTTTCCTCATCAGTGGACGAGTCCTCGGGTAGTCCATATCTTTGTGGGGGGAGGGGGGGTACGGGAGGTGGTGTTGGTTGACCTGATTGTCCGGACTGATTAAGGTTGCTCGACCCCATCATAGGTGGTGATTGACCTGATCGGCCATGACGACTCGGCGTTCCTCGGATGGACGAACCTCTTGACCTGGTTCGCTGATTCCTCAACTGATAATTTTCGAACTCTAGGGAGAGATTCCTCTGCTGAAGCTCCCTTAATTTCGCTTCTTGCCTTCTTTGACTTTCTAAAATGGCTAAGAGTGTCGGGTATGTGCTTTCATGGCTAGAGTGTCCATTAGGGTGGTGTGGCCGAGTCTGTAATGGCATCGACATTGGCGGTGGGGGTAGTATCAGACCAGTCGCGTGGATGGGGGTAGGGCCGACGTTGCTCGCTGCTGCTCGCCCCAGATGAATCTGCCTGAGACGCTCCTGCTCTCTTCCTAAGGCTTCCTGGTACTCAGCTTGTTGCCTTGTTCTTTGTCTCTGGGCCTGGGATTTAAGTGCTTCCTCATCATCCTCTGTATCTGAAGCTGTGAGCCCATCAATTTGGTCAACTCTCCTCTGGGTCAAGATGACCTGGTCCAAAGGTAAGGTGTCATCATCTCGCCCGAGATCCACTCCCTCATTAACAGTTGGCATGCCTCGTGTTGCTTCCCTATATTCCTCGAGTGGTGGTTGTCGACTGCCGTCTTGCCTCGGCCCTGTTACCCCTGTCTGCATGTTGATGTTAGTCACTGTACGATTCCTTAACGTCCTTCGTGTCCCTGATGTGCTAGCCATCAGGTGTGGCGCGTGGTGAGCCGAGTGTCATACCTACCTACGTCACCAAATACAAAGAACACCTTACTTTGACCTAATATTTGGGAAATAAACATTCAAAAAGGCGAAACAAATTCGACTGACACAAAAACTGTCATTACGCTGCAGCTCGCAGATATAAATCCTACTCCGGTTATCAAATGGGCTCTGCCTATCTACCCTATTTTGAGTTTATGCTGACTTCAGTACGCTACGTCGCTATCACTCCGTACGACGCCACCTTCAGTACTTGACCTCCGTATTTAAGCTAGTTTGTCCTTCCTTTTATATGTTCCAAATCATTAAACTCATGCACATGATGATTGAACAGTACGGCGCATAAATCCAAAACTTAAGTTAAGTTCCTATTTTTGTTATTCTCCTAAGATCTTATTATGGCCGTCTTCCCTAGATCTTCTCCAAGAACTTTCCGATGACTAGTTAACATCGCCGGGAAAGACACCTCAAGATCGGCAGCTTGTTATGCAAAAATACACCTTAGCTTTGACCTTTTGTTACTCCAAACACTCAAGCTCTATAGCATCGCAAGAAAACAGCTTATCTACCGCTAAAACTCGATCAATCATCAAAAACAAGTAGTCATCATATCATCAGACTTTCAACCTAGCTCCGAACCTGTGTTGTTAGTCGCCGGTGAGCTTATGAAGACTTTCTGATCAAACTGTTGGTGGGCGAAGAAATGAGAACTTTACCACGCCTTGTGAGGACGTTGCTCATCGCAGAACTATGCATGTAAACGAAATGACTCGACATAACAACGATTTCGCCATAGAGTTCATCCTAGCTTCAACTACAACACTTGAACGTGTATACAGGAGCTTTGGATCGTCTCTGAAGGTCTCCAAGGCAAGGTATCCGGAGATCTTAGTCGGATCCCCTTAGTCGGCGCCAGAATGTAGATGCATTTTACTACAACCTACATCCAAAGGATAAAAATCTTCTACTTATGCAAATGAAAGTATGGACATGACGATAGACACAAGGATATACGTGGTTTGGTATGATTACCTACGTCCACGGGGGTGAAAGGATGAATCTTATTACTTCAAGGTGTTACAATGGTGTTGCTCTCAAGTGAGCCCAAAAAGTCAAAAATTTGGATTCTTAAAGATTCCCGAACAAAGTAATTTTTCATGGTTAGGGATGTTTTTTCTTTCACCTCCTCATGTTCCGGAGATTGTGATTTTACAAGCAAACTTACACTAGATTTACACTAGATTCACCCCTAATTGCAATTACAAAACTGAACTCCGAGCATACTATCACTTTCACAAAACGGCTCTATAAATTCGCTCATTCATTTATTGTTTGTTGGGTTGTATCCACACGGACAGGGATTTCATCTTTTGTCCTCTTAAGATAAAAAAAATCATGGCCGCCACTCAGTCCAATCCTAAACAACTGCACCACTGAAAAGAGAGTGAGGAGGAGTAAATATAATAATTACCTCACTCAGTAATAAAAGTAAGTGTGTCATTTAAAAACTCTTCTGATTACTTACTTTTAAACTCACTCAGTAATGGAGTTTTCTTACCTGGCTCGCGCTATCTTTCTCTCCAATTCCCATCTCCGTTCAATTTTTCATGCCCACTATCCCCTTCACTCAGAATTACCCACATCATATATAACCACTAACATATCCACTAACATTCATCAGACCAATCAAAATCCACAACTGTATATCATTTGTTCACCCCACGTTAAAACTGGGTGAACAAAATGGTAGTCTCCTATATCCTATCTTTTCGTTTTTATTAAATTCATAGTCTTTTTCCATTTTTAGTTTCTCTATGCAAGACAGAGTAGTCTTCTCTTCTCTCTATCTAGAACAAAAAAAAAAATACTCACCTGAAAATCTCTTTAACAATCAAAAGAAGAAACAAAGAATTCCCTCTTTTCAGATCTCAAAATTAACCAGTCTTGTTTCACTCAGCAGATCTAGTCTTCAATTTGAACAAATAGATTCTATAAGTGGTTGATTTCTGGGTTGAAAATGAGGTTAGTATGGGTTTGGAGACCTGGCTATTGAAATTCAATGGAACATGGCTGAAGATCTGATGTTTTTTTGTATGTTGGGAAGAGTTATTTGGAGAATTTGAAGGGAAAGAAGAAGTTTTGGGTGTTTGATAGATATTGATGATGGCAGCTGTACAGAAATATCAAGTGGTATCAAGTATGAGTACAAGTGGGAGTAATTATGGATCTAGTAGTACAAGTAATAATAATAAGGTTGTTGTTGATAGTGGTGGTGTTTCTGATCAGTTTCCTGTTGGATTAAGAGTTCTTGTTGTTGATGATGATACTATTTGTTTAAGGATTTTGGAGCAGATGTTAAGGAGGTGCATGTATCTAGGTATGTTTATTATTTAGGGTTTATGACTTAAATTAGTTAGATGATTAATTCCACTAATTCTCTTCTAATCATTATTAGCTTATGTATCAATTTTGATATGCAGTTAATTCAAATATGTTAATTTGCTGAAACTTTAGAAGCTTTAGATAAATTAATGGAAGATTATCATGATAATTAATAGACTTTTAAGGTACCCTCAAAATTTTAGCTTTTTATGGGGGTTATAGATTGTTAAGGTTTCAATTGGCTGATCATGCACATGGTGTAATATGCATGGGTTATGAAAGAAGTCTAGTATGTAACAATATTAAGGGAGAAAACTAGAGACACTGATAGGCTCTGGTACTCATAAGTGATTGAAGGATACCCTTGTGGTTTTGCTGGAACTTAGCCTCATCATCTACAATGATTAATTATCTCCTGCACTCCAGAAACGCAATATGCTAAGCTTGCATAGCCGAAACTCAACACTAGGTTTGAGTGAATTGGACTGTTTGCGACTCTGATGTTGTCCAATTGCTTGTATGAGAATCTAACACCACAAAAAATTGGTTATTTGGTTTCAGTTACGACTTGTTCCCAGGCTACTGTTGCTTTGAATCTCCTCCGGGAAAGGAAGGGTTGTTTTGATGTGGTAATAAGTGATGTGCACATGCCTGATATGGATGGATTCAAACTCCTTGAACTTGTTGGGCTGGAAATGGATCTTCCTGTTATCAGTGAGTGAATTGTTATTATTATTTTTTTCTATTAAGCTTTTATCTGTACTTGGTTGTAAACTAATATGAATTCCTTGTACAGTGATGTCAGCTGATGGGCGCACAAGTGCTGTTATGCGAGGAATCAAACATGGGGCTTGTGATTATTTAATTAAACCAGTAAGGTTCGAAGAGTTAAAGAACATATGGCAGCATGTTGTTCGGAAAAAGTATGGTGGAAGTAAAGAGCCTGAACAATCAGGTAGTGTAGAAGAAAGTGGTGATCGCTATAAACAAGGCGGTGATGATGCAGACTATGCCTCTTCTGCTAATGAGGGTACGGATGGTAGTTGGAAAGTTCAGAAGAAAAGGAAGGATACCAAAGATGAAGAAGATGACGGTGAGTACGATAACGACGATCCTTCTGCAGCCAAGAAGCCACGTGTAGTGTGGTCAGTAGAGCTCCATCAGCAATTTGTCAGTGCCGTAAACCAACTTGGAATTGACAGTATGAACTTTGTCCCTTATCCTGTGTATTTCTCTGTAAAATGCATGCTCTGTTTTCTCTATTGAAAATGTTATTTACTCTCTGGCTCTGGGGTTAAAACCACAATTTAGTACATCTCCTTACATGCTCAAACTAGCATGTCAAAATCCTCCTCGCTGTTCTCTATTTATTAGTGATGAAGTTTCCCACCTCCCATGCAGAGGCGGTCCCCAAGAGAATTCTTGAATTGATGAACGTTCCAGGTCTTACCAGAGAAAATGTTGCAAGCCATCTGCAGGTTTGATTCTTATTTTCCAGGATTCTGGTTTCATATTTTACATCCTTATGTTGTACTTTTACCACCATTAACTTTTTACTGGAAAAATTGGACTTGGTTAGAAGTCTCTGATTCTTAAGATTTGCTTGTATCATTTGTGATAGTGATATATCATGATAGATTTATCTTAAAATAATCTGGTTCCTCATTCTTGCTTTATCTCATCTGGTTTCACTTGATTTGGGCAGAAATTCAGATTATACTTGAAGAGATTAAGTGGAGTAGCTCATCAGCAGGGTGGGGTTTCTAGTCCTTTCTACAGCCCTGTAGACTCAAATCCCAAGCTTGGTTCATTAGGTAGACTTGATATTCAGGCTTTGGCTGCATCTGGTCAAATTCCAGCTCAAACATTAGCTGCTCTACATGCTGAGGTTTTAGGTCGACCAACAGGCACACTAGTTTTGTCAGATATGGACAAACCTGTTCTCTTACAGTCATCATTGCAGAGTCATAAAACCCTACCCGGTGAACGAAGAGCCTCTTATGGTCAGCCTATCGTTAAATCGAGTATACCCAAACAGTTCTCTCAATCTCACTTACCTATGGAAGATTTTCCGTCAGTGTTTGGATCATGGCCTTCAAACAATATGAGTACAGTGAACTCCTTAGGCAACCATGGAGATTTGAATACCCAAAACAGCAACATGTTAATGCAGATGTTTCAGCAGCAGCAGCAGCAGCAGGCCAGTGTACCCGAAACCAGCCATGGAACTAATGTGCAGCCGTCTTGCGTTGTAGTCCCCTCTCAATCTCCAACCAGTTATCAAGCTGTAAATACTTCTATCCATCTAAATCAGAATTCCGCATTTAGCAGCTCCCCAGTGATTGATTATAATCTACTGTCTTCTCAATCAAATTCTGTCTCAGTTGGTCTAGGTCAACAAATCTCAGATGTTGATCACTTCAAAAACAATGGTGTCCTGAATGGGTACTCACTTCCGGTTTCTGTTTCTCAATCTATGTCATCTTTCCCACCCGTCCAAGCTGACAACAACACAAGTTGGCAAGTTCAGAATCCTGGCATGGGTTTTACTACTGCTAGTAAATTGTCAGTACTTGCTCCTAATATGAACGAGATTCAGAGTTCTACATATATCCCTACAAACAGTGATCCTTCCAGTCAAGGAGGAACTATGAACCTAGGGTTTGTTAACAGAGGGACTTCATATCCTAGCAGGTTTGCAGTGGATGATTTCGATTCATCTTTTGACAATGTAAACAGTGTGAGAACATCTGCAGACAATTACAGCATCGGAGACAGAGTAAAGCAAGAGACCAATTTAGAGTTTGCAGAGAGTGATAATGTCACATTGCCTGTACTCCAACATTACTCTCCGAATGATCTTATGAGTGTGCTATCCAAGTAAAGAATGTAATGAATGTATATCTATTGAAGGCCTTAATGTATTTGTGGGGGGGCCTTCCTTTGTTGTTGTGAAATCTGTCATTTGTCACTATGTGCATCTCATTTGCGCATTGCCTGGTTTACTTAAAAATTGTAATTATATTCACTTTTTTAGCTGGAAAAAATGATGATGGTTGAAAATTACCACTAATAAATGAATCTCTAAGATCAGGCAGTGGTATCTCGTGCTTCGTTTGTATACTTTTACCAATCTTGGGTTCTACCTTTTCTAGGCTCAGCTGACAGTGTAGTTTCTCATGTTGAATTTGTTGCGACTCCTTGCTTCGAACATTTGCGCAAACGTTGCCCAATTACTATATGGTGCGGATAAAATTGCATGGATCCATCCCAATAAATTTGGGTTTGTTGAATCCTCCTACAGAATCTATACCTGCATGTTGTGCAAAATCTTATATTTTAGCGCTCAGGACCCATCAAACAGTAAATTTGGAATCAACCGATGAATTCAAAGCAACGACTTGAGCCCTCATTGATAGATCTAAGGAACTCCAGCAAGTTGTACATCCAACTGACCACGCCTACGATTTCGGAGTGCATATTCTCCCCAAAAGCTCTTCCAAACTCAGACATACATATCCTACTGGTATTTCCACCAAGGCCTATTCCTATGCACATGCCGAACTCATATATTTGGCATATATGCACCCACTATGGGTATGCCA
Source organism: Papaver bracteatum (assembly GCA_023529315.1). Taxonomy (NCBI): domain Eukaryota; kingdom Viridiplantae; phylum Streptophyta; class Magnoliopsida; order Ranunculales; family Papaveraceae; genus Papaver; species Papaver bracteatum. The sequence continues at coordinate 291,167 of JAJJWX010000811.1, read as the reverse complement.
AACTGCCAAACTCATAGGCCTGTATGCCAGGAATAACATATAGGCATACACGATGGAGTTTCCAGCGAGCGATAGAGTGTTCATCGCTCGATGGTCAAGTCAGCGCTCACTAGTCATTAAGGTGCCATCGCTAGTCAAGCTGACGCTCGCTGGTCTGATCAACGCTAATCATATTTTCATCCAACGGCTACCAATATCCCCCTATAAATACCTAATTTCAACTCATTCCAGCCCAACTTCAAATTCATTTCAACATGCCTAGTGCTCGCATAACCGAAGTGGAGGAAGATGTTTCTCTAATTCGATGTTGGGTTTCAGTTGCAAGCGATAATGATTTCAATTTAGAGACTTTTAACTTATGGGACATTGTGTTTCAAAGTTTTACGACGTTAAGTCACGTAAATCCAAGAAGAACAAATGAGTGTGTTCAAAATCGTTATTGTTTCATCAATAACAATGTTAGAAAGTATCACCAAATTATGTGGTTGATAAAAGGGGATAATCTTGGGTTGTTAAATGAAGAACTAAAAATTAGAGCTCGTACAAACGGAAGATGGTTTAGTCACGACGAATGTTATGAACTCTACAATGTTCATGTGCATGATTCAAATTTTAAGTATTGTGTTATGCAATCAAGGTTAATTTTTAATGAAATGTAAATTTAGCTTATATTTGAATATTAATCTAAAAGATAGTTTCCATTAATTTTTTTTAAAAGTTTACATTTCAACTTGCTTACATAATTAAATTGCTTACATTTAAACTACTCATTACCTTGTCCATTTCCTCCCTGACCAAAGATCCAATTGTTCGCGTTTTCAGGATCAAGAGTGTTGTTCAACATATCAGTTATCGAGCCGGTTTGAGAATGACTTGGTGCTTGAGTCTCGTCGGAATCACCATAACCTTGATAAGCAATGGGTTCAGAGCGCATGAGAACACGATAAAAATCTTGAAATACGTGTGGTTGATATTCTTGAGGAGTTTCTGCAATGTTTGAAATGCAGATGAGCTTGAGGAAATTGGGGGGGGGGGGCAATTGGGGTATAAAAAGTCGATTGCCTAATTACTTCCATGTTCACACCACCACCTGGAGTCATTATGTTAGTTGGCAAATGACTAAACATACGTACACGAGTTGCATCCAAGCCAATGTTTTCATCACCACCACGTACTACTTTAGTATCTAAAACTTGGTTTGGAGCAGAAATTTTTGGTACCTCCTGCATAGAACGACGTCTTCCACGACTTTGATGAATTCGAGTGGGACTCAAATGAGTCATTCCTCTACCACTGGGACTCAAATGAGTCATTCCTCTAACACTGGGACTTATTCCTCTACTACTACCTGAACCATCATTACCGTCAAATCCTTGAATCATGTCAAACATCATGATTTCCCTCAGTTTTTGCAACTCATCCAAGTGGATTCTCTGAAATCCATGTAATAGAGCATGATAATCGTTCAACTGGTCTGATACTGCAACGCTATAGCATTGACCCCCCAGTATGGATAAGTCCGATCAAGTGCACTGGAAACAATTGGATAAGTAACATTCTGTCCAGATGTGGTGGATATAGTCTGTACATCCCAAGAAAATGGTGGCATGGTTGATGATGAACTTTGAAAAGGATATGCAAATTCTTCACCCGTCTCTGGTAGAGGTTGGGAAGGAAGAAATTCATCGGCAAGTGGGATCCTGCCTAAAGTTGGGAAATCCATCCGACCCAAAATTTGCGGTTGCATAGCAATGTTGGGCTTGAAAATAGTGTTATACCAAGATAGGTAGTCATTTCTATCCATTGGCTCCTTGATCAATTCATCAGATTTTTGCCATTGATGACCTTCCCTTATCAATTTGAAGTAGTCGTCTTCGGAAACCTCTGAACTTGGATAAGGGTTGACGACTATCAGTGATATTCTTTGCAATTGAAGAAGTTGTCTTTCACCATAATACCAAACACCCTTTTCAGAAATAAGGCTGTATAACACCATCCTTTTAAGGCTTAGCTGTACCATTCTCTGAGCTTGTTCTTCTTCGAACTCAGGTATTGCTTCATACGGATGGTAGACAAGGTTAAGGCTTGTTCTACACAACTGCTGAATCTTATGAACAATAGCAATATGTTGACCATCTTCAATCTGTTCTTGTTTCCAATTCTCGGAATTGTATTCAATATGACCGGAAAAACGTTGGTATGATTCTTAAGAGAAGGTTCCGAAACACGGAACCATGTATACCACCAATAATGAAAATAATAACATTATTAGTTACTGAATATTGGTTCTTATCTCAAGAACTTCCCCAAAAACATTAAAACTATCTCTGACACACGTCAAGCAATCACCGAGGGACATGTAAATCTCTGATAAAATCGCAGACCCCCAATCATATGTTGGTACTTGCTCTAAATCTTCTAATGCTTCGAGAAGACCAATTAACACCACTGAGATAGAATTTGGAAATAAACATTGGCCTAGTGTCCACAATACAAACAGACGTTCAAGCTCCTCATAATGGTCAGAGAACAAATATTGATTACCAGCTACCCTGTTCTCATCAATTTTATTAGCATAACGTCTATTTTTTTTCTTCAACCCATCCACTTTTAACCCATGCACTTTTATTTGTCTATATGAATCATTTCCTTCTACCTCATTTGAGTATAAAGGAAGTCTTTATTTCCATTTATCTTCTGATAACCAATTTAGTTTGTTAAATGAAAGTAAGTTTCCAGCACATGGAATTCCCATTAACATGTACAAATCTAACGGTGTAACTCCTATTAACAATAATTATTCATAATTAGAATTATAAAACAAAACACATAATCTAAAAATTGTTTAGTTTGTTTGCTAAAAAATGCCAAATAACAACAATTGGGTTTGAGAGCCAGCTGGGCTATATTATTAGTTGATACAAACGGAGGGACGATTCATGGCGATTTGGAGGCGATCATGAAAGGTATTGGTTTTCAGTTGATCAAACCATCTCTTTTGGATTCTTCCATTTCTGTTTTCGTTCCTCTCATCCTTAATCCCTCTAGTCCCTTTTGATACATATCCTTTCTTTTTTGTTGCACGACACCTTCTTCAGAAAAATTCTTCTAGGGTTTGCTATACATCGGCTTCTGTTTTATGACTGAGACTGCTTGTTATACGTCGCAACTCATTAACATCAAACCTTCGATCTCCTTTAATGTCTAGGTATGCTATATTCAATGAGTCTAATACAGAGACACTACATGATGCCCTTGCTGGTAACCCTAATTTCCAGGCTGCTGGTGTTTGCGATGATTTTTTTCATTGCCCTTTCCGTGGTTTGGATGGATGTAGGGACAGGTTTGGAGGGAGAGGACTTCTGAAGGCGTCATTATTTAATCACTTGAAGAACCAGAATTACAAGGGGGAACAAGGTTTAACCCGATGTCGAGATAGGTTACAAACTAATGTGGTCGTCTATAATGCTTGGGAAACCATTTTGTTGCAGATGAAGAGCTGGTTGTGTTCTCAATGTATGAGGATTAACGCTTGGGACAAAGGGTGTAAGGTACATCAAGGTTCTGTAGTGCCTTCCCCCCTTAATACCTTGAATCTAGGGTGTCTCATACAAGGTGTAGTTGCTCCTGTTACTGCCGGTGACACGCCTGAAGTTGCTGATGTATCCGTTTCAACTTTAAGTTTGGAGCTGTTGAACACAGTTCTCCGAGTTCAAATCCCAACTATTTCGAGTATCCCAGCCAAGTGCAGACTTCTTTATTCTCGTACCTTCAAATCAGTTCTGCAGAAGGTTGTTTCCTCGCCTTTGGAGAAATCTTCGTGGATCCAACTCTTGCTTTTCCCAATCTGCGTTCTCCACACATACGTACCTCAGAACACTCAAGAGGAGAAAGTTGCTAACAGAAAGAAGCTACAAATTAAGTACATCAATGTTTTCCTTACCCAATGGGACGGTGGGAGTGGCTGTATGCTTTTGATTCAAAGAGTTTTGGAGGAACACGCACTACTGCAAAGCTTTTTGGAGAAAAAAAAGAAGTCCAAAACCGAGAACCAAGAGGCTACTAATCTACGACTATGTAAGGGGAAGATTCGAGATGGTTTATATGCTGCTTCCATTCGAATCCTTACTTCCAACGGAGTTGCACCTCACTGCAAAGGCACATTAAACGATTTGCGTAAAAAATACTCCAGTTCGCCCCCTCCTCTTATCCCGTCCCCTTCATCCATGTAAGAAGCTATGGTGGCGACCCCATACCTTGTTCTAGGTAGAATTAAAAGTTTCCCCACGGGAACTTCATGTGGAAGAGATTGCCTAAGGGCACAACATCTCTTGGATGATCTTAGTGGTTCTGTGGCTGCTATATCGGAAGATCTTATCGCATCAATCACAACAGTAGTTAATCTATGGCTTGCTGGTTTATGTCCACGTACTTTGGGGGAGTTTGTTGATAGCGCTCCACTTACCCCTTTGGTTAAGCATGGTGGAGGTCTACGCCCTATCGCCGTTGGCACAATATGGAGAAGGCTTGTCTCCAAATGTGCGAATTCTCATGTTGGTAAGGAGGTTAATGTTTATTTGGGTGATTATCAATTTGGAGTCAGGGATAAATATGGTGGTGAAGCAATTCTACATGCCGTTAATCGTATGCTCGAGGAAAAAGGGGGTTCGGATAATCTGTCCATGTTGTTAGTGGATTTTTCTAATGCTTTCAACCTCATTGATCGCTCGACTATGTTATCCGAGGTACGTAAGATATTCCCTTCATACTCTTGCTGGGTAGAATTATGCTGTGCTTCTCCATCTCGGTTATATTATATGGATCATGTTCTCACTTCTTCCCAAGGAGTGCAGCATGGGGACCCTTTAGGGCCATTTTTGTTTGCTCTTACTCTTCATCCTTTAATCAAGAGAATAGAGGTGCAATGTACACTTGAAATGCAAGCATGGTACCTTGATGACGGCACCTTGATAGGGGACACATTGATGGTTGCAAAGGCTTTGAAGATTATACAGGATGAAGGGGTGGAAAGGGGTTACATCTAAATGTAGCGAAAACTGAGTTGTTTTGGCCCTCCCATGACCCCAGAGCTGCGGTTGCAGGTGTTTTCCCTCCCAATATTAGTAGGCCAGTTGAGGGTGTGAAAATTTTGGGTGGTCCTGTCAGTCTCGATGCTCAATTCAACAAAGATTTGATTGTCAGCAGAGTGCGCAAGACTATGGTTCTAATAGATGCGGTAGAGAAGCTAAAAGACCCTCAATGTGAATTGCTCTTGTTTAGGAATTGCACGGGGGTGTCACGGCTTTACCTCGCACTTCAAACTACCAGGCTAGATTTTTTGCAGGAAGCTCAAGACTTGTTTGACACGCGACTGCATCTTTTCCTCAGGCATATCATTACTGGAGATGGGCCTGGTTATGGGCTTCTTCAGCAGAGACTCTCTACCTTGGCTTTCAAGCACGTTGGGTTAGGTGTTTACACTATGCAAGATACCAAACATTATTGTTTTCTTGCTTCTAATATGCAGACCCAGGATTTGCAGACCATCATTTTGAGAAACTCTGGCATCAATGGGAATGGTCCTGCTCTTCAACAAGCCATCGACTCCTACAACTCTCTACCGGGTATTGTCCCTTCTCCTTGCACCAGTAGTGTTGCCACCCTTCCATGAATTCCTTGGAAACTATCTATTTTGATGCGATTAAGAAGAACTTACCCACTAGTTATGTTTTTTCGGAGCGTGATTTTGTGCTTTGGCAATGTAACCAAACAAAACATGCTTGGGATTTCCTGATGGCAATTCCTATTATTGGGCTTAATCAACATATTGGTGCTAGGAAATTTAGTGCAATTCTTCAGTATAGGCTTGGGATCCCTCTTTTCGAGGTGGGTGGTTCTTGCCCTTTCTGTAAGAGGGATATGGATGTTTTTGGTGATCATGCCCTGCATTGTGAAAATGAGGTTGGACTTAAGTTTAGGCATGATTTAGTGCGAGATACTATTGCTGAAATGTGTTACCGCGCGGGCGTGCCAGCTAGGAAGGAGGTTGATTTGGGGCTTCTTGCCAGCAACGACACTGCTCTGAGATCAGCTGATGTCTTTGTGTACAATTGGGATAATGGTCGAGACATGTGTTTCGATGTAACAGGTGTTTCACCCTTTGTTGGTGGCGGCATACGTACTTTCAGCCCGGGTCTTGCTATCAAGAATGCTGTTGTTCGGAAGAACGCCAAATACTTGGAGAAATGCACTACATAGGGATATGGTTTTGGGACACTTGCCTTCACCACCTTGGGAGAGCTTGGGGATGAAACCACAGATTTTCTGAAGCGCTCGCGTAACTACATTGCTAGTTATGATGCTAATGCGCGTGCTGGTGATTTTCTTTTCCATAGGCTAGGTGTGGTCATTCAAAAGGGGGTTGGAGCTCAGCTTGTTGCTAGGCTTCCAACTAATTTCCTGCCGGATGATAGTCTTTTTGAGTTGTAATTAAAAATAAAAAATAAAATTTTTCCATTTGATCAAGTAATCCTAGTTAGAAATTATCCAATTGTTTGGAATATTTCCCAAGTCGGTACGTAGATGTGATATCAATTGACTAGCACAGTGGATGTCTCATCTTCTCTCCATAGGAGAGACCTGGGATCGAGTTCAAGTGTACGCACTAGTATACTGACTGCAGTAGCAGTAGGGGATATAAGGGGATGGGGCAGTGGGGCCGCGTCATTTTTTTTTTTCTTATAAGTTGACCAATAATGAATTTTCGAAAAAAATATAATCATCAATTTTTGGAATTATGTTTAACATCTATGATAGATTTTGGTGTAGAAATCTTCATGTGGTGGAGAAATGCACGTCGTGTACACCTGATAGCATAATATCTCTGTGATTCTATCTGGTAATAGACGCTCAACGCTCATGATATAAACGTGATGGAGATTGTGTTGTAGATAAGTATGCAAGGTTGGGCGTGTAACATGTGTTTGACCCTTTTCACCTGTTGCAATGCATTCCACCTCTTTGGTCGACTGTAAAAAGTTCCGTCATGTCAAGGTTGGGACCAGCGACGGAAACAGGATTCTAAGCCTCGGTGGTCTACACTAAAAAATCCCACCAATACGTTTTTTTTTTTTTTTTTCCCAACCGCAATGACTTGATATGCTATTTGGCCATTTTTTCTTCTTCTGCGTATCGGGTTTCAACTCGAGAGTTCTTACTTAACCACCATTCTCTGAAGTGGTTGCGGTTTTGTTGTTACACAACCGTTTTTGTCCTTCTGGAATGTTACTTCACTATTTTTGTCCTTCTGGAATGTTACTTCACTCTTCTGCTTTTTTTAAGATATTTGTGTTGGCGGAGGGAGAAAAACAAAAAACTAAATAAGCAGTGATAATCTAGTTAAGTGGTGTAGTGAACTATTGTTGGCAATTTTGGACCAATGATAACTAATTAAGTAGATTTGAAGAAGTGGGAGTCGCTATGTTACTCTTCAGCCTTCACACATACATGAGTAGTAAAACAACTTAAACGAGTAAAACAATTGACGGTTTATCTAACTAACACATCCTAACAGGTTAGCCCATTTAATAACTTATTCTAAGAGAAACAATGTTTTTCACATAAGAACTGATATGATATTATCAAAGATTAATCCACGTTGGATTGTGTTAGAATTACCTCCACGTAGAAACAGATCCTCTGAATAGGCTAATTCAAAATTCTACCTGGGCTAAATTTCACAAATGTTGAAAACTACATGAACAGATCAGCTTTTTAGAGATTTTGGAGTGGGCTTCAGCCTAAGTAAGTCACCCCTAATACCGTCCCTGGTTGGGACAGAACATCGAAAATCAACTATTTGGGGGTAGTACGAACGCCATCTAACCGATTTGTTTGATAGCGGATTTTTTATTTTTTTTTCTTCATTTTGTGTAAGTATTTTTTGCAGGTAAACAGCTTGCTACCTACCACCTCCATTAAATGATATATAGCACTGCGGGACAATTTTCCCCCACCGCATTGTGCTTGAGCACATTATGCAACCCCGTTACCTACCAATGCAACGTACATGCATGCCCATCCTTTAGCAGTTTAGCTAGCAATTTACACTCTTTGTTATAAATGTTACAACTTTCAAACTCCTCATCTAACTTTGTCATCTTATCTTTGAAAAGTTGTCAGGATTTTTTTTTTTTGTCGGTCTCATTATAATTTTATCTTTCTATCATTGTACCTCACCCACGTTTACCATCTTAATTTCCCTTATGGAAGTTAACTGTAGAAATTCGTTTACGGTTGCTAAATATGAACCACTTACTTTCCCCTCCTATCTGTATAAATTGAAGTGATTCTTGAAGTCCTCGGTGTCATTCTACAACTAATCAAATATGGACCAAAAACAAGAAATGGCAGTAAGCAAGATGCGGGAACTAGTAGAGACCCAAGGAATTCCAACTCAGGTAATTTTAGCAAACAAACTAAACAATTTTCTTGCAAACAATATGCTATCCTTGATGTATTGCATTTTCGTTTATTTCAGAAGTTCGTGGATCAAACCTTTTTAAGATTTCTGAAAGCAAAATCAATGAACCCAGAAAAGGCTGCAAAGATGTTTGTTGAACGGGAAAAATGGAGGGAAGAATTCGTTCCATTAGGTTTCATACCTGAGAGCGAAATAGCGGATCAATTGGGTGATAAAAAGATTTACTTACAGGGCCTGACTAAAATCGGGCAACATCCATTTCTGATCTGTATAAGTAACAGACATTTCACTTCAGCATCCAAGGATCCACTTCAGTTCAAGAGTAAGATATTTTTTCCATTTTGCGTTCTCAAGAAAAACAATTTGCCACTTTTTGTAAGTATATATATGAAATAATGTAAGGGTCAATTTTAATATGTCAACGTATTTGACAACACCAAGAAATCCTTGAGAAACATAGTTTGAGTCCGTGTAAGGCCATGAAGAGGTAACAACAACAGAGGCACGAAAACAATAATTTTTTTTTAAAATATTGCGATCTTTATTATTCTAAAATGCCCTCATTACGCAGGACGACAGATAGACTTTCCGAGATACGGATCTATGCTCGATTTCTCTCTTTCAGGATTTTAGAAATCTAGAATTTTTGTTCCTCTAGTTTACTTTGGTTTCATTGTGTTTTCTTCATTTTGCAGAGTTCATAGTCTATCTATTTGACAAAGCAATTGCCAGGTACATTTTGTGCAATTTTTTTTGATACTATTTTATATCACTGAAAGTGTTTCTACTAAAAAGATTTGTCTTCCATATACCTCCAATAAAATGGTTAAATTGTTGAGAGTCGGACAATATCGAAAGGGCTAATCTTTCCCTTGGTCTATATTTAGTTCTTTCAAGGTGGGAAAAGAAATAGGGAATGAGAAGATAATTGCAGCTGTGGATTTAAAAAATTTCCCTTATAAGAGTATTGATGCCCGTGGTTTCACTATTACCTTCAACCTTCTGAAGGTATGTAACTTCTAAAATTATTTTTCATGGTAATTTGGATTTTATTTTGTACACTACTACTTTACAACTGAGCTTCATAGTTACACCATCATGGCCATAAATTGTAACACTCAAGTAGACTGGTCGTATATCAACTGAGAATGTAAATTTGGCAGACAAATGATGGCCCTTTTATTTTGTATAAGTGCTCTATCAAAAGAACCAGTGACCTCGATCAATTGAAAGTGAATACAATTCTCACTTTTTTCATTTTTTTTTTTTGTTTGTTTTACGGGTGCAGGCTTATTATCCCGGGAGGCTAGGAAAAATGTATATGTTAAATGCTCCAGGGTTCTTTGTTAGTTTCTGGAGGATGTTTTCTGTCTTTCTAGATAAAGATATCCAAGAAAGAGTAAGTATTCGTCTTTCTAACTTCCAATAATTCTATGGGTATGCCAATATTTTTATTTTTGTAGTAATGATCATCATGTCTTTGTTAAGTTACTGTGTATATGTTGCGCATTTGCAGATCATATTTGTGAGCAGTGAGAAAGAGAAAGAGAGTTTTATTAAGGAAATTGGTGAGGAGATACTACCAGAAGAAAATGGTGGTCAAGCAAAGCTCATCGCTGTTCAAGATGTCATTATTCATTCCCAGATCAACAATCCCATGAGTTAAATATTAATGTATCTTGACAGTCTATACGAACTTTAATGTTCATTATTACTATCAGATAGCCTAATTGTGTGGTTGTCAATCAAGGGAATCCTTGGAATGCATCCATATATCAGATAGCCTAATTGTGTGGTTGTCAATCAAGGGAATCCTTGGAATGCATCCATATACTCCTTCCGTCCAATTTTATTTGTCAAAATTAGATTTTGCAATAATTTGAAAGAAATTCAAATTACTTCCACATACACTATTGATCTTCCAAATTGTTTGTTTAATATACAAATTTTGATATCCTAGTTTTTGTTTCTGTCTTGATAATTAGAAAATTTTAGTGGGAAATATTTCAATTTTTTGGTACAAATTTGCTTAAAAAAACACAATTTTGGCGAGTAAAGTTGGACGGAGGGAGTATAAGACTACAAATATTCTTATTTTCTTGATGTATAAAAAGAAAAAGAAAAAGAAAAATTGTTTCAAAGTAAGAAATAACACGAAATCTCTCGGCCTAGTGCTCTGCTCCATCAACATGACGTAAGCTTGTTCTTAAGAATTTTTTTTCAAATGCTTTCATCTGGTAATCCTACTTGTAACCAGTTTCAATCCATCCTCAGTTTAATCAATACCTACCTATCTCTTTGTGTTAGTCACCTTACATATTTCATCAACTATTTGTTTCATTCAGAGCACAATCTCAAGATACAACATCGAATAAGAACAATTGAACTAGTTTCATTAAACTTTCATAAAAAAATATCTTACAAGCAAACCATTAGTACAAGAATGACCAAGTTCATTACAACCGAAATCAACATCTGCACTTTTCACAAACCTCACTATCTAAGTCCCTAAGAGATCTTCAGACTGAAAAAATTCATCATCACCAAGAGAACCCCAATAAAAACCAATTGTAAAAACTCCTTACACCTTCCCATATCCAATACCTTCATCATAAATTCATGAAAATTGCATCCAACACCTTCCACATAAACCACAAGATAGAAAGATTATAAAACACAACAACTACATCAAGAAGACTAATAGTAAGAATCATAAAGACGTGTTGAAAAGAAATTTGCTAATTATCTTTAGGATTGCTTCAATACCTAAAGAACCTTGTCTTTCAAATTATCTGGAAATGCCTACTCATAGCTCCCCTCCTCACTACCAAAGCTTTATTCCTTAGTGTCAGCACCACCATCAATACTACCACTTGAAGCAGCGGGACCATAACCATCAGAAGCATCCTCGTTATCCTCATCTTCCTCTTCATCCTCCATACTGTCTCATAGTTTCCATATCTCTACACCCTTAATTTTATCACCATCTGAATCAATATCAAGTCTTTGGGCAAAGATCGAAAAATTAACCTTCTCAGCCAAATAATGCTCATACGATGCATCCTCATCTATCCGTCTTCCTCATCCCTTTCTTCTCAGTCTTATCATCACTTTTAGTCTTTTCAACATCCTCAACAATCTCTATTTCCTCTACTTCTTCGAAATCACTCTCTGTTTCACTATTTTCTTGATCTAAGAATTCAACCTTTCTCTTTTCTCTCCCAACTCTCTCATTTTTTCCGAGCATCTCTAACCATATATACTCTTCACATTCCATAAAGCATACTCAATTGCATTCTCATATTCAACCTTGTGATTTCTTCGATTTATCTCTCCCTATAAGAAAATTTTCAAATAAACCATCTCTCGTGTTTCTAAAGAGAGGGATATGCGCTTCACATAAGTATATGTTGTTGAGGACTAATAATCCTCGTTTAATTGGGGGCCAGGCACTAGAAGACAAAAAGGTCTCCTAATAGCAATTTGGGTCACCCCTTATAAAAAAAACTTTTTAAATGCCTAAAATAGCCCTGAGTGATTAGTATTAAGAGTTAATGAAGTTGATTAGTGTGTTAATTTAGTTTAGATAAAAAACAGGTTTTGGGATTAAAATTTGGGGAAAATTTTGCTTTTGTTTTTTTGGTTTTGAGAAGAAGAAGTGAAGTTTTGAGAGTAAAAACAAGGGTTTTTAGAAATGAGTGATTCAAGTGGAGGGAATGAGGTTGGTGAAGGTTCAAACAACAACCATGATTGTGTTGATGGTAAGATTGTATCAACTAATCATATGGGATGGATGTTTGATGAAGAGATGTTAATGGAGGAATCCATGAATAACGGTGGAAGTGAAGATCCTACAACTCAAAATGACGAATACAATCCTCAAAATGAAGAACCCGCACCTCCAAACAATCAGGTAAACCTCATATACTCTTAAAATTTTCTGAATGATGCTCCAAGTGATCGATTGATGGTCACTATGGAACTACTCAGTGTGAGGGTCGTTATTGTCGGGGTTTGGATTCACTAACGACCCTTTAAAGTCGACAGACTATTGACACCCATAATGATGACTCTAACCTGTAACTTTTTCAGGTTATGAAAAATCGTTAATGTGGTGTCCTAAATAACGACGACTCTTTTGATTTGTTCTTCCAGAGTCGTTAGTTGTTTTTTTTTAATACCCAGACGACTCTCGATACCAAAGTCTCTTTTAAAAACACAAGGTGAGTCGTTATATGTGTAGTCCGAAAAACTGACAACCATAACCAACCATTAATAATTTTCCATAGAGTCATCATTTTCTATATTTATTAACATTAACAACCCTTGTTGGAAGTTTTTAAGATGTTTGATTTCATGGAATCATTTCATAAAAGGCATACATCATGAATATCGTTGCATTGAAGGAAATGAAATACAATAAATAATAATGGTGCACTTAAACACTCAACCATAGATGTTGTAATTATAGGTAGTGCCGTGCAAGATGAGGTAGCAATCGTCGAACTCAAACTTGTTCCCACGAAGCACCTCGTATCGCTTATACGCCTTCCCCAACTTTAAACACAAAACAAAAACTTAGTTAGTATTGTTCAAAGCTTTTGATAAGTTTTACCTATTGTTTAAATACTTACCATCATTTGGATACATGTTAAATCGCAGTACTCACCTCAACAAAAAAATGGCACGTCAAAGTAAATATTGAATCTTGGACTACAATATCTGTTGGATGTAAGGAAAGGTTGCACTAAAAACCCCTTCTAAAAACCACGAGGAAGGTATTCTATATGAGAATTATTCCTAGTTTAAGGTTTCAACCTTGAAGACCCAAAAGTTTGTATCTTAGTCAGTTTTGTCGTGCATTGTCACTCGCATGGTACATACTGCACATTAAATTGGTGTTGTCTCATCTAAATATATGCTGAAAAGGCGAGGGTACCCCAAATATACCTCAATCTATTACTTTTCCTTCCCATAAGTCCTTTCCCCGAAAGTGATTGTCTATGGACTAAGTCGAGACATTTTGTTTACTTGATACAAAGGTTCAGACTTAACCAAACTCAATAGGATTCACGTATCAAGTAAATAGGAATTAACGTTTGTGCAATTTACTTTAATTATAATACAAAAATATAAAGTAAATGACACAACAAGATTTTGTTAACGAGGAAACCGCAAATGCAGAAAAACCCCGGGACCTAGTCCAGAATTGAATACTCTTAGGATTAAGCTTCTATACAAAATAAACCAACTTTGTATAGTTGAGACCAAGCAACTAAACCTATAGTTCACCTAGTTCCGTCTGTATTCCCACGCCTCCAACCTATGACTATGTACTTGGACCAATTCCTTTGGATCGTATTCCAAACAGTAAAGGAACAACAAATCTATTTGGTATCAACTCTCTTCAACCAAGTGATATGAGTTGCGCAAAGGTTCCCATGTTTATCTTAACATAAACTCCTTTTTCAGGTTCCAAGATCTATCTTATATTCAATCACCCAAAGGCAATCGTTAAGATTAAGCCAATCAATACCTTTAATCACAAGGAATCGTATTGATGCTGATCTTCCTCAACTATTCTATCAAAATACCCAAAAGGATAAATCAATTATAGTCGGATCCTCTTTTTCCTAAACAAGTATTGTGCACACCAAAGATTGTAAAAACCAAGACAAAAATCTTCAATATCTTCTTTGTCTTCAAATCTTCTTAGATCTTCAATAAACACCTGCACACAACTACTTGAATCTCTTGTGATCAATCACACACAAAACGGAGTCTGTTAATAATAGATTATCACAAGATCGTATTTAGATCTAACAACAGTCTAAAGATCCATGTCGAAACCTTGAACTAGTTTGAGTGAATCTTATATCAGAAGAGAAGATTCTCAAGAATAAACAAACTAGGTGCAATCATAGTTCAACCACCGTTAGTCAATCGAATCAATACGAAAACTAAAGATAAACCGCAATATGAGGTTTCCCACCAACGGGTCGCGCTAGAGTTTCTCAATCCCAAATAATACTTTAAATTGAGCGGACGTAAGAGATTTCACCTAATTAGATTACCCTCCTCTCCGATAGGCGGATTCACCAGTAAAAAAGAGAAAAGAGTAAGTCTAATGTTACGCAGGATTAGTTTGCTATAAATGCAAACTCAAAGTATTTATAGACAAGGAAGTTTGGACACCAAGGAATTTCCAAAACCGAAAATATACTCAAGATATTTTTCCATATTAACCCAAATTCGGTTTTCATAATTCCTGTGAATGCACTGTCCAAAAATATGATCGCAATCTCCTTGGAAAATATTTAACTAGTAAATGCACATTACTAATTCTTATTTTCCACATATAATCCATTAATTAAAAAGATTCTTAACTTATTAAATTCGATCTTGGGATTTACTTCCTTCTTAGCCGTTAAGGAATATCTTTAAACAATATAGAATAAGCATTAATGCACCGTGTTCAAAGTGTGTCGACATCTCTTGCAAGTCTTTTCCATGCTTGCTCACTTGAAACCGATTTACCACACTTCCAAACAAGTTTAGAATTGGTTCATCTGACTTTCAAGAACTATGTGATTGATCAAGTACCACTCAATCACAACTCATGGGTTTACGGTTCTACCAAAACAAGTTTCAGTTCTACCTCCATATGAGTACTTTGCATAGTTACACTAGATTACCAAAGATACGGCTGACTAGGTACTAGGATCGGTTCCCCACATATATTTGGTATCAGACTTGTATGCACTGCACATGTCCAAAGGATCAGTTCCCCCTTCCCAAAAACGTGTTGCACATGTTCATAGGATCGGTTTCCCTTTCTTCCATAAACCTTGATGCACCTCATATAAGGATCGGTTCCCCTTGTGATGCACTGCACCTCTTACTAGGATTGGTTCCCCTTTTCCCAGTAATAAGTTCAGACACTCACAACCCGATCATACCCCAGGTGATTACTTAAGATCGGTTTCACAAATAAAAGTTATACCAATACATAAGTCAGGCCTCATGTGAATAGTTTTACCAAGAACACAAACAAGTCATGAGAGGTTATACTAATCACACATATTGGTCGTTCATAAGATATGCAAAGAAGAACATCCCTAATAACGCTTGACGATTTCCTTTTCGGTTCACAACACATATCATGAACTTACTTCCTTAAAACACATGTAAAAACATTGTTTCCTATAATTAAATCCTCACCTCATACCCATACATAATCACAATAGCATTCATACGATTATGTCGATGTATTATATACAAAGTTTAATGGTTAAGCAAGAAACTTCATATTGTATTCCTTAATACTATGTCTATCTAAAGTGTTCACGCTTCACAGATTTATATTTTCAATATGCACGACTTGAAAGATATGTTAGGGAATGAAACAGTTCAAGTCAAATATCACTAACCTCAAGTGGAAGGATGATATTGTCGTTGTAGCTCCGTACTTATTCAAGTCTTCGCAATACTTGTAATGTCTCACCCTAATACTTTCAAGCTAACCTATACGAAGTTTACTCTAGTACATTTAGATCAAGCGACTCTTAAATGAGTTTTGGTTCACTAAAATATGACAACCAAACTTGACATACCAACGCTTAGTGGGTTCAATCGATCAATGCTCTAATAATCTCCCCCTTTGTCAATTTTAGTGACAAAACTCTTACAATCATATGGATAAACAAATTACAAGAATTCATTACACATACGATTGATTCCCAAATTCAACAACACATAACCTGCATTAATTTAATCCTTAAAATGCCGTTGTTGACGTTATAATAACAAAGCTCATACTCCCCCTAAAGGTGAGATAGGTAGATTTTAAATCCGCACGTCTTTGTTATCCTAATCATATGATATGTTACTCCCCCTTAGTCTATGCTTTTCCTCATTCGTTTGATAAATGTTCAAGCACCATTGTCCTCTTCCCTAGTGACACCAATCAACCATAAATTGATACCAGCATCACTTGTTTACTTCATATATTTCTCCCCCTTTTTGTCACAAAAATGGCAAAGAAACGAAAAAAATCAAGGACAACACGAAAAGGATCTTACAAATCTCAAAATAGACTTGCAACCTATTGAGTCAAGCACGAGGGTTCCACATACCATTTTTGACAACCAATATCAAAACCGAAACTACAAAGTAATCACGTTTTGATATGTTATCATGGAAATAATTTCCCAAAGCAATTTTCACAAATAGTTTAGCAAACCAAAAATAAACTAAGCAACTTAGTTCCTTTGCTAAACCGATTATAAACTCCATTTTTCTCATCAGGTTATACCTCAAGCCAAAAACCAAAAATCAACTGAGCAACAAAGTAATCACGAAAAGGCGAGGGTACCCCAAATATACCTCAAGCTATTACTTTTCCTTCCTATAAATACTTTCCCTCAAAGTGATTATCTATGGACTGAGTCGAGATAATACTACATATCGGTTCACACTTTATGTGATCGTCTATGGATACGAGATCTAGATAATACAACAACAAAGTGTGTTTACTTGATACAAAGGTTCGGACTTAACCAAACTCAATAGGATTCACGTATCAAGTAAATAGGAATTAACGTTTGTGCTATTTATGGTAGGCTCGGAAAGATACCTACTTCTATGTATAAACTGCAAGTGCACAGTGTCGACAAGCAACAAAGGGCAAGCACAGGTCGAACCACAGAGACTTGGAGAGTGTAGAAATTGATTCTAAATCCTGATTCAGAGAGTAACCAAAAGGGGTTTGATTTTGTCGATACGACGATATGATTTTCAAGTGACTGAAATAATAAAAGTAAAAGATGCAAATAACAAGATATGTAAACAATGATAATATGGATACTAGGGTATTCAAATCCACCAATAACCTATGATATGCATTCAACTTGTAATATTATTCTTGTCCTTATAGTAGATTCAAGTCTACCGTATAACTAAGGTGTTTCTCCAATGGATAATTTAATCACAACTAAAGTATTTCTCCAAAGCATTAATTGTCTAATTAAGCACAACTAATCTAAAGATCAATATTTGGTTAAGAATGAGTTGTAGCATAATCAACATAGAGATATTCTAACTACAATGGATACATGGCATACATTGTGAGAGCAAGATGTTGAAAAACTTGGATTAAATTATATCTTTAAACAATTCTAAACTTTCAAGAACAAGATACAAGATATGAATACATACCAATGAGATTAGGGCTTCATCTAAACCCTAGTAAATGAAATTAGAACATGAAGAACATTACAACAAAATTGAAATTTGATAAAATAACATGAACAAGCTATTCTTGGATGGTTTTTCAACACAACAACCCTCTCTATTTATACACAAAATTCCCTCAAGCACTTGGATCCGAATTTTGGCACTCATCCACTCAACAAAACATGTTTTCTTAATTGATGGAATATATTTGGTTGTGGGAAACAAATTGGGAGTGATTGAGTGAGAGAATGGGGGTGAGGTGGATGTTTTGGAAAGAATCCAATGAGGGTGAGGTGGATGTTTTGGAAAGAATCCAATGGGGGTGAGGTGGATGTTTTGGAAAGAATCCAATGGGGGTGAGGTGGAAATGGATTTGGGTCTTGGGTTTTGGGTTTTGGATCATGGGTTGTTTAATCCCATGAATTTGTAAACAAGTTGCCACTGATGCGCGAGCGGGTTGCAACGCTTCCAACTTTATTCTCTTTTGTCTTCTCAATTCTTCCAAGCTTTATTTAGTACTTAAAAACACAAAATTAATTAATACAAATATTTATTCTTGAAAATGGTAAAAATGCAGAATTTGGGATAATATATGACTTTGAAGCGCGAAAGATGAGTTAAGTGCCAATGAAAAGGTGTATGAATATGCAATATTTGGCACTCATCAAATACCCCCAAACCTGAATTTTACTTGTCCTCAAGTGAAACAAATCCGTAAATCCTAACTATACCACTGTCGCTGGTCTCTCGAATGCATTTAGCGTATGCACTAAGCCTTTAAACCCCTAGGTGTCCCTAGTGGACGAGTTGTAGTCTCGTGAGGGCCTACCAAAGAAGTACCCACAAACCGTTCTCCAATATCAGAGCATCCATAGAAATGTCTTTGTCTTCGGTCTTCAATCAGATGATGATGAACTTCGAATTTCAAGAACCTTGATAATTTGTAACCATTTTTTTTAAGACCCGCTACACACACCGATCATCATATTTTTTTAGTGACCCGCTACACAACCTGATCATCATTTTTTTTAGTGACCCGCTACACACTGATCATCGATACCAAACACAAGACCCGCTACACAGCTGGTCATCATACAAAAAAATTGATTTTTGATTTATTTTTTTTTTAATAAAAGACTAAAAAATCTATATGCAAAACACTACAAAAAAAAATCCTACAAAAGACCCGCTACACAGCTGGTCATAGAAAAGAAGAAAAAAAATGTTAAAGACTACAAAAAAAAAAATCCTACAAAAGACCCGCTACACAGGTCATCAGAAAAATTTTGATTTTGATTTTGATTTTTTTTTTTTTTTAATAAAAGACTAATTTGATTTTTTTAATAAAAGACTAAAAACTCTATATGCAAAACACACCCCCAAACCTAAATCTAACATTGTCCTCAATGTTTCAAAAGATGATAAGAACACATATCAAGAGAACAAGGTAGAGAAGATTTAAAGGAAAGAGATTACCCGATGCAGAAAGGGTGGTGCTAACCATAATTGAATGAATGCTTTGAGAGCAAACAATATGAGCGCAAGACAAAAAAAGTTTGGTTAGCACACATATATATGAAGAAGATTCAAAAATTAATTACTGGATTATATACAATAAAAATTCACCATACACCAACAATCTAAAAAGTTGAGGATCAACCCAAAAGACGGAGTGTGAAAACAACAACATCCTTACACAATTATAACACAACAATGCAAGTAAGACTGCAAGTGTGAAAACATTACCCCCAAACCTGAACTTGTCAATAGATGTGTTTTTGAGCATAAAATCTAACAATTTCAGGGGTTCATCATGCACAAGATCTAGTTCAAAGTGGATTTTGTCAGGGATGGGCAGAAAAACATGAGGGTATTCCAGATATGACTTCTCAATAACAGGATATTTAGTGGACAAAAAGTACAAAAGAATTTGAGATGCATATAACTCTAACCCTAGGTTTGGAATTGTCAACAACATTGATTCAGCACACTTAAAAGGAACAATTTTTAGGTCCAGTGCAAGACCATCAGTTGGTGACTTAAGCAGGAGAGTAGGTACGTCTAAGTTGCTCATATGGATGAGATCAAGAGTACCCTTATCATTAGTTACATTTACATCTCCTAAGTCATCTACAAGTGTGACAGTATGCTCACATTCATAGAACAATTCATCAATATCTAGTTCATAATCATCATCATCCAAAGTTTTATTCTCATGCATATACAAATCCAAAGAGACATCACAATGTTGTGACCTAGGTAGAGAATCGACACGTCAATTATATTTTGATGCATAAGATCATTAGTGTCGACAGAGATTCAAAATTACCTATGTCGACACAAAGTACAACATCATGCTCATGCTCATAAAACAAATCAATAAGCCCCAGTTCACAATCATCCCTTAGAACTTCAGTTTCATGCATAGGAATATCACAAGAAACTTCACATTGTGACTTAGGCAGAGAATCGCATACATTAAAGTTATTTCCATGCATACTTTCATTGGTGTCTCTGAAAGATTCAACATTTTCTAAGTCACAAACAAGTTGTGTAGCATGCTCTCTTTCACAGGATAACCGCATGTGCTCAAGATTAGTAACCACATCACATGTATATGGAACATTAGAAGAAACATCATTCATTAAGGTCGAGGCAGAGAAGCCTAATGTCTCCGAACCCAAAGGTTCGACAATATTTTCAGTAAAAACATGTTCTTCTAACATAACATCATCATCATCATCATCGAGTAGTATGCATACTCATCCCTATTAAAAACTTTGTTTTCAAATAACTCATTCTTTTCTAGGTGAGGCTCATATTCAATATTAGTTACATGAGTAGGACTTGACATACAATTCTCGACATTTAATTAAGTAGGGATAACAAACATCTCATCATGAACTTCTTTCCTCTCCTCATTTAGTGCATCAAGGATTTGACTCATTTTGAGTTCTAAACTCGCAAACCTTTGGTCAGTTAACTTTTGATATTGCACAAGGTTTTGATCAAATTCTAAAATTTCATTACGTTGTTCAATGAAAGGAGAGTCATCAATAGTAGGTATCTCATTTTCATATGAATATTCAGTACATGGTGATGCATGAGATTCACTATTGAAGGAAAATTCATGGATGTTGCTATATGGATGATCATGCAATGCTTGCAATTCAGATCTAGCATTATTTTGTTCCATCAATTTGAGATTTTCCATCACAGATTGCATATAAGGGCTCAGGGGAGTATAGAATTGCTCTGCATCCCCTGGATGTGAGTGATACATATTTGGATAACAACTAGGGTCTATATATTGTGTCTCGGGACCTTGAAAAGGTCCATAATTTTCCCTAAAGTTATTAATACCATGATCTATGGGGTTCTCAAAATATGAAGCATGCACATGTGCAAGGTGTCCATTGTGTCTGTATTCATTCCCGCCAGTGCACCAAAATCCTGACATGATCTCTAACTAGCACTAGGCTTGTTGCATAGATTGGGAGGTACAGAGACCATTTTTTTTTTAATAATAAAATTAATGGAGAAAAAAAAAAAAATAGAATACCACAAACAAGGAAGGGAAGTTCTATTCAATCACAAACAAGGCTGACTCCACCACAGTAAACCTACTGATTTCTAGCAAACAAAAAGCATGATGGCTCCACTTAGATTGTTTTCTAGACCAGCTTCTATTCCTTCAAATGGAATTCGTAACTGAGAAAACTCCTCTGGAATCAATCCGAGTTTAAGTAAATTGAACATTAGGCGAGGGAAGTCTGCTGGAGCTTTGATACCCAAGGCCTCACCGCATTCTAAGGCTATTGATCACGCATTCAATTTTCAGAAACTATCATGAACTTTGAAGTATGCTTAAAGAGTAACCAATATTTTCCGAATGACTGTCCTACTAAGCTCGTTACCTTATAGGTCTTGTTCTACTTCAAATTTTAAAGCTTAGGTTCGCGTATGTATCGTTTTCCTAAGGTGGGAAAGAAGAGAACGGTGATGAAATCCGAATCCCTTATCTTGTATGGCCAGTCCTTGCCCTTTACTAGGAAATTAAAACAGCCGTATTCAAATCCTCAACATATATGCAACCGAAGGAATACAGTAACTCGCTAACAGGGGATTCACGAGTGTTTCGGCAAGCTTACCTCCCGTTC
The DNA here is from genome assembly GCA_023529315.1 of Papaver bracteatum. Taxonomy (NCBI): domain Eukaryota; kingdom Viridiplantae; phylum Streptophyta; class Magnoliopsida; order Ranunculales; family Papaveraceae; genus Papaver; species Papaver bracteatum. The sequence continues at coordinate 269,291 of JAJJWX010000811.1, read as the reverse complement.
CAGACGGGGGATGAACCGTTGTTGTCGACTCGGGCCACGACTCCTATGTCATGAACGAACCCGAGGGGCCGAGGTGATATTGTAATCACCGTCCTTCTCTGCAAATAGTTGATATTTAATACTACCCTTTCGTAGGGTTTAAAAAAATAAATAATAAAAGAATGTCCAAGTCCAAAGTCCAAAAAAAAAAAGCAAAAGAAATAGAAAATTACAATAATAGAGAAATCCTAATACAATCTAAAAAATAAATAAATAAAATACACTCTTTTTTTTTTTTCCCGCTCCGCCTTGACTTCCACTACAACCTTGCAGGCACAATTATTCTGTTAAGAAACGATATAAAGCTCGTGTTGTTGTAAACGATACTGCGTTTCGTTGTTCACAAATGACACTGCGCTATCGTCGTTTACCAACGACATCAAGCGCTTATCGTTGTTCACAAACGACACTCGCTTATCGCTGTTCACAAACGACAATCGCGCTACTTGTTGTTGAAGTGCGACAGTTTTATGCGACTCGTTTCTGGGCGTGCCTTTGTTTTTTTTCTTTGTGTTCTTGAATATGCTACAAGAATAAATGACATTAGTACAAGTGTTTTAGCTACGATGAAAATACTACAGTTCCAGGAGACAATTTATGAACAAAGTGACAGAGAGAGAAATTTCAACTACACCGCTACCAGGTCCCCGGCAACGGCGCCAAAAACTTGGTAGGCTCGGAAAGATACCTACTTCTATGTATAAAATGCAAGTGCACAAAGTGTCGACAAGCAACACAGGGCAAGCACAGAATCGAACCACGAGACTTGGAGAGTGTAGAAGTTGATTCTAAATCCTGATTCGAGTAACCAAAAGGGGTTTGATTTTGTCGATACGACGATATGATTTTCAAGTGACTGAAATAATAAAAGTAAAAGATGCAAATAACAAGATATGTAAACAATGATAATATGGATACTAGGGTATTCAAATCCACCAATAACCTATGATATGCATTCAACTTGTAATATTATTCTTGTCCTTATAGTAGATTCAAGTCTATTGTATAACTAAGGTGTTTCTCCAATGGATAATTTAATCACAACTAAAGTATTTCTCCAAAGCATTAATTGTCTAATTAAGCACAACTAATCTAAAGATCAATATTTGGTTAAGAATGAGTTGTAGCATAATCAACATAGAGATATTCTAACTACAATGGATACATGGCATACATTGTGAGAGCAAGATGTTGAAAAACTTGGATTAAATTATATCTTTAAACAATTCTAAACTTTCAAGAACAAGATACAAGATATGAATACATACCAATGAGATTAGGGCTTCATCTAAACCCTAGTAAATGAAATTAGAACATGAAGAACATTACAACAAAATTGAAATTTGATAAACTAACATGAACAAGCTATTCTTGGATGGTTTTTCAACACAACAACCCTCTCTATTTATACACAAAATTCCCTCAAGCACTTGGATCCGAATTTTGGCACTCATCCACTCAACAAAACATGTTTTCTTAATTGATGGAATATATTTGGTTGTGGGAAACAAATTGGGAGTGATTGAGTGAGAGAATGGGGGTGAGGTGGATGTTTTGGAAAGAATCCAATGGGGGTGAGGTGGAAATGGATTTGGGTCTTGGGTTTTGGATCATGGGTTGTTTAATCCCATGAATTTGTAAACAAGTTGCCACCGATGCGCGAGCGGTTGCAACGCTTCCAACTTTCTTCTCTTTTGTCTTCTCAATTCTTCCAAGCTTTATTTAGTACTTAAAAACACAAAATTAATTAATACAAATATTTATTCTTGAAAATGGTAAAAATGCAGAATTTGGGATAATATATGACTTTGAAGCGCGAAAGATGAGTTAAGTGCCAATGAAAAGGTGTATGAATATGCAATATTTGGCACTCATCAATTTACTTTAATTATAATAAAACAATTATAATGCGGAAATATAAAGTAAATGACACAACAAGATTTTGTTAACGAGGAAACCGCAAATGCAGAAAAACCCCGGGACCTAGTCCAGAATTGAATACTCTCAGGATTAAGCTGCTATACAAAATAAATCAACTTCGTATAGTTGAGACCAAGCAACTAAACCTATAATTCACCTAGTTCTGTCTGTATTCCCACGCCTCCATCCTGTAAACAAGTCACGTACTTGGACCAATTCCTTTGGATCGTATTCCAAACAGTAAAGGAACAACAAATATGTTTAGTATCAACTCTCTTCAACCAAGTGATATGAGTTGCGCAAAGGTTCCCTTGTTTATCTTGTCACAAAAATGACAAAGAAAGGAAAAAATAAAGGACAACATGAAAAGGATCTTACAAATCTCAAAATAGACTTGCAACCTGTTGAGTCAAGCACGAGGGTTCCACATACCATTTTTGATAACCAATATCAAAACCGAAACTACAAAGTAATCAAGTTTTGATATGTTATCATGGAAATAGTTGCCCAAAGCAATTTTCCCAAATAGTTTAGCAAACCAAAAATTAACTAAGCAACTTAGTTCCTTTGCTAAATCGATTGTATAAATACAACCGCTTCATTCGATAAGACCACAACAAAGATAAACTCCATTTTTCTCATCAGGTTTTAATTATCCATATAACTTAGACCTTTAGATTTCAAACAAGCCAAATACTAGGTTAGCTAACTAGCATTTCCTTGTTTAGGATTTCGGCTAGACTTGAATAACCGAAACCTCCACTTTGATAAGTCTAACTAAGATCATAATTAACTTAGTTTATCTTATCCGGAATCGAATTGGACTGAACAACTCGTCCCGTCAACATATTCATTTGCTAAGCCATAAATAATTCATACAAACCAATAAATCAACTTGCATAATTATTCACCTCAACCAGATGCAATTGAAACAACACACATAAATCAAAGTTTCACTATTGCACCGAAATTTTGTAAGCTTAAACAATTGATACTACACAATAAAGCAATATAGCAATTTTTTTACTTAACTGGAAGCAATTGAATTAACATAGACATCAAAGCACCGCAATTGCACCAAATTTTGAAAGCCTACACTATGGATATCACACAACAAAGTAAGATAACAAAAGTTTTACTTAACCGGAAACAATTGAATCACACACACATCCATACACACATAATGGAATAAACACATCAATTGTACCAACAATTTTGTTTAAGCAAAAGCAATATGTATATCAAATAAAAATAGGCTTTTCTTAAAACAAGAAAACAATTAACTAACAAGATTGTTACCTTAATTTCGCATCCAACTTCTCCAAATATGATTCCATCGCTTTCTTCTTTCGGGAGAATTGATATCAAAATACCATTATGTTTTCATTCTCATGCCAAAAACAAAAGAATAACAACAACCAACCTTTACCAGAGAATGGTTGAAAATCGGTTTTAAAAATTGCAAGCACAAGTTGAAAACCGTCGAAACACATATGCTTCTATGCTAAACCAAAACCTATTCAACATATTGTGACTTTTTTACATATTTTTTCTATAGGAATCCCTCATGATCCTTTGATAAAGCCTACCAACTTGGGATAGAACTTAATCCTGTTAAATAAAAAAGTCATCCAAACCATAATGTTAGAGCATTTCTCGGTCGAACTCGCATGCGTTGCTATCTCGGACTAGGATAGAAAGTGTAGTTGATCTCAAGAAATCCATGGCAATCATCATACAAGACGAAGGAATACTCAAGGAACCAGTGGATCTTCATCGACAAAAAGGTATGTGGAGACTTGAACTTATCTATCTCTCAAAAGTCTATCTACTCTATCTCCTATCTCGAGACAAAAGTCGTATTACTATATAGACTAAGAATATACACATGTGATATTTCGAGTTGAGTATATCTCACTTATCTATTTATCGAAATATGTGTTGGTAAAGCTTTCGCTTTAGCCAAGTTCATCTTTACCAAGTGACAAAAGTCATGTTATGTTTCAATCACTTTGGAAATCGCTCTGACGAAAAATAGTTTGTGAATAAAAACTATATAACGTCCTCTGAGAATGTTTCATTGGTTGAAATGAGAGTTTAGACAATATAACCATTGGGGGATATAAACATTTTTGTGGTAACACATATATGTATAAGTCCATATCACTTGAACCGAAGTTTGCGAACTTTGTTGATCAAGTGAAACCGGAACTTGAGCAGCCAACCCAGTCCGTGAACGTGCGTAGTTATCTAACCCGAGAATTTCTGCTGGAGTTGTAGCTCGGTTTCAGTCCACGAACTAACGTAAGTTTTTGAACCCGAGAATTTATGCTGGAGTTTGTAAACTCCAACTGGTTAACTTGAGTCCGCGAACTTGAGTGGTTATGTCTAAAAATGATGTTCATGAACTTATCTAAGGAATGCTATTGCAAACCGTGGCTTTATAGTTCATGAATCGATTCAAGTGAATCACATCGTTTTTGCTTCAATTGTGTCTTGTGAAGTACATGAGATCTCATAGCAATTGAACAACTCTCTAACTAGTTTATTTGAGTCATTTGGACTAGTTATGGTGAAGAAGAATATGGTTGATATGAAAGTTATCATTTGGCTAACCATTTGGTTGACTAATATTGAACCAACTATTGTACACGTTTGGGTACGGTTACACAAACCCAAAATCGTCAAGTACATGTGTGTATGGCAAGCTAAGTTTTCGATCTAACGGTTGAGAGATATTAACTTGTATCTAATCAAGTTTTCACCTAACGGTGAATATTGAATGCTTTGTTACTAAGCTAACATTGATTGCAAACCCAGATTTGAAAGACTATATAAGGGAGAACTCTAGCAACTGGGAATCCTAATCCCCACATATTCTGTGTGATACTAGTTTGCTAAGATAGAGTCGATTCTCCTTTAACCTTTGGTTTTCTTCTTATAAAACCATTTAATGACTTAAAGACTTCATTGGGATTGTGAAGCCAGGCCGATATTACTTTTCTTGTAGTTGTGTGATCTGATCTTGGTATTTCTATCGTATGAGTACAATTGTAATAATTGTCTTGAGATTTTTATCTCCGATAGGCAAGATATAAAAGTAATCACAAACATCTTCGTCTCATCGTTTGTGATTCCTCAATAATCTTCTTCGCTGCGTCGATTGAGTTTATTTTGAGGTGATTGATAAAACTGAGCTGTTTTTCGGGAATATAAGTATGGTTTTATTGATTGGTTCTTGTTCACCTTGATTTATCAAAAGACGTAAAAAAACTCATAGGTTTATTCGTGGGAGATGAATTTATCTATCTTGTAGACTTTTCTATGTTAGACAGATTTGTTTGCTAAAGTATCGACTTTGGGTCGTAGCAACTCTTGGTTGTGGGTAAGATCATCTAAGGGAATCAAGTGTACAGTATCCTGCTGGGATCAGAGGCGTAGTAGGATAACTATACCTTGGATCAGTGTGAGATTGGTTGGGGTTTAACTACAGTCTAGACCGAAGTTAATTTGGAGTAGGCTAGTGTCTGTAGTGGCTTAATACAGTGTATGTTTAATCTGGATTAGGTCCCAGGGTTTTTCTGCATTTTCGGTTTCCTCGTTAACAAAATTCCGGAGTCTGTGTTATTTATTTTTCACATTATATTTTTATATAATTAAAATAACACAGGTTGCGCGTTGTTCAATCAATTAGAATATCCGACCTTATTGGTTGTTGATTTAAATTGATTGACACTTGGATATTGGTATATGGTACCATCCAAGTTATCTATCTTTGATTAATACTCACGAATTGTATTTTCTTGAGTAAATCAAATTGAGAGATTGACATAATAACTCCTTGAGTATTTTCTATTGATTGTGTCTAACTGTATAGTTGATTCTCTAGAAAATAACTCGGAGTTGTTCATACAGATTGTTAATCGAAATATTGGGTGTGGTTGTTAGACCCCGCTTTTTCAATTGGTATCAGAGCAGGCAAAAACGATTAAGACCTTATAAGTATGTGTTTATAACGATCTGACTTTATGGACGAGTCTATCTCTAATAACGTACCAGTTCATAAATCACCAGATGATTTTCAAAGCTTGGATTCACCTGAGAGAACTGTCACATCTAGGTCAGTTTCTAAATATTCTCTTAATATAGAACCTGTTGAAGTCTGGGAAATACGCCTATAAGAACAGTTGGATGAACTTTCTGATGAAGGTGATTCAGATATTGATAGAGATGTTGACAAGGAAGTCTCAGAGTATGTCAAGGTTTTGAATTCATTAGAAAAGAAGAAGATGACAACTTCTCATGTCACACCTCTTTTGACTCTTCTCTGTTGAGAAAACAAGAAATTGAGAAGATGTTACGCAGGTGTTTATGTTTCGAATCATTCTAACGAATTGATCCTCAAGGATTCTGAGGAAAACCTACGTTGGAAGTCACTTGAATGTGATAATGTTTATCAAAAATATTTCTTGTTGGAAGAGAAACTTGCAGAACATCTAGCAAGTTTTGATGACAGAGAAAGTTCTTATCTCGCTCGAAAAAAATTCCTTGAGGCTGATTTAGCTGCTGCTCTTGATAAAATAAAGATGTTGGAAGATGACTTGAAAAAATTCAATACTAGTTTAAGAAAATTAACCACTATGCTAAGATCAAGTAAAAATCATCGTGATACATGAGGATTGGGCTATGAGGGAATAGATGCTCCAAGTATTAGCAAAGAAGTAAAATTTTTCAAGGCTAGTGATTCTTCTCAACAAAAATTTCCACTGATGGAAAAATTGAAATACCTTCACCGACAGTTAAGGTTCGAAAGAGCAAAGTATATCAACCTCCAAAGTTAGCACACACGGATCGAGGTAAGAACATTCCTTATGTTTGTCACTATTACGGAAATAATGGTCACCTGGAAAGGAGATGTTTTTTCCGTATAAGGAATGAGAAACTTCATGATGTTCTTGTTTGGGAATCACAAGAAGTTGTGAAACCAAGATCATATGTGAAGACTAATCCCCTTAAAATTACAGGTTATAACTGTCCAACCTTTAGGCAAAGGAATCAGTGCTGTGATCAACCTAGATTTGCCTATAAACGTCATACAAATCCTTTTCACAATCGTAATAGTTATCAAAAGGATAACTTCGTAAAGACGAAGACAAGATCTGATGCTCCCAATTGGAGAAAAACTAACTTTCAAAAGAATAGTCAATCCAATTCTCTCACGATAAATCTAGAAGAGAGTAATGGGAAGAAAGTTCTGTTTGTTCCTAAACGCACTTATAAGTGGATACTAAAGAAAGTCGACGATGTTTTGAGTGTGAAAAGGAATGATCTCCCAGAAAATTCCATGTCTATAGAGAAGGAAATATCCATGATGATGGAACTTAAAAAGTTCTTTAGAAAGATGGATTTGGATGTGAAAGATTCTAAAAGTGATCTATTTCATGATAATCCAAAAGTTACTTGTGGTGAGCAAGACATTGTTCACCTCAACACAACTTGATTATGTTGTAAGTATATCCTCACTAAGGAATGTCCTGCTATATATACGGTGAGGAAATCACGAGAATTGGGGCACATATATTATGTTCGGTAAGACGATTGGATTCTTCTAAAAAGGTTCTTAATTGTTTAGGTTTGAAAATAATCGTTTGGGATGTTTGGACTTCATGGTACACATACAAAGTATGCATAACATCTTTTAAAACCAAAATCCAGGAGTTTAAGTTCGCGGACTTGAAAATTTATGTGCAAACCCGTAAGTTCGCGGACTTACATACAGACATCGATATTCGGTCGACATGTTTTGGCTGTAACTTCTTCGTCCGAACTTGGAATGAACTCATTCTTTTTGAATTCTCTTCCTCTATGAATTCTCTTCAAAATGGAGATGAGAAACCTTGAATTTGGATGAGTTAAGATTGATATTTGTCCTGACTCTTTTTTTTTTGAGTATTTTGCTCCGTTTCGTTGTACTTGTTCCACTTCTCTTGAACTTGGGCTCTTTGAGTAATACTTTTCTAAGATAATTTGTAGCTTTTACAAGAATGTTGTTGGTTAATCACAAAGAAGGAAGTTCAAGAATGGAAAGTAGTACGCAGTACTATGGAATTCTTGAATGTTCACAATCATCCTATGTGAACTATGGTGCATAGTCATTATTGACTTAGTATGTTCTTCTTTGTTAATAAAATATTTTTATACACCTTTGGTAGCTATTCTTGGTATAAATCCGGGCGAAAAAGATTGATTCTACCCTCTAAGGACAAATCATCTTATATGTGCATTACGAGTTTGTCTTGATGCCTAGGAAAATTCTTATGAAAATTCATTCTTGTTTTTGAGAAGGATTACTAGAGTTTGGAATAGCAATTATTGTGATTACACATAGCTATGTCCAACGTTTTCATCTTCATGTTTTTAGGTTTATTTGTTTAAATTCTAAAACTATTTGGAAGATGATTTTTGCAGTATTAATCTTTTTGATTTTATATATTGCAATATTTTGAGGGGATATGTTTACGTCCGTGAACTTGATTGTCCCATATTTTTTCAAAAGTAAAGTCGTTCGTGAATTGATATGCAAATATTGATAAAAGGATGAATAGACTTTTTACAAACACAAAAGTTAAGCATATATTGTCAATTATTGATGAAATATAGGTTAAAATGTTTTGTGATTCAAGGATTATGTCTATTGTGTGTCATTGTGCAAATAGTGATGGAAACATAGAATGAATCCTTGTGAATTCCGCAGTAATTGAGCTTCCCTGATCTATATTTTGTGTATTATTGTGAGACTCTGTATTGTGACTTATGTTGAGGATTAGACAACCAAAGTTGATTATTTTTATGATTAGCTTAGTTGTGTTCCGTAAGATACTTTACGTCGAGTATTTTGGACTAAATCAATTATCATGTGTGATTATTTAGTTAGCACTCCATAAGTTTTCTTATGTTTGAGCATTTCTTTGACTAGGTTGATTATTCATGATTAACTTAGTCATTGCTCCGTATAATTTTCTTATGTCGAGTGTGGCTAATTAAATTGATTACTTTTGTAATTAGTTTGGTTGAGTATGACAATTAAATTATTTGCGAGTTTCCTTGAGATTAATCTAATTGATCTATTAAGTCTCCATAAGTTAACTTGTGTTGAGCATATTTAGTCAAACTAATCTTGGTTCGCTTTGGTTAATTTGATTGAATATTTCTTGTTGGATTCCAAATTCATACTTGTATGAAATTTGTTGAGTCCAAAGAAAAATCCTTCTTTTCTCTTGAAATTAAGGTCGCTCTTGTTGTTCCCTTGGGAATGACATATTATGGGGGAGAGTTCTTTTGAACTTGTGCTTAATTGCCAAATCTTTGTGGGGAGTACGGCTGTGGATTATTAGATGGGTTATCTTGCGTCTTTATAAACTCCTAGATGAATGCATTTAGCTTCGGCTTTATGATTGCATCTAAATAAGATGATATACATTTACATGTGGTCATGAAATATCTCTTACGGAAATGTTATTAGGATCCCGTTCTTGTACCTTTGCCAATTTTATTGACAAAAATGGGGAGAATTAAATGTAGTTCACACTACAAATACATATGGTTTTCGGATCATTATGTAAGGTGGAGTGGTTTCCATGTGAGATGGAGTATTGACTAAGGGGGAGTGAAGTATCACCATAGTATTGTTGTTGAAGTTGTGATGCAATTGGACTTTGACGCTGTGTAATAATACTATGACATTGTATAACAATGATTGAGAACCGATACTTTTTTCATTGTTCTAGCTATGGATTTTCAACAATGATGATACTAAACTTACAACCTTTGGGATCATTGGACTACTTGGAAGTGACGAAGATTTCGAGTATTGTTGAAGATTAGACATGTGGAATAGGAGCTACAAAGTTTATTTATACATTATTTGTATTCCATATGTATTAATAGTTTTGCCACTAAAATTGACAAAGGGGGAGACTGTTAGAGAATTGCTCGATCGAACTCGCATGTGTTGCTATCTCAAGCATGTTTGTCAATGTTAGGGATCAAAACTATAAAGTCTTGATTTCTAGTCTACTATAGCTAAGGTCTCAGACTAGGATAGAAAGTGTAGTTAAGCTCAAGAACTCCATGGAAATCATCAAACAAGACGAAGGACTACTCAAGGAACTAGTGGATCTTCATCGACTAAAAGGTATGTGGAGACTTGAACTTATCTATCACTCAAAAGTCTATCTACTCTATCTCCTATCTCGAGACAAAAGTCGTATTACTATATAGACTAAGAATATACACATGTGATATTTCGAGCTGAGTATATCTCTCTTATTTATTTCTCGAAATATGTGTTGGTAAAGCTTTCACTTTAGCCAAGTTCATCTTTACCAAGTGACGAAAGTCATGTTATGTTTCAATCACTTTGGAAATTGCTCTGACGAAAAATAGTTTGTGAATAACAACTATATAACGTCCTCTGAGAATGTTTCAATGGTTGAAATGAGAGTTTAGACAATATAACCATTGGGGGATATAAACATTGTTGTGGTAACACATATATGTATAAGTCCTTATCACTTGATCCGAAGTTTGCGAACTTTGTTGATCAAGTGAAACCAGAACTTGAGGAGTCAACCCAGTCCACGAACGTGTGTAGTTCTCGAACCCGAGAATTTCTACTGGAGTTGTAGCTCGGTTTTAATCCGCGAACTGACGGATGTTCTCGAACCAGAGAATTTCTGCTGGAGTTTGTGAACTCTAACCGGTTAACTTGAGTCCGCGAACCCAGTCCACGAAATTGAGTGGTTATGTCTAAAAACGATGTTCATGAACTTATCTAAATTATCTAAGGAATGCTATTGCAAACCGTGGCTTTATAGTTCATGAATCGATTCAAGTGAATCACATCGCTTTTGCTTCAATTGTGTCTTGTGTAGTACAAGAGATCTCATAGCAATTAAACAACTCTCTAACTAGTTCATTTGGGTCATTTGGACTAGTTATGGTGAAGAAGAATATGGTTGATATGAAAGTTATCATTTGGCTAACCATTTGGTTCACTAATATTGAACCAACTATTGTACACGTTTGGGTACGGTTACACAAACCCAAAATCGTCAAGTACATGTGTGTATGGAAAGCTAAGTTTTGGATCTAACAGTTGAGAGATATTAGCTTGTATCTAATCAGGTTTTCACCTGACGGTGAATATTGAATACTTTGTTACTAAGCTAACATTGATTGCAAATCCTGATTTGAAAGACTATATAAGGGAGAACTCTAGCAAATGGGAAACCTAATCCCCACACATTTTGTGTGATACTGGTTTTCTAAGATATAGTCGATTCTCCTTTAACCTTTGGTATTCTTCTTCTAAAACCAGGTTAACGACTTAAAGACTTCATTGGGATTGTGAAGCCAGACTGATACTACTTTTCTTGTAGTTGTGTGATCTGATCTTGATGTTTCTATCGTATGAGTATAATTGTAATAATTGGCTTGAGATTTCTATCTCCGATAGGCAAGATATAAAAGTAATCACAAACATCTTCGCCTAATCAATTGTGATTCCTCAATAATCTTCTTCGCTGCGTCGATTGAGTTTATTGTGTGGTGATTGATAAAACTGAGCTGTTTTTTGGGAATATAAGTCTTGTTTTATTGATTGGTTCTTGTTCACCTTGATTTATCAAAAGACGGAACAAAACTCATAGGTTTATTCGTGGGAGACGAATTTATCTATCTTGTAGACTTTTCTGTGTGAGACAGATTTGTTTGCTAAAGTCTTCGACTTTGGGTCGTAGCAACTCTTGGTTATGGGTGAGATCAGCTAAGGGAATCAAGTGTGCAGTATCCTGCTAGGATCAGAGGGGTAGGAGCATAATTATACCTTGGATCATTATGAGATTGATTGGGGTTCAACTACAGTCCAGACCGAAGTTAATTTGGAGTAGGCTAGTATCTGTAGCGGTTTAATACGGTGTATGTTTAATCTGGACTAGGTCCCGAGGTTTTTCTGCATTTGAGATTTTCTCGTTAACAAAATTCTGGTACCAATTGAAAAAATATGTTTGCCTGCTCTGATATACCAATAGACAAAACACAGACTTATAAGGTCATAAATGCGTTTTCCTGCGCTGATACCAATTGAAAAAACGGGGGTCTAACAACCACACCCAATATTTTGATTAGCAATCTATATGGAAAAACTCCAATATAATTCCAAGAGAATCAACTAGACAGTCAGACTCAATAAATGGAAATATATCTAAGAGTTGTTTCTCTGTTTCACGATGAAATCAACAAATCAAATAGATAAAAATCTGTGAGCTTGATTATTATGAGAAATAACTTGAACAGTAGTTCCAAAAGATCAGGCAAACACGTTTATGACCTTATAAGTCTGTGTTTTGTCTCAAATAGGAGATAGAGTAGATAGACTTTTGAGTGATAGATGAGTTCAAGTCTCCACATACCTTTTGTTGATAAAGTTCCACAAGATCCACTTGGTAGTTCTTCGTCTTCAATCGATGAATGCCGTGAATTCTAAAGCTTAACTACACTTTCTATCCTAATCCGAGACTTAGCTATAAGTAGAATAGAAATCAAGACTTATAGTTTTGGAAACTAAACCTGACAACAAGCTTAAGATAGCAACGCTTACGAGTTCGACCGAGTAGTGCTTTAACAAAAAGGTATACCTTTGGTTACTAGAGTAAACATTGATCAATTTCTAATCGAGTGTAGATACTTTATGGTACCCAGATATTTATGTACTTCATATCACATGATTGATCATATAGATGCACTATGTCCAAGAGATAAATCTAAACAAAAGGTTATTGAAGGTTCAACAAGTCAATCATAAAGTGTAAAATATTTTCTTCCTACAGTTTTCAGGTTGATGCCACCTAAGCCACCATTTTATTTAGACGAATCCATATCAGTTATTGCAAATGATAGCTCTACAGAAGCTAACAGAGATATCATTATGGAAACTCGATTGTAAGCTCAAAATAAAAATGCTAATGTCAAAGGAATTTTTTTGATTACTTCTCAAAACTTTTAGGATAAGGAGGATTCTATTCTAAACAAAAAGATGAATATGGGTCATTTTATTGGTAGATATCCAACTCTAAAGATACTTGATACGGGTCATGTTCAATCTTATCCTCCTATGGTCTTAGCCAATGGTTTTCCAGTTATTCTCAACCAGGTTACTCATCATCCATAAAAACCAGTTGAATTTGTTAGTCATGAACCAGTCGAAACTGTGATTTAGGGTCTGATTCATACTTCCACCTCTTCTAGGAGATTTAAGAGATCAACTACCTCTACTTAATCTCCAACTCCTTCCAAAGATGAAGTTGTTTCTCTCGCTGTTGAGGATGATGTATTATCTAACCTTAAAAGAAAGATCAACCCACATGCTGGTCTCATGAATAAAAGTAGACCTTCTAAGCCCACTATGGCTAGTATTTTTATCGTCCCACCTGAAATTAATGACCAGGAAACCAGATTACAATAACATTTGTCCCCATATTACCAATTTAGGTAATATTCCACTATAAATTCCCTTCATTGTTCCTTCAATACCCATACTTGGTTAATCCTTATGGAAATTTCATTGAACCTAACGGTAATTCTTCGAACAACAATGATATGTGCACAATAATTCTCATCGTGGAGCTGCCAATCCGGATTTGAATGCTATCCAGAATATTCAACAGAGTGGTGATGTTGTAAATACCCAGCTTAATGGTAGTACTGATTCTACCAATATGGTAAATCCTTCATCCCTATCTCCATCAGAGTGTTTGTTTAATACTCAATTTATTGATGCTTGTAATTTTCCGGTTAATAATGCGAACATGTTGTGTTGCAATGTGCATTATGCTCATCAAGAGTTATGTATGCTCTTTAAGAATATTAACCCTGATATTGTTTTCAAATCGGAGACTAAAATGAATAAAAATACGGCGGCTAGGACACTAAGGAACATGTGCTTCCTTGCATTTTTATTGTGCCTTGTATTGGTAGAAGTGGTGGTTTTGTTATATCTTGGAAGAAAGAGATTGATCTTAACATTTTATCCTCCAACTCCAGTTGCATCTAGGTTACGACTAATGACATAATACACTCTAAGCTATGCCATATCTATTCATCTATGGTGAACCCAATACTAGCCTTAGACAAGCTTTTTGGGAAAGTTAATATAGTATTTGAAAAGATGAGGGTACCCAAATATATCTCAACCTAAAAAAAATACACTTATAAGCCCTTTCTCCGAAAGTGATTGTCTATGGACTGAGTCGAGACAATACAACTAATTGGTTCACACTTCGTGTGATCGTTTATGGATACAAGATCGATACAATACAACAACGAAGTATGTTTACTTGATAAAAGGTTCGGACTTAACCAAACACAATAGGATTGCTATCAAGTAAATATGAATTAACGTTTGTGTAATTTATTTTAAATTATAATGATAACAATTATAATTGCGGAAAATAAAAGTAAATGACACAACAAGATTTTATTAACGAGGAAACTGCAAACGTAGAAAAATCCCCGGACCTTGTCCAGAATTGAATACTCTCAGGATTAAGACGCTATACAAATCAAACCAACTTCGTATAGTTGAGACCAAGCAACAAAACTTATAGTTCACCTAGTTCCGTCTGTATCCCTACGCCTCCAACTTGCAGTAAGTCACGCACTTGGAACAATTCCTTTGGTTTGTATTCCAAACAGTAAAGGAAAAACAAATCTTTTCGGTAACAACTCTTTTCAACCAAGTGATATGAGTTTGAAAAAAGACTCTTTCGTTTATCCCAATAAACTCCTTTGTAAGGTCCTTAGATCTATCCAATAACAACTACCAAAGTAATTGTCAAGATTTTGCAATCAATACTTTTAATCACAAAGAATTGTATTGATGCCGATCTATTCAACTAATCAATCCAATCTATCACAAAGATAAACCGATTATAGTTGGATCTTTTTCAACCGAAACAAGTATTGTGCACACCAAATATTATGAACCCAAATATGAAATCTTCTCTGTCTTCAAATCTTCTTAGATCTTCAATAAACACCTGCAGTCAATCAACTTGATTCTCTATTGATTAGTCACACACAGAACGGAGTCTGTTAACAATGGATTATGAAAATACGTCTTTAGATCTACAAACAGTCTAAAGATCCCCGTCGAAACTTCGATCTAGTTTGAGTGAATCTTATATTAGAAGAGAAAATTCTCAAGCATAAAAAAACTAGGTGCAATCAAAGTTCAAAAACCGTTAGTCAATCAAATCAATCGAAAACTAAATATAAACTACGATTATCTAGTTTCCCACCAATGGTACTAATAGATCTTCTCAATCCCAAAGAAGTCTTTAAACCGAGTGGTCGTAAGAGATTTTGCCTAATTAGGTTAATTTCCTCTCCGAATAGGCGGCTCCACCAGTAACAAGATAACTATCTAGTTTTGCTGGCTCTGAGGATTAGTTTGCTTGAAATTCAAACTTCAATATTTATAGACCAAAGAAGTTTGGACACCAATGAATTTCCAAAACCGAAAATATTCTCAAGATATGCAATATATTTCCAAATTCGGTTTCCATAATTCCGGAAAATGCACTGTCCAAATATTGACCGAAAATATCTTAGAAAATCTCCAACTAGTAAATGCACATTACTAATTTTTATTTTTTGTAACTAAAAACCTTAATTAAAAGATTCTTAATTTATTTCGATCCGGGATTCTCCTTTAGCTATTAAGGAATAACTTTGAGCAATAAAAGGTAAGAATTACTGCATGTGTTCAAAGTATGTCGACATCTTTACTTTGTAAATCCTTTTTCATATTTACAATCTTGGAAACGATTTGCCACACTTCCAAAAAAGTTTAGAATTGGTTCATCTAACTTCCAAGAACTATGTGATTGATTATCCTATCAAATCACCAAACATGGTTTTCACGGTTCAACCAAAACAAGTTTCGGTTCTACCTCCATATGGGTACTAGAATTAGTCACGCTGGTTACCAAAACTTGGTTGACTAGCTACTAGGATCGGTTCCCACATATATATGGTATCTAACTTGTATTTGGTGCACATGTTCATAGGATCGGTTCCCAATAACTAAAAACGTGTTGCACATGTTTATAGGATCGGTTCCTAATAACTAAAAACTTGTTGCACCTCTTACAAGGATTGATTCCCCTTTGCTTGTGATCGGTTGCACCTCTTACTAGGATCGATTCCCCTTTGCCTAGAGTTGGTCATACCAATTACACCAAATCGATCATACCATCTCAGGTGATTACTTAAGATCGGTTTCACTAATAAAAGTCATACCAATACAAAAGTCAGGCCTTCTGAATAGTTTTACCAAGAACATGAGAAAATCATGAGCGGTCGGTTATACCAAACACACATATTGGTAATTCAAAAGATTTGCAATGAATAACAATACCAATAAACCTAGCGATTTACCTTTCGATTCATAACACAAGTTTTTGAATTGTACTTCCTTTAAATGAATGTAAAAACATTGTTTCCTAGGACGAAATTTTCACCCATACCCATACATAATCATAATAGCATTCATACGATTATGTCGATGTCTTATATACGAAGTTCAAAATATAAGCGTTATACTTCGTATTGTATTCCTTAATACTATGTCTAACTAGAGTGTAATCATTCATAGCTTCGCAATTATGTTTTCAATATGCACGACTTGAAAGATATGTTAGGGAATGAAACAGTTCAAGTCAAATATTACTAACCTCAAGTGGAAGGATGATGTCGTCGTTGTAGTTCCTTACTTCTTCACATTCTTCAAGTCTTCACGTAACACTTGTAATGTCTCATATCCTAATACTTTCAAGCTAACCTATACGAAGTTGACTCTAGTAAATAATCAAGCGACTCTTTAAATAAGATTTGATTCACTAAAATATGTCAATCAAACTTGACATATCAACGCTTGGTGGGTTCAACCGATCTATGCTCTAACAGTATTCTTCCTATACCTATTGATGAACCAACCTATTTTGTAGGAGATTTTAATGCCCTGCTAAGAACATAAGACACAAATGGTGGTTTAGAAGTTCATGATAATGACTTTAATAATTTTGGGAACTTCTGTAATATATCTTCTCTTCATGACCCTCATTTTTCAGGACCAAGATTCACTTGGTCCAATATGCAACATGGTCCTGACAAAATTGTAGAAAGATTGGATAGATGTCTCATAAATAACATTGCAGTAAGTCCTTAGAGAGTGTAATAAATTTTATTTCGATAATACTCAAACTAATAAATCTATTATGTACAAAGATGATCTAGATAATATTCAAATTTCTAACCCACCAGACTCTCCTTCTATTTCTAGACTTAGAGCTAGGTCGGGTTACTTATATAATCTTGAAGAGTTATACTGGAAGGATAAATCCAGAGAGGTGTGGCTTATGGAAGGGATAGAAATACCCCCTGTTTCCATAGAGTCACTCTCTTTAGGAGAAAAATAAATGCAATTAGTTGGATTAAGGTTTTTACAGGTACCGTCCTAACTGGTAGAAATAGTATTAGTGACTCCTTTATAAACCATTTTAAAGGTATTTATACTTCCAATCCCCAACAATTACAGGATGAGATTCTCAAAGAACACCCTGTCAAGTTTTCTAGAGAGTAAAATAATGATCTAAATACTCATCTTACCCTCGAGAAAATAAAAAATGATATTTTTTAAATGGGTAGTAAAAAAAGCCTCCGCCCCTGATAGATTTACTAGTCTTTTGTACCAGAAACATCAGGATATTGTAGGAGAAGTTGTTGCCGATATGACCCAGACTTGCTTCCGTATATGACATATTACTAAGATTTTTGACCATACCAATATTTATTTGATCCCTAAAGTCCCTCTTGCTGAGCTTGTTTCTCAGTATAGACCTATATTGGATTGTGTAATTTCATTTATAAAATTTTATCCAAAACCCTGGCCAGTAGTCTTCAACCTTCCATAGATAATTTGATATCTTAAAACCAAAGTTCTTTTGTCCCTAAAAGAACCATTTATGATAATATCCTTTTAGCTAATGAGGTTATCTATAATGTTAACCATCATGAAGGCAATAAAGGAATAACATCCATTAAACTTGATATGTCTAAAGCTTATGATAAGATGGAATGATCCTTTTTAGAGAAGGGTAAGAGAAAGTCCTGACCAAAATGCGCTTATCTCCTCATTGGACCAACTTAATTAATCAATGTTTGTTTATTGTGTCTTACCCTGTGTTGATTAATGATGCTGCTTCAGATCTTATTAAAGAGGTTTGATACAAGGGGATCCTTTATCTCTATCTCTATATTAATCTGTTTTAAGGCTCTATCTGCTTACATTGATTCTTTTACTAGGAAAGGTCTGGTGGAGTGTATTAGTGTGTGTAGAACTGCACCTAAAATTACTCACCTCATGTTTGCTGATGAGTCTTGTTTTCTAAGGCTACTGTTAAGGACTTTCTAGTTATAAAATATTATATGCTTAGCTTCTGGCCAAAAAATTAATTTTCATAAGTCTGTCATCCTATTTAGCAAAACGATTTTTGAGGGCTTGATGAATCATTTATCTGGCATTCTTAAGACCTAGGAGAAAAATACCCAGGGACCCCTATTGCTTTTAAAGCCTCTAAGATTCAAACTCATATGGGTAGTCTGCAATCTGTTGATGCTAGGATTTCTTCTTGGTTCCATAAACTTCTATCTTAGGCAGCTAGAACTACGTTAATCAAGCATATTGGTCAGGCCAAACCTTTGTACCAGATTGGTGCTTTTCTTATTCCTAAATATCTCTGTAGAAAAATAGACTCTCACCTCTGTAAATTTTGGTGGGGAGAGACTTTAGATCCTAAGGATAAAAAGTTACACCTCCTTGATTGGGATATTCTTTATTCTCCTAAGCCTGAAGGAGGTCTAGAATTTATAAAAATTGAGCTGAATAATCTGGCAACGCTTGCTAGAAATGTCTGGAAAATTATTGGGTATCCTGATTGTCTATTAGGTGTAGAATGATATGGACGTAATTATTTTATTATAGTGTAAATCGTTCGGTATTTTTTTCTTTTAACACGTATATGTTCAAAGTAATTCATAATAACTTTTGAATCTTTAGTCAGATATCAATGGAATTTTTTTATGATATAACTTTAGAATTTCTGAACTAGACATTAGTATACTGACGTATCAATCTCATACACGGATAGATACAACAATAATCCAGTGTGATCTTCATTTTGTTTTGAGGATCTTGTATTAACAAAAATTGATACTATACCAGTATCGGCTAATACGGCAAACCATGCCCGACATGATAATGCAACATGAGCATGCTCTCTTATGGCCCATTCTCTGGGTAATAAAGAGGATACGAAGATGAACAAGCGAGGCATATGCAAGAACGCTTGTGTCATAACAACTAGTATGTTTCAACTTTCAACCACTCAGCTTTTGTCATTATTTGGTGAGTTATCCAAGTCCACATTGTTTTCAAACACCCCTTCATGATTAGCTTCTCTTGAATCTCCATTCTCTTATGTGGAACTTGCTTTTATTAGGTCGATAGGGATATGTTCTTCTCGGAAGTCATTTTCATTTTTTAGACATCTATTTAACTTGGGTAAAATAACCGATCAAAAAAAAAAAATTGAACTTGGGTAATTTTCTCATGTCGTGAATATATTGCATGTATTATTTACAACCAGCTATATCTATAGAAATACAGATCCGCTAAATCTTCAATTTGAGCTCGTAGTCGTGCACATTACGTAACCCTGTTACCTACTGATGCCACATCGCCCATGCATGCCCATCCCTATTTCAGTCTAGCTAGAAATTGACATTCATGTTGTTATAAATGTTACAACTTTCAACTCCACATCTACTTTTTTCATCTTTTCTCTGTAGAAGTCATTAAAAGTTTTGTTTGTCGGTCTCCTTATAGTTTTCACTTTCTCTTTTTGGACAATCACCACAAGACCGTTGAGTATCGCGCGTCCTGCTGTAATTGTACCTCACCCACTTTTGCTACCTTTTCTCTTATAGAAGTTAATAATATGACATGACCAGACTAACTGTAGAAATTCGTTTATGGTTGGAGAGTAGACTATCGAGTCACTTGGCCAACATCGATTAACTCCTATCTATATATCTTAATAATAGTCTTTCTGTCTCTCTCTCTATATATATGTGTGTGTACGTGATTCTTGAAATCCTCCATATCTTTCTACAGCTAATCAGAGATGGACCAAAAACAAGAAATGGCAATAAGCAAGATGCGGGAGTTAGTAGAGAACCAAGGAATTCCAACTCAGGTAATTTTAGCAAACAAACTAAACGAATTTCTTGCAGTTTTGCCAAGCAAACGAATTTTCTTGTAAACAGTATGTTATATTTGTCCTTAATGTGTTGTTTTTTGTGTATTTCAGAAGTGTGCGGATCAGACCTTTTTGAGATTTCTGAAAGCAAAATCAATGAATCCTGAAAAGGCTGCAAAGATGTATGTTGAATGGAAAAAATGGAGGGAAGATTTCGTGCCGTTAGGGTTCATACCTGAGAGTGAAATAGCAGATGCATTGGGTGATAAAAAGATTTACTTACAAGGTCTGACTAAAATCGGACAGCAACCATTTTTGGTCGCTAAAGGCAACAGACATTCCACTTCAGCATCCAAAGATCCACTTCAATTCAAGAGTAAGATATTTTTTTTTCTGACCTTCTAAAGCTTTTTATATATATATTCAAGAGTAAGATATTTTTTTCTCTTTTAAGATATGGGAAATTTGAAATTTCTTATCCTCTAATTTACTTTGGTCTCTTTGTGTTTCTTTATTTTGCAGAGTTTATAGTCTATCTGTTTGACAAAGCAATTGCAAGGTACAATATGTGCATTTTTTTTTTGTATCATCAAAAGTGTTTGCGCTAAATAAATTGTAATGCTGTTGAGAGTTGGGCATTGTCAAAAGGTCTGTCTAATCGAATTAATCTTCCACTTGGTCTGTATATTTAGTTCTTTCAAGGATGGAAAACAAACGGGAAAAGAGAAGATCATCGCTGCCGTGGATTTAAAAAGTATACCTTATAAGAGCATTGACGCTCGTGCTTTCACTATCAGCTTCCAACTTTTGAAGGTGTGTAACCTACAAGAACCATTTTTCATGGGTAATTTGGATTTTCGCAATTGACCATCCCCGTACATTACAATATTTCTCATAAATGTTGGGATGCTAGTGATTTACATCATGGTCATCTCTATGTTGTAACGGGTTCAAAGGCAAACACACACATATATGTTGTCAAATATCAAGCGATAATGTAAATTTGGCAAACACAGAGTGGCCCTTTGCAGTGATTCTATCGAAAGAACCACCGACCTCCGGCTTAAAGGTCGATAGCAAAGTGTATACATTCCTCATTCTTGTCTGATTTTATTCCTTTTTTTTCCTCCTGCAATTGTGGGTGCAGGCTTATTTCCCTGGTCGACTTGGAAAAATGTACATGTTAAATGCTCCTGGATTCTTTGTTAGTTTCTGGAAGATGTTTTCAATCTTTCTAGATAAAGATATCCAAGAAAATGTAAGTATTCATTTTTTAGCTTCAGTTTTTCAATGATTGCCCATATGCCTCATTTTATTGTAGTGTTTCCACTATGTCTTAAAGAGTACCGTAATAGGAAATAAAAGCATCATCTGTAGAAGCGGAAGCAAACGGATCTTTTTCTGCTCTGATACCATCATAGATTTATGAATGGTAAACAGAGATAAAGCCGATCAGAAAAAAAAAATGGTAAACAGAGATAAAAGAGATAACACAAAGATTAAAGTGGTTCGGTCCATTTGACCTACATCCACTGATAAACCCATAAGGGTGAATATATTAGAGATCGTGAGATAGATTTACATGTACATAAGATTTCCTATTTATAGGATAATAGGATAACAAGTTAACCTAAACCTAGATAACAAACTCGACTTGGTCTTCGGTCTGCCTTGTATTCCAACAGTTAAGTTGACTATATGATGTGCATATGCAGATTATTTTTGTGAGTAATGAGAAGGAGAAAGAGAGTTTTGTTAAGGAAATTGGAGAGGAGATACTACCAGAAGAGTATGGTGGTCGATCAAAACTCATTGCTATTCAAGATGTCATTATCCGTTCCCCGATCAACAACAACAACCCTCTGAGTTGAATGTTAATGTATTTTAACACTCTATACATGCTTCATTGTTCACTTGTACTATTACATAACCTAAATGTGTGCAGGCTTCTGTGGAATATCCTTCTTTCCTTTTATGCGTCAAAAGAAAAATAAATTGCAAATAAATTATTGATACTCAACTCATTTCTAGTAAATCTGTCTTGACAGTATATAATGGATGAATGTTTAGATTCTCCGATAACAAAACTTTGTAAAACAGAGCGAGTCATTCTTTCTATTGCACGTGATGCTTCATATTTTTATTGATGATAATTTCCACCATACCAAGATACTAGTGCGCAATTTGATAGAGCAACACGATTAAAAATGAATTGCTTAATTAGATTATTTTCTAAACAAATGAAGTAGAAATTTTATCAATGGTTGTAATTCGCCGAGAACTTCAACAAAGGTTTGAATAAAAATCCAGTTAATTGGACTATCTCCTAAACAAGTGGATATGATATCAATGCTTGTAGGAGGTATCACTAGATCAATACTATGTAATCGTGAACAATCAGAAGCAGATATAGCCTAATTAAAAAGTAAGTAAACTAAAAACCCATTGCTCTATTTGTAAACTAAAAGTAATAGGGGTTTACTCAATAAATACTTTTTGTGATTTCCAGAGACTTTAATAAATTTCCAAAGTATTGTGTTACTGGTTGTATATTTTAGAAAACTCCTTGTAAGTATATGTTACTCGTTATATACTTGTAAAATCTCTTTCAAAGTTTGTGTTACTCGTTATAAATGAGAAAATTTAAAGACTTTCTATACTTCCCAAATTTTAAGACTTTGAATGACATTTATGTGTATATTTGCCTTGGAGAAAGTCTTGCAAAATGTGAAAGATTTTGGAAGACTTTTACAAAAATCAGAAACTTAATTTATTAGTATCTTTTATATATTTATTTTGATATTATTTTATTTTATTTCAAGTTGATGCAAGTGCTTGCACGTATACTCTAGATCTATTTCTATTTTTAAAAAATATATACATATCCTAGATGTGTATATACATATATATATCATATGATACGATCAAACTCTTTTTTATTTTGTTATTAGATGGAATGAAAACTTTCATTCATGACTAAAATGTCCCAAATTATGGTTAATTTAATTTGCAATTAGCCTTTTCCAAGAATTGTTTTGAGTAGATAAATTTTATAGAACTTTACAAATCTTGAGATTTGTAGTCATGTTAGGTTGTTATACAATTCTCTAGAAATTTTGTTTTCACAACTTTTTAGAACTCTACAAATCTCTATAAGAGTTAGGCCAACTCTATAAAACTCTGCAAGTATTTTTCCAACTCCGTTGAACTCTACATAAGTTGTCATTTTTCATGACTCTTTTTAAATCCATACAAATCTACAAAAGTATTTATTGAATAAACCCCGTAAGTAAACAAAAATTATTAATGTACTGCTCATTAAACAACACAAAAACAAGCACTCCCAGAATTTTTCTACTGGGTCCCATTGCATTCATCTTGGGACCCACCATTTTCTTAAAAAGGGTTCAATATTTCTCTTATAGGGGTTATTTTGGGGTTTTAATTATTTTAATGTTGTCTTTTCGGTTGTTCGTATACAACTACTCAAACTAAAAACCCATTGCTCTATTTGGTGTCAGTGTTTTGTGTGGTATTTTGAATGCGGATGTAGGCTTTTAACCACAAAATTACAGTTACAAAAGAAGGGTCGTCATTATCGCACACCAGAGATCATGACCATTTTCTTATGGATGTGAAAATTATAAAAAATCATCATGGTATGTGACTCAGGACGTTACTAGTTTTTTTTTCTGAACATGAGGACCATATTTAAAGTCGTTATGGTAGAATCGAAAACCATGACGACTTAAGCTTGTACCTTAATGACCCTGGGATAAATTATGACAACTCTAGATCAACAAAAAGAAAACTATTATGTCCCAGATTTTCCAAGGGTCCTTATGGTATAAATATAAATTATTCATGGTATAGTCGCTGGTCTTTACGGTCAACAATTTAAAAAATGATGACTTTTAGAGCATTGCTCGGTCGAATTCACATGTGTTGCTATCTCAAGCTTGCTGTCAAATTTAGTTGTCAAAACTATATATTTATTTCTAGTCTACAATTAGTTAAGTCTCGGACTAGGATAGAAATGTAGTTGAGAAACAGAGGATCACGACAGTCATCATTGCGTTCTACCGTTTAAAGGCAAAGATTAACCGAAGCTTTTGGAGAACTTTATCAACAAAAGGTAAGTGAAGACTAAATCACCTCTATCTCAAGTTATATTCACTTTTCTATCATTTGAGACGATGTTACATAACTAATTAGACTAGTATGCATAGACAAGAATTTCGAGTCGAGAACTATATATCTAGTTAACGAATTTCTTGAAATATAATGACTAAGCTTAATGAACATTTGTTCATACTTGATGAACTCGATTAAGGACAATTTATTGTTCGGAATCAAAATCATGATTCAAGTTTATCATTCAGAAGTAGCCTGGATTGGTGATATGTGTCATTGATGTTGTTCAGGAATGTTTCGAATCGATTTAGAGAAATATATAACTACTATTGATTTGGATACAAGACAGTGGTATCAATATTACTGGGAAAACTGTTATATGTCTGAACCCGTATTATATGTACTTGTACATATAGCTAAGTAGATATGTATCGACTTACATATTAGTGGTGCACATATTCTATGTATATGATATGAAAATCTGTGAGACTCGTGAACCGGATGGGTATGCATATTCATATGCAAGCCATTCTTGAACTGTGGTTACGGAACCGAGGTGAGTATCCAAACCTGTACGCAAACTTAAAAAGTTTCGTGTTCTTGAACTCAGTAGCGTTTCCAAACCGGTATGAAAATTGATTTAGTTCTATGAATTCCGGAACCGGTGACAGTCTTCAGGTTTCCAAACCGGCATGCAAACTTAAAAAGTTCTGTGAACTCCGGAACTTTGGTTTGGTGGAAAGTTTACAAACCGGTACGCAAACCTAAAATGTTATGTGAACTCCGGAACTTGGTTTTGGTTTAAAGTTTCCAAACGACTGAACTGACTCACGAATGACAATAGTATTTGTACCTTGTACACCTACTAACCATGTCAATTATATTTTCAAGTCTCAGAGACAAAGGTTCCGAAAATTGCACCTACCCCATCTCACACATACATCCCTCTCTTAGGAATCTATTCACAAGGTGAAGGCCTCATCTCAAACAAAACACAGTCAAATAAAACCAAAAGAGGGCCTTTTCCTACGACATCGAGAAGTACCTAGAACAGGACCTAGTAAGATTTTCTTGAAACTTCTGTTCTTCATCAGAGATCAACTTGACATTACTATTTCAAAGTTTTTCTGTAATCCTCTGTTTTTTTTTTTGCCGATGACAAAAGATAGTTAGTTTCCTTGACCTCCTCAATATTTAGGTTTACTTCAAATTGGCTCGTATATATCAACTGTGCTTGATGCCCCTGCAACTGAGGACACCCTTGGAATTTTATTTCTTTAGTTTTTCTTATAGACACAAGGATAAAGGAATATCAGGTGAACATAATTCTTGTGAAGGAAAACACAATGATCATTTTTGCTTTCACTATCAGCTTCCAACTTTTGAAGGTGTGTAACCTACTAGAACCATTTTTCATGGATAATTTGGATTTCAATTTTTAAGCAACTACTTCGCAATTGAACTTCCCCATACATAACAATATTTCTCATAGATGTTGGGATGTTAGTGATTTACATCATGGTCATATCTATGTTGTAACAGGTTCAAAGGAAAACACACATAGATATTGTCAAATATTAAGCGATAATGTAAGTTTGGCAATAGAGAGTGTCCATTTGTAGTAATTCTATCGATAAAACCACCACCTCTGGATAAGATGTAGATAGCAGAGTGTATACACTCCTCATTCTTGTCTGATTTTGTTCTTTCATTTTTCCTGCAATTGCGGGTGCAGGCTTATTTCCCGGGTCGACTTGGAAAACTTTACATGTTAAATGTTCTTTGTTAGTTTCTGGAAGATATTTTCAATCTTTCTAGATAAATATATCCAAGGAAAAGTAAGAATTCGTTTTTTAGCTTCAATTATTCTATGATTGCCCTCATTTTGTTGTAGTGTCTCGACTATGTCTTTGTTAAGTTGAATATATAATGTGCATATGCAGATTATTTTTGTGAGTAATGAGAAGGAGAAAAAGAGTTTTGTTAAGGAAATTGGAGAGGATATATTACCAAAAGAGTATATGGTCGATCAAAACTCATCGATATTCAAGATGTCATTATCCATTCCCCAATCAACAACCCCCTGAGTTAAATATTAATGTATTTGAACACTTTATGCATGGTTCAGTGTTCGCTTGTACTATTACATAACCTAAATGTATGCGCGCTTCTGTGGAGTATCCTTCTTTCCTTTTATGCATCAATAGAAAAATAAATTGCAAATAAATTATTGATACTCAACTCATTTGTAGTAAAACCTGACTTAACAGTATATAATGGATGAAGATTCTCTGACAGCTACTCTAACAAAACTTTGTAAAGTAGAGTGAGTCATTTTTTCTCTTGCACGTGACGCCTCATATTTTTATTGGTGATAATATCCACCATACCAAGATATTAATGCGCAATTTGATAGAGAAACTTAATAAAAAATGACAATTTCTTAATTAGATTATTTTCTAAACAGATAAAGCAGAAATTTCATCAATGGTTGTAATTCACCAAGAACTACAACAAAGGTTTGAATAAAAATCCAGTTATTGCACTATCACTATATTACTATATAATAGTGAACAATTTGAATCAAATATGGCCCTGATTAAAGAACTGCTCGGTCGAACTTGCAAACGTTTCTATCTCAAGCTTGTTATCAAGTTTAGTTTCCAAAATTACAAGTCTTGATTTTTAGTTTACTTATAGCTAAGTCTCGGATTAGGATAGAAAGTGTAGTTGAGCATTAGACTTCATAGCGTTCATTGATTGAATACGAAGAACTACTAAGGGGAGCTTGTGGAACTTCATCAACAAAAGGTATGTGGATACTTGAAATCATCTATCACTCAAACGTCTATCTACTCTATCTCCTATTTGATACCAAAGTTGTATAGCTATATAGACTTCGATTATACACATTTGATATTTCGAGCTGGGTTTAACTCGCTTACATATTTCTCGAAATATGTGTTTGTAAGCTTTCGCTTTAACTAAGTTCATCTTATATTCTTGCCGAAAGTCAAAAGATGATCATGTGAAGATCTCCTTGTAACATCTTACATGATTTATGTGAGACAGTCATTTGATATAGACTCGGAATATTTCGTATTGATCATTCGATCACTTGAAAATTGCTTCGAAGCTAGTAGTTTGTGTGAGACATCTATTGTCGTCTTCTAAGAATGTTTCAATGATTGAAATGGGAGTTTAGAAAAATTAACCATTATTGGATATAACACAATATGTTTACTTGTATGCTAACTGTTGCAAGTTATTCCAAGTCCGGGAACCATAGTATGCATACACGTATGTGTACTAGTTGGTTTATAAAGTCTGGGAACTCAGTATGCATATCGGTATGCGTACTGGCGTGAGTTTCAAGTTCCGTAATTTAACTGAGGTTGGATGGTATGCGTACCCGTTCGCATACTGGCAAACCCAAACTTGGTCCGTCACTTAGGTATGTGAACCCCTTCGCATACTTGAGAAGGTTATGTTCTAAAATCGGTTTGTTTATGAACTAATACATTTATATAATAAGGAATACAATCTTTTTGAAACCGTGGCTATAATGTTCATGAATTGATTCGAGTGAATCAAAATCGATTTTGCTTCAATTGTGTCTTGTATACTTCTATGAGAATATAAACAATTGAACAACTATAGAACTAGTTTCATTGGAGTCATTTGAACTAGTTATGGTTAAGATGAATAAAGTTAATATGAAAGTGTTCATATGGCTAACTTCGGTTAATTATTGTTGAGATAACAAGGTGCACATGTTTAGGTATGGTTATTCATATCTAAATAAAGTCACTTTTCATTGTGTGTAACAAGCTAAGTTCGATCTAACAGTTGAAAGATATTAGCTTGAGTCTAATCAGTTTTTCATCTAACGATGAATATTGAATGCTTTGTTACCAAGGTAACATTGATTGCAAACCCTGAATTGAAGACTATATAAGGGAGAACTATAGCAACTGGGAAACCTAATCCCCACACCTCTTATGTGATACTAGTTGCGACTAGAGTTGATTCTCCTTAAACTTAGGTTTTCTCCAAAACCCTATAGGTTAACGACTTAAAGACTTCATTGGGATTGTGAAGCAAGATCCAACTATTTCTCTGTAGTTGCGTGTTCTGATCTTGTTGTCTTCTATCGTGATTGAGTACTATCTTCTCTAAGATTTTCTCAAGATTTAATCTCCGATAGGCAAGATAAAAAGTAGTCACAAATATCTTCGTCTCATCGTTTGTGATTCCACAATATCTTGTTTCGCTACCATACGATTAAGATTATTGTGAAGTGATTGATATTACTAGGATATTCTTTGGGAATATAAGTCTGGTGTATCAATTGGTTCCTGTTCACCTTGATTTATCAAAAGACGGAACAAAAACTCTTACGTATTTCTATGGGAGACAGATTTATCTATTCAATAAGATTTTCTGTGTGAGACAGATTGGTTTATCAAGTCTTCGACTTTGGGTCATATCAACTCTTAGTTGTGGGTGACATCATCTAAGGGAATCAAGTGCGCAGAGTCCTGCTGGGATTCATAGGCGTAAAGAACGCAACTGTACCTTGATCAGTATGAGATTGGTTATGGCTCAAGTACATTCCATTCCGAAGTTAACTTATAGTAGGTGATAGACATATTTTTTGTGTCTGATATATTCTCAATTGTATATATTGTTAATGCTCGATTTTGTTTTTATTATGGCTTTTTGTGTCTTTGTAGGTGTTTTTGGAGAAATAAACAGGTGTGGAGAAATCAGCTCGAAAAGTTGCTAAAAGCACCTCCAGAGGACACATGCTATTCTGACCCCCATTTTAGATAAGGGGCACCTAAATTACTAAGGGGTACCTATTTACTCTCGGCACCCCATCAGAGGATAAGGGGAAGTCATCTTCAAGAATTCAAATTTTTTGTTTTGGCGGGAAATATGGCAGCAAAATAACGGATTTTAGGGTTCAAAATTTGAATGGATTTAATGAGATTCAATCGGCAGAATCGATTGGGATGGACGTGAACTGAGTAAACAGGCTTGGTATAGTGAATTGATTCAACAAAATTGGGCTAGTTAATCGAGTTTGGATTAAAACAGGGAAATAAAAGTTCTCGGTTTTGGTTGAGTAATTTGTGGAAATTACGTGAGCTTCTGGGAAAGGTTTGAGCGATGGATATTATGAAGATTTGGTGGGGAATTATCCTGTACATCGATACATGAAAGGTTTTTGATTAAAAAGGAAGATCTATCTTATTCTCGGCAAAACAGGGGCTAGGGAAAGTTACGGGATGTTTTTTGCTAATATTTTGGAAGTTACATGGACAAGGGAATGAGTATATTCTGTTCTATCTTACCCTATATTTGGAAGAAGTTTACAACTAAGGAAGACGCGTAGAGAAGATTAAGGAAGAAGAAATAAATCCGTGACTTGTACGAAATGAAGAGGGGAGAAAAGGAAGGAATTAAACGATATTTGAAGGGTTTGAAGTGTGTATATATATGGTCCTGGAAAGTCACAAGGGGTTGTTGAGAGTTTGGGGGAGTTTTGAGAGGCTACAGAGCCAAGAAAAAGAAGTGCAAAGAAGTTTATCTGCTGGTGCAGGGAAGAAGAAACCAAAGAACAAAGACCTGTCCAGGTCAGTCGCATAGAACTATAGTATATCAACGGCAGAAGAAACAGTTGTAATCCAGCAGTCTTATTTTCTCTGCAATCTTTGTAACACGTAGTCTGCCACAGCTATAAACGTTGTAGTTGAGCTGCTTTTATTCCTTTTCTCATATTTCTCCAATAAAACACCTTTTTAAGTCATGGATTATTATTTTGAGTAAGTGTTTGACATCATGAGCTAAACCCCAACATTGGGATGACGGAGGAAGACAAATTTCATACATGGGTAAAATTATTTAATTCTTTTTAAGACTTTTGCATTAATTTTAATTGAAATTTGATTTGAATTAATTGGTTATCATTTAATTTGATGAGGTATGCTTAGCTTAAATGTTTTGATACATCATGCTTAGGATTTACAACTAATCTTTTGAGAATCTACCTTGGAAAAATCAGAGTCCATGTTAATTTTATTTATTGAGCTTTAATTGTTGAGAATAAATAAATTGAACCATATGTTATGAAATCGATGAAATCCTAGTCCCAGTACCTCTCAATATTGTGACAGTATTTTGTATATATTTTCTAGTATTAAGTCTAAAATCAATCTCTACAAGTCTTTGAACGGACTTTATTTACCACTATTACAACCTATCAATTTTTGGCTCCATCGACGCGGACTTGTATTTAGATTTGTTTTAGGTTTATTTTTATTTTTATTATTTTATTTTTGTTCTTTTTTACGCATTTTGGTATTTTTCGATTCTTTTCAGATTTGGAACGAAGATAAAAGGAAAGAAAAATTGTTATAAAAGAAAAGCATCGCCAAAGAAGGAAAGAAAAGAGCAGTCCAAAAGGAGTGAAGAAGATTTTGTATATATTTGGATTTTATTTCTTTTTATTTTTGGAAAATTGTATTAGGGTTTGTTTTATTTTTGTAATTTTTCTTTTCCTTTTTGGACATTTTTATTTTTGGCCTTTATTTTTGGACTTGAACATATTTTTAAAACCCTAAGGAATGGTTAAAAATTAAATAAAATTATTTGCAGGGAAGGACGACAGTTATGATACTTTCTCGGCCCTTCAGGTTCGTACACTGACATAGGAGTTGGCGGCCTGAGTCGACTACAACCGATTCGTCACCCGTCTGGTACGGGAGGTAAAATTCTTTCCACCCACGAATTGATAGGTGTAGAATACACCGTATTTACTATCTAGTATTTATGCTTTCTTTGCTATTTTTCGTGTGAATTATGTATCTTATGTTCGCTTTTGATTTTCATAGGTACTTTGGAGCTTATTCCCAAAAAGAACAAGAATCATTCCATT
Organism: Papaver bracteatum; assembly: GCA_023529315.1. Lineage (NCBI taxonomy): Eukaryota > Viridiplantae > Streptophyta > Magnoliopsida > Ranunculales > Papaveraceae > Papaver > Papaver bracteatum. The sequence continues at coordinate 237,875 of JAJJWX010000811.1, read as the reverse complement.
GGCCAACAAAAAGGAAGCTAAAAGGCACCAACTTGGAAGGAGGCACGCTTAAAGCTCTTGGCAATGTATTGGTTAATCACCACTTGGCATACATCATTGTTGTCAGAGGAATGCCACAACTGAATTTACAAGAAAAGATGGGCTTGAGTTATATTATGGGCTTACAAATCCCATGTTGAGAAAGAATTAGGTCAGTGAAATGGGAAAATTAGGGGGAGACTAATATCAAGCCGAGAGAGGACAGTATTGTCTGAGTTCACTAGTTTCTCCTCCCAGACTTGTTGCGGTCAGTTCTAGCTAAGGTCCAGTGGTTATCAGCAATGGAGAAGAGTAGGTGTAGTTGCGGGATTTCCTACACTACACACTTGTCAAGAATCTATGAAAACTAAGTCATAATTGTGAGTAAACAACAACACTTTTATTAATTCACTTTCAGGAAGATTTACAAATTTTCTAGATCTATTGTGCCCTTTATATAGGGATTTACATAGTGGAAGACAACTAAGATTTCCCCTGATGCAATCTACTTTGCGTCTCATCGCCCATAACTTTGATCTTCACCATCGCCAACTTTATAACCATCGTGAAGCAGACTTATTCTTCATATATATTTAATCGTTAATTGTTACATCACTCTTTTGTGACACTCTCCAAATGTTGTTGAAGAATCTTACGAACTAAGTCATAATTGTGAGTAAACAACAACACTTTTATTAATTCACTTTCATCTACTAACCAAGGTCCTCGTCATTCTAGCGACGATAAGTGGGGAAGATTTACAAGAGATATTAAAACTCACAAATCAGGAGAAATCTCCAAATTACAATTTTCTTTCTGGAGTTTCTCTCTCCTCAAAATTTTCTCATCTCTCAAAAATGCATCATCATTTTCTTTTTCTTTGGATCTATCGTGATAAGATTAACTCCCTCTCCATAGATGAACTTAGGTCCAAGTTTAATCTCTTAAAACTTGAACCAATTTAGGCTTGGTGACTTTATATAGGGATTTACATAGTGAAATCGCAATTCTTCAAGTCGAACGATAACATCTAAAATTTCTAACTTGTTGTTATATTCTTGTAGAAGGCGAGTATTATCGCTTGAACAAGTAATCTTGTTTGGCATCACCAACGTGAACCAATAGATCTCTCATTTTCGTTCACAATGATTTTGTTAAATTGATCTGCAATGACCATTTTATCCTTCTTTATGCATCTTGCGAAAGAAGTAAAATCGCAGGACGTCTTTACATTCGCATGTATTGACCCATTTATCTTGTCTTATCCATGTTTCTTTCAGAATCTTTGCGACAATATGATAAGCTTGGGATGAAATCGCAGGACGTCTTTACACTTTCATGTAAAAACCCATTGATCTCATCTTAACATTGCTCTCGTGGCTTTTTGCCTCTGCATTATTTACGTTACGCGATAATATGTCAAGCCTAAATGTTCTTGCGATCATAAATCCCCATGACATTGCCGTATTAAGACACTTATCATCTCCCTAATGGAGGGTGCCGCACTTATCTTCCCCCTGGTTGCCCCTTCAAGGAGGGCACATCGGACATACAAGACTAGCTCCTCCCATCCAGATATGTCAACAACCAGTTGTGTTCGCAGCCTCTTGTCCTTTATGCCTATATGGCTTATAGTTATAAGACTGCACCCTAAGTGGGGTTTTCTTCAGGTCGAGTGCATTGTAGCCAAGACTTACCAAGGATGGCAAGAGAGTTTCGTACGCTCCGGGCACCCTTGGCTCAACCGTGTACCTTTTCGCCTTGGTCATACTTTGCACTTCTTGGAAGAGATTCTCAGTCGTCCAACCAGGGTATAACCATATATAGTTGGAAATCCAAGATCTCTCTCCCGGATAGGTTTTATTTAACCCCATCGTCTGCATGACTCAGGTTCCAGCAGCGGTATAACCTGATCGCCGAGTCATGTCAAGAGATACCCCCTCATATGACGCGCTATTAGGTCTTACATTTTCCTCTTACGAAATTTTATTCGCGAACTAGGGTGCACGCCATAAAGTTTCGTCCCATTCTTATGTTTCTGCAAAATTTTATTCGCGTTTCTCGCAAGTATTGTAACTCTGATAGAATTTCATAACTTTGATCATTTTGGTAAAATTTTGCGATTCTTTCAAGCATAATATCTTATTCAATTACATATTTTTCAAACAAATTATTCACAGAATTCTCTGAAGTTCATCATTTTACCTCTTTACTTACTATTTTCTGATTCTGCTTTTCTGCTACGTTTTGCTGTTATTTCTTTTTCTGCGAGACGCTCGTCATCAGCTTTCACATCTTCTTTTCGTTCTATTGCATCAATCATTAACCTTTCACATTTCTGTCATTGCTTAATTTTGCACTTCCAATTGCCATTCTTTTCAGCTCTTTCTTCGCAAGACTTCATATCGATTTCATAACATTTCTTGCTTTCTCCCTAATCTCCTTTAATAACTCCGACACCTTTTGGATGAGGAAATTTGATACACTGGTGATAAGTAGATGCTACACCCAATATCCCGTGTAACCAGGGTCTTCCTATCAAGGCATTGTAAGGTGATTCGATGTCCACAACACAAAATAAGATTTTTGAAGATATTCCTTGTAACGGTATCTGCATTTCAATTAACCCCTTTGGTTTGTTAGCTGTGCCATTAAAACCATAGAATTTGTATGTTGATGGAATTAGATCTTCGTCTCTTCCTCCCATGGTTTTAAAGGTATGATAGATCCAGAAAATGATGATCGCAAAGTAGATCAGAATTAGGGGGAAATCTTAGCTTTCTTCCACTATGTAAATCCCTATATAAAGGGCACGATAGATCCAGAAAATGATGATGCATTTTTGAGAGCTGAGAGAATTTTGAGGTGAGAGAAACTTTAGAAAGAAAGTTGTAATTCTGAGTTTTAATATCTCTTGTAAATCTTCCTGAAAGTGAATTAATAAAAGTGTTATTGTTTACTCACAATTATGACTTAGTTTTCATAGATTCTTGACAATGGTGTAGTGTAGGAAATCCTGCAACTACATTTTGGCGCTTAGAAACAGGGAGAATCAGTCTAAGAAATCTCAAAATGCAACTTGAAGATTTGAAAAAATTGTTAGAATTAGAGAAATGGCTAGAAGGAGAAGAAATACATCAGAACCACCAACAACTGTGAGGAGGAGCAAAAGACTTGCAGGTGAAGGAACAGGTGAATTAGAAGAATCTTTAATAATAAGATCAGGAAGAAATAGAACAAGAAATGAAGTAGAAAATTCAAATCAACAGCCGAATCAACAAGCACAATCGCAAAATAGGGATGTGGATTATGATAGAGTGAGTATACACACTTGGAGGTCAGATTCAATGGAAGAAGCAGAAAATCGACAATTAAGAAATGGGGAAGGAAGAGAAAGAAATCAAAGAATGGCTGGAGAATTAGTTCACGTGGGACGTGAAAATGGGACAATAAATGATCTGAGGCAAAGAACACATGAAGAAAGTAGATTAGAGGCGGAGGAACGTGCGAATCTAACAAGACAAAATCATGAACTAAGAATGGAAAATTTGAGGTTACAAAGAAGGAGGTCAAGAAGTACTGTAAGATCAAATTCAAGATCATTCAGGGAAGAACCAAGGCGAAATTCCCCAATGAGAAATGTTAGAGAAGAAGTGCAAAATTTAAATGGAGAGCAACGTCATAGAGAAGAAGCGATAATTGGCGATCATTATAATCTGCGTGACAATAGAAATCAAGAGAGAAGAAACAACCAAATTGAAGAAGAGAATTCAGAGGAAGGTAGGAGGATATTGCATGGGCAAGAGAATCAAAGGAATCAAAGAATAATTGAAGAAGAAATTGAAAGATACTATACTGAACAAGCGCGCCTGGCTTGCGAGAGAGAAAGATTAAGAGCATAAGTAGAAGAGAAAGAATTTCGAGAGGCAGTACGACAAAATAACCATGAAAATTGAGAAAGAAGACGTACACAAAATCGCTATAATGATAATATTCAAGAGGAGTATGATAGGATACAAAGAAGAATAGAGAGACAGCGAAGAGAAATGAGGAGAAATGAAGAAATTCGCAGAGAAGAAGATAGGCAACTGTGATTTCAAGAGGATGGTGAAAGAGAAAATTGCAGAGAAAGACAAGATGATGATGAAGAAGGAGATACACAAAATCTCGCAAGACAAGAACGCAGAAGAAGGGAAGCTGCATTAAAAATGATAATGGAACAAAACTCAGCTGAGAATGAGAAAATTTTGAGAGAATTAGCAGAAATGAGAGGAATGATAAGCAATAGAAGATAAGGAGATATAAGGCAACTTGATGAAGCTATTGAAGAAGCTACGAGGACTCCATTTACTCAAGAAGTACAATTAAGAGGAATACCTCCAAAATGCAATTTACTAGCGTTAACCAGCATTTTTGATGGGACTACTTGTGCCGTTCAACACGTTAAAGCTTATGTTAGATGTATGCTACAGTGGGAGAATCATGATGCTTTATTATGCAAGTATTTTGCATCTAGCTTAACTGGCGAGGCATTGAAATGGTTTGATGGGTTACCAAAGAATACTATAACTTCTTTTGATCATTTACAAGCTACATTCTTAGGAGCGTATATTAGCAATAATTCATCGCGACCGGGTATTGAAGATGTGTTTGGGCTAAAAAAAAGAGTTGGATAGAGTCTAAAGCACTTAACTATAAGATGGAAATCAATGTGCAGCGAAATGGCTGGAAGAGTGGATGAAAGATATCTGATCCTATCCTTCATTAATGCAATGTTTGCGACTAATTTGTTGTACATTCAAATTTTCAGAATCAAAAATACAATCACCATGACAGAATTGCGAGAACTGCAGGAAGAATACATTGCTTTGGAGGAGAAACAAAATGAGATGGAATCATATCCAATCGTGAATACCAGCTCGCTGGCGGCAAGTGGAAGTTTGCTCCCTAAAATGATAAATAATGTAGCGAGCACCTCGCAATCACAACAAGAGAATGTAGTCATTGATAATCAACAAAAATTAGTAGCGATGGGCAGTCGAGATCAGGAAGAATATGAAAGGGAGAAGAATTATTATAATCGCGGTGGTAATAATAAGATTTAAAGACTCGATCAACCTCAAGAAACTTATGGAGGACAAAGGCAGAATAATTTTAAAGTACAAGGTAATCAGAGGATAATCTGGGAAGAAATTAAGATGCCAGCTCTCAATACTAGCATAGAAAAGATTTGGGAAGCTATCATTTTAATGGAAAATATACCCTCTCCGTGGAACATGGGAAAAGAACCCCATCCAAACAATCAAAGTCAAGAATTCTGTCCTTATCATCATTTTCATGGTCACACAGTAAACGATTGTAGGAATGTGAAGAGAATAATCTTGAGGATGATTGATCAGGAAAAGTTAAATCATTTTCTAGTAGGACATCCACAATCTCAGCAATTACTTCCAGCACCAGAAACTTGCAGAGTGAATGCTGTAAAAGGAGAGGAAACATTTGTAATAGAAGTTGGAGCCAAAGCAAAGAATTTGTTTTGTAATTCTATTGTACATTCACGCAGAACTATAGAGGACTTTTATGACAATATCTTAAGCAGGGTCTTCGCGAGAGACACAGATGGAAGAGATATATTGAATATAGCGAGATCCTCGCCATTAGAGGAATGGCAGAAGCAAACTCTATCTTTCATTGCGCAAGATGTACCTGAGGTTGGTGAGCAGCACGATAATCCATTGGTCGTACGATTAGAGATTAATCCAAAACAGATGCAAGAAGAAGATGAGGAGAATGATAGTAAAGTTGAAGATTCCTGGGCTATCAACAGAGTCTTAATAGATACAGGGAGTTCTGTTGATATCTTATTTTATCATACCTTTAAAACCATGGGAGGAAGATACGAAGATCTAATTCCATCAACATACAAAATCTACGGTTTTAATGGCACTGCTAACAAACCAAAGGGGGAAATTGAAATGCAGATACCGTTAAAAGGAATATCTTCAAAAATCTTATTCTGTGTTGTGGACATCGAATCACCTTACAATTCCTTGATAGGACGACCCTGGTTACATGGGATATTGGGTGTAGCATCTACTTATCACCAGTGTATCAAATTTCCTCATCCAAAAGGTGTCGGAGTTATTAAAGGAGATTGGGGAGAAAGCAAGAAATGTTATGAAATCGATATGAAGTCTTGTGAAGAAAGAGCTGAAAAGAATGGCAATTGGAAGTGCAAAATTAAGCAACGACAGAAATGTGAAAGGTTAATAATTGATACAATAGAACAAAAAGAAGATGTGAAAGCCGATGATGAGCGTCTCGTAGAAAAGGAAACAACATCAAAACGTAGTAGAAAAGAAGAATCAGAAAATAGTAAGTAAAGAGGTAAAATGATGAACTTCAGAGAACTCTGCGAATAATTTGTTTGAAAAATATGTAATTGAACAAGATATTATGCCTGAAAGAATCGCAAAACTTTACCAAAATGATCAAAGTTATGAAATTCTATCAGAGTTACAATACTCGTGAGAAACGCGAATAAAATTTCGCAGAGACATAAGAATGGGACGAAAAAAATCGCAAAACTTTACCAAAATGATCAAAGTTATGGCGTGCACCTTAGTTCGCGAATAAAATTTCGCAAGAGGAAAATGTAAGACCTAATAGCGCGTCATAAAAGGGGTATCTCTGGACATGACTCAGCGATAAGGTTATACCGCTGCTGGAACCTGAGTCATGCAGACGATGGGGTTAAAGAAAACCTATCCGGGAGAGAAATCTTGGATTTCCAACTATATATGGTTATACCATGGTTGGACGACCGAGAATCTCTTCCAAGAAGTGCAAAGTATGACCAAGGCGTTGAGGTACAAGGTTGATCCAAGGGTGCCCGGAGCGTACGAAACTCTCTTGCCATCCTTTGTAAGTCTTGGATACAATGCACTTGGCCTGAAGAAAACCCCACTGAGGGTGCAGTCTTGTAACTATAAGCCATATAGGCATAAAGGACAAGAGACTGCGAACACAACTGGTTGTTGACAGATCCGGATGGGAGGAGCTAGTCTTGTATGGCCGATGTGCCTTCCTTGAAGGGGCAACCAGGGGGAAGATAAGGGCGGCACCCTCCATTAGGGAGCTGATAAGTGTCATAAGACGGCAATGTCATGGGGCTTTATGATCGCAAGAACATTTAGGCCTGTCACATTATCGCGTAACGTAAATAATGCAGAGGCAACAAGCCACGAGAAAAATGTTAAGATGAGATCAATGGGTTTTTACATGAAAGTGTAAAGACGTCCTGCGATTTCATCGCAAGACGATAATGTCACGAGGCTCTGATCTTGCGAGAGAACTTAGACTTGTCATATTATCGCAATATTATCAAAGAAGAAAGTTAAGGCAAGATCAATGAGTCAATACATGCAAGTGTAAAGACGTCCTGCGATTTTGTCGCAAAAAGAAGAAGCGTGGCAAAATAAGACCTTTAATTAGGAAGGCACAATAAGACCACAAGATTACTGCGATAATACTCGCAGATGTTATAAGAATTGTGATTTCACGCAATTATTATTTGACGGTAATATCGCCAATATTAAGGTAAAATTTTGATTTTTATTTAATCTTTAATCAATTTTTATATTGCAGATGAATAATAGAGGCAAGTATGGGAATGCATGAGAACGATGAAATTATTATTCATCTATCATATAAAAATTTCATAGATACAAGCACGCAAATAATTAAAAGAATAATAGTTATATTGATTGATTAACATTTGCAGAAAGAGAACTGTTTTCTGATTCTTACAGGTAGAAACAAAAGAGGCAAAAGAAATTTACAAATTAACGATAATATTACAGAAAAGGAGAAAGAAAAAGAAGAACTAGTCAGATCTATCGCGACCCTCCCTATCAGACTTATCTTCATCGCCAGATTCTTCCCCTTTATCATTATCATCACTATTTTCTTCTCCACCAGATTTTTCACCCTCATCATCATTATCATTCTCATCCTCATCAGAATTTTCAGCCTCACTATCAGAGATGTCAAGAATGGGAATCACTGCGGGTACTTCTTTCGCAAGATCAGGGTATACAGAAGGAGAAATTCCATGGTCATCACAGACCAATGTAGGATCAGAATATCGCCACAATTATATTTACGAGAAATTAATGACACTTCTGCGAGAGTCACTGAAAACTCTTCAACAACATTTCACGAGCGTCACAAAATAATTCAAAGAATGACGAAGTTGACGACTGAAGAAACATGAGAAGAACGTGTCTGTTTCATGATGGTTACAAAGTTCACGAGAGGATCGCAAGATAGATCCGAAATTAGAGGACAACTTAGTTGTCACCCATTATGTAATTTCCTATAAATAGAGATGTAATAGATTGAGAAAAGGAGGAGGTATTTTTTTAGAGTTGAGAGAGTCTTGAGGAGAGAGATATTTTTCACAAAGATTTTTAGAGAGAGAAAATGTGTATTTCTTTATCATTTTCTTCCCCAAAACTAGATTTAGAACTCCATTAATGGAGATTATCAAATGTAAAATCAAATGTAAACTTTATCAATCATAGTAGAGAATCATGGATGTATATCAAATTGATCGAACCATGTAAAAATCCGTGTGTCTATTTACAATTTTTAGAATTTTAAATATCAAATTAGTTTAGATTAAAAGATTATTATCAAGATATTACAAGGGGTATGTTGTGGGAAAACCTGCAACTACATTTTGGCGCTAGAAACAGGGAACTTGCTTGTTGGATTGATGAAAATTCAAAGAATTGTTGATGATGAATTCAATTGGATCTAAGAGATACAGGGAAAAAATGTAGAAGTTTTGGGCAAGAAATGTATACATAAAAGGAGAAGTAGAAAAATTGAAGATCAGAAGCAGAGGCGAAGAAATTGTCAACAAAATGAAATTCACATAAAGCTACGCCAAAAATTCGTCCAAAATGATTAATCTCTTCTCATCTTTTTCATTTTTTGATTTAGTTTTAGATAAAAAAAAAATAAAAAAAAAAGTTATTATTCTTCGTAAAATGTGGATTACCTCCTAAAATTTAGACACAAACTGGGATTTCTTTATAATCTTGTGACAATCGATTTCAGAAGGATGGATCCATTTCAATTTCCTTAATCGTACTATTTCATAAAATGATTTTCGAAAATTCTTTCATCCAATTAAGCTCTATTCATCAGTAAACCAAAACAATCTCGGGATTTTGATTCAAAACTAATTCGGATAATAGTTTCACTATTTATGAATTTTGATTTTCAAACCCATATGCAGGGGACAGGAGCCATTGAGAACTTTTATTTAGTATTGATACCAATTTTTGCTTATTAAAGCTCGCAGGGGGAAGCAAGACTTGACAGAAATTAATTAAACGTCCCAATGAAGAAAAGTTCCGGCAATAAACAAGAGGAAATGATCAATTAATTGCTCATTAAGTACGAAAATGGATAAATTAAGTCTAGGAACGGATATGAGAAAAAGCAAAATTATATTACTACGAGATTCTACCTGCGAGATTCAAATATATCACGTCATCCACGGTCCACTTAATTAGAACAGCTATCAATTCAGTGAAGTATAATTACCAGCGAGCAGTAGCCAAAGAACAGCAATTCAAGTGAATATACAACAACAAAAAATCCAACGAAGCATGCGGATCAATACCAAATATCAAAAGAAGTGATGTTGTTCGCCAAAATATATACAAGACTTTCTTCATGAGAAGTTTTCTTCCCAAATGTCTGCGTGGACAAGAAAAGAAAAGTTTTGACAAGGAAAATTCATGGGGCCCCTCATGAGAACAAATAGTGGAATTCTTCAGCAAAGATCGAACAAAAACTATTTTTCCATTCAATAGCATGAAAAGCTATTTAATTATTTAATTATGAAGAACTAATTGTAACGACTTGTGAAGAACTATTTTATTATTCAATTATGTCACCATATTGTTTACAGCTAGATCATACGCAAGAACGGATGGGGCAAATAAAGACAAAGTTCATATAATCGCGGGAGATACAGCTCAAAAGAAAATAGCAACACACGATAAAAGTTCAAAGCAACACAGATAGGAATCCAGCGCGAAGGAAAAGCAAATAAGATAAAGATACATGGACAAAACCGCAAAGAAGTATCCGCAAAAGGGGAGAAATATCATTAAGGGGAAATGAAGCACAAAATTTAGATTCCAACGGAGGAAAAGGCACAAAGGACAAAGACAACACAGTAGATAAAGGAAGAAGACTAATGATTTATTCACCATGTACTTCATCAACAATCGCGAAGAAATCAAATGAAGTTACACCAACAAATAGTTATACAGGACAAAATCTCTTCTCTTCAACATCCGTAAAAAAAAAAAAAAAAATTACGGATGTTTTTTTAAAAAAAAAAATCCATTTCATGAATTTTCTAACTTAATACACTACTTACTAAATTAAATGGATGAATTTCGCAGAAATTTACTTGCGAAGGTCAAAAATCTACAAGGAGGAAAACATTTCTTCGCAAAATGCAGTTCTGCGAAAAGACATGCAGTAGATCACCAAATTTAATTTAGGCCTGACTATCTTCACAAGGTCACAGGTTCACGAGAATAGCTAAGTATTAATATATGTTGAGATGTTGTTGTGAGATACGTACTAACAATAATACAGAGAATCAATAGAGGTGCAACGTTCACGAGAACAACATTTTACGAGAACATATATGATGGGTCATATAGTTTTGGCGAGCATCAGTAGGAGATTTAGAAGGACATAAGTCTTGGAATTTTATATTATATTCAATTTTTCGCAAATGTGACGAGTATCAGTAGGTGACGAGTATCAGTAGGTGACAACATTTTCATCAGTAGGTGACGAGCCTACCACATACCCAACAATAATTATTGGCGAAAGAATACTTTAACAAATAGAAGCTTAACCATCCTTTGGGAATCACATCTGCGAAGAATTGAAAACGTACAGAGAGAAGAAGTGATAACAGGACGAAAATATGGTTTGCTTTCGCAGACAGGAGTCGGTTCATATGATATTTACCTTGCGAATATTTACAGCAAGAATGTTCGTTTATTTCAGAAAGATGTTTCCTTCGCAAAAAAAAAAAGTTCTTTCTTCCAAAAAACCAGCGCGAAGAAGAGATAAGTAAAATTCAAGCCCAGTTCGTCCAAGCCTGCTAAAGCAAACCAACCCATCTCACGCAGGCTAAAGTACACCAAGCTATTTAACGCAAGGAATTGGCTAACGAGAAAATGAAGTCTATTTTTGGTATGGTACATCTAATTTCCACGAGAGGATTATTTCATTACTTCGCCAAGTTGGTCAGAGGCAGAAATTTGGTATTTCATTACTTCGTCAGATATTTGATTATTTCGCAAGAGAAGGATTAGAACAATTGGTATGGTGCAAGAGGCAGATCAAGAGTTTATTTCTCATTTCTTTTCATTTCACGAGCAACTCAAATACTTCGCGAGAGACGGCAGCAACAGAAAATCGCAAAAAAGATAAGTACCATTTCCTTGAATATTTTACTTATAGAAAATGAATTTTTTTGATTTATTTTACAAAAAAGGATACTATCGCAACATTTCAAAGAGCATTTCTAAGATTTTTTTAAAGATTTCATTTAATTTACCAAAAGTGATGTAATCGCAAGATTTCAGAAAATTTAAAACAGCGATACATTCGCAAGATTTCAAAATTTTCAAAAAATATGAGATCATCGCAAAATTTAAAGATCGCAAAAATTTTTCAAAGATTTCAAAGATTACAGAAAATGAAATTATTGCAAAAATTTCTAAGATTTCAAATTTCCAAAATACGCGATACAATCGCAAGATTTTAAAGAAGATTTCAAAGATTTCTCTAGAATATTTCTTTTACAGAAAGAGATTTTTGGTTTAAAAAATGCGATAAAATCGCAAGATTTCAAAAAAAATTAAAGAATATTTCAACTCACAGAAATGAGCAAAACAAATTTTTATCAGAGCTGCGAGCGTAATCGCGAGATTATTCAAGATTATATAAAGAATTGACAGAAATGAAAGAATGAAGAAACGCGAATATAATTTCGCAGAGATTTAAAGAATGGGACAAACCTTTATGGCGTGCACACTAGTTCGCGAATACAATTTCGTAAGAGGCAAATGTAAGACCATCAAGCACGTTATAAGGGGGGTATCTCTTTACATGATTCAAACGATAAGGTTATACTGCTTCTTTGGAACCTGAGTCATGCAAATGTTGGGGTTAAAGAAAATCTATCCGGGAGAGAGATCTTGGATTTCCAGCTTTATAAGGTTATACCCTGGTTGGACGACCGAGGATCTCTTCCAAGAAGTGCAAAGTATGACCAAGGCGCCGAGGTACATGGTTTAGCCAAGGGTGCCCGGGATGGACGAACCTACCCTGGCCATCTTTGGTAAGTCTTGGCTATGATGCACTTGGCCTCAAGAAAACCCCACTTAGGGTGCAGTCTTGTAACTATAAGCCATATAGGCATAAAGGACAAGAGGCTGTGAAAACAACTGGTTGTTGGTAAATCTGGATGGGAGGATCTAGTCTTGTATGGCCGATGTGCCCTCCTTGAAGGGGAAACCAGGGGGAAGATAAGGGCGGCACCCTCCATTAGGGAGATGATAAGTGTCTTAAGACGGCAATGTCATGGGGATCTAAGATCGCCAGATCATTTAGGCCTGTCATATTGTCGCGTAAATTATACAGAGGCAAAAATCCATAAGAGAAAAAAGTTAAGATGAGGTCAAGGGGTTTTTACATGAAAATGTGAAGACGTCCTGCGATTTCATCGTAAGACGGCAATGTCACGAGGCTTTGTTTTCGCGAGAAAACTTAGGCTTGTCATATTGTCGCAATACAATAAAGAAATACAGATAAGGCAAGATCAATGGGTCAATACATGAAAGTGTAAAGACGTCCTGCGATTTTGTCGCAGAAAGAAAAGTATGGCAAAGTAAGACCTTTAACTAGGAAGGCAAAATAAGACCAATAGAATAATCTCAAACATTAATTATTTTCTTGTAAGAATGCATGAAAGATTTGCTCATCGCAAAAGAGAAAGCAAGTACTATTCAAAATCTCTCAGAAATACTATTCAGAGTTTCTCAGAAGTATCATTCAGAGTCTCTCAAGAGGAATGTCTACAATCTCGTAGCATTATTCACAATCTCTCCACTATTCATCACCACTATTCATCGCAGCACTATTCAAAGCATTCTTTCAGAATCTCGCAGAAACGTTCAGAAATTCGCAGAAACATTCATAAATTTTCAGACTAATTCAGCATATTGCAGGCTATTCCAGAATTTCGCAACAGAAATGATTATTTCGCAGAATATGATCATTTTATCAAATGAGGCAGAGGCAATTCGTTCATTCAACATTTTCTCAGGGATTCTTCCTTCATAGATAAAGAACAGAGGCAACTATGGATTACCAAGAAAACATTTTATGTTCTTAATCTTCTCGCAAGAAACATTTCCAAAATGGACTAGGATTTTCACCACGACCTTCCAGTATGTTCATAAGTTTCCAGATAGTCCTTTGACTTGAAGAGGACTTCTCATTTCCAAAATGGACTAGGATTTTCACCAAAAATGAAGTAATAATTTCACGAGAACGGAGGAAATACTTATGATTTTCATTAAAGGACGGATACTTCTTATTTTTTAAAGATTGAGTACTTCTTATATTTCTTCAGGGATACTTCATACTTCACGAGCACTTCAAGAGTTAATACTTCTTATTTACTTAACAAAGATATGGAACTTCGCAAAAGAATAGAGGCAAGTATATACTTTTCAATACCAGTATTCTTTCGCTCGTTCCTTCATCAACAAAAATCAAAGACTACTACAACAACAAATTTTTTCTTAAAGATTACTTTTCAAGCAATATTCAAGAAAAAAGAGGCAAGATGTAGGATCAGAATATCGCCACAATTATATTTACGAGAAATTAATGACACTTCTGCGAGATTCACTGAAAACTCTTCAACAACATTTCACGAGCGTCACAAAATAATTCAAAGAATGACGAAGTTGACGACTGAAGAAACATGAGAAGAACATGTCTGTTTCACGATGGTTACAAAATTCACGAGAGGATCGCAAGATAGATCCGAAATTAGAGGACAACTTAGTTGTCACCCATTATGTAATTTCCTATAAATAGAGATGTAATAGATTGAGAAAAGGAGGAGGTATTTTTTTAGAGTTGAGAGAGTCTTGAGGAGAGAAAAAATTTCAGGAGAGAGAGATATTTTTCAGAAAGATTTTTAGAGAGAGAAAATGTGTTTTTCTTTATCATTTTCTTCCCCAAAACTAGATTTAGAACTCCATTAATGGAGATTATCAAATGTAAAATCAAATGTAAACTTTATCAATCATAGTAGAGAATCATGGATGTAGATCAAATTGATCGAACCATGTAAAAATCCGTGTGTCTATTTACAATTTTTAGAATTTTAAATATCAAATTAGTTTAGATTAAAAGATTATTATCAAGATATTACAAGGGGTGTGTTGTGGGAAAACCTGCAACTACAACCAATTTAACAGAATCATTGTGAACGACAATGAGAGATCTATTGAAGTTCGCGGTGGTGATGCCAAACTGCTTCTTCAGTTGCGAATATTTGTAATTGCGAGCAGCAAGATTATTCGCGAGCTGATCCTTCTCTTGCTCAAGCTCCCTAATTCTTTCAAGATAACCTTTTTCAACTTCTACAAGAATACAACAACAAGTTAGAAATTTTATAAAAGAGAATAATGAAAACAAGAAATTAGCAAGAAGAAGATTGGCTAATAACCTTCTATGTTAGAAATCATATCTCTAATTAGAGCCGCCTGTTCGACTTGAAGGCTAACATTTACACCTAAATCATTTCTGGAATTGTCAAGAACCTTCGCAGCCCAGGCAAACACGTCATCGCTATTAATAAGGAGACAAGATCGAATTTGAGTCTCCCTCGCAAGAAGATCTTCATTCTCGCGGATAAGTTTATCTCTAACCTTTTGAACTTCAAGGAGAGTTTTATGAAAATCTTCTAAGGTTTTAGCTCCATTTTTTATGGCGAGATCCTTCTCGTAAATAAGATCGATATTCTTCTGCCTTAATTTTACTATTTCTTTCTTTGAATCAAAATAAAGGCGCCTATATTTGTCATTCAAGCCTAAATTGAATCTGTGTTCAAGTTTTGAGAGATTAAAATTGGATCTAAGTTCATCTATGGAGAGGGAGTTAATCTTATCATCTGAGAAGTTACTCAAGGAATTATTAAGACTAGCGAGAAGAGTATGATCATCTACAGGTTCAGGAAAAGTTTGAAAGATTATAGCCTCGTCAGTAAGACCATAAACATCTGCAAGTTAAAAGTGATTGCTTTAATAAGATGCGATAGAATAAAAGGAATTAAGAAAGAAGGTAAATCAGTCATACCATAAAGTTGTTGGTTAGCTTTATCGAGATTAGCAATCTTTTGCTTGTCAATAGTAGCTTCCGCCTCCATCTGTTTATTCTTCTTGCGAAGTTCAATAACTTCAGACTCTAATTTTTGTTTATCTTGGCCAACTTTAGCAGATTTCTCTTCAGCGTAGAAGCATCTTTTATCTAAATTAGAAGCAACAGCAAAAGAAGCTCTTCCAACCTACGAAGAAGAAAGACAAATTAAAATATAGCGATGAATAAAAATAAACAAACTAAGGAAGTGAAAACATACCAAAGCACCAAGAGAATTCAAGAGACTGGGAGTCAGTGATCTTGAGATTCCTTGGAGAGATTCATTATCTACTAAGATAGGAGCATCGCAAACTTTAGCGAGAGCTTGAGATGTCTTCTTAATAACTTCATCCTTGCCATTAGAGGTCATGCTATGGGAAATATCGCTAAAAATTCTGGACAGATGAGTCATTGATGAATCAGAAGAAGAAGAATTTCTTATTGAAGGAAAACCGTCAGCATTAAAATCCTCGTCAATATCCTTATCAAGAACAACACTTGGATTTTCTGAAACTATTTGAGGAATTGAAGAAGAAGAAGAAGGTTGGGTTTTTAATTTCTTTAGCGGAGGACCGCTAGATTCATCATTGCGAGGGGCAGAACATCTTCCCCTAGAAGAAGTAGTAGGCTTCTCCTTTATAGATTTCCCAGATGGTTCCTTTGGAGATTTCTCCTTGATTTGTGGAGGAGGCAGTGATTCTAATTCTTCGATTTCCTGTGAACACAGATGAAGATAAGAAATAGGGGAAACAATATATTGTTAAAAACTTATAAAGAAATATTTCTTACTTCATCTGTGAAAGACATCAAAGCCAGGCGAATGCTGGGTTTCCTAAGAGTTTGATAGTTGAGTTTCATTCTATCAATCTGAGAAAATCAAAAAAGTTAGCAAGAATATAAAGGAGACAATAAATAATAATAACATGAAAAGTTGAGAGAATATACTTCTTTAGATTTTTCAGGCCAATTGAAGACCCAGGGTTGATATTCTGCGAGACTCGTAGGAAGTTTGCGAGAACCAGATATATAAGGACCTTCAAGACTTAATGGGAAGATGAACCACTTATCGTCGCTAGAATGACGAGGACCTTGGTTAGTAGATGTATGAAAGTCAATATCCATCATAATAGCATTGTCGCCAGTGACCTTCTCTTTCTTCAAACGAACACCCCAACATGTACTATCCCTCTTCATAGGGACAATTCTATAGTTTACAAAAAAGTTGTCCACAGTATAATCGCAAGAAACAATGGGGACATCTTTGAACAAAGGATTCTTTGGAGCATTGGGGTAGCGAGTTCCTTTACCAGCGCCACGAGAAGCATATTCAAGTAGTAATCTGATGCAATCCCCACCCAATTGGTATATTACTCGCGAGAACCTCTCGTCAGATATTATTTGATAGAATAACGGGAGTTCTGGATTATAGAGAGGGAGAGAAAGGCCAACTTCAAGTTGTCCTAGCGATACTATGATTTTCTCGCGAGAACATTGATCATCAGTGAACAATTTAAGGGAAAGTTCATATTTAGCATCTTGATCTGGAATTAAAGATAAGTTAAAACATTTAAGTCTGAGTTTCTCGCGCATTCTATTGAAGGCCTTCAAATTTTTAGCACCAGCAGCAACCATTTTCAAGTATGGGAATGAAGGAAGAAGTTGAAAAGGAAGAAAGAAATCGTGAGAATAATGAATGCGCAATTTACGGAAGAACAGTAAAGTTGCAGAAAAAAAGAATGAAGAAGAAAGTAAAAGAGAGAAAGATAATAGGGAGAAGAGTACTTATAGAAGAAGAAATTTCTCGAAAAAGATGAAAATAATTAATGCAAAGAAAAGACGTGGGTGGTTAGATCGCAGCGGTTACAGAAGACGTGTCAAAAATTTATTGGAA
Organism: Papaver bracteatum; assembly: GCA_023529315.1. Classification (NCBI taxonomy): domain Eukaryota; kingdom Viridiplantae; phylum Streptophyta; class Magnoliopsida; order Ranunculales; family Papaveraceae; genus Papaver; species Papaver bracteatum. The sequence goes on along the minus strand of JAJJWX010000811.1, from coordinate 220,417 downwards.
GAAAGAAACTCGTGAAAACAGCTGGCGAAATACATAGAAACGTGTGAGAATGAGAAAGAAAAAAATATAAGCGATTATGGCATTTTTAGTTCTCATGATCTTCTCTTCTTCGCAGAAAATACATGAGAAGAGGCAAGATGTAGTACCAGAATATCGCTACAACACTATTCCTGCGATATTAACAACGTTTCCGCGAGCGTCACTGATAATTCTTCAACAATATTTCACGAGCGTTGCAGAGCAACTAAGAGAAACTGACGATGGAAGAAGTAAAAGAAGAATGTGTTGATCCTGCGATGGTCATCATGCTTGCGATAGAGAAATATTGTAGCGATCGCGATGAGATCGCAGAATAGATCCGAAATAGGAGGAAAACTTAGCTGTCATCCATTATGTAAATCCCTATATAAAGGGCACGATAGATCCAGAAAAATGATGATGCATTTTTGAGAGCTGAGAGAATTTTGAGGAGAGATAAACTCCAGAAAGAAAGTTGTACTTCTGAGTTTTGATCTTTCTTGTAAATACCTGAAAGTGAATTAATAAAAGTGTTGTTGTTCATCCACAATTATGGCTTAGTTTTCATAGATTCTTGACAAGGGTGTAGTGTAGGAAATCCTGCAACTACAACTCTTTTGTGACACTCGCTAAATGTTGTTGAAGAATCTTACGACAATCTCGTCAAAGTGTCGTTAATACGTCAGTAACGCTCGCAGAAACGTTGTTAATATCGCGGGAATAGTGTTGTAGCGATATTCTGGTACTACCGTAGGTGTGTTGGCTGTAGTTCACGTTGCAGCTGAGTTGGTGGTTTGTGGTTTGCTGGCAGCCGATAGCAGTTCAGATGGAAGTTGGTTGTTAACAGACGAACATTTACAATGGTGGAGGAAATATAAACAAGGACATAACTATTTCAGAAGTTTCGCTAGAACTTATACACGAAAATCAGCAACGAGAGTTAAGGGTGAAGGCTTTGTGCATGACACTGATGGAAAATGTCTGTGACTTGCAACTCGAGACGGTGGAAGGATGTGGTGTTGTGTCAGTTGTGAACAAGAAAGAGCTGTAACGGTTGAGTTAAATAGACGCTGTTATGGTGATGGTGGAGATCAATGAAGCTGTTGGTTAATATCATTATCGTGTGAAGCTGTGGTCTATGGAAGTGACACGGAACTGATGATGCAGTAGGAATGAAGATAGCAGTTGTAATGGTGATAATGAGTTGGAGTCTGCAGCTGGGAGTTTGAGGCAGTGTTGATGATTAATCGGTGAAGCTGGAAGCTGTAAAGATGATAGTAATGGATGATGGAGCTGAGCTGCTATTGTGCAAGGACATCAGAATGGATGGACGTGATTGAATACATGGTGGTTGGCAGTGGATATGAGGAGACGCTGTTGAGAAGACATAGTATGGTCTAGAGAGGCTGTATGGCAGTAATGTTGTGCATTGGAGTCGACTGACTCAGGAGAGGAAGGTGGAAGCAGTGATGCCGACGTATATGCATGGATGCTGATTGGATACGAAGGATATGATGTAGATGGCATTGTACTCTGTGGTGTATGGTGATGCTTTGAGTCAACCCTCGATGCAATTGACGATGGTGACTACTGCTGGAGATCGAGACTAGGTGCTTTTGTTTCGAATGGGAAGAAGGAGATGACAGATGAATGAAGTCAGTGTGATGACGAGAATGAAGGTTACTGCTCAACTTTGGGTTTTGTTGTTTAACTCGAGCTTGAATAGTGATTGAAGGAGAAGGTTTGAATGGGATGGATTTGCAAGCCCACTGTACAGGCCAATGAAGACATCAGATGGGATTATACAGCTATAGTGTGAGCCCAATAGGCTTTTGAGCCAAGATATTAACACGATCAGAATTAAGGGTAAAACCAGTTGCCGTGGCTCAGTTCTTACATCTTTGGCCGTGAGTTTTTGGCCAGATTTTGGAAATCCTTTGCACGGGGTGTTATGCACGGGACACAATTCAAGAGGAGGTGCACTTTCCTATTTTTGATAGGTTTTCTAGTTTTCTTAAAGAAGAGGTTACAAAACTCTATATATAGGGAAGCCTAGGCACATATCTAGAAATATAATCTTCTACTACTTTTGTTTCTAGGGTTTGTGAACATGATAGGGTTTCTTTTTCTTCTTGTTATGAACTCCATGAACATGAGCTAGAGTTTTATTATTGGTTATGGAATAGTTGGATTTCACAAAGCATGATTCTTTGATATGATAAATTAGTTTTGTCTCGTATTTATCGTTTACGATTCTCTTAAAATATAATTACATGATTTGATTGATTGTTTTGTCAAGTTGCAAATTGGTAGAACTTCTAATCACATTTATTGCTAGTTTAGGGTTTATTGTACCTAAAAGTGATATTCCTTGAATACAAGTAGCATAAATATGATTATAGTTTGTAGTGATATATTCTTATGATCATATGTGAATCGTAACCTTTGTTAAATCGGATTAGTGCGCTTTCCACGTTCGATTGCTTTGATTGGCCTGATTTCATAGAACTTAATGCATCTAGGGAATTAAACTTGATTAGTGCTTTTACACGTTAGGTTGTTCTCTTAGATAGAACTCATACTCGCATCTTTTAATGTGTTTGTTGATGACAAAAGGAGATTAGCGGGATATTCTTGCGATCAAGGTATTCTAGGGCTTTTGATAAAAGTTGAGATTAAATATCATTTCTAATTATTGTGAAGAAAACATATTTGTGAATGAAGATGAATCCTTAACCAATATTCTCACTACCTTGATTTGCTTATTTCTTTATTTGATTTTACTTTTATTACTTGCATAAAAATCAGAAAACCCCCGGTGTTATTGTTAGGAAACCAAAAATATATTGACAACCAAGACCTCTCTGTGGGATCGATCCTTTCTTGCCATTGCTATATTTATATTTTGAGTAGTAAGAAAGTGTAAATTATTTTTGACGCATACGACAGCAATCACGAATCTCCTGTCAGTAGGTTTTATTTTGTGTTGAAGATCAAAAAGTATGAACACAAAAACACACGTGCACAACATTATTGCATCATCTGGCACCGATTATTAGGAAAACACGTGGTTTAGTACGGTGAACCCTATGGGCGTTATCATATGAAACACCACAAGCCTTAGCCTTGTACCTTTGACCAGTCCTTGACTGTAGGTATATTTTTCTAAAGGTAACCTGAGATTACCCTATGTAGTCAACCCCAGCATTTGCATTTGCACGTGCTCTATATAATATCGAACTGGCATTACAATAGCCAATACAATGAATATCCGACTGATTTACAAAATGGACATTTCAACTTTGACCATAGTGTGAATAATGGTTGGGAGCATCCACCTTTTCAAGGTTATGTTTCATACCATGGTGAGCCCAATTACTATTCGCATACCTACCCGTCATATGAGAAAAACAATCCTTCTATTTCTCTAGAAGAGGCTTTCAAGAGTCATTCCTTATTTGTGAAGGAAACCTTAAATATTCCAGACGACTCCCCAAAGCAGTCAACTAGGATGTCTTTAGAAGAGACTCTTAAGCAATTTACTGAAAGTACAAATAGGATTGTCAAAAAACTTGCTCGAAATAATCTTAATATCCAATATAGTATTTCTAATAATACCCTTGAAAATGAGGATAGTTATTTGCATAATCAAGATGACAAGGTTAGAATTGGTAATACTACTTATTTAGATGAGGTTCAACCATTTTCATGTTATTACAATGATTATGACGAGGATAGTGTCGATGAAGAATCTGAAATATGTAGGCATAGTAATCAGGAATTTGTTACTTCAAATATTGACCTTCAAGAAAATATTATTTCTGGTTCAGATCCTAATAATTTTAACAATTAATCACATATTCAAAAGGACGAGGATTTGACTAGATACCCCTATTTTAGACGATGTAGTATTCCCTTATGATTACGAAACCAATGATAGTTTAGAGGAACGGGTTTATCCTGAGAATATTGTTTTTGAGTCTAGCGATTTAGAAACATTAGTCTTAGACAAAGAAGATGAACGCGTAGAGATAAGTGAGGATGAACCTGACTTAGAAGAATCAATTGACCATTTTCAGGAACCTGATAACCTTAAAATTAGGGAAGTTGTGACTAGTCTTTCTAGAGACACTGAAAAATCTAAGTTTGGGGGTGATTATCATTCTCCCATGTGCTTTAACTCTTAAAAAGGTCCCTCACTTGGGACTTGACATATGTGCCTCAACCATTTTAAAATATTATCTTCATACACATTTTCCTGAACCTAGTGATGTCCATAAGGAAGTTCAGCTATTAGAAACCCATCCTCTGGTTGATGTGTTTAGCCCAGGCTATGGTACCCAGATTGATTTTGTTTTCCCACCAAATATTTTTCAACCAATTGTGGGAACGTATAAGTTTCAAATGTGTCAATTATTTAGTTTTGAGACTAAACCTAAGTACTTTAGGAGATTTGAATCGACACATTTACCTAAAATTGACCACGATGAAAGTGTTGGTCAATTGTGTGAGTCAAACCTGATTGACTTTAAGGATCCGCAGTTATTTAGGTTATTATTGTGTGCTTCTAAATTTTTCCAAACATTAGAACCTAATATTTCGGATCTTACCTATGAGGCCTAAAGAAATTTATTTAGACCCTTTCATAGAGCCTGAACCTGAACCACATCTAGATGTAGTTGTTTTAAAAAGGAAACTATACAAGGGTGTGCTTTATTTGTTTATTTTCTTGGCAGGTTGCAGATTCCTTTTATTTGTGGTAGCTTTATTTGGTTTTGATAACCCACAAATATTTCGGCTATTACTTTATGATTCTATGAGGTGACTAATCCTTTCTTAGTCTGGCTGAAGACGTTAAAATTAGCACTTCTTGGGAGGTAACCTAATATTCATGTGACACGGTAATATCTTTCCTTAACTCTTTTTCTTCAAATGGTAACAGTTTCTCCTTGTTCATGCTTTTAATTTTATCTTTAGAACATTGAGGACAATGTTAGATTTAAGTTTGGGGGTATGGGAGAAACTTTTTGTTAGTTGCAATAAATAAATTCCAGAGCCTAGAAATTTATGCTTATTAAGGATGGCAGTAACCAATCTAAGTGGATGGAAGCATCTTGATTGAAGGAGTTGAGGAACCAATCTGATTAGATGGAGACATCTAAAGAGTCTATTCATAAAAGCACAGAACTCAGGTGTTACAAATAACATGATAGTTTCGCCATATCTCATTGAGTCCTTTTCACTTCTGTTTTTATTTTGTTTTCTTTTTAAAATATGTTTCTCTAAGTGATTAGGTGGGTCTCACGATTCAAGTTGTTACCACTGCTAGGGTGAAATATAGTGATTGAGTTACTAAAAAAAAAAAAAAACCAGACCAATCAGACCAAATGGAATAATTCTCAAAAATAAATAAAAATTAACACTTGGATAGCAATATGTGTGTGTTCTCCCTGTTTATGTCGCCTAAACAAGCGTGGAAATCAGGATCCATGGGAATTACCATGTAATCTGCTGAAAAGAAGCATGCGCTTGGATCCACAAGATCTAATCATGTTGTTAAAAAAAAATTTGTTAATGTTCAGTGAATAAATTGACCATTGGTTCCCTTGTATATGCCAGACGAGTTGATCTAGAATTAGGATTATCGACCAATGGTTCCCTTGTATATGCAAGTTGTGTTAATATTAGTCAGACTAGTATCTAAGTCCATTAGGATAGGTTCATTTTGGTAGTAGCCTTCATACAGATATGAGAAACATCGTTCACCTAGTCAACATCAAAACCATCTATGTTTTTCTATATCCATATCTTAATCTATCCATGTGATTGGTTGACTCCGGTTATGATGTCCAGAAACTATTTGAGTAGATCTCTATCACTTATATATGAATTTTAGTATGTTTGAGTGCAAACTCGTGTACAAAAATTGGAATTTCGCATCAGGGTACTTCCTCCTGTAGTCAATAAGTATGCCAACCAAGGAGATTCTTTAGTGCCTTCCAAGGTTCTACGTAGATAGCTAGGGTTTGGAGTAAAGGTTTTGTGGGTATATCTCTTGTAATCTCTCTTGAGACTATAACTCAGCCACTAGGTCCACCTAGGGGTTTAAAGGCTTATTGGATACGCTAAATGCAATCGACGATGCCTGCGACATTGAGTTAGGATTTTTATTTTGTAGATTTGATTTGCTCGAGGACTAGCAAATAATAAGTTTGGGGTATTTGATATACACAATTTTGTGTCTGATATAATCTTAATTGTATATATTGTTAATGCTCGATTTTGTATAATTCTACTCAATGGTTCACCTTGTCAACCTTTCAATCCAACAAGAGGCATATGACAAGGCGACCCAATATCTCCTTATTTGTTTCTGATTACAATGGAAGTCTTCACCAGAGCTTTGGCCCAAGCTGAGAGTAATGGTGCAATATAGGGAATAAATATCTCTAGAAAAGCACCCCAAGTAACTCACCTGCTATTTGCTGACGACTGCATCCTCTTTGTCAAAGTATATATGAACAATGTTAATAATATTCTAGAAATTATTAACAAGTTCAGTGTGATTTCAGGTCAGCAAATTAACTTCCAAAAGTCGGAAGTATTTTTCTCCAAACACCTTCCACCAAGGCATTGTAGAATGCTCTTGAGAAGATTAAAAATGAAGCAAATGTCATTGGAGGAGAAATATCCGGGGATCCCTTTATTTTTGAAGAGAAAGAAAACTCTATCTTTTTCTTCAACATGAAATCTCGACTCAAAAGATGGAATGGGAAATTCTTCAATCAATCAGGGATATTTGTCATGGTGAAGCTCAATGCCATGCCATCGCACCATATGGGAGTATTCAAAATACCAGAGACCACTATTCGTAATATGGACAAAGTGCAAAGAGACTACTGGTGGAATAAACCACATTGCTCGATAGCCTAAAAGTGCAGGGATAAAGCAACAGGAGGTTTAGGATTTAAGGACTTACAAATTTTCAACAATGCACTCTTAGCAATGGCTGCATGGAGGCTATGTCAACAACATTATCAATTGTGGGAAATTGCTCTAAAAGAAAGGTATTTCCCATTTACCACAACTCTTCATGCAAAGAATAAAAAGAACTCAACCTGGGCATGGCACAATATACAGAGTATGACGGAGTTCGTAAAAACTTGGAGTTTTTGGATTATTGGAGATGGAAGAATAATCTAGACTTGGAAAGACAACTGGATCTCAGGCAAGCTTTCACCTCCAGTACCAGTTGTAAATTGTAATGAAGCTGAAAGATATGCAATGGTGTCTGACCTTATTGACATAATATCAAAAGCTGGAAAGTAGATACTGTCAGAAGAATATTCAGCCATGAGGACACTGAAAAAATCTTGCAAGTTCGACTACCTTCAACTGGTGAAGACAGACTAGTCTGGACTCTGACACACAATGGCCAATTTACAATTAAATCGGCATATAACAAGTTGATAGAAATCAAAACAAATAGGCAAGAGTTTTATGATGAAGACACTGCAAAAATATACAAGCATATTTGGGGATTGGATACCCTTCCGAGGGTTAAACATTTTGTGTGGAAATGTTATACTGATATAGTACCGAGCAACGAGAGGATGGCAAGACATATGGGTTATGCTGGAAAGCAATGTGCAGTCTGTCACCAAGTCATATAAACAACTTCGCATATCCTCAGCGAATGTCACTTCTCAAGAGCAGCACTTTTGTCTACCCTTAGAGAAAGTAGAAGTGCTCAAACCAACAACAACTCAAATGCAGATTGGATTGGTAGTTGGTTTGAAGACCCCATGAATCAACTAGTTGAAAATTGGACAATGAAGATGGCTAGTACAATCTGGGAAGTTTGGAAAGCACGCTGTAAATGCGTTTTTTAGAATGTCAAGCCAAATCCAATAACTGTAATAAGGAGTATTCGGCATCTTAATGACATCACAGGAAAGGGGATGAAAAGAAAGTCTCCACAGGTCGCTGCAACAACAACATCAAACAATATTCATCCACTGCGACAATGGATACCTCCCTCTAACCCTTATTACTCGATATGCTGTGATGCTGCTTATAAAAAAAACTAATGATTTACATCACACAGGAGTTGGCCAAATTCTGAGAAATTTTGCAGGAATCTTTGAGCAGGCAAAGTGCTCCTATGCAAACAGATTGAAGATTGCGGAACAAGCTGAAAGTGAAGGTCTTCTGCTAGCTATGGAATGGGCTGAAGAGTTAAAGCTTCAATATGTCATCTTTGAAATAGACGCGCAAGTAGTAGTGGAAGCAGTTCACAAGGATCATCACTTAACAGCCTGGGAAAATCACTCTATTATCTTAGTTATTAAAGAAAAACTATGCAACAATCCATTATGGAGTTGCAAATTTATAAATCGCAAATGTAATAAGCCAACAGATCTTTTGGCTAGGCATGCTAGAATTCTTAAGGTTAGTAGGACTTGGATAGCCAATCCTCCAAGCTTCATTTCTCATGCAATCTTAAAAGATGCAGACAATGTTGTAACTTCCACTTAAGTAATGGAATCTCCTCTTTTTGCATCAAAAAAAAAAATGCTCGATTTTGTATTTATTATGGCTTTTTGTGTCTTTGTAGGTGTTTTTGGAGAAATAAACATGTGTGGAGAAATCGGCTCGAAAAGTTGCTAAAAGCACCTCCGGAGGACACATGCTATTCAGACCCCCATTTTGGATAAGGGGCACTCAAATCACTAAGGAGTACCTACTTACTATCGGCACCCCATCAGAGGATAAGGGGAAGTCATCTTCAAGAATTCAAATTTTTTTTTTTTGGCGAGAAATATGACAGCAAAAGAACGGATTTTAGGGTCCGAAATTTGAATGGATTTATTGAGATTCAATCGCCATAATCAGTTGGGATGGACATGAACTTAGTAAACAGGCTTGGTATAGTGAATTGATTCAACAAAATTGGGATAGTTAATCGAGTTTGGATTAAAACAGGGAAATAAAAGTTCTCGGTTTCGGTTGAATTATTTGTGGAAATTACGTGAGCTTCTGGGAAAGGTTTGAGAGATGGATATTATGCAGATTTGGTCGGGAATTATCCAGTACATCATTAAATGGAAGGTTTTTGATTAAAAAGGAAGATCTATCTTATTCTCGGCAAAACAGGGGCTAGGGAAAGTTACGGGATGTTTTTGGCTAATATTTGGGAAGTTACGTGGACAAGGGAATGAGTATATTCTGTTCTTTCTTACCCTATATTTGGAAGAAGTTTACAACTAAGGAAGACGCATTTAGAAGATTCAGGGAGAAGAAATAAATACGTGACTTGTACGAAAAGAAGAGGGGAGAAAAGGAAGGAATTAAACGATATTTGAAGGGTTTGAAGTGTATATATATGGTCCTGGAAATTCACAAGGGGTTGTTGAGAGTTTGGGGGAGTTTTGAGAGGTTGCAGAGCCAAGAAGAAGAAGTGCAGAGAAGTTTATCTGCTGGTGCAGGGAAGAAGAAGCCGAAGAACAAAAACCTGTCCAGGTCAGTCGCATAGAACTATAGTATATCAACAGCAGAAGAAACATTCGTAATCCAGCAGTCTTATTTTCTCTGTAATCTTTGTAACACGTAGTCTGCAACAGCTATAAACGTTGCAGTTGAGCTGCTTTTATTCTTTTTATCATATTTCTCTAATAAAACACCTTTTTAAGTCATGGATTATTATTTTGAGCAAGTGTTTGACATCATGAGCTAAACCCCAACACTGGGACGATGGAGGAAGAAAAATTTCATACATGGGTAAAATTATTTAATTCTTTTTAAGACTTTTGCATTAATTTTAATTGAAATTTGATTTGAATTAATTGGTTGTCATTTAATTTGATGAGGTATGCTTAGCTTAAATGTTTTGATACGTCATGCTTAGGATTTACAACTAATCTTTTGAGAATCTACCTTGGCAAAATCAAAGTCCATGTTAATTTTATTTATTGAGCTTTAATTGTTGAGAATAAATAAATTGAACCATATGTTATGAATTCGATGAAATCCTAGTCCAAGTACCTCTCGATATTGTGGCAGTATTTTGTATATATTTTCTAGTATTAAGTCTAAAATCAATCTCTACAAGTCTTTGAACGAACTTTATTTACCAATATTACAACCTATCGGTAGGCTAGTGTCTGTAGCGTCTTAATACAACATGGTGTTCAAATATGGACTAGGTCCCGGGGGTTTTATGCGTTAGTGGTTTCCTCGTTAACGAAATTTCTGGTGTCTGTGTTATACATTTTCCACATTATATTTTCTATATAATTTAAATATCACAGGTTATGTGTAGTTCAATCAATTAGATAATCCAACCTTTGATTATTGATATAAATTGATTGACACTTGAACATTGGTCTTTGGTACCGTTCAAGTTGTTTCTCATAATAATTAGGCTCACAGATTCTATCTATTTGATTTGCTGATTATATTGAGAAACAAATATACAACTCTTGGACATATTTTCGTTGATTGAGTCTGACTATCTTGTTGATTCTCTTGGAATTGTATTGGAGTTTGTCCATAGAGATTTCTAAGAAAAATATTGGGTGTGGTTGTTAGACCCCCTCTTTTTCAATTGGTATCAAAGCAGGCAAACACGTTTAAGACCTTATAAGTGTTAACTCAGTAAACGTACCACCAGTCTTCGATAACTCAATTACTTATGGTGGAAAATTGTTATGCGCGCCTTTATTCAAGCGCGTGATTTTCAATCATGGGTTTATGTTATTAATGGCTATAATACTCCAATGGTTACAACAGACAGTGTCTCTATTGCAAAGGATATTGGTAGATATGAACCCAACGGGATTCTCGCTGCAAAGAAAAATTCCGACGGTTTAAATGATATCATTCATGCCATTACCCCAGATCTTTAGTACTATGTGACTACGTGCACTCGGTTTTAAGATGCGTGGGATATCTTAGAAACTATATTCGAAGGGAATACCTCTGAAAAGGAAGCTAGGCTTCAAAACATAAATTCTGATTAGGAAAACCTACGTATGGCTGATAAAGATTCATTTGATGAGTTTAATCACAAAGTGTCTGAAATTGTTAATGCATCTTTTACATTGGGTAAGACTATTCCTGAAAATTACATTGTGATGAAAATTCTCAGATCATTGCCAGACAAATACGACTCTAAGAAACATGCCATCGTTGAAGGAAATAACCTTGATAATCTATCCAGAAATTCTCTGGTAGGAAAGCTAAAGATTTTTTATCTTGAACTTAGAAAAAGAGAAAAACTTCGAACGAGCTGCAATTCCGTTGCTTCCTCTGATGTAAGTTCTTTTGTCCAAAATTGATTGATCTGAAGGATGGGAATTGCTTTAACTCTACTCTTTCATTGTGTGTTCAACAGTTAAAGAAAACTCTTAGGAGAAGAAAAAGAAGGTCTCGAAAAAAAATCTTCCTCAATGAAATGGATAAGAAAGTTCACAAAAACTATGATAATAGAACTCATTCCATGTGCTACAAATGTGATTATCACATTTCGGGTGTTCCTCACAAGGAAATGAGTGAGATAACCAAAGCATGGATGCAACTGTTGACTACTGTCCTGAGGAAGAAGCATGTGAAAGTTCTCTCACTTATTTTGCTGATAATCGCTCTTGTTCTTCTAACAGCTCTGACTATTCCTTGATAAACATTCAAACTTCTCCAGAAGAAAAATTCAATCTCTTGACCAAACATCTCTACTTGATTAAGAGAAATTTTCAACTGGAAAAGGAAGCCTGGATTAAAAGTATTGAAAATATAGAATGTCAACTGAAAACATTAAAACAAGAAAATGTGACTTTTCACAATTGTTATTTTAAAGAGAAAGATCGAAATCAGCATATTACTCATGTAATTTCGTCATGTTCTAATCTCTCTCATAATAAGAAAGACATGGCAAAATTCACAGTAAATCGTGAGTATACCTTGAACAAAAATCAGGATTGCCCAGAAACTGTTTGCACAAAGGTTCTTAAAACAACTTCTTATAAATCAAGTTTTCAGAAGAAGAAAAGAAAATCTCATAAGAAATCTAAGTCATTGTCTAAAGAGATTATCAAAACCATTCATAGTATGCAAAAATAAATAAACAATCTGTTCAGAAAAATAAAGGAAAAAAAAAAAATCCTCTTTGGATTCTCACTCTACAAAAAGGAATCTGAAACAAGGTTTGACAGACTCATCCTCCTCTCTTGTGAAACCTCCCAATCCTTCTTTAGGTAGGGAAAATTACATATTGTAAGTTTCATGATTGTTTTTGTCTGTTTTCCCTTGGACAAGAACTATAATCTCAAGAGGGATGTGAAAAGATTTCTACTGACTTGTTCGTGTATCTCCCTTAAATTGCTCTAATTTTGGTTATTTAGCCATAAACCATTTCTGAACACTTGGATGGTCTTTTTATCTAAACTCTTTTAAGTTTCTTTTAGAGTTTGTGTCAAAGGTCTTTTTGGGAATTTTTCCCGTCTCTTTTTCCTTTTAAATAGAAGATTTCTTTTCCTTAAGCAAGCATTTCATTTACTTTCTCTATCATGTCCTCATCAAGTTTTTCCAGTAAAGAAGATAATGTATGGACTGTTCTTTTTCCCTCTAAGAAAGGTCGTTTTGGTTCTTTTCATAGTGAGATGTGTCAAGATAAAAGTGATTCATCTACTGATGGAAATCCTAATGTTTCTCATTTTGATAAACTCTCATTAACCATGAATCTTGTCTTGGATCAAGTACGTTCATTGAAGAGTGAACTTGAATCCTCGATCAAGTGACTTAAAGACAAGATGGATAGTCTTGAGTCCAGGATTGATCTAATCGAAGATGAACTTGATGATTACAGGGAATATGACAAGAGTCTTCAAAGTAAGTGAAATGACATTTGCTTAATTTTTGTCTAGGAAACTTCTTATGAGAATTTATTCTCGTGTTTTTTTTTAAGAAAGGGATAACTAGGGTTTGGAATAACAATTATTGTGAGTACACATAGCTATTGCCAACGATTTTTATCTTGCAATGTTTTCAGATTTATTTATTTAAATTTACAAGTTCATTTGAAAGATGATTTTATGCAGTATTAATATTTATTGGTTTTATATATTGCAAAAATTGGTATGGGATATGTGTGTTTGCGTCCATGAACTATGATTGTCCCATATATGTCAAAAGTTAAGCCTATTATGTCATTATGCAAATATTGATGGAAGATAGGATGAACTTTTGATTGCAAAGATTAAGTCTATTATACGTCATTATGCAAATATTGATGAAAAATAGAATGAATCTTTGAATATTTCGCAGCATTGATCTTTCCTCGATCCACTTCTATGTGAAAGTACTATGTGTCCCCATAAGTTCTCTTATGTTGAGCATTTCCGATTAAATTAATCATGGGTTCTCTTGTGGTTAATTTAATTGAGTTTTATGGATTCAAATTCATGTCTCATGTCATTTGTTAATGTCCAAAGAAATTCTTCTTTTCTTGTAAAACTAAGGTTGCTCTTGTTCTTCTTTCGGGAATGACATTATATGGGGGAGAGTTCTTAATTGAACTTGTGCTCAATTGTCAAATCTTTGTGGGGAGTGCGGATGTGGAATATTGTAGGAGTTTTATTGTCTCTTTACAAACTTCTTGATGAATACACTAAGTTTCGACTATCTGAAATCATCGAAACAAAGTTGATATGTTCTCTTTTAGTCATCAAGTATCTCTATGAGAATTTCATTATGATCCCGCTAGTTTTCATACCTTTGCCAATTTATATTGACAAAAAGGTGGAGAATGAATGTGTAGTTCACACTACAAATACATATGGTTTACGGATCCTTATGTAAGGGGGAGTGGATTTCATGTGAGATGAAGTATTGACTACGGGGGAGTGATACATATCACCATAGTATTGTAGTCAAAGTTGTGATATAATTGGACTTTGATGTTGTGTAATAATACTATGACACTGTATAACAAAGATTAAGAGCTACTGTTTTCTCATTGTTATAGCTACGGATCTTCAACAACTATGATGCTGAGTTGAACATGTTCAGAATCACTGGAGTACTTGGAAGTGAAGAAGATTTCGAGTAATGTTGAAGAACAAAGTAAATCAAGCATTTGGATGAGAATCGACAAAGTTTATTTATTTTGTAATCCATATGTATTGAAAGTTTTGTCACTAAAATTGAAAAAGAGGGAGATTGTTAGAGCACTGCTCGGTCGAACTCGCAAGTGTTTCTATCTCAAGATTGTTTTCAAGTTTAGTTTCCAAACTATAAGTCTTGATTTCTAGTCTACTTATAGCTAAGTCTCTGATTAGGATAAAAAGTGTAGTTGAGCATTAGACTTCACAGCGTTCATCGATTGAAGACGGCTAGCTACTAAGGGGAGCTTGTGGAACTTCATCAACAAAATGTATATGGAGATTTGAATTCATCTATCACTCAAAAGTATATCTACTCTATCTCCTATTTGAGACAAAAGTCGTATAGCTATTGTTAGAGCATTGCTCGGTCGAACTCGCATGCGTTGCTATCTCAAGCATGTTTTCCAATGTTAGTGATCAAAACTATAAAGTCTTGATTTCTAATCTACTATAGCTAAGGACTCGGACTAGGATAGAAAGTGTAGTTGAGCTCAAGAACTCCATGACGATCATCATACAAGACGAAGGACTACTCAAGGAACCAGTGGATCTTCATCGACTAAAAGGTATATGGAGACTTGAACTTATCTATCACTTAAAATTTTATCTACTCTATCTCCTATATTGAGACAAAAGTCGTATTACTATATAGACTAAGATTACACACATGTGATATTTCGAGATGAGTATATCTCGCTTATCTATTTCTCGAAATATGTGTTGGTAAAGCTTTCGCTTTAGCCAAGTTCATCTTTACCTAGTGACGAAAGTCATGTTATGTTTCAATCATTTTGGAAATTGCTCTGACGAAAAATAGTTTGTGAATAACAACTATATAACGCCCTATGAGATTGTTTCAATGATTGAAATGAGAGTTTAGACAATATAACCATTGGAGGATATAAACATTATTGTGGTAACACATATATGTATAAGTCCTTATTGCTTGAACCGAAGTTTGTGAACTTTGTTGATCAAATGAAGCCGAAACGTGAGCTGTTAACTCAATCTGCGAACTCAGTCCGCGAACTGGCGTAGTTCTCAAACCCGAGAATTTCTGCTGGAGTTGTATCTTAGATTTAGTCCGCAAAATGACAAAAGTTCTCGATCCGAATTTTTTTGCTGGAGGTTGTAAACTCCAACCGGTTAACTTGAGTCCGCGAACTTGAGTAGGTTATGTCTAAAACGATGTTTGTGAACTTATCTTATTAAACTAAGGAATTCTATTGAAAACCGTAGCTTTATAGTTCATGAATCGATTCGAGTGAATCACATCGTTTTTTCTTCAATTGTGTCTTGTGTAGTACATGGGATCTCATAGCAATTGAACAACTCTCTAACTAGTTCATTTGAGTCATTTTGACTAGTTATGGTGAAGAAGGATATGGTTGATATGAAAGTTATCATTTGGCTAACCATTTGGTTAACTAATGTTGAACCAATTAATGTACAAGTTTGGGTACGGTTGCTCAAACCCAAAATCGTCAAGTACATGTGTGTATGACAAGCTAAGTTTTCAATCTAACGGTTAATAAATATTAGCTTGTATCTAATTAGGTTTTCATCTAACGGTGAATATTGAATGCGTTGTTACTAAGCTAACATTGATTTCAAACCCTGATTTGAAAGACTATATAAGGGAGAACTCTAGCAACTGGGAAACCTAATCCCCACACATTCTGTGTGATACTAGTTGTGCTAATCTAGAGTCGATTCTCCTTTAACCTTTGGTTTTCTTCTTCTAAAACCAGGTTAACGACTTAAATACTTCATTGGGATTGTGAAGCCAGACCGATACTACTTTTCTTGTAGTGGTGTGATCTGATCTTGTTATTTCTATCATACGAGTACAATTGTAATAATTGGCTTGAGATTTATATCTCCGATAGGCAAGATATAAAAGTAATCACAAACATCTTCGTCTCATCATTTGTGATTCCACAATATCTTTTTTCATTGTGTCGATTAAGATTATTGTGAGGTTATTGATAAAACTGAGATGTTCTTCGGGAATATAAGTCTGGTTTTATTGATTGGTTCATGTTCACCTTGATTTATCAAAATACGGAACAAAACTCATAGTTTTATTCATTGGAGACGAATTTATCTATCATGTAGACTTTTCTGTGTGAGACAGATTTGTTTATTAAAGTCTTCGACTTTGGGTCGTAGCAACTCTTGGTTGTGGATGATATCAACTAAGAGAATCAAGTACGCAGTATCCTACTGGGATCATAGGCGTAGGAGCATAAATGTACCTTGGATCAGTATGAGATTGGTTAGGGTGCAACTACAGTCCAGATCGAAGTTAATTTGGAGTAGGCTAGTGTCTGTAGCGGCTTAATACAGTGTATGTTTAATCTATACTAGGTCCCGAGGTTTTTCTGGATTTGCGGTTTCCTTGTTAACAAAATTCTGATGTCTGTGTTATTTCTTTTCCGCATTATATTTTTATATAATTGAAATAATACGGGTTGTGCGTTGTTCAATCAATTAGAATATCCGACCATATTGGTTGTTGAATTAAATTGATTGACACTTGGATATTGGTCTTTGGTACCATCCAAGTTATCTCTCTTTGATTAAGACTCGCAGATTATATTTGCTTGAGTAAATCAAATTGAGAGATAGAGATAATAACTCCTTTAGATATTTTCTATTGATTGAGTTTGTCTGTCTAGTTGATTCTCTAGAAAGTAACTCAGAGTTGTCCATACAGATTGTTGATCAAAATATTGGGTGTGGTTGTTAGACCCCCGTTTTTTCAATTGATATCAGAGCAGGCAAACACGTTCAAGACCTTACAAGTCTGTGTTTTTGGCAATCTGAGTCTGAGGACAAGATCTCTGTTGCGCATACCAAAATGTCTCCTAAATATTTTGATTATGTCAAGTGTCTTGGAAACACCTCAAAGGATTATTCCTTAGTTGATTCTTCCGAATCCAGAGGTAGAAAAAATATTCAATTTTATAATGACATTTCTTCCTCTCATGAGGCATGTGACACTCTGGCAAAGGCTGAAAAGGAGCTCACCATAATTTCAAAAACTACAACTGAGACTATTGATTTTAATGATCATGAACAGCTTATTGATGAATTTTAAAAGTCTCTTGATCGAGAATGTGATCTCTATAATGTTGTTGTGTCCTTCTCTAAGAACATTGAGAAACTTTTACAAGAAACTACTCTACAGCATGAGATCATTAGTGGTCTTGAGGAGGTTGTTAAGGAAAACTCAATAAGATAAAAATGTTTGCTCGAGACTCATTCATCAGATCTCAACAGACTTTGTGATGAAAAAGAGAAACTAAGTGCATCTCTTACTCTAGCTCATGAACAGTGTAAATCCTTGGAAAAGGAAAACTGTGTCTTAAGGAAAAAATCTTATGTACATCCCATGAAGAAATGTTTTCTAGAAGAAGATTGTGTCAAGAAAAGTTTACATAACTTACAATCCTCTCATACGGCTATGAAGTTAGGATAGGTTCCAATTATTGCTTCTCCTCCACGAACCTGTACTTTTTGTAGGAAAAAGAATCACTATGCTATCCATTGTTTTGCAAGAAGAAAACAAATTTCTAAGCTTCATAATTTGCTTCTCTTCATTATCAATGGAAAAAATAGTTAGTTGACTAATGCAGTGAATCACATACCTACAAGAAACCAGAAACCTTATAAAAATGATCTCTATCATAGAAATCATTATAGGGATCAAGTGCATTATGGCATAATTTCTTGTGTTGCTAAGGAAAGCATTCCATGTACTTATAAGAATGTTTCTGGTAAATCTAAGTCTAGAAAATGGATGCCCATCTATTATGATCCTCTTGAGCCAATTGTAAGAGGTCCTAGACTTAGTTCTCAGAGAAAGCCATCTGACGGATCAGTTAAGTACGCCATGTATTATCCTTCAGGGATAAAAATCAACCGAAGAAAGGCGAAGAAAACAAAGATCAAACAGTCAGATGATATATATAACTTATTTCTCGATGATCATAGTGGAATTAATTTCCACTCCACTACCTGATTCCAGGTATTTGTTTCCTTGTTTCTAACTTGAGAGGTACAAGGAAAATAAATTGGGAATACTCAAGTATATTTTATATTATTTCTATTTGAGTCCTTTTATAAACGTCCGCGTCCTCCTCTTGTGAGTTTCTAGGGTTTTCAAAAACAGAGTTGTCTACTCTCATTGAAGAATGCATATATACCTATTCTATATTGTGTTCTCTCTTCTCTAAAACTCTATGGAGAACTCTGCAAGATCTCAAGAGATTGTGTGTCTTGATATGGAGGAAGACAATCAGGAATGTAAGTTAATTCAGGAGATGGTTCTAAAGAAGATGCTTGAAAGAAAGGGTCACAACTCCTGGATTGATGATTCTGTTATGGATTTAACTCTTTTTCAGAATAATTTAAAGGTCGAGTTTGCAAATCTTCAATTGCAAATAAACCAACTTCTAGATGGTCAGGCCAGAATTCTTTCTAATCAGAACATTCTGATACGGAATCAAAAGAAGCTTATCATGGAATGTGCCAAAGCTATACAACTTGCTCGGGTGGTTGATCGCAAAGTTAGTGTTTTAACTCACGAACATGGTGTGTCTACGGTCAATAGAATAAAGGAAATCATCGATACATTCTTTGACGGCTTCATTGAAAGATACGAGGTTCTTAATGAACTCTAATTTCTGTTTACCTAGTAAATCTTCTATTTTTTCTCTTTTGTTTAGAAGAATAACTAGTGTTTTGGAATATCCATTATTGTGATTACACATAGCTATGTCCAAAGTTTTCATCTTATTATTTTTAGATTTATTGTGTTAAATTCTAAACTTGTTTGGAAGATGATGGTTGCAGTATTAATCTTTTGATTTTATATATTGCAATATTTTGATGGGATATGTGTGTTTACGTCCGTGAACTTAATTATCCCATATTTTGTCAAAAGTAAAGTCGTTCGTGAATTGATATGCAAATATTGATAAAAGAATGAAAAGACTTTTGGCAAAACACAAAAGTTAAGCCTATATTGTCAATTATTGATGTAAGATAGGTTAAAATATTTTTTGATTCAAGGATGATGTCTATTGTGTGTCATTGTGCAAATGGTGATGGAAACATATAATGAATCCTTGTGTATTCCGCAGTAATTGATTTTCCCTGATCCATTCTTTTTGTATTACTGTGAGACTCTGTATTGTGTCTTATGTTGAGCACTAGACAACCAAGTTGATTACTTTTGTGATTAGCTTAGTTGTGTTCCGTAAGGTACTTTACGTAGAGTAAATTGAACTAAATCAATCATCTTGTGTGATTATTTAGTTATAACTCTGTAAGTTTTTCTCGTGTTGAGCATGATTGACTGTGTTGGTTATTTTTATGATTAACTTAGGCATCGCTCCATAGATTTTCTTATGTGAGTATAAATGATTGAATTGATTACTTTTGTGATTAGTTTAATTTTGTATTCCGGTTAGATTAATTATGAGTTCTCTTGTGAATAATATAATCGAGTTATTAAGTCTCCATAAGTTTACTTGTGTTGAGCATATTTAGTCAAATTAATCTTGGTTCGCTTTGGTTAATATGATTGAATATTTCTTGTTGGATTCCAAATTCATACTTGTATGTAATTTGTTGGGTCTAAAGAAATCCTTATTTTCTTTTGAAATTAAGGTCGCTCTTGTTGTTCCCTTGGGAATGACATCTTATGGGGGAGAGTTCTTTTGAACTTGTGCTTAATTGCCAAATCTTTATGGGGAGTGAGGCTGTGGAATATTATAGGGGTTATCTTGTATCTTTATAAACTCCTTGATGAATGCATTTAGCTTCGGCTTTATGATTGCATCTAAACAAGATGATATACATTTACCTTTGGTCATGAAATGTCTCTTACGGAAATTTCATTAGGATCCCGTTCTTGTACCTTATGTAGTTCATACTACAAATACATATGGTTTTCGGATCATTATGTACGGGGGAGTGGTTTCCATGTGAGATGGAGTATTGACTAAGGGGGAGTGACATATCACCATAGTATTGTTGTTAAAGTTGTGATGCAATTGGACTTTGACGCTGTGTAATGATATTATGAAATTGTATAACAATGATTGAGAACTCTTGTTTTCTCGTTGTTATAGCTATGGATTTTCAACAACGATGATGCTAAACTTACAACCTTTGGGATCATTGGAGTACTTGGAAGTGACGAAGATTTCGAGTAATGTTGAAGATTAGACATGTGGAATAGGAGCTACAAAGTTTATTTATATAATTTTTGTATTCCATATGTATTGATAGTTTTGTCACTAAAATTGACAAAGGGGGAGATTGTTAGAGCATTGCTCGGTCGAACTCGCATGCGTTGCTATCTCAAGCATGTTTGTCAATGTTAGTGATCAAAACTATAAGTCTTGATTTCTAGTCTACTATAGCTAAGGTCTCAGACTAGGATAGAAAGTGTAGTTGAGCTCAAGAACTCCATGGCAATCACCATACAAGATGAAGGACTACTCAAGGAACTTATGGATCTTCATTGAATAAAAGGTATGTGGAGACTTGAACTTATTTATCACTCAAAAGTCTATCTACCCTATCTCCTATCTTGAGACAAAAGTCATTTTTACTATATAGACTAACGGGGGTTTACTCAATAAATACTTTTTGTGATTTCCAGAGACTTTAATAGATTTCCAAAGTATTGTGTTACTGGTTGTATACTTTAGAAAACTCCTTGTAAGTATATGTTACTCGTTATATACTTGTAAAATCTCTTTCAAAGTTTGTGTTACTCGTTATAAATGAGAAAATTTAAAGACTTTCTATACTTCCCAAATTTTAAGACTTTGAATGACATTTATGTGTATATTTGCCTTGGAGAAAGTCTTGCAAAATGTGAAAGATTTTGGAAGACTTCTACAAAAATCAGAAACTTAATTTATTAGTATCTTTTATATATTTATTTTGATATTATTTTATTTTATTTCAAGTTGATGCAAGTGCTTGCATGTATACTCTAGATCTATTTCTATTTTTAAAAAATATATACATATCCTAGATGTGTATATACATATATATATCATATGATACGATCAAACTCTTTTTTATTTTGTTATTAGATGGAATGAAAACTTTCATTCATGACTAAAATGTCCCAAATTATGGTTAATTTAATTTGCAATTAGCCTTTTCCAAGAATTGTTTTGAGTAGATAAATTTTATAGAACTTTACAAATCTTGAGATTTGTAGTCATGTTAGGTTGTTATACAATTCTCAAGAAATTTTGTTTTCACAACTTTTTAGAACTCTACAAATCTCTATAAGAGTTAGGCCAACTCTATAAAACTCTGCAAGTATTTTTCCAACTCCGTTGAACTCTACATAAGTTGTCATTTTTCATGACTCTTTTTAAATCCATACAAATCTACAAAAGTATTTATTGAGTAAACCCCCGTAAGATTATACACATGTGGTATTTCAAGAAGAGTATACCTCGCCTATCTATTTATCGAAATATGTGTTGGTAAAGCTTTTGCTTTATCCAAGTTCATCTTTACCTAGTGACGAAAGTCATGTTATGTTTCAATCATTTGGGAAATCGCTCTGACGAAAAATTGTTTGTGAATAACAACTATATAACGCCCTCTGAGAATGTTTTAATGATTGAAATGAGAATTTAGATAATATAACCGTTGGAGGATATAAACATTGTTGTGGTAACACATATATGTATAAGTCCTTATTGCTTGAACCGAAGTTTGCAAACTTTGTTGATCAAGTGAAACCGAAACGTGAGTTGTTAACTCAGTCCGCGAACTAATTTCGTGAATTGACGGAAGTTCTCGACCCGAGAATTTCTGCTAGAGTTTGTAAACTCCAACCGGTTAACTTGAGTCCGCGAACTTGAGTAGGTTATGTCTAAAAACGATTTTTGTGAACTTATCTTAATAAACTAAGGAATGTTATTGCAAACCATGGATTCATAGTTCATGAATTGATTTGAGTGAATCACATCATTTTTGCTTCGATTGTGTCTTGTGTAGTACATGGGATCTCATAACAATTGAACAACTCTCTAACTAGTTCATTTGAGTCATTTGGACTAGTTATGGTGAAGAAGAATATGGTTGATATGAAAGTTATCATTTGCCTAACCATTTGGTTAACTAATGTTGAACCAACTAATGTACAAGTTTGGTTACGGTTACACAAACCCAAAATCGTCAAGTACATGTGTATATGACAAGCTAAGTTTTCGATCTAACGGTTGATAAATATTAGCTTGTATCTAATCAGGTTTTCATCTAACGGTGAATATTGAATGCTTTGTTACTAAGCTAACATTGATTGCAAACCCTGATTTGAAAGTCTATAGAAGGGAGAACTCTAGCAACTGGGAAACCTAATCCCCACACATTCTGTGTGATACTAGTTGTGCTAATCTAGAGTCAATTCTCCTTTAACCTTTGGTTTTCTTCTTCTAAAACCAGGTTAACGACTTAAAGACTTCATTGGGATTGTGAAGCCAGACCGATACTACTTTTCTTGTAGTTGTGTGATCTGATCTTGTTATTTTTATCATACGAGTACAATTGTAATAATTGGCTTGAGATTCCTATCTCCGATATGCAAGATATAAAAGTAACCACAAACATCTTCGTCTCATCGTTTGTGATTCCACGATATCTTTTTTCGCTGCGTCGGTTAAGACTATTGTGAGGTGATTGATAAAACTGAGCTCTTCTTCTGGAATATAAGTTTGGTTTATTGATTGGTTACTGTTCACCTTGATTTATCAAAATATGGAAAAAAACTCATAGGTTTATTCGTGGGAGACGAATTTATCTATCTAGTAGACTTTTCTATGTGAGACAGATTTGTTTATTAAAGTCTTCGACTTTGGGTCGTAGCAACTGTTGGTTGTGGGTGAGATCAACTAAGGGAATCAAGTACGCAGTATCCTTCTGGGATCAGAGGTGTAGGAGCATAACTGTACCTTGGATCATTGTGAGATTGTTTGGGGTTCAACTACAGTCCAGACCGAAGTTAATTTGGAGTAGGCTAGTGTCTGTAGCGGCTTAATACAATATATATTTAATCTGGATTAGGTCCCGAGGTTTTTCTATATTTTTGGTTTCCTCGTTAACAAAATTATGGGGTATGTGTTATTTCTTTTCCGCATTATATTTTTATATAATTGAAATAATACAGGTTGTTTGTTGTTCAATCAATTAGAATATCCGACCATATTGGTTGTTGATTTAAATTGATTGACACTTGGATATTGGTATTTGGTACCATCTAAGTTATCTCTCTTTGATTAAGACTCACAGATTGTATTTGCTTGAGTAAATCAAATTGAGAGATAGAGATAATAACTCCTTGAGATATTTTCTATTGATTGAGTCTGAGTGTCTAGTTGATTCTCTAGAAAGTAACTCGGAGCTGTCCATACCGATTGTTGATCGAAATATTGGGTGTGATTGTTAGACCCCCGCTTTTTCAATATAGACTTCGAATATGCACATTTGATATTTCAAGATGAGTTTAACTCACTTACATATTTTTTAAATATGTGTTGGTAAGAATTCTCTTTAACCAAGTTCATCTTATATTCTTGACGAAAGTCAAAAGAAGATTATGTGAAAATCGCCTTGTAACATCTTACATGATTTGTGTGAGGCAGTCATTTGATGTAGACTCGGAATCTTTTGTATTGATAATTCGATCACTTGAAAATTGATTCGAAGATAATAGTGTAACACCCCAAAATAAAGATCACGGATTTAATCCAAATTATAGGTGTTATTGGCGGGTACGGGAACCTAAAATATATATCATTAATCTTAAGTTTCAAGCCTTCAATTCAAAAACCAGGCCTTAAATGGCCTTAGTAAAGAGTTTATGTTCACCTAACAGGTCTCAAGGTTCAAATGCACAAAAATAAAAGAAAGCTAAGTGATGCACAACAAAAATATGGCAAAAGTGTTGCAGAAACATGATCATAATAGTATGTATTTTCAAAGGTCCATGGTCTTCGTTTAAATTCAGAATTCAGAGATTGACCCCAATTTATAAATTAGAGAGAACCACCTTTTATAAGCATCTTAAAAATCCAGATTCCGAGTTCAAATGGTCAGTCAACAATGTAGGCAAAATAGGTCGCTAAACTGCCTACCTATAGATTTCAGATTTATTGTGTTCTACCTCAAGGGCCAAATCTCCTAAACAAAGAATCGAAACACCAAACCCTTTAAACTCATTTTAGATAAGATATATATGGACATTTTCCAAAATAAAATATGGTCTAATTCCCTGCCAATTGGTGCCAGTTCTCAAGGGAAAAAGATTGCAGAAAACTGACAGTAAAACAACGTTTTCAACATTCATTTCTATCGAATTCTAAAATGAAAATCATACATACTTAAATACTTTCAAATGTCAGTAAAGAAACTTCTAAGAAGGTAAAAATATGTTCAAGTCGCCAACATCTATCACAGGTGAAACATCCAAGCAAGTACATAGGAAATAAGTCAAGGATAATTCACTCTTTAAACTATGAAACTTCTAATTGCTTCTTCCTTCAATGAAATCTGAAATACGTCAATTGGGGTGAGATGATGGATTAATAGGTTACATTCCCATCCTCAAAGAGATGCGGAATAATCTCAGAAACATAAGGATTAAATATAAATAAGCGACGATAGAACTTCAAATCATAAACAGTGCATTCAAAAAAATCATCACAAAACCAATGAAGTCTCCGACAAATCAATTCATTTGGATTTCGGTACATTGAGTTTACGACATGAAAACCTTGGTTCATACACCTACCTATCGTTTCTCGGCATGGACAGCCGCCATCGATGGTCGGGAAGATAAGTTCCCATGGGGATCATTACCATTTCTCTATATCGGGGGATCATTACCCGGCGTAAGATGGAATTATTTTCCAACTAACGAAAGACATGAACTCAATAGATTTTTCACACTAAAAGGTTCATTCATACAAGGACTTAATTTGTTTCATAACAAACATAACTCAACTGATTTTGTAATCAACATAACAACCAAAATAGACTTTCTGAAAACATGCGTATGAAGTTATTCTATTGTTCAAAGAAACACGACAAAGATTTATTCTTCTGAAGTCAGTATTCTCAGATATAAATTAATCAAGTTATTCAATGCCCAAAATATGAATACGATGACGTATCAACAAACACAAAACCATAATCTTATGAGAGAAACTATTAAAAAGTAAGTGATTTCCGTCTTAAATATTGGATAAAGAAATCAAGATTTTAACAGTTATTTTCACAAACACCTAAAGTTCAAAACATAAAAACAATGATAATTCAAGGATTAAAGTAAAATTCTTTCCTTTGACAATAAATCATCAACACAAAAGATATAACACGAATTCAGTTCTTATTAAATGATTAAACCTGAACAAGGAATGCAAAACACATAATTACAATGAAACTAAAATTTACCAAATGGGTGAAATCAAATAAGAAAATTCTAAAAGAGGATGAGTAGTAAACCTACCTCAGATTAGCATGCACATGGTTGTCTTCCTCCTTAGAATTCTTTTTATATCCTAGATTCAATATCTAGTAGAATCATCAATATATAATTTGTACGTTTGCATTCCTTTTTCAGTCTTTCCATTTTACACATGTATTAAAACCCATTTGCTCCCATTAATGAAATCCATTCTCCTAAATTACTTTCATGTTCTAGAATTCCCTTGTAAGAGTATATGCAAGTGATGGATATTCACACCCTAGCTTACTAACACCAAGTGGGTGGATCTCAGTTAGTCACATTTCTAAAATTTACCTATGTAATATGGGCTTGCAGAAACTTTTCTAGGCTAGTATTGCAACATTGACAAGACCAAACTCCTATTTGGTTTAAACGAAAGACATATTCTCGAATACAGTTAATAGTCGACCAGAAACTATTGTAAAATGGGTGCCGAAAGATACAGGGTATCACAAATAGTTTATGTGAGACAGCTATTGTCGTCTTCTAAGAATGTTTCAATGATTAAAATGGGAGTTTAGAACAAATAACCATGATTGGATATAGTACAGTATGCGTACTTGTATGCTAATTGTTGCAAGATATTCCAAGTCTGAGAACCATAGTATGCATACCCGTATGTGTAATGATTGGTTTATAAAATCTAGGAATTCAGTATGCATAGCGGTATGTGTACTGGCGTGAGTTTCAAGTTCCGGAATTTAACTGAGGTTGGATGGTATGCGTACCCGTTCGCATACTAGTGAACCCAAACTTGGTTCGGCCACTTAGGTATGCCTACCCGTTTGCATACTTGAGAAGGTTATGTTCTAAAATCGGTTTGTTCTTGAACTAATACATTTATTATATAATAAAAAATGCAATATTTTTCAAATCTTGGCTATAATGTTCATGAATTGATTCGAGAGAATTAAAATCGATTTTGCTTCAATTGTGTCTTATATACTTCTATAAGAATATAAACAATTGAACAACTCTAGAACCAGTTTCATTTGAGTCATTTGAACTAGTTATGGTGAAGATGAATAAAGTTTCATATGGTTAACTTCGGTTGACTATTGTTGAGCCAACAAGGTGCACACGTTTAGGTATGGTGACTCATATCTAAATATAATCACTTTTTATTTGTGTGTAACAAGATAAGTTCGATCTAACGGTTAAAAGATATTAGCTTGAGTCTAATCAGGTTTTCATCTAACGGTGAATATTGAATGCTTTGTTACCAAGGTAACATTGATTGCAAACCTTGAATTTGAGACTATATAAAGGAGAACTCTATAAACCGGGAAATCTAATCCCCATACCTCATGTGTGATACTAGTTGAGACTAGAGTCGATTCTCCTTTAACCTTAGGTTTTCTCCAAAACCATGTAGGTTAAAGACTTAAATACTTAATTGGGATTGTAAAGCCAGACCAACTATTTCTCTGTAGTTGCGTGTTCTGATCTTGCTGTTTTCTATCGTGATTGAGTACTATCTTCTCTAAAATTTGCTCGAGATTTAATCTCCGATAGGCAAGATAAAAAGTAGTCACTAACATCTTCGTCTCAACGTTTGTTATTCCACAATATCTTGTTTCACTACCATACAATTAAGATTATTGTGAGGTGATTGATATTACTAAGATTTTTTTCGGGAATATAAGTCCAGTGTATCAATTGGTTCATGTTCACCTTGATTTATCAAAATACGGAACAAAAACTCTTAGGTATTTCCGTGGGATACAAACTTATCTATTCAATAAACTTTTATATGTGAGACAGATTGGTTTATCAAGTCTTCGACTTTTGGTCGTAGTAACTCTTAGTTGTGGGTGAGATCAGCTAAGGGAATCAAGTGCGCACAGTCCTGATAGGATTCATAGTCGTAAGGAACGCGACTATACCTTGATCAGTGTGAGATTGGTCAGGGCTCAACTACATTCCAGTCCGAAGTTAACTTGTAGTAGGCTAGTGTCTGTAGCGTCTTAATATGGTGTGGTATTCAAATGTGGACTAGGTCCCAGGGTTTTTCTGCATTTGTGGTTTCCTCGTTAACAAAATTTATGGTGTCTGTGTTATTTCTTTTCTGCATTATATTTTTTATATAATTGAAATATCACAGGTTGCGCGTAGTTCAATCAATTAGATAATCCAACCTTTGGTTTTTGATATAAATTAATTGACACTTGAACATTGGTATTTGGTACCATTCAAATTGTTTCTCATAATAATCAGGCTTACGGATTCTATCTGTTTGATTTGTTGATTACATTGAGAAACAGAGACACAACTCTTGGATATATTTTTATTGATTGAGTTTGATTGTCTAGTTGATTCTCTTGGAGTTTTTCCATACAGATTGCTAAGATAAATATTGGGTGTGGTTGTTAGACCCCCGCTTTTTCAGTAGTCATAAAAGTCTTCATGAAGGTTGAAACAACTCCTAGTCTTGTAAAAGATGTCATAAAGAGGAATCGTTTTGCGTAGGGTCTTTTGAGACCCAAGAGAGCGCAACTGAAGTTGAATTGCTCGTAGGGTCAGTTTGTTCTCAGTTACATTCCAGTCTGAAGTCCGATAAGCTAGTATTTGTGGCAACTTAATATAGTGTAGTGCTCAAGTTCTTGACTAGGACCTGGGGTTTTTATGTTTTGCAGTTTTCTTCGTTAACTAAATTTTTGGTGTCTTGTATTATTTCTTTTCCTTATTGTATTGTTTATCTTTATAATAGAATTATCACATGTAGTAGGTTAAAATAACCTAGACAGTTTTTAAGGCTAAAAGACTGTATAAAACTTACAAAATTTATTCTTGAGAATTCATATCTTGAAAGAAAGATTACAAGACTTATTCTCATTGGAATTCGGTTTGTATTATAGTTTAGGTACATACTAGGTTATTACTTGGATATTGATTTTTGAGATCGCCTAAGTTAAACATGTCTTCGTGTCATTATCATGTATCAACTTTTTTTTTTTGATTTGTGCTACTGATTGTGACAAGTTTGTCCATACAGGTTTTCCAATTAAAATTTGGTAGTATACTTGGTACCCCATTTTTTCTTCAGAAAATATTGTTAATTCTTTTTTCACTCCTTATACTAACTTTTCCTTTATTGCTATGTCTTTCTCAGGAACTTGTGTGGGAGCAAGGAGCTTCATAGATTATGGAGTGAACAGAAACCATGCAAGAAAATGAGTCGAAGTAGTCAGCTGGGTGATAGAGTTGCAGAGAACTAATATATATTTTCATGTTGAGGATGATGAAACTTGGGAGGAAATAAAGGAATTATATCAGAAGGAAGTACAAGACAAATTCAAACTGGGATTTCATAAAATGATCAACGAAAATTTTAAGAAAATCACTTTTACGTTAGGTAATTTTGTTAAGGTGCAATGGAATCAATACTCTATGCTTTTAATTTGGCAAATCTAGCTGCCAACAACAACACTCTAAGAAATTTAAACTGGAAGGTTCTAAACTTATTGTATTTATTTCAAATCCTACGGTTTGTAAGAGTCAAAGTTCAGCCCGACTTGATGCATGGAAATTTTATGGTTCAACATAAGGCTATGATTAGTTCCTACAGACCCAAACTATTTTATTGAGTAACTTCCTTGATAGTTATCACTGTTTTCATATAAAAAAATACATTAAAGTACAATTCCAAAAAAGAATAAATATAAAATACATAACATGTAGTTTCCGCCAAAGATGCTTTATTCCGCAAATAGAAGAAGTAAAAAGATATATATATTGACATGGTTATATTGACATAATCATGACATGGCTTGTCCATTTTTGTACAACAGCCAAGCGACAACGAGTTTGAAACTAATTTCCTAGTGACATGTTTCACTTATATAGCTCTATATTCCTTCCAAAAATGAGAGTATTCTGATATACGAAACTTCACCATCCACAAAATTTAATTTCAACCGTTAATATTCAACGGTTGATATTCAAAATGGTAGTCTTATACGTCTCGGAATGCTCTCATTTTTTATAGGACTGTAGAGCTATATAATAGGACATGTTACCAAAAAATTATATTCAAATACATTGTCGCCTGGATTTTATAGAAAAAATAACCAAACTATGTCATGATTATGTCAATATAACCATGTCATTGGATCCTACCCCATATATATATATATACTATTATTAATGAGGGAGGATCCCCTCACACTATCTCACACATTGAACGTTATATTTGTGAATAAAATCCAAACCGCTACGAATTTGAAGCTAATGGTTCGGGGATATGTTCCTCTTATAAAACTATATGTTGTCACCAAAAATGAAAGTATTCCGAAAGGTATAACATCACCATCTACTACTTTCAAAATGAATCATTGAAAACTAACGGATTTTCAACCATTGAAATTAAGATCGGTAGATTATAGTGTTGTACATATCGGAATGCGCTCATTTTTGGTAGGTATGTTGATATTTTACATATCCTAAAAAATTTAGCTTCAAATTCGCTACCTTTTGATTTTTATTTACAAAATAGATTCCAAAATGTGAGATAGTATGAAAATAAAAGTGTGAATGGATCCTTCTTCATTATTAATAAATAAAGTATGCATTACTGATTGATTTTTTTTTTCCTTTTTATTTTTTTTGGATAGAGATATATTACACGAAAGATCCATAAAATCCCCCCCACCCCCCATGAGTGGAAGGGTTTAATCTTAATTTCTTACCTACTTTTTGATTAAGTTTTTTGAAAGCATTTTTTTTATTAAGTAATATAACATTTATTTAGACGTTAAATGTTCTTTTTTAAGTTTGGGTACGTAGTACTTCTGTTTTGTTCCGGTTGCATTATTATTTTTGGTGGTGTCAAAGCTATCAAATGTATGAGTCCGATTTTGTGCACACTCCTTGGCGAGTGTGCACGTAACATTTCAATCTTCACCGTCGATTATATTTAGGGAATTATGTAACGAGGGTCATGATTCTAAACATGAAAGGTAATGGGCCCAACAACTAACTAAACAACCAATCAAAAGGATGTGTCAAATATACACTCTTTAGAGGAGTGTGCACAAAATTGAACTCTCAAATGTATACATGTTTTTGGAACTGAGAACACCTTTTCAGTATCTGTTTTGTACAGCTTTAGCATTGTTCGCCACAATGTTGTTGCGGTAACAAATTTTGGTTCCTGTCTCATAAAACTACTAATCTATAAGAAAAGACAAGAAAACCCTCTCTTCTCTCTCCTTTCTAGTTCCTGTCCCAAAAGATCTCACACCACCATTAAAGCTTACTGCTCAAATCTAGTCCATTTCGCGCTAGATCCGAGCAGGTTTCTTTATTTTTTTCTTGCTTTCTTAGATAGCTAGTAGTTTAGGTTAGATTTGTTTTAGTATTTACTTCAATCTCCATTGTTTTTAGGAGATTTTATGGTGTTTTTGTGGGATTTTTTCCCTTTTTATCTGTGTCTTATCCTTTATGGAGATTCTATATGCGCTCTCAAGGGTGTTTTTTTTGTGATTTCAATGGAGATTTTGGATGGAAGTTCAAGTGTGGCGATCGAGATTCAAGACTTTGGGAATATTACTCTCATATTTTTATGAGTATATATTTTTTTTTCAAGAAGAAAAAACCTTATCACAATGGTTGGATCATAATCCCAAAACCATTCTTTCAATCTTCGGATTGCTTGGTAGTCTTGTTGGTAGTTCGTTACTTCTCTTTACGGATTACTTTTTGTTAGTACCTTTTAGTTGTATTTTGAATTTTGATCTTGATGTTCTCGAAGTCCATGTAATCTCTATTTTACCATGAATGAAATTTATGAGAGTTATCAAAAAAAAAAAAAAAAAAAAACTACTCCCTCCGTCCCAAATTAGATGAGCTAGTTGGTTTTAAGTGTTGTCCCAAATTAGATGAGCTATTTCTCTAATCAAGGGGATATTTCTAAAACTACTATTTCAATTGATTATTGTTACTGTAAGAAATATGTACAATTTGATAGTCATGTTTATATTCGTTACGTAGGTGTTTTAAAATGTTTTTCAACGGTATAAAGTTTATGAAAAACCGTGGTATATTTTAAGAGATAAATTATTTCTAAGTTTTACTAGTTATTATCCATAAGGGTATAATTGTAAAAAATACTTAAATATACTCCCCTTTCCTCCCTGCCTTGAGAATTGTGTAAACTACAACTAGTTCATCTAATTTGGGACGGAGGGAGTATAAAACACTCGGGTGTTTTGTGTGATTTTTTTTTTGTGCGTGTGCAGAAATACCATGTTCAAGATGGATGGTACACACACAGATATCTCGTAACAAAAAAATGATCGTAGATTTAACTGCTTAATTTGTACATGTTTTTCAACGGTATAAATTTTACGAAAAACCGTGGTATTGTTTAAGAGATAAACTATTTCTAAGTTTTCCTAGTTATTATCCATAAGGGTATAATTTTAAAAAATACTTAAATTTACTCCCCCTTCCTCCTTGCCTTGATAATTGTGTAAACTACAACTAGTTCATCTAATTTGGGATGAAGGGAGTATAAAACACTTAGGTGTTTTGCGTGATTTTTTTTTTGTGCGTGCAGAAATACCATGTTCAAGATGGATGGTATACGCACAGATATCTCGTAACAAAAAAATGATCCTAGATTTAACTGCTTAATTTGTACATGTTTTTGTGCCAGCAATAAAAAAAGTGTCTATTAACTAACTTTATTTTTGCCACGAAACACGCCATTGCATTAAGAAAGAAAAGACTAACAAACAACAAGCAAGTTCACATTCCTAGCGATATTGTCCAAAAAAGAAAGAAGGGATTGCAGAGACCTTTAAGAAGGTTATTCCTAGACTGACGTGCAAGCTGGTCAGCTAGATAATTATTACACCACTTTACATACAAAATATTAAAGGAGACATTACTAACAATGGAAATCATACACCGATTCAGGAGGTCTATACTTCTCCAGTTAAAGTCTGAAGTAGCAGCATTCACAAAATTTACCAGCTGGAGACAGTCACTAAGAAATAAAACTTTAGGAAGATTCATCTCTTCTGCCCAAGAGATCGCCAAAACAAGAGCAGCAGCTTCAACACCCACTGTATCTGGAATCCAGCCAAAGTCCGCATGAGAACCTATTACATTCCCTGAAAGATCACAACAAATAACACCCGCACCCCGTTAGAGCATAGCTCGTTTGAACCCACCAAGCGTTGGTATGTCAAGTTTGGTTGTCATATTTTAGTGAGCCAAAACTCATTTAAGAGTCACTTGATTTAAAGGTACTTGAGTCAACTTCGTATATGTTAGCTTGAAAGTATTAGGGTGAGACATTACAAGTATTGCGAAGACTTGAAGAAGTGAAAAAGTACGGAGCTAAAACCACAACATCATCCTTCCACTTGAGGTTAGTGATATTTGACTTGAATTGTTTCATTCCCTAACGTATCTTTCAAGTCGTGCATATTGAAAACATAAAACTGCAAAGCATGAACACTGTAGATAGACATAGTATTAAGGAATACAATATGAAGTTTCTTGCTTAACCATTAAACTTTGTATACGAGACATCGACATAATCGTATGAATGCTATTGTGATTATGTATGGGTATGAGGTGAGGATTTCATCCTAGGAAAAAATGTTTTTACATGTGTTTGAAGGAAGTAAGTTCATGATATGTGTTGTGAACCAAAAAGGAAATCGCCAGGCGTTATTGGGGCTATTATTCATTGCAAATCTTATGAATGACCAATATGTGTGATTAGTATATTCGCTCATGACTAGTTTGTGTTCTTGGTAAAACTATTCACATGAGGCCTGACTTATGTATTGGTATGACTTTTATTAGTGAAACCGATCTTAAGTAATCACTTGGGGTATGATCGGGTTTGTGAGTGTCTGACCAAATTTGGGAAAGGGGAACCGATCCTATGAAGAGGTGCAGTACATCATAAGGGGGACCGATCCTTGTATAAGGTGCAGTAAGGTTTATATAAGAAAGGGGAAACGATCCTATGAACATGTGCAACACGTTTTTAGGAAAGGGGTAACCGATCATATGGATATGTGCAGTGCATACAAGTTAGATACCAAATATATGTGGGGACCCGATCCTAGTACCTAGTCAGCCGTATCTTTGGTAAGCTAGTGTGACTATGCACAGTACTCACATGGAGGTAGAACCGAAACTTGTTTTGGTAGAACCGTTACACCCATGGTTTGTGATTGAGTGTTACTTGATCAATCACATAGTTCTTGAAAGTCAGATGAACCAATTCTAAACTTGTTTGGAAGTGTGGTAAATCGGTTTTAAGTGAGTAATTATTAAAAAGGACTTGCAAGAGGAAGATGTCGACACACTTTGAACACGCGCATTAATGTGTATTTTTTTATTGTTCAAAGATATTCCTTAATAGCTAAGAAGGAAGTAAATCCCAAGATCGAATTTAAATAAGTTAAGAATCTTTTAATTAAGGTTTTTAATTATATATAGAAAATAAGAATTAGTAATGTGCATTTGCTAGTTAAAGATTTTCCAAGGAGATTTCGATCATTATATTTGGACAGTGCATTCACAGGAATTATGAAAACTGAATTTGGGTTAATATGGAAAAATATCTTGAGAATATTTTCGGTTTTGGAAATTCCTTGGTGTCCAAACTTCCTTGTCTATAAATACTTTGAGTTTTCATTTCTAGCAAACTAATCCTTTGTGACAGTAAACTTCCTCTGTTGTACTGTTACTGGTGAAGCCGCCTATCGGAGAAAAGAGTAATCTAATTAGGTGAAATCTCTTACGGCCGCTCAATTTAAAGTCTTCTTTGGGATTGAGAATCTCTAGCGCGACCCGTTGGTGGGAAACTAGATATTGCGATTTATCTTTAGTTTTCATATTGATTTGGTTGACTAACGGTGGTTAAACTTTGATTGCACCTAGTTTATTTATGCTTGAGAATCTTCTCTTCTGATATAATATTCACTCAAACTAGTTCAAGGTTTCGACATGGATCTTTAGGCTGTTGTTAGATCTAAAGACGATCTTGTGATAATCCATTGTTAACAGACTCTGTTCTATGTGTGATTGATCACAAGAGATTCAAGTAGTTGTGTGCAGATGTTTATTGAAGATCTAAGAAGATTTGAAGACAAATAAGAGATATAAGATTTCTGACTTGGTTTTATAATCTTTAGTGTGCACAATACTTGTTTGGGTAACAAATGATCCAATTAATTATAGGTTTATCCTTGTGGTAGATTGGATTGATTAATTGAGAAGATCGGCATCAACACATTTCTTTGGATTAAGAGTGTTGATTGGCTTTGTAGGACCAGAATATCGCCATGATATTATTCTTGCGAGATTTACAACACTTCTGTGAATTCGTCTGCAAGTTCTTCAATAACATATTACGAGTGTCACAGAATGACTCAAAGCAATGACGTAACTGATAGGTGTCTAAAACACCTTATTATTTATCTATTATTTACGCTTTCTCTGCTAGTTTTCTTGTAAATTATGTATCTTATGTTTTGTTTTTGAGTATTTAGGTACTTTGGAGTCGTTTGGAACAAAAGAAAAAGAAACAAGGCAAAAGGTGCAAATGTTATTGGAGGCGATTATTTTTCATATTTGCTTTTATTTCTTCATCCCTATCTGAAAAGTTTGTCGGCTTTAGTGATGCGAATTTTGTCTGAAAAGCATGACTGCTTTAGTGATGAATATAATTGAAGGAAAGAAGTGGATATGATAAGTAAAGGATGGATGTTGCTGGTGGAAGAGTTCAAAAGAAGGAGAAAAAGTCCATCTGGAGCGTAAAGGGAAGAGCCATCATTTTTCATGGGATAACACTATATGGAGCCAGCCCAAGGTTAAAGGGCAACTCTTTTTGAGAGGAGTATTAAATACATCCAGATGATTGTTAAGGGATGTCTACTTGTTATAGGGTATCCACTGTGGTGTTCCCCTAGCAAGTATTGGGGTACCGTTATCCACCCCCTACACCTCATAACCCTAAATTGAGAATTATTTCTCAATCATTTCCTTCTTATTTATGTTCCTAAAACTGAAATTGAGAAAAGCAGCCACGACTGCTACTGAAACCAAGATTGAGAACATATTGAATTTGAAAAGTTAATGGTGAATTTGAATTCCAGCAGCCTAAGATATAATGGGTATGAGAATATTTGAAAAGGAGTAGTGATTCTGATTGATTTTGAGATCTCAGAAGATGGGTTTTGAAGAATGATTGAAGCTTTTGATGGATCAGTAGATGGATTTATGATAAATTGAAGAGTTATGAAGAATCAGAAGTGGGTTTGGGATGAATTCAAGTTTTCTTTGAAGAAATGCAAGATCTGGTACCAGGAAGTTAGTGTTGTTGTGTGGTTTCAGGTGTTAGAGTTGTGAAGTTGCAGTGAAGCTCAGGAATTGGCATTGAAGTGGTGGATGTAGTTGGGAAGTAGCAGCACCTCAGTGCTGCTATGGAGATCAATTGGTAGATGATGGTGTTGATGAATCACGGTGGCTAATAGTTTGAGAATTGCAGCTGAGTTGTTGTAGAAATGACATTGAATTGATGGGTTGATGGCTGAGTCTGAGAATGGTTTGAGAAGACACAGGTGTAGCAGCTGGAGTTCAAACGATTACTTGGAAAATAGTGTTCAGTGATGCTGCCGCAGCATGAAAACGAGCTGTAACTAATAGGTGTGGCAGTAGGCTATGTTTCAGTTGGAAATGGTATTGACACTGATTTGAACTAAAGATGGTGTTATGTGTGTTGGCTTGAGAATGGTGGTGGGCCTGAGTTATGGCCAATTCTAATGCTTGCAGTGAGTAGGGTTTACAGGT
This sequence comes from Papaver bracteatum, assembly GCA_023529315.1. Taxonomy (NCBI): domain Eukaryota; kingdom Viridiplantae; phylum Streptophyta; class Magnoliopsida; order Ranunculales; family Papaveraceae; genus Papaver; species Papaver bracteatum. The sequence continues at coordinate 183,865 of JAJJWX010000811.1, read as the reverse complement.
GGTATTAGTGGTGATTGCAAGTGCTGGGTCTGATTCTGTGAATTATATGGAGAAGGAGAGCTTGCAGTTCTGTTGCAGAAGAAGATTCGGCTGGAGGAAGGTGTTGTAAAGGTTCTGGTGATATGATGAAGTGTGTGTCTAGTTTAGGGTGATGCAGGTGCATTAAACTGGAGCTGAGTATGGATGCTGCTGTTACATGGGGTTCTAGTGCAGTTGTGATCTGAAACTAATGGTGAATGGGTTTGAATGATTGAAGGTGGCAAGTGAAATTGCAGGGGAGTAACAGCTGGTGCTGCCATGAATCGATATGGTGTTGTGCAATTGTTGCTTGTTCAGGTGGAGTTTTGATTATGGTTTCGCAGGGCATGGCCATCATGGCTGGAATGACAGCAGAAAGGCACAGCAATTATGGCTGGGTTGGAACTGAATAACGCACACTCAGCCAAATCAGGCAGATCCGATCTTAGTTCAGTTGACTCCGAGTTGACTAATGATGACCTCTAGGTCAACGGTTAATGTTAACGGAATCAGACGGAATATTCCTTCGACGGCAGTGACTTTCAGGTGGTCGGCGCCGGATTCCGGCTCAATTCCGGCCAAAAACCCATTTTTCCGGCGACCACTTTTGGGACAGATTTTCTACATGGGTTTCTCTTACTTATGGGCCGGGTGAATTTCCAACTAATGGACTTCGAAGACTTGGACCTAATTTTGGAAGGAGAAAAAGCTACAAAAAGAAAAGTAAGTTTTACTAACTTTTGGATATAACGTTTTATTCTATTCTTGGAGATTTTGCAGAGAACTACTTCTAGGGTTTGCTTTCTTTTATGTTTCATCTATTTTCTTTGAATATTATGATAATGAACTCCATGAATATGTGTAGCTAAATACTATTATTGGTTATGGGATAAAAGTTGATTTCTTCAAGCATGTTATTTGATTCTATGAATTAGTTTTGTCTTAATTTTATCGTTTATGATTCATTGTTTTTATTATCATATGATTTGAATGCTAGTTTGGTTGAGTCCGGAATCAATTGGATTTGTTTTCATCTCTATAGCTATATTAGGTTTTTCAATACGTAAAAGTTGTTTATCCCTGATTTCTAGTAGCATCTTGTGGTTAATAATTGTAGTGATACATCTTTTTAATCGCATATGAATCATAACCTTTGTTAAAACGAATTAGTGCTTTTACACGTTTGTTTGCATTGATTAGTCTTATTTCATAGAACTTATTGCTCTTAGGGAGTTAAATCTAATTGTGCTTTTACACTTTTGGTTGCTTTTTAAGTAGATTTCACAATAGCATCTTTTAATGTTGTTTGTGATAAAATTAGGAAATAAACGGGATACTCTTGCGATCAAGATATCTTAGGACTTTTGATAATTGAGAGATTAAATACCAATTCTAATCATAGATGAAAAATACATGTATGTGAATGATATTATCCCTTGACCAATATCTTCTCCTTATTGATTATTCCTATTATTTACTTTGCTTTATTTAGTTTTATTACTTTGATAAAAACAAAACACACTCTTGGGTTATTTTGTTACTTGGTTACTTAAGAATCTGAAAATTGCATAACAACAATCGCCTCTATGTGGATACGAACTCTTTCTTATCAAATACTATATTTATAATTAGTAAAGTGAGGAAGTGAATTATTTTTGACGCATACGACACACATCAGTAACAGATGACGATAGCTGAAACATGAGAAGAGTGTGATCATTCTGCGAGGGTTATATCATCTGCGATAGTTAGCGTTATCACTGCTGCGATAAGATCGCGAGTCAGATCCGAAATTAAAGGACAAATTAGTTGTCATCCATTATGTAATTATCCTATATAAATAGACCCGGTAGGTTCAAAAGAGGATGATAAATTTTTGAACGCTAAGAAAGCTTTGAGGAGAGAGAAAATCCAAGAGAGTGATTGTATTCTTGATCTCTTCCATTTCTTGTAAATATTTCTGAGAATTAAATAATAAAGTGTTTTTTTTAATCTTCAAATATGTGTTGATTATTGTGAATTCTTGTGAAGGGTGTAGTGTAGGTTTTCCTGCAACTACATTTTATTTGAAGAAAAAGATAAAAATTGACATTGTGATTGTGATTGGAAGGAATTTGGAACAATTAGTGAAAGATCTTACGCAATATCCAACAGTCTACTAAGATTAATGGCTAGAAGAAGAAGAAATACATCAGAACCACCAACAACTGTAAGGAGGAGTAAAAGACTTGCAGGAGGAGAAACAAATGAAATGGGAGAATCTTCAAGTGTAAGAACAAGAAGAAATATAACAAGGGATGATGGAGAAAATCAGGTTCGACAGCCAAATCAGCAAACACCAATGCAACATAAAGCTGTGGATTATGATAGAGTAAGCGTGCATACTTGGCGATCAGATTCAATAGAAGAACCAGAAAATTGACAATTAAGAGATAAAAGACGAGAGGGAAGAAACCAAGAAGTAAATGGAGGATTAATACATGGAGATGATGAAAATGAAACAGTAGAGGTTTTAAGACAAATAATACAATAGGAAAGGATATTAGAGGCGGAAGAACGTGCAAATTTGGCAAGGTAAAACCATGAATTGAGAATGGAAAACATGAGGTTACAAAATAGAAGATCAAGAAGCACAACGAGATCAAATTCGAGAACAATCATAAGTGAGATAAGAAAAAGATCACCTACAACAAATATTGAAGAAGAAAATCATGATCCAAATGGAGGACGTCGCGAAAGGAGAGAAATAAGGGAAGATCGTTACATACCACAAGGTGAAATTCAACAAAATGAACAAAACAACAGAAGGCATGAGAATAAACATCGCCAGGCACGAAATAACTAAGATGGTGAAGAAGATCAACATGAAGGAAGGAGGATATTGCATGGAAGAGAAACTCTAAGAAATCAGCAGATAATTGAAAGAGAAATCGAGAGACATTACGCTGAACAAGCACGCTTAGCTTGCGAAAGGGAAAGATTGAGAGCAGAGGTAGAAGAGCAAGAATTCCAAGAGGCAATTCGCCAGAATAATCATGACAATCGAGAAAGAAGATGTGAACAGAACCACAAGAATGGTAATATTAACGAAGAATATGATAGGGTGCAAAGAAGAGCAGAAAAAAATCGCAGAAGAGAAAACGAGAGATATAATGGTGTGCGTATTCGCGAAAGAAATATAAGAGAAGATAGCGGAGAAGGACAAGAAGAAAGTAATGGAGACGAAAATCAAAATCTCGCAACACAAGATAGGCAAGAACGCAGGAGAAGGGAATCTGCACTGAAAAGCCAATGGAGCAAAATTCAGTTGGGAATGAACAAATTTTAAGATAATTAGCAGAAATGAGGGGAATGTTAAATGATAGAAGAGAAGGAGGCAGAAGACAACTTGATGAAGCGATTGAAGAAGCTACAAAAACTCCATTCACTCAAGCAGTACCATTAGGAGGAATACCCCCAAAGTGCAACTTGCCAGCATTAACTAGTTTTTTTGATGGATCTACATGTGCCATTCAATACATCAAAGCTTATGTGAGATGTATGCTACAGTGGGAAAATCATGATGCTGTGTTGTGCAAATATTTCGTGTCAAGCTTAACTGGTGAAGCGCTAAAATGGTTTGAGGGTTTACCCAAGAATACTATAACTTCTTTCACTCATCTACAAACCACATTTTTAGGGGCATACATAAGTAACAATTCTGCGCGTCCAGGAATTGAAGATGTGTTTGGGTTAAAACAGAAGGTTGGCGAGAGTCTGAAGCACTTAACATTAAGGTGGAAAATAATGTGCAATAAAATGGCTGGTAGAGTGGATGAGAGATACCTCATTTTATCTTTCATTAATGCTATGTTTGCAACCGATCTACTATATGTTCAAGTTTTCAAAGTCAAAAATACCATCACAATGAATGAGCTGCGAGAGCTACAAGAAGAATACATTGCTTTGGAAGAGAAAAAAAATGCGATGGAATCATATCCAGTCGCAAACACCGGCTCAATAGCGGCAAACGGAAGTTTACTCCTAAAATGATTAATGTGGCGAGCACCTCGCAGCCACAACAAGAGAAAGTGATGATTGATAACCAACAGAAGTTAGTAGCCGTGGGAAGTCAAGATAAAGAGGAGTATGAAAGGGAAAGGAATTATTACAATCGAGGTGGAAATAATAAAATTCAAAGACTTGATCAGCCGCAAGAGACTTATGGTGGTCAGAGGCAAAATAATTTTAGAGGGAAAGGGAGTCAGAAGATAATATGGGAAGAAATTAAGATGCCACCTCTAAATGCTAGTATAGAAAAAATTTGGGAGGCTATCATTTTGATGGAAAATATACCATCACCCTGGAATATGGGAAAAGAACCACATCCAAATAATCGAAATCAAGAATTTTGTCCTTACCATCATTTTCATGGTCACTCAATAAACGATTGCAGGAATGTAAAAAGAATAATTTTGAGGATGATTGATCAAGGAAAATTAAATCATTTTCTAATAGGACATCCGCAATCTCAGCAGTTACCACCGACACCAGATATTCGCAGAGTGAATACTGTAAAAGGAGCAGAAACATTTGTGATAGAGGTTGGATCCAAGGCGAAGAATTTGTTCTGTAATTACATCATATATTCATACAAGACTATTGAGAATTTCCACGACAACGTTATAAGCAGAGTCTTCGCGAGAGACGCAGATGGAAGAGAGATAATGAATATTACGAGAGCCTCACCATTAAAGGAGTGGCAAAAGCAAACTATTTATTTCACTGCATAAGATGTACCAGAGCCTGGCGAGATGCATGACAACCCACTAGTGGTAAGATTAGAAATAAATCCAACATAAATAGAAGAAGAAGATGAAGAAAATGATGATGGTGAAACTGAAGATTCTATGGCCATTAACAGAGTTCTAATAGATACTGGAAGTTCAGTTGATATCTTATTTTATCATACTTACAAAACCATGGGTGGAAGAGACGAGGATCTGATACCGTCAACCTATAAGACCTATGGTTTCAATGGTACTGTCAACAAGCCCAAAGGGGAAATTACTATGCAGATTCCGTTAAAGGGGCTATCTTCCAAAGTTCAATTTTGTGTGGTTGACATAGAATCATCATATAACGCCTTGATTGGCAGACCATGGTTACATGGAATTTTAGGTGTAGTGTCAACTTATAACCAGTGCATTAAGTTTCCACATCCCAACGGTGTTGGAGTTATAAAGGGATATTGGATTGAGGGAAGGAAGTGTTATGAAATTGACATGGAATCTTGCAAAGAAAAAGTTGCGAGGAATAGAAATTGGATGCATAACATCAAGCAGGGGCAAAGAAGTGACAAATTAATGGTTGATACAATAGAAGGGCGAGAAGATGGGATATTGCAAAGTCAACACACACTAAAGGAAATTGATGGCGAGCGCCTCGCAGATGGAGAGAAAATAACAAAACGCAAGAAAAGGGCAGAAGCAGAAAGTAGTAACTAGAAAGGTAAAATGATGAAATTTAAGAAATTTATGAATGATTTGTTGAAGAAAATGTTTCAAAAGAATATTTCGTTTGAATGAAAAAGTTGAAATTGAAAAATTATACAAGAGTTGAAATACAAATAAAGAGAAGATCAAAGAAAATAAATTTCATCAGAGTTGCAATACTCGCAAGAGAAATATAAGAACGTGACGAACCTTTATGGCGTACACCCTAGTTCGCGAAAAAAATTCGTAAGAGGCAAATATAATACCTAAAATGCGTCATATAAGGGGGGGTATCTCTTTGCATGGCTCAGGGATAAGGTTATACCGCTACTGGAACCTGAGCCATGGAGATTGGGGTTATTGAAAACCCATCCAGGAGAGGTACCTTGGATTCCCAACTATATAAGGTTATACCCTGGTTGGACGACCGAGGGCCTCTCCTAAGGAGTGCAGAGTATGATCAAGGATCCGAGGTACACGATTGATCCAAGAATGCCCGGGGCGTACGAAAATACCCTGGCCATTCTTGGCAAGTCTTGGCTATGATGCACTCGGCCCGAAGAAAACCCCACTTGGGGCGCAGTCTTATAACTATAAGCCATATAGGCATAAAGGACAAGAGGCTGCGAAAACAACTGGTTGTTGTTAAGACCGGATGGGAGGAGCTAGTCTTGTATGGACGATGTGCCCTCCTTGAAGGGGAAACCATGGGGAAGATAAGGGCGTCACCCTCCATTAGGGAGATGATAAGTGTCTAAAGACGGCAATGTCATGGGGCTTTATGATGGCAAGAATATTTAGGCCTTTCATATTATCGCGTGACAAATATTATACAGAGGCAGTAAGCCATGCGAAAAAGTTAAGATGAGATCAATGGGTTTTTACATGAAAGTGTAAAGACGTCCTGCGATTTCATCACAAGACGCCAATGTCATAAGGATTTGTTCTCGCAAGAGAGCTTAGACTTGTCATATTATCGCAGAGAAATTGACAAAATGCGGATAAAGCAAGATCAATGGGTCAATACATGTAAGTGTAAAGACGTCCTATGATTTTGTCGCAGAAAAAAAAAAGTGGCTAAATAAGACCTTTAACTAGGAAGGAAAAATAAGACCACAAGAGATCATAAGATTATACATACATAACATACGATATTTACGCAGAAGTTGAGGCAAAGTTTACAAATGGATTTTATTCAACATTAATCTGCTCAATCTTTCATATTGCAGATGAATAACAAAGGCAAGTATGGGAATGAACAGAATGATAAGATTATTATTCATCTTTATATGAAAGATTTACGCAGATGGATAAAAATTAATAATCATGTTGATTAACCATATTGCAAAAAAGAATTGTTTATACAGATTGAAGCAAAATAAATTTATACATCAAGGAACCTTGCAGTAATATCACAAGAAGAAGGAGATAAATGTACAAATATTACAAGGAGATTAAAAAGAGGAAACAAAACTAGTTAGATCCATCATCATCCTCGCCAGATTTTTCTTCTTCTTTGTCTTCACCGTCATCTTCGTTGTATCCTTCATCTCCGCAAGATTCTTCAGCTTCACTGTCAGAGATAAAAAGATTTGGAGTATTCTTTGGAACTTCTTCCGCGAGGAAAGGATATAAAGAGTGAGGAATGTTGTGATCATCGCAGACCTTCTTGGCAGAATCATTGCGAACACCAACAAGGAGATTACTAAAATTGGTAGTATAAATCTTTAATTGGGTCTTCAATTTTGAATATTTCTCATTGCGAGCAACAAGAGTCTTTGCGAGTTGATTCTTATCAACTTCAAGTTCTCCAATTCTTTCAGAGTATCTCTTCTCAGCTCCTGCGAGTATATAATAACAAGTTGGAAATTTTGCAAAAAACTATAAAAGACAAGAAATTAAAAATGAAGAACAATTAACAACCTTCTCTTTCAGAAATCATGTCTCTAATTAAGGCCGCTTGTTCAACATGAAGACTAACATCTACATCTAAGTTAGCTCTGGAATTGTCAAGAATCTTTGCAGCCCAGGAAAATTCGTCATCATTATTAATAAGAAGACGGGAACGAATTTGGTTTTCTCTTTCAACAAGATCCTCTCTCTCGCGGATAAGTTTATCTCTTTCAATTTGGACTTCAAGAAGGGTTTTATTAAAATTCTCTAAAGTTTGAGCTCCTTGTCTAGAGATGCGATCTTTTTCATCTATAAGATCACTTTTTTGGGCTCTTAGAATCTTGATTTCTTTTTTAGAGTTAAGATATTGACGCTTGGATGTATTATTCGCTCTCAAACTAGATCTGTGATCAATTGCTAAAATATGAAATTTGGATCTAAGATCATCTACAGAAAGGGATTTAATCTTTTCATTTGAATAGTTATCTAAGGATTCATTAAGGTGATTGAAAAGAGTATCATCGTCTATTGGATTTGGAAAAGAATGATGGAATACAGCTTCGTCAGAAAGGCCGTAAACATCTGCGAAGAAGAAAAATAAGAAAAAATGCAAGGTTAAAGAAAAGGAGAGAGATTTCTTACCATAAAGTTGATTTTTCGCAGCTTGGAGGCTTGCGACCTTATCTTGCGAGAAAGAAAGTTCAGTTTCCAACCGATTGATATTTTCTTGAAGGTAAGCAGACCCAGATTCCAATTTCCCACGAAGACTAGCGGACTCATATTCCAACTCCACATTCTTCTTGCGAAGAACAATATTCTTCTTGTGAAAAGATGCGCACCTCTTCTCCAAGTCTGAGGCAACATCAAAGGAAGCTCTTCCAGTTTGCGAGAGAACAATGTATATTAAAACTTGGCGAGGAAATGAATACATAAATGTGGTGAAGAAATGAAAACATACCAGAATACCAAGAGAATTTAAGAGGCTGGGAGTTATTGATCTTGAGATCCCATGGAGAGAATTATTATCAACCAATACGGGAGCATCGCAGATCTTGTCAAGAGCCTGGGATACCCCGTTAAGAGCTTCATTTCCATAATCATTTGCGATACCATGTGTAATATCGCAAAAAATATTAGATAGCTGGGCCATGAAAGATTCAGATTGGGAGGATTCCATTGCGGAATGGATATCAGCATCAAAATCATCATCATCATCATTATCAGTATCATCATGAGAATTTTCTTCATTAGACTGGGGTGATGAAGGGGAATTAGTTTGGATCTTTCTTTTCTTAGAGAGAGGACCAGTGGATTTTTCCTTGCGAGGAGCACCACATTTATCTTTGTGAGGAGCGTTAGATTTCTCCTTGCGAGAAAAATATTTGCTTTTCCCTTTGGTCCTCGCAACCACAACAGGTTCTATTTCTTCAATAACCTGCAAACACAGATAAAGATAAGAAATAGAGGCAACAATATATTTTTAAGAATCATAAAGGAATATTTCTTACTTCATCTGTGAGATATTTAAGGGCTAAAAAGGTGTTGGGCTTCCCAAATTTCTGGTAGTTAAGTTTCAGCCTTTTAATTTGGAAAAATTGGAGTAGTCAGCGAGAGTATGAAAACATGAGGAAGATAATAATGATAATTATGCAAAAAATTTGAGGGAACATGCCTCTTTATTCCTTTCAGGCCAGTTGAAAACCCACGACTGATATTCTGCGAGATTCGCAGGCAATGCATGAGGACCAGAGATGTAGGGACCCTCTAGACATAATGGAAAAATGAACCATTTGTCATCACTGGAGTGGCGAGGGCCTTGATTATTAACCGTATGCCAATCGATATCTAACATAAGAACTTTATATACAACGATGTCATCCTTTTTCTGTAATCGGACACCCCAGCAAGTGATGTCTTTCTTCATAGGAATTATATCATAATTTATGAAGAAGTTCTCCACGGTATACTTCGCGGGGAAAATTGGAATATCCTTGAATTTAGGATTCTTATCGGCTTGGCTACATTATCGTAGGTAGCAAGATTCTTTACCAATACCACGTGAGGCATGATTACCAGTGGTGCATACTCAAGCATTAAGCGAATGGAATCTCCACTCAAGCTCGATATCGCCCATGAGAACTTAAAGAAAGAAATAAAGAAAGGAAGGGCGTGCGCGTGATAGAGTATCTCATAGAATAAAGGAAGTTCCTCTAGGTGCTATAATGTCATAGAGAGGAATGGGAAGACCAACTTCAAGGTTCTTTTTGAATCTTCTCGAAAGCAATCACATATTTACGACCGGCTGCAACCATTTTTAGTATGGGAATGAAGATTGAAAGAGTAAAAGATCGAAAGAAAAATTGTAACAGTAGCAGATCCGTAATTTACGGAAGAACAATGAATTTGCAGAGAGATTACGGAGATAAGGAAGAAAGAAGAAAAGAGAAGAGTGAAGAAGATATATATAGAAGGTAAAAAATCTCGAGAAGATAAGTGCAATTAATACAAGAAAGAGACGTGAACGGTTGGAATGCAACGGTTGAAAGGGACGTGTCAGAAGATGAATGGATAAAAAAAATTAAAAAAACGTGTAACAAACCTGGCGAGGAAAAGATATATGAAAAATAGATAGTTGCGGCATTTCAAAAGGTTTTGATTTCTCATGGTCTTTTCCCTTCGCAGAAAAGGCATGAGAAGAGGCAAGATGTAGGACCAGAATATCACCATGATATTATTCTTGCGAGATTTACAACACTTCTGCGAATTCATCTGCGAGTTCTTCAATAACATATTACGAGTGTCGAAGAATGACTCAAAGCAATGACGTAACAGATGACGATATTTAAAACATGAGAAGAGTGTGACCATTCTGCGAGGGTTATATCATCTGCGATAGTTAGCGTTATCACTGCTGTGATAAGATCGCGAGTCAGATCCGAATTAAAGGACAGATTAGCAGTCATCCATTATGTAATTATCCTATATAAAGAGACCCGGTAGGTTCAAAAGAGGATGATGAATTTTTGAACGCTAAGAAAGCTTTGAGGAGAGAGAAAATCCAAGAGAGTGATTGTATTCTTGATCTCTTCCATTTCTTGTAAATATTTCTGAGAATCAAATAATAAAGTGTTGTTTTTAATCTTAAAATATGTGTTGATTATTGAGAATTCTTGTGAAGGGTGTAGTGTAGGTTTTCCTGCAACTACATGCTTAATCTTACCGATTTCCTTTTGGTGATTGAACATAAGATAGATCTTGGAACCCGGCAAAGGAGTTTATGTTAAGACAAACAAAGGGAACCTTTGCGCAACTCATATCACTTGGTTGAAGAGAGTTGATACCAAATAAATTTGTTGTTCCTTTACTGTTTGGAATACGAACCAAAGGAATTGGTCCAAGTACATGACTTGTTTACAGGTTGGAGGCGTGGGAATACAGATGGAACTAGGTGAACTATAGGTTTAGTTTCTTGGTCTCAACTATACGAAGTTGGTTTATTTTGTATGACGGCTTAATCTTGAGAGTATTCAATTTTGGACTAGGTCCCGGGGTTTTTCTACATTTGTAGTTTCCTCATTAACAAAATCTTGATGTGTCATTTACTTTATATTTCCGCATTATAATTGTTTTATTATAATTAAAGTAAATTGCACAAACATTAATTCCTATTTACTTGATACGTCAATCCTATTGTGTTTGGTTAAGTCCGGACCTTTGTATCAAGTAAACATACTTCGTTTTCGTATTGTCTCGATCTTGTATCCATAGACAATTACACGAAGTGTGAACCGGTTAGTTGCATCGTCTCGACTCAGTCCATAGACAATCACTTTCGGATAAAGGACTTATAGGAAGGAATTTTTTTGGGTACCCACGCCTTTTCACACCCAGCTTAAAATATTTGAAAGAGCCATCCACAAATAAAATATGATCAACTTCAGATAAAGGAATTTTCACAGAAAAACTATCAGGAGAAGTACTTAAAGAAGAACCACACTTAGGAGAAATATAGGAGTTTAACATTCTCTTAATATCCAGAATGGTATTATTCAAGTCAAAGGCGGCATTTCTGAACAAGACATCACATCCCAGTTTCCAAATGCTCCACAAGACCATAGAACCAATACTAGGCCAAGAAACATTATAAGGAGAAGAACTCAGAGAAGAGTCATGCCATAGGAGGAAGATCATCTAGACACTCAACATCCACAGAAATCATATGATGAAAAGAAAGACCAAACCAAATAAGAGTAACTACAGGACAATAAATGAAGAGATGCATAATTGTTTCATCATGAAACTGACTAAGAGGGCAAGAAGTATTCACATTAGGGTTGTACAACTGCATTAAGGAATTAACTGGAAGCATATGCGCAAAAAATTTCCGCATGAAGAATTTAATTTTCGGCAAGCAATCAATATTCAACACTTTTCTCCGGAATGAAAAATCTTCATAATACATCATTTATATAGATTCTATAAGCCGACTTAATAGTGAACTTACCAGAGTTGGTGTGAGCCCACATAAGCGAGTCAGAATGATTGAAGTTCAAAGAGATATATCTAATTCTATCAACTTCATCAGGAAAGAATAAAGCATGCAAAAGATCCACATTCCAACAGGAAATAGAGTTATCAAAAAGTTCATTCACGAAAATATAGTTACTATGGTTAGGATTCTGAGAAGTAGGAGGAGCATTATACCTAGGGATCCAATTAGAATTCCAAATATTCGTAGAAGCTCCATTATTAATTTTAATCACAGAGTTTTCTTTGATGAATTTTAAGCCATTAATTATACCTTTCCAGATCCAAGAAGAGGAGTCAACATCCTTGTCAATCTCTAAAATATTCTGATTTGGAAAATATTTATCTTTTAAAAAAGCAAACAACAAAGTATTTGACAGATTCAGTAATCTCCAACCAAGCTTGCAAATAAACACTCTATTAATAGCATGAGAATTTCTAATTCCTAAACCCCCATTAGCCTTAGATTTTCCAATATCCCCCAAGAACGAAAATAAGAAGCATGTTTAGGATTATGTTTAGACCACCAGAAAGTCCTCTAAATAGCATCAATCTTGCTAGTGACAGTTTTAGGAAGCATAAAGCAATCCATATGATAAATGGAAAGACTAGAAAGCACATGCTTAGTCACAACAGTTCTACCAGCTCAATTTAACTTTGAATTCCTAGAAAAAATTAATCTAGCATAAAAATTGTCAATCAGAAAACCAAAAGATTTGGTCTTGTCCTTACCAATGAACAAGGGTGTACTTTTCTGAGTTGTAGAGGAATTTCATGTGAAGAGTTTTGGACAAAAGTGTGATATGCCTATGATGCATTTTACCACTAGAAATGAAACCCGATTTTTCAAGATTAATAGCCCGACCTGAAGCCTTTGTAAAAACATTTATAACCTTGAGAATATTTTTGGCATATGAAATAAATGCTTTGCAAAACAGCATGCAGTCGTCTGCAAAAAAAAAAGGTGAGAAATCGAGGGACTGTTTTTTTTTTTAAGTTTGAACCCCTAAAACAATTTCTCCTCCTCAGCTTTGATAAGGAGTTGAGACAAGACCTCCATACAGAGAATGAAAATATACAGATAAAAACAATCACCTTGACGAATGCCAAGCGTAGGAAGAAAGGTTTCCCATGGTGCACCATTAACTAGCACATCATAAGACACTGTATTAATACATTGGTGAATCATTTTACACCAGTCTTCCGAGAATCCTAATTTCTTGAACACAGCTAAGATGAATGACCATTCCAGCCTATCAAAGGCTTTCGAAAGATCAAGTTTTATCGCTATATGACCATTTTTTGTAGACTTTTTATTTCTCTTAAAAGAATGAAGAATTTCATGAGTTATGACAATGTTGTCGTGAATCTATTGATTCACAACAAATTCAGACTGAAATGGAGAAATAAGTGAGTCTAAGAGAGGTTTGAGCCTATTTGTTAGGATTTTAGAGATAATTTTGTAGACACAATTAGCTAAACTAATAGGCCTAAAGTCATTAGGGGAAGAAGGGTTCTTAGTTTTGGGAATTAAGGTAATAAAAGTAAAGTTAGACTGTTTAAGAAGAAACCTGCTTGTGAAAAACTTTTGCACATGAGAGATTACCTCAGAATGTACTATGTCCCAATTTTCCCTGAAGAATCCAGGAGGGAAGCCATCCGGCCCTGGGGAGATCCAAGGAGCCATCATGTTAACGGTATTAATGATTTCCTAAACTGAAGGAATGGCAATTAAGGAAGCATTAATGTCATCAGTAATAATTGGAGAAACAAATCTAAGGGCTTCATCTATGTCATACTTGCTAGGATTGGAAGAAGTATAGATCTTCTTGAAATGTTTTGAGAATAACTCAGCTACCTGATCTCTGTTTTCTAACCAATTCCCTTGGTCATCTTTAATTTTATGAATGGTACTAACCATGTTCCTAAGTTTAACAATATTATGAAAGAAATGAGTATTTCTATCATATTAGGTGAAGTAGTTTATTCTAGATTTATGTTTATAGAAGCAATGTTCAATTTCATACCAGTAATCAAGTTGTTTGGAATAGTTCAAAATGTAGCCACCAATCTGAGGAGTATAAGGCAGGGCCTGAAGTTTTTCTATTTCAGAATTGATACGAGTTATAGTTGTTTTTATGTGACCAAAGGAATTTATATTCCAATTTATCAAATCCTTCTTTACATTGCTGAGTTTATTAACCACAACAAAGGAAGGAGAACCAACCACCTTATGAGACCAAGATTCATGCAGAGTATCTTTAAACTCATGACTAAGTTACGAACACTGGAAGAACTTATAGGGGATGTTGACAAATTTTTTATGATGAAAACATTTAACCATTATGGGGCAATGATCCGAATAAACTCTCCCTAAATTAGTGGCCCCAGTATGCGGCAAAGCCGAGACCCATTTGTCATTCATAAAGCTTCTATCAAGTTTCACAAAAATCAAATCCACTGGATTTTTAAATCTACGATTACACCAGGTGAAAGGGTTACCATATAATAAAACTTCATTCATATTCATCTTCAGAAGGTGTTCTCTAACAAAACTAGGAGGAAAGAGTGTTCAGCATTCCCCCCTTGTTTTTCAGAATTATGAAGTATGAAGTTAAAATCAGCACCAAGCAGCCAAGGATTATTGTTATTCTCAAACATCTCATTCAAAAAATTACATTGATTTCTCATAAACGAGACCACACAGTTCTTGATTGTTGGCGTAATATCGCATAATATATGGACCATGTTTAAGGAACAACCTAGGACTTCTATATTCGATTTTTCAAAATACCCTAAAGCAAGACCTCCCGATTTACCAACAACATGAGTAAATGATCAAGTATCAAAGGGAAGATGATGCGTATATTTTCTAATTGTATTAGCATCAACCATGGTTTCAAGAATACAGACACAATCAAGCTTATACTTCCTAACAAGGTTAAATAAATGTCTTCACTTCTTATCTGATCATCATCCATTAGTGTTCCAACACAAGAACTTCATGATCGGGAAAACAAACACAACAAGTAACAACAGTGAAAAAGCGGGGGTCTAACAACCTCACCCAGTATTTCGATTAGCAATCTGTATGGACAACTCCGAGTTATTTTCTAGAGAATCAACTAGACTCAATCAATAGAAAATACTCAAGGAGTTATTATCTCAATCTCTCAATTTGATTTACTCAAACAAATGTGATTCGCGAGTCTAATCAAAGAGAGATAACTTGGATGGTACCAAAGACCAATATCCAAGTGTCAATCAATTTAAATCAACAACCAATAAGGTTGGATATTCTAATTGATTGAACAATGCACAACCTATATAATTTCAATTTTATAAAAATATAATGCAAAAAAGAAATAACACAGACACCAGAATTTTGTTAATGAGGAAACCGCAAATGCAGAAAAACCCCGGGACCTAGTCCAGATTAAACATACACTGTATTAAGACGTTATACAGACACTAGCCTACTACAAATTAACTTCGGTCTGGACTGTAGTTAAACCCCAATCAATCTCACACTGATACAAGGTACATTTATGCTCTTACGCCTCTGATCCCAGCAGGATACTGCGCACTTGATTCCCTTAGCTGATCTCACCCACAACCAAGAGTTGCCACGACCCAAAGTCGAAGACTTTAGCAAACAAATTTGTCTCACACAGAAAAGTCTACATGATAGATAAATTCGTCTCCCACGAATAAACCTATGAGTTTTGTTCTGTCTTTTGATAAATCAAGGTGAACATGAACCAATCAATAAAACCAGACTTATATTCCCAAAGAACAACTCAGTTTTATCAATCACCTAACAATAGTCCTAATCGACGCAGTGAAAAAATATGTTATGGAATCACAAACGATGAGACAAAGATGTTTGTGATTACTTTTATATCTTGCCTATCGGAGATAGAAATCTAAAGCCAATTATTACAATTGTACTCGTATGATAGAAACAACAAGATCAGATCACACAACTACAAAAAAAGTAGTATCGGTCTAGCTTCACAATCCCAATGAAGTCTTTAAGTCGTTAACCTGGTTTTAGAAGAAGAAAACCAAAGGTTAAAGGAGAATCGACTCTAGCTTAGCAAACTAATATAACACAAAATGTGTGGGGATTAGGTTTCCCAATTGCGACAGTTCTCCTTTATATAGTCTTTCAAATCAGGGTTTGCAATCAATGTTAGCTTAGTAACAAAGCATTCAATATTCACCATTAGATGAAAACATGATTAGATACAAGCTAATATCTCTCAACCGTTAGATCGAAAACTTAGCCTGCCATACACACATGTACTTGACAATTTTGGGTTTGTGTAATCGTACCCAAATGTGTACAATAGTTGGTTCACGAACATCGTTTTTAGACATAACTAATCAAGTTCGCGGACTTAAGTAACCGGTTGGAGTTCACAAATTCCAGCAGAAATTCTCGGGTTCGAGAACTTCCGTCAGTTCGCGGACTGAAACCGAGCTACAACTCCAGCAGAAATTCTCGGGTTCGATAACTACGCACGTTCGCGGACTGAGTTCGTGAACTGAGTTGACTGCTCAAGTTACGGTTTTCACTTAATCAACAAAGTTTGCAAACTTCGGTTCAAGTGCTAAGGACTTATACATATATGTGTTACCACAAAAATGTTTATATCCCCCAGTGGTTATATTGTCTAGACTCTCATTTTAATCGTTGAAACATTCTCAGAGGACGTCAAATAGTTGTTATTCACAAACTAGTTTTCGTCAGAGCAATTTCCAAAGTGATTGAAACATAACATGACTTTCGTCACTAGGCAAAGATGAACTTGGCTAAATCGAAAGCTTGACCAACACAAATTTCGAGAAATAGATAAGTGAGATATACTCAGCTCGAAATGTCACATGTGTATATCTTTAGTCTATATAGTAAAATGACTTTTGTCTCAAGATAAGAGATAGAGTAAATAAACTTTTGAGTGATAGATAAGTTCAAGTCTCCACATACCTTTTATTCGATGAAGATCCACTGGTTCCTTGAGTAGTCCTTCGTCTTGTATAATGATTTCCATGGAGTTCTTGAGCACAACTACACTTTCTATCCTAGTCCGAGACCTTAGATATAGTAGACTAGAAATCAAGACTTTATAGTTTTGATCACTAACATTGACGAATATGCTTGATATAGCAACGCATGCGAGTTCGATCGAGCAATGCTCTAACAATCTCCCCCTTTGTCAATTTTAGTGGCAAAACTATTAATACATATGGAATGCAAATAATATATAAATAAACTTTGTAGCTCCTATTCCACATGTCTAATCTTCAACAATACTCAAAATCTTCGTCACTTCCAAGTAGTCCAATGATCCCAAAGGTTGTAAGTTTAGCATCATCGTTGTTGAAAATCCGTAGCTATAACAATGAGAAAAGCATCGGTTCTCAATCGTTGTTATACGATGTCATAGTATTATTACACAGCGTCAAAGTCCAATTGCATCACAACTTCAACAACAATACTATGGTGATACTTCACTGCCCTTAGTCAATACTCCATCTCACATGGAAACCACTCCCCCTTACATAATGATCCGAAAACCATATGTATTTGTAGTGTGAACTACATATTAATTGTCCCCCTTTTTGTCAATTAAATTGGCAAAGGTACAAAAACGTGATCCTAATGAAATTTCCGTAAGAGACATTTCATGACCAAAGGTAAATGTATATCATCTTGTTTAGATGCAATCATAAATCCAAAGCTAAATGCATTCATCAAGGAGTTTATAAAGATGCAAGATAACCCTTCTAGTATTCCACAGCCGTACTCCCCACAAAGATTTCACAATTAAGCACAAGTTCAAAAGAACTCTCCCCCATAATATGTCATTCCCAAGGGAACAACAAGAGCGACCTTAATTTCAAAAAGAAAAGAAGGATTTCTTCAGATTCAACAAATTGCATACAAGTATGAATTTGGAATCCAACAAGAAATATTCAATCAAATTAACCAAAGCGAACCAAGATTAATTTGACTAAATATGCTCAACACAAGTAAACTTATGGAGACTTAAAAAGTCAATTAGATTGATCACAAGGAAACTCGCAAATAATCTAATTATCATACTCAACCAAACTAATTACAAGAGTAATCAATTTAATTGGTCACTCTCGACATAAGAATATCTATGGAGCAATGACTAAGTTAATCATAAAAATAACCATCCTAGTCAATTATGCTCAACATGAGAAGAACTTATGGAGTGCTAACTAAATAACCGTGCTTGATGATTGATTTAGTTCATTTTGGCTCAACATAAGAGATTATGGAACCCCCGACTAAGATTATCATAAGACATGACAAACTTAACCGTACATGTACTCAACATAAGAAAACTTATGGAATACAAACTAAATAACCACATAAGTTGATTAATTTAGTTCTTAATGCTCAACATATAACATCTCTTGGAACAACCAAACATGCCAATAAGGAATCGACTTAGTCGTATCGTGCTCAACATAAGATACACAATGGATCCTTCACGGTAATACATAAAAAATGGATCAATAAGGATCTATACCGTGGATAACACAAGGATTCATTCTATGTTTCTATCACCATTTGCACAATGACATATAATAGACATAATCCTTGAATCACAAAATATTTTAACCTATCTTACATCAATAATTGACAATATAGGCGTAACTTTTGTGTTTGTCAAAAGTCTATTCCTCCTTTTATCAATATATGCATATCAATTCACGAACGACTTTACTTTTGACAAAATATGGGACAATCAAGTTCACGGACGTAAACATACATATCCAATCAAAATATTGCAATATATAAAACCATAAAGATTAATACTGCAACCATCATCTTCCAAAAAAATTTAGAAATTTTAAACCAAAAAATCTAAAAACAAGAAGATGAAAAACATTGGATATAGCTATGTGTAATCACAATAATGGCTATACCAAAACACTAGTTATTCTTCTAAACAAAAGAAAAATAATAAAAGATTTACTAAACATTAAGACCTTTGAAGAATTCATTATCGTCCCCAAACTCCTTGTCGTCAACATCCATGGGAACATAAGGTTCATTAAGAAAGGAGTTTATATCGATGAACCTTCTTGGTTGCTGTTGTCGAACCATGGCTTTCTGAATCTCATGAGTCTTATACACAAAAGCCTTTATTTGTTGAATCTCATTTCGCAACTCCTTCAACACTTCAAGAACATCAGAAAACTTCTGAGAATTTGAAGGAACAACTCTTGGCTTCCTCATATTTCTTCTTTTTCTTTTCAAGGTTGGAGGCAATGGAGATTTTTATTTTTTCCTTCATGATTGATGGCTTAACAATCACTTTAACTTCTTTTCATCAGAAGATATCATTCTTGGAGCGTCCATAAGCGTATGGGTTTGTGAGAGGAATTCACAATTAGCTCAACAAGTAGTCTTAAGATAAATAGAGGTTTTAGAGAAGGAAAAGGAATGTAGGGTTCGAAACCTAAAACAGGTTCGTGGATGATCAACTCTTATCCCTGTAAAGAGCAGAATTGTCGATAGTACCCTTTCTTCTGTTTGATCGACAAAAGGAAAATACTTCTAAGAAAATAAAGAAAGAAAGAAACTTTTCTTAAAGCCTGAGAGGTACACAATCATTGTCTCTTTTGATCAGGCACATGAGACAATATTTTAAGAACAATACAATCAAGTTGCGTTGTGGTGAACTACAATTTGTCCTCCAATTTCCTCTTGTGGAGAATCCACATGCTTCTGTCTATCAAAACAGTTTGACCATACTTTCTTCTCAAATGGTCTTGATTTTTCCTTGAAAACTAACTTCTTATACGAAGATAAAATCTTACATACCTCTGCGGTCTTCTGAGCAAGTTTAAGCTTTCTTGCTAGATGGTTTGCTCTTCGTTGAAGTTTGTTGACGTGTCTTTGCTTGTGTTTGAACTTGTAACAATTTGAGAGTTCATGACCTTTTAATGAACAATACGAGCACGTCACACTTGAATAGTAATCAGGCTTCTGAAACGTGCAAGCAACTAGGCACATAGTAGATCTTGAAACATTATAAACAGAGTTTCCAAGAAAAGGGTCAACTTTTTTTTCCAGAATGGTTGGATTATCTTCTGAAAGAATATCAAAATTGATATGTGTATTGCGACAATTATCAAAATCAATACTTTCACCAAGAAGTGCAACACTTGATTTCCCATCTTCATTAGAGTCATAGCTGTCAGACATTTCATCAAGAGTTGCTGCAAGACCTTTGTTCCTAGTATATTTTCTACGATTTGGACACTCATTTTCAAAATGACCAAATCCCTTACAATTAAAGCACTGAGGCATATCCTTATCACCAGTTTCATCAATATCCCGGTTCTTAGGAGGAACACGATTATGAGGTTTGACTGATGCCTTCGGCTTATCTCTGGAGAACCGTTTACTTCTCTTCAATAGAAGATCCCTAAACTGCCTTGTGATCATCGAGACTGATTTGTCAAGATCTTCATCTGATAAGTCTGTATCAGAGTGATCATCTTCATATATACACACTTTTTTACTTTTATCAAGTAATTTAGTGTCCTTTAGTGCTTTGAACGCAACATCCTTAGATTTTGATGAATGTTTATGATAAAAGGTCTTAAGCTTTCCAACCAGAGTGTTTCTGAAGAGATTATCTAGGTTATTTCCCTCAACGATGGCATGCTTCTTAGCATCGTATATAGATGGCAGTGATCTGAGAATTTTCATCACAATGTCCTTTTCAGGAATAGTCTTACCCAATGCAAAAGATGCATTAACAATTTCAGACACTTTGTGATTAAACTCATCAAATGTTTCTTCATATACCATACGAAGGTTTTCCCAATCGGAACTAAGGTTATGAAGCCTATCTTCCTTTTCACTGATATTTCATTCAAATACGGTTGCTTAGATATCCCAAGATTCTTGCGACTTAGTGAAATTAGACACATGGTGCTGAATATTTGGGGTAATGGCATGTATGATTGCATTCAAACCGTCGGAGTTTTGCTTTGTAGCAAGAACCTCTGCAGGAGAGTATTCCGCTATATTATTTGGAACATTAACATCTCCAACTGCCTCAACGGGAGCATTATAGCCATTAACAACATATAACCATGATTGGAAATCACGTGCTTGAAGAAAAGCGCGCATAACAATTTTCCACCATAAGTAATTAGTGCCATCGAAGACTGGTGGTACATTTATTGAGATATCACCTATGTCCATAGAGTCAGATCTCTACAAACACAGACTTATAAGGTCTTAAACGTGTTTGCCTGCTCTGATACCAATTGAAAAAGCGGGGGTCTAACAACCTCACCCAATATTTCGATTAGCAATCTGTATGAACAACTCCGAGTTGTTTTCTAGAGAATCAACTAGACTCAATCAATAGAAAATACTCAAGGAGTTATTATCTCAATATCTCAATTTGATTTACTCAAGCAAATGTGATTCGCGAGTCTAATCAAAGAGAGATAACTTGGATGCTACGAAAGACCAATATCCAAGTGTCAATCAATTTAAATCAACAACCAATAAGGTCGGATATTCTAATTGATTGAACAACACACAACCTGTATTATTTCAATTATATAAAAATATAATGCGAAAAAGAAATAACACAGACACCAGAATTTTGTTAACGAGGAAACCGCAAATGCAGAAAAACCACGGGACCTAGTCAAAATTAAACATACACTATATTAAGCCGCTACATACACTAGCCTACTCAAAATTAACTTCGGTCTGGACTGTAGTTGAACCCCAATCAATCTCACACTGATCCAAGGTACAGTTATGCTCCTACACCTCTGATCCTAGCAGGATACTGCGCACTTGATTCCCTTAGCTGATATCACCCATAACCATGAGTTGCTACGACCCAAAGTCGAAGACTTTAGCAAACAAATCTGTCTCACACAGAAAATTCTACAAGATAGATAAATTCATCTCCCACGAATAAACCTATGAGTTTTGTTCCGTCTTTTGATAAATCAAGGTGAAAAAGAACCAATCAATAAAATCATACTTATATTCCCGAAGAAGATCTTAGTTTTATCAATCACCTCACAATAGTCTTAATCGACGCAGCGAAAAAATATATTGTGGAATCAAAAAAGATGAGATGAAGATGTTTGTGATTAATTTTATATCTTGCCTATCGGAGATAGAAATCTCAGGACAATTATTACAATTGTACTCGTACGATAAAAATAGCAAGATCAGATCACACAACTACAAGAAAAGTAGTATCGGTTTGGCTTCACAATCCCAATGAAGTCTTTAAGTCGTTAACCTGGTTTTAGAATAATAAAACCAAAGGTTAAAGGAGAATCGACTCTAGCTTAGAAAACTAATATCACACATAATGTGTGGGGATTAGGTTTCCCAGTTTCTAGAGTTCTCCCTTATATAGCCTTTCAAATTAGGGTTTGCAATCAATGTTAGCTTAGTAACAAAGTATTCAATATTCACCGTTAGATGAAAACCTGATTAGATAAAGTTAATATCTCTCAACCGTTAGATCAAAAACTTAGCTTGGCATACACACATGTACTTGACGATTTTGGGTTTGTGTAACCGTATCCAAACGTGTGCAATAGTTGGTTCAATATTAGTCAACCAAATGGTTAGCCAAATGATAACTTTCAAATCAACCATATTCTTCTTCACCATAACTAGTCCAAATGACTCAAATAAACTAGTTAGAGAGTTGTTCAATTGCTATGAGATATTATGTACTACACAAGACACAATTGAAGCAAAAATTATGTGATTCACTCGAATCGATTCATTAACTATAAAGCCACGATTTGCAATAGCATTCCTTAGATAATTTAAATAAGTTCACGAACATAGTTTTTAGACATAACCACTCAAGTTCGCGGACTCAAGTGATCGGTTGGAGTTCACAAACTCCAGCAGAAATTCTCGGGTTAGAGAACTTCCGTCAGTTCGCGGACTGAAACCGAGCTACAACTCCAGCATAAATTCTTAGGTTCGAGAACTACGCACCTTTACTGACTGAGTTCGCGAACTGAATTGACTTCTCAAGTTCCGATTTTCACTTGATTAACAAAGTTCTCAAACTTCGGTTCAAGTGCTAAGGACTTATACATATATTTGTTACCACAACAATGTTTATGTCCCCAGTGGTTATATTGTCTAAACTCTCATTTTAATCATTGAAACATTCTCAGAGGACGTCATATAGTTATTTTTCACAAACTAGTTTTCGTCAGAGCAATTTCCAAAGTGATTGAAACATAACATGACTTTCGTCACTAGGAAAAGATGAACTTGGATAAATATAAAGCTTTACCAACACACATTTCGAGAAATAGATAAGAGAGATATACTCAACTCGAAATGTCACATGTGTATATCTTTAGTCTATATAGTAAAACGACTTTTGTATCAAGATAGGAGATAGAGTAAATAGACTTTTGAGTGATAGATAAGTTCAAGTCTCCACATACCTTTTAGTCGATGAAGATCCACTGGTTCCTTGAGTAGTCCTTCGTCTTGTATGATGATTTCCATGGAGTTCTTGAGCTCAACTACACTTTCTATCCTAGTCTGAGACCTTAGCTATAGTAGATTAGAAATCAAGACTTTATAGTTTTGATCACTAATATTGACAAACATGCTTGATATAGCAACACATGCGAGTTCGACCGAGCAATGCTCTAACAAGCAGGATAAAGCAAGCACTAAAATACATAAGAAACAACAGGAGAAAATGATCGGGAAAATGAACACAACAAGTAACAGCAAGATAAAGCAAGCACTAAAACACACAAAAGCGCTAAAAATGACAGGAATATCAAATCCGAAAATTCAAGAAGAGGTGAAAGAAGACTTACAAGATCATGAGCATTAGAGGCATCTGCAACCATAAAGTCTGAGTCCAACTTCATAAGATCGATTTCCCTTTCAAATTCTTCATCGGAGACCACTGGTTCAGGCGGAAGAGAAGCTAACAACATCGGCTCAAGAATAACAGCATCATTAAAACCAACATTAAGGCTATTCCCACTCATATTGCCATTGCCAGGTAAAATGGATCCAAAGGAAGCAAAGGCGAAACTTAATTCAGAAGAAAAACTAAAGGTGAATCCCGAAGACAACACCACAGTATGAGAAAAAGATAAACAATACAAGGAACATAATACATTCTCATTTGAAGCACCCATAGTGGAATATTCTCCAACAGACCCCACATTGAATGATACATCAGAAGGAGGAGTAAAAGGGGGCAAAAAAGACACAGGGGGGCAATGGGGCGTATGCATGAAAGCAAAATGATTATTTTCAAATTTAGTCCTTGGCCTTTTGCCTTTTCTATCAAAATGAGCTAAGATGGGAAAATCAGGTAATGGAGAAGGACGAGGAGAAGAGAGTCCAGTGCTAGACGGTTCTCTAATGGTCAAAGTCGATACAGAAGGCCCAATTGAATCAAAGGTGTGAGAGGAGAGAGACGAGCTTCTATTACCTAAAGCCCTGGAAGGTTGAAGACTTACAGAGAAAGCAGAAGGCTTAGATTCTGCATGAGAAGCAGCAGCGGCATCAGATGCATGAGAAACTTTGACATTTGCAGCACCCGAACAACCATAATGATTCATTCTCGGATTTTTGACTGCAACATGTGTAGGTCTAGTAGTAGGGTCCGAAAGAGCTCTGACAAAGATCCTAGATTGAATCTCTCGACATCTAATTTCATCATGAATAAGTACAAAACAACGCTTGCAAGCACGGAACGAGAGCCTTGGATAAAAAGCAGACATGTAAAAGGTCTTACTACTAGTATTGATAACTACCTTCCTTGTTAAAGGAGAGCTGAGTGGAACCATCAACTTGACTTCAAATCTGTTACCAATAGTAGATTCAAAATTAACAAAGTCACCAATCTGATCCAGAACTTCTCGCGTCCTTCCTTTGTTGACCAGATCCGAAGGAATTGAAATTTGGACCGGCATAAGAGTTTTTCCCATACCAGTTCAAAGATAGCCTCCAGCTTGTTTGAGAGTTTCATTGCAAAAATATGACCAAACAGTAAAGTAGGATGAGCAAAAAAGGCAATATCCCTATCTTTACTACTTTTAAACATTACAACAAACAAATTCTGATAAGGCATTCCTTGCATTTACGATTTAGCAAGTTTAAAATCTGGCGAGTTAATTGGCCAGATTCTATTAAGATGATACTTCACATAGGTTTTGTAGTAGCTGCGAGTGTTATCGCATAGCATCACATCAAAAAGGTGAGGAAACTCTTTAACATCTTCATCTAAGTCTAAAACTTTAACTTGTTCAGCAGCATATGCCATTTCAGAGAAAATAAGTTAAGAGTATGAAAGTATTCAGAAACTTGAGAGTTGCATATTGAAAAACTTGAGAAACCATAGCATATATAGATGAAAGACCAGAGACACTGCATTAAGACACTTCTTGGAATTGAAAGATGAAAGGCCTGCCATAATGACAATCATTGCGCTCATGAAGAATTATCCACGGATAACAGGAACTGAAGAGACAGTAGTGAATATTCTCAAAGCACAAATAATCAAAGAGTAACTGAACTGGTTAACCAAATTTTCCAAGTGTAAAAATTCATCTGAGGCATCCACCCAAAGACAATGAGAATTAGTGCACAGATTAAAAAATAACTAATCTCTCTTAATATAAAATTATTCTAAATGAGGGGATAAAGAATTTCACAACTTTTGATGAAGAGTTGCAGAACTTTTGATATCCATAAGAAAATACAGGGATTAACTGCAGAGAGAACAACTTCAAATCTAACCAACATCTCTCTAATACCATCATTAAGAAGAGACTACACCATGCTAAAGCAGATTTAACAAAACAGTAAGCGAGAGAGACTAAAATCTTCAATTGAGTAAATAGGAAATACTTTATTATTCATTATATGTTCATAGACATCATCAAATCCCTACACAGAGTAGGATCTCAAAAAACCCCAAATACTTTGAATGACAATACTTTAATATTTACAGATAGAATGCCTAAACAGGATACATTGAACCAGACCCATCTCTGCCCAAATCTCTTGAATAATCGAATCTTATGATGTTTTCCAGAAAACCCTATGGTTGCGCCTCCATTAGCTCATGACCTAATAAGAAAAAGGAAGAAAAAACTCGTGAAAAGCAACAATTTTACAGTTATATGAATAACAAAAGAGAGGCAATCAATTAATTATAAGCATCATGATTTAGATAAGAAAGATTGCTAAAGGGATTAAAACTTGCTTATTGAAAAAATTAGGTCAAAAAGCGAGTAAAGAGTCCTAAAACATAAAGAGAGGAATAACAAATAATAGAGGAAAATGAGAGTCAATCACCAGTAGAACATGAAATCAATAACATATCAGGAATTAGAGATCCAAATTGATCAAGAGATTGAAGACAAGATCAACATTGACTAAATCAACGTCGCAAGAAAAATTGCCTTGACTTTCGCTCTTACTTAGTAAGGATTCTTAGTTTGTCTATTAACTAACTTACATACTAACCAAAAGACTATTAAATTAAAAAAAAATCTATATAAGATCCGCCAGCAGCCAGCAAGTAAGTGCACGTTTCTATACGCCATTGGAAGCCTATTCTGACTTTCGAGCCTCACCACTCATGGCATGTGCAAAAATTTCCCAAATCTCTCGGGCACTGTATACAAAGAATTGTCTTAAAAATGATGCTCTAGTGCAAGAGCTGAAATATTCATTGGGAAGGACTTTTGGCATATTATTAAGACCCACCAAAGAAAATTCTCTATATAATAAGTGGCTCATATCAACAACAGAGTCAACATTTGTCTTCTTCAGCTTCTTTCAAGTTCAACGTTTGTCTTAAACTTCTTTCAAGTTCCAACTCTCTCCTCTGCAATGGAAAAGGATCATGAAATGGCAATAACCCAGATGAGGAAATCACTTGAAAAACTCGGATTATCGACTCAGGTATGGATGCAACTAACATCTTGTTTTGCAGCTTAATTATATGCAAAACAAGGGATGGGTGCTCAGCTTGTTGCTAAGCTCCGACCAGTTTCTTGTAATTTGTTCTTGGTTCTTCATTATATGCATAAATTCATTTTATTTTACATTTTTGGGTATGGCAGAATCATAATGATGCTACACTATTAAGATTCTTGATAGCAAGATCATTAGACATCGAAAAGGCGACAAAGATGTTTGTTGAGTGGAAAAGTTGGAGAGATGAATTTGTGCCATTAGGATTCATACCGGACAGTGAAGTACCAGATGAATTGGGTGATGAAAAGATTTATTTGCAAGGTCAGTCAAGAATTGGTCAACACCCGGTCATGGTGATCAAAGCTAACAAACATTTCCCTTCCAAGGATCAACTTCAATTTAAGAGTATTTTTTTTCCTCACTCTTTCATACTATTGCTGTACATTTGTTTTAGGTACAACTATTAGTCAAACAAAATCATTGTTAGTTGTTATTAAGCTTAAAATTTTGGAACACTTTCTTATCGCATTCACATGAATTTCAACTTTGCAGAGTTTGTAGTGCATCTTTTAGATAAAACTATTGCGAGGTAACAAAATAGTTTGTCCTTACAAGGATGATTAAATCTTTTCGATTTTTGTTTTCCTGTTTGTGTTAATTAGTTGACCGAATTAAGTTTTTGTAGCTCATGTTTTCTGTATGTTCATGGCTTATATAGTTCGTTCAAGGATGGAAAAGAAATGGGAAATGAGAAGCTGATTGCAGTTTTGGACTTGGAGAAAATAAGTTATAAGAATGTTGATGCTCGTGGCCTGATTATTGGCTTTCAGTTTCTCCAGGTACATTGTTAGTTGTTAAATCGAAAATGCACAAAAGACTCTCAGGGCTTTAATGATGAAAACTTTCTTACAATGCAGGCATACTATCCAGAAAGACTTGCAAAATTATACATGTTAAGTATGCCATGGTTCTTCGTACGTATTTGGAAGATGATTTCTTACTTCTTGGAGAAAGCTACTCTAGAAAAGGTATGTGTGCATCTTTGCAATATTAGCACTGTGGGATGAAAATCCAGAACTTATGGAGGCATTGAGAGCTTTAGCAAACAATCGGAATTAAAGTTTAGTTGTTTATGTGATAATATACAGGTTATTATAGTGAGCAATGAGGAACAACGTAAAGATTTTGTTAACCAAATTGGGGAGGAGACGTTGACAGAGGATTTTGGTGGTCGAGGAAAGCTTGTACCTATTCAAGACGTTACACTTAATCATTTCCCAGCGTGAAATGAGTCAAAATCTGTGGTCGAGCAAGTTATTTCATTAATCGATAATGATTAACGCACATTTGTTCTCAAAATTACGTGATGAGAGCCAGAATAGTGATTAAAGAAGGCTATATACTGTTTTTTTTTCCAGCTATAAATGAGTGTTTATGTAATTCTCATACTAGCAAGATCATGTGTTTAAACTTAAATGTCAATAATATCGAACACTTACTTAAATAATCCGATTTTCAGCGTAGGACGTGCTGAAAAAATAGTTTCTCCGTAAAGAAACTGCATACATGATTCAAAAAGAAAATATATGTAAAATTAGCATCTTTGAGCAACAACATGAGGTAAATACCGCACAAGTGAAATTTGCAGCTTCTTCCTCCAGAGTTCCCTTGACGTCCTCCAACCCTTCCAGTCTCATCTTTTGTAGATTAAGATGCTAACATGTGCATTCATTTTCTAGTCATCTCAAACAGTAATACATGTTTTTGGGCAAGCAATGAACAAAATTGTCTATAGACTTTTATGCTTAAATCCAACAGACTGAATGAATAATAGCTCCCACCACCTGAGTGGTTGTTAACTTGTGATGGTGTGCGACCACGTATACGATGTGTGTGGGATCGAGTCTTAGTACCACCAACAGCAGCAACAACTATCAAACAAAAGGCTTAACAAATCTGTATAAGATAAGAATCAGAACGGGATAATGTATTTTTTTTTGACTTTATCAATTCCCTCTCTTGCCCTAAAGCCCTTGATAATGTATTTTTTTTTTATAAACTTGGTAATGTATTGGAAAAATCATCTAACTTAAAAGACTTTATCAATTGCAATTGTGGTGCATGTCTTTGTTATTTCAATATTATTATTTGTTTTTAAGTTACAAGGAATCAGCAACAAATGATGCTCTAATGAAAGAGTTGAAATATTCACTTAGAATATCTGTTGGTATACTAAGACCCACCAAAAAAATAATTCTCTATCCCGGGTAATAAGTGGTTCATATCGACAACAAATCTTCAATACATTTCTTCTTCTTCTTCTCTTTCAACTCTGTCTCCCTTAATCCTCAGCAATGGAAAAGAATCGTGATACGGCAATAACCCAGATGAGGAAATCACTCGAAAAATTAGGAATCTCAACTCAGGTATTGGTACATAGCCCAGTTTTTTGTTCCTTACGAACTGTTATTATTAATTATTAATTATTATTTATTTTTGGGGTATGACAGAATTATAATGATGCTACACTATTAAGATTCTTGATAGCAAGATCAATAGATCTAGAGAAAGCAACAAAGATGTTTGCTGAATGGAAAAGATGGAGGGATGAATTTGTTCCATTAGGTTTCATACCAGACAGTCAAGTACCAGATGAATTGGGCTATGAAAAGATTTATTTGCAAGGTCTGTCAAGAATTGGTCAACACCCAGTCGTGATGTGCAAAGCTAACAAACATTTTCCCTCCAAGGATCAACTTCAATTTAAAAGTACTTTTTTTTTTTTTTGTTGCTCTCACCCATTCAAATTATTGGAATACATTGTTTTAGGTAGAATTAAGTCAAGCAAATCCTTAGTTAGAAATGGCATTTCAACTGTATTTTGTGCAATTCCTCAAACTCTTTCTTACTGCCTTCACATGAATTTTGCAGAGTTTATAGTGCATCTTTTAGATAAAACTATTGCCAGGTAGGCACAATCAAACCGAATAGTTTTGGCTGAAATTTGTAGCTCTTTTTTCTTCTTCTCTCTAATTTCTATATTTAGTACTTTCATGGTTTAGTTCTTTCAAGGATGGAAAAGAAATAGGAAATGAGAAGCTGATCGCAGTTTTGGACTTGGAGAAAATAAGTTATAAGAACGTCGATGCTCGTGGCTTTATTACTGGCTTTCAATTTTTGCAGGTAGGCGTTGTTACATTTAAACCCACTCGTAAATGACTCCTCCATTTTAAACATAGCTAACTTAATATTAGCCAAAAAAAATAAAATGGAACTAATCGTTCCAACATGAGCGTTGTACTGATGAAATGCTTCGTACAATGCAGGCATACTTTCCTGAAAGACTAGCAAAATTATACTTGTTAAATATGCCGTGGTTCTTTGTTCGTGTTTGGAAGATGATCTCTTACTTCTTGGAGAAAGCCACTCTAGAAAAGGTACGTCTATCTTTTGCAAGTACCAAGATCCATTATTTTCTCAAGCAAAACCAAACGATCTCAAAAACTACCCATCCCTCCCAAACGATAGAAAAGCCAAGCTGCTAGTGTGTGTCAGAAAAATATTGTTTTCGTTTCAAAAAAATAGGCTAGTTTCATGAATAAATTACACATAAAAACGGGCCTATTTTCTGGAACGGAGGAAATAGAGTTTTATTTTCCTAGTTGGCTAAAGAGTGCGCCATACAATTACGAGTAAACATTCACCTAATACCTAATTAGTTGTTGATTATGTGACTATTAATCGCAGATTATTATTGTGAGCAACGAGGAACAACGTAAAGATTTTGTTAACCAAGTTGGGGAGGATAATTTGACCGAGGATTATGGTGGTCGAGGAAAGCTTGTACTTATTCAAGATGTTACAGTTAATCATTTACCCGCAAGAAATGAGTAAAAATCCGTGGTCGACCGAGTTTCTTCGTTAATCGATAACGATTAAACTAACCCACATTCTCAGCATTACCTGATTAGAAAGGATTCATATATTTCCTTTCCAGCTATAAATATGTTGTTTTGATTTGATAGTTTGATCAGGTCAGTTGATAAATTTCGAGAAATCCGGAATTTTTTTCAGTACTAACTCTCATCAAAACGTTATTGATGGTGTAAGAAAAATCTTGGGAGTAAGTAGGATAGCTTTGAATGATAAGTACCTAGGCTCGTCTCTATTTACGCATATATCTAAGGTGACTTCCTTTAAAAATGTTAGTGATAGAGTTGAAAATAGGTTGCAAAATTGGAATAAGAACTTGTCACCTGCTGTGAAAGCTACTTTAATCCATACTTGTACTACTACTATTCCTATGTATCAAATGAATTGTTTTAGGATCCCGGTGGCAATTACGAAAAAGGTTAACAACATCCAACGTGATTTCTTTTGGGGGAAAGATATTTCGGTTTCGAGAGGAGTTTATCTAAAAGCTTGGACTGATGTATGTATCCTTAAGGAAATGGGGAGTTAGGCTTATTGAATCTGCGGAGTTTCAACAATGCAATGCTGGCAAAGATAACTTGGAGACTACTGCAAGATCCGGATACTCTTTTAGCCAAGATAATGAAACAGAAATACTACCGGGAACATAGTCTGCTGAGCGTCGAGAAGAGTTGCCCTGAATCTGCTTCATGGAGTTGGAAGAACATCAATAAGGAGATGCCGAGAATAAGGAATAACGATGTCTGGAGAGTGGGAGACGGGACTGAGATCAGAATCTGGGAGGATAAATGGTGCCCTGAGATGGTGGGTAATTTGAAACCACTAAACCAAAACAACAAGACTTTCATATTTGTTGCGGAGCTAATGGAGGGTGTTGGTGAAAGTACAAAATGGAATACAAATAAGTTGCAACTTTGTTTCCAGAGAGATGTGGGGGTGATTGTTGGAGCAATTAGGATAAACAAGGGGAGCAGGGACAAACTAGTTTGGAAACTGGAAGACACTGGCAAGTTTACTACAAAATCTCTATACAAACAGATTGTGAGTTCTAGTCACCAGGAGCAACAACTGGATGGAAACTTTTGGAAGAATATTTGGAAGCTCAACATAATGCCAAGGATTAAAATCTTTCTTTGGAAATGCATACACGATATCCTTCCACTCAATGAGAGGATCGCAAGAATCGTAATACACATAAATAAGGCTTGTCCTTTGTGTGGACATCGGGAAGAAACTCTAACTCATATTTTTCTAAAGTGTGATTTCACTGTGGCTGTTTTCAAGAGTATTGGTTTTAATTTTGAATTTGTTTTGAATAATCAGGTGCATATCCGTGCTTGGATTAGAAACTGGTTTACTAGAAATGACACTGGGGATAAAAAGTTCTTCAACTGGCCGGAAACAATGGCAACCGTTTTATGGGCGGTTTGGAAAGCGAGATGTGATCTGGTGTTTAGAAAAATTAAACTGAGTGTGGAAAAAATGAAATACACAATCACTTCCTTAGTTAAGGATAACAATAGGAGTAGATTGCTACCAATTAGGGAGGAAGAGATAAACATTGCCTTGTGTGATTATATATCAAACCCCCCATTTATGTCTATGAAAATAAATGTAACTGTGGTGTGGGATCTTGAATTTAAAAAATCTTCCATTGCTCTAACTTGTGCTGATCATACATGGGCTTACTGTGGCGAAAGGTGTGCTAACACTGCAGGACTCAATCGAGAAGAGTTAGACGAAAAAGCGGCTTCGCTGACTATCAAGTGGACACGTGATTTGCAACTGTAAATGGTGCAGATTGAGAGTGACAGCATGAAAGTCCTTGAAGCTACTAGGAAAAGGGTGAACAACATAACGAAAAGCTCCACAACTAGGCAGGAAGGAAACAATCAAAATTTTAAAGTGTGTATGAAAGGGATAAAAACCCTTTACTTAATTCCAACTTCTGAAAACTATATATCAAGAAGATTGGCGGCATTAAGTCTGGTGGATGGGTTGACGAACACTTGGTTAGATAACTCTTTTTTGCGTTGCTTGAATTACATCCCGGATGAGGGCATTGACATTCGACAACACTTCATGTAATGGTCGGGTAAACCCTGTTTTCTTATTAAAAAAAAAAAAAAGATTTGATAGTTTGATTGCCGACTTGCGCAAAGCCACTGCAAAAATAAATGATCAAGCGCCAACCATAAAAATTGAAAATCTAACCACTACACACAACTAAATGCATATAGAAAAGGCAGCTCCATAGCCTTATCACTATCAGTCAGTTAGCATTCAATTTCAATTTTACGCCACATTCAAAGTTCTGGTAAACGTACATGCGAGCATTGAAAATTCACCCACCGATATTCTATCTAGAGGAAGACTTTAGTATTAATTCAGAAAGGCTTCTCTTAAATATAGCTCATGCTTTTATTAACCATAGCTTCTATTATTGATAACCCACCGTTTATTTTCAATTTATTAATCATAGCCCAAAATATAACCCAAAATATTTTTCTGAGTTACCCGGAGATATCACCGATCCAAATAGCTAATCCATGTTGGTTCACCCATTCCATCTTATTTTAGAAATAATAACCCTCTTCCTCTAGTCATAAACCTTAGAATTTTTAAAAATTCATAAAAATTCAATCAGTTGAATCATTTGTGGGATTTAATCGGTACATCATGGGATTGAAAATAAAAGAATAGAAAAAATAACTTTCCTAGTTTTGACGGTAAACAAAAGGGAATATCCCTGTTTCATCATTCCTCCATGTTCAAGCTTCATCGTTCAAAAAGACAC
This sequence comes from Papaver bracteatum, assembly GCA_023529315.1. NCBI lineage: Eukaryota > Viridiplantae > Streptophyta > Magnoliopsida > Ranunculales > Papaveraceae > Papaver > Papaver bracteatum. The sequence goes on along the minus strand of JAJJWX010000811.1, from coordinate 150,189 downwards.
TGAGTACTCAGCGTATTGATTTAACAGACTAAAAACAAGTTTTCATCACCATATCAGTTGTACTCTAACATTTCCGTGAGCATATTGATTAAGTAAAAATTTGGGCCATGATACGGAATACGCTAATATGAGCAAAATTGAAACTGTGTAAATGGAAGATGGTCTAGGCTAAACTCTCGGCTCTGGATGAGAAGGTCAAAAAATTATAAAGTTGTTGTGGTCGATTCCCCTGGTCAGAAAAATTAAGATGTCGTTCTCAAATATGATATATGGCCGTACTCAATTCGGATGCTGTGATTGTTGTCATTGATGCTAATGAGAGGAAAGACCATGCAAACCTCGTTAAAAAAATTGGGGTCGATCAATCATATCGGGAACATAAATGTCAGAATTATTATTCTTTTTCGGCGGCTCTATTTTTTTTCCCTTCTTCTTCCTCTTCTTCTGATAATCAATGGCTCTGGTAGTTCATACTTCTTTTAGTGGTCACGGTGTCAACGACTTATCAACTCAGTATCTTATTCTATCAGTGACTCACTAACCTAGTTTATGGGATATGAATAATAATAAAAAAGGTCAAACTCAAAATTATAGTCAACCTAAACTGACAAAAGTCAAATGGACTATGGTTAATAAAAGTGTGGACTATATTTAAGAGAAGCCTTCAGAAATATGGACTCCCCTTGTCTAGTATATTTACCAATTAAATCAAGTCACACCTCTGAGCCAATTCTAGGATCTTCTAAGTTACAACTCTCAACTGTATATGGCTCCAAAGTCCAAAGTCTAAACTAACCAATAATTAAAGCCTTTCCCCCACCCTCTCTCTCGTCATAGTCTCGGTTGTACTTATGTGGTGCATGGGTCTCCTCACCTGTGAAGATGCACCGAATCCAAGGCCAAAAAGAGTTCCATTTCGGTTTCAAAAGATGTGGCTTTCTCATCCTTATTTTTTGAAGCTGGTTGAGGATAGTTGGGGTGAAACTCTAGTTGGAGCGCCGCCCTTTGTTTTTATGTCTAAGTTGAAGAGGTTGAAGGAGGCTTTGAAACTTTGGAATAGAACCGTTTTTGGTGATGTTCACTTGCGTTTGAGACAAGCTGAGCTGGTATTGGAAACTGAAACGGATCGTTTGGATTTTGATCATGGGAATGAATTGCAATTTTTGAAAGTTGCGGCAGCAAAGAAGGCGGCTGAGGACGTGAGAACTGAGCTTGCAGTTATGCTTAAGATGAAATCGAGAGTTACTTGGTTGGAGGATGGAGATAAAAATACTCATTTTTTCCACAATAACATCCGTATGAGGAGGACGCAAAACACCATCTCGGAGCTGAAAATTTCTTCTAACTCTACTTTGTTTTTGCAGGATGACATTAACAATTATATTGTTAACTACTACAAAGACAAATTTAATGGTGGCAGCGTGAACATTGATCCGAAGCTGTTTGATATTGATCATGAACGTATTTCTTCTGAAGAAAAGGTTTTCATGGATGTGACTCCATCTCTTGAAGAAGTGAAAGAAGCAGTTTTTGATTTAGGTGCGGATTCGGCGCCTGGACCTGATGGTTTCACAGGTTCTTTCTATAGACACTGTTGGAACATTATCTCTGGAGATCTTTTTAAGGCCATTACTAATTGTTGGATAATGCGTAAAATTCCAAATGGCGTTAACTCTAGTTTTATTGTCCTAATTCCAAAAAACAACAAATCTGATGCTATTAAGGACTATAGGCCAATTGGCCTAAGTAATTTTTTCTTCAAAATCATCACGAAGATTTTGGCTACCAGATTGTGTACGGTTTTGAATAAGCTAATTTCTGAAGAACAAGTGGCGTTTATGAAAGGAAGGAGTATCCATGAAAATATTGCTCTGGCGTCGGAGTTGATCAATGAGCTCAGCATCCCTCGGAAGAACGGTAATGTTGGCCTCAAGTTGGACATCGCTCAGGCTTTTGACACGGTTAGTTGGGATTTTATTGTTGAGGTTTTCCGTCAATATGGTTTTTCGGAGATCTAGTGCAATTGGATTCTTAATATTTTGGACTCGGCTAGGATTTATATCATGATCAATGGAAGCCCTGAAGGTTTTTTTAGCATCTCCAGAGGTTTAAGGCAAGGTGATCCTCTTTCTCCTTTGATTTTTGTGCTTATTGAAGACGTCCTAAGTCGAAATATTACTAAATTGTTTGCTACGAAGAAAATGCATGCTATGGTTAGCAAAAAGGGAGTGGCTCCTACTCACCTTCTCTTTGCGGATGATATTCTTGTTTTCTGTAAGGGTAACTTGCAGAGTTTATGCACTCTGAAAGATATGCTGGGAATGTACCAGCGTGCTTATGGTCAGTGTGTTAGTTATGTTAAAAGCAAGTTTTACTATGGTGGTGATATCAATTCTAGGGCGATTGTTATTTCAAACTATTTGGGCATGGAACGTGCTTTATTCCCGGATAGATACTTGGGTATTCAGCTGAAGCCGGGTATTGTTCGCCACATTCATGTGCGGCAAGTGGTGGAAAAAATCACGGAAAAATTTGCTGGTTGGAAAGGTAAGCTTCTATCCTTTCAAGCTAGGCTGGTGTTGATTAAATCGGTGATTTCAAGTTATGTTATTCATTCTATGGCTGTCTACAAATGGCCTTGCACAATGATCAAACAAGTTGAAAAGTCCATAAGGAATTTCCTGTGGTCTGGAGATGCAGAGAAGCGTAAGTTTTTTACAGTTCGCTATGATGATTTGTGTTGTTCAAAACAAGAGGGTGGCTTAGGTTTGAGGAAGTTACTCGATGTTAATAAGGCCATGCTTATGAAGCTGTGGGTTTCGATAAGAGATTCTGATAAGACTTGGGAAAGATTTCTAAGAGCGAAGTATTTTAAGTTGAATGGAAACCTGATTGATTACAAGCTTGGTTCTTCGGTTTTTCCAGGGATCAGATTGGTATACAATTTCGTCCAAAAGAACACTCGTTCAATTATTGGTAATGGTGCTAATACTTCCTTATTCTTTGATAATTGGTGTGGTGATTTTTCGATTGCTGGCAGGCTTGGGATTTTTTCCAAAGGCCCAAATGATTTCAAGATGAAAGTGAGTGATATTATTGTTGATGGTGCTTGGGCCATTCCTCAGATTACTAAAGACTTGATGTTACGTTGCAATATAGATATTGATAACTTGCCTATCATTGCTGGAGGTGATGATTACAAGATTTGGGACTTGGATAACAAAGGTGTTTTCTCGGTTAAATCTGCTAAGGCTGCGCTTAAGTTGCTGGTGGAGGTTGAACCGTGGGCTTCTCTTTTCTCAAGGAAGGTGGTGCATCCAACTTTGAGTGTTCAGTATTGGAAGTTTGGGAAAATCAATGATGTGCTACGGATGATAATGTTGTGAAGAAAACGAAAAGGTCCATGCCTTCTATTTGTCGTCTGTGTAGAAAAGCTCCGGAGTCTATGGGCCATATTACTTGGAATTGCAGGTTTGCTAAGCGTATTTGGGCTTGGGCGGCTAGGATTTTTAACTTGCAGCCTTCTGATGATTTGGTGGCCTCTTATAAGGCTGCTAAGGGGTGTATCCGGATGATAAAAGATCTATGGCTTGTTGCTAATCTTGCAATAGCTAAAGAATTATGGAAGTTGCGCAACAAGGTTTATTTTGAGGATGCTACGGTGCAGTGGCTAGGTTTTAAAGGAAGAGTTTATCAATTGATTCATGATAACTCTATTCGCATGAAGGGCCATATGCATAATGATGATTTGAGAATTTTGAACTATTTTAAGGTGAAGCATAGGTCGTGCAAAGTGTCTGCACCACTTCAGGTAAGCTGGTTCCCTCCAGATCCAGGCGAGCTAATGATATGTTGTGATGGTGCGTTGCTTGGGAATCCAGGCCAAGTTGGATGTGGTGTTACGGTGCGAAGTTCAAGTTCGGAAGTTCTGGGTTTTCTTTGTGTTGGCCTAGGCTGGAAAACTAACTTCTATGCTGAAGTATGTGCTGTTATCTATGGAGCGATGTTGGCTAGACGTTGGAATGTTACTAATCTTTGTGTTCGCTCTGATTCGATGAGTTGTATCCAAGATTTCCAATTGAATCAACTACCTTGGCAGCTTAGGCAGAAGTGGCATATGGCGAGACTTTTTTATAAAAATATCCGTTATGTCCATAGCTATAAAGAAATAAATTTTTCGGCAGATGCCTCGGCCAAACAAGCTTGTTTGTTGGCCGAGGATACTTTTGAGTTTCATGAGAATAGGCCAGGTTTCATTCAGGCTGTTGAATGGCCTGGCCGTGTTTATTTTCGTTTTAAGTAGGTTTTTTTCTAGGCTTCTAGTGTTGGCCTCGCGGCTTTACATTAGAAAGTTCTAGACCCTGTACAGTTTTTTCGTTTTTTTAATATTATTGACCGAGTAAAAAAAAAAGGGTCTCCTCACCTGTGTTGTCTAACTCTATATAATTATGGTTGAGAGACAAGACATAGCGGGACGGAGTAAAGACTAAAATCTGGACCAAAACCAAATTCCAGATTATATTTGGTTGGCGACCAAGACCAAAACTATATATAGTCGAGCGGACGTATAATGTTCGTTTGTCACCGAGCGTGCATATAAAGTACGCTTCACATGAAGCGCACGTATAATATTCGTCCCACGAACAGGCGTGTATATAAACTACGCCTCAATGGAGCGGTGCTGAAATGTACGCCCGATACATGTAGGTATAGATCACGCCCCACAACAGGCGTGCATAATATGTACGCCCCACAACATGCGTGCATAAAGTTTATGCCTCATGCTTCATGGGGCTCACATTATATGTTCGCCTGTCAATAGGCGAACATTATATGATATAACTATTCATGGGGCGCACATTATATGATATACCTATTCATGGGGCGGATATTATATGATATACCTATTCATGGGGCGCACATTATATGTACGCTCCATCCAGGCGTGCAGAATACCGCCGTCCCTCATCAAATGAACATTATATTTACGCTCCATCAAATTTAGTCTTCTACCGTAGTGTTGCAACACGGACTAAACCCAAATTTTGGTCTTTAGTTTAGTCTTTTCTCTTTGGCGCACCAATGCAGTTGCTCTTACCTTATTAAAAATCCCTTGCCTTCATATTTCCAGCCAAACCCCGATATGCTTTGAGAGAAGAAATTAGATATCCCCAATTCAAATTGTCGGAGGCTTTTTTCGTAACTTAACCACCACATCAAGTGTCTTTTCTCAATTATCTAAAATTTTCCTAAAATCTGTTAGACAACTTCTGATATCTACTTGTACAAATTTGACACTAGACAAATGGGTCTAAGACTCTGCAGTCCTCAATCGGTTCTACGTGGTCTTTCCAAGAGACACAAAAGTCTTGTTAATCAACCTTGAAAAGTGAAAATCTAACCACTACACAACCAGTGGTATCTTTTCTCTAGCTACTTAACAATTTGCATTAATTTTCATTTTTACCCTCACCTTCAAATTATAAGCAACCATACATCCGCGGACTGAAAATGATTCACCCATCGAAGTTCCCTCCACGAAAGAGCTTGACAAGCGAAATTGCCCTCTACTAAAACTTGCCTACACAAATATTTTATTTTTGATTTTAAAATCTGGACTATGTTGATCCATAACAATTCCCGCCTAGATTAAACACGTTTCAGAAAAAAATTCCATAATCGAATTAAAATGTCAAAAGTAAGAGCTCTCACAACTGTATATCTGTCTGTCCAACTACAACGAAACCAATAATTAAAGCTTTTCCCCCTTCCATCCCCCCTCTCTTTTAAAGTCTCTATCATCTTCATGTGGTGCACGGCTCTCCTCACTTGTACTGTCTAACGCTACTTCTTGTCAAGACATCATACTTCAGAAGTCACAACTCTAATAAACTCTCTAACTCTTTCTGCAAAACATCAGAATCATCATGGAGGAAAAACATGAAATTGCAGTAACCCAGATGAGGAAATCTGTTGAAAAGCTTGGATGCTCAACGGAGGTAAGCTAAGATATCAAAACCTCATCCTCTCTGAATTTGACCCCAGCAGCATATTTTAGTAGTACTTCTAACTGTTGTTGATATTTGTCATGTGTTGCAACAGAACTATAATGATTTGACACTCATGAGGTTCTTAATTGCAAGATCAATGGACATAGAAAAGGCTGCTAAAATGTTCACTCAATGGAAAAAGTGGAGGGATGATTTTTTGCCATTGGGTTTCATTCCTGAGAGTGAAGTACCAGATGAATTGGGCTCTAGAAAAGTTTATCTGCAGATACCTTCTAGTAATGCACCCCATGATCATCCTGTTGTGATTGTCAAGACTAACAAACATTTCTCATCCAAAGATCAACTCCAGTTCAAGAGTAATTTTTTTTTCAAATTCTTTTCTCTTGTGTTAATTTCCTAAAATCAGTTGCTGCACCCTATTTGATTTGTTATTTTTGTGTTTCTTTCAATATGCAGAGTTTGTGGTACATTTTTTGGAAAAATCAATTGCAAGGTAAGACTAATGAAAGAATTTAAAGTTTTGAGTTTTTTTTTTTTTTTTATAAAGAAATTTGCAAGTTACTGATAGATTTGAAATTTATCATGAATTTTGAAGTTCTTTCATTGAGGGTAAAGAGAAAGGGGATGAGAAGCTGCTGGCAATTCTGGATTTGGGAAATATCACTTATAGAAATGTCGATCCTCGTGCTTTGATTACTGGTTTTCATTTCTTGCAGGTGATTAGCTTCAATTGGATTCATTTTCCTGTGTGAAAGTGTTAGCATTAAGTCTATCAAGAGTAATATATTGGCGACTCCATCATGTTAACCTGTGCATAGTAACAAATCCCATTTTGTCTATTTTTTGTGATACTGATGAAGCATGATAACTTTTGCAGAATTACTATCCAGAGAGATTGGCGAAGTGTTATTTAATAAGTATGCCCTGGTTCTTTGTTAGTGTCTGGAAGATGGTTTCTGTTTTCTTAGAGAAGACGACACTGGAGAAAGTAAGTATTCATCTGTAACTAGCTTCCATCTTGTGCAATACTAAAGTGATCGATGATTCCATATATGACAAACACGAACTAGTATTGATCTTATTGACTTATGAACGTGAACACTTCCACATAAGCAACGATGCCTTGAGTTTTTGGTGAATTAGCTTGCATTAGTTGTTGTTAATGATAATGTTGTTTTGGTGGATCATTGATATATGGATGTGTCCAGATTGTTATAGTGGGCAATGACGAAGAAGAACGAAAAAGCTTCATAAACGAAATCGGAGAGGATATTTTGCCGGAGGAGTACGGTGGTTCAGCCAAACTTGCAGCAATTCAAGATGTTACAATTCACCACATGCCGGGATCAAATTAGTGAATTTTTAGTATTATTCTTTTCTTCAAGGAATAAAACCAACACGAGCGGCTGCTAGAAATAAAATTAAATAGATAACGTATCACTGATGTAATATTCGAGTTTGAGTGGAATGAAACTCAAATTATAGTTTCAAAAGCCCACAATTGCTACACTATGACACATATGGTGATTTAAAAGCAGCACTTGATGAAGAGGGATTCCGCGCCATACTAAGAAAAAAAAAATAGATTTCCATAATGCACTTTTTCAATGCATATGGTGATTTAGTACATTTTTTTGTACTAAATGAAATTCATTGATAGGAATCAAAATCACATAATGTTATTCTTCACCAGAATTGATAAGTATTCTGGAAAGTTATCTAAAAACTGAAAGTTTGTATCTTCCAATCTAGCTTTTTTAGCTAACTCATGAGCTACTTTATTTCCTAGTCTGTTAACAGACTCACAAAACCAAAACTTTTTGTTTCTAAATTTATTCTTGATAACTTGAATAATGTTTTAATTAAACCAGTGAACTTGAAGTTCTTCATCAGTCATGGATGTTACTATTGCTTCACAGTCCATCTCAAAAATGACATTTGTTAATCCCAGTTCCTCCATCCATTCCACTGCTAGTTCCATTGCTTTGCATTCAAAATACTCAGCCCCATAGTCTTCTTCCACCTCCTCTGTAAAGCTCTTCCCTTTAACTCCTATGCAGTCCCCTGCATAATTACGAATGATTAGTCCAACATTCCTGATGTAATTTTAGATAATGGTAAGTAGAGTTGTCGTTCACTCGGACTTGATGAGATTGATTTTAAGAATTAATAAACTAAAATAAGATAAAAATATATACAAAATATTGTCACAAGATGAAGAGAGGTGCTGGGACTCAGGCTTCCACCAAACTCATAACAAAAGGTTCAAATATTAATTCTTTTAACAATTATCGCTCAACAAATAAAACAACATGGACTCTTATTTTTGCCAAGGTAGATTCTCAAAATATTAGTTATAAATCGTAAGCATGGGACATCAAACATCTAAGCAAGCATGACCCATCTAATAAAATGATAACTAATTAATTCAAATCATAATTCTATTTTAATTAGTGCAAAAGTCATGTAAAGAATTAATTAAAATTACCCATGTATGAAATTCGGCTTCCTCCGTCGTCCCAGTGTTGGGTTCTAGCTCTGCATGGTGAAAACACGCTCAAATGAATTTTTCATTGCTCAAAAAGGTGTTTGCAAGAGGAAAGAGTCTAAGTCAGTGTGTTTGTAACAGATATAACTGTTACAGAACCCACCGTTACATAGAAACACTAACCGACTGTTGCGAACTCAAACTAATTGTTACAGAAATTGTTACAAAGTTTTTAGATTTGAATGTATAGGCAACGGTTTCTGCGACTGTCTAAATATGTTGTTTTGTGTTCTTCCTCCTCTTCTTCACCTGAAAGTGCAGAGCTCGTCTGCGACTTCTTTTATGAATCGGAACTTCACCCCCTAACTCTCAATTCCCTGCAATGAGTCCCCAGATCCCTTTTTTATACCCAAGAACCTAAGAATCTCTCATAATTAATCCCCAAATCCCTCGGCAATCAATCAAGAATACACGGTTTTATTTTCATGCAGGTTATGGGAATATCTTCCCTGATCTATATTCTGACACGATTACTCCATCTTAAATCTCTCTAGCTCACTTCTTCACATTCTTTGATCGAGTTAGACACACCTCAAACACCGGAAACCACACATAAAATACGGGAAAAGTTAATAGAACACGTGTGAAGCTCACCCCGTGTTTTATCTCCTCGTTCTTTCCTTTCCGTCACTGCTCATTAAACACACGCCAGAACTGCAAATATAACTCGGAAAATCCTGAGAATATTCTACGTACGTGTGTATACCATGTTCAATCCAAAACCCGATAATTCAACCCAGATTTCTCGAATCCAACGAACATACCATATCTGTATGGGCCTAGTAAGTGAATCTAAATAAAAAACAGTGATTGAATCTCTTCAGAAATGGCCCAAAACTCGAACCCTAATCTGGTAGTAAAACTGTGCACTTTTCCCGCCAAAAACCAGATTTGAAAGGTTGGGGATGACCTTCCCCTAACAGAGTTAGATAATTATTTTGATAAGGGGTGGTGTGTAGGTGATTTCTAATGACCTTTTTTGTCATCTAGAGATAGGCCCCAATTTAGCTAGGATAAAGATACGTATACGTATACGTTATTTTAACATATATATATATATCATACCTCCCTAGAGAAATAGCCTGGAAAGTAAACATCGTCCACCTCCTCACATCCTTTAGCCGTGAGCTAAAAGAATATAACAATCAAGTTTAAGCATATCAACTGAAAATTCACAGGAAAAAAAAAATAGAGCAAAGAGGCTTCACTAGAGACCATACCAATCTGATTACAACCTCTGGTGGGACAAGATTTTCTCTCCTAGATATAGGATCACTTGAACTTGACTGAAAACAAATAAGAAAGAATCCATTCATATTCAAATTATCATTACATTCCATGACACATAAGAGAATCCACTCGACGCTTTAATCCAGTAGAAGCGACAGACAGATTTAAATAAACTGACTTATTGCATCCCTAACAATGATTATACAACATGTATGTTATCTACAAAATTAGCATTACTTTCCATGACACAACAATGTCTTTATTCTTCATCTAATGACCAAAGTGTTTACCTGGCTTAAACAACGACTGTTCAGGTGGTTTATCTCCAGAAAGTGGTTGTTTTACTGCTTGCAGTAAGCTCAGAAGTCAAGAAAAAAATTCGCGGCATCTTCATTTCGTATGTAGTCAAACAATAATGTTTTTTTTTTTATGAAAAACAGTCACATGCAATTTTAGCTGGTTCACACTAAATTTGTTCATGTGAAGGGTTCGTAGCTTCTACTTGGTATATATAATCTTGTATTGCACTTTATGTGACTGTGTTATGTATAATACAGTACTTGTAATCTTGCACAGACAAACACCTAAAAAATACCATCTCAACCATAAATTTTTCAATAAAACATTTAGCAAATGACAGATTCTTGTATATTTTCTAAAACAAATTGAGAAAACCTAACCATGCTAAGCATCTCAAATTGAAAAGGTAAGGACATCAATTGTTACACCTTTTTTTTTATTTTTGTGAGATGATTTTGGAAATTGTTAGTATCCTGAAGTTTCTTCATATTAGAGCATAGCTCAGTTGAACTCGCCAAGCGTTGGTATGTCAAGTTTGGTTGTCATATTTTAGTATCAAAACTCATCTAGAGTCTCTTGATTAAATAATAAAGTCAAGTTCGTTTAGGTTAGAATAGAAAGCCTAGGAATGTTGAGACATACAAGTATTACTCCAAAGACCCAAAGAATGTGAAGAAGTAATGAACTACAACGACGACATCATCCTTCCTCTTGAGGTTAGTAATACTGATTTGAACTGTTTCATTCATAACATATATTTCAGATCGTGCTACATTGAAAACATAACTGTGAAGCTGAATATATTATATATATTGTATAATACTCTAGTGATGTGACATGATCATAATAGTATGATCATAGGATTAGGAAATTAAACTACAAAGTAAAACGCTTGTCTTTTGAACTTCGTAGATATGACATCGACATAATCTTGTATATATTGTTGTAATTATGTGAATAGGTTATGGTGAAGATTTCATCTTAGGAAACAATGTTTTATATTTGTTTAAAAGGAAGTACATTCATGAACTTATTTCGTATATCGAAAGGGAAATCATTAGGCTTATTGGTTTGGATATTCATTGCAAATCTTTAGATGACTAATATGTATGAAATGGTAGAACTGATCTTAACTTAGGTTATGTATCTTGGTATAACTAATCACAATGTCTGACTTATTATTTGGTATGACGGGTTTTTGCTAATTGGTGTAACCGATCCTAAGTAATCACAATATGATGGTATGATCGATCCATGTAATTGGTTTGACCAATGCTAGTAATTGGTGTGACCGATCATGAGTGTGTGTGACTGATCCTTGTAATTGGTGTAACCGGTCCTGGTAACTGGTGTGACTGATTACAAGTAATATCATGTGTAGATGGAACCGATCCTTGTAACTCGTGTAACCAATCCTAGTGACTTGTGTAATATATCACAAGTGTTTCTGTAATTAGGTATAACTGATACTAGTGATTGGTAGAACTTATTGAACCCATGTATGTGATTTGGTATTTGATCAATGTAAATATGAAATAAGGATTTGTAGTGAAAAGATGTCAACATACTTTGAACATGAGCAATAACTCTTATCATTTATTGTTCAAAGATATTCCTTGGTACTCAAGGCGATCTTGTGCCGAAATAAATTAAGATCTTTTAATTAAGGATTTTGGTTTTATATGCTTTAATTACCATCAATTAATGCATATCACTATAGAATAAAAATTAGTAACGTGCAGATTTTCTATTGAGAGATTTCGGAAATATTAGACAAGCATTTATTGGAATTATGAAAACCGATTTTTTCCATTCATTTCATATCTTGAGAATATTTTAGGTTTTGGAAATTCCTTGGTGTCCAAACATCCTTGGTTTATAAATACCTAATTTGGATTTCTAGCAAACCATCTTAAGAGTCGGGAAAACTTAATTTCTTATTGTTTCTAGTGGAGCCGTCTATTCGGAGAGGAATGTATCATAATTAGGTGAAATCTCTTACGACCGCTCGTTTAAAGACTTATGTGGGATCAAGAAGCTCTACGAGTACCGTTGTTGGGAAACTAGATAATTGCAGTGTTGTTAGTTTTCGATTGATTTGATTGACTAATGATTGTTGAAACTATGATTGCACATAGTTTGTTTATGCTTGAGAATCTTCTCTTCTTGATATAAGATTCACTCAAAATATATTGAAGTATCGACGGGATCTTTAAAACTGTGTTAGATCTAAAGACATCTTGTGATAATCCATTGTTAACAGACTCCGTTTTTTGTGTGATTGACCACAAGAGACTCAAGAATAATTGAAGATGAAGAAGATTTCTTATTGGTTTTCGTATCTTGTGAATTATGTGCACAAACCTTGATTGGATGGGATCCAACGGATTTATTCAATTGATTAGTTGTGTGACATCGAATTTTAATTGAGTGTGAATCTATACTTGACTATTTTGGTAGTTAAAGTTAGATTAATCTAACCAGACAAAGGAGTTTATTAGACTAAACAGAATAGATTTTTTTTAACGAATTATCTATCTCTTGTTGCAAGATTGATTAGAGTGGTTACCAAACAGATTTTTCCTTTGCTGTTTGGAATACGATCCAAAGGACTTGTTATTCACATGCGTGACTCTAGAAGTCGAAGGCGCAAAGATACTGAGGGAACTAAGTATCTAGGGATAGTCTGCTTGGTCTCAACTATACAAAGTTGGTATTGAATTTTGTATAGCGGCTTAATTCTGAGAGTATTCAAAACTGGACTAGGTCACGGGGGTTATCAGCATTTTCGGTTTCCTCGTTAACAAAATCTGTTGTGTCTTTTACTTTGATTTTTGCATTATAATTTCTTATTATAATAAAGTAAAATACACATATACAGTAACTTTGCATTACTTTATAGTGATCCTATAGAGTTTAGTTATTACCGAACATATTATCAAGTAACACACTTTGTTGTATATTGTCTCGATCTTGTATCCATAGTCAATCACACAAGTTATCTTGTTGTTGTATTGTCTCTATATCGTATCCATAGACAATCACACAAAGTGTGAACCAAATTATCATATTGTCTCGACTCTGTCCATAGACGGTCACATTCGGTAGAGGACTTATAGGTTGAAACAAAAAGATTGTGGTGTATTTGGGTACCTTCGTGTTTTCACTTTGTTGGTGGAGAAGATGTATTTAATATTGATAAAATTCGACCATTACATAATTTAGCCATTCAATTTCAGTCATTGTATCTTTTGAGTTATTTAAATTAGGATTTTGATTAATTTACAAAACGTCATAATCTTCGCTTGCATCTTTATCTCTTTTGTACTCTTTATATCTTGTAGCTCACCTTTTCCCTATACTTTTTCGGTCTCTTTCTTTCTAATCGTATTTTGTGATCTAGACTCATTGTTTTATTAATTTGTTAACAGGTACAAAAACGAAAATTCTCAACCAGGTATGCTAAACCAAGTATGAGTTTTATTTTTCTTTATCCTCTTTGCTTTCGGTGTTTCATTTTTTTTTTTGTAATTTGAGATTTTAGCTCCAGATTTTGGTGACTTGATAAGTGTTTAATCTAAGGGTTTATAAGAATAAAAGAAGAAATTTTATTTATTTTTATCCTAATAATATATGTTGCAGTTCCATATACCAAAACCATTTACTTCATAATTTTGTCGGGAAAGGTCGTAACAAAAATATTGTCAATAAGATGAGCTTAATTGTTGTCTCTACATGTTGTCCCCATGTTTTCGTCATGAACTTTTCAAGATATAAATTGATGAAACAAGGGATGTTAATTTAAACTTCATAATTTTAAACATCCATGAACATATTGTTAGAATACCTTTCTCAATATAATTCGGGAGAAAGATGAAGTGCTTCAAGAGGAAGAGGATATCGTTAAAGAAGAAAGTGACCTCTCTATTAAGGTATTATGAAAAACAGTGCAAAGGAGAAGTCGCGTTGTGGAATGAAAATATTTCGAGTGTGGTGTGAGTTTGACATTGCACTCAGATTTTCCCAAGATGGTATATGTCCTCCTTCGGCAGTATGTATTCATTGTCTGAATAACTACTTAGATGATTATATATTCTTTAGTTTGTCTTGTTAGGTATATATATGGAATGTTATTGTTATATTCATGGTTAACCTAATTTGTGAAATTAGGTAGTGGAATAAATATGCTGGGGAGATGGGACTTTTTAAAATCAAAAGTAAGAGTGAGAGCACATATTAGTGTTGCAATAATTTTTTTAAAATTATTAAAATCTCGGAATGTAAGATGGATTTGTTTTGACTTTGGTAATTAGATTAAATTCAGGTACCATTTAGCAGCGATAGAGGGAGGCAAGCCGGCGTAAAAACATTGCCACACAAAATCTCTAGCCCATCGGGACTTATTCCTGGACAAAAGGCTCTAGTAATCGGTTATCAGAGGGAATTCTCAGGGACATGTGTAAATGGGTAACCACTTATAACAAATAAATACTTTAAAAAAATTATTGGTTATAATTGATCAAAACTATTTATATTCTTTCAACGCTATTTAATGTGCATTGTGTTAAAAGATCACATAACCATGGATTGACAGACAAGATATACGAATAATTTATTGATTTTTTATTATTCTGTTGAGAATGCAATTAAACTGCCAACCTGGGTGAGAATGCATTTAGTGGCACACTGTCTTTTAAAATGTTAACCCAATAAATATAAATAATTACTAGGTCATGTGGTTCACAACTAATGTGGTTCATTTGAAATTACTAGGTCATGTTATATGTTGATTGTATAAATGCTAAGTATTAGACATCTCTATGAACCAAAGAGTCTAATTACTCTTGATGATGGACATTGTTCATTTCTCTTCAAGTGAATTTGTGTTGCTGAAAAAGCGGGGGTCTACCAACCACACCTAATATTTCGAATTAGAAATCTGTATAGACAAACTCCGAATTTCTTTTTAGATAATCAACTAGACAGTCAGACTCAATCTAGATAGAAATATCTCAAGGAGTTATTATCTCTCTCTTGTTTTGATTTACTCAAGCTAATATAAATCAGCGAGTCTTTAATCAAATACAAGGAATAACTTGGATGGTACCAAAGACCAATATCCAAGTGTCAATCAATGTAAATCAACAACCAAAGGTTGGATATTCTAATTGATTGATCTTCAATGCACAACCTGTATTATTTCAATTATAAAGATAAACAATATAATGCAGAAAATGAAATAACACAAACACCAGAATTTTGTTAACGAAGAAAACGCAAATACATAAAAACCCCGGGACCTAGTCCAGATTAAACATTAACTGTATTAAGCCGCTACAGACACTAGCCTACTCCAAGATAACTTCGGGCTGGACTGTAGTTGAACCCCAATCAATATCACACTGATCTAAGGTACAGTTATGCTCTTACGCCTCTGATCCCAATAGAATACTATGTACTTGATTCCCTTAGATGATCTCATCCACAACTAAGAGTTGCTACGACCCAAAGTCGAAGACTTTAATAAACCAATATGTATCACACAGAAAAGTCTACGGTAATAGATAAATCCGTCTCCCAATATACCTACGAGTTTTGTTCCGTATTTTAATAAAATCAAGGTGAACGGGAACCAATTGATAAAACCAGACTTATATTCCTGAAGAACAACTCAGCTTTATCAATCACCTCATAATAATCTTAATCGACGCAGCGAAAAAAGATATTGTGGAATCACAAACGATGAGACGAAGATGTTTGTGACTACTTTTTTATCTTGCCTATTGGAGATAAAAATCTCAAGCCAATTATTACAATTATACTCATACGATAGAAACATCAAGATCAAATCACACAACTACGATAAAAGTAGTATCAGTCTGGCTTCACAATCCCAATGAAGTCTTTAAGTCGTTAACATGGTTTAGAAGAAGAAACCAAAGGTTAAAGGAGAATAAACTTTATCTATGAAACTAGTATCACACATAAGGTGTGTGGATTAGGTTTCCCAATTGCTAGAGTTCTCCCTTATATAGTCATTCAAATCAGGGTTTTCAATCAATGTTATCTTAGTAACAAAGCATTCAATATTCACCGTTAGATGAAAACCTGATTAGATTCAAGCTAATATTTATCAACCGTTAGATTGAAAACATAGATTTTTATATACACATGAGATGAATGTTTGTAGGCTTGTGAAAACCATACCCAAACTTGTATATTAGTTGGTTCAACAATAGTTAACCAAATGGTTAGCCATATGATAACTTTCATATCAACCATATTCTTCTTTACCATAACTAGTTCAAATGACTCAAATGAACTAGTTAGAGAGTTGTTCAATTGCTTAGATATTTATGTACTACACAAGACACAATTGAAGTAAAAACGATTTAATTCACTCGAATCGGTTCATGAACTATATAGCCACGGTTTGCAATAGCATTCCTTAGTTTATAGAGATGAGTTCACAAACATCGTTTTTAAAGATAACCTACTCAAGTTCGCGGACTGGGTCACGGACTTAAGTTCCAGGATGGAGTTTACAAACTCCAAAAGAAACTCTCGGGTTTGAGAACTTAGCCAGTTCGCGGACTGGGATCGCGGATTGAAGCTCAAGCACTTCTCCGGTTCTCTTGAACAACAAAGTTCACAAACTTTGGTTCAAGGAATAAGGACTTATACACATATGTCTATCCACAACAATGCTTATATCCTCCACTGGTTATATTGTCTAAACTCTTATTTCAATCATTGAAAAATTCTTAGAGGACGTTATATAGTTGTTATTCACAAACCATTTTTCGTCAGAGCAAATTTCAAAGTGATTGAAACTTAACATGACTTTCATCACTAGGTAAAGATGAACTTGGCTAAAGCGAAAGCTTTACCAACACATATTTCGAGAAATAGATAGGCGAGGTATACTCTGCTTGAAATACCACATGTGTATAATCTTAGTCTATATAGTAAAATGACTTTTGTCTCAAGATAGGAGATAGGGTAGATAGACTTTTGAGTGATAAATAAGTTCAAGTTTCCACATACCTTTTATTCAATGAAGATCCACAAGTTCCTTGAGTAGTCCTTCATCTTGTATGGTGATTTCCATGGAGTTCTTGAGCTCAACTACACTTTCTATCCTAGTCTGAGACCTTAGATATAGTAGACTAGAAATCAAGACTTATAGTTTTGATAACTAACATTGACAAACATGCTTGAGATAGCAACGCATGCGAGTTCGACCGAGCAATGCTCTAACAATCTCCCCCTTTGTCAATTTTAGTGACAAAACTATCAATACATATGGAATACAAAAAATATATAAATAAACTTTGTAGCTCCTATTCCACATGTCTAATCTTCAACATTACTCGAAATCTTCGTCACTTCTAAGTACTCCAATGATCCCAAAGGTTGTAAGTTTAGCATCATCGTTGTTGAAAATCCATAGCTATAACAACGAGAAAACAAGAGTTCTCAATCATTGTTATACAGTTTCATAATATCATTACACAGCGTCAAAGTCCAATTGCATCATAACTTCAACAATAATACTATGGTGATATGTCACTCCCCCTTAGTCAATACTCCATCTCACATGGAAACCACTCCCCCGTACATAATGATCCGAAAACCATATGTATTTGTAGTGTGAACTACATATTAATTTCCCCCCTTTTTGTCAATAAAATTGGCAAAGGTACAAGAACGGGATCCTAATGAAATTTCCATAAGAGACGTTTCATGACCAAAGGTAAGCATATATCATCTTATTTAGATGCGATCATAAAGCCGAAGCTAAATGCATTTATCAAGGAATCTATGAAGATACAAGATGACCCCTATAATATTCCACAGCCGCACTCCCTACAAAGATTTGGCAATTAAGCACAAGTTTAATTAAGAACTCTCCCCCATAATATGTCATTCCCTAAGGAACAACAAAAGCAAGCTTAATTTCAAAAGAAAAGAAGGATTTCTTTGGACAACAAATCATATACAAGTATGAAATTGGATTCCAAAAATATTCAATTACAAAAGTAACCGAATATTCTCAACACAAGTAAACTTATGGAGACTTAAAAACTCAATTAGATTAATCATAAGAGAACCCATAATTAATCTAATTAGAATACACAATTAAACTAATCACAAAAGTAATCAATTTAATCGTTTATTATACTCACATAAGAAAATCTATGGAGCAATGACTAAGTTAATCATGAAAATAATCAACCCAGTCAAAAACGCTCAAACATAAGAAAAACTTACAGAGTCATAACTAAATAACCACACAAGATGATTAATTTAGTTTAATATGCTCGACATAAAGTACCTTACGGAACACAACTAAGCTAATCACAATAATCAACTTGGTTTTCTAGTGCTCGACATAAGACACAGTACAGAGCCTCACAATAATACATAAAAAATGGATCAGGGAAGATCAATTACTGCGGAATACACAAGGATTCATTTTATTTTTCCATCACCATTTGCATAATGACATACAATAGACATAATCCTTGAATTTCAAAAGATTTTAACCTATCTTCCATCAAAAATTGACATAATTGGCTTAACTTTTGTATTTGTCAAAAGTCCATTCATTCTTTCATCAATACTTGCATATCAACTCTTGAACGACTTTACTTTTGACAAAGTATGGGATAATCAAGTTCACAGGCATAAACACACATATCCCATAACAATATTGCAATATATGAAATCATAAAGATTAATACTGCAAAAATCATCTTCCAAACAAGTTTACAATTTAAACCAATAAATCTAAAACAAGAAGATGAAAATGTTGGGACATAGCTATGTGTAATCACAATAATGGTTATTCCAAACTCTAGTTATTCTTCTAAAAAAAACAAGAAATAATAAAAGATTTACTAGGCAATAAGACCTTTGAAAAATTCTTTATCATCCCCGAACTCCTTGTCGTCAACATCCATTGGAACATAAGGTTCATTAAGGTAGGAGTTTATATCAATAAACCTTCTTGGCTTCTGTTGTCGAACCAGGGCCTTCTGAATCTCATGAGTCTTATACACAAAAGACTTTATTTGTTGAATCTTCGTTCATATCTCCTTCCACCCATCAAGAACATCAGAAAACTTCTGAGAATTTGAAGGAACGGCTATGGAATTCCTCACATTCCTCCTTTTTCTTTTCAAAGTTGGAGCAGGCAGAGATTTTTCTTTTTCCTTCATGAGTGATGGCTTAAAAATCAAGTTAACATCGTTTCCATCAGAAGACATCATGCTTGGAGTATCCATACACGTATGAGTTTGTGATAGGAAATCACAAATTTCTCAACAAGTATTCTTGAGATATAAGGAAGTTATATAGAAGGAAAAAAAAAGAATGTAGGGTTTGGAAACCTTTAAACTGGTTTGTTCATGAGCAAATCTCAATCCTTATGAAGAGTAGAATTGTCGATAGTACCTTTTCCTTTGTTTGATAAACAAGAAGAAGGAAAAAAAATATTTCCTAAAGCTTGAAGGATACAAAATCATTGTCTCTTTTGATCAGGCGCATGAGACAAGATTTTAAAAACAACACAATCATGTTGCGTTGTGGTGAACAATAATTTCTCCACCATTTTCCTCTTGAGAGGGATCCACAGACCTTTGTCTATCAAAACGACTTGACCATACTTTCTTTTCAATTGGTCTAGTCATATCCTTGGAAACTAACTTCTTAGACGAAGATCAAATCCTACATACCTCAGCGGGCTTTTGAGCAAGTTTAAGCTTCCTTGCTAAATGATTTGCTCATCGTTGAAGTTTGTTGACGTGCCTTTGTTTGTATTTGAACTTGTGACACTTTGAAAGTTCATGACCCTTTAATGAACACGTCAAACTTACATAAAAATCAGGCTTATGAGATGTGCAGGTAGCTAGGCACATAGTGGGACTTGAAAAATTATGAACAGAGTTTCCAAAGGATGGGTCAACTTTATCTTCCATAATAGTTGGATTATCTTCTGGAAGAATATTAAGATTGATGTATGTATTGCTACAATTATCAAAATTAATATTTTCACCAAGAAGTGCAACACTTGATTTCTCGTCTTCATTAGAATCATAGTTGTCAGACATTTCTTCAAGAGTTGCAGCAAGACCTTTGTTTCCAGTGTATTTTTTCCGTTTTGGATACTCGTTTGCAATATGACCAAATCCTTTACACTTAAAGCACTGAGGCATATCCTCATCATCAGTTTCATCAATATCCCTATTTTTAGGAGGAACATGATTATGAGGTTTGACTGATGCCTTAGGATTATCTCTAGAGAACCATTTAATTCTCTTCGGTAGAAGATCCCTAAACTGTCTTGTGATCATCGATACTGATTTGTCAAGATCTTCATCTGATGAATCTGTCTCAGAGTGATCATCTTCAGAGATATACACTTTTTTATTTTTATCAAGTAATTTAGTGTCCTTTAGTGCTTTGAACGCAACATCCTTAGATTTGGACGAGTGTTCATGATCAAAGTGTAGGACCAGAATATCGCTACAACGTTATTTCTGCGATATTAACAACATTTCTGCGAGCGTCACTGCCAATCCTTTAAACAACGTTTCACGAGCGTCACAGAATATCCAAAAAAAAACTGACGATGGAAGAAATAAAAGAAGAATATGTTGATCCTGCCATGATCATCATTCTTACGATAGAGAATATTGTAGCGACCACGATGAGATCGCAGAATACATCCGAAATAGGAGGAAAACTTAGCTGTCATCCATTATGTAAATCTCTATATAAAGGGGTCGATAGATCCAGAAAAGGATGATGTATTTTTGAGAGTTGAAAGAGTCTTGAGGAGAGAGAAACTTTAAGAGAATATTTGTAATCTTGATTTCTTCCAATTCTGTAAGCATTTCTGAAATTTGAATAGTAAAGTGTCGTTTAAATCTTTAAAGTTTAATTGATTTCCAATAGATTTCTATAGAATATTAACAAGGGTGTAGTGTGGGAATTCCTGCAACTACATTTTAGCGCCCAGAAACAGGGAGAATCAAGCTAAGAAATCTCTAATTACAATTTGAAAATTTGAAGAAATTGTTAGGGTTGAAGAAATGGCTAGAAGAAGAAGAAATACATCAGAACCGCCGACAACTGTGAGGAGAAGTAAAAGACTTGCAGGTGAGGGAACAGGTGAATTGGAAGAATCTTTAAGGATAAGATCAGGAAGAAATAGAATAAGAAATGAAGCAAAAAGTTCAATTCAACAACCGAATCAACAAACACAAACACAAGATAGGAATGTGGATTATGATAGAGTGAGTGTGCATACTTGGAGGTCGGATTCGATAGAAGAAGCAGAAAATCGACAATTGAGAAATGAAGAAGAAGGAGAAAGAAATCAAGAAATGGTTGGAGGATTAATTCATGAAGGACGTGAAATAGTAGATGATTTGAGACAAAAAATACAATAAGAAAGAAGATTAGAGGCAGAAGAGCGTGCGAATTTAACAAGGCAAAATCATGATCTAAGAATGGAGAATTTGAGGTTACAAAGAAGGAAATCAAGAAGTACTGTTAGATCAAATTCAAGATCATTCAGAGAAGAACCAAGGCAAAATTCCCCTATAAGAAATGTTAGAGAAAATACTCGAGGAGAAGTGAAAAATAGATAAGAAGAGATAATTGGTGATCGCTATAATCCGCGTGACAATAGAAATCAAGAGGGAAGAAATAACCAAATTGAAGAAGAAAATCCAGAAGAAGGTAGGAGGATATTACATGGGCGAGAGAATCAAAGAATGATTGAAGAAGAAATTGAGAGTCATTATGTTGAACAAGCATGTCTAGCCTGCGAGAGGGAAAGATTAAGGGAAGAAGTAGAAGAACATGAATTTCGAGAAGCAGTGCGACAAAATAATCATGAAAATAGAGAAAGGAGACGTACGCAAAATCGCTACAATGGTAATATTCAGGAGGAGTATGATAGGATACAGAGGAGAATAGAGAGACAGCGAAGAGAAATGAGGAGAAATGAAGAAATCCGCAGAGAAGAAGATAGGCAGTTACGATATCAAGAGGAAGATGAAAGAGAAAATCGCAGAGAAATACGAGATGATGATGAAGAAGAAGATACACAAAATCTTGCAAGGCAAGAAAGGAAAGAACGCAGAAGAAGGGAAACAACATTAAAGAGGCCAATGGAACAAAACTCAGTTGAGAACGACCAAATATTGAGAGAATTAGCAGAAATACAAGGAATGATAAACAATAAAAGAGAAGGAGGTAGAAGGCAACTTGATGAAGCTACTGAAGAAGCTTCGAGAACTCCATTTACTCAAGAAGTACAGTTAAGAGGGATACCTCCAAAATGCAATTTACCAGCATTAACCAGCATTTTTGATGGAAATACTTGTGCTGTTCAACACGTCAAAGCTTATGTTAGATGTATGCTACAATGGGAGAATCATGATGCTGTGCTATGCAAATATTTTGCATCCAGCTTAACTGGCAAGGCGTTGAAATGGTTCGAAGGATTACCAAAAAATACCATAACTTCTTTTGATCATTTACAAGCTACATTTTTAGGAGCATATATTAGCAACAATTCATCGCGGCCGGGTATTGAAGATGTGTTTGGGTTAAAACAGAGAGTTGGAGAGAGTCTGAAACATTTAACCATAAGATGGAAGACAATGTGCAGTGAGATGGCAGGAAGAGTTGATGAGAGATATCTTATCTTGTCTTTTATCAATGCAATGTTCGCGACCAATCTATTGTACATACAAATTTTCATAGTCAAGAATACAATCACTATGACTGAACTGCGAGAACTACATGAAGAATACATTGCTTTGGAGGAGAAACAAAATGAGATGGAATCATATCCAATCGCGAACACCAGCTCGCTAGCGGCAAGTGGAAGTTTTCTCCCTAAAATGATAAATAATGTGGCGAGCACCTCGCAGGCACAACAAGAGAAAGTAATAATTGATAACCAACAAAAATTGGTAGCAATAGGAAGTCGAGATCAAGAAGAATATTAAAGGGAGAAGAATTATTACAATCATGGTGGAAATAATAAGATTCAAATACTTGATCAACCGCAAGAAACTTATGGTGGACAAAGGTAGAATAACTTTAGAGGGAAAGAAAATCAAAAGATAATATGGGAAGAAATTAAGATGCCACCTCTTAATGCTAGTATAGAAAAAATTTGGGAAGCTATCATTCTGATGGAAAATATACCATCACCATGGAACATGGGAAAAGAACCACATCCAAGCAATCGAAGTCAAGAATTTTGTCCTTACCATCACTTTCATGGCCATTCAATAAATGATTGTAGGAATGTAAAGAGGATAATTTTGAGGATGATTGATCATGGGAAGTTAAATCACTTTCTAGTAGGACATCCAAAACCTCATCAATTACCGCCAGCACCAGAAACTCGCAGAGTGAATGTTGTAAAAGGAGCAGAAACATTCGTGATAGAAGTGGGGGCTAAAGCAAAGAATTTGTTTTGTAACTCCATTGTGCATTCATACAGAACTGTGGAAGATTTCCATGATAATGTTTTAAGTAGAGTCTTCGCGAGAAATACAGATGGAAGAGAGATAATGAATATAGCGAGAGCCTCGCCATTAGAAGAATGGCAGAAAAAAAACTCTATCTTTCACCGCACAATATGTACCAGAGCTGGGCGAGCAACATGACAACCCATTGGTGGTACGATTAGAGATAAAACCAAAGCAAATGGAAGAAGAATATGATGGTAAAATTGGAGACTCTTGGGTCATCAACAGAGTCTTAATAGATACCGGGAGTTCAGTTGATATCTTATTCTATCATACCTATAGAACCATGGGCGGAAGAGATGAAGATTTGATACCATCAACGTATAAAATCTATGGATTTAACGGTACATCTAACAAACCAAAGGGGGAAATTGAAATGCAAATACCGTTAAAAGGAATATCTTCGAAAATCTTATTATGTGTTGTGGATATCGAATCACCTTACAATGCTTTGATAGGACGACCTTGGTTACACGGGATATTGGGTGTAGCATCCACTTATCACCAGTGTATCAAATTTCCTCATCCTAAAGGTGTTGGAGTTATTAAAGGAGATTTGGGAGAAACCAATAAATGTTATGAAATCGATATGAAGTCTTGCGAAGAAAGAGCTGAAAAGAATGACAATTGGAAGTACAAAATCAAACAACAACAAAGATGTGAAAGGTTAATGATTGAAACAATAGAGCGGAAAGAGAATGTGAAAGTTGATGGCGAGCGTCTCGCAGAAAAAGAAACAACAGTAAAACGTAGCAGAAAAGCAGAATCAGAAAATAATAAGTAGAGAGGTAAAATGATGAACTTTAGAGAACTCTATGAATGATTTGTTTGAAGAATATGTAATTGAACAGAATATTCTACTTGAAAGAATCGCAATATTTTACAAAAATAAAGAAGATCAAAGTTATGAAATTCTATCAGAGTTACAATACTCGTGAGAAGCGCGAATAAAATTTCGCAGAGATTAAAGAATGGGACGAACCTTTATGGCGTGCACCCTAGTTCGCGAATAAAATTTCGCAAGAGAAAAATGTAAGACCTAATAGTGCGTCATAGGAGGGGGTATCTCTCGACATGATTCAGAGGTAAGGTTATACCGCTGCTGGATCCTGAGTCATGCAGATGTTGGGGTTAAAGAAAAACTATCCGGGAGAGAGATCTTGGATTTCCAACTATATATGGTTATACCCTGGTTGGACGACCGAGAATCTCTTCCAAGAAGTGCAAAGTATTACCAAGGTGCCGAGGTACACGGTTGAGCCAAGGGTGCCAAGGGCGTACGAAACTCCCTTGCCATTCTTGGTAAGTCTTGGATATGATGCACTTGTCCTGAAGAAAACCCCACTTAGGGTGCAGTCTTGTAACTATAAGCCATATAGGCATAAAGGACAAGAGGCTGCGAAAACATCTAGTTGTTGGTAAATCTGGGTGGGAGGAGCTAGTCTTGTATGTCCGATGTGCCCTCCTTGAAGGGGCAACCAGGGGGGAGATAAGGGTGGCACCCTCCATTAGGGAGCTGATACGTGTCTTAAGATGGCAATGTCATGGGGTTTTATGATCGCAAGAACATTTAGGCATGTCATATTGTCGCGTGACGTAAATTATACAGAGGAAACAATCCAAAAGTTAAGATGAGATCAATGGGTTTTTACATGAAAGTGTAAAGACGTCCTGCGATTTCATCGCAAGACGGCAATGTCACGAGGCTTTGATCTCGCAAGAGAGCTTAGACTTGTCATATTGTCGCAATATAATCAAAGAAGAAAGATAAGGAAAGATCAATGGGTCAATACATGCAAATGTAAAGACGTCCTGCGATTTTGTCACAGAAAGAAAGAGCGTGGCAAAATAAGACCTTTAATTAGGAAGGCATAATAAGACCACAAGATTACTGCGATAATACTCGCAGATGTTATGAGAATTGCGATTTCACGCAGTTATTGCTGACGATAAGATCGCCAATATTAAGGCAAATTTTATTTACCACTAATATTGTAGTTGCGGATTATCTCACAACTACACCCTCATAAGAATCCAATATGATGATCTCAATTATTTGATGTGAAGATGAAGATTAAAGTACTAAAATTATAAAAAGACACAAAGATTTTTACGTGGTTCGATCAATGTGATCTACATCCACGATGCTTCACTAGTGATTGTATGTGATTACATGATTTTACAATTGAGACTCCATTAATGAATATTTGGAGCTCTAGAATTTTTGGGGAAGAAGATGATAAAGAAAATAAATCTCTCCTAACATTTTTATCTTTCCTCCTAAAATTATCCTCTCTTACTAAAAAAGACCCCTCTTACTTCTCATGCCTAAATGGCTATTTATATGATCTTACAAAATATGACAGTTGTGTTGTCCCGCCATTTCAGATTTGAGAATTATCTTGCGAAGCTTCGTAACTTCACTTCGCGAACTTCTTTTGGTTTCCTCGTGATTTCCTTTGCTCGCAAAATATTCTTTGCTCGCAAGATGTCTTTTCTTTCCACAATTTCGTAAGTTATCATTTGTTGTGATATTCCGCTCCTACAAATATCTAATCGTTAATCAATTTTTTATATTGCAGATGAATAATAGAGGAAAGTATGGGAATGCATGAGAACGATGAAATTATTATTCATCTATCATATAAAAATTGCATAGATAATTTTTTAATGCACGCAGATAATTAAAGAATAATAATTATATTGATTGATTGACTTGCAGAAAAAGAACTGTTTTCTAATTCATACAGGTAGAAGCAAAAGAATTCACAAAATTGGAGAAACTCACAGCAATGTTACAGAAAGAAGAAAATAAATATACAAGGAAGATAGAAGGAAAAAGAAAACTAGCTAGATCCATCGCCATCCTCTTTATCAGATTTCTCTTCATCGCTAGATTTCTCTCTTTCATCATTATCATCACTATCTTCATTCTTATCAGATTCTTCTCCTCCACCAGATTTTTCTCCTTCGTCATTATCATTATCATTTTCATCCTCGTCAGAATTCTCAGCTTCGCTATCAGAGATGTTAAGATTTGGGATTATTGCGGGGATCTCCTTTGCAAGATCAGGATATATAGAAGGAGAAATTCCATGATCATTGCAGACCAACTTAATGGAATCATTACGAACAACAATGAGAGATCTATTGAAATTCGCGGTGGTAATGTCAAACTGCTCTTTCAATCATGAATATTTATTATTGCGAGCAGCAAGAGTATTCGCGAGCTGATTCTTATCATTTTCAAGTTCCCCAATTCTTTCAAGATATCTTTTTTCAGCTCCTGCGAGAATATATGACAACAAGTTAGAAATTTTGTAAAGAAGAGTAATGAAAACAGGAAAATAGCGAGAAGAAAAACAAAAAACAACCTTCTCTTTCATAAATCATGTCTCTAATTAAGGCCGCTTGTTCAAGTTGAAGGCTAAAATTTACACCTAAGTCATTCCTGGCATTGTCAAGAACCTTCACAGCCCAAGCAAACTCATCATCGCTATTAATAAGGAGACGAGATCGAACTTGAGTCTCCCTCGCAAGAAGATCTTCATTCTCGCGGATAAGTTTATCTCTGTCCATTTGAACGTCAAGGAGAGTTTTATGAAAGTCTGTTGGGGTCTTGGATCCCTTTTTGATGGCAAGATCTTTCTCGTCAATAAGATCGCTATTCTTCTGTCTTAATCTATCTATTTCTTTCTTTGAATCAAGATAAAAGCGCTTATATTTGTCAGTCAAACCTAAATTGAATCTGTGTTCAATTTTTAAGAGATTAAGCTTGGATCTAAGTTCATCTATGGAGAGGGATTTAATCTTATCATCTGAGAAATTACTTAAAGAATTATTAAGACAGGCAATAAGAGTATGATCATATATAGGTTCAGGGAAAGATTGAAAGAGTATAGCCTCGTCAGTAAGACCATAAATATCTGCAAGTTAAAAGTGGTCTCTTGAATAAGCTATGATAGAGTAAAAAGGATTAAGAGAGAAAGGAAATCAGTCACACCATAGAGTTGTTGGTTAGCTCTATCAAGATCAGAGATCTTTTTCTAATCAACTGAATCTTAGGTCTCCAACTGTTTATTCTTCTTGCAAAGCTCAATAACTTCAGATTCTAATTTTTCTTTATCCTAGCGAAGTTTAGCAGCTTTCTCTTCATAGTTGGCACGTCTTTTATCTAAATCAGAAGCAACAGCAAAAGAATCTCTTCCAACCTGCGAAAGAAAAATATAAATTAAGATCTAGCGATGGAGAAAATATATAAACAAACTGAAGAAATGAAAACATACCAAGGCACCAAGAGAATTTAAGAGACTAGGAGTCAGCGATCGTGAGACTCCATGGAGAGAATCATTGTCCACCAGTATGGGAGTATCGCAGATACTAGCAAGATCTTGGGATGTCTTGTTAATAAGTTCATCCTCGTCATTACAAGTCATGATGTGGGAAATATCGCTAAAAATTCTGGATAAATGAGTCATTGAAGAATCAGAATCAGAAGAATTTTTTATTGAAGGAAAACCACTAACATTAAAATCCTCGTCATTATTATCCTTATCAAGATCAACACTTGGATTTTCTGGAATTAGTTGAGGAATTGAAGAAGAAGAAGAAGGTTGAGTTTTCCTTATCTTTAGTGGAGGATCGCTAGATTCTTCATTGCGAGGGGCAGAAGACTTTCCCTTGGAAGGAGTAGTGGGTTTCTCCTTTGAAGATTTCCCATATTTCTCTTTTGAAGATTTTTCCTTGGTTTTTGCTGGTATTAATGGTTCTAACTCTTCGATTTCCTGCGAGCACAGATGAAGATAAGAAATAGGGGAAACAATATATTGTTAAAATTTATGAAGAGATATTTCTTACTTCATCCGTGAAAGATTTCAGAGCCAAGAAAGTGCTAGACTTCCTAAAAGTTTGGTAACTGAGCTTCATTCTTTCAATCTGAGAAAGATCAAAATAATTAGCGAGAATATGAAAATGCAAGGAATATAATGAATAATAATAATATGAAAATTCAGAGAGATTAGTACCTCTTTAGTTCTCTCAGGCCAATTAAAGACCCAAGGAATATAATGAATAATAATAATATGAAAATTCAGAGAGATTAGTACCTCTTTAGTTCTCTCAGGCCAATTAAAGACCCAAGGTTGATATTCTGCAAGATTCGCTGGAAGTTCGCGAGAACCAGAAATATAAGGACCTTCGAGATACAACGGAAAAATAAACCACTTGTCATCGCTAGAATGGCGAGGGCCGTGATTGGTTTTAGTATGAAAGTCACTATCTAGCATGAGAGCTTCTTCGACAGCGAGTTTCTTCAGACGAACACCCCAGCAGGTGCTATCCCTCTTCATAGGGAGTATCTTGTAATTTTTGAAAAAGTTTTCTACAATATAATCTGTAGGGTTAATTGGAATATGTTTATAAAGAGGATTTTGAGCATCTTCAGAATAGAACGATCCTTTACCAGCACCACGAGAAGCATATTCAAGTAGAAATCTAATGCAATCTCCACCTAATTGATATATTGCTCGTGAGAACCTCTCGTCAGATATTATTTGGTAGAATAATGGGAGTTCTGGGTCATAGAGAGGAAGACCAGCTTCAAGTTGTCCTAGCGATACTATGATTTTTTCGCGAGAACATTGATCATCAGTAAATAATTTAAGAGAAAGTTCAGATCTAGAATCCTGATCTGGAATTAAAGACAAGTTAAAACCTTTAATTTTGAGTTTCTCGCGCATCTCATTAAAGGCCTTCAAGTTTTTGGTACCAGCAGAACCATTTTTGAGTATGGGAATGAAATAAAAGGTTAAAAAGAAGAAAGAAATCACAGCAGTAAGAATGAAGCGCAATTCGCGGAAGAACAATAAAATTTGCAGAGAGGGTATGGAGAGAAAGAAGAAGAAAGTAAAAGAGAAAAAGGAAAGGAATGAGAAGAGTATTTATAGAATAAGAAATTTCTCGAAGAAGATGAAGGAAATTAATGCAAAGAAAAGACGTGGGTGGTCAGATCACAGCGGTTAGAGGAGACGTGTCAAAAATTTATTGGAAGAAAGAATTCGTGAAAACAGCTGGCGAAGGACATAGAAACGTGTCAGAACATGGAAGTCTGAAAAGATAAGCAATTATGGCATTTTAAGTTCTCATGATCTTCTCTTCTTCGCAGAAAAGACATGAGAAGAGGCAATATGTAGGACCAGAATATCGCTACAACGTTATTTCTGCGATATTAACAACGTTTCTGCGAGCGTCACTGCCAATCCTTTAAACAACGTTTCACGAGCGTCACAAAATATCCAAAAGAAACTGATGATGTAAGAAATAAAAGAAGAATATGTTGATCCTGCGATGATCATCATTCTTGCGATAGAGAATATTGTAGCAATTGCGATGAGATCGCAGAATAGATCCGAAATAGGAGGAAAACTTAGCTATCATCCATTATGTAAATCCCTATATAAAGGGGTCGATAGATCCAGAAAAGGATGATGTATTTTTGAGAGTTGAAAGAGTCTTGAGGAGAGATAAACTTTAAGAGAATATTTGTAATCTTGATTTCTTCCAATTCTGTAAGCATTTCTGAAATTTGAATAGTAAAGTGTCGTTTAAATCTTTAAAGTTTAATTGATTTCCAATAGATTTCTATAGAATCTTAACAAGGGTGTAGTGTGGGAATTCCTGAAACTACACAAAGATCTTAAGCTTTCCAACCAGCGTATTTCTGGAGAGAGTATCAAGGTTATTTCCCTCAACGATGGCATGCTTCTTAGAATCGTATCTAGATGGCAGCGATCTGAGAATTTTCATCACAATGTACTTTTCAGGAATAGTCTTACCCAATACAAAGGATGCATTAAAAATTTCAGACACTTTGTGATTAAAATCATCAAATGTTTCTTCATCTTCCCTACGAAGGTTTTCCCAATCGGAATTAAGGTTTTGAATTCTAGATTCCTTCTCACTGATTACCTTCAAACACGGTTTCTAAGATATCCCAAGCTTCTTGCGACTTAGTGCAATTAGACACATGGTGCTGAAGATTCGGGGTAATGGTATGTATGATGACATTCAAATCGTCGGAGTTTTGCTTTGCATCAAGTATCTTGGCAGGGATGTATTCACCAATATTCTTGGGAATGTTTACATCTCCAAAATCTACAACGGGAGGATCATAGCCATTAACAACAGATACCCATGATTGAAAATCACGCGCTTGAAGAAAATCTCGCATAGCAGTTTTCCACCATAAATAATTAGAGCCATCGAAGACTGGTGGTATGTTAATAGAGATAGCACCTCTGTCCGTAGAGTCAGATCTCTATAAACACAGACTTATAAGGTCTTGAACATGTTTGCCTGCTCTGATACCAATTGAAAAAGTGGTGGTCTAATAACCATACCCAATATTTTGAATTAGCAATCTGTATGTACAAACTCCGAGTTTATTTCTAGAGAATCAACTAGACAGTCAGACTCAATCTAGATAGAAATATCTCAAGGAGTTATTATCTCTCTCTTGTTTTGATTTACTCAAGCTAATATAAATCAGCGAGTCTTTAATCAAATAAAAGGAATAACTTGGATGGTACCAAAGACCAATATCCAAGTGTCAATTAATGTAAATCAACAACCAAAGGTTGGATATTCTAATTGATTGATCTTCAACGCACAACCTGTATTATTTCAATTATAAAGATAAATAATATAATGCGGAAAATAAAATAACACACACACCAGAATTTTGTTAATGAGGAAACCGCAAATGCATAAAAACCCCGGGACCTAGTCCAGATTAAACATATACTGTATTAAGCCGCTACAAATACTAGCATACTCCAAGTTAACTTCGGTCTGGACTGTAGTTGAACCACAATCAATATCACACTGATCCAAGGTACAGTTATTCTCCTATGCCTCCGATCCCAGCAGGATACTACATATTTGATTCCCTTAGATGATCTCACCCACAACTAAGAGTTGCTACGACCCAATGTCGAAGACTTTAATAAACCAATATGTATCACACATATTAGTCTACGGTAATAGATAAATCCGTCTCCCAATATACCAACGAATTTTGTTATGTCTTTTGATAAATCAAGGTGAATGGGAACCAATTGATAAAACCAGACTTATATTCCCGAATAACAGCTCAGCTTTATCGATCACCTCACAATAATCTTAATCGACGCAGAAAAAAAAGATATTGTGGAATCACAAATGATGGGACAAAGATGTTTGTGACTACTTTTATATCTTGCCTATCGGAGATAGAAATCTCAAGCCAATTATTACAATTGTACTCGTACGATAGAAATAACAAGATCAGATCACACAACTACGATAAAAGTAGTATCGGTCTGGCTTCACAATCCCGATGAAGTCTTTAAGTCGTTAACCTGGT
Source organism: Papaver bracteatum (assembly GCA_023529315.1). Taxonomy (NCBI): domain Eukaryota; kingdom Viridiplantae; phylum Streptophyta; class Magnoliopsida; order Ranunculales; family Papaveraceae; genus Papaver; species Papaver bracteatum. The sequence continues at coordinate 118,137 of JAJJWX010000811.1, read as the reverse complement.
TTAGAAGAAGAAACCAAAGGTTAAAGTAGAATCGACTCTATCTATGCAACTAGTATCACACGTAAGGTGTGGGGATGAGGTTTCCCAGTTGCTAGAGTTCTCCCTTATATAGTCTTTCAAATCAGGGTTTGCAATTAATGTTAGCTTAGTAACAAAGCATTCAATATTCACCGTTAAATGAAAACCTGATTAGATTCAAGCTAATATTTATCAACCGTTAGATCGAAAACATAGCTTATTATACACATGTGAAATGCATATTTGTAGGCTTTTGAAAACCGTACCCAAACTTGTACATTAGTTGGTTCAACAATAGTTAACCAAATGGTTAGCCATATGATAACTTTCATATCAACCATATTCTTCTTCACCATAACTAGTTCAAATGACTCAAATGAACTAGTTAGAGAGTTGTTTAGTTGCTTAGATCTTTATGTACTACACAAGACACAATTGAAGAAAAAACGATTTGATTCACTCGAATCGGTTCATGAACTATATAGCCACGGTTTGCAATAAAATTCCTTAGTTTATAGAGATGAGTTCACAAACATCGTTTTTAGACATAACCTACTCAAGTTCGCGGACTGGGTCACGGACTTAAGTTCCCGGATGGAGTTTACAAACTCCAGCAGAAATTCTCGGGTTTGAGAACTTCGCCAGTTCATGGACTGTGTTCGTGGACTGAAGCTCACGCACTTCTCTGGTTCTCTTGATCAACAAAGTTCTCAAACTTTTGTTCAAGGAATAAGGACTTATACACATATGTGTTTCCACAACAATGCTTATATCCTCCATTGGTTATATTATCTAAACTCTCATTTCAATCATTGAAACATTCTCAGAGGATGTTATATAGTTGTTATTCACAAACCATTTTTCATCAGAGAAATTTTCAAAGTGATTGAAACTTAACATGACTTTCGTCACTAGGTAAATATGAACTTGGCTAAAGCGAAAGCTTTACGAACACATATTTCGAGAAATAGATAGGCGACGTATACTCGGCTCAAAATACCACATGTGTATAATCTTAGTCTATATAGTAAAACGACTTTTGTCTCAAGATAGGAGATAGAGTATATAGACTTTTGAGTGATATATAAGTTTAAGTCTCCACATACCTTTTAGTCGATGAAGATCCAACAGTTCCCTGAGTAGTCCTTCGTTCGAGACCTTAGCTACAGTAGACCAGAAATCAAGACTTATAGTTTTGATCACTAACATTGACAAACATGCTTGAGATAGCAACGCATGCAAGTTCGACCGAGTAATTCTCTAACAGTTGCAATATTCTGACTTGAATAATCTTCGCAATAGTTGTTGTTTTAATTTGTTTGATGAATGCCATTTTTTGTATCAACAAGCAGAAGGTGTCTCATTTGTGAAAATACGTTACATGCATGTCACGACAGTAAACATTATTTTGCATTATTAGTTTAGGCATACCCATACATATCCAGAAATATAATGGTATGATTGGTTTTTTAATTAAACAAATAAATTATTTAATGAGTTTAGTTTATACTTCTTAATCTTATACTCGACTCTTTTTTTTTATTAAGTACAGATTCTGAAACAAATCACGGGTTTGTACATTATGTGTTATGAAATGTAAGGTAATTTTGGTTTATGTTTGTGCTAGATCAAAATGTTGCATGTATTAATCTTGAGAAAGGTGATTCTTCTTAAACTCTCTTTGCTAGCGATTAAGATTACATTTGGAATTTAAATGTGCCCAATCTTCTAAAACCATATATGAAAATACAGGGGATACCGAATACCCCACCAACTTTTTCATTCGATAACTTGTATGGATAAAACCTAATACAATTGCAAATTGACCAACTGAATGATCCTTGAAAATATGTGGAAAATGCAAGGGATACCATAAACACCACCAACTTTTTCGTTCTGGAACCTATATGAACAATCCTTGTACAATTTATACGTTCATTTATGAACTATACTTAAGAGTATTTTAACAAGGTAAACCTAGTATATACGAATTTTTCACGAACCGAATTCCAACCAGATAAGTCTTGTAATCTATATTTCAAAATACAAATTCAACAAGAACTAATCTTGTAGGTTCCATATAATTGATTTAATACTATCTAGGTTTAAATACGTACGACTTTTGATATTTCAATTATAAAGATAAAACAATATAATGGGAAAAAAAAACACAGACACCAGAAATTTTAGTTGACGAGGAAAACTACAATCTTGTAGAAAAACCACGGGACCTAGTCCAAATTGAACACACACTGGTTATAAGTTGTTATACCAATTACCTACTACCAATTCGTACTAGATGTAATACCCGTTTCATTTGTATTCGCGCACCTGTAGAACTCCTAGCAGAACACCAATTCTCTTTAGAAATTCTATCTTAAATCTTCTAGCAGAACACCAATTCTTTTTGGAAGATACTCTTGAAAATATTCTGGCAGAATACCAAGTCTCTTCAGAAGATACTCCTCGGCAATTTCCATAACCCTAATTGAATCTTCCTTACGAAATCACCTAAAAAGACTAGGTTATCTTGTTATATCAAATGTATGGTGTATGAAAAACACCTAGGAACAAGTTTCATAACTATCAAAAAAGATAGCTTCCTCGTGCTTTAATATCCCCAAGTAAAGTCTTTTGAGACCTCACCCTTGTTCGTGAAGAATAAATGTAAGGAAAATAACCTTATGCAACCTTTAAACGGCAAACAATGATATATTAACTGATCATGAATACAAATCTAATACAAATGGGATTTTTTTAACTTGTCGCATAATCTCGATTTCATGTGCATTTCAATTTGACATACTACATATATATACCTAGTTGTTTGTGTTACTACGAAACAAAATAATCGTAACATAAAAAACAACAAATAAAACATAATGAAACGCAACCTTACGTTATACTCATTCTGTGATCCGCTTCCTCAATTTCGTTAAATGCTTCCTTCCGTGCATAATTTATTCTTTCCACATTTGAAGCCACCACCGCTTCTTGTATATTAAACTTGAGTTGTGACATTAGAACACCAACACTGCCTAATTCATTATTTTTCATCAGGCTCCTATTTTTCTTTGCATATATTATCCAATTAAAAGACGTGGCAAACCAAAACTACACTTCTTACTTACAATTATTCAAACAATGAGATCATACTTGTGAGTGTGATGTAGGTTGTTATTTTTATTTGCATATATTATCCAATTAAAAGACGTGGCAAACCAAAACTACACTTCTTACTTACAATTATTCAAACAATGATATCATACTTGTGAGTGTCATGTAGGTTGCTACTATTCAGGTAAGAGACAATTGTAGGGAATAAAAAGTTATGGAATAGTTAAAAAAATAGATTTCACTTCAGTTATCACTCATATACAAATATGGATTTGTAGGAGATGTGTTGTTAGAGCATAACTCGGTTGAACCCACCAAGCATTGGTATGTCAAGTTTGGTTGTCATATTTTAGTGAATCAAAAATCATTTAAAGAGTCACTTGATTATTTACTAGATTCAACTTCATATAGGTTATATAGAAATTTACTAGGATATGAGACTTACAAGTATTACGTGAAGACTTGAAGAATGTGAAGAAGTAAAGAGCTACAACGACGACGACATCCTTCCAATTAAGGTTAGTAATATTTGACTTGAACTGTTTCATTCCTAACATATCTTTCAAGTCATGCATATTGAAAACATAACTGCGAAGCTGTGAATGATTATACTCTAGTTAGACATAGTATTAAGGAATTACAATACGAAGTATAACCTCTATCTTTTGAACTTTGTATATAAGACATCAACATAATCGTATGAATGCTACTATGATTATGTATGGGTATGGGTGAAGATTTCGTCCTAGGAAACAATGTTTTATAGTCGTTTAAAGGAAGTACATTCATAAACTTGTTTTGTGAATCGAAAAGGAAATAGCTAGGCTTATTGGTATTGTTATTCATTACAAATCTTTGGATTACCAATAAGTGTGTTTAGTATAAATGTGCATAACTTGTTTATGTATCTTGGTAAAACTATTCACGATGCCTGACTTTTGTATTGGTATGACTTTTATTAGTGAAACCGATCTTAAGTAATCATCTGAGATGGTATGATCGATATATTATAACTGGTATGCCCAACTCTGGACATTGGGAACTTATCCTAGTAAGAGGTGTAACCGATCACAATAGGGAATCGATCCTTGTAAGAGGTACACCAAGTTTTTAGTAATTGGGGAATCGATCCTATGACTTGTGCAACCGAATACAAGTTAAATACCATAAATATGTGGTAACCGATATTAGTACCTAGTCAACCAACTTTTGGTAACTAGTGTGACCGATCCTAGTACCCACATGGAGGTAGAACCGAAACTTTTTTTGGTAGAACCGTTAAACCCATGATTGGTGATTTGATAGGATAATCAATCACATAGTTCTTAGAAGTCAGATGAACCAATTCTAAACTTGTTTGGAAGTGTGGCAGATCGGTTCCAAGATTGTAAATATGAAAAAGGATTTACAAAGTAAAGATGTCGACATACTTTGAACATGTGCAATAACTCTTATCTTTTATTGTTCAAAGATATTCCTTAATAGCTAAAGGAGAATCACGGATCGAAATAAATTGAGAATCTTTTAATTAAGGTTTTTAGTTTTTATATGCTTTTAATTTCCAGCAATTAAATGCATGTCTTTAGAAAATAAAAATTAGTAATGTGCATTTACTAATTGGAGATTTTCTACTGAGATTTCGGTCAATATTTGGACAGTGCATTTCCAGGAATATGAAAACCGATTTTGGCATTTATCGCATATCTTTGAGAATATTCGGTTTTGGAAATTCCTTGGTGTCCAAACTTCTTTAGTCTATAAATATTGAAGTTTGCATTTCAAGCAAACTAATCCTCAGAGCCAGAAAAACTACCTAGTTGTGTTGTTACTGGTGGAGCCATCTATTCGGAGAGGAAAGTGCCCTAATTAGGTGAAATCTCTTACGAGCCGCTCGTTTTAAAGACTTGTTTGGGATTGGGAAGCCCTACGAGTACCATTGGTGGTAAACTAGATAATTGTAGTTTATTATTAGTTTTTGATTGATATGATTGACTAACGGTTGTTGAACTTTGATTGCACCTAGTTTGTTTATGCTTGAGAATCTTCTTTTATGATATAAGATTCACTCAAACTAGATCGAAGTGTCGACTGGGATCTTTAGACTATTTGTAGATCTAAAGACGTCTTATGATAATCCATTGTTAATAGACTCCATTCTATGTGTGATTTGAAAATGCGGGGGTCTAACAACCTCACCCAATATTTCGATTAGCAATCTATATGGACAACTCTGAGTTGTTTTCTAGAGAATCAACAAGACTCAATCAATAAAAAATATCTCAAGGAGTTATTATCTCAATCTCTCGATTTGATTTACTCAAGCAAATATGATTCGCGAGTCAAATCAAAGAGAGATTACTTGGATGGTACCAAAGACCAATATCCAAGTGTCAATCGATTTAAATCAACAACCAAAAAGGTTGGATATTCTAATCGATTAAACAACGCACAACCTGTATTATTTCAATTATATAACAAAATATAATGCAGAATAGAAATAACACAAACACCAGAATTTTGTTAACGAGGAAACCGCAAATGCAGAAAAATCCTGGGACCTAGTCCAGATTAAACATACATTGTATTAAGCCGCTACAGACACTAGCCTACTCCAAATTAACTTCGGTCTGGACGGTAGTTCAACCCCAACCAATATCACATTGATCCAAGGTACAATTATGCTCATACGCCTCTGATCCCAACATGATACTGCGCACTTGATTCCCTTAGATGATCTCACCCACAACCAAGATTTGCTACGACCCTGTTGATGGTGGATTTCTATTTAAAGGCTAAAATTATAAAAATCCAATTTTGTAAGCTGACGTCCTTCAAAGGATAAAGCCTTCAGGTGATGAATATTTCTCGCCATGATAATTCATTGGAGCATGTGCAACCATCCCTGAGAATTAAAACCTACCCAGAGCGGAGCATGTAGCAACCATCCCGATTTTATGTAGGTTTGCAGCATTACTGCCTTAATTAAAGCCTTGTGTTCGACATGCAAACACCCGTAGGCTACCTGACGGCGGGTTATATTAGCCTCGTTGAATGCAGGAAAGACTACCCATGTTAGTCTCACCTACTGAAAACAAACTCAAAAATAGATCTCATCCGTCCAACTTCGCAGGCGTAGATGGATGGTGTAGATATAGATTCAGGGGTCCTGATCATGCTACCATGATCAACTCGGACCCACCTTCATGCATGGCCGAATGGTCAAGACCAACTATAGTTTGTCCTTCCAAAAAACGTGCGCTCAAAGTGAGCATGACGCACGGATGGAACCTAATTAGGGTTCCTTTTAATCGTGAACGTCGAACTTCGCAAGCATAGTTGGACGGCTTAGATTATACCCTAAAACAAGTAGTGAAGTGATGGTACACCATTGGTGGGCCCACTTTCTACCTACATGACCGACTCCCTCATAGGCAAGCCGTGGTGCAAGAAACTATTGCCCAAACAAGGCTAGGTTAACGCCTTATGCAGGTTGAGAAGATCCAAAACGATCACGACCATCCAACTTCGCAGGCATAGTTGGATGGCTTAGATTGCGCCCAGGGTCATAGAGCAAGCATGTACATGCTCACTGTCGGCCCAAGATATTGCATATATGGTCGGTCTCCCCAAAGGAGGCGCACGCAACCCAAAACCGATCGCCCAAAGTGTTTGCGGCGCATATGTCGCAGAAACATCTCGATCGTCCATCTTCGCAGGCTTGGATGGAAGGCAAAGATGGAGACTTAGAGGGAACCGATCATTCTAGCATGACCACCGTGGGCCCGACTTCACGCCTAGCTAATCGGCCAAGACCGGCAGTGGTCAAGTTCCTTGGTACGCGTGCCCAAAGGTGGAATGTCACGGCCCCTCCATAAGTTCTAATCTCGACCACTCGTCTTTGCCACCTAAAGTGAGTGGCTTAGATCAAATCTTTGCAAGTCAAGAAGGCATGGGCGTGAACACCATTGTACCACCTCCATGCAGGGCCAATCGGTTCCTCCATAGAAACTCCCTTAGTATGCAAACGTTTGGGTTGAAAGAGGCAGCATGCGCGCCTCCCATCCAACGATCGCAAATAGGGTTGCAAGCCATCTCGTCCGTCCAACTTTGCAAGCTTGGACGAATGACTTAGGTTGCGAATCAACCAGCAAACAAGGTATCACCATGATCACCATCCTTCACAGGGTAACCAACCAAGGCGTGGCCTGCCCATATATCCTCCAAACGGTCAGCTGAAGATGGCTGCATGCGATGTCATACCAAGTTCACGATTCACCCTGCACTATTTTATGTGGGTCCAACGATCCACACACTCGAGACATTAATCACGTCACAACTGGGGGATACAAACTGGGGTATTGGTCTGGCGGTTTATAGCGTGTAGCGTGCAACACGCCATCACAAGATCATGTCAGGGAAACATGGGCGGTTAGCGATGATAGGATAAGTGGGCGAGCAACCTTGTGACACTAACACACAAATCCACTTCCTCCATCACTCCACTTCCTCCACTTTCCCACGAGAAACGTGATGAAGGCTTATCAACTTGTATAAATAGGTTCTCATCCCTATTTCCAACAACACAGAAAAACCAAGTGTTAATACCATCGTATTCAACACCCAGAGCCTTCCTGCAACATTTGCTAGCCTTCTCAACCTTCTGTTAACAAGTCATTAAATAGCCTTCACCTTCATACTCTCAACACCTTCTTCGCTTCCCTCCCTAAGATCAACCTCACATCCTTCACCTGTGACCGAAACAAATCTGGAATGGCCGTGTCTTCGGTTTAGGACATAATTGTACAGATTATATCTCGAATCAAAAGTGCTCATCGTGCAGCACATTTGTTGAAGGTTTAAATTCACTTCTCATCCACACACACCCAAAATTACATAAACCTGCAGAATTAGTTTTCTCCCACAAATAATTGGCGACCACAGTGGGAGGTTAATCTCTCGGTTGCAAAACTCGAATCTTTAAAGTCTACCAGTTTTTATTCGACTTTGGAGAGGTAGATCTTAGATTTGATTCGATTATCAATTCACTCTTCACCAAATCCCAGAAGTTCATCCCGAGATGTACTCCCGTTCGTTAAATCCTTCAGAAGCCATGGATAATTCAAGTGTCATCGAAAATGTGACCAGGATGCTGGAAGACGTCCTGGAAAATCAAACAGGTATTGCTAGAAGGCATAGTGAAACCTTCCATATCTTGAATGACATATCGGCTCAATTATATGAGGGATCTGCAAGCAGCTACCCGGGAAGTATCACTAATGACGCAAGAAATTCTGGAGGTCAGGTTTTCAGAAGAACTGGCGGAACACATGGCCCCAGAGAGCCCAGAGACGAACAAAACCTTTCACCTGGCAATGGGAGATCGAGACGGATCGACCAGCATGAAGAATTACGATGCTTGTCGGATAAAAACAGAGAATCAATTGCATACGAAGTCTTGTTAGAAGATTTATACCTCAAGGCTCTTGCCAAAACTCAGAAAAATGCCCAACCTGTGCTGACTCTTCATCCAGGAGAAGAAACGCTGGAGGAAGGAGAAATCAATCAGAGAGCATATGAACGTAGGAGCTTGCAGCCTTTAAATCACCAGCTCAACGACAATACCATCGCCAGCGCAATGTCCTCCATGTTTCAGCAGAATCACCCGACCAAGAGGGCCGCGGATGCAGTGACATGTGACAACGCCTCAATTCCATCTCCAAAGCGTGCTTCGCACCGAGATCTAAGGGAAGAGCCACGACACGCGCCGACGCAGGAAAGTTTAGACCCAAGAGGTACACGATTCCCGTTTCCCATAAGGAAGATTGTGGAGTTGTTGGAGACATGGGTACGTGATGGAGAAGTACAACTGCCGCCGGTGTGGCGTCCGCCCACCGATCAAGAGACAACCAACCTGAGGTATTGTCATTACCATCGATTTCTCCATCACCCCACCAGCAAGTGCCACGCATTGAAACGCATTGTCCACGATAAGATAAATTCAGAGAAACAATATTTCCCCTTAAAAAATTAGCACGCGCTTTTCGGGGAGAAGGTATTCGGGAGTGCTCATTCTCATACACGGATTTCGAAAGACAAGTAAGTCCCAACAAACGTTACTATAAGATAGTTATATATCCTACTGGGGACTTGGCGTCCTACATATATGAACATGATACTCAATGAGCAAGCACCATGCATTCTCGCCCCCCCTAACCTTTCCCTTTCACACTGCGTCTTTAATTTCACATGACATGTATGATCACTCATAATATAAGGTTCAGATTCTATTTTAGAATAATCTTTTCCAAGAGTCAAACATTCATAAAAGCATGTCGTAAATAAACTAGTCCAAGATTCGATCACCTATCAATTCAGAACCTAAAACCAAACTGTGTGAAAGGAAATCCTCACAATCACTCGAAAAGCATCTAAAGAGAAAACACAAGTAGACGGCATGAATACTTCAGGGAAAGTCTTTCAGCAACACCTCATCCTTCTGAGCAAGAGCGGATTCCATTTTCCGGGGAACGGCTTGCTGATATTTTAACTCCTCGGCCAACCTACCAACCTTTTGTTTCTGACGAACGACGCATTCAGTGGAAGGCACCGTACCTTGCTTCTTCTGAATCTCATGAATTTCATGAAACCCTTTGAAGAACCAAGGAGCATTGAAGTCATACTACGCAAACACATCCAAGTGGCACTTCCAGTCTTCCATCACGTCTTCAGAAACATCACGACCAATTGCGACACTCATCTCCCGAATATAGGGTAAGGCCTCCTGAACGCGGTTTACCAAAGCAAGATGACTCTTCAGCTTCGTGGTGGTAGCAATGTGGCCATGTTTCTTCCATATTGTGGTGTACAACTCTTCAAACTGGGCCGGAACGCTGAACCCTCCAACCAACACATGATCAAGACGTGGATTATCAAAGGGAAGGTCGAACATACTACCAGGAACGACTGCTGGCGACAACATCTCTTTAGAAGGAACCATCGCAGTTGATGTCCCTTCCAGACTCCTCGAAGTGCTGGTCCGGATTGCTGACACGGCCTCATCTATAAGCTTGCTAAAATTACTGCTCTGGAAGGCATTCTCTTCAATCGATCTTGCACCATCTTCATCGTTGTATATGATAGGATCAGTATTACCAGACTCATCTACATAAGGATCGGTGTTTCCAGACGTCTCCGCATGAGGATCAGTGTTTCCAGACTACTCTACATGAAGGTCATTATTATCAGGCTTCTCAGCATGAAGATTTCCAGACTTCCCGTTTCCTCCACGCTCCTTATTGCAAGCTCGAGCCAGTACAACAAAGGCATTTTCTTCAGGAATCCTCTGATCACCAACAAGGATTAATAAAAGCAGCTCATGGAAGTCGAAACTGAAAATTAAGCATAAAGAATTCAGAATACCTTCATATTGGAAGAGTTGAGAATTACTGGACTATATGCTCGCTTCTTTTTCTTGGACTTAATATTGCAGTCGGTGGCATTAACCCTGCCTCATTTTCCTAGAAGGGGTTTCAATCTCCTATGACCAGCCAAGACGTCATCAAGAGGTTCATCACGAAGGTCAGTTACCGTTTCGCTAGCAAATGATTTAAAGAGCAGTAATTTCCCCCTCCAAAAATCTTTGTAACCAGAAGTAGCTACCGGCTTTCTCCCCGGGGAAGGAAAAGGAAGTTTCAGCTCCAGCGAGAAAACATCAACGTCAAGGCATGATGACTTAAGTTCTTCTGAAGGCATTGCGGGCGAAGAAATGGGACACCTTGATCAAAACCCATTTGGCGAGCGGCTCTATCAATATTATATGGAATAATGCTTAGCCTGTCATCACAAAAAGAAGGAACATATCCTGGTATACAGCTCCGTAGGAAAACAACTTCTTCAGGGCTCATATCTCTCCCCTCAGGCGGAAGCTCAATAACAGGGACGATGGAAGAAGGATGAACCGGCCCCCAAGGACGAAAGTCTATGGCACTCACACTATCGAGCAAATTTACAAGCCTCACCCCAGCTTTTGGACGTCTATTCTACCAACGGAGTATTCTTGAACCACCATACAAGCTGGGGACTGAGGTTGTAGGAATGGGAGCGTAATCCTTAAAGTGTTCCCACAAAAGCGCCCGAAGAAAGGCGACGTGCACATATGTATCCACCTTCATGTACCCGTTGGAAATATACATCTCCTCCACTAAAGAATTCAGGTGACCATACAGCGAGCCTAGGAATAAAGAAGCCAAAGGGAGAGTTATACCTTTGCCTAGCTTAATGGCGAATATGATGATTTTCCTTCTAATAGTTTTCATACCGGAGCCGTCATCAAGAATATCTCTGGACAACCACAAGGACAAGAATGCAGCTGTGCTAAGATCATCATTACCTTACATGGAAGACCATTCACCTACCCACCAAGTGTAGAAACATTTCGGCTTCTTCTCCAACTGATCGTATTCGTTCACCTTCTGAATTATAGTCTGATAGATGACGTCTTCGCCTTCAGACAGTTTACAATTAAGACTGCCAGCGACAGGAAGGTTCATTAATGCAGACACGCTCTCAAGAGTGATAGTCATTTCACCCCACGTGTATAAAGATGTGTTCGTAGAAGGACGCCATCGAGCAGCAAAAGCGACCAAACCTGGGATATCCTTCTTGACATGAAGAATTACAGACGCCTTGATAGTATCAAAAATTCGCGCCCTGGTTAAGTTGTCTTTAATCCCTTCATTACCCAACATGTGCCACATCCATCCTTCGTATGAGTTAAGTGGATTCTGGCAAATTCTGAAGTCAATAGGGGAAGGTGGATATTCTTTCTTCTGGAGACAAAGCCTCATCACGCCTGCTAAAGACGATGGTAGACCCTCTTCACTTTCTGAACCGGTAATAAGGATTATATTATGGCTGGGGTGCTTCCTGACATTTGGAAAAGACTTGGTAAGCATTCCATCATTTATGTTTGGCACATCTCTGAAAAGGTCGACACCTCCCTTCACAACATTATCCTCCGCGTTCATCATTGAGAAACTGCAATAAGATTGGAAGTGTCAGCATGTTTCCAAGGAGTCGTACAGCAATAAAAGATTCTCGTGATTCCCAACTTCGTTGTTAGGCACCTAATACGGAGATTACATGGGATTGGGATGGTTCAAGCGTCCTCCAAACAAACTCAGTTGAAGGAAATTTACTCTACCTGTGTTCGATTACGAACTGGGAGCAATGGGTATGGAATCTAGTGTTATGTTATGTGCCATTCTCTTCATATGGAAGTTACCTACAACATATCAAAATTACACGACAATCAGATGAAAGAGCAAGGAGGGGTGGCCAAAACATCATAAAACACGCAACCTGAAAAAATTCTGAAAATCTCCTGGAAGTTTACTATTTCGCGGTTTTTATCCCCTAGACACGCTCAAAATTCAAAAATCTTCTTTACTAAGGATTGGAAATTTTATGGGCTTGAGGATACATATGCGGACCGTCAAAATCCGAGTTTGTATGAGGATTCTACAGCAATTTCGATAAAGCCCAAGCGCAAGAGTGCCTCAAAATTATGCAAGCAAGTACAAGATCAATACCGGCAAGGAGACTACGCTAACTTGGAGACTCATCCTACAGGCACAAATTACTGGCATGCATGAAGCTGTGAGAAAAGGCTGTCGATTTTGGGTTTACAGGCGCACCCCTAAAACTAAGTAGGTGGACAACATGCATAAAGGAAAGACCAGCATGGAAACAAGTCACGCAGGCGGATGCACGGCTGGAACCTAATTAGGGTTCCTTTTAATCGTGAACATCCAACTTCGCAGGCATAGTTGGACGGCTTAGATTATACCCTAAAACAAGTAGTGAAGTGATGGTACACCATTGGCGGACCCACCTTCTACCTACATGACCGACTCCCTCATAGGCAAGCCGTGGTGAAAGAAACGATTGCCCAAACAAGGCTAGGTTAACGCCTTATGCAGGTTGAGAAGATCCAAAACGATCACGACCATCCAACTTCGCAGGCATAGTTGTATGGCTTAGATTGCGCCCAGGGTCATAGAGCAAGCATGTACATGCTCACTGTCGGCCCAAGATGTTGCATATATGGTCGGTCTCCCCAAAGGAGGCACACGCAACCCAAAACCGATCGCCAAAAGTGGCCGGTCCGAAATCCTAATTAGGGTTTGGGGCGCATATGTCGCAGAAACATATCGAGCGTCCATCTTCGCAGGCTTGGATGGAAGGCAAAGATGGAGACTTAGAGGGAACCGAGCATGCTAGCATAACCACCGTGGGCCCGACTTCACGCCTAGCTGATCAGCCAAGACCGGCAGTGGTCAAGTTCCTTGGTACGCGTGCCCAAAGGTGGAATGTCACGGCTCCTCCATAAGTTCTAATCTCGACCACTCGTCTTTGCCACCTAAAGTGAGTGTCTTAGATCAAATCTTTGCAAGTCAAGCAGGCATGGGCGTGAACACCATTGTACCACCTCCATGCAGGGCCAATCGGTTCCTCCATAGAAACTCCCTTAGCATGCAAACGTTTGGGTTGAAAGAGGAAGCATGCGCGCCTCCCATCCAACGATCGCAAATAGGGTTGCAAGCCATCTCGTCCGTCCAACTTTGAAATCTTGGACGAATGACTTAGGGTACGAATCAACCAGCAAACAAGGTATCACCATGATCACCATCCATCACTCTTCTTCACAGGGTGACCGACCAAGGCGTGGCCTGCCCATACAGCCTCCAAACGGTCAGCTGAAGATGGCTGCATGCGATGTCATACCAAGTTCACGATTCACCCTGCACTATTTTATGTGGGTCCCACGATCCACACACTCGAGACATTAATCACGTCACAACTGGGGATACAAACTGGGGTATTGGTCTGGTGTTTTACAGCGTGCAGCGTGCAACACGCCATCACAAGATCGTGTCATGGAAACATGGGCGGTTACCGATGATAGGAGAAGTGGGCGAGCAACCGTGTGACACTAACACACAACTCCACTTCCTCCATCACTCCACTTCCTCCACTTTCCCACGAGAAACGTGATTAAGGCTTATCAACTTGTATAAATAGGTTCTCCTCCCTATTTCCAACAACACAGAAAAACCAAGTGTTAATACCATCGTATTCAACACCCAGAGCCTTCCTGAAACATTTGCTAGCCTGCTCAACCTTCTGTTAACAAGTCATTAAATAGCCTTCACCTTCATAATCTCAACACCTTCTTCGCTTCCATCCCTAAGATCAACCTCACATCCTTCACTTGTGACCGAAACAAATCTGGAACGGCCGTTTCTTCGGTTTAGGCCAGAATTGTACAGATTATCTCTCGAATCAAAAGTGCTCATCGTGCAGCACATTTGTTGAAGGTTTAAATTCACTTCTCATCCACACACACCCAAAATTACATAAACCTGCAGAAGTAGTTTTCTCCCACAAACAGACCCAAAGTCGAATACTTTAGAAAACAAATCTGTCTTACACATAAAAGTCTACAGGTAATAGATAAATTCGTCTCCCATGAATAAACCTATGAGTTTTGTTTCGTCTTTTGATAAATCAAGGTGAACAGGAACCAATCGATAAAACCAGACTTATATTCCCGAAGAACAACTTAGTTTCATCAATCACCTCAGAATAAACTTAATCGACGCAACGAAGAAGATTATTGAGGAATCACAAACAATGAGACGAAGATGTTTGTGACTACTTTTATCTTGCCTATCGGAGATAGAAATCTCAATCCAATTATTACAATTGTACTCGTACGATAGAAATAGCAAGATCAGATCACACAACTACAAGAAAAGTAGTATCGGTCTGGCTTCACAATCCCAATTAAGTCTTTAAGTCGTTAACCTGGTTTTAGAAGAAGAAAACCAAAGGTTAAAGGGGAATCGACTCTAGCTTTAGCAAACTAGTATCACACAGAATGTGTGGGGATTAGGTTTCCCAGTTGCTAGAGTTCTCCCTTCTATAGTCTTTCAAATCAGGATTTGCAATCAATGTTAGCTTAGTAACAAAGCATTTAATATGCACCGTTAGATGAAAACCTGATTAGATACAAGCTAATATCTCTCAACCGTTAGATCGAAAACTTAGCTTGTCATACAAACATGTACTTGACGTTTTGAGTTCGTGTAACCGTACACAAACGTGTACAATGGTTGGTTCAATATTAGTCAACCAAATGGTTAGCCAAATGATAACTTTCATTTCAACCATGACTAGTCCAAATGACTCAAATGAACTAGTTAGAGAGTTGTTCAATTGCTATGAGATATCAAGTACTACAAGAGACATAATTGAATCAAAAACGATGTGATTCACTCGAATCATTTCATGAACTATAAAGCCATGGTTTGCAAAATCATTCCTTAGTAATTTAAGATAAGTTCACGAACAACGTTTTCAGACATAACCTCTTGAGTTCGCAGACTGAGTTCGCGGACTCAAGCTAACCGGTTAAAGTTAATAAACTCCAGCAGAATTTCTCGGGATGAGAACTTCCGTCAGTTCACGAATTGGGTTCACGGACTGCACCTGAGCTTCAACTTCAATAGATATTCTCGGGTTCGAGAACTTACGCCAGTTCGCGGACTGAGTTGATGCTCACGTTCCGGTTCCACTTGATCAACAAAGTTCGAAAACTTCGGTTCAAGTGTTAAGGACTTATACATATATGTGTTTCCACAACAATGTTTATATCCCACAATGGTTATATAGTCTAAACTCTCATTTCAATCATTAAAACATTCTTAGAGGACGTCATATAGTTGTTATTCACGAACTAGTTTTCGTCAGAGAAATTTCTAAAGTGATTGAAACATAACATGACTTTCGTCACTAGGCAAAGATGAACTTGGCTAAATAGAAAGCTTTACCAACACCCATTTCGAGAAATAGATAAGCGAGATATACTCAGCTCGAAATGTCACATGTGCATATTCTTAGTCTATATAGTAAACCGACTTTTGTCTCAAGATAGGAGATAGAGTAGATAGACTTTTGAGTGATAGATAAGTTCAAGTCTCCACATACCTTTTAGTCAATGAAGATCCACTGGTAAATTATATAAATAAACTTTGTAGCTCCTATTCCACATGCCTAATCTTCTACAATACTCGAAATCTTCGTCACTTCCAAGTAGTCCAATGATCACAAAGGTTGTAAGTTTAGTATCATCGTTGTTGAAAATCCGTAGCGATAATAATGAGAAAAGCATTGGTTCTCAATCATTGTTATACAGTGTCATAGTATTATTACACAACGTCAAAGTTCAATTGCATCACAACTTCAACAGCAATACTATGGTGATACTTCACTCCCCCTTAGTCAATACTCCATCTCACATGGAAACCCCCCCCCCCCCTTACATAATGATCCGAAAACCATATGTATTTGTAGTGTGAACTACAATTAATTCTCCCCCTTTTTGTCAATAAAATTGGCAAAGGTACAAGAACGGGATCCTAATGAAATTTCCGTAAGAGACATTTCATGACCAAAGGTAAATGTTCTATCATCTTGTTTAGATGCAATCATAAAGCCGAGGATAAATGCATTCATCAAGGAGTTCATAAAGATACAATATAACCCCTAAAAATTCCACAGCCGCACTCCCCACAAAGATTTGGAAATTAAGCGCAAGTTCAAAAGAACTCTCCCCCATAAGATGTCATTCCCTAAGGAACAACAAGAGCGACCTTAATTTCAAGAGAAAAGAAGGATTTCTTTAGACTCAACAAATTGCATACAAGTATGAATTTGGAATCCAAAATATTCAATCATATTAACCAAAGAGAACCAAGATTAATTTGACTAAATATGCTCAACACAAGTAAACTTATGGAGACTTAATTCATCGATTAGATTATTCACAAGAGAACTCATAAATATTCTAACCGGATTACATAATTAAACTAATCACAAAGTAATAAATTCAATTGTCCACACTCGACATGAGAAAAGTCTATAGAGTGCTAACTAAATAATCACACAAGATGATTGATTTAGTTCATTTGGGCTCAACATAAGAAATTATGGAACCCCGACTAAGATTATCATAGGAAATGACAACCTTAACTGTACATGTACTCAACATGATAGAACTCGTGGAATACAACCTAAATAACCACACAAGTTGATTAATTTAGTTCTTAATGCTCAACATATAGCATCTCATGGAACAACCAACCATGCCAATAAGAAATCGACTTAATTGTATCGTGCTCAACATGAGATACACAATGGAACCTTCACGGTAATACATAATAATATGGAACAATTAAGCTCTATACCGTGGATAACAAAAAAGGACCTATTCTATTTTTCCATCACAAAGTGACATAATAGACTTTATCCTTGAATCACAAAAGGTTTTAATCTATCTTACATCAATAATTGACAATATAGGCTTAAATTTTGTGTTTTGCCAAAAGTCCATTCATTCCTTTATCAATATTTGCATACCAATATGTGAACGACTTTAATTTTGACAAAATATGGGATAATCAAGTTCACGGACGTAAACATACAAATCCCATCAAAATATTGCAATATATAAAACCATAAATATTGATACTGCAACCATTGGATATAGCTATGTGTAATCACAATCATGGCTATTCCACAACACTAGTTATTCTTCTAAATAAAATAGAAAACATAGAAGATTTACTAGACATTAAGACCTTTGAAGAATTTATTATCGTCCCCGAACTCCTTGTTGTCAACATCCATTGGAACATAGGGTTCATTAAGAAATGAGTTTATATCAATGAACCTTCTTGGTTTTTGTTGTCGAACCAGGGACTTCTGAATCTCATGAGTCTTATACACAAAAGTCTTTATTTGTTGAATCTCCTTTTGTAGCTCCTTCAACACTTCATGAACATCAGAAAACTTGTGAGAATTTGAAGGAACAGCTCTTGGATTCCTCGTATTCCTTCTTTTTATTTTCAAGGTTGGAGGCAATGGAGATTTTTCTTTTTCCTTCATGATTGATGGCTTAACAATCATATTACCTTCTTTTTCATCTGAAGACATCATTCTTGGAGCTTCCATATGGGTTTGTGAGAGGAATTCATAATTAGCTCAACAAGTAGTCTTAAGATAAAGAGAGGTTTTAGAGAAGGAAAAGGAATGTAGGGTTCAAAACCTAAAACAGGTTCGTGGACGATCAACTCCTATCCCTATAAAGAGCAGAATTGTCGATAGTACCCTTTTTCTTTTGTTTGATAGAGAAAAATAAGACAAAACTAAGAAAAGAAGAAACAAAACTTTTCTTAAAGCCTGAGAGGTACAAAATCATTGTCTCTTTTGATCAGGCACATGAGACAAGATTTTAGACGCAACACAATTAAGTCGTGAATAATGTTGTGATGAATAGTGCTGCTATGAATAATGGTGTGATGAATAGTGCTGCGAGATTGTAGACAATCCTCTTGAGAGACTCTGAATAATATTTATGAGAAATTCTGAACAATGCTTCAAAGAGATTCTGAATAGTATTTCTGATAGATTCTAAATAGTACTTGTTATCTCTCTTGCGATGAACCAATCTTTCCTGCATTTTTTAAAGAAAATAATTAATGTTTGAGATTATTCTATTGGTCTTATTTTGCCTTCCTAGTTAAAGGTCTTATTTTGCCAATTTTTCTTTTGTATCTCATGAAAAATCGCAGGATATCTTCACATTTGCATGTAAAAACCCATTGATCTTTCCTTATCCACATTTTTTCAACATCTCTACGACAATATGATAAGTTTAAGCTCCCTTGCGAGAACTACATCTTATGACATTGCTGTCTTGCGATGAAATCGCAGGACGTCTTTACACTTTCATGTAAAAACCCATTGATCTCATCTTATCTTTTTTCTATTATGGCTTGTTGCCTCTGTATAATTTTCGTCACGCGACAATATGACAGGCCTAAATGTTCTTGCGATCATAAAGCCCCATGACATTGCCGTCTTTAGACACTTATCAGCTCCCTAATGGAGGGTGCCACCCTTATCTCCCTGTAGGATCAGAATATTGTCACAACAATATTCTTGCGAAATAAATGGTATTCTGCAACACATCAATGATATTCTGCGACACATCTCAAAGTGACGTAAGGAATGACATATCAGATGAAAACGACAGAAACATGAGTAAAGTGTGACATTTCTGCGAGAAACCAGTAAAACATGCGAATAATTAAGGCGATGCTAACTGCGATTTATCGCAAGAACTCAGATCCGAAATTAAAGGGAATCTTAACTGTAAATGAGCTGTCATGAGCTGTAATCCATTATGTAAATGCCTATATAAAGGAAATGAATAGTTCCATAGGATGGGATGATTTTTTGAGTGCTAAGAAGATTTTTAGGAGAGAGAAAATCTTATCAAGTGTTCTGTGTTCTTGATCTTTGTAATTTCTAAAAGATCATATTAATGAAAAAGTGTCTTTAATCTTCAAATTATGTCATAAATATTGTTAAACTCTAGAATTGGGTGTAGTGTGGGAATTCATGCAACTACATTTTGGCGCCCAGAAAGAAGGATTGAAGAATTGAAAATCATAATAAAAGTTACGTAAAAGAAAGAAATTATTCAAGAGTTAGAAGAATATCAAGAAAATTGGTGGAAGAAAAGATGATTGAAGTCAAAGATAATCAAAAGAAATTGGAGTGTGATGTAATAACAAAGATGATGATAGATAAGTTCCATGAAGATATTAGAGGAAGGATACACAAGCGAGATTTTGAAGGAAAGAAAATCATGACGGTAGATGAGGCATCACCGCTAAAAGATTGGGAAAAACAGAAGATCACATTCACGGCAGCAGAAATTCCGAAAGAAAATTTAAGTCATACATCTCCATTGGTGATCACAGTGTCTGTTGTACCAACAAGAAAAGAGAAATCAATAAGATCTACAGAAGAGTGGGTTGTGAATAGGACTCTGGTGGACGCAGGAAGTTCTGTGGATATAATGTTTTACCACACATTCAAGAAAATGGGATACAAAGATGAAGAAATGCTTAGTCCATCATATCATGTTCATGGATTTGGAAAATCTCTAACAAAACCTAAAGGTGAAATTGTAGTGCGAATTCCGCTGGGGGAAATAGAGACGCAGATAACTTTGTGCGTGGTGGATGTGAGATCACCTTATAACATGCTGTTGGGAAGACCATGGATACATGCAATCAAGGATGTGTCATCAACTCTACATCAGTGTTTAAAGTTCCCTATGCCTAGTGGAATTGGCGAAATTAGAGGAGATGCAGATTATGCAGCGTTATGTTTCCAAAATGAAGTAAGGAATTGTGAAAATCAAATTTAGTTGCGAAAACAGCGCAGAAAAGTAAGGAGAGAAGAAAAGAAAGAAGAAGAATTCAAGGTTTACATGATAAAATCAGAAGAAGGAAAATGAATATTTGGCGATGTATCGCAAGAAAGTGATGAACCAGCGAAGATAATAAAAACACCAACACCAATGGGAGAACATGAAGCCAGTTATATTGCAGCGGAACCAACAAAAGAAGTAAATGTTGGAAGTAAAGAAGACCCAAAAATGCTGAAGATTGGAACTAAGATGGATGTGGAGGAAGAAGAGCAAACTGTAAACCTTCTGCGAGAATACAGAGATATTTTTGCGTGGAATATGGATGAAATGCCTGGAATAGATCCATCTGTTGCGTGCCATAGGTTGGAGATTAACAAAAATGTGAGACCATTCAAACAAAGAATAAGAAAGATTGCAACCACTTATCATGCCAAGATAGAAGAAGAATTGCAGAAGATGCGTGATGCAGGAATTATAAGACAAGCGAAATATCCAGAATGGATCGCCAATATGGTAGTAGTTCCCAAGAAAAACAAGGGGATAAGAATTTGCATCGATTTTATTGATTTAAATAAAGCATGTCCCAAAGATAGTTTTCCCTTGCCATATATCCCGCAGATGGTGGAATCTGCCGCAGGAAATGATCGAATATATTTGTTAGATGGATATAAGGGCTATAATCAAATCCCGCTGGCGGAAGAAGATCAAGAACATACTGCATTCTTTGCTCCCAGAGGATTATATTTCTACACAAAGATGCCTTTTGGGTTACGAAATGCAGGAGCAACATACCAAAGAATGGTGGAAAAAGTGTTCGCAAAATGGATACACAAAACTTTAGAGGTATATGTGGATGATATGTTGGTAAAAAGCAAAGAAGCTAAAAATCATGTGCAGGACTTAAGAGAAATATTTGATCAGATGCGGCTTTTTAATATTAAAGTAAATCCTGAGAAATGTACTTTTGGAGTATCATCTGGGAAATTCTTGGGATATATTGTATCAAAAGAAGGAATACAAGTTGATCCTGAAAAGGTGCAAGCAGTTCGAGATATGCCAACTCCAGCAACAGTAAAAGATGTGCAAAAATTGAATGGACTTTTAGCCTCACTAGGAAAATTTATTTCGCGGTCATCAGATAAATGCAAGCATTTCTTCAACATACTAAAGAAGGGAACAAAATTTAAATGGACAGATGAATGTGAGAAAGCTTTTCAAGGAATTAAGGAATACTTGATGAATATATCCATTTTACAGAAGGATGAACCAGGAGAAGAATTGCTGATATATCTTGCGACAACTCCACATGCTTTAAGCGCAGTACTTTTGCGAAATGACGCAGGAGTTTAAAAACCTATTTACTACATCAGCAAAACATTTAATGCTGCGGAGAAAAATTATTCGAAGATTGAAAAGCTAATTTTGGCATTAGTTTATGCGGATTCTAAGATTCGCATATATTTCCAAGTGCATAAAATCAAAGTACTAACAAAAGTACCAATCGAGTCAGTAATAAAAAATTCAAAAAGATCAGGCAGAGTTGAAAGATGGAACGCACAAGTGGGGCATTTTGAAATCCAGTATGCAATTTTATCTTCGCCAAAATCTCAAATTGTCGCAGAATTTCCTTTGGAGGATGATGAAGCTGTAGAAGACATGATGGATATAGAAGAGGAATATGGGGATCCTAGAGATATTTTAAAAGAACCAAATAGGTGGGAGATATTAGTAGATGGATCATCCAATGGAGAAGGAAATGGAGTGGGAGTCGTTTTTATTTCTCCAGAAGGCGCAAAAATGGCATTTGCATTTCGACTGAAATTTGAATATACCAATAATGAGACAGAATATGAGGCTGTAGTACATGCTCTAAGATTTGCGATAGAAATGAAGGTGGAGAATGCAAGAATTACCAGTGATTCACAGTTGATTATTCGGCAAATTGAAGGGGAATATGCAACTAACGATATATCTTTGAAAAATATAAGAAACTTGTTGAAGAATTATCTGCGAAAATTCCAAAACTCAAATGGAGGCATATTTCAAGAAGAGATAATAGGCTTGCAGATGCTTTTGCGTTTATATCAAATATGATGGTAGATCCGACTACGAGAAATATAAAAATACAAACACTCATAGCACCATCAATTAATAAAGAAGAAGAAGAGGAAGCTGAGGCAATGGTAGTAGAAAATAATGGCGAAGAATCAAGTCGAATTATCGCAGATTGGCGTGTGGAAATTCATGCATATCTAGCAAGGGGGGAGATACCAAGGAACATATTAGAAGCACATAAATTAAAAAGTAGAGCAATAAATTATGAGTTAAGAGATGGGGTATTATATCGAAAATCTTTAAATGGGCCTTCCCTCAGATGTTTGACACGAGAAGAAGGAAATCAAATATTAAAAATGTTACATAGTGGGGATGCTGGTAATCACAGCGGCGGAAGATCTTTAGCATACAGAACTAAAATGCAAGGTTATTATTGGCCATATATGCATTAAGATGCAAATAATTTATCAAGAAGTTGCGAGGAATGTCAGCGATTTGCAAAAAGAATACATGCACCAGGTGAAACATTAACATCTTCAAAAAATGTTTGGCCATTTGGAAAGTGGGGTTTAGATATTGTGGGACCATTTGTACCAGGAACAGGCCAAAAGAGATACTTAATTGTCGCAACATATTACTTCACAAAATGGGCGGAAGTTAAAGCAGTACAGCATATTCGTGATAAGGACATTTTCACATTTATATTTGAAAATATCATTTGAAGATTCGGAATTCCAGCGTAATTGGTGTCAGATAATGGAAAACAATTTGAAGGAAAAAATATAGAGATGTTACTTAATGCATTCAAGATAAAGTGCAGAAAATCGAATCCTTTATACCCACAAGCCAATGGTCAAGCTGAAGCAACTAACAAAACAATCGCAGATATTCTCAAAAAGAAGTTAGAAGGGCATCATAGAACGTGGTGTCAACAAGTTCATAATGCAGTTTGGGCTTATAATACAACACGAAGAGAAGCAACTGGGGTATCACCTTTTTGTTTAACATATGGGGTTGAGGCAGTATTACCAACAGAAGTTGCTATTCCTACAACAAAAAGAGAAGCTTGGGAAAAGAATCTTAGTGCTGGTATGATTCTAGACAAACTTTATGAGGTAGAATAGAAGAGAGAAAAGGCATTACAACATATGGAAAACTACCATCGCAGATTAGCTCGTGAATATAATAAACGAGTAAAGAAGCGTGAATTCCAAGTTGGAGATCTAGTTCTGCGAGAAACACCAGAATATCAGTGAGAAAATGGAGGAAAATTAGCAAAAAAATGGGATGGGCCATATATAATCAAAGAAATAATTGGAACTGGAGCATATAAATTAATGGATCCAGAAGGAAGAAACATGGGTCAAAGACTTGGCAGACCATGGAATAGACAATATCTAAGAAAATATTATCAATAAAGGTTTGAAAGACTAGAATGAATGGATTACACGCAAGAAATTGCGAGAGAATAAAAGAGATGTTCTGCAAGAACAAAGTTGGCTAAATATAAAAGCTATTTTACGCAATAATTGGCGAGATAATTAAAAAATTTAATGAAAATGCATAAGATGGGCGCAAATCGCCTAAAAATATATAAGAATGGGACGAACTTTTATGGCGTACACCTTAGTTCGCGGATTCTATTCCGTAAGAGGCAATGTCCTTAAAGTGCGTCATAAGGGGGGTATCTCTTTGCATGGCTATGGGAAAGGATATACCGCTGCTGGAACCTAGTCATGGAGATTTTGTATTATAGAAAATCCATCGGGAGAGATAACTTGGATTCCCAACTATATAAGGTTATACCCTGGTTGGGCGCCCGAGAGTTTCTCCTAAGGAATGCAATGTATGATCAAGGCGCCGAGGTACACGGTTGAGCTTTGGGTGCCCGGAATGGATGAACCTACCCTGGCCATCCACGGAAAGTCTTGGCTTACGATGTGTTCGGCCCAAAGAAAACCCCACTTAGGGTGCAGTCTTGTAACTATAAGCCATATAATGCATAAAGGACAAGACTGCGAAAACAACTGGTTGTTGGCAGAAACAGATGGGAAAGTTCTAGTCTTGTATGGCCGATGTATAATCCTTGAAGGGGCAACCGGGGGGAGAGATAATGGAGATACCCTCCATTAGGGAGCTGTGTATCAAAAAAAACGGCAATGTCATGGGACTTTATAATCGCAAGAATATTTAGGCCCGTCATATTATCGCGTGACACAGACAGCAATGTCATGGGACTTTATATTCGCAAGAATATTTAGGCCCGTCATATTGCCGCGTGACTGGCTAAAAAGCCTAAAGAGAAATGTTAAGATGAGATCAATGGGTTTTTGCGATAAGATAAAAAAAAAAAAAAAAAAAAGATGAGATAAATGAAATCAATAATAAGAGGATATAAATCGCAAATACGTCCTGCGATTTCATCGCAAAGACGGCAATGTCATAAGTCTTAAAAAGCAAAGAGAGATTAATCTCACAAGATGGCTTAGATTTATCATATTATCGCAGAGATTAAAATTAAATGATAAGGCAAGATCAATGGATTATTACATGTAAAAGTAAGAATGTCCTGCGATCTTGTCGCATAAAAGTGGCATAATAAGACCTTTAACTAGGAAGGCGAAATAAGACCACAAGAGAGGTTATATCTGCAAAGCATATAACAGATTTTTCGCAGCGTTGTTTGCGATAATTCATTTATCATATTGCAGATTGATAACAAGAGGCAAGTATGGGATTTCTTACAAGGGTAACAAATAAAATACTTCACAAGGAAGATTATGAGGGGCAAATATGGGGATTATTCAATATTTCATTATCTTCCTTGAGAAGAATCAAAATAATAAAAAGAAGGAGGATAATCAAGTTACAAGAATTTATGAAGATTGAATTCAGATTAATAAAAATATATAAATCAGAAAAATATGATTGAGTTACAAAAACTTCAATGTTTCGCAAAAGAAGCAGGAAGAAGAAAGATTCAGAAATTACAATCATTCGCAGGACAGGGAGAAGAATAAGATATTTTGCAGAAATACATGATACTTTAAAGAGTATTCTTCTCTAATTTCATCATTCTTGTTCACCACTATTATCTTCACCAGCAACATCTTTTTCAGTTTGAGTTTCTCCATCACCAGCGATTGTTTTGTGAGGAGGATTTTGTTCTTCTGCTTCATTAAGAGGGTTTTCTTCGTCTTCAGGTGGATTTTGTTCATCTTCGGAAAAATCTTCTTCATTACTTGAATAATTTAGACCTTCATCTATGGGATGAGGAACTTCGTTATTATCTATCTCCAAGGGTTTGATCTTCATAGGAGGTAAAGAATGAGAGAATAGAACATTGTTTACGAAAACTTCAGCGCCTAAATGAGCCTTGCGGAGGCAATTATTTTCCCGGTTTCTGATCTCTATATCTTTGAAATATTCAAGATAATCAAACCTTCTCAATGCTCTGTTGTGAGAGTTGGAAAGCGCGGTATTCTTTTTGCGAAGTTTGGCTAACTTCATAGACAGATCAGAGATAGAAGCTTGAAGATGTTTCTCAGATTCTGCGAAAGAAAAATTGCATATTAGATGGAATTCTCGCGAAAAATAAGATGGGAAAATACAATGAAGTAATTAATAGATGAGGCAGTCAAAATGACTACCTTCCTTTCGTGAAGATAAAGTATGAATTATGTTAAAGAAGCAACTCTTCCATCGATTCATAGCATCATCAAAATTATCCCCAACCTTACCTTTCAAACGAGATTTTATACTTTTTTCACAATTGCGAAGATAAGCATTTTCTTCTTTCAGTCGAGTACAATCATATTTGAGATTATTGACTTTTACACTTAGAGCTAACCTACCCTTTATAAGTTTCTCTTGTTCAGCAGAAAATGATTCAGTTGTCTTTTTAAGTTCATCTTTCAATGCACGAAGGGATTGCTCTTGCTCCTTAGACAACTTTTGAAGATTGCCTAATTGCTGCGAATAAATCCTTGTTGTATCCACAAAGCTACGTTTCTCTTGGGATAAAGTTTTGTTTTCGTCTGATAAATATTCCACCCTCAAATTAGTCTGATTTAGCGAATATAAAAGTTGAGTGGCTTCATTACTTAGGCGATCTCGTTCACAAATTAGCTGATTATTCCCATTCTTAAGATTATTTATCTCATCAATTGAATATGTGTGGAGAGTACTCAATCTATCAAATTGATTTTTCCAAGACTCTTTCCCAATGCGGGTCTCATCAGCGATTGTTTCCCATTCAAGTATCTTCAATAATTGGTTATGTTTTGAAGCTAAATATGCGTCAACAAATAAATAAAGAAAAATTAAGTACATAGAAAATAAAGAATTACTGAGGCAAAAACAGAGGCAAGAAAATTATACCTTTCAGATCATCATTTTTGCTGTGAAGATTTTCGCAGTCTAATTCAGAATTGCGAAGCTTATGATCGAGAAGTTCACATTCTAAAGTTTTTGCTTGAAGATTCTTCTTCAAGGTTTCAATTTCACTTTCTAAAGCAGTTAGCTTAGACGAAGAACCGCAGGATCCAAGATGCTTGCTTATAATCATACAAATATCTTGTCTCGCAGGGTCTGTAGAAGATTTCATAGCATCATTTAAAACTTCAGATAACATTTGAAAAGAAGCTTCAACCCCTGTTGCTATTTCTTGAGAAGAAGGA
Organism: Papaver bracteatum; assembly: GCA_023529315.1. NCBI lineage: Eukaryota > Viridiplantae > Streptophyta > Magnoliopsida > Ranunculales > Papaveraceae > Papaver > Papaver bracteatum. Next base: position 90,921 of record JAJJWX010000811.1, on the reverse strand, counting down.
AGAGAAGTAGAGGAAGAGGTTTTGGCGACAATAACTTGAAGATTAGAATCATTCGCGGTAGTAGGAGTGGAATAAGGAACTTGGTTAGTCGCAATTACAGTCTCATTCGCCGCAACATCCTTCATTGCAACTTCACTCACCACGACTTCATTCACCGCAGTTTCATTTACCGTAGCTTTATTCACCGCAGTTTCATTTACCGTGGTTTCATTCACCACAGTTTCATTAATCGCAGGATCATTGGCTGCTGATTCATTCACTTTAGTTCCAACTATTAAAGATTCATACATCATAACTTTTGAAATATTGATGGAAGTATTAGCATTAATAGTTTCGTTTGGAATTGATGAAGAAGTAGTGTATGTGTTAATATTAGAATTTACACGAGGAGAAGAAGAAGATTTATCTTGCGGCGGAACAGGGTCTGCAGGTAAAAATTCAAGAATGTCCACTTCATCTGAAAGAGCTTTAACTTGACGAGAACGCTTAAGAGGTTTAGAAATATTCTCTTCAGTATGCGAATAATAATGTAGATAAGAAAAAGAGGCAACAATATTGTTATTTCAAAGAAATAGATGTTTCTTACTACCTTATCATTCTCAGATCTTTTTGTCTTCCCAACACGCCTTTTCTGAGAACCCTTAGGGTTAGGGTTTTTGATAGTAATTTTAGTCTGAGAAGTGGTATTACTGAAAAAGATGATAAAATGGGGATTATTAAGAAAATTAGGCGATAAAGATAGCATAACATGAACAAAATAAGATTCAAGATAAGAACATACCTTTGAGTCTCCATTAGAGCAGAAATAGGAAGGATACCAGGAAAGAAAAAGTTGCAGACAAAAAATAAAGGAAAATTTGAAGAGAAAAGAGAAGGTGAAAGAAGAAAGAAATACTCTCGAGTGGAACATTTATTTATAGATGAGGGATGGGTAACTGGGTTAATCGGTAAAGATTGACGCGTGTCAGCATTAAAAGCGTAAAGTAGGGAACTTTGTCGGGTAAAAAGTAAGGAGTTGCGGCAAATTAAGAATCTTAAATTCTCATGATCTTTATCTTCTTCGCAGAAAAGATATGAGAAGAGGCAAGATGTAGGATCATAATATTGTCACAACAATATTCTTGCGAAATAAATGGTATTCTACGACACATCTCAAAGTGACGTAAGGAATGACATATCAGATGAAAACGACAGAAACATGAGTAAAATGTGATATTTCTTCGAGAAACCAGTAAAACCTGCGAATGATTAAGGCGGTGCTAACTACGATTTATCGCAAGAACTCAGATCCGAAATTAAAGGGAATCTTAACTGTAAATGAGCTGTCATGAGCTGTAATCCATTATGTAAATGCCTATATAAAGGAAATGAATAGTTCCATAGGATGGGATGATTTTTTGAGTGCTAAGAATATTTTTAGGAGAGAGAAAATCTTATCAAGTGTTCTGTGTTATTGATCTTTGTAATTTCTAAAAGATCATATTAATGAAAAAGTGTCTTTAATCTTCAAATTATGTCATAAATATTGTTAAACTCTAGAATTGGGTGTAGTGTGGGAATTCCTGCAACTACACTCCCCCTAGTTTCCCCTTCAAGGAGGGCACATCGGCCATACAAGACTATCTCCTCCCATCCGGATTTACCAACAACCAGTTGTTTTCGCATCCTCTTGTCCTTTATGCCTATATGGCTTATAGTTACAAGACTGCACCCTAAGTGGGGTTTTCTTCAGGCCAAGTGAATCATAGCCAATACTTTCCAAGGATGTCCAGGGTAGTTTCGTACTCCCCGGGAACCTTTGACTCAACCGTGTACCTCGGCGCCTTGGTCATACTCTGCACTTCTTAGAAGAGACCCTCGGTCATCCAACCAGGGTATAACCTTCTATAGTTGGAAACCCAAGGTACCTCTCTTGGATAGGTTTTCTTTAACCCCAACATCTTCATGACTCAGGTTCCAGCAGCGGTATAACCTTATCCATGAGTCACGCAAAGAGATACCCCCTTATATGACGCACTATTAGGTCTTACATTTGCCTCTTGCGAAATTGTATTCACGAACTAGGGTGTACGCCATAAAGGTTCGTCCCATTCTTATGTCTCTGCGAAATTGTATTCGCGTTTCTCGCGATATTTTCGCGTTTCTTCATTCTTTCATTTCTGTCAATTCTTTCATTTCATTCATTTCATTTCTGTCATTTCTTCTTTCATTCTCATAATCATATTTGAATTAAATATTCTTTAAAATCTTTTGAAATCTTAGAAATATTCTTTGAAATCTTGCAATTGTATCGCATTGGTAAATCAAGAATCTCTTTCTGTAAAATAAATATTCTAAAGAAATCTTTGAAATCTTCTTTAAAATCTTGCGATTGTATCGCATTTTTAAATCAAAAATCTTCTGTAAAAGAAATTTTCTAGAGAAGTATATAAATTGAAGGTTCTCGGTTTTTTTGTATTTTTGAAGTCTTTGTAATCTTGCGAGGGTATCGCTTTTTTTGGAAATTAAGTCACAAAATTTTGAAATCTTAGAAATCTTTGCGATAATTTCATTTTCTGTAATCTTTGAAATTTTTGAATTTTTTTGAAATATATAATTTTTTTGCGATGATTTCACCTTTTGTAATCTTTTATAATCTTTGAAATCTTGCGATTGTGTCATTTTTTGTAAATTAAATCAAAAATATTTTATTTGCGATAAGTAAAATGTTCTAGGAAAGGGTACTTAGCTCTTATGTGAGTTGTCTGAATGTCTCGCAGCAAAAAGAAGAGTGAGAGATGAGACTTGAACCCTTGACCTGCCTCTTGCATTTTCTCGCAACAAACCAACTGTGCTAGCCCTCTCTTGCGAATTTATCAAAGATCTTGCGATGTAATCAAAGTTTAACTGTTCGAGAGGCAAGATGTAGAAATTTCTCATATTAAAAATAAACTTGCGAGAAGCAAGAATTGATCCCGCGATCTCCTGCTTGCATTCATGCCTCCCAACCAACTGTGGTTGTTCTCTTTCTTGCGAAAATTATCTGCGAAATAATCGATGGCTGACTTGCGAATTTCACATAACAAAAATAAACTTGCGAGAAGCAAGAATTGATCCTGCGATCTGCTGCTTTCATTCAAGCCTCTCAACCAACTGTGCTAGTTCTCTTGCTAACTGCGAAATAGAGGTCAAACCAGAAGCATACAAGTTTGAGGTCAAACCAAATAAGAAATAGATAAGGGGAGACAAAGATAAGAAATAGAGGCAACAATATATTGTTAAGATTTATAAAGAAAATATTTCTTACTTCATCTGTGAGTAATTGAAGAGCTGAACGAGTAGCAGGTCTCCTAAACTTCTCATAGTAGGCCTTCAACCTCTCAATCTAGTAAACGGGCATAATCAGCGAGAGCTTAAAGATGTGAAAATCAAAGAAAAATAATAAAAATAACTTGTTATGTGAAGAACTAAGGAAGACATACTTCTTTATAGAACACCCATGGTTGGTATTCCACGAGATTTGCAGGCAAGGCATGAGTGCCAGAAATATACGGGCACTCTAAAATCAGAGGAAAAATAAACCACTTTCATCGCTAGAATGGCGAGGACCTTTATTAGTATTTGTATGCCCATCTATATCTAGCATAAGAGCTTTATCTTCAGTAATCTTACCTTTCTTTTGCAAGAGGACGCCCCAGCAAGTGCGATCTCTCTTCATGGGGATTATGTCATAGTTGATGAAGAAATTATCCACTGTATACATCGCGGGAATGATTGGAACATCTTTGAATTGAGGATTCTTCGCAGCATAAGGGTAGCGAGATCCTTTATTGGCACCGCGAGAGGCATATTCAAGTAGTAATCGAATACAATCTCCACCCAGTTGATATACTGCTCGCGAGAATTTCTCGTGAGAAATTATTTCATAAAATAAGGGAAGATCCTGGTCATAGAGAGGAATTGGAAGGCCAGCGTCAAGTTGACCTAGCGATACTATAAATTTCTCGCGAGAACATTGATGATCAAAAAATAATTTGATGGAAAGCTCGGATTTAGGACTTTGATCTGGAATCATAGACAAAGTAAAACCTTTACTGTTGAGTTTTTCTCGCATCTCACCAAAAGCAGCCAAATTTTTAGCACCAGCAGTAACCATTTTTTAGGTATGGGAATGAAGAAAAAGATTGAAAAATAAGAAAGGAATCACAACGATAACAGATGCGCAATTTACGGAAGAACAATAAACTTGCAGAGAAGTTACGGAGACAAAGAAGAAGAAAGTAAAAGAGGCAAAGAAAAGAATGAAAGGAGTATTTATAGAAGAAGAAATTTCTCGAATAAGATGAATGCAATAAATGCTAAGAAAAGACATGAACGGTCAGATCGCAACGGTTAGAGATGACGTGTCATAAATTTATTAGAAGAGAGAATACGTGAAAACAGCTGGCGAAGGATACAGAAACGTGTCAGAACAAAAAATTACTGAAAAGATAAGTAGTTGCGGCATTTTAAAGTTCTCATGATCTTCTCTTCTTCGCAGAAAAGACATGAGAAGAGGCAATATGTAGGACCAGAATATCGCTACAACACTTCCCAGCGAGCATCACCACAAGCTTTTTAACAAAACTTTGTGAAATGTCACAAAAGCAGTCAAAAGAGTGGCGTAATAGCTGACGATTGAAGAAAACATAAGAAAAGCATGTTTGTCCCGCGATGGTTACAAAGGTTACGAGAATGAACATTGTAACTATCGCGGTATAATCTCATAACAAATCCGAAATAAGAGGAAAACTCAGCTGTCATCCATTATGTAACTACCCTATAAATAGAGACCCAATATGTCCAGAAAAGGATGATGTATTTTTGAGAGTTGAGAAAGTCTTGAGGAGAGAGAAACTTCAAGAGAATAGTTGTATTCTTGAAATCTTACATTTCCTGTAAACAATTCTGAAAATCAAATAATAAAGTGTCGTTCTTAATCTTCAAATTTGAGTTGGTTATTACAAATTCTTAACAAGGGTGTAGTGTAGGATTTCCTGCAACTACATTTTGGTTAAAATGCCGCAACTACTTATCTTTTCAGTAATTTTCTGTTCTAACACGTTTCTGTATCCTTCGCCAGCTGTTTCCACGTATTCTCTCTTCTAATAAATTTATGACACGTCCTCTTTAACCGCTGCAATCTGACCGTTCATGTCTTTTCTTAGCATTTATTGCATTCATCTTCTTCGAGAAATTTCTTCTTCTATAAATGCTCCTTTCATTCTTTTCTTTGCCTCTTTTACTTTCTTCTTCTTTCTCTCCGTAACTTCTCTGGAAGTTTACTGTTCTTCCGTAAATTGCGCATCTATTATCGCTGTGATTCCTTTCTTATTTTTCAATCTTTTTCTTCATTCCCATTGCCAAAAAAGAGCGAATGGTTATCTGTGCTCTATTTCTTATCTTTATCTCCCCTTATCAATCTTAACAATATATTGTTTCTTTATAAATCTTAACAATATATTGTTGCCTTTATTTCCTGAAACAGAGAAGTTGAAGATAGTACAGTTGGTCAAACCAGAAGCATAAGTTTGAGGTCGCAGGATCGATTCTTCTTAACTGCGATATTTTCGCATATTTTTGATTAAATACCAAGGACAAATAAAAGAACAAGTAATAAGTGTTATGCGAAGATATCACAAAGAAACATTAGAACAGATGGTTCAAGGTTTGAAGAACAAACAAGAGGTCGCGGGTTCGAATTCGCAGAGACTCATATTTTTCATTTTCTTCTCATTTTCATTGGGAGGCAAGATGTAGAAATTTCGCATATTAAAAATAAACTTGCGAGAAGAAAGAATTGATCTCGCGATCTGCTGCTTGCATTCATGCCTCCCAACCAACTGTGCTTGTTCTCTTTCTTGCGAAAATTATCTGCGAAATAACCAAAGGTTGACTTGCGAATTTCACATAACAAAAATAAACTTGCGAGAAGCAAGAATTGATCCTATGAGAGATTGTCTATTTTTTCACCCTCTGTAAAAAGAAGAAAATTATACTCGCAGGCGAATTCGAACCTGTGACTACAATCTCCCATACTTTTCTCTAGACCATCTATTCAAGAACCTCTCTGCGAAACTAACGCATAACTTTTTTTCTTTATTCTTTTACTCGCCAATGAAAATGAGAAGAAAATGAAAAATATGAGTCTCTGCGAATTCGAACTCGCGACCTCTTGTTTGTTCTTTGAACCTTGAACCATCTGTTCTAATGTTTCTTTGCGATATCTTCGCATAACACTTATTACTTGTTCTTTTATTTGTCCTTGGTATTTAATCAAAAATATGCAAAAATATCGCAGTTAGGAAGAATTGATCATGCGACCTCAAACTTGTATGCTTCTGGTTTGACCAACTGTACTATCTTCAACTTGTGAAAGAGTGGCGAGATTCTCGTGACTTATTCTTTTTACTTTTCTTTGGTTCTTTCTATTCTATTTTCTAGCCATGCTATTTTATCTTTCTTTCTTGCGAGAGTTCATTCCCTGCGAGCAATCACTATGAGTAATGCAAGTTTTATATCAATCTTTATAAAATTAAAAACAAGAATAATCATCAAAATTTATTTTTTATTTTTTGAATATGAAATTAGAAAAGAGAAGTGATTTTGTCCTGTAGAATTATTTGTTGGTGTAACTTCATTTGATTTCTTCGCGGTTGTTGATGAAGTACTTGGTGAATAAATCATTAGTCTTCTTCTTTTATCCACTGTGATGTCTTTGTCCTTTGTGCTTTTTTCTCCATTGGAATCTAAATTGTTGGTGTTGGTTTAATCCATTTATTCGCTGACGTTGTTTATTGATAGGTTGGTGGATGCATCTTATAGCAAAAGGGAAATTTCACTGGATCTTTTGATTCCTTCATCTTTGACTTCAATCACAAAAATCATGTTCACATTAGTTGTTTATACAATCAAAATTATGATTGAATTCAAGGTTTACGGACGTAAATTTATGATCAAAACTCTTTTGAATTCAAAATATCAACTAAACAGCAATTTTTGTGAAAAACAAAGATTAATAATCTAAAATTCAAAATCTTCCATATCTATATTATGAACATATAATTTAATAAGATAATAAAGAATTTGTCATGTTTGATCAATTAATTGATCAAAATTCATTAGATTTCTCCCTGCAAAGAATGAAAACTTTCAATGATTTTTTATTTTTTTTGTTCTTACGAAATGTAAATCTCTAATCAACTAGAAAATCTCGAAATTTTACATTTTTAGAGATCCATTAAACTGATTTGTAAAACGAGGTTTGGTTACTACAAATTCGTAACAAAAACATTTTTAGATTCAAGACTTCCTCAATAAATAAAATTTCTACAAAAAGCAAAGTTTAGGTTTTATGAAAAATCTATTTTCCAGTTTTTATTTTTAAATTCCCAGATCCGAAAAATGAAACAAAGAATAAGAAAAGTGAGAAGAAATTTGTCCTTTTTGATGATTTGTTGACATAATTTTGCCGGTCTTTTCTTCAGCTGCCTCTTAATATATCTCCTTCTCTCTATTTGTTGTATAATCATGAGCTTTCGTTGTAGCTTCCATATTTGATATTGAAGCTTTTAGATCCAGTGAGATCCAATTCTAATGATAGCCAATTTCTTTGAATCTTCTTCAATTTGACAAGTAGTTTGTCCCTGTTTCTAGCGCCAAAATGTAGTTGCAGGAAATCCTACAACACACCCCTTATCATATCTTGATATTAATTTCTAGGTCTACCTATAAAATTACTAAAATTATAAACGGACACCAAGATTTTTTTACATGGTTCGATCAATTTGATCTACATCCATGATTCTTCACTATGATTGTTAAAATTTACATTTGATTTTACATTGATAATCTCCATTAATGGAGTTCTAAATCTAGTTTTGGGGAAGAAGATGATAAAGAAAAATACATTCTCTCTCTAAAAATCTCTCTGCAAAAATATTTCTCTCTCCTGAAATTATGTCCTCATCTTTCTCTCTCCTGCTCTTCTCTTTATATAGGTATCTTCATGGTGGATGATAGCTCACATTCAACTCATACTTCCCATATTTTTGGACCTCTGCTATACTCCTCGCAGGCTCTGCAATCGTGCTTGCGAGATATGCTATTGTGCTCGCGAGATCTTCTATTGTGCTCGCGAGACTCTTCTATAACAACAAAATCTTTATTTCTTGCTTTGTTCCCGCGAGCATTCTTTCCGACTACAAAATCTTCACATCTTTCTCATGTTTTAGGTTGTCGTTGTTTATTACGTCATTCTTTAAACTACTTTGTGACACTCGCGAAATGTTGTTGAAGAGTTTTCGGTGACGCTCGCAGAAGTGTCGTTAATCTCTCGTGAATATAATTGTGGCAATATTCTGGTCCTACATTTGTTTCAAGATAGGAGATAGACTAGATAGAATTTTGAGTGATAGATAAGTTCAAGTCTCCACATACCTTTTAGTCGATGAATATCCATTGGTTCCTTGAGTAGTCCTTCATCTTGTATGATGATCGCCATGGAGTTCTTGAGCTCAACTACACTTTCTTTCCTAGTCCGAGACCTTAGCTATAGTAGACTAGAAATCAAGACTATATAGTTTTGATCTCTAAGATTGACAAACATGCTTGAGATAGCAACGCATGCGAGTTTGACCGAGAAGTGCTCTAACATGATTCATCACAAGAGATTCAAGTTATTTGTGTGCGAGTGTTTATTGAATATTTAAGAAGATTTGAAGACAAAGAGGATTTCTTATTTGAGTTTATAATCTTTGGTGTGCACAAAACTTGATCTGGTGGGGATCCAACTATAATCGTTTTATCTTTGTGATAACCTTGATTGATTAGTTGAGTATATCGGCATCAATATATTTTCTCTGTGACTAAGAAGTATTGATTGCAAAATCTAAACAATTACTTTGGTAGTTGTTGAATAGATATATCTAAGAACCCGATAAAGAAGTTTATTGGGATAAACGGAAGAGCCTTTTGTCAAACTCATATCACGTTGTTTGAAAAGGGTTGTTACCGAACATATTTGTTGTTCCTTTACTGTGTGGAATATGTACCAAAGGAATTGTTCCAAGTGCGTGACTTATTACAAGTTGGAGGCGCGGGGATACTGAGGGAACTAGGTGAACTATAGGTTTAGTTGCTTGGTATCAACTATACAAAGTTGGTTTAAATTTTGTATAGCGGCTTAATTATAAGAGTATTCAATTATGGACTAGGTCCCGGGGTTTTTCTGCATTTGCAGTTTCCTCGTTAACAAAATCTTGTTGTGTCTTTTACTTTTCTATTTCCGCAATTATAATTATTTTATTATAATTAGAAGTAAAATGCACAAACGTTAATTCCTATTTACTTGATAGAAATCATATTGTATTTGGTTAAGTCCGAACCTATTATCAAGTAAACATACTTCGTTGTTGTATTGTATCGATCTCGTATCTATAGACGATCACACGAAGTGTGAACCGATTAGTTGTATTATCTCGACTCATTCCATAGAGAATCACTTTCGGAGAAAGGACTTATAGGTGGAAAAGTTTTAGATTGAGGTATATTTGGGTACCCTCGTCTTTTCAATTGGTATCAGAGCAGGCAAACACAAAAAATCTAACAATCTGTGTTTGGTGCGATCCAACCTATAAGATATGAGTCAAAATAAGAAAAGCAAAGTTAAACTTATGAAGAACTTAGTTAACGTATGTCAAGATTATGAGAATAAGGTCTCGGAAAAGGTCAATGGAAATTGGTTTCGTTAGTGTTTTCGAAAATCAAAGAAAAATTCTATGACTTATAACTTGATTCAGATTCGAATTCCTTATCAGAAAAGAATGAATCCGAAACTCGAGAAACATATTTTGGATCCGATTCCAATCTCTAGTGAAAAATCGTCTAAAAAGATATTAGATTCACTAGTTTTCCCAAGTTCTGGTTTTCGTAAAATGTTAGAAAGATTCTTCAAACATGTTAAAAACTATTCAGAAAATGGAAAAACCATTGACACTCTAGATGATGTCCTAGAACTTATTGTTCAATTGAATGTAAGAATTTGTGAAGGAAAGCGAGAAACACTCAGTCTTCAAAATAATTTAGCAAATTATTTGGAACAAAAATTGGCTTTATGCAACGAAGTTCATCAACAGACTATAGAGTGTGAAATTCTTACTCAATCGCTGGAGCATTCACAAATAATAAATAAGATCCTTATTGAAGATCTTCTTACAGAGACATGTCTAAAAGTATATCTAGACAAGTGTTTAGAAAAACATTTCCAACAAGGAATGAATACTTTAAGAGGACATATAGAATATCTTGAACAAAAGACATCATCAATTTGTCGGATGGCAGATCTAGATCACACAGTTTCAAGTTCAAGGAACATCCCATCCTGGGCACAAGATGTCATCAAGGATATAACATCTCGCAATATTCCTAATGAAAATGATGAATTCAAAACCCACACAAGGGAACATGATAATATCCCTAAAAGTAAGAAGGAAGAAATTCCTCAAAAGGTATTTGGTAGGGAAGATTCTCACCCCAACGCTTAATTGCGTTGGAATGTGCATCCTTACAATGCCCAATCTACTGATGTAAGGAAGCACACATATCTTGGAAATCTGTATCCTGTCAATAATCTCTTATTCATCATAGAGAGTTTACACAATCTACCTGAAGATGCTTAATTTGTCTCCATGTGTATAAAATCTGTCTTACAAACAAATTGTGTAAATAGGATAAGTTTCCCTATCTAAAGTAGTTTTAGATACATGATCTAAAAGGTTGATTCTTCAAAAGAATCTTTGTGATTCTATAACACATTAGATGCGAAAATCTTTTCAAATCTGGTCAGAAATATTTATGTAAGTCTGTCTCCTATGTTTGGAATGTGTTAAATATTTCTTGAATATATGAACTCATATTATTTGAGAACATATGGTAACAAGATGTATCCTCAAACCAGATCTCAAGCAAAACTTCTAAAAGCCTTGAGTGGAATGACTTCTAATGAATCTATTCATCTTGATAATACCTTCAAGAAATCTGGTTGTGAAGATAAAGAAAATGAAAAGGAAGATATGACTCATCTCCTTGTCCATAATAGTTTGGATGCTAAGATTGATATTATTAATCTTCGACAAGTCCTCCTCGGTACTATCGAAACACATCATAAACATGCAGCACTACTAAGAATTGTTACCCGTAACCAAAGAAAGCTGATTAAACTTGGAATCGGTAATATGGAGTATGCTCAGAATATTAATCGAAAGGTTAATGTTTTATCCTGTGAACATAATCAAGGTACTGTGTGCATAATCCGAGATATCAGTCGAGATTCCGTTGATGAAGATCCTTAAAAAATTGAGGAAATTGAAGATAATCTTTGAAAAATCTATTGTAAAATAGACATTGGGTTTTGATTATTCAATAAAGTCTATTATGAATAAAACTATTATTTATGAATAAAATTATTGGTATATAATTTTTCTTGTGATAGTTTTCGATTACATAGCATGTGCTTGAATGCTTTATATTGTTGCTATGTATGTTTATCGGATGTTTGATTTCGGTTTTCATGAACTTAATATTCGATCTCATATGGTGTGAACCCTTATGGTTTGGGTGACTTTTTGGTTTAGCAGGATTAAGTTCTAGCCCATGTTGGTAGGCTTTATTAAAGGATCATAAGGGGTTCTGATTGAAACTAATATGTGAAAAAGTCATAATATGTTGAATCGTTTTTGGTTTAGCATAAAATCATATGTGTTTCGGGGTTTCAACTTTTGCATTGCATTAGTTAAACCGGTTTTCAACCTTTCTCTGGTAAAGGTTGGTCCTTATTATTGTTCTTTTGTTTTGTGAGAGGATGACAACACAACGGGAGAGAGTTCTATGTGAACTTGCGCTTAATGATATATCTTTCTGGGGTGAAGAGGATACGGAACTTGAGGTAACAAATTTGTTAGTTAATCGTTTTCCTGTTTAAGAAAAGCCTGATTTTATTGCACATATTTATTGCTTTTGCTTAACAAAATTTCGGTACAATTGATGTTTATTCCATTATTTGTGTATGGATGTGTGTGTAATTCAATTGTTTCCTGTTAAGAAAAACTATTGTTATCTTGCTTTATGGTGTGGTATCAATTTTTTAGGCTTACGAAATTACTGTGCAATTGTTGTATTATAATGTCTATGTTTGTTTCAATTGCTTCCGGTTGAGGTAAATAATTATGCAAGTTGATTTATTTGGTTTGTATGAATTTTTTATGGCTTAAAAAAAGGTTTTCGGGATCAACTGTTTAGTCCAATTCGATTCCAGATAAGAGAAACTAAGTTAATTCTGATCTTAGTTAGACTTATCAAAGTGGAGGTTTCGGTTATTCAAGTCTAATTTAATGCCTTAACAAGAAATGCTAGTTAACTAACCTAGTAATTTTATTATTTAATAGTGAAAGGTCAAAGTTATTATTTGAATAATTAGAACCTGATAAGAAAAATAGAGTTGATTCTGATCTTTATTTTGGTCTTACCGAACAATCGATTGTATTTGTACAATTGGTTTAGCAAAAGAACTAAGGAGCTTAGTCAATTTTTGATTTTCTAAACTATTGAGGAAAATTTCTTCACGAAATTGTTTCCTTGGTAACATATCAAAATAAAATTACTTTGTAGTTTCGGTTTTGATATTGGTTGTCTAAAATGGTGTGTGGAACCCTCGTGCTTAACTTTTATAGGTTTTGCAAGTCTTTTAGATTTGTAAGATCCTTTGAGTTTGTATTTTATTTGCTCGTACCTTTGTCATTTTGTGACAAAAAGGGGGAGAAATATATGGAGTAAACAAGTGATTTGGTATCACTAAGGAAAGGACAATGGTGCTTAAACGTTATATCTAACGAAAGAGTAAAGCATAGACTAAGGGGGAGTAACATATCATATTAATACTTGTGGTTATATTAACTACAAAGGGAATAACAAAGACGTGCGGATTGAAAATCTACCTATCTTACCTTTAGGGGGAGTATTATCTTTGATATTATAATGTCAACAACGGCATTTATGGATTGAATGTATACAAGTTATTGTGTTGTTGAAACTTGGAATCAAGCATATGTGTAATGAATTCTTGTAATTTGTTTATCCATATGATGTAATAGTTTTGTTACTAAAATTGACAAAGGGGGACATTGTTAGAGCATAGCTCGGTTGAACCCACCAAACGTTGGTATGTCAAGTTTGGTTATCATATTTTAGTGAATCAAAATTCATTTAAAGAGTCTCTTGATTATTAACTAGAGTCAACTTCGTATAGGTTAGCTAGAAAGTTACTAGGATATGAGACTTACAAGTATTATGTGAAGACTTGAAGAATGTGAAGAAGTAAATAGCTACAACGACGACATCATCCTTCCACTTGAGGTTAGTCATATTTGACTTGAATTGTTTTATTCCTAACATATCTTTCAAGTCGTGCATATTGAAAACATAACTACGAAGCTGTGAATGATTATACTCTAATTAGACATAGTATTAAGGAATTACAATACGAAGTATAATGTCTATCTTTTGAACTTCGTATATAAGACATCAACATGATCGTATGAATTCTATTGTGATTATGTATGGGTATGGGTGAAAATTTCGTCATAGGAAACAATGTTTTACATTCTTTTAAGGGAAGTATATTCATAACCTTGTTTTGTGAATCGAAAAGGAAATCGTTAGGCTTATTGGTATTGTTATTCATTGCAAATCTTTGGATTACCAATATGTGTGTTTATTATAACCGCTCATAAATTGTTTATGTATCTTGGTAAAACTATTCACAATTCCTGACTTTTGTATTGGTATGAATTTTATTAGTGAAACCGATCTTAAGTAATCACCTGATATGGTATGATCGATATATTATAATAGGTATGACCAACTCTAGACATTGGGGAACTGATCCTAGTAAGAGGTGAAACCGATCACAAGAGGGAATTGATCCTTGTAAGAGGTACAACAAGTCTTAGTAATTGGAAACTGATTCTATGACTTGTGCAACCGAATACAAGTTAAATACCATAAATATGTGGTAACCGATCCTAGCACCTAGTCAACCAACTTTTGGTAACTAGTTTGACCGATCTTTGTACCCACATGGAGGTAAAACCGAAACTTGTTTTGGTAGAACCGTTAAACCCATGATTGGTAATTTGATAGGATAATCAATCACATAGTTCTTGGAAGTCAGATGAGCCAATTATAAACTTGTTTGGAAGTGTGGCAAATCGGTTCCAAGATTATAAATATGAAAAAGGATTTACAAAGTAAAGATGACGACATACTTTGAACATGTGCAATAACTCCTATCTTTTATTGTTCAAAGATATTCCTTCATATCTAAAGGAGAATCCCGGATCGAAATAAATTGAGAATATTTTAATTAAGGTTTTTAGTTTTTATATGCTTTTAATTTCCAGCAATTAAATGCATATCTTTAGAAAATAAAAATTAGTAATGTGCATTTACTAATTGGAGATTTTCTACTGAGATTTCGGTTAACATTTGGACAGTACATTTCCAGGAATTATGAAAACCAATTTTGGCGTTTATTGCATATCTTTGAGAATATTCGGATTTGTAAATTCCTTGGTGTCCAAACTTCCTTGGTCTATAAATATTGAAGTTTGCATTTGAAACAAACTAATCCTCAGATCCAGCAAAACTACCTAGTTGTGTTGATACTGGTGGAGCCATCTATTCGGTGAGTAAAGTACCTTAATTAGGCGAAATATCTTACGAGCCGCTTGTTTTAAAGACTTCTTTGGGATTGGGAAGCTCTACGAGTACCGTTGGTGGGAAACTAGATAATTGCAGTTTACTATTAGTTTTCGATTTATTTAATTGACTAATGATAGACACATTTTTGTGTCTGAATTGTCCTCAGTGTCCCTATTGTTAGTCTCGATTTTTGTACTAATTTTGGTGTTTTTATGTTTGTTTAGGTGTTATTGGAGAATTACACTTATGCGGAAAAAGTTGCTCGAAAAGTGTTTTTTGGACCCCCCGGAGAAATTACTAAAGGCACCTTCAATTTGGATAAGGGGCACCCCAGCTGTTAAAGGAGCACATGTTTTGGATCAGGGCACACCATCTTCATCATTTCAAAAATCCAGTTTTGGCGGGAAAAAATTCACACTACTGGCAGATTTTTAGTTCGTCATTTGGAGGGGTTATAGTGTGATTCAATGGCTCAAATTTCTTGGGATGACTTGATTGATCGTAACAGGAGTGGTATGGTTAATTGTTTCGGTTAGAATTGGCTAGATAACTCGCGTGAAGAAATCAGGGCAACATGTGCATGAGAGGAGATGTTCACGGGATTGTACATGCCGATGGGATTTTGAGTGAGGCAGAGCGTGTTTAACATAATATGAGACGTCTATTCAACATATTAGACTCATTTGGACAACTACAGACGCGTGCAAGAGAAGAATAAGGAAATATTTCCTTAAAACGGGAATGAAGAATATTCCAAGTTATGATGAGATTATATGGATTTATGAGGGCTTATTCTCGGTGGAATTGAGTATATAAAGGCTTATGGGAGTAAGGAAGGTGGTTACGGAGAGTTTGGGATAGTTTAGAGCATCACAGAGGCGTAAAATCAACAACCCGGAAAATTGTTTCTGCTGGTGTACGAAGAACATAAGACCACTTCAAATAGTCGT
Source organism: Papaver bracteatum (assembly GCA_023529315.1). Classification (NCBI taxonomy): domain Eukaryota; kingdom Viridiplantae; phylum Streptophyta; class Magnoliopsida; order Ranunculales; family Papaveraceae; genus Papaver; species Papaver bracteatum. The sequence continues at coordinate 75,196 of JAJJWX010000811.1, read as the reverse complement.
TTATGCTACAATGAATGCGACAGTTAGACATCAGTCTTACATGTTATAACAACAACGACAGTTTACAAATATCGTTCTCTGTAACAGTGTTTTGCAATAATTATAAGCGTAGCAAACACTCGATTTTAATTATTTTCTCTATATTTCATCTTTGTAAACACCTATTTGAGCAATGAAATCATCTTTAGAGCGTGTTTCCATGATGAGAAGCTAATTCCAACCTCTGGGGAAATGGAGGAAGCCAAGTTTCACAAATGTGGTAATTTTATCAATTCTTGTTATGACTATTTGGATTGTTATTGAATTGATTTATGAGTTTCATTGAATGGTTGTGATTACAATTGATGGGTCATGCTTAGCTTAGAAGTTTTGATGTCCCATGCTTTAGTTTTACACCCATTACTTTCGAAATCTACCTTAGGCAATGAACTAGAGTCAATAAAACTTTATCATTTGAGCTTTTATTGTTTAGAATTGATATATGAACCATATGAGTGTGGAAATTGGTGGAATCCTAGCCCCGGTCTCTCCATATTTTTACAACACTTTTTAATTGAGTTTGTTATTTTTATTTATAAAAAATTAAAGTCTAAAAAAATCTTCCTTCACAAGTCTCAACGAACCTTTTCACTACAACATCATTGATAAATATCATCAACTAACGGTTGTTGAACTTTGATTGCACCTAGTTTGTTTATGCTTGAGAATCTTCTCTTCTGATATAAGATTCACTCAAACTAGATCGAAGTGTCGACGGGGATATTTAGACTGTTTGTAGATCTAAAAATGTCTTGTGATAATCTATTGTTAACATACTTCGTTCTGTGTGTGATTGATCACAAGAGATTCAAGTTATTTGTGTGCAGGTTTTTATTGAAGATCTAAGAAGATTTGAAGACAAATAAGATTTCTTATTTGAGTTCATAATCTTTGGTGTGCACAAAACTTGATCGGGTGGGGATCCAACTATAATCGGTTTATTTTTGTGATAACCTTGATTGATTAGTTGAGTATATTGGCATCAATATATTGTATTTGTGACTAAGAAGTATTAATTACAAAATCTAAACAATTACTTTGGTAGATGTTGAATAGATAGATCTAAGAACCTGACAAATGAGTTTATTGGGATAAACGGAAAAGCCTTTTGTCAAACTCATATCACGTTGTTTGAAAAGAGATGTTACCGAACATATTTGTTGTTTCTTTACTGTTTGGAATACGGACCAAAGGATTTGTTCCAAGTGCGTGACTTATTACAAGTTGGAGGCGCAGGGATACTGAGGGAACTAGGTGAACTATAGGTTTAGTTACTTGGTTTCAACTATACGAAGTTGGTTTAGATTTTGTATAGCGGCTTAATTCTGAGAGTATTCAATTCTTGACTAGGTCCTAGGGTTTTTGTGTATTTGCAGTTTCCTCGTTAACAAAATCTTGTTGTGTCTTTTACTTTTCTATTTCCGCAATTATATTTTTTTTTATTATAATTAGAAGTAAAATTCACAAACGTTAATTCCTATTTACTTGATAGCAATCTTATTGTGTTTGGTTAAGTCTGAACCTATTATTAAGAAAACGTACTTTGTTATTTTATTATCTCGATCTCGTATCCATAAATGATCACACGAAGTATGAACCGATTAATTGTATTGTCTCGACTCAGTCCATAGACAATCACTTTCGGAGAAAGGACTTATAGGTGGAAAAGTTTTAGATTGAGGTATATTTGGGTACCCTCGTCTTTTCATGTGTATCGATTTGTTCCTATATTACCTGGTCGATAGTGTTCTTGTGGTTCTAATCGTACCTTAAAGATATATTCGTTCCCATGATTTGGGGTTAGACCAGAGATATAATTATCGCACAATGCAGTGATCGGGTACGTAGTAACTCTGAGAAATCCTTTGTTGATGTCGATATTCCGAACTAACATCAAATGCATTATTTCCTACCAAGATTCTGGAATTTTGGTTGGTGAATCCTCAAATTTGAAGGCTCTGAGAAATTTTTCGTCGCATACACGAACATCATTTACCTCTGGAGTTTTATGTTCAACTGTATCTTTGCTAAGGTATATTTGTCAGTCGAGAACTCAATTAGCCTCATTGCTAAAGTATATCTATTCAGTCAAGTAGCCATCATTTGGGGTTAGTCAGGCTTAGAGTTTGTCCTATAAGTTGCCATCATATGGGATTAGTCGGGCAGAGCCAATTCATAGTGGGACAAAACATGATCTCAGCCGTCTAGTATAGAATTAATCCTAGCCATCTTTTGTCCATCGGAAACACCACATTCTCTTATAGGAAAAGATTTTGTTCCCGCAGTACGAGATCAAAATTGAACTCGCGGCCTCACAACTGTCGGATTTCAAGATATGACATCGTCTGACTTGGGGTTTTAACCATAGTTAACACTAGCAGTTTAAGGGTTTTAACCACATTTAACACCAGCAGTTTAAGGAAGAAAAAAAACTATCGTCATCGTATAGGTTATCTGCTATCTTGTGATCATAGTCCCCAACATGTGCAGTAAATGATTGATTCATTTCCAGAGTCCACCTTGTCCACAAGGACCAGTTGAATCCACCATGCTTGATCTCAAAGATCCCATAATTCATATTATTAGTTTGCTCTCAAACACTTTTTATCTCATTAATTCTTGGTTAACAACTAAAAAATGATAAATCTAGTACAACTATTGGGAGCCCAGGGATCCAACTTAACTAATTTGGTTAATAAATTTATGGTTTTCCGTTGATTTCCAATATGAAAAGGAACTGATTATGTATCCATCTCCGCCTCTGGTTAATAAATTTACGGTTTTGGTTGATTTCCATACAAAATGGAATTATTTATCCATCTACGCCTCCAAAACAAATCGGTGGATACTTTTCGGGTTTGACAATTCTAGTATCCTCGTATTATAGTCTAAATTAACAATCTTGATAGAGAGATTTAATGGATATTGCTCTTCCGCCATCAAGCAAGTGGTGCTAATAGTTAGTGTGATGAAGATAAAGACTATAAAGTGTATGAAGTTGCTTTGAATTTGGATAATATGATCGTGGTTTTACTGCATTGACTTTCGGCAGTTTAGAGATTTGTCTTGTTCATATCTATCGAGTAATGGTCACTTTAAATTTAGTTGCTCGACGGTAAAAAATATTTGAATTTGGGTGTTTAACTACAGTTAAGCTAACAGTTAAATGATGTCACATCTTGAGCATCCAACAACCACCAAGCTGCGAGTTCATTTTTGATCTCGCGCTGCGAGATCAAAATTTTTTTCTCTCTTATAACATTGATGTTATTGATATTATGAACCCATATTTTAAAAGAATCCAAAATTGGGATACTCCCATAAATTGGGGATGCTATATGTTAAACAATACTAGGTATACTGATAAGAGCTGTTTAAAAATCATAAAAAGGCAAAATTATCCTTCTAAAGTCGGCATTGTATTCACAGGTAAAAACCATGTCGACGCCTTATACTTTACAAACCAACTTTCACTAAAATCCAATGTCCTCCTTCTTTAATTGTTTTGTTTACTTTGGTTTGAAAGTTTTACTTGGGAAACCATTCCATTAGTGCTGCTTTGAATGTAATTAGTTTTAAATAAAATTAATAATCCACCAGTAACAAATGGTAGTAGGCTTTAACTACCATATGTGAATTTTGAATCGACATGGTCTTCATCATCAAAGACCATGCCGACAGTCTTTTATTTTCGAACTTCCTTGTTCAAATCTTCAACTATCCACAAAATCTTCAATTTGCGACTAATGCCGATCGTCCATAATGTACATGTATGTTGGATGAAGACCGTGACGATTCTTTACTTGTCTTTTTTTTTATCACAAAAACTAACATAATCTAAAATCAATAACCCTAATCTATATTTATCTCACTAATTTAATGATCAATATAATCTAACAACCAATAAAAATGATAATAACTAATTAAATAACCGAAGATGATTAGTTTTTTTTAAACCTTTAAGGGTTTTTTTTATTTTTTACATTTTTCTTTTCAAACAGTATAGGCATTTATCTCCCTTTTTGGAAGCCCTTAGTATTTTTTTCTAATGTATTTTAATTAGAGAAGTGTTGAACGAGGTGATTAAATAAGGGAAATTTAACCATTACTAAAAATATATAGATAAGGGGTTATTCATTTTACTTCACAATATCTCTATTTTTTTTATTTAGTATCCCCCAATTTGTAGAGGTATCCCCAAATGTGGATTTTTTTCAAACTTAAATGGATGAATTGAACATTATTGGTGTTGTGAACTCATATGTTGAAATCTAATTTGATATACTATTGACAATAATATTGGTGTTGTGAACTCATGAATGAACAAATGAATTGGATGATTTGTTGAAATACTAGAAATAACCTGTGCAGTAATGACACGCGTTGTAACATTTACCTTCTATCATGATGAACCCTGAACCTAACTAAATTACCTATAATATGGTGTTAATGATCGATAAAAAGATTAAAAGAAAATGGTTTATCTAATTTAGTTATTGCTTATAGTTAAAATATAGTCGGCCTTTAATATATCCTCAAAATCTAGTTAGGATGAATCTGACACATTTTGTATTAGTACTAGCCCTTAACCTGTGCCGTAACGGCACGGGCCATGATGTTGGTTCATTTTTAATATATCGTATAATTTATGTCCCGAATACTTATCAACTCCTTTTAATTTAATATGGGTTTGTCGTAAAAATAGTCGGGATTTTCCTCTCTTTTTTTTCTTGTGTTTTTCCTTTAATATTTTACCGCCGGAGATTTGCTCAAACGAAATAAATATAATCTTAACTTCCAGACAATTTTTTATTTAGGTTCATTACTTATAATGAGATAATGCTCTACATGAACATGGAAGTTTAAATATTTTTTGGAAATATGTCGTCAGCAGCGCTCATCTTAGTGAAATCAACTAATCAATATCGTCCATAAAAGTCTCCCCATGCTCCTATTTCACTCCAGCTGACTCATTTACCATGGTCATGTTGTCGATCCTCCAAATAGGCAGAGAATAATATTTTTTTTCATCGAACGGATGATACAAACTCTCCAATGTGACATGATTTTCCTGTAATTTTTCAACACCCATCAGATGACAATGTTTAAAATGTGTACCAATTACCTTTTCAAAGGGATTGTATATATGCAAACCTCTTCCATTAAATCATCAACAAATTATTGTGCCCAACAGTTCGTCTTACGAAGGCTTTGGTAACTTCAAAAGTCTTGTACATTTTGTCACTTCCTTATGTTCCTACTTTTACTTGGAATACAATCTAGCGACACATTAACTCATAAAGAACCTTGAACACATATTGTACTCCCTGATCCTATTTCAAATTTATAGGTTGTCAATAGATTCTTTACCAAAAGTTGACATCTTCTACATTGAATATTTATAAAAACAATTATGGTATTGTGAATCGTTGCTTTCTAAGATTGTAGTTTTCAAAATTGGTCTTTTCAAGTCCCACGGCTTTCTAAGTTTATATATCATGTTTGTTTTTAACATTTTAGTTAGCCATATTATGTTTGTTACTAACTTTAAACTTGATGTCATCTTCTACCGTGAACTTTATGTAATTTCAGAATCGAAATAGTTATACCTCTTTCATTCGTATCAAGTAATCCATTATATATCCCAACAATTCCTTTCTTTTGCCGTTTCCGGACCATCGGTAGCCATTATTATCAAAAGCAATTTGTCTAATTTTTGTTGATGTTATGTATTTGCAATGTTCATTTTTCTTAAATAAATAGATTGTGGAAAAACTAAAAAAAAAAAAGAACATAAGTATTTCATCGTGTCTAAGTTACTATATCCAAAATACTCCGGACACTGTTTCTGGTGCCTTGTTTCCTCAAATTCATCGTTGAATTCTAGACAGTACATGCAACACCAATCATTTGTGAAGTGAGCTATTTGCGCAAGTGTGGTCAATGTATCCCTTACATATAATAATAACAACACGTCAATTTTTTTCCAAGGTGTCCAGTTGTAAATGGTATGAATCTAATGGATTTGAATTGTACCTCAATCTTAGATATCACCTTCTTCTCACATAACATAGCAATTGAGGAAGTACAAATCTTGACCACTCTTTCCATAGGCATAGTTAGCTAAACTATGTTCTGAAATTGTCTTACGTGGAAATTATTATTAATCCATATTTTAGTCGGCTCCTATCGAAGCCGATCTAATTAGTCCTATAGAAATTTAATCTTAAATTTTTGACCTTATTTCTTGACCAAATTATTGAATTATTCTCAGTCATGTTCTGCTTTGTGTGATCTACCCATCTATATCTACTCTACCTTCTAACCCAGTGAATGAAACCTATACATATTGATCCGTAATTTGATATTGTTGATTTGTAATCAAGAGGTCGCGTGATTTGAGAATGTAAAATATAAAATATATTCTATAAACATCGAAGGAGAAATTTAGATTTATGATTTAGAGTTTTTTATGATGACTTTGATGAACAAACAAATATTTTCAAACAGTTGTTGTCTTTGTAGGTAGTTGTCGCGAAACAACTCGACATTGATGGTATTTCAGGAAAAAAAAATGTAATAGTACTTGAGAGAGCGATAATGTTCTCTTACGCGGGCACACCAATTGCCTTTATATAATACGGATACCGTTTCGGTGATCCAACAATCATGATCATATTTGATTTTTGTCCTTATCAATGGTGCTAAAAACAACCAATTACATCTTTCACAATACAATGTTGCATGTTTTGTGAAGATATTTTTTTACTCGGTCAATAAAACTCACTAAAAAGGAAAAACTATTATTATCCACTATTATTACCAACACCCACCACCATAAAAACCATCCACACTACCACTATTTCTTCCACGAATAGTAATGTTACCGCCTCCACCATTCACAGACACTTTCCACCGTTTATACTAACCCTACTTCCACTACCACCATTAGAATTAATATAGCTTTTAGTACAATTATTTATTAATAAAATTATGTATTTAATTAATCATTATGAACAATCAATGAGACACTAATTAATAAAGTATTTAAAAATGGTTAAGTTAAACAAACCCCATCGATAAATTTATCTATGCCAAGGACAAATCTTGACCACTCTTTACATAGACAAATCGATAATAAATAATTTCATATGTTTAGATCTTGATTTGTGTCGTTCGTTTAGTTATTACATAACATGACAATTGATTGCACCAATTTTTTAAATTGGACATGTGTTTTATCGAGTTTATTTTAACATTAGAATGATCAACCACGTTTTATACTTTATAATATAAAGTTCCATATTTTGTGGCATTACAAAATTAACATAATATGTTTTTGTTCACCAATACCCGCCACCACCATAAAACCATATGAATCCATTTTTTTATCCACCACCACCTAATGGCACATCCAATGGTTGACTAACCTGGCTCTAACCCCTTAAATTTTTAATAACTACGTGAATTTTTTAGTTTATTTTATAAATAGTACTTTGTCCATATATATTTATGGGTTAGTCCACCAAAGTTTACATTTTATTTTATTTTATTTTTAAAGTAGGCCTCCTCAATGTCAATTTTTGACTCCACCACTGCCACCATCATTTCCGCCCACTCCATATAGGTTGTTGGACGCAATTCTAATTTTCAATCACAAATGTCATGTATGATGAGGTTTAGATTGAACAAAATGTCGTCAATTGATTGGTTTCATTTTTATTTTTCCGTGTATATTTTCTTTTTTGTATTGAATCATGATTTATACGATATAGTACCAAACATAATAGGGGTACCATTTGGGTGATCCAACTACAATCATGAAAATATTATCTTGTATGATATCATCCCGGAAATATATGGTACCTTCCTTTATCAAAAGTATTAAAAACAACCAACCATATCTTCCACACTACGATGTTGTAACGACAACATAAAATTAATATTGTCCATCACTACTCACCAGCACTCACCGTCACTACTTCTTTCACCACAAAGCAGGGGAAAAGCCAGGATTTTGAGGAAAGAGGGAGAAAAAACTCTTGGCAAGTTGGATACATGTGAAAATGGAATTTGTATCCCAGTTTATGATAAAAGAACAAAAATAAATATGATTGTGCTAGGTGCCGCCCTTAACCACCACTAATCTTTTGGCCTCCACCTCTTATACTACTCATTGTCACCAAAAATGTCTATTGATATTATTTATCAAAATTACTTATTAATAGAAATACATATTATAATTAATTAAGAAAACATTTATAATTAAAAAATGACTAGTCATTTATTATGAGCAATTAGTGAAACATATATTAATAAAACACTTTATAATGAATAGATTATTTATTATGTGCAATTAGTGAAACACTAATTAATAAAGCAATTATGATATTTAAGTTGAAAAAACCATCACCGTTGATTTATCTTTTCTATTAATTCCAACCAAGGTGGAACACTGGTTAGAGGCCACTATAGGTCATGAGTTCGAACCTCCCCGTTATAATTTTTGAAAATCCATATATTGACTTGAGTATTCATTTTTCATTCATAATATTGGAATTAATGTCACACGTGCGAATTGTAGGGGGTGGTCAGGAGAACCATAGCCCTTGATTTATCTTTGTCTGGACAAATCCTGACCACCACTAACACATGCTAACTTATCCTATCTTTGTTTTGTACTAATGACTAGATATAACTCGTGTGCCGTAACGGCACGGGATGTTTTGCCTCTAATACGATGTTGTTCACATTCGTCTTGTTTCATTTTTTTCGTGAGTAATTATTTTGATATTCAAATATGTTTTGGGAAATAAAATGGGTTACCTGATCTTTTTATTTTTTACTTAAGCATGTTACTCCAATTTATTATCTGGATGGAGTAATAATATTGTGCCAACATGAATAAAAATATAAAAAATACAGTAAATAAATTTTTTTTCCCCATTTATTGTTCCATTATACCATAATTTCAAATTTCAAAAAGAATATTTCATCTAACAGTACATATACCTAAACTGACAATCCAAATACATGATGTTTATGAATACATTTGTTCCGAAATTATTGATAACTAAGGTTCTAAGGAGTGAAGCAAAAACCCATAATATTTTCCCTACTATAGATAAACACTATTTATTTATTTTTTGCAAATGTGAGAGTTATAAAAATGAAGAACCCTAGGCTATTGGAAGGCTGAGATATACACATGTGAGTCGAAAAAATAAATTTATAATAGTAAATCAAAACATGTGTAAGATTCTTTGTCAATCATATTGATAACATAAAATTGAAGAAATTCGTGGATAAAAAGATTTCACAACAACTATGCTAAATAGTGCATGAATGACGTTCTCACATCTAGTGTTACTCAAGTAATTTGGAGTTTTAAAGAGCATAGTCATATTAATATTTGTATCTACATAAATTCAACTAACCTTCCGAAGAAAAATTATTAGTTTCAAGGTAGAGCCGACGCAAACTTCTGTCGCCTTCAATGTGTAGAACACACATTGGGTTTAATCGGCCTTGAGATTAAACAAATACCCCAACATTAGTCAAATAATGTCTACAAATATGGGATCGAAACAACGTGCTAACGGGAAAAATGAGAGACTAACATCAGTGCTACAAATAAAATACCCTAATGTATCAAATTTTGTTAACCAAACATGTATTCAAATTAAAAAGTCATCAACTTAACACAAAAATATAAAAGAACCCAAGTTAAATCAATACTTGCATAAACAAAACTTATAAGAGAATTTTTTAATTATTAAATACCTTTAAAATCACTATTAAGATTTAATTGCATGCCTCGTTAAAAACTACGGTAAGACGAAATCACCATATTAATCTGTAGAAATTTCACTGGATATGTAGCAATTCATAGAAGTTTACACTGGTGGTGATGCATTCCATCTAAGTGTTGTTCGATTGATTATTTTTTTTAGAAGGTTTCGTTTTTCATTGGAGAAACCGAGAGGGAGCGTTTCATTATATTCATTATCATTCAGAAATCCAAGACCAACTCGCCCTCTGCTTACGGGATCTCAATACACCCTTAGATTTATCAATTAGAGGGAGAAACCTTGATACTAAATATGTAGTTTTTAGTGTTATTTATTATATAACGTGACATCCAAATGTTTTTTCTTCTTCTTAATTTTCATGTATTTTAACCGAGTTTTATAAGCATTAAGATGATCAACCACATTTCTAATTTATAGTGTTATCCTTTTGTAGCAACACATAATTATCATAGTCAATTACTACTCATCAATACCGTCCAGTACCACAAACCACCAGATATCACTTCTTTCTCCACCACCACCATTTCCCATCCCTCGTAGAATATTGGGAAAACTTATAACTTTTAATCCCAGACGTCAGTATAAAGTTTAGATTTAACAAACTTAGGTCGTCAATTAATTTATTCATCTATATGTTTTTTGTTAATACTGAAAATCATGCGTACGAACGATTACCAAAGATAGCAATGGTACCAAAAACAACCATTTTGTCTTATATGATTTGGTATCATCCCAAAATTATTTGTTATCCGTCTTTATTGATCGTGTCAAAAACAACCAACTATACTTTTCACAATACAATGTTACCCGTCATGTAAAAAAGAATTATTATTATTTTTGATTCAAAAATAAAAAACCAATACCACCGTCATTAAAACCATCCAACACAACTATTTCTTCCACTAAAACTAATGTTACCGCCTCCACCACTTAGTAACACCTTCCACCGCTTCCAACACCTACTTCTTCCTATACCACCACCACCACCACTAATATCTATTGAAATAATTTTTGTCAAAATTATTATTTATTGATGGAGATATGTATTAATATTAATTAAGGGACATTTATGATGTAAAATTAATAAATTATTTATCATGAGAAATTAATGAGACATCAATTAATAAAACACTTATACTAATTAATATTTAAGTTGAAAAAACCATGACCATAGATTTATCTTCTCTCTAGACAGATCACTTATACTAATTAAATAAAACACTTATACTACTTAATATTTAAGTTGAACAAACAACCACTATTGATTTATCTTTTATATCAATTCCAATCAAGGTAGAACAATGGTTAGAGACCACTCTTATGACACAATAGGTCATGAGTTCGAACCTCCCCGTTATAATTTTTGAAATTTCATATCTTGACTTGAGTATTCATTTTTAATTCATAATATTGCAATTAACACCACGTGTGCGACTTGTAGGGTGTGACGTGGAGAACCACGGCCTTTGATTTATCTTTCCCACGGACAAATCCTGACCACCACTTACATAGGCAAACTTAGCCTAGCTTTGTTTTGTATTTTAGATTTTATGATATATTTTTTTAGGATTAATTAGGATGGTATGTACATGTATATATAATTACCTGTCCTTCCGCTTTCCCTATTAAAAATGTGAAAAATTAGAATAAGAGAAAAGGTCTTCATAAAAGGTATTAAAATTAATACGATATTTCAGAAGAGACTATATATTTTCCGTCTCCTAAAAATATTGACTTTCTCAAAACTAATAACTTCTCTATAATATTCATCGATCTCCGTTAAGTCTTTGGTTTTCACTTCAGATAAGTTAGTGAAACCCTTCAAATTCTCAGGTGATGCAGATCAACTGAACGGATTTTAAATCCAATCTTTGATTTTCCATCTCATATCTACTAAATTATTTGGAAAGGGCGATTTAGTGATTTCATATATCATATTTGTGGTGTGTACATGGTGGAGGAGAAAACATGTAAAACTCGTTATGTAATTATGTTTGTACATGTTTATTAATTAAAGCGTTTGATTGACAGGCATGTAAATGTTGTTGTGATTCTTTGCACAAACGTCTTCATATCACCAAGATCATTTACAAACAATTTTGTGCTTTGATTTGTTTCTAGGTATGCTATAGGATTTTGTTATTTATAAATGATTTGTAAATTATTTTTCTTTTTGATGCATGATTTAACAAAAAAAAAAAAAAACTCATTATCATGGATTTTCACTATAATTGGTTTTTTATATATGCATAATCCTTTAGTGGACGGAGAATAACTTAGTTTTCATTTAATTTTGTGGATTTAATTGAAATTTTCTATTGTTAATTTTGTGAAATTATTTGGTTATTCATTTATTTGTAGATGAGGAATACAATGAAAATAGTAAATCCAAAAGTCTTAATGAATTTTGTTTAATTGAATTGAATTTTTATTTATGATCCTAATTATGACAGAACCCGATTAATGTATATGTATTTATAATGATTATAGGCTACAACTCTTGCATCCGTCGGATGTCTTTCGCTAAGATGAGACTGAGATGGTTGGATGCAACATTTGTCTATCAAAATGTTATCCAACCGTCCAAAGCTTAAAATCCCCATCTATTTTGTAATATAAATTACTAGGATATGACATGTGTCGTAACGGCACAGGCTTTGGTTCTTCGGAATTTTTTCTTCACTTGTTTGATTAGTTATATTATTGTAGATCATACTCCTTAGGAGTTCAATATGGAATAAGACATCTTTATTGTGACGATTTCGCAATACTATGAATTTGTATCATGTATATTATTTTACTTCATTAGTTGTTAGTGTGATGGACCTGATGGTCGATCTATCGACAATGGAATTGTCAATGAAACCTTTTTCCATCATTGTTTGTTTGTTTTTGAAGTTGTAGAATGTGATGGTCCTATTGATATACCGCCAAATTATCACTTACCGTTTTTCTACCCATTGCAATCATTCGATGATGTCTGTGAATGCAGTTGAATTATTTCGATTTACTGTAAAAATTTTTTAGTATTCCTACTTATAATTAAAGTGAATCTCCAACAATTTTGTTATTAATTCAGTCAGAGTTCCAATTGGTATACGTTAACCTAAGAAAACTCAACTACATCTGTGTCTCCCAGTAAAGAAATCCCATAGTTGATCATGTTTTCCCATCATACGATTTTAGGATCCCTTTGTCATTGCATGAATATTTCTATCAGTTTTTCCATTTGGGTTTATCTATTGTAACCTGCGAAGAAAATTAGTACAATATGCTAGATTTTATTGGTATTGAGCGACTGTTAAACCTAAAACTTGTTCCAATTATGGTAGCCTTTTTAAATTCATATTCCGTTGGCGATCAACCTAAGTGGGAGGTAATGTATTTTCAGAGTATTTTTTGGTCATTTTTATGTGCTTGGTGTATGGAATTTTTAATAAACTTTCTTTAATCATAAATCTTATAAGCGATGCATGAAAATCTGATTGATACCTTCATATTCCAAGCAAAGATTGTGAAGTAACACATGAGAGGGTGCTCTGTGATCATTAGATTTTAAAATCCTACACGATTGATGTGCCAATCAAATCCTCATACGACTATCATTTAAATCTACACCAAGGATGTGTCAATCAAATCCTCATACGGGTATCAGTAGGTATAAGCTGGTCAATCAATGGTTCTTCATGTTCTAATGCAGTTTGTTTCATCGAATATAATTCAAAACCAACCACATCCTCTTGGAGTTTCAGGAGCTAGGGTGGGAAAGTATGGATCTTAAAAATGACTTCCCTTTAGATTTCGTGTCAGTAAAACTTTTGCTTATTGTCAGAGTCCTACACAATAATGCTCTACAAATCTAATGCGAAGGATTCTAACGATCCACACCATAAACAGTATACCAAAAACCAAAATGGTTGTTTCTCGGAAATGTAGTTTTGTTTGACATTTCCTCCCCCCCCCCCCCCCCCAAAAAAAAAAAAACATAAAATCTTTAAGATATGGCTATACTGTATAATATTATGCTTAAAATTAAATGAACCTTGTTTGATACATGGTAGTAAGTAATTATAAAATTCTTAAAGGACAATGGCTTCAGGTAAATCAGAAATATCCATGTTTGTACCCAAAATTACTTCTAGGCAATAAACACAATGAATTGATGATTTGATGTGTAGTTAGGGTTTGGAAACGAATTGAAGAGTAATAAAATAAACATATTTAACGTGGTTCGGAAAAATTGTGCCTACATCCACGGATGAATCCCATTGAGGAGCGGTATTTTATTAATGTATCAAAACCTAGCATCCCCTCTTAGGGTTTAGACCCCTGTAATTATATAGTCGTAAGCTGGAATATTCTAGAACTTTCTTATAAGGTTTTAGGAATAGGCCGGTGGAAATGGGATGCTGGGCAAAGGTCAGCAAACTGGATCGATATATAATGGCTGCTAGGCTTGGGCCGACAAATATTTTCCGCTAATAATGATGTGGTTAGCCCGTATTAGTACCCTAATATTATAGTACAAACAATCCACTTTAAGTCCACACTTAAGATCCTAAATCAAATGAAAAATTAACAAAAGTAAACAATCCCCGACTAAGAATGATTTACAATATCTTGGTAAATTATGCCCGTAAAATTCAACAAAAACGTTAAAAAAAAAATCAATCTTCAATGATAAATGAATAAATACACGATACATGGGAGAGTTTCTCATATTTACAATATATATCTTCAATGATATATGTGTTTGAGATCTAAAAGTAAATTAGAGACCCAATCAAAATGGCAATGGTATGAGACCTTGAAATACCTTGACCTAAGAGTACATATGAGACCTAAAATTGCCATAATTTTATAATTTTGTAGCAAAAAATGGACATGCAATTAAATTTTAAAATATTTCTTAAATCGACTTCTATAAAGTGTGAGCTAGTTATATATAGTTTGGTTAGTTGGTATCTTCAATGAACAGAAAAAGATCAAATATTAGAAGATATTCTTTCTCACAAATGAAAATAATTCTCCGCTTCGAAGTATAAGACTGATATTTTTCCATGGAAGGTGCAAAATTGAGGTGTCAACAAATATATTTATAGAGTAAAATATAGGTGAAGGTTCAAGTATTAGTCGGTATAGATGTACTAAGCTCTCTTGAACCATATAGATAAACTGATAATTTGTTCACGACAATCAAAGATGGGTTCCTATGCACTAAGCTCTCTTAAACCATTTATAAAAATTGAAAAAAAAAAATCACGGAAATCGAAGATGTGCATACGAATCACATCCTCTGGAAACAAATATACTTGTACCTTTATGGTATACCAAAACTCCTTCATCCGAGCCAATGATAAAATGCATGGAATGGCAATTTATGGAGTCTCGACGTAAAATTACAGTAACACGACCCACAAAAAGATATTGTTCCTCATTGTATTGCTCCCAAACCCCCTTATTCGTTGCCTAAAAATAATCTCCTGAAATCATAAAATGAAAGATTAAAGGTGAGTCAACCATTTTTCTTATGTCAACTGTATGTATATAACCACTTTTTGTTATCTCAAATTTAAGAAAAACAAATACTCTTTTTGAAGAGATTTAATTGCAAGGTTCATATAATATAAAGAAAAAATATATATAATCAGGAATCCCCAATCCCTTTGATACCAACATGTATATGTCTTAGTCCAAGTAAGAGGATGAAACTCTCTAGCATAAGTACCAATACAGTTGAAAAAATATTTAAAAAATTCTAAGGGAAATAACAATGGAACCGTCGCTTTCTTCGTTAATTATTTTCACTCCATGAAAATCTTCTTGATTTTGGCCGAAGAAGTCAAAGTTAAATTGGACAACATTTAAAAAAAAATGATATGGGTATTAGGAAACCTAATATAAGAGTAAAAATGAATAGAGAACAATCATATTTTTGAATCTCTTTTAACTGCAGACGAATAAACAAATCCAGATCACAAAATACAACATAAAAATGTAGATTTTGATTATGAAAGAGGTTAAGTTAAAAGACATTTAATTTAGAATAAAAGAAACCGTTTCACAATAAATGGGAAAAGTAACTCCCAAATAAATGACATTGGGAGGGTGGAGAGGAAATTAAAAAACTTATTAAATATGTGGCACAATCTAGATCAAATCTTAAATATGTGGCTCAATCTCAACCCTTCTTTATATGCTAAAAATGTAGATTGAAAAACTTAAATCTAGACCGCCCTTTATGTGACCCAAATGTAGATAACCGTCCATATGTAAAAACACCATTGTCCCTTATGTTAGAGCATTGCTCGGTCGAACTCGCATGCGTTGCTATCTCAAGCATGTTTGTCAATGTTAGTGATCAAAACTATAAAGTCTTGATTTCTAGTCTACTATAGCTAAGGTCTCGGACTAGGATAGAAGGTGTAGTTGAGCTCAAGAACTACATGGAGATCATCATACAAGACGAAGGACTACTCAAGGAACCAGTGGATCTTTATCGACTAAAAGGTATGTGGAGACTTGAACTTATCTATCACTCAAAAGTCTATCTACTATCTTGAGACAAAAGTCGTATTACTATATAGACTAAGATTATACACATGTGATATTTCGAGCTGAGTATATCTCGCTTATCTATTTCTCGAAATATGTGTTGGTAAAGCTTTCATTTTAGCCAAGTTCATATTTACCTAGTGAAGAAAGTCATGTTATGTTTCAATTATTTTGGAAATCGCTCCGACGAAAAATAGTTTGTGAATAAAAACAATATAACACCCTCTGAGAATGTTTCAATGATTGAAATGAGAGTTTAGACAATATAACCATTAGAGGATATAAACATTGTTGTGGTAACACATATATGTATAAGTCCTTATTGCTTGAACCAAAGTTTGCGAACTTTGTTGATCAAGTGAAACCGGAACGTAAGCTGTTAAATCAGTCTGCGAACTGGCGTAGTTCTCAAACCCGAGAATTTCTGCTGGAGTTGTAGCTTAGTTTCAGTCCGCGAACTGACGGAAGTTCTCGACCCGAGAATTTCTGCTGGAGTTTGTAAACTCCAACCGGTTAACTTGAGTCCGCGAACCCATTCCCCGAACTTGAGTAGGTTATGTCTAAAAACGATGTTTGTGAACTCATCCTAATAAACTAAGGAATGCTATTTCCAACCGTGGCTTTATAGTTCATGAATCGATTCGAGTGAATCATATCGTTTTTGCTTCAATTCCGTCTTGTATAGTACATGGGATCTCATAGCAATTGAACAACTCTCTAACTAGTTCATTTGAGTCATTTGGACTAGTTATGGTGAAGAAGAATATGGTTGATATGAAAGTTATTATTTGGTTAACTAGTGTTGAACCAACTAATGTACAAGTTTGGGTATGGTTACACAAACCCAAAATCGTCAAGTACATGTGTGTATGAAAAGCTAAGTTTTCGATCTAACGGTTGATAAATATTAACTTGTATCTAATCAGGTTTTCATCTAACGGTGAATATTGAATGCTTTGTTACTAAGCTAACATTGATTGCAAACCTTGATTTGGAAGACTATATAAGGGAGAACTTTAGAAACTGGGAAACCAAATACCCACACATTCTGTGTGATACTAGTTGTGCTAAGCTAGAGTCGATTCTCCTTTAACCTTTGGTTTTCTTATTCTAAAACCAGGTTAACGACTCAAAGACTTCATTGGGATTGTGAAGCCAGACCGATACTACTTTTCTTGTAGTTATGTGATATGATCTTGCTGTTTCTATCGTAAGAGTACAATTATAATAATTGGCTTGAGATTTCTATCTCCGATAGGCAAGATATAAAAGTAATCACAAACATCTTCGTATCATCGTTTGTGATTCCACAATATCTTTTTTCGATGTGTCGATTAATACTATTGTGAGGTGATTGATAAAACTCAGTTGTTCTTCGGGAATATAAGTAATCACAAACATCCTCTTCTGGTGGTGTACACGACCCAAACACGTTTGTTACATGACTCTTGGATGAGTTAAACTCTATTCAGCCACGCGCTACTTCCACAAAAAATTGCAACAGAATCCCCAGGATATTTCTTACTCTATTTTCCTTCAATCCACGTACGCTTCCTATTTTCTTGATTCTAAGGGACTTACCAGTCCTGTTTGATCCTAACATGCTTAGCCCAATGCATTACTGAACTTAAATCTCACCCAAAATCTTCAAAGGTCCAAACATAATTTCCCGGAGAACTCCCGGAGAACAATAAACCCGAGACTCAAATTTTCTTCAAACTCTGCATTCCAGCCAAACTTCAACGATTCTGACACCTATACCAATCTTGTAAGGCACATTAGAACATAACCATTTAGTTTCAGCAATTGAATCTTATTGGAACACATCCAATTCTTCAACCCTAACTTCTGCCGGAACTGGTTTACATTAAATCCACGATTCTAGCCAATTGCACTCGGAACTGAACACATTACCAGTCCTGTTAGACCGAAATCAAGATACCCAAATTATTACAGCCATTTAGTCTCATTGTAAGACCTCCGAAATCCAAACCCTAATTATGTTTCCATTAAAACCATTTTCCCGCCAATTTGCAGATTTGAATTTGGGAAGGAGAGTGCCCCTTATCCTATACATATGTCCCTTTAGCACTTGCTTTATGGGGGGTGTAAATAGTAAGGAAGATGCCCCTTATCCGTTGAGGTACCCCTTAATAATTGAGGTGCCCCTTATCCTAAACTGAGAGTCCGGATAACATTTGTCCTCTTGGGTACAAAAACCACTTTTCGAGCAACTTTCTCCATAAGAGCTTATTTCACAAAACACCTACAAACAAGTTTATTAGTGATAAAATGAGTCCCAACTAATGTATTTATGGGTGAAAATGCGTCGCACTTTCGTTCTCATCAAATTCCCCCACACTTACATTTTTCTAGTCCTCGAGCAAAACAGAAAACTGACCCCCTACACAGCTGGTCATAAAATAAGAGAGTTAGACCCGCTACACAGCTGGTCATGACAAATGCCCCATACACAAGACACGATTTTTTTTTTGGAGCAACAACTCATCTTTCAATAAATCAATAAACATTATTCGAGAATTAATTAATTCAAGTCATAATTGTCTAATGCTATATAATCAATTAAAATAGCCTAATACCCCAAGTGGTTTCAATCCATAAAAACCCTAATTTTACAAAATAATTAGCAAGACATGGATTTCTCAAAAGCCATAAACAAATATATTAGAGATTCACTAGCTAATTAATATAAAAATTTAGGGTCTGAAAAACTTCAGAATTTACATAGCGAGCAACAAGCTGCGCCGCAAGCCCTTTTTGAATTGCAAAACCTATCCTCTTAAAAACAAACTCTCTCGAGCCAGGAGTCATGACATTACTGTGCATGACTTTATGAACTCTTTTGAGAAGTCCAACCGCCTCTGGAGCAAGGTAACCAAAAGTATCGAAAGCAAAGGGAATAAAAGCATGTCCATTGTCAATACACGCTTTCTCATGTTTTGATATCTTACCCGAGGCAGCCCTTAGTAATGCTTGTCCAACTGTGAAAGTACCATGTCCAATACCTACTAACGGCGAGACTCATGTAAGGTCAACATAAGCGTGTTTCCCATTAACCCACCCAAAAATATGAACATCCGCTGGCCTGAGTGTTGATTTCCCCTCGAGTGGGTCTGTCAAAAAATTGATAGTGGCTTATTTCTTTGATGAAATTCCGGCTCTCCATAGCACATCATATAAAGTGTCCCTCACATGATCATGTCTATATTTAAACCCAGGGTCTACCTTACAATGAACTGCATGCTCCCCATACGAGTCCAAGCATCCTGTAAAAAAAGCGGGACATTGTGAATATGAACACTAAAGAGGGATCATTAACCTGTATTTGAGAATGGATCGGTACTCCAAGGGTGTCATCTTATGTCCAAGTCCCTCAATCGGAATAGCAAGGAGAAAATCCTGGGCATGTGTTGCTTGTAGGCAACCAAAAACTGCTTTCTGTCTGTGTGAAAGATCAGAAACTCTATCCATTTCTTTAACCACTTTACCAAAAATAGCACTCGCCAAAGTACTTTGTGCTTTAGGGGGGACGGTATCTTTATTGGTAAAACTGCTAAAGTCAAAATCAGGAAGAGTTATTTGTAGTGTCTTCAAAGCCCTATTAAAGTTGTCATACATGCCTTCCACCCCACTACTCCTCAGTATGTGATTTAGTAACCCCCACAATTGCACACGTGAAGCAAGGAAAGCATATTGTGATGCTTCCTTCGCAG
The DNA here is from genome assembly GCA_023529315.1 of Papaver bracteatum. Lineage (NCBI taxonomy): Eukaryota > Viridiplantae > Streptophyta > Magnoliopsida > Ranunculales > Papaveraceae > Papaver > Papaver bracteatum. The sequence goes on along the minus strand of JAJJWX010000811.1, from coordinate 55,056 downwards.
TGTACAAGCCAAGACCTCCATATCTAATAGGTAAAGTGGATAGCCGCCATTAAAGTTCCCCAAAGAACGGACCTCCACTAACCACTATTCCCTATATCACCTCTCTCAATCCTCTATCAAATATATCTATAGCCACAATGTATTCCGAGAAGCAAACACGAAGTCCAAAAAGTAGCTTGGAGATGCCCATGCATGCACGTAGAAGCAACAATTCACTCTGAGGGTCGCAGAGCTTAGATAAAACCTGCATCAAATCCATTGCCTTTTATGCTCTCTTAATGGCAAGTCCCTTCACAAACCCATCATCAAGACTAACCGCACCTCCTAAAAGTTTGACTCCATTATATGGTCTTGAGATTTCATCGGGAAACATCCTATCACTTAACCTCCGTCCATCGCAAGAGGGACAGAAGATATTTGTTTTCTTAATATTCAATATAAGTCCCAAAGCAGGCCCTTCTACCTCGACAACAGTAAGTGCCTTTTCCACTTCTACAGTGTCACCAATAATAGTACTATCATCAAGATACCAAGCCTGTAGGGATAGGATGCAATTCTCGTTTATCTTTGCTACAAGTTGATGAAGTACTAAAGAAAATAGCAATGGCCCCAGAGGGTCACCTTGTTTCACTCATGTAGAAGCAAAGATATGGGATTCCCCCACATACAATCTTGCAGGTTGGCCATACAAATATTCCTCCCACGACGATATAGAAGGACAAAGCTTACGTACCTCAAGAAGCATAGCAGTTCGGTCAACTAGGTTAAAGGCATTGGTGAAGTCTATAGTTAACATGGTAAGGCTAGCATGTGTATGATGTTTACTGACAAACCTGTTCACAGCGTGTAAGATTGCCTCCGCCCCTCCTGAGATCCCCACTCCAAACTGGAAATCTTGAAGGTACGCTGCCATGTCCTTGCCAACCCCTTTCATTGCTATTTTGGACACAAGACGTTGCCAAACCGTCCCAACATCAATGCGACGAATGCCATTGTCCGGTTTGAGGAGAGGTGTCAAGGGTGCCGATGCTATAAACTCCGCCAGCTTAAGTCGGCATCTCCCTCCAAGCCACAAATTGACAACCCTTGTAATTGATGTGACCAAATCAGCAGAAACAACAGAACCTTCCCTACAAAAAGCGTCCAACAAATGTTGTGTTCGCAAACTATCCCTACCACACGAAGTCCCCTTAGGAAACGATTTAATACAATTGAGAACGGTTCCTTCCTCAGCCACCAAAGATGTCTCACACAGAGGAATAGTTGGTTCCCCCCGGGGGGGCATGGTCATATATTTTTCCTCTAACGCTTTCCTAGTAGTCTCATTGTGTGGCACCATGCCTGAGGAGCTGATGGCCTTAATAGAAGCAGTGAAATTCCCGTCTGCTACCTTGCGCAAGCAAGTTTTAACGTTGGTGCCAAGCCTATTGTCTTCCTCAGTATCATCCTTCATCCGAATAGCACACCCTGGTAATGGTGCTTTCAAAACCTCTCGATTAAGCTATTGAACCCCACTAGGTTCACCCCAAATTGCAAGCGCTTTAAGGATTTATTTATGCTGCATTGCTTTGCGATTACCTGACATGCAAACCCCTTACTCCCAATCCCCCCATCAGGGCACCCATGAAAATCCTTAAAGGGACATAGCCTAACACCTTTACCTGCGGCAGTCATTGAGGCATAAAAACAAACAGGCTATGTGCTTTCAGCTGAAGCACCAACTAAAAAACCGAAATCCACCATTGAAGCCACCAAATTACAAGTTGTATTCGTGGTGAGGGAATCAGAACAGTCGAGTGGTAGCAAATTAAAAAAAACAGAAAAGCTAACTAAAAAGAAACCATCAAATTCACGAGTAGAGAACGACGTGAGAAAACAGATAGAGATCAAAAGCCGTCATTAAAAACTCTCCACTCCACTCTAACCCATCGAGATGATGGTGGTGGTGGACACACTATGTTTACACACTGAACTACAATATTGAACCCCGAATCCCTAAAAAATCGCCATGGAATTGTTACTGTAGAAAAGGTTTTTTTTACTGTAGCATTTCGAGATTCCTATTGCGCTGGAGCTGTGATTTTCTCAAATACAGATGGCTGAAGGAATATATAGATGGGTTCGACTAGCTAATCGAAATGGAATTGGAAATATGAAAGAACGCAAACCCAAACACAAACCCTTGTTCGTCTCTCCTTCACGGCTCTGTAGCCGCCTCCAAACTGGCGTCGACCTCCCCTTTTCTCAAGATCTTTTGTTTCACCCATGAAAATGCTTTATTCCCAATCGTGAGACTATCACTGCCTGCATTTCAACAGTGTTGAGTCAACACGACCACCGATTGCACAAGTTCAGTTCCAACCAACTCCTCATGACCATCTAGCCAACAACACCTCCATTTCAGTCGAATCTCATTGTAGACACAACTCGGTTATCATTACTTCCTTGTGCTATCTCGAACAATCGAAGCCAGATGGTAAACATTTACATTATCATCGAACCCATCTATATATTCCTTCAACCATGTATAGTCGAGATAATCACAGCTCTAGCGCAATAGGAATCTCCATTTCTGGGTTGTATAATCAGAATCGAAATGTAAATATCTCACCATACAGATTCACATTCAAAACCCCCAATTCACCATCGTTGCTTCTGCTTCTCAGTTGAGGAGTTTCAATCAAACTAATCCGTAAGAACTGATGTTTCCGGCGATGTCATATGAAATTATAACCCCATTCATTTATGTTAAACCACGAAGTCTTCATCTCATTTTCGTTTGAACCTCTCATAGATATTGTCTTTAAAACCTCGTCATCACTTCAATAAATTGAACCCCATAGAATCCGTGTTGTGTCTAAATCATCACCAGCCATCACCTGAACTCTAACTTGGTTTCTGCCAGTTCAATCTCTTTCTCCACTTCCGTCTTGCCGGCTAAGTCTCTCCTACAGCTCATTCCTCCAAATTCTCACAAACATGTTTCATTCCCTGACCTTCCAAGCTACACCGATTGCCATCTCTCCATCTCGACTATCCACTGCACAGACTCCATCGGCCTTGAGCCAACTTCTCCATTGCTCAGCCAATCCAGCTCATCATGCCTTCTAACACCTTCAATCAACATCACCAGTAGCTTCACACAACAATTCAGCGGAGTCCCAGCTAATGTATTTATGGGTGAAAATGCGTCGCACTTTCGTGCTCATCACCTAATCATCCTCTTCACAATCCCTCCGATATACTAGGCGCGATGATCAAGTCTGGGTTGGACCTCTCTATTCACGACTATTCTCAGGATGGCAGTGAGGCTAAAGGTGACGCTGAGAATCAAAGATCTTCTTCTTCCAAGTCTCGTGAGTACTCCATACTATCCTTTGTTGGATTTGACGTTGACACGTGCCGGTCAAAATATTCTGTTATAATTATTAAATGCACTTTGTGATCTATATATACATCTCCATTCCTTATACTTTTTGATATGTTATTCTATTTCCTCCTTCCTCTCTTTCCTTTGTTTCCTATTAGGTCATCCGGAGCCAACCACGTCGAGCTCTTCGTGTTCTTCCTATCAACCGGTTCATTCTACTGCTAACCATCCTTTTACTTTTAACCTGGTATGTGTGCGCGTTGTTTATCGTTATCATTATTTTATTATCATTTTTAGAATGTTCATTTATTCATTCTTCCCTTTTCTAGAACATGGGAAAGTGAGACGGTATACATGGTAAAGAGAGCGGCTCGAACTTGCAGGCCAAGGGTAGTGAGTCCAGAAGTGCTAGCGAAAAGCGGCAAAAGTATTCCAAGATAATTCCTAAAATCTTGTGCGGTGTGGATGCTGACGCTGAACTAGTAGCTACTCCGGAGATCCTCAGTTCCTATACCCTCGTGTTGTCAAGTCGGAGGATGCTGGTGTTGACGGTCGCTTCGAGCTAGTGCACAGATTCTGGGTTTCTTATGCCAAAGCCGTTAATTACCGGCGCATAGTGGAGAGGTTTGGTCACATGTGCGTTCATGAAGGGATGCTTGCTAGTGCTTTGGTCGTGACCAATGAGGATCTGTTGGATATAGCGGATAGGCTTGCTCAGCGGAGGAGACTCCCATTGATCCGGATATGCTAAATAGGTGGGATAGAATTATTTAAACGTATATGCTTCTACAATTTCCGATTCAGTGGCTGAAAAATTTGCTGGAAGTGACGAGGATGAGCCACAATGCGCGCCATGTGCTTCCTCATGATATCGAAGAGTTGGATCAAGAATATAGGTGTCATCTCAATGTTGCCAACATCAATAAAGAAGCATTTGATCAGCTGATGACGGACGTTGGAAGAGCTACCGCGGAGCTAAAGGCTGCCCGGACTGCTGCCGGGGAAGTTAATTTGCGCCTTGTCAAGAAGAGAGCGGAGCTGACTGCTTTGGATATTAATTAAATTTGAGTTGCTCTATGAGTGGTATTTGAACAATGGTTTCTTCTTTTTTTTGTTTCGGTTTGGTTTGGATAAAAACTTTGATGGTTGGGTTTTATTTTATTCGGTTTGTGAGATATTCTATTATCTGGATATTTGTATTTATTATTATTTGTTATTATGGTTGAGCATTAGTTAATGTGGTATAAACATTTTATTCTTATAAATATGGGTAGATATGGTGCTTTAGTTAGTATCCTTCATATTTTCTTCAGTATCTTTGTTGCGAATTGCGATTATTGCATATGGCTCGCCATTTACATGGTTATGTTTTGGCACTGGCTCTTGTGCCAACGTTGGTCATTCCTTATGAGAAATATTATGAGTTGACTCGTTTTCTATTGGTAAAGTCTGAAGTGAAAATGCTTAGAAAAGTCTGGATGGCGGATAGAGCAGTCACTCATGCATAATTTGATGAACAGTACGAGATGTACTAAGTGGCTCAAAATATGAGAGCATCCGGACGAGTGGCTTTAGAAGTGCATCGCATGCTGGACGATACTATTTCATCTCGGAATAAGCCTGATCGATTATTCCAAGATTTGATAATTATGGTGACTGATATTGATCAAGCAATAACCAACTGAAGTGCATTTATTACTCAGCAGGCGGGTCCTAATTTACGCGGGTCTATTGTATCCTCCCTTGTTCATTCCACCGACAATAAGGCGGAATTGGCTCGTTTATTGGTGTTGAAAGATAAAGTGGGGATGTTACAGACTCATCGATTGATCGCTCTGTATAAGGCACACAAAGCTTATGAGTCAATCTTTAGATATAAGCATATAATGTTTTCGTGCATTAGTGTTGTTAGAGCACTGATCGGTCTAACTCGCATGTGTTGCTATATCAAGCTTGTTTGTCAATGTTAGTGATCAAAACTATAAGTATTGATTTCTAATCTACTATAGCTAATGTCTCAGACTAGGATAGAAAGTGTAGTTGATTTCAAGAAATCCATGGCGATCATCATACAAAACGAAGAACTACTCAAGGAACTGGTGGAACTTCATCGACTAAAAGGTATGTGGAGACTTGAACTTATCTATCACTTAAAAGTCTATTTATTTTATCTCCTATCTTGAGACAAAAGTCGTTTTACTATATAGACTTTGATTATACACATTTGCTATTTCGAGCTGAGTTTATCTCGCCTATCTATTTCTCAAAATATGTGTTGGTAAGCTTTCTCTTTGGCCAAGTTCATCTTTACCTAGTGACGCAAATCATGTTATGTTTCAATCACTTTGAAAATGGCTTTGATGAAAAATAATTTGTGAATAAAAACTATATAATAACGTCCTCTAATAATGTTTCAATGATTGAAATGAGAGTTTAGATTATATAACCATTGTTGGATATAAGCATTGTGTAGTAACACATATATGTATAAGTCCTTATTCCTTGAACCGAAGTATGCGTACTTTGTTGATCAGGAAAACCGGAACAAGAGCTATGAGCTCAGTCCGCGAACTGGCAGAAGTTCTCTTCCCGAGAAAATCTGTTGGAGTTTGTGAACTCCTTTTGGGAACTTAAGTCCCCGTACTTGAGTTGGTTATATCTAAAGACGATTTTTTTGAACTTATATTTGTATTAACCAAGGAATGCAATTTGCAAACCATGGCTATAAAATTCAAGAATCGATCCGAGTGAATCAAATCGTTTTTGCTTCGATTATGTCTTGTATACTTCTATAAGATTTCCTTGCAATCGAACAACTCTCTAACTAGTTCATTTGAACTAGTTATGGTGAAGAATAATAAGGTTGATATAATAGTGCTCATATGGCTAACCTTTTGGTTAACTACTGTTGAACCAACAAATGTACAAGTTTGAGTACGGTTACACAAACCTAAAACGTGCATTTCATTTGTGCATAACAAGCTAAGTTTTTGATCCAACGGTTGAAAGATATTAGCTTGAATCTAATCAGGTTTTCATCTAACGGTGAATATTTAATGCTTTATTACTAAGCTAACATTGATTGCAAACCCTGATTTGTAAGACTCTATAAGGGAGAACTCTAGCAATAGGGAAACCTAATCCCCACACCTCTTATGTGATACTAGTTATATTAGCTAGAGTCGATTCTCCTTTAACCTTAGGTTTCTTCTCGAGACCCTGTAGGTTAACGACTTAAAGACTTCATTGGGATTGTAAATCCAGACCGATACTACTTTCTCGTAGTCGTGTGATCTGATCTTGCTGATTCTATCGTGTTGAGTACAATCATAATGATTGGCTTGAGATTAATATCTCTGATAGCCAAGATATAAAAGTAGTCACAAACATCTTCGTCTCATCATTTGTGATTCCACAATATCTTCTTTAGCCGCTTCGATTAAGATTATTGTGAGGTGATTGATAATACTAATCTGTTCTTCGGGAATATAAGTCTGGTTTATCAATTAGTTCATATTCACCTTAATTTATCAAAAGACAGATCAAAACTTGTAGGTATTTCTGTGGGAGACATATTTATCTATTATCGTAGACTTTTCTGTGTGATACATATTTGTTTATTAAAGTCTTCAACTTTGGGTCGTAGCAACTGTTAGTTATGGGTGAGATCAGATAAGGGAATCAATTGCATAGCATCCTGCTGGGATCAGAGATGTAAGGAGCGCAATTGTACCTTGGATCAGTATGAGATTGATTAGAGTTCAACTACAGTCCAGACCGAAGTTAGTTTGTAGTAGGCTAGTGTCTATAGTGGCTTAATACAATGTGTTGTCAATCTGGACTAGGTCCCGGGGGTTTTCTTCATTTGTGGTTTCCTCGTTAACAAAATTCTGGTATCTGTGTTATTTCTTTTCCGCATTATATTTTGTTATATAATTGAAATATCACAGGTTGTGTGTTAAGACCAATCAATTATAATATCCGACCTTTGGTTGTTGATTTACATTGATTGACACTTGAACATTGGTCTTTGGTACCATTCAAGTTATTTCACATAATTATCAGGCTCACGGATTTATATCTGTCCTATTTGCTGATTACATTGTGAAATATAGATAATAAAACTCTTTGATATACTTTATTAAGATTGAGTCTAGTTGATTCTCTTGAAAGTATATTGGAGTTAGTCCATACAGATTGCTAATAGAAATATTGGGTGTGGTTGTTAGACCCCCGCTTTTTCAATATCGATGTTATTGTCCTGGAATAACTCTTATTACTTTACTTCGCAATATTATTGCTCAAAATTTTATACTCGGGGCTTTACTCTATCTATACTCATACTTGATGCTTTATCTATTCTGGCCACGCTTGGGGTTATCATGAATTTCATTGCTAAAAGCCTAGTCATAGTCGATACCAATACTCATCTTATGGGTTGTGCTCATAGTCCAGCCGTACTCGAGACTACTAGTGCATTTTATTGGTCTTGCACGGAACCTAGCCAGACTCGGGGTTATTGGTGCACTTCATTGGTCCTGTGCTGAACCTAGACAGACTCGGGGATATTGGTGCACTTCATTGGTCATGCATAGAACTTAGCCAGACTCGGGGCTATCGGTGCACTTCATTGGTCATGCGTGGAACCTATCCAGACTCGGGGCTATTGGTGCACTTCATTGGTCATGCACAGAACCTAGCCAGACTCGGGGCTATTGGTGCACTTCATTGGTCATGCACGGAACCTAGCCAGACTGGGGCCTATTTATAGTGACACATAATTATGATAAGAATACTTATATTATTGATGATCAGTCGTCCGACGTATATTTAGTTATTATGCATAATAGGCTTTTAGACATTTACCATTGATAGGGAAATTGATCCGGAACCGATCATCCGCTTGAGATAGTAGTATCCACTTTCCGCAGCTTCGTTAATCATATAAGGTCCCTCCCAATTCGCGACAAACTTTTCGGCCTTTGTATCTCGCTGAACGTGAAGGAAGATTTTCATGAATATATCTTTTTCTGAGAAGGTTTGTACCTTGAACTTCTGGTTATAGTATCTTGATGTCCTTTGCCTATACTTGTCCGCAAATCATTCGGATTTAGCTCTTCGCTCCTCCAAAGTATCAAGATGGGAAAATCGACTAACCTCGTCCGGAGTGGTGAGATTAGCCATGGCTACGCGCGCTGAAGGAATAATGATATCTGCTGGTAGTATTGCGTCCTCCCCATATACCAACGAATAAAGTGAGGCCCCAGTTGAACTCATTTTAGAAATACGTTATGCCCAGAGTGCGAGCGGTAGATGTTCATGCCATCTTCTGTGATGATCATGTACCGTCCGGCTTAATATTCTCAACAATGTTTTGTTGGTAGCCTCCGCCTGTCCATTCCCTTGGTGGTAATAGACGGTCGAAGTATGAAATTCAATAATGTACTGATCCAACATTTCCTTGACAGTTTGGTTGACGAAGGAGGTACCATTATCCGAGCGGATGATCATTAGTGCGCCCAATCTACATATCATATACTCTTTGATAAATTCCACAATAGTGACTCCGGAGTAATCACAAAGCGGAATGGCTTCTACCCATTTTGAAGAATACTCAGTTGCAGTGATGATATACTTATGTCGCCCGGACGAGGTCGGACTAATTTTTCCAATGATATATAGTCCACAGCTATGGAAAGGCCAGGGAGTGAGGACAATGTGTAATAAGTATGCGGGGCACGGATTAGTTGTCCGTGGCTTTTAAACTGCTGGCACTTCTTCACATGCTCGGATGGATCAAATTCCATCGTGGGCCAGTAGAATCCTCCTTCGTACAATTGTAAAAAAAGTTTCCTCATATCCTGATGCTCCACATTATGAGACGTGGCCATCACTGCCTCCACTCTCTCTTATGATAAACAACGCAATATCGTATCCCCATAGCTTTTTCCTATAGAGGATTCCTTCATTCATAAAGAATCAACCAGACTTCCACTAAATCTTGAGTGCATCTTGTCTATTTTACGGCAGTATTTCATGCTAGATAAAGTCTATATATGGTTGCCTCCAATCTTCTATTTATGTGCTGCATACCTATGTTTGATACGGAGGCGCTTGGAAGTTTTCACACTTATCTTGTACTAGTGCTGCTTGAACTTCCATATTCAGCCAATATACACCCATCCTTTGTCAGCGGTGGTATAATGGAATTCCTCCTGTCTATCCACAGGATTCTGCGTGAACACGACTTAATATTTCTTGTGCCTTTATATTTCGTACACAGCGTGATAGGGCTCCCCTAGGTGTTCGATAATATAGTGCCCCTCGTACTATGACAAATTTCTTTAGCACTTTAGTGGGCAATGGTTGTTCGTCCACTTATCTAGTTAAGATCTCAATCTAAGTTGTTCTCCAGTCGTCTTTTTGTTCGAACATCGCGTCTTCTTTCCACGTGCTTGGTAATACCCTTTTCTTTACAACCATTGTCCCTTCATCCGCTTTATTCAATTGCATTTTTGCTGCTAGAGTGGTTAATGCATCGGCGTGGCGATTAGTGGTTCTTCCTGTAGGATCAGAATATCGCAAGAAGGACGCATTTGCGTAAATCCCTATATAAAGAGTTGAACATGAGTAAGGGAGGGAGAGATCTTTTTCGAGTGTTGAGAAAGTCATTTAGGAGAGAGAAAGTGAAAAGAGCGATTGTATTCTTCCATTACTTATAACATTTATGTGAATCAATTAATAAAAGTGTTGTTCTTAATCTTCAAAATATGTGTTCATTATTATGAATTCTTGTGAGGGGTGTAGTGTAGGATTTCCTGCTACTACATATTGGCGCTAGAAACAGGGATTAATTTCCCTGGTTCTTAGTGTGAAAATCAGTATTGTGATTTGGGAGAATTTATAATAGTTGGAGAAAAGTTTCAGACGATTTTCAGGAAATTATTGAGATTGAAGAGATGGCTAGAAGAAGAAATGCTTCAAGACAACCAGCTACTGTTAGGAGGAGTAAGAGACTTGCTGGAGAAAGAAGAAATGAAACTGGAGAATCATCAAGAATGAATGCAAGAAATGATGGAGAAAATCAAATTCAACGTACAACGGCGCATAATAGAACTTTAGATTATGATAGAGTGAGTGTACATACTTGGAAATCAGATTCAGCGGAAGAAATAGAAGAGGAGCAACAATTGAGAAATGAAAGATAGGAGGAAAGAGTTGAAGAGGAAATTGGAGGAATAATTCATGGAGATGAAAGAATTGGAGTATTAGAGGCAACAGAGGCGTTAAGACAAATAATACACGAAGAGAGAAGATTAGAAGCAAAAGAACGCGCAAATTTGACAAGACAAAACCATGAATTGAGAATGAAAAACATGAGGTTACAAAATAGAAGATCAAGAAGCACTACAATATCAAGTTCAAGGTTATCAGAAGAGGAGAAAGACAAAAATCACTTGTAGAAAATGTTGATGGAAATATTCGGCAGGAGGTGCAAAATCCAGATGAAGAACGTCGCGAAAATAGAGAAATGATCGAAGATCGTTATATACCACAAGGCAAAATTTAACAAAACGAACAAAACAACAGAGGTCAGGATAATGAGCAACGTCAGGAACGAAATAACCAAGATGGTGAAGAAAATCAAGAAGAAGGAAGGAGGATATTGTGTTGAAGATAAATTCAAAGAAATCAACAGATAATTGAAAGAGAAATCGAGAGACATTATGCCGAACAAGCACGCTTAGCTTGCGAACCAGAAATATAGAGAGAAGAGGTGGAAGAACAAGAATTCCAAGAGGCAATTCGCCAGAACAATCATGACAATTGAGAAAGAAGACGCGAACAAAATCGCAACAATGGTAATATCAATGAAGAATATGATAGGGTGCAAAGAAGAGCTGAAAGGCGGCAAGGAGAATTGATAAGAAATAAACAAAATCGCAGAAGAGAAAATAAGAGATATAATGGTGTGCAAATTCACGAAAGAAATGAAAGAGAAGATCGCAGAGAAAGACAAAAAGAAACTAATGGAGAAGGAAATCAAAATCTCGCAACACAATACATGCAAGAACGCAGGAGAAGAGAAGCGGAATTAAAGAGACCAGTGGGATCAACTTCTTGGGTAAATGAACAAATCTTAAGAGAACTGGAAGAAATGAGAGGAATGCTAAATAATAGGAGGGAAGGAGGTAGGATACAATTGGATGAAGCCATAGAAGAAGCTGCGAAAACTCCATTCTCGCAAGAAGTACAATTAGGAGGAATTCCACCAAAGTGCAGCTTGCCTGCGTTAACCAGCATCTTTGATGGGACAACCTGCGTAATTCAACACATTAAAGCTTATGTGAGATGTATGATACAGTGGGAGAATCGTGATGCTATGTTGTGCAAATATTTCACATCAAGTTTAACAGGAGAGGCACTAAAGTGGTTCGAAGGTTTACCCAGGAATACTATAACATCTTTCAACCATTTGCAGACTACATTCTTAGGGGCGTACATAACTAAAGATTCCTCGCGGCCAGGCATAGCAGATGTATTTAGATTAAAACATAGAATTGGTGAAAGTTTGAAACATCTAACCATAAGGTGGAAGACAATGTGTGGTGAGATGGATGGACGGGTGGATGAGAGATATCTTATTTTATCATTCATCAATGCAATGTACGTAACCATTCTACTATACATTCAAATTTTTAGGATCAAGAATACAATCACAATAACTGAGCTATGAGAATTGCAGGAGGAGTACATTGCTCTTGAAGGAAAGCAAAATGAAGTAGAATATTATCCAATTGCGAACACAAGCTCAAATACAGCGAGCGCAATCTTATTTCCTAAATTAATAAATACAGTGGCGAGCACCTCGCAGGCACAACAAGAAAATAAGAATGATAATCAACAGAAGCTGGTGGCTATGGGAAGCAGAGATCAAGAAAAATTTGAAAGGGAAAGAAATTTTTATAGTCGAGGTGGAAACAACAAAATTCAAATACTTGATCAGCCACAAGAAACCTATGGGTGACAAAGACAGAATTATCATAGGGGATCATGAAGTCAAAAGATGATATGGGAAGAGATCAAGATGCCACCATTGAATGCTAGCGTGGAAAAAATTTGGGAAGCTATAATTCTAATGGAGAACATTCTGACGCCCTGGAACATGGGAAAAGAACCACTTTCAAGCAACCAAAGTCAAGAATTTTGCTCTTACCATCATTTTCATGGACATTCGACAAATAACTGCAGAAATATTAAAAGGATCATTCTCAAGATGATAGACCAAGGAAAATTAAATCATTTTTTAATAGGGAATCCTCAATCTCAACCCTTACCACCACCACCAGAAATTCGCATAGTAAATGCAACAAAAGGAGGAGAAACACGTGTCATAGAAGTTGGAGCAAAGGCGAAGAAACTGTTTTGTAACTCTATTGTACATTCGTACAAAACAATTGAAGATTTTCACGACAATGTTCTAAGTACAGTTTTCGCAAGAGATGATGATGAAAGAGAGACAATGAACATTGCGAAAATCTTGCCGCTAAAAGAATGGCAAAAGCAGACTATTTCTTTTACCGCAGAAGAAGTACCAGAGTTTGGCGAAATGCATGATAACCCATTAGTAGTGAGGCTGGAAATAAACCCAAAACAAAAATAAGATGAAGAAGAAGAGGATGATGAGGCTGAAGATACATGGGCAATTAATAGAGTCTTAATTGACACGGGAAGTTCTGTGGATATCTTATTCTATCATACCTATAATACTATGGGAGGCAAAGACGAGGATTTAATACCTTCAACCTACAAGATTTATGGTTTTAATGGTACTACCAATAATCCTAAGGGCGAGATCACAATGACAATTCCATTAAAAGGGATATCTTCCAAGATTTTATTCTGTATTTTCGATGTAGAGTCACCCTACAACGCTCTGATTGGTCGGCCTTGGCTACATGGGATTTTAGGTGTGGCATCGACTTTCCACCAGTGCATTAAGTTTCCACATCCTAATGGTGTTGGAATAAAAAAGGGAGATTGGATTGAAAGAAACAAATGCTATGAGATTGATGAGGAATCTTTCGAAGAAAGAGCTTCCAAGAAGGGGAATTGGAAGTATAACATCAAAGAAAGACAAAGAAGTGAGAAATTGATGGTTGATTCAGTAGAACTAAGAGAAGAAAGAGTGCTGCGAATCCAACGTTAGCTGAAAATAAAAAATGATGAAAATATCGCAGAAGAAAATATTGTAGCGAAAAGCAACCAAGGAACAAAGTCAGAAAACAGTAAAGGTAAAAAATTCAAACTGTAAAGTGAAAGAAATATTGAGAAAAAGAAAAAAGATGTATAATTGATCTGTTGCAAAAAGTTCAAAATTTTCAAAAATATATTTTGTCTAATGGTAAAAATAAGATTGAGAAATTACAGCAAAAATGAAAAATATGCGAAAATTTCTCAAGAAATGATCATTTAAGATCCAGAATGGGACGAACCTTTATGGCGTACACCCTAGTTCGCGAATAAAATTTCGCAAGAGGCAAATGTAAGACTTAAAGTACGTCATAGAAGGGGGTATCTGTAACATGACTCAGTGATAAGGTTACACCGCTACTGGAACCTGAGTCATGGAGATTTGGGGTCAATGAAAGCACATCCAGGAGAGACACCTTGATTCTCAACTTGAGCATATGACTTGAGTTGGGCGACTAAGGTAATAAGAGATCTCCTAAGGGGTTCAGAGTATGACCAAGGCGCCGAGGTACACGGCTTATCCAAGAGGGACCGGGGCGTATGAAACTACCCTGGATATTCTTGGTAAGTCTTGGCTATGATGCACTCGGCCCAAAGAAAACCCCACTTAGGGTGCAGCTCGTAACCATAAGCCATATAGGCAAAAGGGATAAGAGGCTGCGAACACAAATGGTTGTTGTTAAGACTGGATGGGAGGAGATAGTCTTGTATGGACGATGTACGTCTTCTTGAAAGGGAAACCAGGGGGAAGATAAGGGCGGCACCCTCCATTAGGGAGCTGATAAGTGTTTTAAGACGCAAATGTCATGAGACTTTTTACTCACGGGAGTACTAAGACTTGTCATATTTTCGCAACATTCATGAAGAGGCATAATACAAAAGAGAAGATAAGATGAGATCAATGGGTAATTGCATGTAAGTGTAAAGACATCCTGCGATTTCGTCGCAAGACGGCAATATCATGGAGCTTTAATTTCTCAAGAAAATTTAGGCATGTCATATTGTCGCAGCAGAAATACAAAAGAACAAAAAGTTAAGGCAAGATCAATGGGTTTCTACATGAAAGTGTAGAAATGTCCTGCGATTTTGTCGCAATGAAAAAAGATGGCAAAATAATACCTTTACTTAGGAAGGCAAAATAAGGCCACATCAGAATACAAGAATAAATGTAATCTTATAGTTTATGATTGCGAGATTATACAGAGGCAATTGCGATTTTATCACAAACTACTTTACCAAACAAAAGCAATATGCTCAATCATTCATCTGGACACAAATAACAGAGGCAAGTACGGGAATGCAAAAGATAAATTAAATGTTATTTGTTTCCATATGATAGATTTACGCAACTATATTTTGGTTAATCATATTACAAGAGAGAAAATTTTGCTAACACATGCAGGGTGGAACAAAAAAGAATTTATATTAAAGTTTAGAGACATTCATAAGTGATAGATTACAAGAATAAAAGATCAAAGAATGAATGTACAAGTATTACAAAAGGTCAAAAAAGAAAAGCAGAGTTATTTCTTGGTTGATTCATCTTCTTCCTCACCAGATTCTTCTTCGTTATCAGATCTTTCGTCTTCAGATTTTTCCTCATCCTCACCAGCTTCACTGTCTGAAATCACTAAATAAGGAACATTCTCTGGGACTTTTTCTTCAATATAAGGATATGTAGAGAGAGGAATGTTGTGATTATTAAAAATAGTCCTGATAGTGTTATTGCGATAAGAAATGGCACCATTCTTAAAATTGGCAATAGTAATCTTCAGTTGATTCTTCAGTCTTGAATACTTATCATTATGAAAAGAGAGATTCTTTGTGAAATCCCCCTTTTCAACTTCTAATTCTTCAATTCTCCGGCGAAGTCTTCCTTCAGATTCTGCGAATGTATAATGACAAATCAATAATTTAGCGAAAATTTACAAAGGACAAGAAGTTAATAGGAAAGAATAGTTAACAACCTTCTCTCTCAGAAAGCATATCTTTAATCAAGGTTGTATGGTCAGCGTGAAGACTAACATTTACACCTAGATTACTTCTGGCATCATTTAAAATTTTCTCATCCCAAGAAAATTCATCATTGTTATCTATGAGAAAACGGGAGCGAACTTGGTTTTCCCTCTCAACAAGAGTTGTATTCTCACAGATAACTCTATCCCTTTCAATTTGAATATCAAGAAGAGTTTTATGGAAATCCGCTAAAGCTTGAGCACCTTGCTTATCGATGCGGTCTTTTTCATCAATAAGATCATTGTATTTGGTTCTTAACATAGCAATCTCCTCTTTGGAATTAATGTAAAAGCGCTTATACTTATTGGTTAGCCCCAAGTTGAATCTATGCTCGACCTCTAAAAAGCGAAGTTTTGATCTAAGTTCATCTATAGAGAGGGGAGTAATTTGTTCATTTGAAAAACATTCAAGGATTTATTCAGATATTCAAGAAGAGTATTGTCATCCGTAGAATTGGGAAAAGAACGAAGGGTTGTAGCTTTATCAGATAGACCATAAATGTTTGCAAGAGTGGTTGATCAAATAAGATAAAATATTAGGTTAAAAGGATAAAAGAAGAAGGGAAAATTTTATACCATAAAGTTGATTATTCGCAGCTTGGAGACTAGCAACCTTATTCTGCGAAGAAGAGAGTTCAGTTTCCAATTGCTTGATCTTCTCGTGAAGGTCAATAGATCCATATTTCAACTTCCCGTGAAGATTAACAGATTCATATTTTAATTCTTCATTTTCTTTGTGAAGATTAACAGATTCAGATTTTAATTATTCATTTTCTTTGCGAAGATTATTATTTTTCTTTGCAAAAGCTATACGTCTTTTTTCCAGATCTGAGGCAACAGTGAAGGAAGCTCTGCCATCCTGTGAAGAAAAGCGAAAATTATCAGGATACATATATAGTTAAAACTTTAAATATGAAGGAGAAGCAAAGAAATGAAAACATACCAGAATACAAAGTGAGTTCAGAAGGCTAGGAGAAACTGATCTAGAAATCCCATGAAGAGAATCGTGGTTGACTAATATGGGAGCATCTTAGATAGTTGCGAGAGCTTGACATGCACTAGTAAGAACATCATCTCCAATATCGTGCATAGTATCAGAAAATATGCTGGACAATTGAGCCATAGAAGACTCAGGATGAGAAGTTTCCTCCGTAGAAGAAATGTTATCGTTACCTGCATCATCCTCAACATAATTTTCAAAAGAATGAGAATTTGAAGGAGAGGGAGAACATGTTTTCTTTTCTTTGAAGGAGGAGCAGTAGATTTCTCCTTATTAAGAGCATCTTTGTCATATTTATCCTTGCGAAGAGCACTTTTTCCTTTACTTCTATTGCTGGTCTTCGCAACTTTAACAGGCTCTTCTATCTCAGCGATAACCTATACACGCAGATAAAAATAAGAAATAGAGACAATAATATATTGTTAAGGATCTTAAAAGGGCACTTCTTGCCTCATCTGTGATCGATCGAAGAGCTGATAAAATACTAATTTTACCAGTCTTGCTATAATTTACTTTCAGTCTCTCAATCTGATAAATTCGCAAACATACAAAAATATGAGAATAATCAGCAAAAAAATTATATAGAAGCATAAAAGATAATAATTCAAGAGAAATTTAGAAACGTACCTCTTCATCCTTCTCGGGCCATTTGAATTCCCAAGGATGATATTCTGCGAGGTTTGCAGGTAAAATGTGAGTATCGGAGATGTACGGACCTTCTAGGGTTAAGGGGAAAATATGCCACCTATCATCATTAGAGTGACGCGGGGATGAATTATTGCCAGGATGCCTCTTGCATCAAAATCTTGTCAACAACAACATCATTCTTTTTCATCAAGCGAATGCCCCAACAAGTGTTATCTCTCTTCATGGGAATTACTTCATAATTCACAAAGAAGTTTTCGACGGTATAGTTCGCAGGAAAAATCGCAATGACTTTGAACTTAGGATTTTTAGCATCATCAGGATAACGAAATCCCTTACCAGCACCACGGTTGGCGAACTCAAGCATTAGACGTATGCAATCCCCACTTAATTGATACACAGCTCGCAAAAATTTCTCATGGGAAAGTATTTCATAAAACAAGGGAAGTTCAGGGTCGTATATAGGAATGGGAAGGCCAGCGAGAAGTTGACCCAACGAGACTATGATTTTATCACGACTGCAAGGATGATTAGAAAATAATTTAGCAGAAAGCTCAGATTTAGGGTTTTGTCCGGGAATAAAGGATAAAATAAAACCTCTTTTATGAAGTTTCTTTTGAACTGCTTTTAAAGCAAGTTCATTTTTACGACCAACTACTTTGAGGTATGAGGATGAAGTTCAAAGAAAGAAAAGAATAAAGAATTACAGTAGCAGAAGCGGAAGCGGAAATTGCGGAGAAATAGTAAAGTTGCAGAGAAATTGAAAAGAAGGTAATAAGAAGAAGAGAGAAGAATGGAAATAATATTTATAAAGAGGAAAAGTTCTCGAAAAGACAAATGCAATTAATGCAAAGAATAGTCGCGAACGGTTGAAAAATTGCGGTTGAAAAGGACGTGTCAAGGATTGGATGGAAGTAGAGATAGTGTAATAAATCTTGCGAAAATTCCAAAGATGTGTGAGAAGAATTATTCATAAGTTCGCAGAATATGGTTATTTCGCGAATTAAAGGCATCTTCAAGAGATTATACTATCCCGAGGCAGAGGCAAGATAAGAATGAAGAAACAATTAACTTATTTTCTCAAGGTTTCTACCCTCAGAAGATAAAGAACAAAGGCAAGCATGGATTACTAAGAAAACATCTTATGTTCTTTATCTTCTCGACAAGAATCATTTCCATAGTGGACAAGTTTAAGTAATAATTTCGCAAGAGCAGAGGCAATATTCAAGAATTGACATTCCTTATTTGCAACTTTGGAACTTCGCAAAAGAATAGAGGCAAGTACGTACTTTCTAAATCCAATATTCTTTCACTCGTCCCTCCAACAAGTTGCAACAAAGTAGACTTTTCCTTAAAAATCACTCTTCAATAAATGTTCAAGGAAAAAGCGGCAATATGTAGGATCAGAATATCGCAAGAATGACGTATTTGCGAAATATGATTAACAACACCTTGCGATCGTCGTAGGATGATCTGAAGAATGACGCAACAAATGACGATAGAAGAAACATGAGAAGAGTGTGATGATTCTGCGAGGATTAGAATGTTTGCGAAGATTAACAATGTAACTCTTGCGAGAATATCGCAAGTCAAATCCGAAATTAAAGGAAATATTAGCTGTCATCCACTATGTAAATCCCTATATAAAGAGTTGAACAGGAGTAAGGGAGGGAGAGATCTTTTTCGAGTGTTGAGCAAGTCATTTAGGAGAGAGAAAGTGAAAAGAGCGATTGTATTCTTCCATTACTTGTAACATTTCTGTGAATAAATTAATAAAAGTGTTGTTCTTAATCTTCAAAATATGTGTTAATTATTATGAATTCTTGTGAGGGGTGTAGTGTAGGATTTCCTGCTACTACACTTCCTGTATGCTCGATGGTAGTGTTCCCTCTCTTTGTTATCTACTCTTGGACTTCCGCTCGATAGGGAGCTAAATGTGTCTCTTTCAACTAGAGGTCCCCTGATATTTGACTTGTAACCAGCTTTGAGTCTCCCTTTATGTCTATCGCTCCCAAATTAAGTTCTTCCGCCATACGCAGCCCCATGATTAATGCTTCATATTCCGCCACGTTGTTGCTGCACTCGAAATTTAACCTGAGGGAAAATGAGAACAAATCCTGCTTGGGTGTTTCGAAAACTATATCGGCTCATCCGTGAGAACCATATGATGATCCATCGAAAAACATTGCTCATCGTTCTTCTTCCTCAACTTCCGCGACTTCTCCAGGAATCTCTTCACTTATTTTCATCATATCCGTTCCTAGAAATGCGGCCAACAGATCTGCGAATGCCTTCTCACGTACTCTTTTGGACCGCTGATACTTCAATTCAAATTCGGATAGTTGTAGTAACCATCGAGCTATTCTGCCAGATAAGATTGGATTTGTGGCTAGATAAGCGATCGGATTGGCAGTTTCTACCATTCTGATCTCATGAGCAAGCAAATACGATCGCAATTTCTGCGCGGCATATATGAGTGCCAAACATGCTTGTTCCGCTTTTGAGTATTTGAATTCCATATCTCTACAGCCTCTACTGATGTAATAAATCGGACATAGCTGGTCATTGCTGAGGTCTGGGGATAGCAATGCTCCGACCTCCATGTTGGTAAAAGTTGTGTACAGATATAGGGGCTCGCCTTTAACTGGTGGTCGTAAAATTCGTGCACTGATCAGATATTCTTTAAGTTTCTCAAAGGCTCGCTCTTGAGTATCTCCCCACTCATATTGGCTTGTTCTTTTTCAGCAGTGGTGAGAAAGCGGATAGCAATTGTACCAATCCCGAGATGAACCTCCGGACATAAGATATTCTTCCTATGAAAGTTTTTGTAGTTCTTTTACATTTGCAGGCAGTGTCATAGTAGTTATTACTTCTACTTTGTTTGGATCAATCTGTATTCCCTTGTTCGTGACCACGAATCCCAAAAACTTTCCGGAAGTAACGCCAAAAGCGCACTTGGATCAATTTCTGTATTCCCTTGTTTTCACCATAATATCATCTATGTATACCTCCATTATCTCGATGCATGACCATCACCCGATAGGTTGTGCTTGGCATCCCAAAGGCATCACAACATAATATAAGTTTCCATATGGCGTCTAGAAGGTTGTTTTTTGAGCATCCATGGCCATCCTTACTTGATTATATCCGTTGAACCCATCCATAAAAGAATAAATATCATGTCCGCACAAAGTTTGTCAGGGGAAAAAGGTTTTCATTGATCTTACAAACAACATCAACTTATACACGTTTCAAGAGCTGGAGAATATTTCCATATTATAATGCATAAACAGCATCCATATCTTCTATCATAACGTATATACGATATCTTCAAAATATCTTCTAACACCCCTCAACCTCAAGATGGTATAGAACACATCTTGAGGTTGTTGGTCAAGAACTTGAGATAAGTGATCTTCTCGCGCCCTGGATTTCACCATAATATCATCTATGTATACCTCCATTATCTGATGCATCATATCATGGAAGATAGTCACCATCAATCCTAAGAATGGCCGTGTAGTGCCGATAGGTTGTGTTGTCTATAGAGAGTTGGATCAGGGCATTCTTCAAGAGGTGTTTCCTTACTATCTGTTAAACCAGCTCGATTAAGAAAGGCATCACAACATAATATAAGTTTCCATACCTTCCTTGTCACTGCCTGTGATGACCATATCATCCACATATGGCGTCTAGAAGGTTGTTTTTTGAGCATCCATGGCCATCCTTACTTGATTATATCCGTTGAACCCATCCATAAAATAATAAATATCATGTCCGCACGTGTTTTTTTACCATCACGTCTATGTTTGGCACCGGGAAATTATCTTTGGGACATGCTCGATTCAAATCTCGATCATGAAAGGGATCTAGATATGTGAAGCTCGACGCAACAAAAAGGGATTTTATCCCAAAAGGTTACATGAATCTTCCCATTATTCTATACCATATCCTAAGAAAACACAAAGAGTATTTTTCTTTCCAAGTTTATTTCGCTCACGATCTGAGAGAAGAACAAAGCATGTTGAACCAAAAACATTTCGAGTAGATTGGTTTCTTGTTGAACAAGCTCTCGTATGCGGTGATATCCCACCTATGACTTCACTTGGATTCACCCCAAGTTTGATGGAACTTATGTCGATGTTTTCTTTTCAGCAACACCGCTTTGTTCTCGAGTTTCTGATACAGATAATTGAAGAAGGGTTCCTTGAGATTTTAGAAATCCTTGAAAGGATTGGATATGTACTCACCACCTTGATCAAAGACGAAAAAGTTTTGACAGTTTTTTAAATTGTGTTTTGACCATTGTAGAGAAATCAGTAAATTTTCTTTGTTGAAAAGATAAATCCATGTATACCTAGTATGATCATCAATGAAAATAACATAGTATAAAGCCCCTCCTTTAGTTGGGAAGGGAGCCTTACCCCAAACATCGTGTATAAGATCGAAAGGTTCTTTAGAGAAGGTAATACTTTTTTGAAAGGAAGAGCAGTTTTTACAGCAATGGGGTTCTTTGTCAACGATATGTTTCCTAACAATATTAATCATATAAGAAAGACGAGAAAGAGACATGTCCTAACTTAGAATGCCAAGAAATAAAGGGAGAAACTCTCTTGCGAGGAATAACTAGAGACTCTCAAAGATATAACCGACCAACTCTACGGCCTATCCCAACAAGCATCTTTGTCATAGGATTTAAAACAACCAAGAGGTAAAGTGAATGTTAAAGCCTTCATCTAGATATGAGATTCATTTTAATCGAGGCACTAAGAGCACATCGTGTATATGAATTTTGTCCGAAAGTCTAATCGGCCAATATGAGTAGCATCATATCAATGGGACAACTTTTCTCAAACAATGTTGAGTTAAAAGTCATGTGATTTGATGTCCATTCCATCACCAATAGACAGAGCTTGTTTGAGCATCTCCTGATTTCAGATTGGGTGATGTTTGTCCACCAAATCTTGTGATTTCTCCAGACTATATGACAAACTTCTTACCATTCAATCTTCTTCTTTCTCTCATGTTTCTAGATGATGGAGATGTGCCGTCCAAAGGCTTTGCAGGTTACATTATCAGAAGCACTTAAGATGTACTTGATGGAAGAGTGCAGTCCTTGCAAGATGACCAAAATTCTTGTTTGACCAGATAAATCACGGTACCTCTTTGTCTTGTAACTTGACTGCAAGAACAGCAGTTCTAGTTTTTTCTTCGGTGATGAGCTCGGATCCATGGAGATCGATGAAGAATTGATGCTCCAAATTCATCTCTCAATGCCATTAACAATTGAACTAGTCTAGACTCCTTATATTTTTGCCATATTTCAGTCAACGGTCCACTTTGGTTCCATAAGTTCTAGTTGGTTCCACACAATCATCTCAGATGGTCCAGTCTCAGAAAGAACGAATATCCTGCTCAAGTTTGTATCTTTGGGCATTGATTTGAGTATACCTTTTTAGAGAGGAAATCCCATGCTTCTTTGTGTTTTTCCATGTCAGATCCTATGATTGTTGACTTCACTTTGGGATCTGTCTCTTTGCCCTTGTCTTTGTCATGTTTTCTGTTCCATCGATATATTTCCACATACTTTTTCCTTTTAGAAAGCTTCTCATGAGATATGACCAGTGATTGTAATTGGTTCCATCAAACTTGACAATAATGGGTGAAAAATCTTCTCGAGACATGATTAACTAAACCGCTCGGGAAGGGATAATGATCTTTCTTGTTGCAAATGGAAATCTCGTTTGTCATGACAACGGTTTAATGAGGAAAAGGTTTTCTCACTTGATTGATCAAGAAGGTTTAGCCACTGGCACAATATTAGCTAACCACTCGGGGCGTTGGATTGGCTTGATAAATTTGGCTTTAAGCAACTTTTCCACCTCTTGTTTGATGGCGAGTTCTATATTTTTCGGGAAATTACGACTCTTCTGTTTAACTGGCTTGTATTCAGGTTAGACACTAAGGTTGTGCGCGACTAAGTTGCTATCCAAGCCACGCATTTTATCATATGTAAATGCGAACACATCTTGGTATTCACTAAGCAATCTAATCATCCGCTCATTTTCCTCTCCTTGCAAGTGCTTACTGATGCGCACACAACGTGGATGATCCTTTGAACCAAGGTTTACTTCTTCTAACCCATCCAGTGTTGGGTCGACTTTTACCTTATCCTCGGGTAGCTTCTTCATCATATCTTCTTTTGAGACTGGGGTTTTTCTTCATGTGATTCTTCCTCTATCGGGGTTGTTTCCGCCATTTTTTCATCTAATGATGACATGGCGTAATGGTTTTGGCGATGAGAGACTTCCCCTGCTGATTGCCATAAGTTGTAAATATGTCCTCCTTCCGAACGCGAGAAGAGCTTGAACTAAATGTTCTTTGTCTCGGTTATTTCTCTTTTGCTTCCCGTGGTAAGTCCCATCCGTGACGGGCTGAACATTGACTTAGCATTTTCCTTTATTTTTTCTTCTGGTTAGAATTCTTCACACTTTGGGAGAGAGGTATGAGATGCTCCGGCTGTTCTTCTTGATTCAAGACGGGTTATTTGTAGAAGACCGTATCAGCCATGTTAGCCTCTTCTGGCCAGAATGGGTTTCCTGTGGCTGGGATCCAGTACCGCTTTCCTCCAATATTAGTTTTGAAATACTGATGATATGTTGCTGCTACTACTTTTTGATTCAAAATCCATCCTCTTCCGAATAGTACGTGAAACGTGGTGTCATCCTCAAGAATATAAAAATGGGTGAACGCCTTGATAGGTCCGATTTTCATCATCAAATGCACTATCTTGATTATCGTCTGGGTTTGTCCCCAGAATCCTCTTATATTTGTTGCACGCATCTTAATTTCTGATCGCGACACTCCCATAAACTCCAACGTATGTAGTGAAATTAAATTAAGTGAATCCCCGTCATCTATGAAAGCTCGCTTGAGTGGTTGTTTATTAATGAGGGATGTTAGGTATAAATGGAGAGGTGTTCTCTCGGGTAATATATGTCTTCGTCCGTAAAAGTAATGGCTTTCTTGGGCATCGGATTGTATGTTTTCCCAGATGCAATTGTAGTTATAGCTTTGGATGCTTCGCGGATTTGATTTTCACTAAAACCTAGAGAGTCGAAAAATTGTTGAGCCAGAATAGTTTGAGAAAACTTATTGGCAACTCCATTTGTATCTGGAAAGACCGTTGTCCTAGAAGCCTCGCATGCTTCTTCTTTTTCTTCGGCATCTTCCCAATGCCTCCAGGTTTCTCCATCGGTGGGGTCGTGTGAAATCGTCATGACTTGGTGCTGAGGAAGTGGATCGTTGTTAATGCTCTGGTCACCTATATCTATCTCTCCTCCGGCTCACTTTCTTTGCACAATATACCAAAGGGAATAACACTCCACGATCGGGTGATGTACTCTTCTATGGTAATAACAATATCGTCCGTGCATCTTGTCCGCTGCAGTGGGTTCTGCAGATACTGGCGGTAAAGTCTCTTCTTTGTTTGATACCCATTGTTACAAGAGTCTTATTATTTGTTCTTTACTGCATGGAAAAGGAGGTGGAGAATTGGATCTTCTTCCATCCGTTCTTCCTCCTTTTATTACATACTTCCTGCGGTAAGAGCCGAAAGAAGCTCCACCCTTTCCTCTTTCATTTACCAACATTTGGTCATTAAAAGAAGGTGCAGACGCGACGTTGACAGAATATTGATGCCATATATGTCCGATCCTGAGTGCATAGCGTCCGCACAATCTGATATCCGGGCAGCAGCCTCTTCCACCTCCACAAAGGTTTGAAACTTGAAATTTGTCAAACTTAACCGGAAAACAACGTTCATTCCTCTAATGTAGATCTCTACAAGGTGTTCCTCCGGGATATCCTCATGGCATTCTAATGTGAAATCTCGGAAACGAGTAATGTATTTCCCGATCTCTTCCCCTACCCTTTGGGTACATCTTCCCAAATCTATCGTTGCAACCCTTCTTTGAGAATAATATAATTTCTTCAAGAAAAGTTGCACCATGGCGGGCCATGAGCTAATACCTCCGAGTTTTAAATTTTCATACCAAGTAAAGGCATTATTCGTCAGTGACTTTGGGAATTCTCACATACAAAATCTTTCATCCTGAGCATAGGCATTCATTGTTGATATAAAACGACTCACATGCTCTCGTACATTCCCTTTTCTTCCGTATGTTTTAAATTTTGGAGATTTATAATCCTAAGGATATAAGTAGTCGGCAACCTCCACGGAGTATGGTGGATCTAGCGAGTCATAGGCATCATGCTTTGTCACTCGGTAATTAGTCTCCAGATACTTTGCGATCGCGTCTTCCATCATTCCCTGAATAGTATTCTTCATGCTGACCACTCTTGAAGTTGTCATGTTTTGCTCACTTGCTCGCTTAAGGAGCGCACATAGTTCCTTCTACCTCTTGATAGACGCGTCTAACTCCTCTTGCATCTCGGACATCTCTTGTTCGCTTGTGTCAGCTATGGTATTTCCTTTGAGAGTCTTTCCTTTCTTCTGGGACATTCCTGCACCCTAAGATGCTCATGCTCCTTGAACAATAGGTGTGGTAACCAATGCTCAGAACCGAATATCCACATCGCTCTCTCAGTGCACGTCTTCTATAGAAATATTATCCAAGTTTAGGAATGCTCCGCCCGCTGGTACTTCATGTCTCGCACTTGGGAGTGTCATGTTGGAAAAGAGGCTAAGAACCTCCCACTGTAGTCGCAATGTTGATAGGGTAAAACGTGGGAAGGGGAAACTAACCCTAATCACAGAAAGTACTCCCAAGGAATAGAGAGGTTTATGAAAAGTAGGGATGGATTAATTGTGTCCTCTAAGCATACTTTATTTTCCCTTTTATAATAATTATTCTCTCTCCTCTTATCGATAAGTGCCCATAATATTAATATATTACTAAACTACCATTTCCCTATCCTTCAAGTTATTAACAAACCCTAAGAGGTTTCTCTTTCTTTCTTGGGCTAAAACCCAACTAGTTTAATATCCTCTTTCATGGGCTAGGACTATCCCAACCTTGTGGGTTAGGCATAGTCCCCTAGTATCTTTATCCTAAAATGGACCCTTAATAGGTTAAAGGGATATTTATTTTAGGATTAGTTATTTTCATGTATCAACACACCACCACCATCATCTTCTAAACACGACCATAACAGAGAAGAAAAATATTGTTGTTATCGATGATGCCATGGTGGTTCAGGTAGATGATGAGTGGTCGGGATTACTCGTGATGATCATGGTGCAGTGGTAATGGTGATCGCATTCGGGTTCTAATGATGAAAACAACAATGGTTATGGTTGTTGCCTTGATGATCAGATATGATAGAGTTATGAGCTTTTATTAAGTTCGAATGGTTCATTGGGTTGCTTATGGACTTAGAAGACATTAGTCGTTATCGTATTTTGGAAAGTGCATGATTCATATGATTTTAGTGTTCATTACATACTTGTTTTAGCTATTATTCTTGCATATTTTTGTATTATTACTCTTTTTTTCTCTTATTTATTTTTACAAGGTAAATCATTCAAAAATGAGCTACAAAGTGATAATAAAAGATAATAAGAAAAGTATTCTAATTATCCAAATGCCTAAGTCGAAGAGAAGTGGAGGAAGTGCGACGAAACGGAGCAAAGATGCTCAAAATCAAGAGACGGTCCAAAAACCAAGCTTAACTTATCACCATCTTGAAGAGAATTCAATTACAAAAATAACACAAAAATAATGAGGTTCTGAGTTCGGACAAAGAAGTTATTGGGAACACAAGATTATCGAATATCGACATCCACTAGAGGATACACATACTGGTATGCATACCATGGAAACTCTGAATTTCATGAACTGGAGGGAACGCATACTGGTGCGAATACCAAAAAGTTACTGGAGACTATTGGTATGCGTACTGGTACGTGTACTATGAAGGCCAAGTTCACGAACTATCTGTTAGGCTTTTCTTTCATAGATAAGGGTTGGGTTCCTTAACCGACTAAGATACTTGGAGTCCAAGAATTGTAAACCTATATAAATAGGTATTAGGCCTTGCATATCAATATCTACAATCCAATCACATAACCTAGGGTTTATTCTACATAAAAAACCTAGAGATGAATTGTAAACCACCATTATTCATCCTCTTTGTAATATAAGTAGCTAAATCCTTTGTTGATTAAGGATGAATTCAATGTTCTAAGGGTGAAACTTTATTAGTAATACAAATCTATTTGAAGTTTTAATCATCATCGTTTGTTTTCACTATATCTAGGGTTTATAATTGATTCTTAGATTGGTTTGGGTGTACAACTAGGTTAGTCTATTGATCATTCTATTGCTAGTAGAGAGTTGAGCGATCTGTAATTTTCGATCATCTCCTACACAAGTAAATAACATGAGACCTTGCAGAGGGATTCTTTTAAGCAATCATGTGTGTAAACAACACTAGTAAGTGAACCGAGCATATTAAGTTTAAAAACTAGGACCAAATCTAAATTCACAAACTCTAAAACGTTTGATTAAGTTACACCTTATAAGCGTACCTCAAGGCGTCTCAGTTGGGTAGAATCCGGTGACTAAGTATACATGTTATCCGGTGATACAAGGAGTTTTGGGGATATCTAAGCGTACCTGTTATCCTACGGTTTGTGGAGATTGGTTCTAACGGAAGATAGATAGGTATTCTGATCCTATTAATGCTTGGTAACGATGAAGGATTCCTTGATCATATTTTTTTTATTATTATTGTATTTTACTAGGATATGACATGTGCCGTAAAGGCACGGGATTCAGTTTTATGTTCGGCATTAAAATATACAAAAAGAAACAAAAAAAATTTAAACCGGTAAGACCCACTAAATTTTATTGATAAATGCTAGACCGAAAGATATTTTTATTCATTTCAAAGAACATTTTTTTTTAATCTATATTCATTTCAAAGGTTTTTTTTACTTTCAAAATTTTGATTTTTGGACTCTTTAATGATTAAGAAAATAAAATTTGCAATAATGGAGATCAAAGGTACCATATGTCATACATGCTATTACTTTAATCAAAGAGCTGGAATAATATGTTCCATTGTTGATTATTGAAAATAATCTAAGGTTCCTTCCTTCGATCCCCACCTCCAAAAACATCAGTTGAAAAATTCCAGAAGAAATTGGTCCAGGGAATCAACATTGGGGTTAAAGTTCAGCTGAAACAAATAAGTTATAGTTCAACTGTAACAAAAAAATTCGTGGGATGGAATGAACTGTATTAATGAATTTCGCGCCTCTTTGGTATCCAAAGATTAATGAAATCTAGTAAAATATGAATTTCGAAAATGAATTTTAAAATGAACTATATTACATTGCCATCCAAATTTTTTTTCCAACATCATTTTGTACAAAAGCCACAATCAAGCTTGAAAAGAACTTTTACTCTTACATGATAGGTTTATAAGAAAATACTCATTCAATTATCCAAGTCCAATTCTTGCAGGGCCATGCATGGTAATTGATTGCTTTTCGAAGTGGTGATGGAAATTTAAGAGCGTCCCAGGTATCGACATTTCAGCTGAGAAGCTGTTAAGTATACCCAAACAAACAAATAAAAAACACTTTCATGATACTGTGGTGATTTCTATAGATAATGGCAGATCCCTTTCACAGATTTCCTATTTTATATAGGTGTGAATAGCTTTTAGAAAAGTTCAACTATAAACGACGAAAAAATAAAGATTTGCTATGCAAACAGTCACCAATATTGTTCTCCGCCAACTGCAATTAGAGAATGTTACCCTAAATCCCTGATAAGCACACAAACTTTTTAAAAGAAACCTGCATATTAATTAAACTGGTACAATTGTCTAAGGTACAAAGAAAGCTAGATACTCAAGCAAGCGTAGTAGTATCATATTCATCACTTCTTCTTGTGAAAAAAGGGCGTCAACCCAGAACTTCTTCTCATCAGATTCTTGGATCTTATAGGCCTAGATACAGAACCAACCAATCACTTTCAATCTATGAGGTATAAAAAGATATCTTTTTTTTATGCGGATAAAATACCAGAAATCATTATCGTTTACCTAATGGAGACTGATTTCCAAGTGTTTTATGGAGTTCATCCAACTCCCAATGGCGACCATTATTAATTTTTTAGCATAAGAGGTTCATGCAAGAAGGTCATTATATGATAGTGTACTATGAAAAGCATGCGCTAGCTATCCAAACTGCCCAAACTTCAACAACTGAAGCCATAAACATCAAGCTAATTGAGTTTTCATCTTTTGATTGTCACACACAATCAAAAACTTGTTGTACCATGTAAAACATAGTGATACAACTATGAGGACTACTTAGTGTTAATGTACCTACAATATATGCCTTTTAATGTTACCTTTGGAAAAATTGATCAACTTTCCAAATTCCAATGTAGTATCGAACTATTTTCTCCATTGTTATAAGCTAATAATAATATATCTTACGTTTATCGGCTGCATCAATGGTGAAGACTTGGAAATAGAATCGTATCTCAATGAATAGGAGATATGTAATGCAGCGAGAAAATTAGTGACTTAGGGATCCATATGTCCGCTACCATAAATATGTAGAAATCAAAACAAACGTACATATGAAACCTAGTACTATCAAATAACACCCACATATTTTCTTGTCGTTATTTGCCCCTATCAAGTTGCTACCCTATGAATGTTTTTCCATTTACTACAACAACTTGATTCTCCTTGCGCAGTGGTACACCTTGATAATATTTTGAGGTTATCAATTTTGTATGATTATGATTACTAATTTCATAAGCTAACTCCTAATACAATAAGATTCAGGTTGCATAACACAAACATAGAAAAACCATAACCAATTGCAACTAAGACAAAAATAGCAAGCATGAAATAAGAAAACTGGTATTGCGAGAGAAATAAAATTACCATCCTTTTCAACACAATTACCACTCATAATTGACTTCACTTCCTTAATTTTCGTCATGTTCCAACTACAAATTTATGAAACCAATCATTATTAATCACCCAAAACAAAGAAAAAAGAGAAGCGGAAAAATTAAGAACGCAACTATCTTACTCTTCGAGTAGAGTAGTGTCAATGTTATTTTCCCTACTTTCAAGATAAAGAAAGTTAAGGTATAATATGTGAAAGTTAAGCTTATAATGAATCCGAAAAATTGATGTCAAGGTATAATCTGTTGGTTAACAGAACTTTTATAAGAAGAACAATTAAAAATACTTATTACCAAACCATTTATTTATTTTGCCGAGAAACACCATTTCCTTGCTTAAAGAAGCTCTTATTAGGAAAAAAAAGGTAAACCAAAATCCAAAAAGGGTTACTCACCATCGATACTAAGCTTGTACTGTATCTACCTTTAATAGAACTCAGCAAACACCTTTAATAGGAAATAAAATGTACAACAAAATCAGGTGATCCCTTTTACTTTCAAAATATTGTATCATCCAAGATTTCTTCACTCATCTGTGTAGCCCAAGCATCAACATCAGCATTAGATCCTCTAATACCAATCTATCAATTTCAATTTCTCTACAATTATCATCAAGTTATAGTTTTAAACCTTTAACAACGTCCTCTAAACAATACTAAAATCCAACCCTATGATTAACTAAAATTCAATACATAAACACAAAATTGAAACATCGAGCCAATCAATTTGAGCCAAAACTCTCCACTTGATTACACCATTAGTGAATCAATAGTTATTGAAGAAAAAAAAAAGTCAATCATAAATATAACGGAAACTAAAAACCAAGTATTGGGAGAAATATGATAATAAAAGAAGAATAAAAACCCAAAAGAGTCATACATGTTCGAAAAATTTCTGGATGCATGTGGGTTTATGATCTGTGAGATTATGAGCGTATGAAGAAGAAACGTCTTAACTGTGATTTTATGAGCTTTCATTCCATTTATAACTCCATAAATTGCAAAGAATTTGAAACGGCTAAAGACTTATTTTCCATGGCGTGTTTAGGGGCGACCCCAACATAATTAGGGGCGACACAAAACGACAAAAAATGTCATAATCGGTAGGTTATTTCACAATCGTTAGATAACTTCCGAGGCATTTTTTTATAATGACCAAACTACCCTTTACAATCGGTAGATAACTTTACAATCGGAAGTTAATCCACAATCAGGAGTCAATATAGTTTCTTTCACTTCAGAATATAAAGTATCCCCAAAATAAAATCCTCTATCCATAATCGGTAGTCAAGATAGTTCATATAACTACCGAATATAGAGTAGCCCCAAAATCAAATTTTGCAAAAATCCTCTTTTTTTGAATTTTGGTTGAGCCTATAATCGGTAAGAAATGAAAAGTTATCATGACTTCCGATTATACAATGGCTCTCTTTTCAAATATCCTACCATAATCGGTAGTCAAGATAGTTCATATAACTACCAAATATAGAGTAGCCCCAAAATCAGATTTTCCAAAAATTCTCTTTTTTTGAATTTTGGTTGAGCCTATAATCAGTAAGAAAGGAAGAGTTATCATGACTTCCGATTATACAGTAGAACTCTTTGCAAATATCCTACCATAATCGGTAGTCAAGATAGTTCATATAACTACCGAATATAGAGTAGCCCCAAAATCAGATTTTGCAAAAAACTTTTTTTTTTTTTTAATTTTGGTTGAGCTTATAATCGGTAAGAAAGGAAGAGTTATCATGACTTCCGATTATACAGTAGAACTCTTTGCTAAAATCTTACCATATTCGGTAGTCAAGATAGTTCATATAACTATCGAATATAGAGTAGCCCCAAAATCAAATTTTGCAAAAATCCTCCTTTTTTTTGAATTTTGGTTGATCCTATAATCGGTAGTAAATGAATTTATCCTGACTTCCGATTATCCTGGCTCTCTTTTTAAATATCCAACCAATGCTCAATGTTGTCTCTTGAAGAAACCCTATGGGAACAAACACGTTTTGTGAAAATTTATGGAAAACTAATAGGTTTTCAAATTCATTAACCGAAAAATTTTCCAACACATATAACTACCGAATATAGTGGACCCCCCCCCCCCGGATAGTGGCAAACAATCTTGAAAATATCCAACACATATAACTACCAAATATAAAGTTGCCCCAAAATGAGATTTTGCAAAAAAATCCTCTATTTTTCTAATTTGGTTGAGCCTATAATCGGTAGTCAAAATAGTTCATATAACTACCGAATATAGAGTTGCCCCAAACTACCGATTATGGATTAACCTCCCGAT
The DNA here is from genome assembly GCA_023529315.1 of Papaver bracteatum. Taxonomy (NCBI): domain Eukaryota; kingdom Viridiplantae; phylum Streptophyta; class Magnoliopsida; order Ranunculales; family Papaveraceae; genus Papaver; species Papaver bracteatum. The sequence continues at coordinate 22,509 of JAJJWX010000811.1, read as the reverse complement.
TATGAAGGGGCATATAAGTATTTTCAACCTATTTTGTCTTTTGTGTCGCCCCTAATTCTTTTGGGGTCGCCCCTAAAAACCCCAGGTTATTTTCTGGGCGTTTTTCTATGAGCTTAATTAGATACATTGAATGTGATAGAGAGTAAAACAACGTGAGAAACTATGAGATGCTAGATGAGGGCAAAAAAGGAGGGTGCAGTTTCAAACGCGATTTATCTTCAACACTTTCGTGTATTTTAAAATCAATGAGAACCATCGATCACAAAAAATAGTCCATTCAAAACCGTCGGGTCAGGCAAAACACATTTGTTTTTGTAAGATAGATTTATCTTACAACCAATCCCCCCTTTTGTTATTTATTTTATTTTGATGATACAAATAACCTATCAATTACACAGATCTTTGTGGGAAAGATCCTTACTACCGTTATATTACCAGTTAATTAGTGAGAAATATATTGATTAATTTTTTGCGCTTACGACACGCATCAAATTTTGGCGCCGCTTTCGGGGAGCATTTTTTAATTGATTTGTTATTTGTTTTTACATTTTTATTTAGTGTTTTTAGGTTTTCATGGTGTTAACAACTAGTTGTAGGTAATATCCAATCGTCAAAATCGGGAGGTAAATTCTGAAAACAAGTTGTAAGTATCACTTTTATTTTTATTTTTTGTTTTTGTTTTTAGATTTTTGTTTATATTTTCTTTTGTTCTTGTGAATCATCATGTTTCCTTATGGAAATAACATGTACGGAGAACAAGATTACACATACAACAATGGTTATCAATATGGTTTATAATCTCATTCTTATAACAACTCCCAACTATCCTATGGGTATAATCAAAACCAATATTTTGATGATGATCAATATCCCACAAAACCTTAGGGATATTCTCATACATGTCAACAACTTTATGACGGGCATGTAATTGAACAATCAAGAGGATAGAAGGATGGTTATACTTCTTATCAATTTTGTTTTAGTAATGCGTTAAAACTTATGGTAGTTGTTTGAGGGTAAAAACTGGTTCTGCTATTTTTGGTAAATTTGGGTGTGTTGATGAGAAACGAAATAGAACCCTAAACAAATGCACTGCACGAGAGTACTTTTAGATTTGAGAGATCAATATGTAAGACTCTAGCCTAAACCAAGAAATGGTCGTTCCAGATTCAATTCGGTCACAAAGTGAAAGAGAAGGATTGATCTTAGGGAAGAAAGCGAAGAAGGTGTTTGAAATCAGAATGTTGAATTATGAAGGTGTGGTTGTTTTATGACTTGTACCAGAATATGGTTTCTTTATACTTGTGATGTAACACTTGTGTTGTTGAAATAGGTTGAAAACCTATTTATATAAGTCATTGAGCGCACCCAGATCTCATAGGAAGTGGAGGAAGTTAAGTAGTGGAGAAGTGGAGTCGTGCGGAAGGTGGTGATCATCGTGTTTACGTTATGGGGGAAGACTAGTCACACTTTCACCCACTATTCTCATCATTGTTAACCGTCTGTCCTTCCTTACACTTTTTCATAATGGGAGTGTTGCACGCCGCACGCTGTAAACCGCCAGACCAATGCCCTAGTGAGTATCCCCCAGTTTGTGATTGTTAGATTATTACTCGGTGGAACCCACTAGCGTTGGTATGTCAAGTTAGTTGTCAATTTTAGTTGCCAAAATGCATTCTTGATTTAGTATAACTAAACATAGTTTCAGACTAGATTAGGTCTAAGAAGAACTACTCTTAAGGATGAAGACTGAAAGAATCTAAATAAAATCAATCACATACCTTTGTTGATGAAGAAGATATCAACAAGAACTTCATCAACAAAGGTATGTGATTGATTTTATTTAGATTCTTGTTCAATTATACCTTTCTAATCTATCAAGACAAATGCTTACTCTATGGAACAATTCCTATGACGGTAAATGTACATATATATATACTAGAGGTTATTTGATTCATGACTTTGGTGACAATAACCTTTATCCCTATAGATGATCTCATGTTATGAATGAGCTTACGAATTCAATGAGCCAAGAATCACTCAATTCCGAGTTATAATGATGAAGTTATGAGTGATTTATTAAAGTAACAATTATAAGTGTTGCTGTAATTGTTACAGTTCGTTAGTAGGAAACAATCCATGGACTATTTGTAACGGTTCACGGACTTGGGCCCAGTTACGTGACTAGAAGTCTTTTTTAGTCACGTTGGTGATGTATTCTTATCTAGGAAAGTTAGCTATTACTCCAAACATCTTTGATTACCATATTAAATTGTTTGTGATTCCTTGCTAATTTAATTTGTGATTTATTCACATAAATACATTCCTTGAGAAGTTTTGAACAAGATTTCCAAAACCTTGATTTACATCTAAAGGGAAATCAAACTGGTGTTTTGTGCAAGCAAAATATCAAATCGTATCAATCATATTGTTGTATCTTCTAAAGAGAGCCTTGGGTTCTTCTAGAAGATTTACGAGAAGAATTCCTAAAGAAAATCGGTGTTCTGCTAGGAGTTCTATAAGAATACAGACGAAGCAGGTATTACATCTAGTCCGAATAGGCTGTAAGAAATTGGTGTAACAACTTTTAATCAGTGTGTGTTTATTCTGGACTAGGTCCTGGGGTTTTTCTGCATTTGCGGTTTCCTCGTTAACAAAATTTCTGGTGTCTGTGTTATTTCTTTTTCGCATTATATTTTATTTATATAATTGAAATAATACATGATGCACATTAATCAATCATAGTTGTTAAATCCAACCTTGTTTGTTGGATAAGACTTGATTGATCTTGAACACTTGATTTTGTTATTTTCACATTATTAGACCAATCCGGACTAACCCTGTTTCAAGTAGACACCGTGTTGAAATATTCCTTAGTGATTGTCGCTTAAAGAGTTTTATACATGATAGATATTGAATAGGTTGTGATTAACACAAGATTTTGGTTCAAGAACTTCACACTGAAATCAGGTTTACGGACTTGCTTCTGTTTAACCATTGATTGTGTTGAGTAAGAAATAAACTCTTTAGTATTGTTCTTTGATTGATTTTTCACTCTCGGAATATTTTTGAGGTATATTCCATACAGATTTCCAAATAAATATTGGGTGTGGTTGTTAGACCCCCGCCTTTTTAATAGGTATCAGAGCAGGAAAACACACTAATACCTCATAAGTCTGTGTTTGAAGCAATTGTTAGGAACTATTTATGGTGGAAAATTGCTATCCGTTCTTTTATTCAAGCGTGAGATTTTCAATCATGGGTTCGTATTGTTAATGGTTATGATCCTCCATTAGTTACAGTAGACGGTGTAACTATTGCAAAGGATATTGGTGAATATAGTGATCTTGAGATTCTTGCTGCAAAGAAAAATTCTGAAGGATTAAATGTTATCACCCATGCCATTACCCCAGATCTTCAGCACCACATTACTACATGTAATAAGTCTAAAGATTCTTGGGATATCTTAGAAACCGTATTTGAAGGGAATCCCGCAGAGAAAGAAGTGAGGCTTAAAAACCTAGCATCTGACTGGGAAAACCTTCGCATGTCTGATGATGAAACCTTTGATGAGTTTAACCAAAGACTTTATCTAATAGTTAACGCCTCATATTCATTAGGAAGAACTATTCCAGAGAAAGTTATTGTGTGCAAAATTCTCGGGTCTCTACCATCAAGATACGATTCTAAGAAACATGTCATTGAAAAAGCAAACGATCTTTCTGTACTTTCCAGAAATACTCTTGTTGGAAAGTTAAAGATCTTTGATAATGAACATGCATCTAGAAAAGATATGATTTCTCTTAAACCTGCAAACAATTCTGAATCCTCTAAGGATAAATCTGGTCTGCCAGATACTAAGGATGTTACTCCACGACAATTTAGAAAACTCTTGAGTTACAGGAAAAAGAGTTTTTCTAAAGTTACAACATCTCCAATTGACGATGTACAATGCTATAACTGTCGTGGTTTCGGATACCTTTCTTCAGTATGTCCTAGCTGGAACCGTAGACAATCGACATATGCAACTACTTTGCTTACTCTTGATGATGAACCCGAATATTTTGATCACCAAGAGTACGTAGGCGAGGTTGCATTAGCTTCTGGAATATTTTTTTCGGATACTGATTCTCATTCTAATGAAGAAGTGTTCTATGTAAATCCATTTGCTAATAATCTTCTTAAGGAATGTCATCAGAAATTCTCGGAAGCTGAAAGCACCATCTTCAGTGAGAAAGTTAAATATGACAGACTTCGTAGTCGGAATAAAGACTTGCAAGACCAACTTGATTCTATTGGTGCAAGAGATTATCTCAACGAAATATGAAAGCTTAAAGAAGAAATTGCCGATGGTCGTGAGCGGGAAATTATTCTTCAAGCAAAGCTAGATATCTTGGAGAACATTGAGATGAACTTGTTATTTGATTCAAAATAAGAAGATTTCAATATGAATTATCTAAGAATGATCTAGTTATTGCACTTGAGAAGGTCAAAAGTTTGGAAGAAGAAAACTCGATCTTAAAAGAGAGTCTGTCTAGAAATAGCAGCTCAGATAAATTAACCTCGATATTGGGAGCATGTAGAATTCATCGTGATACACGAAGATTTGGCTATGAAGGAATACACGCTCCTAGTATTTGTAAAGAGGTAAAGTTTGTCAAAGTTAAAGATTCTTCTCAACCAAAACCTGTAAGGACCTTCCTTACAAATTAGCACAGAAACAACCCAAAATATCTAAGGATAGAGATTGGATTGGGGAGAACAGAAATTTGGGGAAGAAAAGATACATTTACTGATTAATTTTCATGATGAGTTCTACAAACAAAGAAGAGAATATAAATGAGGGGTTTGGTGTACACATGTGCCACTCACACACACACACTCTACTAATCCTAATTAGCATCAACTATTAACTAATAATAATAATTAATTAACTACTAAATAAAATAAACAGGTTATTACACCCCCATAACTTAGGTGGCCCTTAATTGAACTTGGCAGGCCAAAAAAGGGTCCTGATAATTCCCACTCCTTCAAATTATCCTTGTCCTCAAGGATATGAACTGAGCTCGACCCATGAAGGGAACCGTTGTTGTCGACTTGCAGCTGTATCTCGAATGCAGTAGGAAATGTGAACTTCACAACTTCAACACCCAGGTCCATGAAAAGCTGGAAACTATCCATCTGAATGGCTTGCATCAAACTCTGTTGTCGTTCTCCATTAACAATAGTTGATGCTCCACCTTTAAAAATGGTCATTGTACTTACATATTCTGAGGGCATGTCTCCAAAGAAAATAGATCTAGTAACTTCGTAATACGTAGCGTGAAGGGTACTAATAAGAGCACCACTTGCAGTAATAACAACCTTATCTATGGTCCCATCACAGCTCTCAACAATAACTTCAAAAATTGCGTTCCAAATAATTTTAGAAACTCCCTTGTGCACAGAAACTGTTCCTACATTACTCTCTGGGCAGTGAGCATTAACTTGCATATAGACTTGCAGTCGTAAGTATACCCCCACTACTAACACAAGCTCGTCTCTTCTGAAAGAGATAAAAGTTTAATGACATGTGACTCGATCTTTTCATCTTTTGCAATGGATGGAGTTCTCAACTGTTTGAGGTCATTCTTCACATACATGTGGTCCTTCATCACTTCAATGGATAAAACAATGTCATATCCATCTAGACCCATTTGTAAGATTCCAATATCCAAGACTGAATTAGGAGCTATAGTTACAATGCAAGATGCGAATTTCTGGAACTGATTTGTTAGCAAGGAGTCGATAGGCTCTTTGTTTCTCTATGGTGTTGTGCCACTAGATGTGAAGAGCTTTAACTGCTTCAAAACTTGAGCCTCCACAAGGTAGTTATCACAAGTCTTGCTTCCTGTTATGCATGCTGAGAGAAAAGTAGACAAATTCCATTTTATAAATCTCATAGAAGAGATAGATCTTGCAACATAATTCATGAGCCCCTTTAATTCGATCTTCTATTGTAATATGCTTACGCCAAGTAGTGCATCACAACCAACTTCATTATCTTCTATAAGACTGCGTATTTGAATTACCATGACTGTTAACTTCAAACCTGCAACTCCTAGCTGAATACAAGAACCGTTAACTCCCACAAGCATTATTTTCAACCATTCATGTCCAAAGTATAAGAAGATTGACTCTGTCCAATCCATAACAACGAAAGGATTTGCAATAATGTGCGCATATTTATTTAAAACAACCTTCTTATGACCATGATTGTACTGCATGATAGTCACTTCTTTAACTTCCACCACCTGGACAAGGTCATTCCAACTAATAATTTCCTGTGGTTAACACACCCACCTCCACAACAAGGAGCAACAAGGATTTGAGTGCCAATCAAATTCACAAGTGTGAAGCTCAACCAACTCAGAATGCAATACCATCCACAGTTTAAACTTCTTAGGTACTAGCAGTACAAGCAGATAACGCTGGACATTTTTGAACCTCCGTGTGGAAACCCCACGGCCATAGTTATTAATAAATTAATTTCCCTGTGCTTGTAGCTTAACAGAAACACCATTCTGAGGCTGTAACCTTTGATTCTCATCGTAGTTGACACTCCCACCTCTACCTCCACAAATGTAAGAGCTAACTAATTCGATAAAAATCCATTTGAAAAACAAAAAGTTGTACTCTATGAGAATGACGAGCTTCCACAGTAGTAACATATTGCAGTTGTTTGTGGATGTCACTGACTCCATATACACCTTCCCAGTCACTGTCATTTATATACGAGGCTTGCAATCTTTCACCTGCAGTTGAGTAGTCAGGCTTTGGAAAATGACACCATCAGTTTTCATTGTCATCTGAACGATCAAGACTGCCCAAATAATTTCACCATTCTGTGAAGATTCATTAAACACCCTACGAGAACCACTTGCAGTACCTTCTGAAGTAAATACCTTAAGCACCTGAAAATGCATTTTTTTACCTGATGTATAATAGGTTCGAACACATCGGCTAAACTGAGCACCATGATTCATACTAAACAAAAACACAGAATAAAATAGAAACCAATGATGCAAATCTAAGAACCCATGAAAAATGATAGTCAGAATATCGAATGAAAGAAACTTGAATATAATAGTCTCCCATGGAATCTGGAGCGTAACCACTGAACTCATATGTAGGTTTGCAATCCCATATGATAACCTGCACCTCAGATGCGAAAGTAAAATTGCCTCTTTCCACGTCTCAGCCATCTGATCACCCAACTGTGAATCCCTTTCAGTGTCAATTATTTTAGCCGAAAATCTACCTCCATTGGCCAATTGAACCAACAAGTTAGTGTTGTTACCAATAGTGTCAGCTTTATCAAAGATGAACACCAACTAAGTTATCAAAATAATCGGTTTCCCCAGTAATTCTAAATAGTACCCATGTTTCAAAACTTTCCCATAAACAAATTTCCAATGGTAATCATCCAATAAAATTGAACCAATCATCTCGTTATATTTAGTAACTTTGGAATCATTGAGAATCATTCTATCAAACAACTCTCTGGCATCACCTTTGTCACTATTCTTAACAAACAAACATATGACAATCTCCTCCTCCCTATTCATAGCTTCCAGATCCCCAATTTCTGGTAGTCATTCCAACTTCTTCTCGGCGATGGAAATGAGAAAATCCGTTTACAGAAGATTGAAATCTCGATTTCGAGAGTCCCTATTCAAGAGTAGATTCATAGACTTCATTCTCAGATGAAATAATCCGTAGTATACTGCCTTTCTAGATTTATATTGAGTTTGTTCTAAGATATGAAACCTAGTGGTTGATTCTATAATTTATTATCGACTCTTCATGGTAAGGTCACTCAGGAAAGAGTGCTCTGATACCAATTTTAAGGACTTTCCTTACAAATAAGCATAGAAACAAATCAAAATCTCTATGGATAGAGATTGGATTGGGGAGAACAGAAATTTGGGGAAGAAAAGATTCTTTTAGTGATTAATTTTCATGATGAGTTCTACAAACAAAGAAGGGAATATAAATGAGGGGTTTGGTGTGAACATGTGCCACTCACACACACTCTACTAATCCTACTTAACAACAACTATTAATTAATAATAATAATTAATTAACTATTAGATAAACTAAACAGGTTATTAGACCACCATAACTCAAGTGGCCCTTAACTGAACTTGGCAGGCCAAAGCAGGTTCCTGAAAAAACCTTCCAAGGTTGACAAAAATAAAGTATCTCTATCAACTGCTGATAACAAAAAGATAAAATATTGTTAAGTTCCAAAGCAAGCACATACACATTTAGGTAACACCAAACATAACTTTTTCCATTCTACTAAACGTTGTATTTATTGTGGAAAACCAGATCACTTGCAAAGGAATTACAGATTTCTTAAATGAGATAAAACCATATCTGATTATGTTTAGATGACAAGATCTAATGTTCCAAACTAGAGAAAAATTGAGTCTCATAATATCAGTTTTTCCAGTATTCCCTCCAAGAAGTTTCATAATTATATTGGGGAGAAAAAAAATACGTTTCTCCAAAAGCTACTCAGAAATGGGTACCAAAGAAGATCAATAAAGCAACGAGTACTATTAAGAAGGATCTCCCAGACAAGAGTTCAACAAGGGATAACATCTTAAAAAGGTATGGAACAATTACTGAAAGTTTTAAGGAAATTGTTAAATTCCTAGAGTTTATACATGATTTTGTTTCAAATACCTGTTGTGAGCAAGGTTTTGATCACCTTAACACAACCTGATTGTCTTGAAAGTGCATCCTCATCAAGAAGCCCATGTAAATGCAGTGAGGATTGCAAAAGAATTGGGGGACACATATTATGTTGGGTAATTTTTGAATATGTGGAACAATTTATTATTTCGAGCTGAGTTTAACTCGCTTACATATTTCTCTAAATATATGTGGAAGCTTTTTGCTTTAACCAATTTCATCTTTACCCGTGATGAAAGTCATGATGATGTTTCAATCTTGAAAATAACTTTGATGACGATAGTAGATTCTTATGTTTAACGACTATTATAACATTATAGAAGAATGTTTCAATGATTGAAATGTAGAGTTGAGATTACGTAACCACCTATGGATATAAGCATATATAGTGAGTTCGCACATTAGTGTATAAATCCATGTACCGGAAACCAAGTGTATGCATGCGGTATTGGTAAAGGAGACAGGTTGGGTACGCGTACCTGTCCGCGTACTGGCAGAAGTTTTCAACCGAAAATTTCTGCTGAGTTTGTAAACTCAAATCCGGTAGCTAAGGTACGCATACCCGTATGCGTACCCAAGCTGGATATATTTCTCAAATCGGTTAGCTCATGAACTTAAAAAATAAATCAATAAGGAATGCAATCTTTGCAAACCGTGGCTATATTTTTCATGAATTGATTCGAGTGAATCAAACCGACTTTGTTTCAACTATGTCTATGTATAAAGACCTAAGCAATTGAATAACTCTTCAACTAGTTCTTTTGAGTCATTTGAACTACTTATGATTAATATGAATATGGATAAATACCACGTGTATGATTCTTAATTACCTAACTTGATTTGTGATTGAAATTCTTAAGTATAACAGGTTAGAAGCAATCATCAAAGCCATTGTATGTTAGTTTTTATTATCAAAGAAACTTTTTCATACACTTATGGTAACCATTCTTGTGTAAATCCTTGTGGAAAAGGTTGTTCTTCCTTCTAAGCATATCAATTCTTGTTTATACAAGTTTGTATCTTAGAAAAGATGATCACAATACTTGATCTTTATGATTACATATTGTGTTTTATTACCATGAGATAATTCTAATTTCTAAGTAACACAATCTCATGAGAGACTTTTAATGATTGGTTCTCAAATTATATCTCCTTGTGGTATATAAATGCTTCTCCCTGGATTAAGGTTACTCTTGCTGTTTTTTAGGGAATGACATTTTTTGGGGGGAGAATTTTTAAATGAACTTGTGCTTAATGGTCATATCCTTGTGGAGAGAAGTGGGTTTGGAACATGAAGGGGTTACTTGTATCTTTATAAACTCCATGATGAAGTCACTAAGTTTCGACTCTGTGATATCGTCTAAAAAAGTTGATATGTTTCATCATTTTTCTCAAGAAGTGTTTCCGTGAAAAATTTCATTAGGATCCCATTTTCTACCTTTGCCATTTTTATTGACAAAAAGGGGGAGAATTAATGTGTAGTTCACACTACAAATACATATGGTTTACGGATCATTATGTAAGGGGGGTGGTTTTCATGATGAGATGGAGTATTGACTAAGGGGGGTGATACATATCACCGTAGTGTTATTGTCAAAGTTGTGATACAATGAAACTTTGATGCTTTGTAATAATACTATGATGGATCTTCAACAAGTACAGGATGAACACATGCAGAGTTCAAGAACCAAGGAAATAAATCAAGCATGTAGGATTTTGGAGATGTAATGCTTTTAACAAGTACAATCCATATGTAAAATAGTTTTGTCACTATAATTGACAAAGGGGGAGATTGTTAGAGCATTGCTTGGTTGAACCCACTAGCATTGGTATGTCAAGTTAGTTATCAATTTTAGTTGCCAAAATGCATTCTTGATTTAGTATAACTAAACATAGTTTCATATTAGATTAGGTCTAAGAAGAACTACTCTTAAGGATGAAGACTAAAGATTACAAGAATCTATCAACAAGGACTTCATCAACAAAGGTATGTTATTGATTTCATTTGGATTCTTGTTCAATTCTACCTTTCTAATCTATCGAGATAAATGCTCACTCTATAGAACAATTCCTATGATGGTAAATGTATATTTATGTATATATATTTGATGTTATTTGATTCATAACTTTGGTGACAATAACCTTTATCCCTATAGAGGATCTCATTTTATAGTGAATGAGCTTACGAATTCAACGAGCCAAGAATCACTCAATTCCGAGTTATAACGATGAAGTTATGAGTGATTTATTAAAGTAACAATTATAAGTGTTGTTGTAATTGTTATAGTTCGTTAGTAGGAAAAAATCCATGGACTGTTTGTAACGGTTCACGAACTTGGGCCCAATTACGTGACTAGAAGCCTTTTTTAGTCAAGTTGGTGATGTTTCCTTATCTAGGCAAGTTAGATATTACTCCAAACATCTTTGATTACCATATTAAAGTGTTTCTGATTCCTTCCTAATTTAATTTGTGATTTATTCACATAAATACAATTTGCTAAATTAATTATTTATTTAATTATTTTGGCAAGAGTTGTAACTTAGGAAAGATTCCCAAAATTAGGGGAGTCTTGAAAAACGAAAATAGCTATACTTAGCTTTCAAGCTACCTTTCACTATAAATAAAGGGTTCGTGAGTGCTACACGTTTTCATCCCCTTTGGAAAATTGGTGTTAGCTTCATAAGGTTGTTTTCCATATCTTCTGTTCTTCGTGAACAAGAGTGAGATAAAAGTCTTTGTATTGGGGATCACAAAGCCAAGTTGAATCTAATCTTCGTGATTGATTATACAACTTGTAATCTAAGTTTTTCACCTCTTGTCTATTCTAAGGTTTTCTCTTCTGATATACAACCATTCAAGAGTTGTTGATCATAAACCCTAGGTTTTGATAGATTTCAATTTCCGATCGTATACCAACACTTGTTAGTCGAAATCGGAAGCTAGAAAGAAAACTTAGATTAAGGTATCTCGTAAATATCCTTAAGAAGTTTTAAACAAGATTTCCAAAACCTTGATTTACATCTAAAGGGAAATCAAACCGGTGTTTTGTGCAAAGAAAATATCGAATCATATCAATCGTGTTGTTGTATCTTCTAAAGAGACCTTTGGGTTTGCTAGAAGATTTACGAGAAGAATTCTTAAAGAGAATCGGTGTTCTTCTAGGATTTCTATAATAATACATATGAAGCAGGTATTACATCTAGTCCGAATAGGTAGTAAGAAATTGATGTAACAACTTTTAATCAATGTGTGTTTATTATGGACTAGGTCCCGGGGTTTTTCAGCATTTGCGGTTTCCTCGTTAACAAAATTTCTGGTGTCTGTGTTTTTTCTTTTCCGCATTATATTTTATTTATATAATTGAAATAATATAGGTTGTACGTTAATCAATCATAGTTGTTAAATCCTACCTTGTTTGTTAGATAAGACTTGATTGATCTAGAAGACTTGATTTTGTTATTTTGACATTGTTAGACCAGTCCGGACTAACCTTGTTTCAAGTGGACACCGTGTTGAAATATTCCTTTAGTGATTGTTGCTTAAAGAGGTTTATACACGGTGGATATTGAATAGGTTGTGACTAACACAAAATATTTTGGTTCAAGAATTTCACACTAAAATCAGGCTTACAAACTTGCTTTTGTTTAACCATTGATTGTGTTGAGTAAGAGATAAACTCTTTAGTATTATTCTTTGATAGATTTTTCACTCTCAGAATATTATTGAGGTATAGTCCATACAAATTGCCAAACGAAATATTGGGTGTGGTTGTTAGACCCCCGTCTTTTCAATTGGTATCAGAGCAGGCAAACACGCTAAGACCTCATAAGTCTGTGTTTGAAGCAATATGATTGTTATGGACAAAAGTGAAGTCTCTATAAACGTACCACTAGTCTTCGGTGGCAGGAACTATTTATGGTGGAATATTGTTATGCGTTCTTTTATTCAAGTGCGAGATTTTCAATCATGGGTTCGTATTGTTAATGGTTGTGATCCTCCATTAGTTATAGTAGATGGTGTAACTGTTGCAAAGGATATTGGTGAATATAGTGATCTTGAGAATCTTGCTGCAAAGCAAAATTCTGAAGGATTAAATGTTATCATCCATGCCATTACCCCAGGTCTTCATCATCATATTACTACATGTAATAAGTCTAAAGATGCTTGGGATATCTTAGAAACCGTAGTTGAAGGGAATGCCGCAGAGAAAGAGGCGAGGCTTCAAAACCTAGCATTTGACTGGGAAAATCTTCGCATGTCTGATGATGAAACATTTGATGAGTTAAGCCAAAGACTTTATCAAATAGTTAACGCCTCATATTCATTAGGAAGAACTATTCCAGAGAAATTTATTGTGTGCAAAATTCCCAGGTCTCTATTATCAAGATATGAGTCTAAGAAACATGTCATTGAAGAAGCAAACGATCTTTCTACACTCTCCATAAATACTCTTGTTGGAAAGTTAAAGATCTTTGATGATGAACACGTATCTAGAAAAGATGTGATTTATCTTAAAGCTGCAAACAATTCTGAATCCTCGAAGGATAAATCTGGTTTTCCAAATACTAAGGATAAATCTGGTTCTCCTAATGATGATGTACAATGCAATAACTATCGTGGTTTCGGGCACCTTTCTTCACTATGTCCTAGATGGAACCGTAGACAATCGGCATATGCAGCTACTTTTCCTACTCTTGATGATGGACCCGAATATTTTGATCACCAATAATATGTAGGCGAGGTTGTATTAGCTTCTGGAAAAATTCTTTCGGATACTGATTCTGATTCTGACGAAGAAGTGTTCCATGTAGATCCAGTTGCTAATAATATTCTTAAGGAATGTCATCAGAAACTGTTAGAGCATTGCTCGGTCGAACTCGCATGCGTTGCTATCTCAAGCATGTTTGTCAATGTTAGTGATCAAAACTATAAAGTCTTGATTTCTAGTCTACTATAGATAAGGTCTCGAACTAGGATAGAAAGTGTAGTTGAGCTCAAGAACTCCATGGTGATCATCATATAAGACGAAGGAATACTCAAGGAACCAGTGGATCTTTATCGACTAAGAGGTGTGTGGAGACTTGAACTTATCTATCACTCAAAAGTCTATCTACTCTATCTCCTATCTGGAGACAAAAGTCGTATTACTATATAGACTAAGATTATACACATGTGATATTTCGAGCTGAGTATATCTCGCTTATCTATTTATCGAAATATATGTTGGTAAATATTTCGCTTTAGCCAAGTTCATCTTTGCCTAGTGACGACAGTCATGTTATGTTTCAATCATTTTGGAAATTGCTCTGATAAAAAATAGTTTGTGAATAATAACTATATGACGCCCTCTGAGAATGTTCCAATGATTGAAATGAGAGTTTAGACATTATAACCATTAGAGGATATAAGAATTATTGTGGAAACATATATATGTATAAGTCCTTATTGATTGAACCGAAGTTTGCAAACTTTGTTGATCAAGTGAAACCAGAGCATTATGTGAACTTCAGTCCGCGAACCCAGTCCACGAACTGGCGTAGTTCTCGAACCCGAGAATTTCTGCTAGAGTTTGTGAACTCTGTCCGGGAAATTAAGTCCGCGAACTTGAGTAGGTTATGTCTAAAAATTATGTTTGTGAACTTATCTTAATAAACTAAGGAATGCTATTGCAAACCGTGGATTTATAGTTCATGAATCGATTCGAGTGAATCACATCGTTTTTGCTTCAATTGTGTCTTGTGTAGTGCATGAGATTTACTTACAATTGAACAACTCTATAACTAGTTCATTTGAGTCATTTGAACTAGTTATGGTGAAGAAGAATATGGTTGATATGAAAGTTATCATATGACTAATCATTAGGTTAAATATGTTGAACCAACTAATGTACAAGTTTGGGTACGGTTACACAAGCCTAGAAACGTGCATTACATGTGTGTATAAAAATCTATGTTTTCGATCTAACGATTGCTAAATATTATCTTGAATCTAATCAGGTTTTCATCTAACGGTGAATATTGAATGCTTTGTTAGTAAACTAACATTGATTGCAAACCCTGATTTGAAGACTATATAAGGGAGAACTTTAGCAACTGTGAAACCTAATCCCCACACATTTTGTGTGATACTAGTTGTGCTAAGCTAGAGTCGTTTCTCCTTTAACCTTTAGTTTTCTTCATCTAAAACCAGGTTAACGACTTAAAGACTTCATTGGGATTGTGAAGCCAGACCGATACTACTTTTCTTGTAGTTGTGTGATCTGATCTTGATGTTTCTTTCATACGAGTGCAATTGTAATAATTGGCTTGAGATTTCTATCTCCGATAGGCAAGATATAAAAGTAGTCACAAACACTTCGTCTTATCGTTTGTGATTCCACAATATCTTTTTTTGCTGCGTCAATTGAGACTATTGTGAGGTGATTGATAAAACTAAGCTGTTCTTCAGGAATATAAGTCTGGTTTTATTGATTGGTTCATGTTCACCTTGATTTATCAAAATATGGAACAAAAACTTGTAGGTATATTTGTGGGAGACGGATTTATCTATTAATGTAGACTTTTATGTGTGATACAGAGTTGTTTATTAAAGCCTTCGACTTTGGGTCGTTGGAACTCTTGGTTGTGGGTGAGATCAGCTAAGGGAATCAAGTACATATTATCCTGCTGGGATCAGAGATGTAGGAGCATAACTGTTCCTTGGTTCAGTTAGAGATTAGTTGGGGTTCAACTACAGTCCAGACCGAAGTTAGCTTGGAGTAGGCTAGTGTTTATAGCGTCTTAATAAAGTGTATGTTTAATCTGGACTAGATCCCGGTTTTTTTTTTGCATTTGCGGTTTCCATGTTAACAAAATTCTGGTTTCTATGTTATTTATTTTCCGCATTATATTTTGTTATATAATTAAAATAATACAAGTTGCGTTTTTCAATCAATTAGAATATCCAACCTTTTGGTTGTTGATTTAAATTGATTGACACTTGGATATTGGTCTTTGGTACCATTCAAGTTATCTCTCTTTGATAAAGACTCGCAGATTGTATTTGCTTGAGTAAAGATCAAATTGAGAGATTGAGATAATAACTCCTTGAGATATTTTATTTTGATTGAGTCTGACTATCTAATTGATTATCTAGAAAGTAACTCGGAGTTTGTCCATACAGACTTTTAATCGAAATATTGGGTGTGGTTGTTAGACCCCCGCTTTTTCAGAAACTCTCAGAAGCTGAAGGCACCATCTTCAGTGAGAAAGTTAAATATGACAGACTTCATAGTCGGAATAAAGACTTGTAAGATCAACTTGATTCTATTGGTGCAAGAGATTATCTCAATGAAATACGAAAGCTTAAAGAAGAAATTTCCGATGGTCGTGAGCGGGAAATTATTCTTCAAGCAAAGCTATAACTTGGAGAACATTGAGATGAACTTGTTATTTGATTCGGAACGAGAAGATCTCAAGATTCAATGTGAATTATCCAAGAATGATCTAGTTATTGTGCTTGAGAAGGTCAAAAGTTTGGAAGAAGAAAACTGGAGCTTAAAAGAGAGTCTGTCTAGAAATAGCATCTCAGATAAATTAACCTCGATATTAGGAGCATGTAGAATTCATCGTGATACACGAGGATTGTGTTATTAAGGAATAGACACTCCTAGTATTTGTAATGATGTAAAAAATTTCAAAGTTAAAGATTCTTCTCAACCAAAACCTTCCACGGTTTACAAAAATAAAGTATCTTTATCAACCTGTTGATAACGAAAAGAGGAAATCATGTTAAGTTCCAAAGCAAGCACATACACATTTAGGCAACACCAAACATAACTTTTTTCATTCTACTAAATGTTGTTTTTATTGTGGAAAACTAGGTCACTTGTAAAGGAATTGCAGATTTCTTAAATGAGATAAAACCATATTTGATTCTGTTAAGATGACAAAATCTGATGTTCCAAACTAGAGAAAAACTAAGTCTCATAATATCAGTTTTTCCAGTATTCCCTCCAAGAAGTTTCATAATTATATTTGGGAGAAAAAGAAATACGTTGCTCCAAAAGCTACTCAAAAATGGGTACCAAAGAAGATCAATAAAGCAACGAGTACTATTAAGAAGGATCTCCCAGACAAGAGTTCGACAAGGGATAACATCTTAAAAGGTATGGAACAGTTATTGAAAGTTTCAAGGAAGTTGTTAAATTCCTAGAGTTTATGCATGATTTTGTTTCAAATACCTGTTGTGAGCAAGATTTTGTTCACCTCAACACAACCTGATTGTGTTGAAAGTGCATACTCATCAAGAATCCCAAGTAAATGCGGTAAGGATTGAAAAACAATTGGGGCGCACATATTATGTTGGGTAATTTTTGAATATGTGGAACAATTTATTATTTCGAGCTGAGTTTAACTCGCTTACATATTTCTCTAAATATATGTGGAAGATTTTTGCTTTAACCAAGTTCATCTTTACCCATGATGAAATTCATGATGACGTTTTAATCTTGAAAATAGCTTTGATGACGATAGTCGATTCTTATGTCTAATGACTATTATTATAACATTATAGAAGAATGTTACAATGATTGAAATGTAGAGTTGAGATTACGTAACGACCTATGGATATAAGCATATATAGTGTGTCGCACATTAGTGTATAAATCCATGTACCGGAAACCAAGTGCGTGCATATGTGTGCATACGGTATTAGTGAAGGAGACAGGTTGGGTACGCGTACCCATATGCGTACTGGCAGAAGTTTTCAACCGAAAATTTTGGCTGAGTTTGTAGTTTGAAAAATAGTAAACCAGTCACCTTAGGTATGCGTACCCGTACGTGTACCCATGGAAGTTTTCAACTGAAAATTTCTGCTGAGTTTGTGAACTCAAATCCGGTAGCTAAGGTACGCGTACCCAAGATGGTTATATTTCCCAAATCGGTTAGCTCATGAACTTAAACAATAAATTAATAAGGAATGCAATCTTTGCAAACTGTGGTTATATTGTTCATGAATTGATTCGAGTGAATCAAACCGATTTTGTTTCAATTGTGTCTATGTATAAAGACCTAAGCAATTGAACAACTCTTCAACTAGTTCTTTTGAGTCATTTGAACTAGTGATGATTAAGATGAATATGGCTAAATACCACGTGTATGATTCTTAATTACCTAACTTGATTTGTGATTGAAATTCTTAAGTATAAAAGGTTAGAAGCAATAATCAAAGCCATTGTATGTTTCTTTTTATTGTCAAAGAAACTTTTTCATACACTTATGGTAACCATTCTTGGTGTAAATCCTTCTGGAAAAGGTGGTTCTTCCTTCTAAGCATATCAATTCTTGTTTATACAAGTTTGTATCTTAGAAAAGATGATCGCAATACTTGATCTTTATGATTACATATTGTGTATTGTTACCATGAGATAGTTCTAATTTCTTAGTAACACAATCTCATGAGATAATTTCAATGATTGGTTCTTAAATCATATCTCCTTGTGGGATTTTTAAATTCCAATATATAAATCCTTCTCCCTGGAGTAAGGTCACTCTTGCTGTTCTTTAGGGAATGACATTTTTAGGGGAGAATTTTTAAATGAACTTGTGCTTAATGGTCATATCTTTGTAGAGAGAAGCGGGTTTGGAATATGAAGGGGTTACTTATATCTTTATAAACTCCTTGATGAAGTCACTAAGTTTCGACTCCGTGATATCGTCTAAACAAAGTTGATATGTTTTATCTTTTTGGTCAAGAAGTGTTTCCGTGAAAATTTTCATTAGGATCCCGTTTTCTACCTTTGCCAATTTTATTGACAAAAATGGGGGGAATTAATGTGTAGTTCACACTAAAAATACATATGGTTTATGGATCATTATGTAAGGAGGAGAGGTTTTCATGATGATATGGAGTATTGACTAAGGGGGATTGATACATATCACTGTAGTATTATTGTCAAAGTTGTGATATAATGAAACTTTGATGTTGTATAATAATACTATGATGGATCTTCAACAAGTACAGGATGAACACATGCATAGTTGAAGAACCAAAGAAATAAATCAAGCATGTAGGATTTTAGAGTTGAAATGCTTTTAACAAGTACAATCCATATGTAAAATAGTTTTGTAACTAAAATTGACAAAGGTGGAGATTGTTAGAGCATTTCTCGGTTGAACCCACTAGAGTTGGTATGTCAAATTAGTTATCAATTTTAGTTTCCAAAATGCATTCTTGATTTAGTATAACTAAACACAATTTCGGACTAGATTAGGCCTAAGAAGAACTACTCTTAAGGATGAAAACTAAAGATTACAAGAATCTATCAACAAGGACTTCATCAACAAAGGTATGTTATTGATTTCATTTGGATTCTTGTTCAATTCTACTTTTGTAATCTATCGAGATAGATGCTCACTCTATTAGACAATTCCTATGATGGTAAATGTACATTTATGTATATATACTTGAGGTTATTTGATTAATGACTTTGGTGACAATAACCTTTATACCTATAGAGGATCTCATGTTATATTGAATGAGCTTACGAATTCAACGAGCCAATAATCACTCAATTCCGAGTTATAACGATGAAGTTATGAGTGATTTATTAAAGTAACAATTA
The DNA here is from genome assembly GCA_023529315.1 of Papaver bracteatum. Taxonomy (NCBI): domain Eukaryota; kingdom Viridiplantae; phylum Streptophyta; class Magnoliopsida; order Ranunculales; family Papaveraceae; genus Papaver; species Papaver bracteatum. The sequence goes on along the minus strand of JAJJWX010000811.1, from coordinate 3,160 downwards.
TAAGTGTTGCTGTAATTGTTATAGTTCGTTAGTAGGAAACAATCCATGGACTGTTTGTAACGGTTCACGAACTTGGGCCCAATTACGTGACTAGAAGTCTTTTTTAGTCAAGTTGGTGATGTTTCCTTATCTAGGTAAGTTAGCTATTACTCCAAACATCTTTGATTACCATATTAAAGTGTTTGTGATTCTTTCCTAATTTAATTTGTGATTTATTCACATAAATACAATTTGCTAAATTAATTATTTTGGCAAGAGTTGTAACTTAGGAAAGACTCCCAAAATTAGGAGAGTCTTGAAAAACGAAAATAGCTATGCTTAGCTTTCAAGCTACCTTTCACTATAAATAAAGGATTCATGAGTGCTACACGTTTTCATCCCCTTTGAAAAATTGGTGTTAGCTTCATAAGGTTGTTTTCCATGTCTTCCGTTCTTCGTGAACAAGAGTGAGATAAAAGTCTTTGTATTGGGGATCACAAGGCCAAGTTGAATCTAATCTTCGTGATTGATTATACAACTTCTAATCTAGGTTTTTCACCTCTAGTCTATTCAAAGGTTTTCTCTTCTGATATAAAACCATTCAAGATAGATTTCAGTTTCCTATCATATACCAACACTTGTTAGTCGAAATCGGAAGCTAGAAAGAAAACTTCGATTATGGTATCTCGTAAAAATCCTTAAGAAGTTTTAAACAAGATTTCCAAAACCTTGATTTACATCTAAAGGGAAACGAAACCGGTATTTTGTGCAAAGAAAATATCGAATCATATCAATCGTGTTGTTATATCTTCTAAAGAGAGCCTTGAGTTCTGCTAGAAGATTTACAAGAAGAATTCCAAAAGAGAATCAGTGTCCTGCTAGGATTTCTATAAAAATACAGATGAAGTGGGTATTACATCTAGTCTGAATCGGTAGTAGGAAATTGGTGTAATAGCTTTTAATCAGTGTGTGCTTATTTTGGACTAGGTCCCGGGGTTTTTCTACATTTGCGGTTTCCCCGTTAACAAAATTTCTGGTGCCTGTGTTATTTCTTTTCCGCATTATATTTTATTTATATAATTGAAATAATACAGGTTGTACGTTAATCAATCATAGTTGTTAAATCCGACCTTGTTTGTTGGATAAGACTTGATTGATCTTGAAGACTTGATTTTGTTATTTTCACATTGTTAGACCAGTTTGGACTAACCTTGTTTCAAGTGGACACCATGTTGAAATATTCCTTTGGTGATTGTTGCTTAAATAGGTTTATACACGGTGAATATTGAATAGGTTGTGATTAACACAAAAGATTTTGGTTCAAGAACTTCACACTAAAATCAGGTTTATGGACTTGCTTCTGTTTAACCATTGATTGTGTTGAGTAAGAGATAAACTCTTTAGTATTATTATTTGATTGAGTTTTCACTCTCGGAATATTATTGAGGTATAGTCCATACATATTTCCAAACAAAATATTGGGTGTGGTTGTTAGACCCCCGCCTTTTCAGTGATATGTTTTATGTCTCGAGTAAATGGATTAAGTCGTGAGACTCGCCGCTAAAAGAAGCACATAGTGCTTTTAGGTTAAATGATAAAACCATTTTTGAAATCAATGTTTATGAATCATTGTTTATAATGGATGCATATAAAACATCATTGTTTTAAAGATCGCCTAAATTAGTCTCGAATCGATCGTCTTAAAAGAAGAGCATGACATCTTTGGGCGATCATTTTGTAGCACTAGGGGTGAGCTACTGCTTGGCCGATCACTCCTTGTAAGCGAGTGGCGGATGGTAACCATTCAAAAATCCTACCGGTTGATCTGAATTAGATCTGGATCATTCAAATCGGCTAGCCAAGTTGAGTGGCCTAGACGATTTGATGTATTTAATGATTGTTGTTGAAGCAGCATGAAGGACTATCTTTGGGCAATCATCTGGGATCGCACGGGAGAGCTATAGATCGGCTGATCACTCCTTGAAGGACGGGGGTATTCGGTGATAATAATGGCATCTCATTGATCATCAAGTATCCGATCCAAGTTTCCGACCAAGCTAGTGAAGTTGGACGGATGAGATGGCTTTGTGGTTCGTTGATTTAGGGTTTGGACATCGTGCGACCATCCCTAATTTGTCTAATTAATGCGTTGGGTGCTAGTTTGAGCAGGCCGATCAACCAATACAGTCAGTTACATTAACATCTAGTCCTAAGTAGGTAGAAATTAAAAATAGCTTATAATCGTTGTGTGTTTATTCTCGACTAGGTCCCAGTTTTTTGCATTTGCATTTGCGTTTCTCGTTAATACAAAATTTCCTGTCTGTGTTATTTCTTTTCCGCATCATATTATTTATCTTTATAATTGAAATATCACAAAAATAAAAAGAATAATCAATTGAGAAATCCACCTTGTTTGTTGATAAAATTGATCGACACTTGACATTGGTTTTTGGTACTGCTCTGGTTGATTTCATATCAACTGGTCACTGATTCCATCATTTGATTTGTTGATTGATTTTAGAAAGAGATATAAACTATTTGATATCCTTCCTTGATTGAGTCTGATTGTCTAGTTGATTCTCCTCTTTAATTATATTATGCTATCCAAACAACATTTACAAACTAATTATTGGCAAGGTTGTTAGACCCCCGCTTTTTAGATCCATGTTCTGTTTCAATGAATATTTAATTGAATATGACTTTTCAATGATCGTCTTGCTTTAAGAAGACTAGACTATGTCTTTATCATCCTTATAGACAAGAGATCTTAAAGGCTTTAGGAGTTTCACTAACTTTGTTGTATTTTCTAATATAATAGATAAGACTGATATGGCCTTCCTTAATTTTCTTAACTCCTCGATCATGAGTTAACAAAGAGAGACCTAACTTTGAGTATTCGTCAATCTTGCATAACGCTAACCGGATCATCCATTAGATTCCAATTAATATTGATCGCACCAAACACAGATTGCTCGGATCTTTCGTGTTCGTCGTTTCGATACCAATTAAAAAGACGAGGGCAACCAAATATACAAAATCTTTTGTTTATCAACCGATAAGTCCTCTACCGAACGTGATTGTTCATGCAATGATTCGAGACAATACGATAATTAGGTTCACACTTCGTGTGATCGTCAATGGATAATGATATCGAGGACAATATAACAACAAGATCACTTGT